>VONZ01000082.1:362500-1750839 GCA_012976165.1 Labeo catla
CTTCAAACTGCCTGCCATGCTGTATTTCCCCTCAGTTAATTCATTAAGGCCCCCTTGTCACCCCTGACCTCTTTTTTGCTGTGATGATATAGTGGGTCACCGTGACATACTGTTCTGGGTGGTAAATTGAGAGAAACGAGCCATCTTTTGAATTCTACACACCCGCTAAAAAATACATATTCAAGACTGTAGACATATTCTCTACACATTACATTTTCTTTACTGGCTTCAGATTTTTCAACTACTATGTTTTTTGTAAATGGTGAAAACTCATCTACATCTACAGAACAGAGCTGCTGAGGGCTGATTTGTGTGTAATATAATATAATACAATGACAAAAAACATGCCAAAAATTAAATAATAAACTTAAAAAAAGACCGAAACAGAAAATGTTTGTTATGCAGTGACAAGGCTGTCGATACAAATAAATATATTACTTAATTACAATAACCTCAATAAATTTATATACAGTCATGGCCAAAAATATCAGCACCCTTGGAATTCTGTCAGAAAATGCAACACTTCTCTCAGAAAATTATTCCGATTGCAAATGTTTTGGTATTCACATGCGTATTGTTTTTGTTTGCACTGCAACAACACAAAAAAACAGACAAGAATAGTCGAACGTGATAAAATTTCACACATAACTCAAAAATGGACTGGATAAAATTATTGGCACCTTGTCAAAATTGTAAGAAAAAATTGCTTTTTAAGCATGTAATGCTCCTGTAATTTGTATTTAGACACACCTGTGGCAAGTAACAGGTTTGGGCAATATAGTAATCACACTTGCAACCACTTAAAATGGAGAAACGTTGACTCAACCTTTGTGTTGTGTGTCACACTGATCATGGTCTGTGGATTTGAGAGGAAATAAATATGTGGAAAAACATGAACAATCTCAAGGCTACAAGTCCATCTCTAGAGATCTTAATGTTCCTGTGTCCACTATGCGCAATATCATCAAGAGGTTTACAGCCCATGGCACTGTAGCTAACCTCACTGGATGTGGATGGATAAGTAAAATTAATGAAAAATTACAACGAAGGATTGTTCGAATGGTGGATAAAGAACCCCGATTAACTTCCAAACAAATTCAAGCTGATCTGAAGACACAGGGTACAACAGTGTCAGCTCGCACTATTTTCTTCCAAAGGGGTTGCTACCAAATATTAAGTTAAGGGTGCCAATAATTTTGTCCAGTGCATTTTTTGGGTTCTGTGTGGAATTGTATCAGATTTGACTTTTCTTCCCTGTTTTTTGTGTTGTTCTAATGCAACAATTTTCTGAGAGAAGGGTTGCATTTTCTGACAGAATTGCAAGGGTGCCAATATTTTTGGCCATGACTGTATATTTTATTAGCTTAATTGAAGGTGATACTGTAGGCTTGGAAAATTTATTTGTGCTCACATCTGTGTATACTGTCTGTGTTTCAGCATCTTCCAATCAGATTTCAGAGCTGGAACTATTTGTTTTCTAATAATGAACTGAAGTTGCTTCAGTGACAACTCTTGGCTGTCATTTATAACTGTCATGATTCCAGTTTTTCATGGTGACCGCAGTAAGTAAAGCTTCTCCAATCTGTCTTTTCTATCCAAGAGAGACAGACAGACAGACACAGAGGTAGCTCAGACTCAGGGCTTATCCATCACTTCCCGCACCACCACGAGAGTCCTGGTGCAGATGGAAGCAAGCTCTCAAACCCTCCAGAGAGAGGCAGCAACTAGAACATCTCAGATGCCTGGCAGCCACCATAGCATCTCAAAGGGTGTAAATAGCTCGGTCCCTGTACGTGACAGACACCAATTACCCGCTCTGATGATAGTATACTTGACATAAAACACCTCAAAGGCACACAGGACATAGACTCAGATTTCAAATGCAGGTCTGGTGCTGTAGGCTCTTTAAGAGGTTTAAGGTGAAACTCACATTGCACGGTCAGGTAAGCTGAAGCAGAGGGGGAGATGCCCAGGCTGTTACTAGGGCTGCAGGTGTATTTCCCAGCATCCTCTGGCTTCACTCTGTAGATAATGAGGGTTCCATCAATAAAGATGCGAACGCGGAGCTTCAGATCACTGCAGGGAAGAGAAGAGAGATGATCTGTTTGAAAAATGTTATTAAATGTGTTTGTACACAAGAAGAATTGAGGCTGATATAATGTCTCCTTTTATGGCAGCCTGTTTCTGCCTCAGAATGAATAATAAAAAAGGTAATTATGGGAAAGTTTTCCCACTGACAAAAGAAATTATCAGTCTATAATTTTAATAGTAGGTTTATTTAAACAGGGAGAGACAAAATAACAACCAAAAAAACCCCAGAAAAACACATTTTAAAAAATTTATAAATTGACTTGCATTTTAATGAGTGAAATAAGTATTTGATCCCCTATCAATCAGCAAGATTTCTGGCTCCCAGGTGTCTTTTATACAGGTAACAAGCTGAGATTAGGAGCACTTTCTTAAAGGGAGCGCTCCTAATCTCAGCTTGTTACCTGTATAAAAGACACCTGTCCACAGAAGCAATCAATCAATCAGATTCCAAACTCTCCACCATGGCCAAGACCAAAAAAGATTGTAGACCTACACAATGCTGGAATGGGCTACAAGACCATTGCCAAGCAGTTTGGTGAGAAGGTGACAACAGTTGGTGCGATTATTCACAAATGGAAACACAAAATAACTGTCAATCTCCCTCTGTCTGGGGCTCCTTGCAAGATCTCACCTCGTGGAGTTTCAATGATCATGAGAACGGTGAGGAATCAGCCCAGAACTACACGGGAGGATCTTGTCAATGATCTAAAGGCAGCTGGGACCACAGTCACCAAGAAAACAATTGGTAACACACTACGCCGTAAAGGACTGAAATCCTGCAGAGCCCCGCAAGGTCCCACTGCTCACGAACGCACATGTACAGGCCCATCTGAATGATTCAGAGGAGAACTATGTGAAAGTGTTGTGGTCAGATGAGACTAAAATCAAGCTCTTTGGCATCAACTCAACTCGCTGTGTTTGGAGGAGGAGGAATGCTGCCTGTGACCCCAAGAACACCATCCCCACTGTCAAACACGGAGGTGGATACATTTGGGAGTGTTTTTCTGCTAAGGGGACAGGAAAACTGCACCACACCAAAGGGACGATGGATGGAGCCACGTACTGTCAAATCTCGTGAGAACCTCCTTCCCTTATTGAAAATGAGTCGTGGATGGGTATTCCAGCATGACAATGACCTAAAACACACGGCCAAGGCAACAAAGGAGTGGCTCAAGAAGAAGCACAGTAAGGTCCTGGAGTGGCCTAGCCAGTCTCCAGACCTTAATCCCATAGAATCTGTGGAAGGAGCTGAAGGTTCGAGCTGCCAAACGCACTCCACTTCCAGAACAACAATTTACAAATAATTTACTCACCCCCTTGTCATCCAAGATGTTCCTGTCTTTCTGTCTTCAGTCATGAAGAAATTACGGTTTTTGAGGAAAGCATTTCAGGATTTTTCTCCATATAATGGACTTCATTGATGCCCCAAATTTGTAGTGTAAATGTAATTTAAATGCAGCTTTTCTAATTAACTATTAGAAAATAAAAAAATGTATACTTTTTAAGCATGAAAGCTTGTGTAGCACAGGCTCTGGGATGCGCGTCCACGACACTACGTACTATTGAATCACGTCGAAAGGTCACGCGGAACGTAGGCAGAACTACAGACCCAGTGTTTACACGCGAACACACAAAGACTAAGGAAGTGCAAGTAAGTCAAACGCTGTTTACAAACAAAAGGTACAACGATGTCAGACGATTCTGAAGACAGACGATGAACAGACGATGAACGTGATTCGTAGCGTCATGGACGCGCATCCCAGAGCCTGTGCTACACAAGCTTTTGTGCTTAAAAAGTATACAAATTTTTAGTTTTCGAAAAAAAAATGACCAATCGTTTCGCTAGATAAGACCCTTCTTCCTCGGCTGAGATCGTTTAGAGCCATTTTAAGCTGCAAATTCAGGGTACCAATGAAGCCCATTATATGGAGAAAAATCCTGAAATGCTTTCCTCAAAAACCATAATTTCTTTACGACTGAGGACAGAAAGACATGAACATTTTGGATGACAAGGGGGTGAGTAAATTATTTATAAATTGTTGTTCTGGAAGTGGACTTCTCCTTTAATGACTTGGAGAGAATGTGCAAAGTGGAGTGGGACAAAATCCCTCCGAAGATGTGTGCAAACCTGGTGGCCAACTACAAGAAACATCTGACCTCTGTGATTGCTAAAACAAGGGTTTCACCAAGTAAGTCATGTTTTGCGAAAGGGGTCAAATACTTATTTCACTCATTAAAATGCAAATCAATTTATAACTTTTTTGAAATGTGTTTTTCTTTTGTTGTTATTCTGTCTCTCACTGTTCAAATAAACCTACGATTAAAATTATAGACTGATAATTTCTTTATCAGTGGGCAAACATACAAAATCAGCAGTGGATCAAAAAATGATTTTCCCCACTGTAAAGTTAGTTATGAGAAAGTGAATTGTGAGAAAAAAAAACACAATTATAGTCACAATTGAGAGATATAAAATCACAATTATGAGAAAGTCAATTGTGAGATAAAAAAAGCACAATTATGAGTCACAGTTGGTAGATATAAAGTCACAGTTATGAGAAAGTCAGTTGTGAGATAAAAAAGTACAATTATGAGTTACAGTTGTGAGATATGAATGCACAGTTGCAAACGTCACAACTGTGATATAAAAAGCACAATTATGACAGTTGCAAGTATAGTGAACATTTTGAGACTAAAATTTTTTAGATTAAAATTTTCACTTGTGAGATAGTCACAGTTGCAAGAAAGTCATAAGAATGAGATTGACATTTTAAGACAAAGTCAAAAATGTTAGTTATTATAAAGTCCCAACTATGAGTAAAAATTAAAATTATAAGAAAGCAGAGATAAAAAAAAATGCACTGTGAGACACAGACACATTTATAAGAAATAAAAAGCTGCAAAATGTAGTTGGAATTATGGGAACTAGACACATTTGTGAGACATAAAAATGCAATTTTGAGATAGACAAATCTGTAAGTATAAAGTCACAATTATGTAATATATACATATAGAAAATATAAATATAAAGCACTTTTTAAAATGTGTACTGATGTGAAATGACATTTAGCTGAAATTTAGCTTTTAACTTTTTATTGTATTTTTCTTTTCTTTTTCCTTTTCACAATAATTAATAATAATAATAATAATTATCTACAACCCTGAGGATGTATGTATGTCTGCAGACAAACAAAATCACTTCTAAACAAATATAATGTTGATTTTTATGGTTACGTTTACAAATATCAGTAAAGTGTTTTTACACAAAGTGTTATGTTGGCCAGCAGTCTGAATATTCCCATGAACATCCGTCCGCCCCTCACAGTTCAATACGACCGGAAACGTTATTTCAAAACACTATTCTGGCCTGTTTCCACAGAGAGGAACAGACTACAGCCCTGCATATAGAGGGTCAATACGGCCACGCTTGAGGGAGTCAGAACAGCTTCTGGCTCTGCTTCAGATGATCAGCATGTTTTTTTAGGCATGTGATGACACAAGCACAGTGTCACAAGATGTTCCCATCCCGGCATAAAAACCTGCTGTGTGCGCCTCCGTGTCACTGCGCTAGCATTTGCCTTAATGCAGCTGTAGAGGGCTTGAGATTCAGGGATTCTGGGTCTAAAAATATATGTGGCTCTAATCTAAAACCGACAGACACACACACACACACACACACACACACACATACAGCAGCTTCTGTATTCAAGACTCTGAGACTTGGCGGCACAGAAGTGAACTCGATCATAACTTTACTTCTTGAAGTAGACGTTGTCCTCCTCCCAGTACCAGGTATAGGTCAGGTTGCCAGGATACGCCTCTGCTTGGCATGTAAATTGGGCATTCTGGGATATGTTAACAGTGATGTTCTCAGGTGGTGACACGATGTATGGAGGACCTGAAGGAGGCAAACAACAACAAGGGTTATAGACAGACAAGGAAAATCAAAACAGAAAAATGAGGGTGTTTTAAAACAAAAACGATCCTTGTCCATACTGGTGTTTCCACCGGATCTCCGTCCACACAACACGACCGAAAACGCATGTTGCGTGACCATTCATGCACACTGTAGCACCATGCTACATAAGACAATTTATAAGATGTATACTACACTTTTACCAAAAACTCACTTTAAACCACCACCGAGTGTTTATAATAACTTCTGATTGCGATCTAATGTGTGTTTTGGCCATATAATGTAGGCAGAATCTTAAGAAAATCACATTCAAATCATATACTGCTGTAATTATGTGTTTATTAGCTTCAGGTTCCATCTGTAGAAATGTTTTCCTGGGTTTCTCATGTACAGAACTGAATGCGGAAGTGTAATGGATGTTGACAGCAGCGTTCATAACAGCAGGTTATGAACGCATAATATGATTGACATATGAGCAGCGAATAAGCTTTCTCTGAGTCAGACAGCGCAGATAATGCTCATCAGTAAATCAGAGGAAAATGAATAGAAATGGTGAATCTGTCTAAGCTATGTGCTTTTAAAACGAAAACGACTAGTAGCCTAAAACTATCTGAACTTTATTAAAGGGGTCATTGGATGCAAATATATATATACATGTTAGTTTAAAGGGGTCATCGGATGCCCATTTTCCACAAGTTGCTATGATTCTTTAGGGTCTTAATGAAAAGTCTATAATATACTTTGGTTAAAAATTCTCAATGGTTTTGTAAAACAACACCCTTTTTACCTTGTCAAAATCAGCTCTGCAAAAATCATCCCATTCTGGTCGAGGCTGCTTTAAATGCAAATGAGCTCTGCTCACCCCGCCCCTCTCTTCTCTCTGCGGAGTGAAGAGCCTGTTTACTTTAGCCACATTTAGCCACGTTTAGCCGTTAAACTTGCTAACTAGCACATTATTAGGAAAGGCGATCACAAAGATTCATAAAAAAACGCTTATACTCACTTCTGCTGTAAGTGAAGCTGGATCATGAATGATTCACACGAACATAGACGGATATATGTAGATCGGGAGGTGCATTCCCTTTACAAACAAACGTAATCTACTGCGTGGCTTAGGTGTCGGGGTAAATGACGACCACTACGTTCATTATTACATCGAGCAACACAACACCTCAATCGGAGATATTCTTGTCTAAATTACATCCCTACTCCGGCATCGAAACAAAGAGGTCGGACTGTTACAGCTGATCTGAGGTAAAACGCTCATGTCAATCAACTTTATCTGCAATAATCGTAACAGCATCAGTCCTATATTGGTTGACTCCTTTTTACAAATAATAAGCATCTACAATAGATTATGAAGAAAGAGTGTTTAAAATGATAAATGTGCCGCTTTTTTCTTCTTGTTGTATTATGTTTTGGTTTGTCTTTTATTTCGTTTTGTCTTTAGATTCCTGTTTTTTTTTGTGTGTGTGTGTTCCTGCTTCCCCTTCTATTTGTTCCCTCATTTTGAGCCAAAAAAAAAGATAACAAAACTAATCAAGAGCAACCAATTACAACATAAGACTAATTAAACAAAACAATAAACCAGTGACAGGACCCGAAAACAAAAGGAAGAGGAGACAAAAGCCAAAACTGCTATACTAGCATCTTATTTTATTTTCTTTAGTATTGGATTTCATCAACAGGTTGTTTAAATGAGAATTACCTCAAGGCTAACAAGCTAGCATGCTAACATGTTGGGGTGGTTATACTTTGAAAACAGTGTGATAGTTCTCAAATATTTACTAGCGGCGCCAGCCTTTCACCCGCTAACTTTCCGTTTCTTAGCGTATTTACTGCAAACACATTTTGTGTTTGTTTACACACACGAGGGGAAGGAATTATTGTCTGTGGTAATGGACTGCATGCCACAGATGTGGTATTCCTTCCAATTATCCTAATTCTCCTCCATGTTTATGTGTGTGTATAAACCTGTCTAATAAAGACAGCGAGGATACTACTGTCAGACCTTCCCACAGAGAATATTATCCTTCCCACATGAGGCTGTCACTGAAATTGCCAATAGACTTTTAATTAGACGTGGGTAGACACGAATACTGTCGTGACACTCGGACCGCTGTGAGATTTGTGGGTGCTCTGCAGAAAGATCCAGCATGAATGCTGCTCTTAGCACAAACAAACCCATGACTAGCTGTGAAATATCTTCTCATCTTAATGTGTGGACTATGCTGAGAGCTTCCTGGATGTTTCCTTAATGTGCAGTAAATGACACTGCATCTAAGGGGATTATTGACAGTAGCGCAGCTTTGCTTATTAAAATGAAATCGCAAAAGGCATCACTTGAAAGTGTCTAAAAATATCCCTGGCGTTGCTCGCGCTCGTGTTATTGAAGCAGGTTTTAACTAGAGTGCCTCTCCAGAGGCTTCATGAGAATATTGCTTTTTGTAAAAACAATATTGCTAGTTTACTAAACAAAACAGCCCATGGCCAAGGCAATTTTGGTTCGGCACAGTTCATATGTGTCTCCAACTGACTTGTTGGTACTCAGACGAGAGCAGACGATCCTCTTCTAAATTCATAAGTCCAGGTAGGGCAGATGATATAACCAAAAAACATATTTCAGATGATCAGTTATTCAGTTTGGATTCAGTTTTGTTTCATTGCTTGTGTATCTGCTCAGAATGGCTTTAATTGGAATGATTTAATCAGTTTAATTGAGTAGACATTGTTCAAAATGTTTAACGCAATCAAAATGTTTTATATATAAAACATAAACAATATATAAATCTATATATATATATATATATATAAATTTATAAAATCAATAAATGAGTTTAAGCGCAGACATTGTTGCCAAGTGGATTCAAAATGTTTAATGCAATCAAAAAAAAAAAAAAATATATATATATATAATGCAATTACTGTAAATATTAAGCATATACATATTAAATTATAACATTTTAGAATATATTTTCGAATATAAATATAATGTGTGTGTATATATATTATTTTTATGCAATTAATATAAATATTAAATATTAAATTATAACATTTTAGAATATATTTTCGAATATAAATATAATGTGTGTATACATATTATTCTTATGCAATTAATATAAATATTAAATATATAAATAATAAATTATAATAACATTTTAGAATATATTCTCGAATATAAACGTGTGTGTGTGTGTGTATATATATATATATATATATAAATGTATTCTTGTTATTTTTATGCAATTAATATAAATATAATATATAATATAAAAAAAATAAATATTCAATTGTAATAAAATTTTAAAATATATTTTAGAATATAAATACAATAAACCAATTTAAACAGAATATATAAAAGATCTAAAATAAATTTTAATGCAATATTTATTTATTTTTTTTTTATATGCACCAATATACAGAACTAAACATCATATATTATTTTTACTAAAACATTAACAACAACAACAACAAAACTCAGACTGACTATTTTCAAATTTTTAAGTGATAATGCAAACACATTTTGAAACATTTATTTGAAATGAACAATTACACCTGATTCAAGGAAATAAATTAAATGATTCTTATTCTGATTATTCTTGTTACAACATCTCACAGCAACAGATTGCAAAATAAGTCTCTAGGGCTTTCAGAAATTTAATGCCCAAGTAAAAACCATAAAAATGCATTAAAACAGGACTCTTCAGTATGTTTTTCAAAGCTACCAAGCTATTTATTAAATCATGAGATAAATCATCATTACTTAATTCTATTGACTGCCTTATTTTAAATACTAACAAAAATCTAGATTTATTTAGATAATTTTATAATAATTTGCATTATGCATTGCCTTTAATACTGAAAATAATACTTACACCATAATGTATTTATAACGTCAATCTTATTGTACACACAGCATTAATTGGTCTTTATTCATGAAATTATATAGCTTTCACTAATTTGGTGGAAAATATCAAATTGTGTTTAAAGCCTTGCATTAAAATTGTGATATTCAAGACACTGCTTCATTTTAGATCTCTGCCAAATAATCACAAACATATTGTTAATATTCAATACATCTCAGCCAGCCCTTAGCAGATCATGTAGTGAGCGTCCAAGCGTCCTCTAAATGCTCTGTTTCCCAGTGCGGGCTGTGTGTTAGCGTGCTGCTCTGTATTCACAGCCATGCTCCACTGCCATAAATCTGACTGCAGTGAAAGCCACAAAGCCAGTGACAGGCAGCTTGCTCATGTTTGCTGTCATACTGTACACGGCCCATGGATAATAAACTGAACCACTTCATCATTCTGTACTAACACTGAGGCCATATGGGGAGAGACTGTGGTACCAGTACCAGGTGCTGACTCAGAGCGAGCAATGATTATTCTGTTTGCATGTGCATGAAACTCACACACTTATCAAACAGATCCTCTCATATCCATCATGAAGGAGACAAGACAGGCAGAGCTCCAGGTGATCCATGGCTTAAACGGACAGTTCACCCAAAAATGAAAATTCTGTTAATTGCTCACCCTCATGTTGTTCCAAACCTGTAAGACCTTCGTTCGTCTTCAGAACAAATTAAGATATTTTTGATGAAATCCGAGCAGTTTCTGACCCTGCATAGACAGCAATGCAACTGACACATTCAAGGCCCAGAAAGGTAGTAAGGACATTGTTAAAATAGTCCATGTGACATCAGTGGTTCAAACGTAATGTTATGAAGATACAAGAATAAAACAAAATGGTACTCTCTCAGATTTCATTAAAAAAAATCACCAGCTTTCACATTGCTCAATATCTAATTATCCTCCTCCATCCCCAACTCCTCCTCTGTTCAGTCAGGATTTTGCCTTCTGATTCTCTTTTGAATCTGGCTCGTTTTAAAAAATGTTTACATGAAATCATTGAACATTAATGATATCTGCAATACATTTATGTTGGTTCTGTTCTGTTTACTCTAGGGGGGTTATTGCTGCTCTCCCTGCTCTTATCAGGATGCATAAGGAGTTCCCCTTCAGTCGTTTCACTACGACGTTACATATGGGAACTCGCTTGAGAGTCCAATCATCTCCAAGCCTTATTCAAAAGGCCAATGAACATTCATGAACATTGGCGAGTGGTATTTGCATGCCGAGCCACTCCCCCGTACATACGGGTATATAAGATGGCGGCGTGCAACCACTCATTCAGACTTTTGCTTTTGGAGCCTCGTCTTCTGAGCCATTTAAAAAAAAAAGAAAAGAGTTCCTGAGTTCACACTCTCTCTGCTGGCGTGCTGCCGAGCTACTAAAAGAGCTTCATCTAAAAGAGCGTTCGGCAGCCGCCAGCCTAATCCTGCGGGCTGCCGTTTTCACGGCATTCAAGCCTCCCGCACTCCAGCGAGCCCCGCCCGTTTGAGAGCACAGTTGTGCCGCGGTTTCTCCCTGGGCGGACCGGGATTTCAAAAGAGTGAATTTCTCGCGGCTGTCGAGGACATCTTCCCGGTATGTATCTCCGGCCGTGCGCTTCCGGGTGCGGTAGTTTCCTCGCCTCTTTGGACGGACATGATCGCTGTCTCACGTGCCTGGGCCGAGAGCACGCTGAGGCAGCGTTCACGGATGGTACGTGCGTTCATTGCGAACGTATGTCCATGGCTGCGTTAAAGTCCCGCCGCTCATTCATGAGTAGGCACCCCTTGTTGTCTTCCCGCGGTAAAAAAATAAAAAAATAAATAAATAAAAGCCGCGATGAGGCACTTGGGGGACATTCAGGTGACTGTGCAGAATGTTCCGTCGGCCCCCAAAGCCCCGCGGACTTCTGCGTCACCGCGCAGTCCCGTTGAGCTGCCAGAGCAGTATACCTCCCCGTACAGCGGGCTGGGTATCTCCTTTGGCGCTCCCCAGGAGATCGAGATGTCTGCTGCAGCATCAGAGGGAGAGTCTGACGATGAGGCTGACGACTCGGCGGGTCGGTACCCCTCTGCGGTTGCCGCCCCGTCTGAGACGGATGCTGAACTGTCGGCTATGCTCCTCCGAGCCGCCAAGGAGATCGGTCTGGAGGTGCCCAAAACACCTCCGGCCGATCCCTCTAGGCTGGATGATTGGTTTCTGGGGAGGGCTCCCGCGGCACCGCCGCGCTCTCCCCCAGTGCCTTTCTTCCCGGAGGTGCATGAGGAGCTGGTGAGGACTTGGCGAGCCCCGCACTCTTCTCGTCCACGTCCCAGCTCCTCTCCCCTCGCCTCTCTCGACGGCGGTGCAACCCGGGGTTATGAGGCGGTCCCTCAGGTCGAGCGCGCTGTCGCGGTGCATTTATGCCCGCCCGGCGCTGCCACCTGGCGGGATCGGCCCCATCTCCCCTCCAGGGCGTGTGAGTTCTCGTCCGCTCTCGCGGGCCGGACTTACCGCGCCGCTGGACAGGCTGCCACCGCCTTGCACGCCATGGCCACCTTACAGGTGTACCAGGCCAAGGTGTTGAAACACCTGCACGAGAGGGGTTCTGACCAGGGTGCAATGGAGGAACTCCGCGCCGCCACTGACTACGAAGGTGACGGCGCGTTCCCTTGGTCAGTTGATGTCCACCATAGTGGTCCAGGAGCGACATCTATGGCTGACCCTGGCCCAGATGGCAGATGTCGACAAATCACGGTTTCTCGACGCTCCTATCTCCCAGGGCGGCCTATTCGGCGACACCGTCGAGGACTTTGCCCAGCAGTTCTCGGCGGTTCAAAAGCAGACGGAGGCGATTAAACACATCCTGCCCCGCCGCGACATTCCAACCACGTCCGCAGGGCCCCAACCTCCGCCTGCTCGTCGCCGAGGGCGCCCTCCCGCGGCTTCCAAACAACCAGCTCCGTCCCCTGCTAAGGTACATGACACCAGATTGGCAGCCCGACGTCGAGCTGGCCGTGGGAGAGCGGCGCCGCCCGCGTCTCAGGGGCCGGTCACCCGCAAAAGATCTGCGAAGCGTCCCTGACACGGGCAACCTGGAGGTGGAGGGAATCGCTCTTTGGGGGATAACAACATCAACGTCCCCACTCCCGGTGGAGGGCCGGGAGCTGTCACAGAAAGAGTCAATTCTCTCACCTCCGGGGTTCAGGCCCCGAGTTCCATCTTTGAGCAGCGCCCAAGAAGTGTCTCCTCGGATTCGGACTCGGAGCCTGATGTCGCCAGCGCGGGAACCAGGGAAGAAGGTAAGCGCTGCCCAGTGCAGTCTGACTTTTCTCCAGGACGTTCTTCCTTCTGGGATCAGTCCCTTCCCCTTCCCCCCCCCAGGCTGCCCCACTGCGGTCACGTCGGTCAACGTCCCTTTGATACCCCTGGCGACCAGGCTGGGAGCCTGGCTTCAGCTTCCCAGCCCCTCGCGGTGGTTGATTCGGACGGTACGTCTCGGCTATGCGATTCAGTTCGCCAGGCGTCCGCCCAGGTACAGAGGCGTCCTTTCCACTTCTGTCCATTCGGACACACATGCTGCTGTGCTGAAGTCAGGGTTTTACAGTCCTTACTTCATCGTGCCCAAAAAAGAGCAGTGGGTTAAGACCCATCCTGGATCTTCTAGCTCTGAATCGGTCCCTTCTCAGGCTGCCGTTCAAGATGCTCACGACGAAGCGCATCCTAACATGCATTCGTCCCCAGGATTGGGTTGCAGCCATCGACCTGAAGGACGCGTACTTTCACGTCTCGGTCCTGCCTCGACACAGACCCTTCCTACGGTTTGCTTTCGAGGGTCGAGCGTATCAGTACAAAGTGCTTCCATTTGGCCTCTCCCTCTCTCCCCGCGTCTTTACGAAAGTCGCGGAGGCTGCCCTGTCCCCTCTTTGGCAGACGGGCATTCGCATCCTCAACTATCTCGACGACTGGCTTCTCATAGCTCACTCGCGAGATCTGTTGTGCGAACAGAGGGACTTGGTGCTCCGGCACCTCAGCCATCTGGGCCTTCAGGTCAACCGAGAGAAGAGCAAACTCTCCCCAGTGCAGAGGATCTCTTTTCTCGGTGTGGAGCTGGACTCGGTCAGTATGACAGCCCGCCTCACCAACGAGCGCGCGCAGTCAGTGCTGAAGTGTTTGGAGTCATTCAGACACAAAACAGCGGTCCCTCTCAAAACATTTCAGAGGCTCCTGGGGCATATGGCAGCCGCAGCCGCAGTGACGCCGCTCGGCCTGCTTCATATGAGACTGCTTCAGCGCTGGTTACACGATCGAGTCCCGAGATGGGCATGGCACCGTGGCACACTCCGGATTGGCGTTTCCCCGCAGTGTCGCCGCCTGTTCAGCCCGTGGTCAGACCCGGCCTTCCTTCAGGCCAGAGTCCCCCTGGGACAAGTCTCCAGGCATCTTGTGGTATACACGGATGCCTCTTCCACGGGTTGGGGTGCTGTATGCAACGGGCAAGCAGCATCGGGCTCCTGGACAGGACCTCGACTGCAATGGCATATCAATTGCCTAGAGTTGTTGGCTGTGCTTCTGGCCCTTCGTCGCTTCCGACCGACGTTGCGTCACAAGCACGTGCTTGTTCGCACCGACAGCACAGCGACTGTAGCCTACATCAACCGTCAGGGTGGTCTACGCTCCCGTCGCATGTCACAACTCGCCCGCCATCTGCTCCTATGGAGTCAAACGTGGCTGAAATCGCTACGTGCCGTTCACATTCCAGGAGAACTCAACCGTGCAGCCGACCAGCTCTCACGGCAGTCCACCCATCCTGGAGAATGGCGACTCCACCCCGAGACAGTCCAGCTGATTTGGAGCCATTTCGGGGAGGCCCAGATAGATCTGTTTGCTCCCCCGAATCCTCCCACTGCCAGCGGTTCTACTCCCTCAACGAGGCTCCCAACAGCCTCGGCAGGGACGCACTGGCACACAGCTGGCCTCCGGGGCCCAAGTACGCCTTTCCCCCAGTGAGCCTCCTTGCACAGACACTGTGCAAGATCAGGGAGGACGAGGAGCAGGTTCTGCTGGTTGCGCCATACTGGCCCACCCGGACCTGGTTTCCAGAACTCATTTCCCTCGCGGCAGCCCCTCCTGGAAAATCCCCTTGAGGAGAGACCTTCTTTCTCAGGGGATGGGCACAATTTGGCACCCGCGCCCCGACCTGTGGAACCTGCACGTCTGGTTCCTGGACGGGACGCGTCAGACCTCTCCGGCCTTCCACAGGCCGTGATAGAAACTATCACTCAGTCCAGAGCCCCCTCCACAAGGCAGGCTTATGCGCTGAGATGGGGTCTGTTCGTCGACTGGTGTTCCTCTCGCGGGGAGGACCCACAGAGATGTACGATTGCAGTAGTGCTTTCCTTCCTGCAGGAAAAGTTGGAGCGCAGGCTGTCCCCTTCAACTCTCAAAGTGTACGTTGCTGCCATTGCAGCGTACCACGATGCAGTGGATGGAACATCCCTAGGTAAGCACCAACTCATCGTGAGGTTCCTGAGGGGTGCAAGAAGGGTTAATCCCCTCAGGCCGCACCCCATACCCTCTTGGGACCTCTCCGTCGCCCTCCAGGGCCTGCGGGCGGCCCCATTTGAGCCACTTGCGTCGGTTGAGCTAAAATATCTGTCACTTAAGACAGCGCTCCTGACTGCACTGGCCTCCATCAAGAGGGTACGGGACCTACAAGCTTTCTCTGTCGACGAAGCGTGCCTAGAATTCGGGCCCGGCGATTCTCACGTCATCCTGAGACCCCGGCCTGGTTATGTGCCCAAGGTTCCCACCACGCCTTTCCGCGATCAGGTGGTGAACCTGCAAGCTCTGCCCCTGGAGGAGGCAGACCCAGCCTCTGCGCTGCTGTGTCCAGTTCGCGCTCTGCGTATATACGTGGACCGCACTCGGCACTTCAGACGCACCGAGCAGCTCTTCGTCTGCTTTGGAGGTCAGCAGAAAGGGAATGCTGTCTCCAAACAGAGGTTGGCCCATTGGGTGGTAGATGCCATCTCCCTGTCGTACCAAAACCAGGGAGAGCCATGCCCCTTAGGTGTTCGTGCCCACTCCACACGGAGTGTTGCCTCATCCTATGCGTTGGCTCATGGCGCCTCACTAGCAGATATCTGTAGAGCTGCGGGTTGGGCGACACCTAATACCTTCGCCAGGTTCTACAACCTTCGCGTAGAGGCCGTATCCTCCCGTGTCTTAACATAGACATCACAGGCGAGCGGGAGTCCGGCTGGTGTCGGCTTGCTGCGCCATTCCTAATGGATCCGTGCGCTATTTCCCTCAGTTGTTCCCTCCGGCGAACCTGGGTCCTCCATGCCCCGCAGTCAGGCCTAGTGCGGAGTAGTGCTTGTCTGTGCTCCGGTTGGGTCTCCTTCGCCCAGCAGGTTGTGGCAACATGTCTCCTCAGCAAAAGCCTGAATGAGTGGTTGCACGCCGCCATCTTATATACCCGTATGTACGGGGGAGTGGCTCGGCATGCAAATACCACTCGCCAATGTTCATGAATGTTCATTGGCCTTTTGAATAAGGCTTGGAGATGATTGGACTCTCAAGCGAGTTCCCATATGTAACGTCTCCGTTCCCTCCTTCAGGGAACGAGGGTTACGTACGTAACCTAGACGTTCTTGCCCAAAACAGAACCATAACACCAATCCAAACTGTATGCTAACTGTCAATCATCTTTGATGAAAGTGGTCCTGACAGAAATATCTGTGTTCCAGGTCTTACAGGTTTGGAACGACATGAGGGTGAGTAATTAATGACAGAATTTTCATTTTTGAGTGAACTATCACTTTAAATGCTATGGAAGCCTTTTTATGACACTGACAAGAAAAAAATGCCTTGGTAAATCATAATTATGACATAGAAAGTCATAAATATGAGATAAAATGTCATAATTATGAGATTAAACATATAAAGTATGAGATACTGAGTCATAATTAGTCTAAATTATAACAAAAAGTCAAAGCTATGACACGCTCTATCCATATGAAAAAAAATCTAAACTATGATATACTAAGTCATAGTAAGATAGTAAGTCTACATTATGACAAACTAAGTCATAATTATGAGATGAAAAGTAGAAATCATAACAAAAAGTCTTTATTTTAACTTTATTAATTTTCAACATTTACTGTGTGTCAAAAGTGTGAGATCTTTTAAATTCTAATTCTAATATTATAACAAGATATACTAGATATGAGATACTACCTCATACTTTTGACTTTTTATGTCAAAATTACGACTTATGTAACGGATAAAAAGTCGAAATTGAGATAAAAAGTCATAATTATTATTCATAGTACACTTTTGATATGTTGTCTTTTTATGCCATAATGAGTATCTCGTGGTTTCTACTTTTTATCTCTATAATAATGACATAGTATCCCAAAGTTGACTTTTTGTCACGATTATATCACAACTATCATTTACCATTTTTTATAGAATGAAAACAAAAAGACAATTGTTGACTTTTAATAAAAATGTAGAATTATTAAGTGGACGCTGATAGTATAGCTCAGAAATGATCATAATATCTGAATTCATAATAAATTTTCTCACTTTTTGATTGCCGACTTTGGTATTTTGTGAAAACTGAGCACAGATGGAGAGATAACCAGGGCAGGGTTGCCAGTTTTCACAAAACCCGTCCAATTGCTACTCAAAACCAGCCTGATCCCATTTCGAGGGGATTCCCTGTTAAAAAAAGCATTTGTCAGGGTAAAATACACTTTTCTTGGTGGGGGTCCCCTGGTAAAATTCGCCTTCCATGTGATAAATATCACGTTTTTGGGGTTGCTTCAACCAGCTTCAATCATGCAACACTGAACGAGAGTCCTTTTCTCCTTTTATTCTCATTACGGTCTAAGTGAAATCACTGAAATATTAAAAACACCTTCATTTTAATTATCCATTTCTATTGGCCACCAGCTAGACCAGCACCTGCACGACACAAATTACCCTGAGCAGTGTAGAAATTAAAGGGACAGTTCAGCCAAAAATAAAAAGTACCCCATGATTTACTCACCCTCAAGCCATGCTAGGTATATATGACTTTCTTCTTTCAGACGAATACAAATGGAGTTACGTTAAAAAATGTCTCAGCTCTTTCAAGATTTATAATGTCAGTGAATGGCTGTTGAGATTTTAAAGTCCAAAAAAGTGCATCCATCCATCATAAAAAGTGCGTAGCATGTAGACGAACGTGGTGACGAATACGGAAGCCCAGCGGAGAGAGCAAAACAAAACACCGGACATGAATTTGAAGTACAAAATAAGAATAATTTCAACATAAGCCAAGAGTAGACTTACGCTACACCTGCGTCCTACGTCATCCGCTGGAACACCACACTTTTGTGAATGTGCGTACGACAGTTAGCAGAAACTAGAGATTATGGTTTACACATTTTTAAATCTGGATATTTTTCTTACACAAACACATGGATTCACTTCGGAAGGCCTTTATTAACTGCCTGGAGCTGTGCGGAGTGCTTTTTATGATGGATGGATGCACTTTATTGGACTTCATAATCTCGACACCCATTCACTGCCATTATAAATCTCGGAAGAACCAAGACATTTTTTCATATAACTACCATTGTATTTGTCTTAAAGAAGAATGTCATATACACCTAGGATGGCTTGAGGGTGAGTCATTTTCATTTTTAGATGAACCATCCCTTTAATTTGAGTTGATCTTTTCAGTAAGGCTGTAAATCATCCGTTATGAGAAAGATATATAAGATTCTCATGTGAACTACAGGTAAATAAATAAGGCACTCTGAAGGTGAGGGAGTGTGTAGAAGGCACGAGCGGTAACTGTAAACCTGCAGTATATCACCTCCATCGCTCTGAGGTGGGCTGTAAACAGCTTCTACTGGAAGGCTCCATTAGGAGCTGAGTGACAGGAAGTGATCTATGCAGATGGAGCGGACTGAGCGTATTGACTGCGGCAGATGTGCTTAGAGTGACGAGAAGTAAAGGCCAGACTTTGACAACACTGATGTGTCCATACACAGATTCACTAAAAGAGACTAATTAACCAGGGAGCACCGAGGGCTTTGCATCGTAGCACCTAGTATCGACGGGACACGCTGACCACAGTAGCGAGTAAAAAGACAAATATTGATAGTGAAGGACGTTTGCTGGCTTCTCAGTACTGGACGTTTTGTGTATAGATGCGCCTGTTTGTTGTGTATGTATCTCTTTGCTAGATGAGGAAAATCAATGGATATGTGTTACAACACAGACATTGCAATTCGTGGATGCTCACCTTGCACTAGAAGGCGGGTGGTGTGTAGCGCCTCTCCCTGGTCACTGTGGGCACGGCAGCTGTAGGCCCCTCGATCCTCCCTCGTGATGGCCTGCACCGTCAGACTGCCGTCACTCACCTACAGAAACAGTTTAAGTATTAAACATGGGTTACACAAAAAGGATAAAAATCAGTGTGGTCACTGGTTGGTTTAACATGTCGCTAATATGCATTGAGTTCTTTACACCCCATTTTTCAATCTATGAGGAGGTAAGGGGCCCACAGATAATTGGAGAATTTTTTGTTTTAACATAGCAAATTTTACGGGACGGTCAAAATTAGCATATTAAGATATTTATTTAATGCATATTCACACAGCTCTAAATTCTGAATTCAAATTCAATTTTCTACTTTATCAAGGCAGCACTTCATCGAGTGATTTCCAGTAAAAACGTCAATATAATATAATATAATATAATAAAATATAATCCTGGCCAGGAAGAGGAGATTTCCTTTATCTCAATTAGTGCTGGACAATGATTAATCACGATTAATCGCAATATATTGAATATATAAATAAAAAATATTTTTCCTAAATATATATATCCGTGTTTATTTATATATACATAATAAATATTCACAGTACACACACATATATTATGTACAAAATAACTTTTATTTTGGATACGATTAATCGCGATTAATTGTTGCCCAGCACTAATCTCAGTGGGACCTTCCTTGGAAAATAAAGGGAAAAATTAAAAATACATAATGTAATATAATTTAATATAATATAATATAATATAATATAATATAATATAATATAATATAATATAATCCTGGCCAGGAAGAGGAGATTTCCTTTTATCTCAATTAGTGCTGGACAATGATTAATCACGATTAATCGCAATATATTGAATATATAAATAAAAAATATTTTTCCTAAATATATATATCCGTGTTTATTTATATATACATAATAAATATTCACAGTACACACACATATATTATGTACAAAATAACTTTTATTTTGGATACGATTAATCGCGATTAATTGTTGCCCAGCATTAATCTCAGTGGGACCTTCCTTGGAAAATAAAGGGAAAAATTAAAAATACATAATGTAATATAATATAATTTAATATAATATAATATAATATAATCCTGGCCAGGAAGAAGAGATTTCCTTTGATCTCAATTAGTGCTGGGCAACGACTAATCGTGATTAATCACAATATATTTAATATGTAAACATAACATATCTTCCTTAAATATATACATGCATGTGTATTTATATATACATACTAAATGTAGTGCACACACATATATTTTGTACATAAAAACTTTTATTTTGGATGCGATTAATCATGATTATTCGTTGCCCATCACTAATGGAGAAAGGACCTTGCTGGAAAATTAAAGGGCAAAAATAAAAAAGATACATAATAATATAATATAATATAATATAATATAATATAATATAATACACATTAATTTTCAAATAATATAGATTAAACTTTTTTTTTACATTTTGTGCTTTCTAAAAATGTTTTTAAAATACACTTATAAAATAGATATTTTATAAAATAATTTAGACATAATTAAACATAATTATTTATTTAGAAATATATTATTTATTTATAAAAATGCATTATATCTTAATATTATTTATAAAAAAAATACACAGCATAAATGGGTCTTTGTATGTGAAATTAATTATTTGAAGGTCCTTGTCATCAAAAGTTTGAAAACCCCTGCATTAAAACGAAAAGATGTAATTATTCTTAATGTTAATATTATGTTATTATGTATTTATTCTTCATTTAGTTATTAGAATAAAATTAAAAACAATACATTTATAAAAGATATTTTATAAAAAATAATTTATACATTTAATATAATTATATATTTTATTTATAAAAATGTATTATATATCAATATTATTAATATTATTATACTTACAAAAATAATTCAAATATATAAAAAATATATTATATAATACAATATAATTAACATATAAGAAGTAATTATCCTTTTTTTATTTTTATGTTATGTACTTATTGCTGCATATATTTGTTTTTTCTACCATATTCAATCTTCATTCAATTCATTCAAAATGTACTGCTAGAATTAAAAACAATACATTTATAAAATATATATGTTTTTAAATATCCATAAAACGTATACATTTAATATAAATATATTTTCTATGAAAAATGTATTATATATCAATATTATTATACTTATAAAAATAATTTGAATATATATTAAAAAATATAAAATATTATAATAATAATTAATAATACATTAACATATAACTAATTATTTTTATGTTATGTATTTATTGCTGTATATATTTGTTTTTTTCTACCATATTCAATCTTCATGCAATTAAAAAACGTATTGCTAGAATAAAAAACAATGCATTTATAAAATAAATATTTTTTTAAATATCCATAAAATGTTAATATAAATATATTTTCTATAAAAATGTATTATATATCAATATTATTAATATTATTATACTTAAATAATTAAAATATATAATATATTAAAATAATATATAATTAAAATATAAAAATGTATACATTTAATAAAAATATATTTTATTTATAGAAATGTATTACATATCAATATTACTTATAAAAAAATATATAAAAATTATACATCAAATTTTATAAAAATGTAATATAATTAACAAAAATATGAAATTAATAAATATTATTAAAAATAATATAATACTGATGTTCAGATAATATATATATTTAATTTAGCTTCATTTTATCTCATTTTGTGTTGGTTTATAACTGACAGATATATGGGAACACACATTTATACATACATATTAATTTTTCATTCAGTACAGAAAAGTGTTGCTATAAAATGGTTCAAAATAAAATTTGTTAAATTGGAATTAAAACAATCTTATTTCAAACCAGATGTAAAAAGAAATTATGCAGCATTTTGCTTGTGTGCTTTGTAACAAACCAATCAAAACACATCTGCATCCCCATCTGAGCTTCAAAGTGCAGCTGCATCTTTCCAAACAACACATGGATGACAAAAAATACCGCACAGGTTCCTGACAGGACGTTCTGGAAGAGTCTTATTCCCTGCACGTCTCTAGCTCTAGCCAGAGGAGACTGGCCTTATTGTTCCTCCCACACAATATCCCAAGGTGTGTCAAGTCCCGCTGGACGGTTGACACAATCCTCCCGGCCTGTTCCATCACCATCCTGTCGCTGACAGACACATCACACTGATGACCCAGACGAGAGCAGGTAATAAACTCTCTCAAACACTGTGTGTGTGTGTGTGCAGAGCTTTATTTAAACACGCACGGCTGCGGAGGAGGGCAGGGTGAGAAACATCCAGACGAGACATCTGTGCCTCTTGCTCTTTAGCGTGTGTGTTCCTTCACTGCATTCCTCCATTTCTCTCACTTCTAGCCATGGAAGCAGGGAAAATAATGGAGGACCACCGGCCTCCTCAGCACTGTTCTCAAAGGTGAGGTCACGACACGCTTCTTTTGAGTAAATGTCTGGGACTGTGGACGGTTAGCAGTGGGAACGACTTTTAAAAGCAAGAGCCAAGAGCTGAAGCTAAATGTGCTTTCTCCTTACAGAAGCAATAATTAAATATAGATTTGATACAATCTAATTGCAGCTGAATCAAGATTAATCACAGCGTATGGGGAAATTTACTAAATGCCTTCTGCCAGCATTCACATTCACTGACGAAAAATCAGAAAGTATCTTTTGCACATTTAAGCCACTCATAAAATGTATTTTACCACATTAAATATGAAACAAAGTGGCATGTAAAAGCAAATAATGCTTAATGCTGACTTTTCTGAGCTATTAATGTTGTTTGGACAATATATGTTTTGTTCTGTAATTTTATATAATACTGCTCGACATTTAAAAAATGTAATAAATCTGTTTTTAATACATTTTAATAAAACAGTTAGCTGGTAGTCTATAAATGAAAATTTATGCAATAAATGACTAAAATAAATGGCAATTTGTTTGATATTTTAAATGCAAGTCACTCTAATTAACAATAAATGTATTATTTATTAAAACAACACATAATAACAATAATGGCATTAAATGTGGCATTTTATGTTGTATATACATGTCATATTCATATCATTTAAATAACATTTACATTAAAATAATAATTGAAATATTAATAAATTATCATTTTTTAAATGTAACAATTTAATTCATATTTTGTTTGAAATGTTAGCTTATTAAAATAAATACTGCTTGTTTTGTGGGCCGGTTAATAATAATTCAAATAACAAATACATAATTATTTAAAACAATCATATAAAAATGTATTTTTTTAATTATTTAAAACAATCATATTAATCATATTTAAAACAACAATAATTTGTAATGTTTTGTTTGAAAGGTTTGCTGCTATAATAAATGCAACTGGGTTTGATATTTTGTTATATAATGCAAAGACACATTAATAATGATCATTTTAGTTTTTGTGAACATTTTAATTAAAATTATAATTTTAATAATCAGAAATGAAAATGTATTAAATCTAACCATTTAATAAATCATTTCAAAGAAAATATGAATTAATAAACATTGTTAATTAATATTTTAATAAAAATGTTAAATTATTTCACAAACTTTTACAAAATTTAATTCATTAATAATTCATAATTAATTTAGAAATAATAATTTTGGAATATTATACTTAAAAACGTTTAAAATACAATTTTAATAAATACCTAATTGTAGTATAATATAGTATAGTAATCATAAATAATGATTCATTAAATGTAACAATTAAATAAACTTTTCCTAGAAAATATGAAATAACATTCAAATTTGTTACATTTAATTAAAAACAATATGTTAATTCAGATTTTTACATCCAATTTTGTTACATTTAAAAAATATATATAACAAATTCTTTATTAATTAATATTATTACTTAAAATACTATTAATTAATATTTTAATTAAAATATCCAATTATTTCACAAATAATAATAATTAAATAATAATATTATGATATTTAATAATATAATACTAATTTTGGAATGGTTTATTAGAAAAAAGTTTATAATACAATACAGTTTAGTAAACACCTCAGTGTTTGATATTTTGTTATATAATGCAAAGGCATTAATGATCATTTTAACAACATTTTAATTAAACTTATAATTGTAATAATATAAATAATAATTTATTAAATGTAACAAGTTAATAAACCTTTTAAAAAAAGAATTATCATTAGTTTGTTACATTTAATTTTTTTCCTGTTAATTCACCTTTTGGTTGAAAATCAGAGAAAATCTGAATTAACATTACATTTTATTACATTTAATAAATAATTATAAATTCTGTATTAATTAATAATATTATTAATAAAATATTAATAATTAATTTTTTAATTAAAATATTATTATTTCATGAATAAGCTAAATTAAATGTATTAATTCTTAATTAAATAATAATTGTAAAAGTTTTATTTGAAAAAAGTATAATACAATATATTTTAATAACCACCCCAGCGTTTGATATTTTGTTATATAATACAAATACATGCCAATTAATAATAATTTTAACATCATTTTAATTTAAATGATAACTGTAGTTAATCATAAATATAGTATTCGTACCGAACCGTCACGGTACATGCATCTCGGTTCGGTGTATGAGGCTTTACAACGAATACAGGCAATTCACCCTCAATCCAGAAGGGGCGCCCGCAGTAATGTAACTCTGTTTGATAACCGCCAACGGAAGAACAGCGAGCGAATGCCAGGAGTTGCGCGCTTGAAAACAAAGACTACTAGTCAGTGACCATGTGCTGATTCTGAATGCCGCGATTACTTCATCTTTCCTCATACCAGCAAAATCAATTTAAACAAAAAACAAATAGAATGTGGCTTTGAGTTTCCTTTTTGTCACAAAACTGTCGCGCTGTTTTTTCCCATTGTCTGACAGTTAATTAATAGTAATGGATCGTTCTTGAACGATTCGTTCATTTTGAACGAATCTTTAATGTGACTCGTGAAGAACGAGTCGTCTCGGAGAGTGATTCGTTCAGTCGCGCATGCGCAACATCCTATTAGGTTCTGTACTGGAATTAGTTCACCTGTTTCGAGTCTTCGGGTTTTTCGAGTCGTTCGTTCATCTTATGGAGCTGTCACGTGATGAACGAACGACTCGAGAGATGAACTAATCAGTTCTTTTTCCGGCTCACACTGCATTGGTTAAGCTTATAGTGATGAACGAACGACTCAAACCTAAAAACTTGTAAGATAAGAGGTGAGGTGAGCTAATCATAGACTAAAGACCTCTTCTCTTTTCTGTTTCCTATAGCATTATAGTTTTGTCTTGTTTGTAGTGTGATCAACGTTTGTGTACACAGTAGATGTGTTAGGGAGGTAACACGTAACATTTTTATATTTTGCTAAAATGAACGAAATGACTCGAAAAAAGATTCGTTCATTTTGCTGAAGGAGACTCAAAGGTCCGAGTCGGTAAAATGATACGAACTTTCCATCACTACTAACTAAATTAAATAGGTCAAGTATTTATTCCTTGTATGTATATATGTACTGCAGATTTTATAGCCTATATATGACATTATAATTTGATATAATATTTAGTATTTTCACATGTAGGTGGAAAAAATTGTAATTTGTACTACTGTCTGTTTAAAATAAATGAAAAGAAAATTTAGCATAGTAGATTTTTTTTTTTTCTGTTGTACTGAAATCGTATCGAACCGTGACCCGAACCGAGGTACGTACGTTACACCCCTAATAAATAACAATTTATTAAATGTAACAATTTAATAATCTTTCAAAGGAAATATGAATTACATTTGATTAAAAATATGTTATCATCACTAGAATATTATTCATTACCATTTTAATCCAAATAAACAGAACATTTTTTGAATGTTTTACTTAAAACATTAATAATACAACATACTTCAATAAATCCCTCAGCTATTTTGTTATATAATGCAAACACCTGGTAAAGATATGCAGATCATTTAACGTGGGCGTTCTCTACACAGGCTCTACACCGTCTTCACGCCTCAGCCGTCAAACAGCTTGCAAGACATCACAAACGGGACCTTTAGGGAATACGCCGCAGTGCCGCGGAGCGAAGGAGGATAAGAGCAGCCACGGGGTTGAAGAGTAACCTTGCTAAAAGCGGTCACGGAGGAAAAACAGCAGCCAGCCATCACTTCCTGTTCATCAATCGCCGGTGAGCGAGAGTGGCAGGCAGAATACGGCGAATGGCACTCAAACGCGCCTGGCGTAAATGCTAGCTGTGACCAAAAGCAAGCACGATGGGAAATGCGGATCAGGACGAGCGCGGCTAACAAAGGCGGTGCAGGTGGCTGGTCTAAAACAGATGAAAGTGAACGTTCAGATGTAAGACAGAAGCGGCTACACTGTCTCTCTTGTCTTTTATTTGTCTGTTTCCTCAGGGATCGCTCCTCTGATGTGCTGAGAGGCAATGCCTACTGGAGCCAGACTGACTGCCTGTTCTGTCAAATCCTGCGCCGCCTCCTCCTTCGCAGCCCGCATGCAGTGTAAGGTGGAAACACGCTTGTCAGTTTTTTCTCCGTTCCCACTGCAGGCGTGTGCTCTTCAGCTGTCAGACCCCCGACGCCGGCCCCGACTGACAGAGCCTTTCCTTACAAATAGCTAGTGATGATTCACGCTTCCATTTCCAAAAGAAAAATGAGACAGTACTAGTCACTGCGGATCAAATTCATGGCTAGACTAAATTCATGGCAGCTATATTTGGAGACAAGTACATTGTCAATTTATCAAGGCAACCTTACTTTATCAAGCTAGCAAGCTCTACTTTATCAAGCTAACCTAAGCGAAAGTACTCATCTGGAGCTGAGAACTACTGAGAAAAAGTTTTAGTAAAGTTTTACTTATTAGTATTTTAAAAATGATATTATTCAAATAATATATATTGAATTAAATAAAAAATTTAAAAAAACACTTGGTTTGTGCATCATCCTAACCATTTTTAATAAGTTTCTTATGCTCACCAAGGCATATACTGTAATATTTTGAAATATTATTCAGATTTAATTTTTTTATATATATATAAGAATCTATTTTAAAATGTAATTTATTCCTGTGATGCAAAGCTGGATTTTTTAGCATCATTACTCCAGTCTTCAGTGTCAAATGATCCTTTAGAAATCAGTCTAATATGTTGATTTGATACTCAAAAATATTTCTTATTACTATCAATGTTAAAAACTATGAAAGCCCACAAGATAAATAAATAAAACAGATAATTGCAACCTATTATCTCACCACTTGTATTTCTGAGGGGAAAAAGTAAAAATTGCTAAATATAAATCCACAATTCTGAGAAAAAAAATCTTAAAACTAATATAGATAGATAGATAGATAGATCTCGTAATTAATTCCACCACACAATAAAAAAAAAGATAATTGCAACTTATCTCACCACTAGCAAAAAAGTCAAAAATGTGATAGATTGACAATTCTGAGAAAAGAAATCATAATTATGATAAAACTTCTAAAAAACATTGTAGATTATTTCACAAATAAACAAAATTAAATTAATTAATTCATAATTAAATTATAATTTTAAAAGTTTTATCTGAAAAGTTTATAATACAATATAATTTAATAAATGCCTCCGTGTTTGATATTTTGTTATTTAATGCAAAGGCATGCTAATAATGATCATTTTTACAACATTTGAATTCAAATTATAATTTTAATAATCATAAATAATTTATTGCATGTAACATTTACTAAACTTTTCAAAGAAAATATGAATTAACATTAACATTTTGTTACATTTAACAAAAAAATGTTAATTCACATTTTGTTTGAAAATCAAAGAAAATCTGAATTAAAATTCACAAAATTCATAAAATTCATAAATTCACAATTCTGAGGGAAAAAAAGTCATCATTGTGAGATAAAAAATCCTAAAAACTTTTGTAGCAATTCGTAGTAATTCGTTCCATAATGCAAAAAAAAAAAAAAAAAACAGATAATTGCAACTTTTTATCTCAACTCTCGCAATTCCGAAGGAAAACAGTTAAAATTGTAAGGTAAAAATTTCAAATACTTTCCAAAAAAAACCTAGTAATTCTGACTTTTCTCCTCAGAACTCTCAGTTCACATCTCACAATTTGTTCCACTACACAATATAAAATAAAAAAAATATTTCACAATTCTTATTTTTGTCTCGCAATTCCAGGTTCCGACTTTTCTTCTGAAAATTTTCTGTTCCCAGAAAATTGCACATTTCTTGCAATCCTGAGTTTATATCTTGCAAGTCACAGAATAGTGAGAAAAAAGTCCAAATTGTAAGATCAAATGTTGCAGTTACCTTGTTTTTATCCCACGCCGGAACCATTCGTGCATTAAAACATTTTTGTAGAAAATTAGACTTCTTTTTTTCACGATAAATAGAAAGTTCTTTTCTGTTAAAATGAATAACATTAATGTCACTTTTAAAAAAATGTAATGCATACTCTGCAAATAAAAGTATTAATTTCCTAAAGAAAAAAAAAAACTTAAAGTCTTGAAGGATTAGTTCACTTCCAGAATAAAAAATGTCCTGATTATTTACTCACCCCCATGTCATCCAAGATGTTTTTGCAGTCGAAAAGAATTGGTTTTTGAGGAAAACATTCCAGGATTTTTCTCCATATAGTGGACTTCAGTGGGGATCAACAGGTTAAAGGTCCAAATTGCAGCTTCAAAGGGCTCTACACAATCTAAGCTGAGAAGTAAAGGGTCTTATCTAGCAAAACGATTGGTAATTTTCTAAAAAGAAAAAAATTGAATACTTTTTAGCCACAAATGCTTGTCTTGCACTAGCTCTGCAGTGCACATGAGACTTCACGCATCACGAATCACTTTGGAAAGGTTACACTGGTTAGTTCTTTGTCTGTGTAATCTGGTTCAAAAAGGTAGGGTAGGGCAAAAATCTCAACCTCATTTTCTCCCCCAACTCCTCCAGCTTTACCTTTTTTTTTGTATAGGGTGTTTGACTTTGCACGTTCGCTTTTTAAACACTGCATCGGTACTTCTGCCTACATCTTGTGTGCGTGATTACGTAATGTGTGATGTCAAGCTAGTGCAAGACGAGCATTTGTGGCTATTTCTAAATTGTATTATTTTAGAAAATGACCAATCGTTTCAATAGATAAGACCCTGACTCCTCAGCTGGGATCATGTAGAGCCCTCTGAAGCAGCATCGAAACTGCAATTTGGACCTTCATCCCGCTGATCACCACTGAAGTCCACTACATGGAGAAAAATCCTGGAATGTTTCCCTCAAAAACCTTAAGGTTCTGGAAGTGAACTAATCCCTTAACATGTATGTAGTTTTCTACACAAGTGAATTTTGTTTTCAGGATATTCGGATATTACCGTGTATTTCTTGTTGCTGGTCAGCTGATCCCCCTCTCTCAGCCAGGTGACCACCGGCTTGGGGTTTCCGAAGGCAGTGCAGGTCAGAGTAATGCTGCCACCCTCCCTCGCCTCCACGTACTGCGGTGGCGTGTCCGTGAACGTAGGGGGCGCTGGAAGAGAAACAAAGACGGGACAAGCTGAGTCCAGACTCTTTCATATTTAATACCCTTACAAGCTCAGGACCACATGGAGAGCGTGAGACGGCATAGACAAAAACTACTAGTATCTCTGTAGTGTCACTATCATCCAGAACATCCATGCAACATGTCAATGCAATCTATACACCTTTTTCACATTTTTACACATGATACAGTTACTAAGATACTCTACTTGGTTGATAGGTGGATGTTTACTCACCTAATGTTTTTAATGAAAGTCTGTGGTGTTGTATCATTGTTTTGCCACCAGTCGTAACTGTAACTTTGTAAATGATGATTATTCCATTTCAGCATAACTCTGCATAATCACTCTTATGTGTATCTGTTAAGCGCTAATACAAGTCTCTAGGAATATGGATTGTGCATTTTCAGCAATGAAATCCTAACTTCCTCTGCATGTGGGTCACTGTTAGCCTATAGCAGTTTTGCTTTCAACAGCGCAAACACCTGGTGAAAAACAAACAAAGCAAGCAATTAATGCCTCTGAACATCTGTCCATCTGTGCCTACCATGAGCTTTTTCATCCACACTACAAGCTGTTGCAGGCTTAAACACAAGGGAGAAGAATTTATAGCCCAAAATGTCTTGCTGAGATCAGCATCAAATCTCTAAAAATATACTGTATATTCCCAAAGGACAGGTCACAGTAATCGACTAATCCAACCACAGACTAGTCCGCTGTTGAGGCTGACTAGTTCATTAGGTTTTTTCATGCATCTCGTTTTAGTTTTGATATTTTTAGCGGCAGTGCTAATTAATGTGCTGACAGCATATCAAGCAGTTTTCACAGTAAAAACCTTTCAGGAAACTTGCGTTTTAAACTCATCTCCTTTAAAGCACCTCAACTGTAGTCTTATACGTCATATCTCACATTGTTATTATAGTTTTAGTTATAAAAAGTCCAAATTTCTATATTTTAAATGTCTACCCTAGTGAAAAATAACTATATTAGAATGTATTTAAAATATATTTATTTCATGCTAAAATACAAATACATTTACATCTTATGTACTTAATAAAAATACCCTGCAATTGTGCTTTTATCATGCTAAACTGGTAAATGTAAAATTTAAAGTCTGCAAAACTGGAACAACTACTTTTGTACTTAATGCACTTTAATTGTGCAAAAGTAGTGCTGAAGTCCAACTAAAGATATACTTAGTAAATTTGATTGTGCTAAACTATTGCAAGTTTACTTTAGGTATGCTTTAAATAATACAGTTCTTTAAAGGGGTCTTTGAATGCCCATTTTCCACAAGTTGATATAATTCTTTAGGGTCTTAATGAAAAGTCTATATTATACTTTGGTTAAAAATTCTCAATGGTTGTGTAAAACAACACCCTTTTTACCTTGCTAAAATCACCTCTGCAAAAATCATCTCATTGTGGTCGAGGCTGCTTTAAATGCAGATGAGCTCTGCTCGCCCCGCCCCTCTCTTCTCTCTGTGGAGTGATGAGCCTGTTTACTTTAGCCGCTAAACTTGCTAACTAGCACATTATTAGGAAAGACGATCGCAAAGATTCATAAAAAAAACCTTATACTTACTTCTGCTGTAAGTGAAGCTGGATCATGAATGATTAGTGCGAACATAGACGGATATATGTAGAGGGAGGCGCATTCCCTTCACAAACAAATGTAATCCACTGCATCTTCAGCGGCTCAGATGTCGGGAGTAAATGGCGGCCACTACGTTCATTATTACATCCAGCAATACAACACCTCAATCGCTCAATCAGAGATCTTCTTGTCTAACTTACATCCCTGCTCCGGCATTGAAACAAAGAGGGTGGACAGTTACAACTGTAATGACAGGCATCTGAGAATGGCTCGATTTGAAAAAGACACACATTAATGTTCAAACAACATATAACAGAGAACTTAGCATCCGATGACCCCTTTAAATGCAAAATATTTAAAGATTTAATCTAATTAATTACATAATGTTTCAGTTAATTAATCTAATTAATCGTAAAATAAATTTGACTGTGAAAATACCTACAGAAGATTATTTAAAGTTATTTTTGTGTTAAGTGAGAAAGTATGAAGTAGGCATTAAAAATTGTAGCTAGGGCTGGGCGATAATTCGATAACGATCATTTTCCTCGATAAAACGATATGAGGAGTTCGATAAATGTTTGATATAACTTTTATGTGCCAAAAGCGGAACGAAACAGCCCGAGTCATTTGAATCGCGCCACACGGACCGTTTATCCGCTCGGACCAAAGTTCGAACTGCTGTCCTGCGCGACCTCACTACAGAAGATGCATTTATTGTCTCAATGCGGCGCGGACACGTCTGGAAAAACCGAGCGCGTTGCACCGCATGCGCGTTACTTCCGTTATGAGCGCAGCTCCCGCGTGCCGACATTTGAAATAACGAACTTGAACGCGCAAAAGACGCGATATGGGAATGGCTCCGTCACGCGAGCACTAAACAGCGCTGTGAGATCCAGTGTGAAACATTTGAATTCAGCGATGAACACAAATGACTCTGTGATTCAAGCTAGTTTAAAGCTGTGTGCAACGAGACAGTCAGAAGGCTTTTCAATCTACACATCGCCATCATTTACCATGGATTTACTGTAGTAACACTCACTGCACCATGGTATTGTGGCAGCAATGTGGGACATTCACATTGAATTTTATTACAGGAGTAATGGTATATAATTATAGTATGTATGTTTTTGTGATTAAGCTATAGCATGTGTGCATTTATACTTAATGTTTTTAGACTACCGTTTTTTTCATACAAAGGCTATCTATAAAACCATGTAGTTAGATTTTTACCATGGTATTGAGGTACCATTATGTGTGGTTTTAAATGTGTTTATCATGATTTAAAATGTATGCTTGCTACTATGGGAGACCAATGTGTAATTAAAAAAATAAAAATAAAAAAATAGAATAGTCAGAATAAATGTAACCACATAAAACTGAGGTTGCTACAATTTTTACAGATGTTACTGATTGATAATGAACAAAAAATCTCTGCATCCTCAAGCTACTATCAAATGTGCATTATTAAGAGACAAAAAAGTGATATTACTATTATTATCATTATTATCATTATTATTATCAGACAACCCAAACCTGTTTCTTGATTTGAAACAATATAACTCATTAGAACATGCAGAAATTAATTTTTCTATTTAGATATTTATTTTGTTAAGGAAAATTATTGGTCTGGCTTCTACAACTTCCACTTTGGAGCAAAAATCTGACTTTAAACTGGAAAGAAATAAAGATATGACATTTATCGTGATAATTATCGATATCGACTGATATGAAAAAAATTATCGTGATAATAGCAGAACTGTTGCGCATCTCCGAACAACACAGCAATGTTTAGTTTTTGAATGAATCCGCATTTTGAATGAATCATGTGAATCAATGATTCAAAAGCCCATTTACTTCATTCCTGAATGAATCGGATGTTTGAACAAATCGAATGGATGAATGAATGATTCATAAAGACATTTACCGCCACCTGCTGGCAGATTAGAAAGAAATATTTGATTTGATTCAACACAGAATTTATTACAGCCTAACATAAACTATGGAACATGAAAGAAAATAATTTGAGAAACATAGTATTTTTTTGTACATACGATGAAAGTCATTGTAACAAAAACAGCTTTAGCCTCGTTCAGACTGTCAGCCCAAATCCGTTTTTGTCCATATCTAGATGGAATCGGATTTGAATAACTGACTGTCCACACAGTCATATCGCAACTGTTCAAATCCGATTTGTGTGTCCATAAGCGCTCTTTCGTTTTACGGAATGTGCGTTGGTTTCTATGGCAATGCCGTTGCGTTGTTATGCCAACGCTAAAATCAACAATAACAGCATTACAGTTTGCAATATAGATGCTGTCTTGTGATATGACAACGTTGCCGTCGCGTTTGATTATATTTCGTCTTCTAAAGCAGCGGCAGAAACGCAGGAAGCTGGAATGTGCGACTTTATTCTGTGCTGCCGTCTCTGCTGGTTTCAAAACTCAAAGAGGTGCGTATACTAGCTGTATATTGTCTTTTCCCACTTGATTTGCAGTTCGCAACAACACAAGCTTGTTTCTGCAAAGACGTTTGTTATGTTTTCCACAAAAATGTCTGACGTGTTTACGTTTTACGTGGCATGAAAACGTGAAAAAGCAGAAATCCGATTTGAATAGGATTCCAAACCACATACGAATGTAGCTCGAAACGGATTTGACCAAATCGTTGCTGTTCAGACTACCTAAATATGATCGGATTTCAATCGGATTTGCATACAAATCGGATATGGGCTGACAGTCTGACCGAGGCTTTATGTTCCACAAAAGAAAGGTTTGAAACGACATGAGGGTGATGACAGAAGTTACATATTTTTTTGTGAGCTGTCCCTTCAATGTTTTTATTTTTATTATTATCATTCTTTTTTAATGAAATGACTCTAAATAAGAAACTAAATCTGCCAGCAGGTGGCGGTAAATGTCTTTATGAATCATTCATTCATCCATTCGATTTGTTCAAACATCTGATTCATTCAGGAATGAACTAAATGGGCTTTTGAATCATTGATTCACATGATTCATTCAAAACGCGGATTCATTCAAAAACTAAACATTGCTGTGTTGTTCGGAGATGCGCAACAGTTCTGCTATGGCTTCAAAGGTAATATATTCTCTGTAAAATTGAGCAAAAACACAATATTGTGTTTAAAATATAACACAATATCAACTGTTGTATAAAATCACATTTAGATCGGGACAAACTCAGCACTCGTGTCATATTGCTCCTGCTGCCCATGTGATACCGTGTGATATGTGATATATATAAATATGATATATACAAAACACAAACAGGGCATTTTTTGCACCAATATCTTGAATTTTAGGGCATAAACGCATATGTGGAGCTGCTTCCCTGCATCATATTTGTCAACAGTCAACTATATGAAATATAAGATGACGTACAGGTATGGGGGCAGGGCCAGTGCGTTAACTACGTTAAAATATTTTAATCACTAATTAATTAAGTTAACGCATTAAACTGACAGCCCTAATTAAAACATATTTTAGGCTTAATATTAAGAAATATGCATTGTGCACAAGTAGTACTCTAAATAAAGTTTAATTACAATTTTTATATCAGTAAGTCTCAAACAGTGTTTTAGTAAATATGTTAATAGACTTGAACTATAGTTAGTATACAATAAATGCATTTTAAATCTGTTATTACTAGGGTACAGTGGTCATTTAGGCATCCAACCAAGTCAATTCTGACATTGACTAAAAGTTTATTTTCCCTTCCTTTTTACCATTTCCATCTCTGTTTTTCTCTTAGGACCACTTTTTGATAAACACTTGAAGGTACTTTAAGGGACAAACAAACTCTATCACACACCTGGCCTACTTTCTGGACTCGTCTCACTATGTGTTTTTGGGAAATCTTGGGCTCACACTGAGAATGACAAACAGAAGACATATTTCAGAAGGCACTTGTCTGAAGGTCTTTCCACATGAACAGATGGTCTGGACAGAGCTCAGTGACTAGACGCTCAACACCTCAACTTTTCTCTGTGCTTTACACCAGACTTCAACTTCTGGCGAGCAAACAACCTTCGCTCTCAAATACTGACTGATGTATAATTAATAATACTGAATAAAACGATTCGGGAAGACAGATTTCATATGCTCAGCTATACAGTGTTCACAAACTAATTTGCTTTTGTAAACGAACGCAGCCAAAAATCTTCAATGAATCTGTCAAACTCAGATTCACAAATTTTTGTAGAAGACAACCACAGACACATGGACACAGATGTAGATTTATAGTTTCTCATTGCCTCTGTAGAAGAAATTTTCTCATGATTAACAATGTTTAGATATTTTTTACTGGCAAACAAGGCAAAAACCGCCAAAAAATTAATTAAAAAAGAATGGTTTTTGTCCATATAATGAAATTTAATGGGTACTATTCACTGCATGGACTAAAAAACAAATAGCATATAAAATAACCCATAGCAGATCAATACAGGTGGAGCTGGGGAGGTGGAGGGTTTCAGAGTAACTCTAAAAGCATGCCACAAAATGCTCTAGTGAATGCTGTTTAAATGTAAAACAGCAAGCATATTGCCTGTATATGCAACATAAACCAGTCAGCTTGTGCCAAGCAGTTTAATGCTGCATCATCAGTTTGCGTTTCATGACAGAACTCGGCATTTATCTTTATAGTTATTGCTCTTGGTGTGAACAGGACTTGAAGAATGAAAGGCATTCAGGTTTAAAAAGACATGACAATGAGTCAATGATGACAAAACTTTCATATTTTGGCCGGATTATTTCTTGCTCAAGGGCACAGTAATTATATGTGATGCATTGTGAGTTCAAATCTGCAAACTTTAGGTTTCTTATTCACTAGGCCTCACCACTGTGGCTTGGACTGGCACTTCGTATCAGAAGCTAATGATCTGTGGCCATTATGGGGGTGGGCAGGATGCTCTGAGAGAGACAAGTGTAACGGCCGCTGATGAAGGAGGGCTGTGTGATGACCTGAGCGTCTCCACAGTGCCACTACTGTTATCCGAGCGGGTACATCTGCCCGGCTGACACCTGCTGGGTACACGCGGGCAGTCGGCCACCCTCTCACCCATCCTGGCAGGAAGAACAGCCACTGCCCACATAGGATCCATACACAAGTGGATGCTAATATCGCCGGCTACAGGAAACCAGTGCTGTCAGACTTTCTGCCCTTGTGAGGCCAGACAGCACCTGGCCCAACAAAGACGCTTTTGGACAAGTGGGGCAGACTGAATACCAATGAACACCAGTGTTTCTTACAAAACTTTTAAGATAAGCTTACGCAGTGTGAATGAGCATTCATATCTGCGATAAGATAGGAATAGGATCTGTACATTGAATGTAAGTATTGAGCATATTATGCTGTGATATCTCATGGTCCAGTAATGGACAGTGACTGATGTAAAACAAACCCAAATAAGATTGAGCCAAAAACATTGTTGTGCCAAACAAAATTGTGCTTAACAATTTGAATGCACAAAACAAAACGTGACTGTGCCAAACAAAAGCACATTGTGCAAAACAAAATTTGACTGTACAAAATTACAAAGCTAGAATGTGCGAAACAAGACAATAATGCAAAAACCAAAACAAAACTGGCAATTGCACAGGAAAACCATGTTGTGCCAAACAAAATAAGACTGAGCCAAAAACAACAATTGTGCCAAACAAAAATAGAATGCACAAAACAAAACTCAACTGTGCAAAACAAAATTGGATTGCACAAAATCTATTTTGTGCAAAACAAAACTACATTGTGCTAACTAAAGCAGACTGCACAAAACAAAACTACAGTGGAGATCAAAGCTAGAGAACAACCTGCAATTTTGTAAATTTCAAAGTCCTATTTGAAGTTATCCTAACTGGAGTAGAAGGCAGCGTTGCCAGGTTTTTACAACAAAACCTGCCCAATTGCTACTCAAAACTAGCCCAAAAGTAGCCCAGTGGCATTTCGAGGGGTGTCCACCAGTAAAAATCGCATTCCGAGGGGTAAAATACATGTTTTTTGACAGGATTCCCTGGGTAAAATTAGCATTCCAAGGGCTAAATATCACGTCATTGGGGTCGCTTCAACCCGCGGCAACAGTGTTAAAGTATCCCAATTTCGTTGGAAAACTGCAGACTTGGCAACACTGGTAGAAGGGTGGTTTTTTGAAATTATTTCATAAATTAATTGTATTCTGAAGCACAGTGTAAAAACTTAAATGAGACTTTTGAAAAAGAACAAAATTAGAGAACACTTACAGATACCTCCAAGTTATTGATGTTAATCTGGAACCTGGTGCTAATTTCCTTAGTCATGTGACAAACTGGCAGCATTGCTCCCATTTTCACAAGATTGCAAGATCAATAAGGTGACTGAAACCCTTCGACAGGAGGTTGTCCAGATGAGGGCCAAAGGGATGACCCGTTCAGCCACTGCATAAGAAGCTGGTTATTCCAAGTCTGTGATTTCTAGAATACTGCAGGTTTACAATGACACAAATTCATTCAAGTCCCCCAAAAAGGCTGGTTGTCCACGTAGGATAAACGCATGAGAAGACAGAGATTCTCAATGGGGAATCGGTTCAGCACTGCAGCTGGAATTGCTGGCCAGTTCAACACTGAACAAGGTAAGGATCTGTCTTGGCATGTTTAAGAGAAGTCAGACTGAAAGCACACTTTGCACCAAGCCTCTCATCAGCAGAAAGAATCAAAAGGCTAAGCTCACCTTTGTTTGGCATTAAACTGGGTAAAGACTGAACCCTGCGTAAAGAAGTCAGTGAAAAGGTGGAGGAGAAAGTGTCATGGTTTAGGAGATGTTTTCTGCAGTAGGAGTTGGGCCTCCTGTACAGAGACATGGCAGGATGAATAGGAACGTTTATCAGAACCTCCTTCAGCAACATGCAGTTCTTTCCCAGCAAACATCTCCTACTCAGCCTGCAATCTTCATGCAAGACAATGCCCCCATCACACTGCAAAACAGGTAAAGCAGTTCCTTGAAGCTAAGAACATTGCAATAATTAAATGGCTGCCCAGATTTAAGCTTGACTGAAAAACTCCTACAGTTACCGAACTATGGAAGAGAATAGAAGAAGACTGGACCAAGATCACACCAGTGCAAACTGAGATGTCCTGCAGCCGCAAATGTGTTGAAGTCATTCAAAGCAAGGGCCTATACGCTTCCTACTAATTTCTGACAGCTGTAACCCTCCAAAATTGTAGTTGTAATCTTCTTTCATGCTACAGAGGCTACTGCTCCCTAATTTTGATCACTGTGTTTTAGACAAAATAAAGGTTTATGTTAAAATGCATTGGTTATTTTGCCAAACATGTTAGTATAACAGTGGTATACACTCTTAAAAATAAAGGTGCTTTAAAAGGTTCTTAACAGCGATGCCATTGAAGAACCATTTTTGGTTCCACATAGAACCATTCGGTCAAAGGTTTTCTAAAGAGCCATCTCTTTCTAACCTTTTTAAAATCGGAAGAACCTTCCTTCACCACCTTGTTAAAGGTTTATTATGGAACCATTTAGACAAAAAAGGTTCTTCTATGGCATCGTGAAGCACCTTTATTTTTAAGAGTGTACCTACAGCTAAAATTCTTTTAAATTTTGAGCGATGAAGATTAACAGTATTTTTTAAAAGATCAAGCATATTCTGTACTTTTGATCTCCACTGTATATTGTGCAAAACAAAATTAGACTGCGCCAAAAATGACATTGTGAAAAACAAAACTGGAATGCACAAAATCTAACGATACTGCAAAAAAAAAAAACAAAAAAAACTGAAATTTACAAAACAAAACTACATTGTGCTAATCCAACACAGAATGCACAAAATAAAAGTAGGCTGCACAAAACAAAACTATGTTGTGCAAAATAAAATTAGATTCCACAAAGAAATGACTTTGTGCAAAACAAAGCTAGAATATGCAAAACAAAACTTGAATTGCATTGTAATTGCATTTTTACACAAAATGTCATTTTGCAAAAAAAGTGGACTGCACAAAAGATAAAAAAAATTAAAGGGTCCTATTATGCTTTTTTTTTTTTTTACAAAGTCTTGATTTTGTTTTGGGGGTGTAGAACATGCTCTCATGCTTGGTGGTTCAAAAAACGCATTATTTTTCACATAATTTACATTATTACAATACCTTTCTCCCCAGCCTGGCACAAATGGCTTGATTAGTTCCGAGTTTAATGAAGGCCCGCCTTCCGAAAAACACAATGTGTTGTGATTGGTTAGCTGCCCTAGTGCATTGTGATTGGTGAACAGCTTAGACAGTGTTTCAGTACTGCCACGCCCTTGCCAAAGCAGCAAGTTCCATGTACAGCTGTTAACGCAAGCTAGATTAAAGCGATTGTTAAACGCATTGATTCGCGATAGCATCCCATCTCCTTGAAGCATCCCAGAAGTGGCTCTCCACAATGCATCACTAAAGTTAGGGTAATCCCCCACATACACACATACAAAACATACACACTGACTAAAATTCAAAAAGTGAAAAAGCATAATAGGACCCCTTTAAAAATGCAATTACAATGCAATTCAAGTTTATTTACACATTTCATGTGTAAACTGATGACTATACATTTTATTACACACTGCACACAGTTTTGACAAACTATTATATTCTAAAGTACATTATTATCCTGTCAGCAAAAATACGGGCCATGCCATTTTGGTGGAGAATGCAGAGCAAAAAAGAAAAGCAAGCAAAAAGTTGGTGATTATAAAACTGATTTTAGAGTTTAGATTTTATTTCCAATGGCAAGACTTTTAATTATCCACATAATAAATGCACATATAGCATTTCATCACAAACTGACCATGTCAGCTAATGGACTACTCCTTAGAGGATCATCTTTGAAAAGGCACGACAATGCATGCTTATTAAAAGTCATAAAATGGTTACATCCCATAAAAAACTCTACTGGGAGGAGCAATATCTACCTCTATCTTTTTCATTTCAGCCAAAGACTGCCATGGCGGCAAGTCACTCACACATCTGCAATCAAAGCAAATGTAGTGAATTTCAAGCAGGCTTTATGTCGTTTAGATTCAAAGCTGCACTGCTTGCAAATCCAACCATGAACCATTTAGCCAAAAGGCCATTATATGCGCTTTATTGTAAAACGTCCTGACGACATATAAAAACCACACACCACCTACATGCCACAATCACTGATATTGACATTTCGGAAAGCACCTAAGGGCCAGGAGCGTGTGCGCGTGTGAGGGGACGTGACTGGGTGAACCGCCGAACTGACCGTGAATGCAAACGAGGGAGGGCATGAATGGCCGCTGCGGCAGTAAAGAGGAAATAGGAAGCCGTGAAATAAACCCTCACAGATGTTCGCACAAGCGCCACCCGCCACAGCTGCACAGGTGACATTTCTCCGGCTGAAAAAAGACGAGGCAGACACTGAACTCATTCACCCCGGGCCAAAAACACACACATACACAAACACGCATCCCCCATGCAATAATACACCCTTCACTTGTGCCTCTCGCTCGCTCGCTCGCTTTCCCGCCGCAGCTCTGAAATGGAGAAACGGCTACTGTGCACTTTCCAAATAAGTCACAGTGATTTTTGCAAGCGAACGGCTGTGGTCTTTCAACATGGACGCGAGGTGCAGCAGACTGTTACCCTTGCTGGTGTCATTGTTTGAAGTTTGGAATATGCATGAGTCTCACCTCACAAGCATATGTTAAATATACAAATAGCCTGTGCTTACGGAGAGCTGACAGCGCTGTGCTAATTATACCGTTCTTGTGGATGACACCTCAACGTCTGACAGCAGCCAAATAAATATCAGGTGCTGCTTCATTTCACAATGAATAATCAACATAACTGAACGCAGAGATACTAATAAGCAAACTACGTACATCACTGCAGCAAATATGTACTCATCGCCATATATCTGACTTGTACAGGATTGGAAGTTAAACACCATGTGATAGATGAAAACGGCTAGTACTGCTCTCTCCCTTCTAATGAAAACTTCTTTTTCATTAACTCCAAACAGTACTAAAGGAAACAACTGTTGGGGCTGGTATAAATATTTTTTGTAAAGTAAAAACAAGTAAGGGGTGCAAAAGAGTACAGGGGGTCTGGGGGAAAGTATTTTAGCTGAAACACAAAAGCAAAGGAAACAAAAACAATAGAAAACAAAACAAAACAACAGAAAACAAAACAAGACAAATGTAAACAAAAAGAGAGAAAAGAAACAGCAGAAAACAACAAAAGATAACCAGAAAAGAAAAGAAAAACCAAACAAACACAAAACAAAACAAAACAAAACAAAGAAGCAGAAGAAAAAACAAAACAAAATAAAACCAGAAAACCAAACAAAAGAAAACCCAACAAAAAGAAAGAAACAAGAAAATAAATAAAATCAGAAAACCAAACAAAAAACAAACAAAAAAGGGCAACAAAATAAAGAAACGGAAGATAAAAAAACAAAATAAAGCCAGAAAACCAAGCAAATCAAAAACAAAAAAACAAAAGTAAACAAAATGAAAGTAAACAAAAGAAACAGAAGAAAGGAAAACCAGAAAACAAAACAAAAACCAAAAAGACCAAAACAAAAGCAAACAAAAAGAAAGAAACAGAAAAAAACAAGAAAACAAAAAAGAAAACCAGAAAACCAAACCAAAAAAATAAATAAAAAAATAAAATAAAATAAAATAAAATAAAATCAAAACAAAAAGAAAAGAAAGAAATGGGAGAAAAAAAACTAAGAGAAAACTAGAAAACCAAACAAAACAACACAAAAAACCCAAAATAAAAGATGCAGAAGAAAAAGCAAAAGAAAAGCACAAAACAACACAAAAAGAAACACAAGAAAAAACAAAACAAAAACACACACACAAAAAACTGAAAATCAAACAGACCCCAACAAAATAAGAAAACAAACAGAAGAAAAAACAAAAGAAAACCAGAAAACAAACAAAAGAAAAACAGACAACAAAACAAATAGCAAACCAAACCAAACAAAAGTAAACTAAAAGAAACAGAATAAATAAAAACAGAAAACCAAACCAAACAAAACAAAAAACAAATCAAAACAAAACGAACAGAAGAAAAACAAAAACAAAGGGAAAACAAAAAAACAAACAAAACAAAACAATCTTTAGATTTATACATCTAACAATGTTTAGAAAAAAGATCACATGAAAGTAAATATTTTCCAGATAATATTTGCCACATTATTATCTTCATTTTTCACAGTATAAATGAGTTTTTATATATGAAAATATACAGCTGCAAATAAAAGTCTTAAAAGTATCCTATTTGGTGGTCAGCAGCATTAAAATGTGTAAAAACTCCTGCCTTAAAAAACTAAAACAAATGATCTAAATCAACTTTTTACTTTTGCTTGGGTAGTTTTTTAGAGACGAAATTGTGCCTTTCTTCTAAATATACCGGTATCTGTCCTAGAGTAGAATGCTCAATCCCTCCTGTGCAGTTTCTATCAGGACGACCACAATCACTGACTGCACACTTTTATCACTTCCTCTCTGTTGCTGTTCACTGAATGGACACATATTTCACTTGGGGATGTGATTCAATAAATGGACACTATAAAGGACCAACATAGTTGCTTATCACCAACACAACATACGCTAACGATTTCTCACCAACATGAGAAGAGACAGTGGTTCTTTAATGACACCAATAATTATCTTTAATTTCTCTGCCACTGCAGCTCATACACATAAGGTGATGTACAGTCAGTATGTAGTGCGGCCAAATACAAAAGGCTCCAGTATTGGAATTAATTTGCTGCATCAGCACTTGATTTAAGCCTACAGCGGCGTTGCGATACTATTAATATGCGACCGAGGGCCTTTTGGATATTGACCCCCAGGCAATGATTACTGAGCTGTGAATCATGATAGTTTACATATTGTCTTAATGGATAGTATTAAATTCATCATCTAATAAAATGCAAACACTCACCGTGGAGGAGATAATATATTTCCAGCGGCGTTAAACCATGCCCATAAATAATAAATCAGGCAAAATGTGATGTTCAAACGGAATGAGAGGGAGGAACATGACATGACCAAAGCCTTGAGCTACCCCAAATTTGCCTCTGTAGTTTGGTACCATGGAAGACATCTCCATTAGTGTAATGGAAATTATGAGGGCTCTGCCTGGTGAAATATTACGCTGTTTATTAGACATAAGGGCATGCAGATCTCAAAGCAGGCAGATGGGCTTCTTCTGAATGCTGGCCCATACCCAAAGGCTCGTAATATTTATTGTAGGCTTCACGAAATCACTTGACAAGCACAAAACAGGACGTTTTGGCAAGGCATATCAAATGATAGTCAAATGTCACAGCCTAACTAAGGTTGCAGACATGGAGTATGTAACTATCCAAAAATCAAATCATTACCCATTATTGTCCAGTGTACAACAAGAACAAAATACTGTCTCAAACAAGGGAGATGGCATTAAACTTTTCTGAGGAAAACAATGGCGGCAGACCTAGACCTAGACCACAAGGGAGTACATTGCTCATTTCTCTAGCAGAAGCATGAAGGCTGTTTTTTGTTGGGTCTACCACACATATTAGTCACAGCAGCAGCCAGTCATGAGTGGTAAGAGACAGTCGCATCCTCCTCCACTCCTCACAGCTCTGATTTACTGCTGATATTAGAAATGAATATGAAATCAAGCCACGATTAGTCCTACTCCACCCCCAAAAGCAGACATCCATTAAAAACAAGGGGGAGGGGAAGAGAGCACACCGAAAGAGAGGGAGAGAAACAAGGAGAAATGCATGTTGGTCCGTCCTGCAGTGTATGCAGAGTCTCCAGAGAAAGGGAGTGCACACATTCATATATGCAGATATAAGCAAAGCCTTATACAAAAACCACTGCAATGAGTCAAACAACTTGGGATGGATGGATGGATGGAATGACAGAACAAGCAAATGATAGAAAGATAGAACTATAGATAGATAGACAGAATTAACAATAGAACAATGGAATGATCAATCGATAAACAGAATGACAGAATGAACAACAGAACGATAGAACAAGCGACAGATTAAATGATAAAACAATTAATAGAATGAGCAACAGACAGATAGAATGGCAGAACGAACAAGATATGCTGTAGATAGAACAGATAGAATAGATAGAACGATACATGGACAGAATAAGAGAACGACTAATAGAACAAAATGAGCAATAGATAGAATGGAAGAATGAGAGAACGAGCGATAGATCGACAGAACAAATGATAGATACTGTAGGTATATAGATAGAATGACGAAACGAACGATAGAATGACAGACCAAGTGATCGAATGTACAAACAAACAAACAATAGATAGGTATACAGACAGAATAACAAAACGAACGATAGAATGACAGACCAAGTGATAAATAGAATGTACAAACAAACGCTAGGTAGGTATATAGATAAAATTATGAAACGAACAATAGAATGACAGACCAAGTGATAGAATGTACAAATGAACAAAACAAACAATAGATTGGTATACCAATAGAATGACAAAATGAACAATAGAATGACAGAATGAGTGATAGATCGACAGAACAAACGATAGGTATATAGACAGAATGACAAAAGGAACAGTAGAATGACAGAACGATAGAACGATAGCTAGAATGACAGATAGAACAATAGAACAAGATAGATAGATAGATAGATAGATAGATAGATAGATAGATAGATAGATAGATCAGAACAAATGATATAATGACAGAACGAGTGATAGATCAGTAGAATGAACAAACAAAAAATAGATATACAGATAGAATGACAGAACGTACAATAGAATGGCAGAACGAGCGATATATCCATAGAACGAGTGACAGAAGATAGACAGATAGATAGATAGATAGATCAGAACAAATGATAGAACAAGTGATAGATCAATAAAATTAACAAACAAAAAATAGATATATAGATAGAATTACAGAACGTACAATAGAACGACAGAACGAGCGATAGATCCATAGAACGAGTGACAGAAGATAGATAGATAGATAGATAGATAGATAGATAGATCAGAACAAATGATAGAACGAGTGATAGATCAATACAACGAACAAACAAACAAAAAAAATAGATATATAGATATTACGAAACCTACAATGGAACGACAGAATGAGCGATATAGATCCATAGAACGAGTGACAGAAGACAGATAGATAGATAGATAGATAGATAGATAGATAGATAGACAGATAGATAGATAGATAGATAGATAGATAGACAGATAGATAGATAGATAGATAGATCAGAACAAATGAAAGAACGAGTGATAGATCAATAGAATTAACAAACAAAAAATAGATATATAGATAGAATGACAGAACCTACAATAGAACGACAGAACGAACGATAGATCCATAGAACGAGTGACAGAAGATAGATAGATAGATAGATAGATAGATAGATAGATAGATAGATAGATAGATAGATAGATAGATAGATAGATAGATAGACAGATAGATAGATAGATAGATAGATCAGAACAAATGAAAGAACGAGGATAGATCAACAGAATTAACAAACAAAAAATAGATATAGATAGAATGACAGAACCCAATAGAACGACAGAACGTAACGATAGATCCATAGAACGAGTGACAGAAGATAGATAGATAGATAGATAGATAGATAGATAGATAGATAGGATCGATCGGAACAAATGATAGCGATGGATCAATAGAACAAACAAACAAAACAGACATATAGATAGAAGACAGAACAATAGAACCGATAGATCCATAGAACGAGTGACAGAAGATAGATAGATAGATAGAGATAGATAGATAGGATAGATAGATAGATAGATAGATCGGAACAAATGATAGAATGACAGAACGAGTGATAGATCAATAGAATGAACAAAAAAAAATTGATATACAGATAGAATGACAGAACGTACAATAGAATGGCAGAACGAAGCGATAAATCCATAGAACGAGTGACAGAAGATAGACAGATAGATAGATAGATAGATCAGAACAAATGATAGAACGAGTGATAGATCAATAATTAACAAACAAAAAATAGATATATAGATAGAATGACAGAACCTACAATAGAACGACAGAACGAGCGATAAATCCATAGAACGAGTGACAGAAGACAGATAAATAGATAGATAGATAGATAGATAGATAGATAGATAGATCGGAACAAATGATAGAACGAGTGATAGATCAATAGAACGAGTGACAGAAGATGATATATAAATAGATAGATAGATAGATATAGTAGGATATATATGTGTGTGTCTTTCACAGTTCTAGTGTGGTCTCACCATTGACTGTGAGGTGAACCCAGCTGCCGTTGTGGAAGGTGTCGTATTGTTGCTCCAGCATGAGGACCCTGCACTCGTACCAGCCCTGGTCTTCCGAGCGCACCTGGTCGATCTGCAGAGATGCTTTGCCATGCAGACTGGCTCTACCTGAAAGCACACAGGAACAGAGGTGAGCTCAGTGGGACTGCTGCAATGGACTCAATGCAGTGAAAGACAGGCTCTCGCTCACTAAGCACGCGTACACGCATATTTCATATCGCATTTAAAATGATCTGTATTCATTAACATTAGAGAGAATGAGCAAATTTATATGCGCACGTGTGTGTGAATCCAACAGAAAAATTTGTGCGAGGACTTTTTTTGCATACAGAAACGTTATTGTTAACTAAAAGTAATTAAAACATCTTTATTAATTCAAATAAAACTGAAATTAAAAAATATAAATGTTAGATGAAAAGTAAAATAAAAAAATATATTAATAATAAAATATTCAAATAATAATTATAAAATGATGAGAAATATTAAATAGCTCTGAGTCTACTATATAAATAATACTGAAATAACACTTGTACGGCTGTAGGCATGCTTTGTAAGTAAAACCCCAAAGACCTTCGATTAAAAAAGGAAATAAACACCAAGCAGCTCCAACAAAATACCTCATTTATTAATCCATGAGGAGAATTTCAGTGTAAATTGCACATAAAACCATTCTTGCATAAACTACCACATTGAGTTAGAAGTGACAATTTAAATAAAAATGCTTTTATGAACATTTCACACAGAAATCCATTCTTGTTTGGCATGAAAAAGGCTCACTGCAATGTGTCACACACTGTGATAATGTGAATAATGTTGCATCTAAAAAAACTGACACGACAAACAGCGGCACCAGTTAATGACAATGTAACAAATGCACTGACGTTAACAAACAAGCTAGATGAATTTCAGGGTCTATAGTTTAATCGGCCTTGTTTAAAACGACTCTTACTCTGCTGTCACTGCATACTGCGCTCTGCTGAAACAGGAAATTTATGTTTTAATTAGCTGTCTGTATAATATTGGTTGCTGGAGATTATTAGTTGTTATCTCCATGAAATAAAGCCCAGTATTGCCATTATGATTACAGTTAATCAAACGCCCACTGAATGTTAAAATAGTAACTCTATAAATGCTATATACTATATAGATAAGCCTATGAAGGATCAAACCAGAATGCATAAATAAATAAATAAATAAATAACATAATTATTTATTTATGCGTTAATTTATTCTCGTCTATATGTCTATTTTTATTTATTTAAACATTTAATTATTTTATTTATTTATTTCAAATAGAATGTATTTTTTTGGTTTCACCAACAACAATTTTGCAGTTCATAAAATGATTAAACGATACGCAGCAAGCCAGCATGTGGAGCAATGTATAACATTACTCGCAAAGCAATCTTCCCTTGATTTCAGCCCTCCTACACTATCGAATGAAATGTGTGCTGTACTTGAAATAGAAAAGAACAAAGTATCACAGCTCACATCTGAGTGTTACACGTTCTGTACTAAGAGGCTTAGCACAACCGAAAATACAAATAGTCACGGAAAGTAAGAGAAATTTGGGCAGTCAAGCATCTCTCTGACTGAACTAAGCCATTCCAGAGCTGGCCGATATCAAAATACAATCTCTTTTTTGCCTATGTGAGGACTTTAGCTGGGATTTAATGTTTTTGAATGTTCCCCGGGCCGATATTAGCTGAGCGTCCCAGACTCACGTATTTACGTTTGGGCTGGCCTTCATACTTCATACCGCTGTGTAGTGAGCACTAGATATCATAGCCCTGGGATCACAGCTGCACCTGAGAGAGGAAACGGCAGGTTTCCAGAGCAGAAAATCAATACGGCACGGGGCAGAGGAGGCTGCGGTCTTGCAGTAAAAAAATAAGGCCTTCAAAATCACAGCTATTTTCGTACGGGGTGATAAAGTACTGATGGGATCGGGCATCAGCATCAAAGTTAGGGAGTATCTTCACACTGAATGTTACAGCAAATAAAAGGTGTTCTTGAAGCCTGCTATGATCTTTCCCACTACGGGCTTAAATGCTGTATTTTGTGCCAGTGTATTTGAACATAACTAATCAGTAGTTAGAGTAGATGCATTTTACAATTGTTCAGGCCACATTCAGAACCTTTAATCCTGAATGGACCTGCATTAGCATATGGAGCTTTGGAAACTCCAAACAAAGAGATGATGCCTATGGTAATGCAATTTTAGCCATTTTTATTTGTAGCCAAATATTACTGTATCTGTTTATTAACACTAAACCAGAAAAGTGTTTCTTGCAATTCATATTATACTAAATAGCAGCAAGGATATCTTCATTAAGATTAGAAAATTACAAAATACATTCACATTCAAGTGATAAAATATATAAATATACCAGTTAAACCTGTCTGAATAAAAACATGACACACACACACACATATATATATATAAACGTTTAAAACAAAAAAATAAGTTTTACATTTTAAAAACGTACACTACCAGTCAAAAGTTTTTGAACAGTAAGATTTAAGTTTTAAGTTTTTTTTAATTAGTCTCTTCTGCTCACCAACCATGCATTTATTTGATCCAAAGTACAGCAAAAACAGTACAATTTTGAAATATTTTTACTATTTAAAATACCTGTTTTCCACCTGAATATATTTTAAAATGGAAGTTATTAATGAGATTTAAAAGCTGAATTTTTAGCATCATTACTCCAGTCACATGATCCTTCAGAAATCATTCTAATATTCCGATTTGCTACTCACATATATACTTAACATTATATAAACATATTATTATGTTGAAAACAGCTGAGTAGAATTTTTTTTGCAGGTTTCTTTGATGAATAGAAAGTTCAGAAGAACAGCATTTATCTAAAATTAATAGAAATCTTTTGCAATATTATAAATGTCTTTATCATCACTTTTGATCAATTTAAAGCATCCTTGTTAAATAAAAGTATTGATTTCTATAAAAAAAAAAACATTAAAAATCTTACTGTCCAAAAACTTTTGACTGGTAGTGTAAATAAATTTTTATATACAGTAAAAAAAAATCTATTGCAAAATATATACTATACACACATTGTAAAAAAAAATCTATTGTAAAAAATATAATAATAATAATAATAATAATATAATAATAAATGTAAAATTTAACCTAATTACTACTTTGGTAACTCTGTTAGTAAAATCTGGTGACTTTAGCAATCTTTTGTCTCATTATATGACAATTCAAAAATGGCAAAAAAAGCACTTCTTGTGTTTTTTGCCTCAAGTTTGCATGCCTGTAACTCAAGAAGTATAAAATATATCTTAATATCCTTTTAGATTCTGGTTCTTAATAAACTTTCCTTGGCATCTTCTTTTTAAAGGCCCTCGATGGTTCAGTCCCAGAGATATGGATATCTTAATGCACCTCCATGGGTAAATTGGTAAACTGTACACATTTCCAGTGTTCAAAAACTGAAAGTGGGTTATTTTGCATACAACTGATACCTTTTTTCTTTTAAAGAAAAATACCTGAAGAACAAATAATGTTAAAACTAGAAATGTATCTTGTGATTTTTTTTTTATCAACACAGTTGCATAGAGATACCTGTCTGAGTGACAAATATTCTTTTTTTAAAGTTCGCATGCCTGTTACTTTAAAAGTATTCAAGATATTTGAATATTCTTCTAGATACTCATTCTTAATAAACTTGCCTTTTGAAATCTTCATTTTCAAGGCCCCACATAGTTCATTCCCACAGATATGAGATTTCAAAGCAGCTCCATTTTCAAATTGTTGAATTGTACCCATTATTGTTGGTGGTTCTCTTTGGACACAGCTGATACGTACTACATTTAAAGAGGAATATCTGAAGAATAAATAATGTATAAACTAGAAACGTATCTCGTTTCCTTCTATCAAAACAATTGCATAAAACATTCTCTCTGAGTAGCAAAAATCCACTGAAAATGAAAGCTGAGGCACATCAACTTGCTCTCAAAAGTGCATTTATAAGATTCTATATTTGAATCAGTTTTAGGGATATTTGGAAGATGGGATTTTGTTCATTTTAACAGTTTCTGAAGCTACCAAGAGGTCAGACACATTGATTTTACACCTTAAAAATATAGATTCCTAAATAAAAGTTTATTAAGAATGAGAATCTAGAAGGATATTAAGATATCCTGAATGCTTTTAGAGTTTCAGGCAGCCTTAGAAAAATAATATTTTGGCACTCAGGTGCATTCTATGCAATTGAGCTGATAGAAAAAAACTTAAGATACATTTCTAATATCAATATTATTTGTTCTTCAGATATTCCTCTTTAAAAGTAATAAGTACCAGCTGTTTGCAACATGACCAACGTTTGGTTTCTAACCACTGAGTATGTGTACAATTGTCCAGTTTACTCATGGAGCCAAAATAACATCTCCATTGCTCTAAGCTTAAAACCATGGAGGGTCTTCAAACTGGAAATACCAAAAGGAAAGTTTGTTAAGAACCAGAATCTAAAAGGATATTAGGATATCTTTAATACGTCTTGAGTTACAGGCTTGCAAACTTGAAGCAAAACACACAAGACATGCTTTTTGTCATTTTTGAACTGGCACCGTTAGCACATAACGAAACAAAGCTTGCTAAAGTAATGCTAAAGTAATTTTTACACCCGTAACCTGGTTTCAAATCTCAGGTGAAACTGTCATTTTGACCCCTCTCTGCAAAATAGTAAATTTCTCAGTAAATACACATCTGTGACATTTAATATTTTGGCTTTCATCACTATATATGATTGCCTTTCTACAGAAAAAATATGAAAATCAAACATTTGAGCTGGGGACCTCTGGTTGAGTTGGCACGGAATGACCACAGTAATACATTTTAGAAAACAAATCAAATAAACAATAATCTTAAACTTTTGAGTAGTAGTGTGTATATATCAGCTTAATACTAGCAGAGGTTTGCGAGGCCTCACCTCAGAAGATCACATTTTATACACTGCACTCTACACTCGGCGCACAGGGCCGTTCATTAAGCAAACTCGTTAGGCGCTTAATTACCAAAATCCTCCTGCAGGCCTCTTGCCAGCAATGACTGCGGATGGATTTGTGCAGTGCGTTTTAGGGGCCCGTCCTGAATGAATACAATCTGCCTCTAGCTAAGAATCACTTTAGGAGAGCCTGTGTAAATCACATCTAAACTGCTGCAATGATTGCCGCATAGATTGTCCATCTGCAAGACAATGAGGACTCTAATACGCTAAATTGGTGGAGGAATCAGACCCGGAGCTCTGGCAGTAGCCAACAGGGAGAGAGTTTGGGAATTTCTGCAGCAGAAAATTGCATTGTGAGTTACAGTAATAGCCTTTTGGAGTTCAATGGTAATTGTGTGCGGGTCCAGCCAAACTGTGAGACTAAAGCCTCGTGGCGTAAAGGAACAGTACGAAATGAGCTGCCATGGTGACGCTGTAGTACCCACAGGAGACAATGATGTACAGTCACACCGATGGAAGCCTGGAACTGAACATTAGATCTCATATCTAATTTAAAATGCAATGAGGCCACAACCAAATAGTCGAATGATAGTTGATTCATTTCCCCCGTCCTCTTCCTTAGAAAAATCAATTATTTATTTTACGGTTGAAGAAAATTTATGAGAAATTGCAATACAGAGATGTGAATTACAAAGCAGTTCTTTTCCAGCTTTCTTTTCTTTTTGAGCTTCAACGTTTCATTCAGAGAGAGAACTGTTCAATAAAAAAAACACACACACACACACATCTGATAAGCTACCATAGTAGCTCTGCTCCAAAACCTAGTGAGCTACTACACTGTAAAAAACAATTTGAGTCAACTTAAAATAATTCGTAACCTCGCTGCCTTAAAATTTTAAGTTTAGTCAACTCAAAAAAAGTTTATTCAATTTGAAATGTTAAATTATACTAAGTAACTTAGATATTTGAGTTGAATCAACCTAAACTTTTAAGGCAGCTGGGTTACTTACCCATCTGTTAAGTATGGGTAACACAAATATCTAAGTTGTTACTTAGTACAACTTACCATTTCAAGCTTACTTAACTTATTTTAGTTAACTGAACTTAAAATTTTAAGGCAGCAGGGTAACAAATTATTTTAAGCTGACTCAACAAATTGTTTTTTATTTTTTACAGTGTAGGGATGCAACAATACAGTTAGTCCACGGTTCAATACGTACCTCGGTTTTTAACCACGGTTTTCAGTTCGGTTCTGATAGCTTGCCACATCAGTGTGTTTTTTTTTTGTTTGTTTGGGGGGTTTTTTGCATCTAATTAACAACAAAATATTTCTGTAAACCTCTTTACGCTGGAAAAAGTGTGGATTATTATATGTCTGCTTAATATTTCTTATGAGAGAGGTATTATTTTTCAGATTTTTACGCAAATAGGATGGCTTTCATTCATAGTGGACGCCAGAGGGCGCCCTTGTGCAGAAAATCCACATATGCTTCAAAGACATAACACTGATGACGTTCCAGCCAGGAAATCTCTAACATGGATAAAGGCATCGCTATTGTTGTAACTGAATAAAAACAAGATATAATGTTAAACGTTTTGAATGATGAAATGTAAAGACAATAAACACTCGTCTGCAATAATATATGGTTTATCTGTGTTCTTCAAGCCATCTCGGGTATTTTCATAATGATTAAGTATATTTGTAAGTCACTGCTAATCGACATACAAAATAGAATATATTGTCTGCCTCATTCTACGATAAGAAGCCACATCGGATCACAAAAGGAAGTTATTTCAGACACTCGACTGATGCTGTGAAGTAAAAATAAGTTATAATGTTCTCTTTTGTTGGACAACAGGTTTAGAAAGGCTTATCACTGCATTTCATTAGAAGGGAAGATGCTCTGCAAGTGCTGCTTTTTCAAATATAAACGGGGAGGCGTTTCCTCATCTCAACACGTGAAATCATGGGCACACAGCAAATTTCGAGAGAAATAAAACAAGGAAATTATTTCAATGCAATTCACAAGCACGTATTGAACCGTGGATGTCGAACGGTTGGATATTATATTGAGTATTGTGACATCCCTATGAGCTACCTAACTAGACAACAGGCATCATAGTTGCGCTCTTGACATGAAAGCTGATCATTAGACAAATAACACACAAGGACCAGTCACAACATCTGAAAACAGCTAAACAGAGGGCAAATTATATATATCATATATATAATTATATTTATACCACAAAAAACCTAAATTAAAATATAGTAAGATATATATAATTTATATATTTTAAATAGGCAAAGTTTAATGACTATTTTAAACTATTTTTTAAAGCGTTAAAAAAGTCTGTATTTAAAGATACATTGATTTTCCTAACAAAATGTTGTGTGATATATATTTTTTAATATTATGGAATATATATAATTTATATACATATTAAAGTATGCAAAGATTAACCTGGCTTACTCTACCCAATATTTCTATTTACTGTTTTTTATTATTAATTACATTTTTAAGTGTTAAAAACAAACAAAAAAAAACTTTATTAACATATACTGCCCTCCAAAAGTTTGGAAACGCCCTAGAAAAGTGGGGGTTTGGACAATATTGGTATGAATCCTTTTTGCACTGATAAGGGACAACACAAACTACGAAAACATATTTTATTACATAAACCGTTTATAAATAGAAAAAACTTACATTTATGCTTGTCCATATGCTTGTCCATTATTATATAAACATGGTAATTAATAAAAATATAAAATGTATTGTAATAAATAGTTTGAAAATAAAATGACATATATAACATTTATAGCATATTTTAAATAAATGTAAAATAATGACTGTTTAATCCAATATGTTTGCTGTATTTTAAATTTATATATCCATTAAATTATATATCCATTAAAAGTGTTAAAAGCAAAAAGATACATATATATATATATATATATATAAGATATATATATATATATATATATATATAATGTCTACTTATCCAACATTTCTGTTTGTTCGCTGTTGTTTGCTATGTATTTTAAATTAGATATACTGTATATCATTCCATTTTTAAATGTTACAAACGAAATAAATGTAATTTCCTAAAAAAAATATTACATTTATTGTAACACATAGTTTTAAAATATAATTACACATATAAAATGTATAGCATATTTTAAATAAATTTATCCTAATGACTACCTTATGTGTTTGCTATATGTTCTAATTTATAAATATATATTCATTCAATTTTTAAATTAATGTCATTAATGTTAGTGATTCAATTAATGTTCACATACGTTCAAAACTTTTATTCCAAAAATCATTAGGATATTAAACAAAGATCATGTTCCATGAAGATATTTAGTAAATTTCCTATCGTAAATATATCAAAACATAATTTTTGATTAGTAATATGCATTTCTAAGAACTTCATTTGGACAACTTTAAAGGTGACTTTCTCAATATTTTGATTTCAGCTTTCAGATGATGTATAAATCTCAATTTCAAAAAACTGACCCTTATGACTGGTTCTGTGGTATATATATATATTTCTGTTTGCGTGCTATTGTTTGCTATGTATTTTCAATTATGCATATATCATTCCATTTTTAAATATTAAAAACAAAACAAATAATAAAACGTTTTTTATTGAAAGACGTATACTCATTTTTTAAATGTATTATAATATACAATTTTTTTTATAGAATATAAAGTAATATAGTTTAACATAATGACGACTTTACTCCATATTTGCATTTTCTTTGCATGTCTTTTAATGTTAGTTAGATTATATGTTGTTAACTTGTTGCGAGTTGAGTCTCCTATGCACTAATGTGAGGAGCATTTGTGTTTGTGTCCATAAACAGCGTTCCAAATCATTAAACTAATGCGATTCTAGTCAGTTAGAATGCTCCCTTAGAATGTAGCTGTCTATGTAGACCACAGACAGCGCTGCAGCTAGAAACAGAGCTCTCTGGATGCAGAAAGCAACAGAAGTTTCCAATTTAATAAGGTGTGACATAGCAGTTAAGTGATCAAATAATCTAAAACAATCACAGAGATGGATGTGTCTCACGCAGCTCTGCGCCCCGTGTCTTGGAGAGCGTGTGCTTTGAGAAGTGCTGACAATAGGTGATTTTTCACCCAGACGGCCAGCAGCAGATCTGCGGTAATTAAGGTTCTGTAATGCACCTTGAAAGAGAATGAGTGCCATGCTAGCAGGCAGCCATTACTAAAGCTTTTCACAATCCGTGTCAAGGGCTGCTCACACTCTCTTTTTCTCTGGGTCGGACAAAGGGCTCGCTTTCGCGTTAAGTAGTAAACATAGAAAAACTGTGCTTTCGCTCAGCCTCACACAGAATGAGCACATTAGATCAAGTGCAACACTTCTGAATTCAAAAGGAAGACTGATGGTGTGACTGCAACTTTTAATGGTTTGTTTACAGTTAACAGCTTTCTCTAAATCTGTCACGAGCAGGTGAATTTATTCAAACCCAACCTAAAGCTCTGGGCTCAGTCCAAATTCACATACTATTCCTTCTGCAAAGCCCAATGTGAATTTCTAACTTTTAAGTTTGAATTACTGGCTTCGTAAAGCATCCAAAAGTCTTAAAATCTGTAATACAAAATTGAATTTCAAACTTAAAATAATGAAAATTCATCTACATTTTTTTATTTAACTTTTTATTTAAGTTGGGATGCTAGCAATTTAATTAGTAATGAAAAAATAATAATTAACTTAGAAAATAATGCAAAAGAAGAATAATGGAAAGTAGTCTCAAACCATATACTATTTTACTATTGTAAAGTATTATAGCATTCGTACTAGGGGTGTGACGAGACACTTATCCCACGAGACAAGACACGAGACTGGGTTCACGAGACGAGATGAGATTTTTTTAAGAATCCTAAACTATGAAATATATTTAGAAAAAAATAGTATTTTATTCAACTGAAAAACACAAAATGCATGTGCATTTTGATATGAACTTGTACTTTATGAAGTTAAACTTCTATTTTAATAAATTATATGCATTAAGAAAAATATAAACTAAAGCTGCATGATTCTGGATAAATTAAAAAAAAAAAATATATATATATATATATATATATATATTTTTTTTTTTTTTTAATAAATTAGAGATCACGATCCTCTCAAGATTCTAAAGAAAAGAAAGATTAGATTAATCTAAACAAAATAATGTAATTTACTAGTGGTTCTGACAAAATGTTCATTGCTTAAAAATATATATATTGCAACAAAACTGTAAAAAAATGAAGGTGTCAGTGTCTCAATTAATAAAGACTTGTTTCACTATTGGATAACCTGAATGAATGATTCAATCATAAATACTTTTTTTAAACATGCAGTTGTCGCCACCTCCTGTCGGAAGTGGATAAGCGTTACAAAGTGTTACAAGTGTAATACTTTCGTTTTGATCGCTACTGTAGACAATACGTGTTTATACCCAAACTATAAACTTTTAGTCCAGTACTTCTGTTATTAAAATGTCTATAACACAGAAATAATGATCATTGTGTGGTTAATTTCAGTGGAGTGTGAGCAGCGCGATGTGAAACAGTCGTAATAGACACCGCTGAATCGTTGTCATTTAGGAATAAGATTGCGTGGGTGTCTGAGATTGCGATCTTTTAACGATTAATCATGCAGCTCTACTGTAAACACTGCAAAATGTTTTGCGAGGATATTGTCACGTTATACATATCGGATCTCTTTACATCCATAATTCGTACATTTCAGTTTAGTTTTAATGTCGTTAACAAAAACTATGACGAAAAATATTCGTTGACAAGCTTTCTTCCCATGACTAAAATGAAACGATGACGACATTTTTCAAGGGTGTAAACGATTGTACATTGCGCGTTTTTTCGCACATGTGTGCGATATTGATATCATATGACAGAACTCCTCATTCTGGACAACTTTCCCTCTAGAACCACTGCTGTCAATCAAATTCGTTTGTTAAAGGATTGAGAAAATGTAAAAACCTTTTCACTCAGTCTGGAAAAAACACTGCAGTACAATTCTGTGGAACTCTCTAGGTCAGTAATTATCAAACAAATGTTGAAATTTACTCTTTGGGAAGCTATAATGGGGTCGTTTAGAAAAGGGGCCTGTCCAAATATACCCAAACTCCTATAAAGCCTAAAGAAAAACTCAAAACTTCACAAAAACTGCTAAGCACATGTGACATGATTATAAACAAGCATGCAAAGTTTTAGGGAGCTCGGACCACAGCTGGTGCTATAACAGTCATAACAATAAAAAACATAATATTTCTGTGGTTAATTTTTTGGATTTGCCAAAAACGCTTTTTTTACATCCATTTAGGTGGTTACAGGCTTGTTAAATCATGCCTTTTTCCATATGTGCTTAAATGCCTTAAAGCGCTTGAACCCTGATAATCACTGCTTGCAGCTATATTTTAATTTATTATTTGAAGGCAGAGTGCCACTAATGTTGTGTTTTTGTAATGTTAATTTTCTACTGTACATAATAATTAATTGGGATTCAACTGTACACATTACAAAGATGCTGGTGCTTACCGGCATACTCAGGGTCCACATGAGGAGGATAGAAACGGAAGTTGATGAAGAAGGGGATAGGCACACCGAATTTGAACCACTCCACCACATAGGGAGTCTGCTGGCCGTTTAGGGGGTGGCTCACGTCACATCCCAAAACAACACTCTCTCCTGCACGGGCCGTCACAAACTGGGGCTCCTCTCTCACTCCGTGGGCACCTGGACATAGAAAACACATACATATTAAGAGCCTAAAAAATAAAATAAAAATAAAATGATCAGGAACTTTAGCAGGCCAGGCTTGAATCTGCATCCTCAGAAGCACTACAGCACAACAACACCTGTGCTGCACCACAGCACCAAATTATAGCGGATTTAAGTGCATGCTTGCCACATTTGACCCTAGAAACTATACTCAAAGTGAGGTGTCAGAGAGCTCATTGTCCTATTTAACAAACATTTGTTGTTAAGGCTTGGATAGTTTCCCAAATACTGGACTTGTGAAAGTTCTCAGGTAATTATTACTTAAAAGGAACGGCCAAGCACATAATGAGATGACAAGAGGCTTATCCACGCACCTCATTGATCTCAGCTAATTCACACTTGGATGGCGTATACAATAGAGGGGCCAGAGTTTTAGCAATCAATGCACAAGCACGTCACATGCCTATGAGTGACCTATCGGAATGCTAAAGGTCATTGTACCTGCCTCAGCAGAAAATATATTGGGGGAATGGATTTTCTTCAGCTAGCTCCACCACAGCCATTGAGCACTCTCTCCTCTATCAGAGTTAGCATGGCTTCAGCGCCTCAATGAAGGGGAAAATCACCTCCGGGATCAAAGAACCTGCTGACGGTGCATTCTCCACCACGGAGACACTGTATGGAAAACTAAGTGATTCAGTAACAGTAAAATGTAAGAAAAAGTAGGTTACAAAAACAGCGCTCTCTGTCTTTCCTTCCTATTTTTATAACATTAAAGCACCACTAAAGTATAAAGTTTTATATTAGAATGTGTTGTAGCTATTTATTTACATTCAAAAAAATGCTGGGTTATTTTTTTAAACCTAAATGCTGGGTTCAGCCTGTTGGGTCATTTTTTTATATTTTGTACCCAGGTGCTGGGTAGTTTTTCTGTAACTAAGCTGCTGGGTCATTTTTAATGCTGGGTTATTTTTTTTCCTGTCTCTGATGAAACAACCCAGCTGCTGAAGTACAGTCTAAGCGCAGGCTTTCTGAGTCTTCTACAGGAGAGAGCGATACTCAGCGCCACAGATTTGGTGCACTTCTTCACAAAAAAAAGGTTTGTATACATTTTATTTAAATTATAAGGTCTTTACTGTGCTGTAAATTATAATATTTTACGCAATGCAACATACAAGGATGAGATGTCAGTCAGCTGCGTTAGCAGCAGTCACTTCACATGATGGAAACGCCTTTTGCCCTGCATAAAATAAAAGGATTTTATTTGTTAAAGTACTGAGCTTAATTTAATTTGATGTTAAAATATGTTCTCTAATGTCAGTTTGTTTATGGGTAGGTTTACTTTTAAATGTTACATTTTTCTGCCTAAAATGTTTGTTAAATGAGTTTAAATGTATGTAATGTATGTAATATTGTAAACTATGCTGTATTCACCCAAATAAATTCAATTTGTCTTTTATTTTTATTTTGTCCATGTGTTCTTGAACAATAATAAATGTTCATCTTTTGATTATTGCTGTTGCCTCTAGTAATTATGTGTGCGTTCGTTCTTAAGTTCCAGACGATTTTAAGCCAGCAATATAATAATTTTTAAACAACAGTTGACTTAAATAAAACAACCCAGCATGTTTGGTAAAAACATTTAACCCAACCAGCTGGGTCAAAATAACCCAGTATGTGTTCTGTCAAATATTTACCCAGTGCTGGGTTTCCAAGTTTCCAAGTTGGGTTGTTTTTAACCCAGCATTTTTTAGAGTGCAGTTTTGCATGATGGAAATGCCTTTTTCCTTGTATAACTTAAACTTAAACTAATACTGAATGGGCAGGTTATAGACTCAGTCACTGCATTTTTCAGCTACGAGTGAAACGCGAGGCGGCGGTCTAACGTTCGTAGCCCCCCCGGCGAACAGCAGCTCATCACTGGTCAGATTTCGGCAGCACACAGACACAAGAATTAGCACTGTTTCTGTGAAAAGAGATCACCCAGAAAGGGTACATACACTTAAATTAAAATCTTTCTTTTAAATGTTGCATTTTTATTTCTGTAATGCATGCTAAACGAGTTTAAATTGATGTAATATTGTAAATTATGCTACTGTATATTCACCCAAATAAATTCAATTTGTCTTATATTTTTGTTCATGGTTTTTCTTGCGTATTAATAAATGTTCATCTTTTGATTATTGCTGTTGCCTCTAGTAATTCTAATTGTGTTTGATTTTTAAGCCAGCAATATAGTAATTTTAAACAATAGCTGACTTAAATAAAACAACCCAGCATGTTGGGTAAAAACATTTAACCTAACCAGCTGGGTCAAAAGAAACCCAGCATGTGTTCTGTCCAATATTTACCTAACGCTGGGATGCCATATAACCCAAGTTGGGTTGTTTTTAACCCAGCATTTTTTTAGAGTGTACTAATTTAACGTAGACCCCGTAAACATGATAAACCGGTAGAAATTTGTCGACCGTTAGAGATTTTGGTCTATCGTCTTTTTTCCAGTTACAGGCTCACGTGATGTTTCTGTGCTATGTGGTCACGAAAACGGTCATTTCAACAATAAGCCTTTGAAACCCAATTAACAGCGAATAAGAACTCATTTCGCTATATATGCACACTGTCTGAGAGACTGTTTCTGAGTTATTTTTGCTGCTTTATAGGTATTGAATGGTTAAATACACACACTTGTATGTGTCAAAGTGCCCGTCTTTGCAAGTATCTTCGTAAACACAGTAATTTAGGTCTTAAGTGAAAACATACATCTGAGAAAGAAAACCTGTGTAACTGTACATTTGATCTGGGTAGCTCTTAAAGTGACAGCAGTCTAATATTCCTGCTGTCTGTCATTCATGTTAATCAAACAACAAATAAGACCGAAAATCTCTCACTGCTCGACTTAATCACGTTTGTAACTTCAATAAGAAGAAATATATATTTAATTTGCACAGTGACGAATATGCAGTGTTATTTTACATTGTCCAGCCTTTCTCTCTTATCACATTGAAGTCAGACTGTAAGCTCACAAGTCAGGTAAATCGATTTCGTAAAAGCATTACATCGGTAGATTCAATTAAATAACATCAATGCAGGAAACACTGTCAGAAATATTTTAGTATGGAGTTTCCTGCATTGGCAGGAAATGCAGGCATTCCAAAACCCTAAATGCGACTGAACATTATGGAAACTATTAACATTCAATAAGTTTAAAAAAAAATAAAAAACGTTTCCTAACTTGCAACAGTGATTTTGTTTACCAGTTTAATCAGCTTTATCCAGTGAAAGAGTTAATCCACTTTATTCGATTTAGCTCGCACAGGTTTGGACTGAAACACTGCAGATTTAATCAAATTACTCCTTCCCTAAAGTAAAGCTTGCACCCTCCAGTCACGGGCCTGGTCTCTGAAATCTGCTCTGCTATTGTGAGTGCAAAAGATCACAAAGTACCACAAAGAGAGCAGCTTAACTTTAATGAGAGGCCAACATGGTGCATGCATAACCATAAACTCACTACAATCTGCACATGACCAGGTTCACAAGAGAATTTCAGCAAGCCGTAAACGTGGGTCAGGGAGCCCCACGTTTAGCCTTGTTAGAATGGGCTAATTGTCATCTTGTAACACTTCTGCATGGCTGGGCGCGTATATACTGCAATAAAAATGTTGCAAGATCAAGAATTGTACATTGCACATTGGAATCTCACATAATTAACACTTCACTTATTCTGCTAACTAGCAATATAGCTATATTTAGACAGGTTCTTTTTATAGTCGCTACATACTTTTTCTAACAGTTTTTTTTTTTCCCCAGTGAGATCTACTCGTAATCGTAGTCACTCTCTGATCATTTGAATCAGAAATTGGAAAACTTTCCTACTTTCTTGCTGTACTTATTGTTAGTTTTTGTCATTTAAAAATTATCTAACCTACTTCCTCCGTATTACCTCACTGCAGGGTTTCAGACTTATATATTTTATATTCTACATACAGTGGCATCAACACCTGATTTGACAGCAGCACCAGTAGACAGAAACCAATAACAATGTAAGAGCGGTTACCAATAATATTACACATTTAAGCTCATTCAACCGTAAATCACCATAATTCACAAATGTCCAAGCTCTGCAATGCATGATGCTACTTTGTGTTCGCCCACTTAAAAATAAACCACAGTTTGTCTACCATATCTATACTTTTAACAACAATGTGCCATGGTCACGCTGTATTTTGAGTCATAATATGGCGTAATATGTCTGTGAAGCCACTTTGACACAATCTGTATTGTATAAAGCCCTATAGAAATAAAGATGGCTTGACTTTGCATGTCTTCTTTAAAATATAATTCAACATATAATAGGTCTACTTCCAAAATGTAAGAAATATTTAATCTACTCCACTTTACTTCAATGCTAGGGATTTATAGTTTGCCTTCTTTTTATTCAGTTAAGAGGTCACAATGTTACATATCCATTTTGGTCTTCACTTGATACAAATTCGCAGGTCAGAGCTTACCAAACTTAAACTCTGAAATACAGCAAAATTTGCATGAGCTTGCATTTCCTGAATGGAAATCAATGGAATGAAATGTGTAGTGTGTCCACCTCTATATTAGACCTTTGCATCCAAAACCATGCATGACTTTTCACAAATATAATTAGATTTAACTATGGTTTCTATTGTTATGTTTTTATAATGCTTATATTATTTGTGATGAAAAACAGTAGTCTAAACACAATTATAAAATAAAATACAAAAAAGAAACTGCCATAGTATTATAGAAATGTTAAAGGGGTCATCGGATGCTAAGTTATGTTGTTTGAACATTATTGTGTGTTGGCAGTGTATGTACAAATCTACCCTATAATGATAAAAATCCATGCAGTGGTTTTTAATTAATCTGTAAAAATAATATTCACTTTTTCAAATTGAGCCGTTCTCAGATGCCTGTCGCTGTAGCATCTCACCGACAGAGGCCGCTCCCACGATAGTTGATTGACATGAGTGTCTTACCTCAGATCAGTTGTAACAGTCCAACCTCCATGATTTGATGCCGGAGCAGGGATGTAAGTTAGACAAGAATTGAGCGATTGAGGTGTTGTGTTGCTGGATGTAACAATGAACATAGTGGTCGTCATTTACTCCCGACATCTGAGCCACTGAAGATGCAGTGGATTACATTTGTTTGTAAGGGAATGCGCCTCCTGATCTACATATATCCGTCTATGTTCACGCGAATCATTCGTGATCCAGCTTCACTTACAGCAGAAGTGAGTATAAGGGGGTTTTTTTTATGAATCTTTGCGATTGTCTTTCCTAATAATGTGCTAGTTAGCAAGTTTAGTGGCTAAATGCGGCTAAAGTAAACAGGCTCGTCACTCCACAGAGAGAAGAAAGGGGCGGAGTGAGCAGAGCTCATTAACATTTAAAGCAGCCTCGACCAGAACAGGATGATTTTTGCAGAGCTCATTTTGACAAGGTAAACAGGGTGTTGTTTAACACAACCATTGAGAATTTTTAACCAAAGTATATTATAGACTTTTCATTAAGACCCTAAAGAATCATACCAACTTCTGAAAAATGGGCCTCCGATGACCCCTTTAAATTATATTCATGTACTCCCCAAATGTATGCAATGAAACAATATGACAAACTATATTAAGAACATAAAAATATATTACAAAAATCCAATATTGTATGAATACCAAATTTCTCCTAAATATCATGATTAATACATTTAGTGCTTTTACAGTAGTAACATGGTAAAGGTGGTGATTTGTGGATTATAAAGCCGATTTAGCATTAGAATTAGTTCATATAGTTTTAAACCAGTTTAGCAAAAAATATTTGGGGTTTGTGGCAGAATTCTCTGCCGAGTTCAAACACTTCTCACTGAATCTCAAAGAATTGTTTAATTTAATGTTGTGTGGTCAAGACCAGGGTTGCCAGGTTTTCAAAAGAAAACCTCTCCAACTGTGACTTAAAACTAGCCCAAAAGTAGCTAAATCGCGGTTGGAGTCCCTGGTACAAATCGCGTTCCGGGGGGGGGTAAAATCAGTGTCTGCAGTTTTCCCTAAAATGCGAACTTACCAGGGGAACCCTGTCAAAAAATGTGTATGTGTAAACACGATTGGGCTGGTTTTGGGCTAGTTTTGGGTAGCAATTGGGTGGGTTTTGTTGTGAAAACCTGGCAACCCTGGATAAAACACGTTTTTTTGGTGAGGTTACCCTGTTTTTTTCTCTTTTAGTATGAAAGTTAGTCTTAAGGTATTCTATAAGCTAGTGTGCTTCAAAATACCGACAAAAAATAAGCATTCAAAACTTACAGTCTCTAACTTCCGCCAATATGGGTCAATGATTTTGATGACATCACCCTCCACTTCAGCTTCTCATCAAACTTTCTGTCCAATCAAATGCTCTCTAGAAACCGAAGCGTCCCGCCCTTGCACTATAAATGCACACTGAAGCTGCAGCTGAAGTCGGTCACTTTCTGTAGAGTGAATGGGGGATGTTTAGGGGATAAGGAAACAATCAGACTGTACATATGATTTCTGGTCTCTGTAAGTCTAGTTTTACACTGTTTCACATGAACCGCCGCAGTGTGCTTACATATGCTGATATGCATGATATGCATGAGTGCAGACCATAAAACGTATCGGACCCATTTGAATTCTACACAGAATGGTATATTTTATAGCGATATGAATGAGATTGTGGTTTCCATACGCTGTCAAATGCAGCTTTACTGAGGTCAATGGCTCTAACCCAAGCTGTGATATAAACGAAACGCTAATGGCTATTTAAAAAAAGGGGCGGGACTGCTGATTTGTCCCACCCTGCGAGTTATTAAAAGAACATTTTTTCCTAATGTGAAGAACAGTTTCATCATATATATATAAACTTTTTCCACTATAAAGAGCCTTTTGTTAAAATCTCCAATCTTGTAGCTCAAAGAACAGCCTAAAACAGACTACTGCAGTGCAAATGACTGTATGGCAGGCGGGGAACATGAGGATTAAAGGTGCTGGACCCCAGTACCAGCTCACCCCTTAATCCACTTGTGTCTGCTTTCACTCCCAAAGGCACAACAAAGACACATGACCCTTTCAGCGCATATAAACACACCCATCACTCACACCACACATTTACACTGCATTATATGGGCCCTTGGTGATCCGAATGGGGCGGATATTTGAGTTATATATCAGGGGTTGAGCTCTTAGCTCAACTGTTATGGTTCAGAGAACCTTCAAAGAAGAAAATAAGATTTGTCTGACATAAATTACTACAGAACAATGTTTTGGACATTTGTATACATTACCACGACTAGAATTTACCATATTCCACACTGCAATATATATATATATATATATATATATATCTTTTTTTCGGTTTGTCTGGTCCTGGTCAGTGAGAGAAATGATGACCTGCACACCTCAAATGAGGAGAATTTTCAAGGTTCACCCTTTTCAAGGTCGTATTTAGGGGAAGAGCAACATGGCCTGGTCAGTTGATCAGTACAGTACAGTAGATTAATACTGTGAGTGTGTGTCTATTCACATGCTGATGTGTTCAAACCAAACATCCACATACTTCAAGCTCACATTCTCACACTTTGAGGTTATCAGCTTTATAATGGTAGTGAATGGCTGTTGATATTCAGTACTCCAATAGTGCATCCATCCATCATGGCTCCCAGGGGTTAGTAAAGGCTTCTGAAGCAAATTGAAGCATCTGTGTAAGAAAAATATCCATATTTAAAATGTAATAAATCGTAATCTCTACCTTCCGCTAACTGTTGTACGCGCGTTCACGAGAGAGTGGCGTTCCAGTGGATGACGTAGGATGTAGGGCTGGACGATTTTATCGATTCTGCGATATAAATCGATATTTTTTTTCCAAAGAAAGTATCGATTTTTTAGCCGCGAGTATCGATACATACGTCCCATTCAAATCCCCCGTGTTGTTTACCCCCGTTCGCGTTGCAGGAAGAGTGATTTGGTCAGCCAGCCGCTAGTGTTGCTGTAGAGCAAGTTACCCGTACTAACTGTACACAGACACAGATGTCTACCTCTTCCTGTTTACCAAGTCAGAGCGAGGATATTCAGAGAATGGCGGCGAATATAAATCCAGCACCCGCCTGCTTAAAAGCAGATGTGTGGGAGCACTTTGGTTTTAAAAAAAAGAAGGAAAGCAACGACTTGGATAAAAGCATCGCGGTTTGTAAGCTATGTGGCACTAACATTAAATATTCCGGCAATACCACAAATTTACGAGCGCACCTAAAACGTCACCACCTGGACAAGTTTATGCTTACGGAGGACGCAAAGCAGCAGCGGCCGCGTGACCCAAAACAAACTACGCTGGACATCGATGGCGGTTGTTCCCACAAGTTTCCATCTGCTTCACCAAGGTCGCAGAAAATTACAGAGTCCATTGCCTACTTTATTTGTCAGGATTTGAGACCGTATTCAGTGGTGGAAAACCCCGGCTTTAGGCGCATGGTGAACGCGATGGAGCCCCGCTATCCTATTCCAACCCGTGAACACCTCACCAAGGTTTGCATTCCCCGGCTGTACGCTCAGACAAGGGCACACGTTAAAGCCTCCCTGGCCAGCGCGGAGAGAGTTGCCCTGACGTGCGAGTAAAAAGATGTCAAAGAAACTGTTCAGAACAGGCCACTTGCACTTTAACTCTCCATTGTTAATTGCAAATTGCAATGTTGCACTTTATTTACTTTTCAAAGGCTTGTAAGCTACAGTTTGCACTGTTTCAATAAATGGAACTAATTTTCTTAACACATCTTTGATTAATTTTGTCCAGCATTTATTTTGCAAGCTGTCTGATGTTTTTTGAGTTTATTTCAATTAATTCAATCCAAGTAAATGAAACACTCACAAGATGTCACCAAAATCACTCTGTCTCTTTTAAATCTATCAGAAAATGATGTAAGCGTATCGTATTATATAGAATCGTATCGAATTATATCGAATCGTATTGTTGGCTAAATGTCGTGATATATATCGTATCGTGAGATTAGTGTATCGCTACAGCCCTAGTAGGATGTAGGTGTAGCGTTAGCTTCGGTGAGAGTATGTTAGTCTTAGTGATAAGGCTTCAAAGGGGTCTAATTATACTTTTTCACTTTTTGAATTTTAGTCAGTGTGTGGTGTGTATTTTTGGGCATAAAAAAGATCTATAAAGTTACAAATCTCAAAGTCCATATTTCATTTTTAAAAAATATCTTTTTAAAAACCACAATGAACTGCTCCTTTGGACTACAGTGTTTGTTTTCCGCATGCAATGATGTCACAACGCAGTCCATTAGAATATCGTTAAAATAAATCCCACCTATGGAAATTCTAATTGTTGGGGGGTGTATAGGGACGAGGTGGGGGATTAGCCTAACTTTAGCGATGCAGCATGGAGAGCCGCTTCAACGAGCTGCAGCGTGGCGGGTATAAAAACAAGCATCGACTAGAGTGGCCACTTCAGAGCTGTAACGCACTACGGACGTGTGCAGTACAGGGGTCAAAACATAGGCAGAGGCCGCAATCTACTCCGGTGGCCGCGATGGAGCCGTAATGTGCCGCAGACGTGTGCAGTGTGTGGTAAGAGATTTATTCATCACACAGTGTAGATATCTTCACTTATAAAAGAATAGGCTAGGCTAATCAGTGATGATGTTCTTTGATAATGTTAATGTAGGCTGCTTTTAGCCTTACGCTGGAGCTGGTTTCGGGCAATGAAACCAAGTATGTAAAACAACTAAATAAATTAGCACGATAATATCATGTATCGGCGATCTCGCAGGCTAATGATAGGACCCAACGCTACTGTAGCGTATTATTTACTCACCCTCCATGCATCCTAGGTGTATATGACTTCCTTCTTTCAGACAAATGCAATTGAAGTTATTTTACAAATTATCCTGGCACTCCCAAGCTTTAGAACAGCATAGATGGGCGTTTCTCTTCATCAGTCCAAAACAAGTCCAATGAAGTGCATCCATCCATAATAAAAAAGTACCTCACACGGCTCCGGGGGGTCAATAAAGGCCTTCTGTAGCAAATCAATGCTTTTTTGTAAGAAAAATATCCATATTTAAAATGTAAGAATCACTTTAATCTACACTGTAAAAAACAATTTGTTGAGTCAACTTAAAATAATTTGTAACCTGGCTGCCTTAAAGTTCAGTCAACTCAAAAAAAGTTTATTCAACTTGAAATGTTAAATTATACTAAGTGACAACTTAGATATTTGTGTTGAATCAACTTAAAATTTTAAGGCAGCTGGGTTACTTACCCATCTGTTAAGTTTAGCAAACACAAATATCTAAGTTGTTACTTAGTACAACTAAACATTTTAAGTTGACTAAACTTATTTTAGTTAACTGAATTTAAAATTTTACGGCAGTGGGGTAACAAATTATTTTAAGATGACTCAACAAATTGTGTTTTTTATTTTTTACAGTGTAGCTTGCGCTAACTGCTTTGGCAAGGGGCGTGACAGGACGGAAACACTGTCTAAGCTGTTCGCCAATCGCAACGCAGTGGGACAGCTAACCAATCACAACACATTTTGGTTTTCGGAAGGCGGGCCTTCATTAAACAACAAATCGAGCCATTTGTGCCAGGCTAGGGACAAAGGTATTGTAATAATGTACATTATGTGAAAAATAATGCGTTTTTTGAACCACCAAGCATGAGAGCATGTTCTAGTACAGCCCCAAAACAAAATCAAGATATTGTAAAAGAGCATAATAGGACTCCTGATATTGATATTTTTCTTAAGCAAACACTTTGATTCACTTCAGAAGGCCTTCATTAACCCCCTGAAGCCATGTGGAGTACTTTTATGATAGATGGGTGCACTTTTTTGGGCTTCAAAATCTCAACACTGTCATTACAAAGACTGCAAGAGCCAGAAGATTTTATAATATAACTTCAATTGCATTCGTCTGATAGAAGAAAGTCATATACATCTAGGATGGCTTGTATAAGTAACACTGTTATCTGTCACATCTAATTAAAGCATCTGATCGTATTCCAAATAAAACACTCATATCAAACATTACAGAACCGACTATTAACCGCTACAAACCATGAATGAATCTTCTCAAAGAGGAGCTCTCAGTGGTGTGACTCCCTCCCCTTCTGAGACACAAATAACCAAGCTGAATGGTTACTAAAGCTCAGACAACCCCAAACTTAAAAACCCTTTCCACCAGCAGATGGAATTAGCCATTATCAGGATGAATAAACTGATGCCAACATGCTGGAAGCTGACGAATAAATTTGTTTATATTCATCATAATTAGATGCAGTTATACCGGTTATATAATTCACAATACAGTACAGTCTTTTCATGCTCACTAATGGTATAAACTAATACTGTATGATGGCAATTACCCAGCACATCAGCAGCAAAACCGCACGTTCCTGGGATCAAGCGTAATCTGTGCGCCAAGAGGCAGCTTTAGTCTCCCTGCCAACAGGGGCATTGGGACACATCATGAATAGGCAATCAAATGGAGAACAGAGCAGAGGTGGGTTCTCAAGGACACTAACCCACTCGGCTGCACAGGCCACTGACAAATCTGTAATTGAATGCCAGCCTGTACATGATGAAGGTCACTTCTCAGAGAGCAATGTGTCAAAGCTGCCCAAAGAAAGCAACATGACGTGAGGTTGAGTGACCAGGGTAAAAACATCAGTGCGAGTGAAGATATAGACATACTACATGCTTTTTCTAACTGGCCTCACTGATGCTCATGCGACTGAATGGGAGCAAATTCCTGAAACCATGTCTTCAAGAATTTGCTGCAAAGCCTTCTCAGAAGAACGGGGTTAACTCCATATACAATGCAGCTCGTATGTGAATCAGGTCTAAACATTAAGAGAATGTTTAATAGACAAGAGTATTTTGAGGTACGTTATGGTTGAATTGAAGCAAATATCCTCTGTATGCATGATAAAAGTAATAGTGCACTCTCCATGACTCTAGCACAAAAGAAAAAGTTAGCAGATGAAATAAGAGACCTCTGGGACACCAGATGGCCTCTTTGCTCAATGGAAATACAAGCCGCCATCACTGTAACAGGGTCGTAGGTGTCCATCTGACGGAACGCATCGCAAACTCATCACTGTGGTCCATCTGGAGGCTGGTGTCTCTGAACTTACCGATCTGTTCTTAGACTCAACATGGATTTGATGGCACCATATGCTGAAGATTTTTGACTAGACACTGGTTTAGAAATACTTTGAAGATAGTTAAAGGGATAGTTCACCCAAAAATGAAAAGTCTATTATTAATTACTCACCCTCATGTCGTTTCAAACCCGTAAGACCTTTGTTCATCTTCAGAACACAAATTAGGATATTTTTGATGAAATCCGGGAGCTATGCAAGACAGCAATGCAAGTGACATGTTCAAGGCCCAAAAAGGTAGTAAAGGACATTGTTGAAATAGTCACATGCTTCGTGGTATTGTCGTGAACATGTTGAAGACTGACACGGAAGAGAAGAAATTGTTGAATAGGGGAGAGTGGGGTAAGATGTGCCAATTTTTACTTATGTGGTCCTCAAGATACGGGAAATGAGGCAGAAGTACAATGAAAGTATCTAAAGTAATTTCAGAATATTTATATCCTAAAATTTTAAATGATCTGAATGTATCCGAACAAAGCGTTCTCAAAATATGGCTTCTTATTAAAAAAGTGTTCCTGTGGCTCAATTTGCCCCAGGTTAGGGGTAAATTGACCCGAGTCAGTGGGTAAGATGAACCATCTGGGTGAAAAGTCCTGAAAACTGACAAACTGAATCTGATTCAAACCCATGTGAAATTTTAAAGATAATTTACCTCTTTTACAAACTAACTCAGTCATCAAATTTCATTTTACAAACAGTCATATTTATTTTCTTAAAGCTAACTTAAAATAAAACCAAATGAAGTTTAATTTTCAATCTTTAATTGTTTGCATTTCTGAAACAATACCTAACAATACCCTAACCTTGCTGCTAACATGTTTTTAACATGATTAGCATATTACTAGCATGTTGGTAGCATGATTAGCATGTCACTAGCATGTTTCTAGCATGATTAGCGTATTACTAGCATGTTGTTAGTACGATTAGCAAGTTACTAGCATGTTGCTAGCATGATTAGCAAGTTACTAGCATGTATCTAACATGTTTAGCAAGTTAGCATGTTACTAGCACAATTAGCAAGTTACTAGTATGTTAATAGCATGATTAACATATTTAAACCAGCTAAAACCAGTTGATTCAGTAAAAACCAGCTAAAACCAGCCTAGGCTGGTTGTCTAGTGTTAGCTTGTTTAGGCTGAAAATAGCTGGTTTAACCTTGGCTGGTCCTTTAGCAGGTCTCTCAGCTTGACCAACCTGACAAGAAAAAAAAAAAAAGTGGCCAAAACCACTTTAAACCCAGCCTAGGAGACCAGCCAAAGCTGGTTTTCGAATACTGTGAGCCAGATCAGTTAGAAAAGATACAGCAACTAACTTCAGACAAGTCTGAAAGTCTGACCCGAGTTTGGTGGTTGTAGCTTTAAAGCTCTAGGACAGGGGTCACCAGACCCGGTTCTGGAGGGCCGGTGTCCCTGCATAGTTTAGCTCCAGCCCTAATCAAACACACCTGAACCAGCTAATCAAGGTCTTACTAGGTATACTTGAAACTTCTAGGCAGGTGTGTTGAGGAAAGTTGGAGGTAAACTCTGCAGGACACCAGCCCTCCAGGAACAAGTTTGGTGACCCCTGCTCTAGAAGGAGATACTGACAATAGTATAATTTTATAGCTTCTCATAATTGTGCCCCCCATGAAAACGAAATGCCCGCCATTGAAGATTTTCTGGCGACGGCCCTGTCACGTGGACTATTTTAACAAAGTCCTTACTACCTTTCTGGGTCATGAATATGTCAGTTGCGTTGCGGGTCAGAAATCTCTCGGATTTCATCAAAAAAATCTTAAATGAATGACGGTCTTACGGGTTTGGAACGACATGAGGGTGAAGAATTAATAACAGAATTTTCATTTTTGGGTGAACTATCCATTTAACAGGGCAAACTATTTTAGGTGACATAATTGATCAGAATTTTCAAAATCAAAGGTTAGTACATCACAGAAAATAAGATGTTTATGTTTGCAATGCATAAAACCACATATGCAAGCCAGTGTAACCCAATAATGACCTAATAGGCCAGGTAACAGTTCCATTCACTGGCCCTAAATTCCCTAACACCAGTCCCAGAACACCAGGCCGTATGCAAGGGGTATAATCTCAGTAAATCACAGCAAATACAGGAGGAACACAAACAGAGGCAGGTACACAGAGTCTCAGACGTGAAGACGTGACGATGCCTGGAATGTTGAAATGGCATTTGATTACAGTTACGCTTAAAACTGATGACAGCAGAGGAAGAAATGCACATTCTCAGCAGGAAATCCCATCTTGAGGAAAACAAAAACGAAAGCATCAGCATCTTTTTCCACATTACACTGAGGTACGATAAGATCAGAAAGCATGACGACACACCCACCACACAGAACAATGCAAGGTATCTTCTTAATAAGACGTCATCTAAAATATGATGAATAATGAAGCCGGCCAATACAGCCGGAGTTCTCCGCTATAAGGTAGCTATGCCTGAGGGAACAGGAGAGTCGAAGATAGTAAAGCGTCCCTCGGGGGGGAACGGAGATTCTTGTGCTTGCTATCTCCTAAACACAAAGCTATCAGTGTAATATTTCACAGGAACAATGCGAAGAGATATGTGGCGGAAAATTATCCCAATGCATATCGCTACATAGCGCGCCCTCCGACAACAAATAGCTAGCTAATGCATCAGTATAAAAGAGCTCATTTTAATGAGGAGAGTCTCCATAGCAGTGCGCAGTCGAGTGCAAAGGGCTCTTCTAATGTAGTGCACTGTGAAGTCCAGTATGTCTGAGTGGACTGCTAAATATTTCATGGCGGTAAGGGAAACGGCACGAGCCGCAGCGACGGAGCCCCAGCTGATGGAGGACTGGAAGGAGACAGACTGTAAGGTGAGACTGGGAGAGGATGTAGGCAGCGCCGTGGCAGCCTGCCCAACTCTAGCAGGAGCTACTGTCTCAGCTCAGCCTAAAACACCACTACATCTCACCCCAGCCTCACAAGGGCTGACAGCAGCACTGTGCTTTTACTGACTGACCCGCACAGGCTGACAGTGGACGCCTAAAGATATCTCGCAGCTTTTTCAACACTTTAAAAAAAACTGCAACAGCAAGTGATTGGTTGCATTTGAAATGGCTAGTTAAAGGGGATATCGGATGCAAAATTCACTTTTAAATAATGTTTGCATATCAATTGGTATATAAACCACTCTACAATGATTAATAATACATTCACTCTTTCTTTTTAATCCTCAAAAAACTAAACAGCATTAATTATCAAGCCATTTTGATTTTCTGAGCAGTATGATGTCATACTGCTCAGGCCCCGCCCAGAACTGCTAACAAATGGCACCATATTAGCATATTTCTCACAATGTCTCAAGTAATGAAGGTGTTTTTGTAGTTGGATGTAAAAGTGAACATACAAGTCTTCATTTTCTCCCAACATCAGAGGATTTTTTTTGTTTTTGATGGTAATGTGCCACCGAATACACTAAAACGGAAGAGGGGCAGGGTGAGCGGTAACTCATTATCATTTAAAGAGACATGCACCGAAATGGGTCGCTGTGAACAGAGCTGTTTTTGACAAGGAAAAAAGGTGTTTTACACAACCACTGAGGAATTTTAACCAAAGTATGTTGCTGACATTTGATGAAGACCCTAAAGAATCATACCAACTTGTGGAAAATGGACATCCGATGTCTCCTTTAAATTTATTTAGCAAATATATTTAAAATGTGATCTTGTATTAAATCTTTTAAAATGCTTGACTTGCGTAACACCTATCGAGCATGTTTCTGCATAAAATTAGGATGCATTTTTAAAAAATGACGTTCTTAAAAGAATAGTTCATCCAAAAATAAATGAATTTTGTCATCATTTTTCACCCTCACATCATTCCTGTACCTGTAGGAGTGTCTTTCTTATGTTAAACATAAAAGCTGACCAACAACCGGTTGGTTTGGTTCTTCAAAATGTTTCTAAGTATCTTCTCTTGTGTTCAGCATAAGAAAGAAACGTACACAAGTTTGGAACAACGAATAAGGGTGAGTAAAGGGTAATGCAATGCAAATGTCAACTTTACCGTGAATAAATAAAGTTTTTACCAAAGGTTTTTACTATACTGATAGCACAGATGTCAACATTGTGGTTCAAATATCCATGTGAGGTCTCTCTTAAAGTTTTAAAAGCATTTTTTTTTTTATTTTTAGTGCATGATTTTCCATACTCTGGTAAGTGCTATTTTCCAGCTTGTCACATCCATAACAGTACATATTCCTTATAAACAGACACATCATGTATGTAGCATTTCTTATTTATTTGTTCTACTGTTGTTTACTTGTCTTCAGTGAGCTTTAGTTTTTTTTTATTTTAGGCTAGTTTTAATTTTTTGCAGGGCTGTTAAACGATTAATTGCGATTAATAGCATACAAAATATATACATGAATGTGTTTGTATTTATACGTACATAATAATCAGACAGTACACGCACATATATTAGGCAAACTCAAACTTTTATTTTGTATGCGATTAAGCCCTAATTTTTGGTGATATTAACACTGGTGACAAGAATTATGAAATTTCTATGGTATCAAAAATGTTGATATCATAAAGACCTTATATAAAGCAAAAATAACGATATTTTAATATATATTGTTAAAGGGGTCACAGGATTTTTCATTTTCCACAAGTTGATATGATTCTTTAGGGTCTTTATGAAAAGTCTATAATATACTTTGGTTAAAAATTCTCAATTCTCACCCCCGCCCCTCTCTACTCTCTGTGGAGTGACGAGCCTGTTTACTTTAGCCGCGTTTAACCACTAAACTTGCTAACTAGCAGGTTACTAGGAAAGGTGATTGCAGAGATTAGAACTTTTTAGAACGGATTTTTGTTAGCTGGGTTGATGTTTGAAAACACTTTTTGCATACTGTTATTCAGACAGCGATAGCTATGGTTCTTGATGTGAAAGACCTTAAAGGAGAAGTCCACTTTCAGAACAAATATTTACAGTTTACTCACCCCCTTGTCATCCAAGATGTTCATGTCTTTCTTTCTTCAGTTGAAAACATTCTCGAATTTTTCTCCATATAGTGGACTTCAATGGTGCCCCCAAGTCTGAACTTCCAAAATGCAGTTTAAATGCAGCTTCAAATGGCTCTAAACGATCCCAGCTGAGAAATAAAGGTCTTACCTAGCAAAACAATTAGTCATTTTCGAAACAAACTGAAAATTTATATACTTTTTAACCTCAAATGCTCGTCTTGTCTAAGTCTGCGTGAACTCTTTCCAGTTCAATACGGTCAACACAGTTGAGAGAAAAACTCCTATCTCGTTTTCTTTCCCAACTTCAAAATCATCCTACATCACTGCAGAAGTACCGACCCAGTGCTTACAAAGTGAACATGCAGAGAAGATCAAATGCCCTTTACAAAAAAAGGTAAAACAGCAATGTAGGATGATTTTGACGTGGAAGAAGAAAACGAGATGGGAGTTTTTTGACATACCCTAACTGTATTGACCCGGATTACACAGACTATGCATGCACATCGCAGAGACGAGACAAGACAAGCATTTGAGGTTAAAAAGTAAATAAATTGTCAGTTTGTTTCAAAAATGGCCGATCGTTTCGCTAGGTAAGACACTTCTTCCTCGGCTGGGATCATTTTTGGGATCGTTTAAAGCCACATTTAAACTGCATTTTGGAAGTTCAGACTTGGGGGCACCATTGAAGTCCATTACATGGAGAAAAATTCAGCAATGTTTTCCTCAATAAACATAATTTCTTATCGACTGAAGAAAGAAAGACATGAACATCTTACACTTATGACTGTGTCAAGATCAATAAGTCTTTTTAATGTAAGATAATTTTACCTTATTATGATTAGACAAGGTTAGTTAAGATGAGACACTACTGGCAAAAACATTGTTTTCCATGCATCTGTCAATTTTGTGATTTTAGGCTTTTCATGAAATATTTTTTTCAAACTAGTGGAAAGAAAAAAAAAACACTTTTGAATGTTCTTTTATAGCACTTTATCATTAGGCATCTGTAGATTTCAATTCCTGAACTGAGCCAAAAATCTCCACTTCAGAAGGACTTACATTAATAATTCACGATATCTGAGAAAAAATTACTATATATATGTTATATACATTATATTAAAACTTTTAAAGCCTGACCTTTTGAGACATTACAGGTCATGTTATCCTCCCTAGGATCACAGACACAAAAGTAGACATGTGAAGCCACAACCCAAGATCTCAGAAAGTCGTCAGTTTTCACTCTCACTGAACCAGTGGTTGCACCCAACGGTCAGAAGGCTGCAGGTCAGACAAATACCGCTTGGCAAGGTAAGGGGGAAGGGAGCTTTGCCAGAGGTGTCCATTACCGACAATCTGCAAACTGTGCCAAGAGCTGCTCTTCACAGCTTTATTAAGACTGAGACTGTCGCTGGCCCTGCTTAATGTAACACTCTGTGTGTGGCTTCAATGCAGAGGATGATGCTTGATATCAGGCTGTGGGAAACACACTCTTTGGTACTGCATTTTTCTGATAAACTCTGTTTGTACTTCTATGTCCATAAATTGACTCTTAGCTGATATTTTCTAGTTTAAATTCATAATTTATTTTTTTTAATGGTTTAATACTCTATTATTCTAATTAATTCTAAGGATGTTGAAATCCACTCACGGGAGTCTTTTAGGATCACTGGAGCAATAAAATTTAACACCTAGATTGTAAATTCAGATACTTTTTGAAGGTACTCCAGTGTGTACATTATGTTATTGTTCAGATAACCAAAATTGATGGCACTTAAATAACTCTTGCCATTATATTTCCTCACAGGAACCTCTGATTAGATCATTTTTTCCTTGACTGCCTCAGCTTTTGTTGCAGTACATAATCTCTCCCAGCATCTCATGAGTCTCAAACGCGCTTCTCGCTCTCTCAAATAAACCATTGTCTTTGACTTTTTGTGATTCATTCTCAAGTACGAAACTGACTTTTTGTCTTGAAGCTAACAAAAGCCGTTCGACAGACCCAACTCCGTTGCTCGGGCACATGTTGGGCAGCGGTATAATTTTGTCAATCAGAGAAACTCAAAGCGATGAGTGGTGCTCTTATCAAGGCCTAATTTATGCCACTTGTGCACTAACATTGTCTCATTACAGCGTGCTTGACGTTCCCTAAACGACGGCTTCAAAATGGCTGATGTTGGATTTGGGAGACAGGAAACAGACTGTGGGTATTATTTCATAGAGTACATAAAATTACAGGCAGAAAAGCTCTCAAACAAGCATCTAGGCCTGGGGTTATTCCCTGTTATTTTTCATCTTGCAACCCACAACAACTGATTTTATTCACTGCACTTTCAAAAGCGATAGCACTGAAATCAGTCAAAAGTTTTTGAACACTAAGATATTTAATGTTTTTTTTTTTTTTTTAAAGAAGTGTCTTCTGCTTACCAAGCCTGTATTTATTTGATCCAAAGTACAGCAAAAACATTAAAATTCTGAAATATTTTTACTGTTTAAAATAACAGTTTTCTATTTTAATATATTTTAAAATGTAATTTGTTCCTGTGATTTCAAAGCTGAATTTTTAGCATCATTACTCCAGTCACATGAACCTTTAGAAATCATTCTAATATTCTGATTTGCTGCTCAAAAAACATATATTTATTATTATTAAATTATTATTTGATGAATCGAAAGTTCAGAAGAACGGCATTTATCTGAAATAAAAATATTTTGTAACATTCTGATCAATTTAAAGCATCCTTGCTACATTAAAGTATTTCTATAATTTCTTTTCTCAAAAGAAACTCCAAGATTTTGAATGGTATAGTGTATCATGTCACAAAAGAAATTTATTTCAGATAAATGCTGATCTTTGGATCTCTTTATTCATCAAAGAATCTTGAAAAAACTCATCTGTTTTAAATATAGATAATAATAAAATGTTTCTTGAACAGCAAATCAGCACATTAGAATGATAAAGGATCATGTGACACTGAAGACAGGAGTAATGATGCTGAAAATTTAGCTTTGATCATAGGAATAAATTAAATTTTAAAATATATTTAAATAGAAAGCAGCTATTTTAAATAGTAAAAATATTTCACAATATTACCGCTTTTGCTGTATTTTGGATCAAATGAATGCAGGCTTGGGGAGCAGAAGAGACTTTTTTAAAAAAACATTAAAAATCTTACTGTTCAAAAACTTTTGACTGGTAGTGTATATAAATTGTTTTTATTTAATGCTTTATAATAATGTCTGTGTACTTCATACATTTGACTGTAAGACAAAGTTAAATAATTGTAAATAAATATATGCCTATTTTTTTTAAATTTTACTTCATAATTTAAATTACGGTTTGTTTAATTAGACAATCACCGTAGTTAAAGGAGGAAATAGCTCCTCCTGTTGGCCAAAGATGGAAAAGCAAGGTTAAGTCAGTCCATTCGTCAACAAATAAAGGCTCCAAATATAAGAAATATATTCGAGAAAGGATATAATATCAGTGAAAGGGGCGAAACAAGCAAACGAAACGATCACGCACATCGTATCTTTCAAAATGCACACGCATATTTGTTTTGAGGCTATGCATTTGAGCTTTTCTCATCATAATACATAAAATTGAGCATATATATCCCTGTGTAAACAGGCACGACAGACTGTAGTAGCCCAGACAATCGCAGCATGTCTCCATTCAGTGCCGCACGCCCCTTTTTAACACAAACTGCAATTCTGGACAGTCTAATATCTGTGATTTTCTATATTAACGTCTCGAATCAGGGAATACATCACGGATGATCAATGCATGCATGCATAAGCGCTCTTTATGGCACACAAAAAGCGTTTGTCATCAAAAGAGCATCAATCGATTGTAATACACGCCTTCAATTGTCTCGCTCATGCCCTAATATTAGATGATGCAAATACTATCAGAAATCATGCGAGGCTGAATAGCAGGTTGTGAAGTTTTATCCCAAATGAATGAATGCATTTAATAAAATATTACAGAATTGTACTTTTTGTCATATACATGTACCTCAACTGGTAAAGCATGGCGCTAGAAACGCTAAAGTCTCTGGTTCGATCCCAGGAAACGCTCATATTGTGATAAAATGCATAGCTCGGGATATAATGCGTTAATAAAAGCGGCATTTAACGTGCAATTGTGTCTTTAGCCAATGTGTCTTTAGCAAAATGATGCAGAATGAAAATACTGCACTTCAACTCACCTTGAGCTGCCGTTCCTCGGGTGCTGAAAACACTTGCTATCAAAGTGGCCACATACCAAATCATAGTACTATTGCCAACCAGGAATAATAGCTCAAAGTGCCCCTTTCAATAAATCTTTCATATTCAATTTCCTCCGTTTCCAGTCTGATACCCTGCTTATCATATCCTGCGCTCTCCTCTCTCAGCGTTTTCCTTCATTTTTTTTCCCCTGCCCGTCCTTCCTATGGCATCCTCCCCCGAAGAGACAGAGCACCTGCACCAGCGCCTTTATGGAAGACGGAGATGTTCCGAAGTGCAAAGTGAAACCAAGTGTGGGAATGTAGCCATTGGGTCCGCCCCCGCCGCTCTCTGATTGGCCAGCGCCAGGCGCTTTGGGGCGTGTATTGGTTAATCATCCGCCCCCTGGTAGTAAAATGGCATGGCAGATGCTCTTATTCAAGGTGAGTTGGAGTGTGCTGGTGTAGTACAACTGCTGCAGTATCATGCGCATTAACAGAAACCAAAGTCCGCACCTCTTTGGATCTTCTCTATTGTGTGTCTTTTTGAATGGCACATATGTTGTTCTAGATCTATGCAGATATGAACGAGACTGTAGTGCGGGTGGGTTATAAGGAGCTTTGACCCGTGCGGTTATAAATTTAGCCTGTAATGCGCTTGCAAACTTCACTTGTGCACATTTCCTCTCAGGCATGACATTTTGATTCTGATGGAAAGGGTGCATCTACATTACACACACACGCACGTGCACACGCACACACACTAAAGCAAAGGGTGTGGCAACCAGTATCATGAGAGTTTTAGATGTGTTACAATCAGCATTATTTAACACGTTGTCTGTTCGCTCTCTTTCACGTAATACTTTACATGAGCAGGGAACAAATGGGGTCTAAAACTCTCTAAAAATATATTTAAAGTATTTATTTTGTTTGTTGGCAACTGCAGGTGGTCAGACCTTTTTATTCATTTATTTGCCCTTTTTATTTTCTATTCATTCGATATGTTTGTGCAACCATTATGTTTTGAGCCATTATTTAGTAATGAACATGTGATAATGATAATATTTATTTATTTAATGTTATTTAATGTCATTTATAGTTGTCAAGACAAAATAAATAGGGTTGCATGCAGGAAACAGCTAAATATTACAACTTTGGCAATTTAAATAATAAAATCAACAAACATAATTAAAATTAAAATTTATCAGACATTTGTTTGTTTATATTTATTTATTTATTGCTTCTAGGTGATCACATATCGCCGGTCAGTATGAACCTAAAATTGTTGCAAGTACAAGTATTTTATTATTATTATTATTATTATTATTATTCTAAACATTTGTTTGATTGTTTGTTTTGCTTATAGATTGCTTATAGGTTATCACATACTGCTGGTCAATATGAGTCTTTTATTATTATTATTTTGCTTATATGTTGCTTGTAGGTTATTTTTTGCAAGTATGAGTATTTTATTATTATTATTATTATTATTATTATTATTATTATAAACATTTATTGATTTGTTTGCTAGTTTATTTTATTTTATGTAATTTTATTCATTTATTTTTATGTATTTATTTATTATTTTTTGCTTATATGTTGCTTATAGGTTATTTTTGCACGTATAAGTATTCTTTTATTATTATTATTATTTCATTTTTATTTATTTATTCATTTATTTTTTGCTCATAGGTTATTTTTGCAAGCGTAAGTATTTTATTATTATTATTATTATTATTATTATTATTATTATTATAAACCTTTATTTATTTGCTTGCTTCTTTATTTAATTTTATTTTATGTCTATTTATTTATTTATTTATTTATTTATTTTGCTTATAGGTTGTTTATAGGTTATCACATACTGCCGGTCAATATGAACCTAAAATGATTGCAAGCATTAATCTATTATTATTATTATTATTTAGTTAGTTAGTTATTTAGTTAGTTGTTTATTTATTTATTATTAATATTATTATTATTAAACATTTATTTATTTATTTATTTATAGATGTATGTATGTTTTGTGTTGGAATGCATTTGTTGTGATCCGTGGTCATGGTTTTGTGTGTGTGTGTGTGTGTGTGTGTGTGTGTGTGTGTTAACAATTTTTTTTTTTTTAAATCAACAAATGTTCATTTTTCACTTTAAAAATTGTTTGGTTTTATGGTATGGTTTTAGTTTCTGTAATTTTTCTGGTAGGTTAATTTTATGTATAATATAATAGGTCTTGCAAAAAAATGCTTAATTCATGCTTTCATAAAGAAAGTCAAGAAAGTTATAAGGCAAGTGGAAAGAGCCAGTCTCTGAAGTGGTTAAAATGTCAAGCAGAGAAAACAGACATGATTTTACAATTCATGGTCTACAACAGCTAGAATTCTAAATCATGCCAGTCATTAAATCATGACATCATTAATCATCAGGACCCAGATTTTCATTTTGATCTGCAGTCTTGTCCTTGCCAATGTCAAGTTTTCTATTGTCAGGGGACACCGACTGCAGGCAGAGAGTTAACAACCCACTTTTCATTTTTAAGCTGAAATAAAACTTTATGTACAGACAGACTGTAAACCTTTATTTTGTGAGACAGTTGTCCTTTGTGGTCTGCTCAGTCCACAAGGAAACAAAATTGTCCCATGAGAAAGCAATTATCTAGGATAATGAATGCTTTGAACCAGAAAATACAGACTATAAACTGCACTCTGTGCTTGTGTTTGACAATCATTCTGCTCGGAGGCACCACACATATCTGCGTGTGAGCCTTAACTACATATCAGATTAATCGCTCCTAATTGCTAAGGTTTATTCAATATCACAATATCAAGATTATAGATACCACAAACAAGGAACAATTTTTAGAAAATCTCCATCGTAACGCATCTATATAGATTAGACTTTAATTGCTTGTTTCTTTTGCTGTCAATCATCCCTGATTCTCATAACCAAAAAAAAAAAAAATGAAGATTCTTAGTCCTAATATAGCTCATTTCTGTGTTTTTAAAGTCAGGTATTTAGTCTGTAGACTGTTGTAAGATTCAGATACACAAGAGTATCTGAAAACATTGATATTCAAACCAGAAAATGGGTGAAATTGCAAATCTGTTTAGTTACATCATCACACATCCTGAGGGGTTGATTTTACTCCACAATTCTAAAAATAAAGGTTCCAAAATGGAGTTTTCGCAGCGATTCCATAGAATAATCTCCCAAAGAACCTTTCAGTGAACAGTGAAGAACATTTTCATTTAAAAGAGATCATAATAGAAACACAGATGCCAATTTTGACGTTTATTTATGTGCTTGACTCTTAAACATATAAGGCATCTGTATGGTTTTTAATGGAAAAAGGCTCTTTAGAACATTAAAATGTTCTTCACACTAGGCAAAAAGGATCTTTCAAAAAGCATCTTTTGGGAACCCAAGTAGTTTGAAACATTTTAAGAGTTTATAGAGCATTTGCATTAGTGGTAACACTTTTTAGGTGACTAATAGAGGCATAGAGGAGGTTTGAGGTCATATTTTGTTGTTTGACATCATTATTTATTGAACTAGACATTATTTTTATCACCATCTTAGTTTGTTTAGAGAGTTGCAGGTTTCTGAAGCAAGGAAGATGCCAGAAGGGCTTTGACTGTTGAAGCTGATAAACGTTTCTTTAAATGTATTAAATATAACTCTCTTAATAATAATAAGTGTCACTTCTTACCGTATTCATTTACAATTACTGTCACCTTCAGAATCGCTGACTCATCACCTTTTAATCAAAGATCATTGCATTTTCTCTTGGAGAAAACTAATTATGGAGGCCTAATTTTCACATGACCATTTCACGTGAATTCAAGATGAATGAATAATAATGCATTAAATTAGGTTACAGACTGGGTGACAGACATCTTTAAACATGTTTGAATGTCTGTCTGGTGACAGTGCTGTCATGGTCCTACTATCTGCTTTCGGGCTTCATCTGCTGTGGAAGAAGTGCCAAAATGCAATGGCTCTAATGTGTGTAATCCTTGCCTCACGTGATTCCTACAAGGGCAGCTTGAATTAGGAATTAAACAGCCTTTCCCAAATGCGTACAGTGATGTCTCTCCAACAGATGCTTTTCTGAACATCTGTTGTCCTAAGCAAGGACATGCATGATAAAATCCACCATGCTGCAATAAAGTTGTATCAATTATCTGTTGTTTAAAAGCAGAGGGCTCAGTGACTCAGTGAGAGATCACAGACTGGTTGGAAAACTATAAAATAAAATAAAATAAAATACAATAAAATAAAATAAAATAATAAAACAATATTCAGTTATATTAAACTGAATAAAAACATAAGAGCTGCTTTTTATTTTGTTTATTATTACTGTTTTTATTCCATTTTTATACACTGTGCTAAACAGATCTGATAAGTATATAAAATAAAATAAAATAGTTTTAATAGATTAAAGTAAATATAGACACAAAATCTGCCATTATTATGATGATGATGATGATGATGATTATTATTATTATTATTATTATTATTATTGTTATTATGAATTAATTTTAATACATTCATGGACTGTGCACAAATGAATGAATGTAAAAAAATAAAATTAAAAAAATACAGTTTTATTAAATTAAATAAAGACACAAAAGCTGCAATTATTATTATTATTATTATTTATTTTTTATACATTTATAGACTGTGCTGAATGAATATTATATAATAAAATAATATAATATTTAGCCAATATACACTTATACTAAATTAAATAAAAACATAAAAACTGCTTTTTTATCTTTATTTTTTTTTATTTATTTACTTATTTATTTATTTTTTCATTTTCATAGACTAAATAGACACAGACACATTTTCATGTGCTAAATAGATCTATTAAGTATATAAAATAAAATGAAATAAAATGTAGCCAATATACAGTTATACTAAATTAAATAAAAACATAAAAACTACTTTTTTATTTTTATTTATGTACTTATTTATTTTAACATTTTCATAGACTAAATAGACACAGACACATTTGCATGTGCTAATCTAGATCTGATAAGTGTATAAAATAAAATAAAGCCAATATACAGTTATACTAAATTAAATAAAAACACAAAAGCTGATTTTTTTTAAAATATTATTATTATTTTTACATTTTAATAGACTGTGCTAAAAAGATGTGATAAGTATATAAAAGAGAGAAAAGAAAAGAAAATACAGTTTTATTAAATTAAATAAAGACACAAAAGAAAAGAAAAAACAATTTTATTTAATTAAATAAAGATGAAAAAGCTGCCATTATTATTATACTTATTTTTAATTTCATATATTCATAGACGGTGCTGAATAAATTTGATAAAATAAAATAAAATTTAGCCAATATACATCTATACTAAATTAAATAAAAACATAAAAGCTGCTTTTTTTATTTATTATTATTATTACATTTCATAGACTGTGCTAAATAGATCTGATAAGTATATACACATAAAATAACTAAAATAAAATCATAAAAAAAGCTGATGAAGAAAACATTGGCTAAAACTGTTTAATAATAATATTAATGATGATGATGATGATGATGATAATAATAATAATAAATGGTTAAAAAGAATGTCAATACCTGTCAGTTATACTGGAAATAACACATTTTATTATGTTATGTCTTATTCATGTCATAATTTAATTGTAAATCTATCAAGCTTAAAGCTTTCTCACGCTACAGGCCTCTACCGCTCAGAGTTTAACCATTTTTGGGAAAGATATGATGGCAATGTCATTTTGTCCATAATGTCAGCAAAAACAGTGTAGTATTTTTACTCTTGAGTATTTATTGCTAAAGCGTGAGCCCTTGACAGACTCTGTTTCTATAGGGATGTGAGGTTGCCAAGTAATACCAAGAAAAGACTAACTCTTGGCAACTGCAGCGTGTCACGGCCTCTGCTACTGATGCTGAGCAGAACAGACATTTTTTCCCTCAACTTCATTTGTCCATTTAAAAGAGTGGGTGTTAGTATGTGAGCATGAACTGTGCATGGTGTACTTTCACTAATGTGGCAAGAGAGCATGTTTTCATGCTCCCAGTTCAGGCATGAAATTGCAATGACACGGCTGTTTTGTCAAACAAATATGCATGATTTCAGACATGTGGCTGTAAAAAGGTTTTACATGAACTTCCCTGTGAATATTTAAGCTGCTGAAAGTGCACCAGCATGCTGCGTCTTAAATAAACTAGTGCGTTTTAGTAAAAGGGTAAGATTCGTTCCACATGTTGTACTGAAAGTCACTCAACAGTGTGTATTTTTTCTGTACTGGTTCAGCTTGACATTTTTTATCTTCTGTTCTGCAAGAATAAAGTGGGTTTGGTCAGAGAAAAAAAACCCAAACATTTACCTTTGTAACTCAGAGGCGTGTCCAAATGGTCGTCCAATCAAATCCTCTCTAGAATGAGAATGTCCCTCCCTCTAGTACCACCTGCAACTGACAAGCAATATGAATATGTTTAAAGGAGAACTCACTTCCAGAACAGAAAATTACAGATGATGTACTCACCCCCTTGTCATCCAAGATGTTCATGTCTTTCTTTCTTCAGTCGTAAAGAAGTTACATTTTTTGAGGAAACCAATTTCAGGATTTCTCTTCATGTAATGGACTGATATGGTGCTACCAAATCTGAACCTCCAAAATGCAGCTTCAAAGGGCTCTAAACGATCCCAGACGAAGAAAAAAGGGTCTTATCTAGAGAAAATATCGTTTTTGTTTTTTAAATTACAATACACTTTTCAACCTCAAACGTCTCGCCTACACTGTAAAAAACTATTTGTTGAGTCAACTTAAAATAATTTGTAACCTGGCTGCCTTAAATTTTTAAGTTCAGTCAACTCAAAAAAAGTTTATTCCACTTGAAATGTTAAATTATACTACGTGACAACTTAGATATTTGAGTTGAATCAACTCAAAATTTTTAAGGCAGCTGGGTTACTTACCCATCTGTTAAGTTTAGCAAACACAAATATCTAAGTTGTTACTTAATACAACTTAACATTTCAAGTTGACTAAACTTATTTTAGTTGACTGAACTTAAAATTTTAAGGCAGCAGGGTAACAAATTATTTTAAGCTGACTCAACAAATTGTGTTTTTTTTTTTGTTTTTTACAGTGTATAGCTCTGTGAACTGTTTTTCCAGTCATGACAGTTAGGGTACGTCTAAAAACTCTCATCTCCTTTTCTCCTCCAACTTCAAAATCATCCTACATCGCTGCAGACGTACCAGCCCAGAGTTTACAAAGTGAACATGCAAGAAGATCAAACACTCCTTAAAAGAAAAGGTAAAAACAAAAATGTAGGACAATTTTAAAGTTGGAGGAGAACATGAGACGGGAGTTTTTAGACATACCCTAACTGTCATGACCGGAAAAAAACAGGTAACACAGAGCTACAGTAGACAAGATGAGTGTTTAAGGTTAAAAAATATATAAATTGTAATTTATTTTTTAGAAAATAACTGAACGTTTTGTTCTGGCCGCGGAAGCATGGCAGCGGGCTTTGTTTGAACGCACTTCAATTCAATATGTGTTTGTAGATTTTATTCGATAAACTCAGCAACAGAATTATATTAAAGCTAGGATACAAATTATAACAAAAAGAAGGAATTTCACAAAAAAACTAAACAAAACACAAATAAATAATATTTAAACACAAATAAAATAAAACAGTTTCATAAATGGCTACAACACGTTTTGTTAGATAAGACCATTATTCCTCGGCTGGGATCATTAAGAGGCCTTTGACACTGCATTTTGGAAGTTTAAATTTGGGGGCACCATAGAAGTCCACTATATGGAGATAATTCCTGAAATGTTTTCCTTAAAAAACATAATTTCTTTACGACTGAACACAGAAAGACATGAACATCTTGGATGACAAGGGGGTGAGTACATTATCTGTATTTTTTTTGTTGTGAAAGCGAACTAATCCTTTAACACATTAGAAATAAAAGTCAACTGATATTTTAGAAATTCAGCGTTTTGTGTCAGGGCAAATCAATCAATCAATCAATCATCCCAGTCCTGTGATAGGTTTCTGACCAACCATCTCTTTGGCTGTTCTCCATTACCGTGTTATTGCCAGACTGAATCTGTTGGTTGGTTTTACTGTATTCCCTAACACTTTGAGCTGCCATCTGTGTACCGCAATCTAGTTAAAAACCATTCAAACCCCCAATGTTGTTAAAAATGCATATGAAAATAAGTGTGCCATAATGCATCAATCAAAAAAAAAAAAAAAACATCTTTCAAACCAGAAATACAACGGATGTTACAGACTTTATGTTGTCTAAATGTTGTGCATCGTACTAATGATGTCAGAGACTGAACTGGAGTGGGAACTGCTGCGTATCCACTACAATCAAAGAGAGCGCCATAAGTTGAGCCTTGGCGAAAGCCCACTGTTACCAAGCAACCAAACACACCATGAAACATAAGAAACGTGCTGTCAGGAAGGTGTGTGAACTGCTTAATGTAATTGTGCTGTGATGGAGGAGGCCTAATAACATGGCATCAGGCGGAAACCATCTTTTGACACATGAAAAGCTTACATACATTTTTATACATTAGATACATGCTTAAACGCCAGAGAAATGGTCCATTTGTGAGGTATTTATATGTGTAATTCTGTCCACTGCAAAATCCTTCCATATAGGGAAAGAAAAAAAACCCAAATACCCATGACTAAATCTCTAATCCACTTTATCCTGTAATGATGTGTCTCATAATAAGCCAGCTATGGTAGTGGTACTGTCCAGACATGCTCAGGATGTCCACGCTAAAGTATCCGGCATGTGATTCTCCAAATATAAGTAATGACGTGTTTGTTGCTCTTCATATACACGTTATATTAAGTAGCACCTCTCTGTTTAAAACTAGTTTAAAATCTTTAATATAAGCTATTTTAACTAAAATCTTTACCACATGAGTAACTTTAAACCACATTAAAGCTACTGTATCTCTGTCTTTACCTTGAAATATCAGTTTGAAATCATTCTGATATACTGTATCTTTCCCACGCTCCCCAACTGTGGGAATATGTAAATATGCTGAGCGGGTACGAAACTCCGTGACAACGGCTTATTTGCTTTACGGCAGCATCAAATGCATGTTATCCACTGCAGTTACAAAAGAGATATATTTACAAAAGTAAATTTAACTGTAGGGGGCTCCAAAGGCGCAAAAATACACAAAACTATCCAACTTATTCTTCAACGAAGAGGTAAGGCTATGGACGAGACTTCCGGTTTATTAGCCGCAAATATTATTAGGGAAATAATCAGAAGAATAACAACTTGCAGTAAACGGTAAAACTGTTTGCACTACAGACCAGTGTGTTGATAATTAAGATGCATTAAAATAATATGGTAAGCCACAACAATTAGCAATGTCAAGCAGAATAATAATAGCAAAAATAACTGGACCTGAGACCGGAAGCCGGACCTATAATATACAAATATACAAATATCCGCTCTTTGTACACACACACACACACACACATGTTGTGTTTACATGTTTTATGGGGACATTCCATAGGCGTAATGGTTTTTATACTGTACAAACCATATTTTCTGTCGCCCTACACCTACCCTACACCTAAACCTAGCCCTCACAGGAGACTGTGCACACTTTTACTTTCTCAAAAAAACTAATTCTGCACGATTTATAAGCTTGTTTCCTCATGGGGACCTCACAAATGTCCCCACAAGGTCAAAATTTACTGGTATTACTATCCTTGTGGGGACATTTGGTCCGCATAACGTGATAAATACCAGGTGCACACACACACACACACATATATATATATATATATATATACGATTTTGTAAAGTTACTCATTCTACTCTGCATTTAAGCATAAAAATTACTTCAAATCTAAATTCATTTCATAGTTTTGCCTTCAGTTAGATTAGGTTATCAAAACATTTGCGCTTCAAAAAGAATAAGTGTTTATTGTGATATAACTTGTTTTATTTGTGTCTTAAAAACACTGTCAGCTAGGGTTTTATATATATATATATGTGTGTGTGTGTGTGTGTGTGTACTTGTTTTTGCTACAAGGATAGTAAAACCTGAAATTTTTGACATTGTGGGTACCGGCCTGAGGTCCCCACAATGTTAAAAAATTACTAAAAATAGTAAATGATGTTTATCTGAAAATGTAACGATGCAAACATGTTTTCTGTAAGGGGTAGGTTTAGGGTTAGGGTTGGGTTAGGGGATAGACAATATCCTTTGGTCAGTATAAAAACTATAGAAGTCTAGGGAAATTCACAAATTCACAATTCACAAAAACAAACGTTTGTGTGTGTGACCCTGGACCACAAAACCAGTCACAAGGGTCCATTTTTCAAAATTGAGATTTATACATCATTTGAAACAATATTTGGCTGAGATACAACTATGTGAATATATGGAATCTGAGGCTGCAAACAAATCAAAATATTGAGAAAATCGCCTTTAAAGTTGTCCAAATGAAGTTCCTAATAATGCACATTACTAATCAAAACGTTTTGATATATTTACGGTAGGAATTTTACAAAATATCTTCATGGAACATGATCTTTACTCAATTTCCTAATGATTTTTGACATAAAAGAAAAATCAATAATTTTGACCCATTCAATGTATTTTTGGCTACTGCTACAAATATACCCCAGCGACTTAAGACTGGTTTTGTGGTCCAAGGTCACATTTTTACTTTTTACAATGAAAAACTATAAATTGACATTCCCATAATTCCCTGTGTGACAGCTCACATTAGGTGTTTCTTAATTGAAATAATTTTCTTCTCTTTTTTTTTCATTTACATAGGTACATTACAGTTTAATAGTACATCTTATGTTGTTAAATGAATGTTTAGTGCATTATATCAGTGTTGTGTGTTACACTTCTATATTTACTTCTGTATTATCTCAACAAAATGTATTTGTGATGAACTCTGATTCATAATGTGTTTTTTGTTTTGTTTTTGTTTTTGATCACCTGTGTTTTTTCACCTGTGTACTTTATAAAGATACAAAATGGATACTGGACTTCACTGATCAACATTTAAATCTCTTAACAGAACATCAATGACCAATATTAAAAAAATAAAAATAAAAAAGTGCTGAAATTTAAACTGGAGGATCACTTGTGTCATCGTTATATGTCATTAAAAGCATTATAGACATAGTATGACTGTCTGTAAGCAGCTTTGAAATTGTGAAATGTGTTTTACAAATAAATTTGACTTATTATCTTGCTGTATGATATAGCAAATAGCACTCATCAACACTATACATCGAAATGACCTTAGCATCTTTCTCCATGTTTGCCTTTGATGTGAGGTGTAACACCATTTAACACTAATGCAGGCTTGTGAAACACATTCCTTTGGCCTTGTTTCCAGCTTGCCAGAGCACCTGAGATGGTTGCCATGGTTTCCTGGTCACATATGTTCTGATGATGCAGATCAAGTAGCTGTTGAAATGATCTTCAGATTCATGTGCACCGTTGGATGATTCCATCCAGTAAGGCCTTTCACTGCACGCACAAACATGCATGTGAATGTGTATTCAAGACATTATGCATCATATATAAATAAATATTCACCAGGCCAAGAATGAATGAAGCTCTGAAGGTGTCGTTGTTCTCATGAGGACTAAAAGCGTTAGTTACTCTGAGCAGACGCAGCAGGCGCTAATAGAGCTGGACAGTTTGGTCACAGTGTGTGCAAACACAGTGTAACAGTGGCGAGAGGGGGTGTGATTGCAGGCTGTCTCTTCGGCTGTGCTCCAGTGGCACGAACGTGTTGTTAAATGCAAGAAAGGTTCATTTAAGAACAAAATACTTACTGTAAGTGATTAAATGAAGCCTGTAATTTGTGTGCAATGAACATGCATGAACATCCTATGTTGTCTTATGAAGACTAATAGGATTCATTGTCCTAATTTAAATGTCATTTCATAATTTATTCTCTTAGTTTGCTTCTGTGAATAGTACTGTACAACATAATAAGCTATTATGTATTGTAAGCTAAGTCCCTTGTTGAGCATGGGGTGGTTTGAGCCCGAGAGGTAATAATGCATTCAAATTTTAACATGGCATAAATCAATTATTTTAAAAAACTGTGACCAGGGAATTAGTACTTTTAAATACACTAATATACACACAAAGGCATTGTTAACGCAGCATCAAATACATTAAAAGCCATTTTTAATTCTTCAGTGTGACCTTTGACCTGTACTCATAATTCTATATGACTGTCCTTTCCATGTTATATCCAATTTTGTGTGTGTGTGTACTGGTATTCATTGTGTTATGGGAACCAAATGTCCCCACAAGTATAGTAATACCAGTACATTTTGACCTTGTGAGGAAATTTTTAGATCCCCGTGTTTTGAAAATCTAAAAATGCACAATGTTTCCTGTGAAGGTTAGGTTTAATGTAAAGGGACAGAAAATACAGTTTGTACACTGGAAAAACCATTGCTTTTATGGAATGTCCCCATAATGAGAAATACCAGTGTGTGTGAATTAAAAGTGGCTGATGAAAGTGGTGATATACCAAATATTTAATAAATATTTAATTGATCTTCTACTGCAGTGAGTAGATTCTATTTTTCCTCTTCTATTTTTCTCTGAAATCAATTGGTAAAGGTTATATTTTTATTTGAAGCAAAAATAAACATATATTTTTTCCTTGTGATGTAATATTTCATTAGCATTTAGGTCAAAAAAACAAAAAAAGGTGTAACCAGGCGTGGGGTGTGAAGTTGCTCAGCTGGGATGCAGACAGAAACTGTTATGTTGTTACTTTTTACTGCCTTTTTTGGCAACTCAAACAACTATCTGCAAGAAAACATTTAATTGCTTAAACTATCACACAATTCTTATACACTTATACTCCAGTTATCATCACAGCAATATCTGAACCATCTGGTAATTCATTTTAGTAAGAGACTGTTTGTAGTAGATTTGCGTTATTTAGAAAATCCACATCGTCATTATTTCGATGATGTCAAATGGTTGCACTCGTTGAGCTACTGGCTACCTGTTGTTATTTTCACCTCAACACAAGTCTGCATACACAAATCGGAAAATAAAATGATACGATGCACAATGTGCAGCTTTTGGTTGTAATTTTCAGTTGGAGGGCAACAAGAAAAGCATAGTCTTTACTGCTGTCCTAGTGATAAGAAGAGGAGCCCTTTCATGGGTTTTCTACTACATATTTCAGTAAGAGACATAATTTACGTTATATTAAAGCATGTAAGTCTTTATACATGGAGTTAATTCCCTTTTTAAAAAGCCTTTTTGTTATTTAAATGTACAAAGGAAACCACAATATCAATAATTTCTACATTTTATTTGTTTGTTTTTTTTTTTAACAATAACTAAGGATGAACAGTCAAAAAGTGATCCAACCCCCCACCCAGACGCCCCCAAGGAGGAGAATAAAATTAAGTACATTTATATAAAAACAAACAAACAACAACAACAAAACATTAGCACCGACATTGTGAAAGCAAGAAAATAAATATACGTAGAAATATAATGAAACACAAAAAACAGAGATGTTTCTTAAATAAGAAAATAAAAAATAGACACTGCCCTCCAAAAGTATGGAAACGCTCTAGAAAAGTGGGGTTTGGGGCAATATTGGCATGAATTCTTTTTAATTTGTGATAACTTTGCGTTGATAAGGGACAACACAAACTACGAAAACATATTTTATTACATAAACAGTTTATACATAGAAAAAACGTAAATTTTTGATTCATCAAAATATCTACCGTTAGCAGCTATTACTGCTCTGCATAATCTGCGCCTAAATTCATTGTATTTTAAACTTAATTGGCAATCAATTGTTGAAGGTATTAAGGTGTGCTGACCCAAAAATCTTTTAAAAACCTGGGCCAAGTTTAAACCAGTAACCAGGCATTACAGCTGGCAAAGGGGCATGTCTGATTTTGACATGTATATATTGCCATTATTATGTGATCAAAATGAAAATAATTATTGCTGGTCTTCAATGATAAAGTCAAGTTACTTTAATGTATTTGCACCAAAAAATGTTAAGGATTTATGCTGATTTTGTCCAAAACCACACTTTTCCAGGGATGTTTCCAAACTTTTGGAGGGCAGTGTATATATAAAAATAATAATAAAAATAATAATAATAGCAAAAAATGAGAGGGAAAAAAACTCATAAATCAGCAAAGATATGTGGTGTACTCTTGACAAAATTAATTATAGGATCCCTGTTTTTATAGTGTAAACTTAATTTTTTCAATGTATATAAAAGACATCAAATCTTCTAACCATAAGACAGTAGGAGGAGGTTTAGAAGACTTCCAGTGTAATAAAATCTGTCTCCGAGCTATCAGTGAGGCAGAGGCTAAAACATTAGTATTATTTTTTGAAAGCTCAAAGTACACCAAAAAAATAGCAAAGTATTGAAAATTTTAGAAAAGGTATCAAAAAAAGAATTCCAGAACTCCAACTTCAGACAAGAACAAAACATGGGTATGATCAGCAGGAGCCAGAGAACACCTATTGCAAGAAACATCCACACCCGGAAATAGCTTACTTAATTTGACATTTGTAGATAACCTTTTTTAAAATATAAAGTAATGACATATACGTGCACAGGCCACAGATATTCTCGTTACACTTTCTAATACTGACATCTGGTGTTGAAATGTGAAAATTATGTTAGACGTATTAATTCGACTGAACATTTAAATGTAAATACATTTCGTTCTGTGTTCACTCAGATTTTTAAATCTTTTAAACTGTTGGAAAAAAAATACATATACGGTATATGCCCCAAGCTTACATGTATCGCTCTTATCCGACAAACACTCCTAATGCTAATTACCACATGATGACATAATTCTCGATTTAGAACTCAAATACGCTTAAGTACTACATTAATACCTTCTTCTCCAATTTAATCCATCCTATATCTCACGTTAATGCCCATCATCTACCGGAAGTCCACGAGCGCTGCCTGAGCCCCTCCTCTCTCTTCCGCTCAGATGTCCTTGTAGCTATGGAAACTCATCAGCGGCAGCATCCTCCAGTTCGTCCACCCCGTCGTCTGGACAGCTAAGCTAAATTTGTATGTAAAACATCGGTTCAAAATGGCGATCGGGCGTCAAACGCTTTCCTTGGTGCTCTTCTCATGGCTGTGTGAGTAGTATTTCTCTATTTGCTGTAAATGAGTGAGGAGGTCTTGTTGAGTAGGCGGTCGTGCATCCGTGTTATGGCATTCTAGCGCTGACCCCTGCTGCTAACGCTTTACTACAGTTACGTTAGCCATTTAACGCCACGCTCAATTGTAGTGTAAACACAGTTCGCGGTTTCTAGTGAGATGGGAATATTACTCACTGTTGGAGTAATTGGTTTATATCGCCCAGCGGTGGAATACAACGACCGTGTGTCAAAACCCAGTGAGCTGCCTGCTTTGACAGCATTTTTGGGCGCGTTCGAACGTTATTCGAAGATGCTGTTTAGGAAGGGGTTGAGACACAGCTCTAGTTTGTATTCCTCAGCATGCTTCTGTGGTGTCTGTGTTTAAATAGCCTAATTTCCTTTTAATTAGATTAGCCTGTGAAAAAGAAGTACGCATCTGAGTAAAAATTGCTTATTTGAAAAGAGTGAACTGAATATAATTAATTGCATGTTATTTACAGTTAAATGGAAATGTATTGTAGTTCACATGTGTGCTAAATGTAACTTAAGATTGTTTTTCAACATATGTAATTTCATAATTATTTCTATTACTTTTGAAATATAGATTAGTCTAGTCTAATTCCTAATAATTTACTAACCCCCATGTCATCCAAAATGTTCATGTCTTTCTTTCTTCAGCTGTAAAGAAATTAAGGTTTTTGAGGATAACATTGCGGGATTTTTCTCCATATAGTGGACTTCAATGGGGATCAACGGGTTGAAGGTCCAAACTGCACTTACAGTGGAGCTTCAATGGGCTCTACACAATCTCAGCCGAGGAATAACAGTCTTATCAAGCAAAACAACTGGTCATTTGCTTTAAAAAATAAAAATGTTTATACTTTGTAACCACAAATGCTCATCTTGAACTAGATTTTACGGATCTTCCCACATAAACTCCGTCTCATTTTCTCCTCCAGCTACAAAATCGACAAAACTACAAAAATTTTTTTTTTTTTGTAAAAGGTGTTTGACTTTCTTTGAACGTTTGCTTTGTAAACACTGGATCCATACTTCCGCCTATGTTATGCAGGCTTGATTACGTAGTGCGTGAGGTCAAGCTAGTGCAAGATGAGCGTTTGTGGTTAGAAAGTATATAAATTTGTATTTTTCTTAGAAAATGACAGATTGTTTAACTAGATAAGACCCTTATTTCTCAGCTGGGATTGTGTCCTTTGAAGCTGCATTGAAACTGCAATTTGGACCATCAACCCGTTTTCCACCACTGAAGTCCACTCACCATTTGGAGAAAAATCTTGGAATGTTTTCCTCTAAAACTTTATTTCTTTTCAACTGAAGAAAGAAAGACATGAACTTCTTGGATGACATGGGGGTGAGTAAATTATCTTATTTAAATTGTACTGCCATACATTTACGGTAAACAAAAATCTGATGTCATTTATAATGAAATGTGTATGTCATTAAATATATTTGTAATTACACATTTTTAATGACGAAGATGCAATTTAGTGCATTTAAGATATGTGACCCTGGACCACAAAGCCAGTCTTATGTTTGTAACAATAGCCAAAAATACATGGGATGGGTCAAATTTATTGATTTTTCTTTTATGCCAAAAACTATTAGGATATTAAGTAACGATCATGTTCCATGAAGATATTTTGTAAATTTTCTACCGTAAATATATTAAAACATAAGTTTTGATTAGTAATATGCATTGCTATGACCTTAATTTGGACAACTTTAAAGGCGATTTTCTCAGTATTTCGATTTTTTTGCACCATCAGATTCCAGATTTTCAAATAGTTGTATCTCGGACAAATATTGTCCTATCCTAATAAACCATTATTGGAAATATATTAATACATTATACATTAATGGGAAGTTTATTTATTCAGCTTTCAGATGATGTATGAACCTAAATATCGAGAAATTTACACTTATGGCTGGTTTTGTGGTCCAGGGTCACATATGTTCATTTTAAATGTAATACTGAATAACGCACTTCAGCTAAAATTAAAATCATGCAGTATGTTAGTATTTAGTGTCAACACATTAAAATAAGTGTACTTAAAATTAAATATTAAAACAATGATTTAAAATGTACTTTAAACTAAAACTTTTAATTTGACATTGCAAAGTTCACTTTTTAAAAGTTAAATTAAGTGTGTTAAACAGTCATGACAGATTACTCTTTTTATTTCACTAATATTATATTAATATAGTTCTCTGAAGAAATGTGCTTTTAAGATTTGAAGTACACTGTAAGTGCACATTCAATACACTTCTTTTTCACAAAGACAGAAAATCAACTATTTAAGTTCATTGTTGAATAACTTAATTGTAGTTGACATATTTTTGAGGTATTGCAGGTCACATGTTATTGCACTCAACCAGTTCTTTTCATTTTCTTCTCACCACAATGTGCCTCTGTGCAAGTTGTGTAATGTGTGAAGAGGTGTAGCTTCTTTCATCCATTCTCAAAGCCGTTGCTGTTGGTCAAAGTGCTCTGAATACCAAACTAGAGCTCAACTTCAGCCTAATTTCACTTTGTCCAGTGTCTGGATCTTTGTATATTAAAAAAGTGCTGTCAGAACTGTGGAAAAGAGTTTTTGTAAACAATCATGTGATAAAAAATGCCTCCAGTCAAAGATCACACCGCCACCTACCCCTTCTCTCCCACTCTTGCATTTCCCGTCACTTTTTAGGTCACTACTTTGTAAGTCTGGAATAGCTTTTAGTTAGTCTGTTTGATGCTACAACAATCAGCTATTGTCTTGTACAGTAATTATCCACAAGTATGCCATCAAAACAACCGGAAACCAGAATAATAATTAATGGAGAAGTCCACTTCCAGAACAACAGTTTACAGATAATGTACTCAACCCCTTGTCATCCAAGATGGTCATGTCTTTCTTTCTTCAGTCGTAAAGAAATTGTGTTTTTTGAGGAAAACATTTCAGGATTTTTCTCTATATAATGGACTGATATGGTGCCTCGATTTTGAACTTCTAAAATGCAGTTTAAAAGCGGCTTCAAACGATCCCAGCTGAGGAAGAAGGGTCTTATCTAGCGAAATGATCGGTTTCATAAAAAAAAAAAATTCTTTTTAAATCTCAGACGTCTTGCTCTCCCTGAACTGAAGAACCTTCGCCACAAAGAACCTTTTATGAAACAGAAATGTTCTTCAGATGTTAAAGGTTCTTTATGGAACCATTTCAACAAAAAAGGTTCTTCTATGGCATCGTGAAGCACTTTTATTTTTAAGAGTGTATGTCGAAAAACTCAGAACGTATTTTCTCAACTTCAAAATCATTTCAAAATCATCCTACATTACTGCAGAAGTACAGACCCAGTCTTTGCAAAGAGAACATGCAAAGAAGATCAAACACCCTTAACAAAAAAGGTAAAACAGCGATATAGGATGATTTTGAAGTTGAGGGAGAAAATAGTTTTTCGACATACCCTAACTGTCTTGAGCCAAATCTACAGAGTTCAGGGAGTGCAAGACAAGACGCGCATTTGACATTAAAAAGTATATAAACTGTATTATTTTTATGAAAATAACCGACTGTTTTGCTAGATAAGACCCTTCTTCCTCGTCTGGGATTGTTTACAACTGCATTTGGGATCCTTTGAAGATATTTACACTGCATTTTGAAAGTTCAAACTCGGGGCATCATATATGGAGAAAAAAATCCTGAAATGTCGTCCTCAAAAAACAAGAAAGAAAGACATGAACATCTTGGATGACAAGGATGACAGTTGTTCTGGAAGAGGACTTTAACATGAATTAACACAAATATTAAAAAAGTGGCTTTTGTTATGTAGTTAAATGAAATGAAAGCTATAATAAATTTAAGACTAACTACATTTCCAACACGACGTTAGCTTTTCCTAATCTTAAAAGTTAAAAATTAATCTTTTATTTATGCAACATTTTTTTGTTTGATGTAAATAGGGACCTTTCTAACACTGTCGCTTTCATACAGTGACCGCCTGCTTCCCAGTGGTGGATAATGTAGCTTGTCTAATCGGGAAATGTCAACAGCAGATGTAAAAATAGACCACGATGCATGCGATGGGAAAGTCAGCCTTGGAAACGTCACCGGAAACCTTGAAGTCGTCCAGCTGTGGCAATATGACTCTTTGCTCTAGTCTCCCATAAAGTGCCTCTTTGCAGTGGTTTAAATGCAGGAGAATTCGCTTCATCAGTGTTGTTAGAACTGTAGCTGTTCCTCGAGCTGACAGTCTAGGTGATGATAAAACACCACAGATGTTTGGCTTGTGATAAGTGAAGTCTGTCTCATGCTTTGCAAAAGTCCATATGGTAAGATTTTAATCTGATGCTAAAGCCACAGATTATCACATATGGATCACTGTAAATACACTCTGTGGATTTCATGAGATTATGTGAAAGTGGAAAATGCATCTGGAAATAGCAAATGCCCTGAAGCCCAAATTATTTTCTCATATGAGCGAAGCCTATCGGGACTGTAAAGCTTTGCCAAATCATTTGTTTCATATTTGCCTTTTCATTATGTCACACTGTCTGGCCTTTTTGTGTTGGCGCAGACAGAATGACACTGAAAAAACACACAAGCTGGGTTTTCAACAGAATTTTATTCAGGTCTGGGTACATTTTTCCCAAGATACGTACAAAGTTTATTTTTCCATTATGCTTTGCGTTAAAAGATGAAACTGAGGCACCCATTATCGAAATGCCTAAGATTTTTTTCATCTTTGACATTAGAACAGAAGAAAACTTTCAAAGAAGTAGGTTTAAATTAAGATCGCAGTAAAGGCATTGTCTCTTTTTTTTTAACATGAAAGTATAAATAAATCTCACAAAACATGTCTGGATCTGGGTCATATCTGATATTAATTCTCAACAATGATACTCATTATATTCTCATTACTGTAGGACAGTAATGAAAAATGATCCTGCTCTGCACAGAATATTATTTATTAAAATCAGAATAAATTAAAACCAGTAAAACAAATATTACAATGGAAACAGCTTAATAGGGCTATATTTAAGATGGTAATTTTTAATAATTATAATAAATGAGTGAAGAGGCAGCACAGAAAGAGTATGTTAAGGCAGTAGTGTCTATTAAATTATTTACTTAATTTTTTTTTAAATAAAAAAATCTAAATATATCCATCTAAATATATCTATTTACACTTCTGGGATCATTAGGATTTTTAATGTTTTTTAAAGAAGTATTTTCTGCTCATCAAAGCTGCATTTATTTGATTAAAATACATTAATATTAAACGTTAATATTGTGAAATATTACTGCAATTTAAAATAGTGGTTTTCTAGTTTAATATACTTTAAAATAGAATTTATTCCTGTGATGCAAAGCTGAAATTGATTAAAAAGTAATAGTAAAGACTTATATTGTTAGAAAAGATTTATATTTTGAATAAATGCTGTTCTTTGATTGTCATCAAAGAATCCTGAAAAAAGTATCACAGGTTCCAAAAAAAAATTAAAAAGTACAGTTGTTTCCAACATTGATAACAAATCAGCATAATAGAATGATTTCTGAAGGGTCGTGCAACACTGAAGACTGGAGTAATGATGATGAAAATTCAGCTTTGCATCACAGAAATAAAATATATTTTAAAGTATATTAAAATAGAAAACTGGTATTTTAAATTGCAATAATATTTCATAATATTACTGTTTTTCTGTATTTTTTATTAAATATATGGAACTTCGATGAGCATAAGAGACTTTAAAAAAAACATTAAAAATCTTACTGATCTCAAACTTTTGAATATCAGTGTCTATTTTAATTAATTAAAATATTATTAATTATTAATCTGTTATCTGTTCTTTCTTATCTGTTGCAGGCAACAGTACAGCTTTTGCTGTAATACTCAGAACAACTGAAAAATCAGTATGGACAAATGAATTTGAGTGTAAGTTTTGTATGATGCTGTTTAATAAGATTACTTTAATAATGTGTGTATAAATTGAATCATAAATCATCTGTTTCTAATTTCTTTTAAGCGATTGAGTTGACCTGCTTGATAGAGTCCATTTCTACAAACAATCCCAGAATTGAATGGAAGAAAATTAAAAACGGTGTACCTAGCTATGTGTATTTTCAAAATAAAATTTCAGGTAACATATTCTTTCTCTCAGAATATAATGCTGTTTAATTGACATTAGTATTTAAGCTAAATTCAACTGAACTGAGCTGCTTTATGTTCTCAGGTGACTTGGAGCACAGGGCTTTGCTGAAAGAGCCTGCAAACCTTGTGATCCTGAACGCCAGCAGATCGGACACAGCTCAGTATCGCTGTGAGGTGGCGGCCATTGACGACCAGAAGCCCTTTGATGAAATACTAATTAGTCTCGCTGTAAGAGGTACTGTTGGAATAGTTCCTCTCAGGAACAGTCTCTGAGTTTTAATCCATGGATAAAACTCTCAGTTGCACTGAATTGCCCCATGAGAACGGAACTGATTGGACTGTCTGGACAAAGAGGTTTCAGTGAGCTTGAGGGCAGGATGAATCCGTTGAGCTGATCAACATTATTCCCCTGGATGCACAAAAAAAGTTATATATCTCCAGTTCTAATTAAAGTCTGACTGTTTGGGACATAAAGCCGAGATGGAATTTAATGCAGCATTAGATGTAATGCAAATGCTGTTTTCTGTTTACATATATACCTTACACCTTTAAAAGAGAAGTCCACTTCCAAAACAAAGATTCACATATAATGTACTCTACCCCTTGTCATCCAAGATGTTCATGTCTTTCTTTCTTCAATCGTGAAGAAATTATGTTTTTTGAGGAAAACATTTCAGCATTTTTCTCCATATAATGGACTGATATGGTACCCTGATTTTGAACTTCCAAAAGGCAGTTTAAATGCGGCTTCAGACGACCCCAAATGTGGTTGTAAATGATCCTAGCCAAAAAAGAAGGATCTTATCTAGCGTGACGATTGGTTATTTTAAAATATAATACAATTTATATACTTTTTAATGCCAAACGCTTGTTTTGTCTTACTCTGCCTGGACTGTTTTTGTTTTGGCTCATAACAGTTAGGGTATGTCGAAAAACTCCCATCTCATGTTCTCCCTCAACTTCGAAATCGTCCTATATTGCTGTTTTACCTTTTTTGTTAAGGGTGTTTGATCTTTTTGCTTGTTCACTTTGCAAAGACTGGGTCGGTACTTCTGCAGCGATGTAGGATGATTTTGAAATTATTTTTCAAGCTGATGGAGAAAATATGATTGGAGTTTTTCGACATACCCTAACTGTCTTGAGCCAGAATACAGAGTTCAAGGCAGAGCAAGGACAAGATGAGCGTTTGAGATTAAAAAGTATTTAAATTGTATTTTTTTTTTTAATGAAAATAACGATATCAGCCCATTATATGGAGAAAAATGCAGAAATGTTTTCCTCAAAAAACATAATTTCTTTATGACTGAAGAAAGAAGGACATCTTGGATAACAAGGGGGTGAGTAAATTATATGTGTCTTTTAAGTCGCTATGAAATGAAAATTCACCCTGTTTATTTTCTAAATACATAGATTTTGTTGTGAACAGTTTATCCATGCTTGTGGTAAACTTTTACATTTTTTATCCCTCATAACATTTAATCAAAATGTCATAACTCGATTATCCAGTGAAACAGTCCAGTAATTTTTAGTTTGATGAATCCCAGCCCCTGCAAGCTCACTTTCACCTCCACTTTTGAGTGAAATGCCCATATTTCAACATTCAATCAAAAGATGATTAATTAAATCAAGTACCTGTCCAACATCTTTTTTTTTTTGATAGTCTGTTACACTCAGATATATGGAAGCCCATTTCCACCACAGAATAAAGAATTAAAAAACGTAATTGTGACTTTTTATTTCACAATTCTGACTTTTTTACTCAGAATTATGTGATATAAACTCACAATTGCAAGTTAAAAAGTCAGAATTGCAAGATATAAACTCAAAATTTACTTCTTTTTTTTAAAATTCAGAATTCAAATTGATTACACTGACTTTTTTCTTGCAATTGTGAGTTTATAACTCACAATTGCATGTTATTATGTCTAATTCTGAAGGGGGAAAAAAAGACTAATATTCTCTCAAAATTGCAAGCTTGTCTCACAATTCTGACTTAATAACAATTGTATTATATATAAAGTCAGAATTGTGAGATATAAACTGAGAAAAAAAAGTCAAAATTGCAAATTTATATCTCGCAATTTAGATAAAAAGATAAAAAAATAACTCCAAAAAATGGGCTTCCATACAGATGTGTGTCACTATCATAGTTGGGTAAACTTCTATAGTAGTGAACAGATTGAGTTTTAGTAATGAAACATTGGAAAAAAGCTGTTGTTTTTTTGTGGATGTGTTGCAGTGAAGCCGGTGATGCCCAGGTGTAGTGTGCCGGAGGCGGTTACAGTGGGTTCAAGCACTGAACTGCGCTGTATTGAGAACGAAGGCTTTCCACAGTCGCAATATCAGTGGTTCAAAAACAGCGAGGAGCTGCCAGAAGACCCAAAAACCAGCAGCAAGTTCTACAATTCTTCATACACTATGAACACTGAGACTGGTTCACTGGTAAGTGTTTTGTGCTAGTAAAAACAACTCAGATTTCTTGCTTTCTTTTAAAATCAGAGGCTTAGATTACATTCTGTGCCACCTTGCATTTTGCAAGGAATTGCTGTTAGATCGAGTCTCCACGCCAGATAATTAAGATCCAGCCCCGGATGCCTGATCCTGTCAGAAAATATCTGTTTTGTCTGGTAACAGATATTTCAAAACCTCTTAACAGCCTTGTCTGTTAGCCAAAAATACATAAAACCAGTGTTTAAAGGGGTCATCGGATGCTAAGTTCACTTTTTCATGTTGTTTGAACATTAATGTGTTTTGGCAGTGTATGTACAAATCTACCCTATAATGATACAAATCCATGCAGTGGTTTCTAATTAATCTGTAAAAATAATATCCCCTTTTTCAAATCGAGCCATTCTCAGATGCCTGTGTGTCGTCACACCCACAGAGGCCACTCCCACGATAGTTGATTGACATGAGCGTTTTACCCCAGATCAGCTGTCACAGTCCAGTAACTTTCCTTGTTTCGATGCCGAAACAGGCATGTAAGTTAGACAAGAATATCTCCGATTGAGCGATTGAGGTCGTCATTTACTCCCGACATCTAAGCCGCTAAAGATGCAGTAGATTACATTTGTTTGTGAAGGGAATGCGCCTCCCAATCTACATATATCCGTCTATGTTTGCGCGAATCATTCATGATCCAGCTTCACTTACAACAGAAGTGTGTATAAGCGTTTTTTTATGAATCTTTGCGATCGCCTTTCCTTAGTAAGTTTAGCGGCTAAACGCGGCTAAATGCGGCTAAAGTAAACAAGATCGCCATTACACAGAGAGAAGAGAGGGGCGGGGCGAGCAGAGCTCATTTGCATTTAAAGGAACAACCACTTAGAATGAGATGAGTTTTGCTGAGCTCATTTTGGCAAGGTAAAAAGGGTGTTGTTTTACAAAACCATTGATAATTTTTAATCAAAGTATATTAGAGACTTTTCATTAAGACCCTAAAGAATCATATCAACTTGTGGAAAATGGGCATCCGATGACCCCTTTAACAAGTTTTAGCAGAAGCAGGAGTCGAAGTGATGATGGTAAAAAAGGAGCAGATTTTAGTGTACGATCTTGCAACATCCCATAAACCTTGAGTTTCCATAAACATTACCTCTTATTCATACAGACAAAAGAGTTCATGAAACCCCACAATCATGAGATTAATAATGGAAATGTATAAGCAAGAAAAATAAGAAATATAAAATATTAAAGCATAATAAAAACGATTCATGAATAAATGATATAATAATTAAAATGATATAAATGATATAATGATAAATAATAAAAAGAAACAAATGATGAATCACGTAAATAACTGAATGATTCGAATGATTCTAAATGATTATATGAATAAATGATTATAAATGAATTAAAAAACAAGAACACAAAATTTGCGTATGAGGATTCGTAGATCCCTCATTGCAAATATAAAAACAATTTTGGTTTCATACTGGTTTTCGGAGCACTTTTCCAAAACAGTTGCACTGTTTGTTAGACAGGTCAGGATGCAAACGGAGCACTTTTCTGATAACATTGCAGTGTTTGCACTGAAAGAAAATCAGCCTGTGAGTGAATTACATTCATTTGACATTTATTTAAAGCATCAAACTGGAAAGAAGTATTGTAAATGTATAGTAAATGAAGAAGGTATTTTAATACTGAACTTTGGCTTTAAATGAAACAATAAGTAAGTAAAAAAAAAATTACAAGTCATTTAAATTAGAGGTTTACAAATTACAAATTAGAGGTTTAGATTAAGTTATATGTCTTTGTTTTTGTTTTTGTTTTTTTTGTAGCCAATTTGTTGATTTTTTTTTAATTATTTAAATTATGTTAGATTTTACCAGTTTTAACTGGGCTTGTGTGTTTGATCCACAGAAATTCCGGTCTGTGAAGAAAGAGGATGCGGGTGAATATCATTGCCAGGCCAGAAATGAGGCAGGATGGTCAAAATGCAATCCTCAGACCATGGAAGTGTGTAAGTGTGGCCTTTAAATGTGCTGCTCAGTAGCTGCACTTTGAAATAATGATCCAGCTTTTCATATTGCAATTATTTATTCAACCATACAAATGCACGTTTCAAATGCAGTTATTTTTTCGGTCAAATGCAAAAATACACACACACACACAGGTTTGCTTTTGTGAATTGTGGGGACATTCCATAGGCGTAATGGTTTTTATACTGTACAAACCGTATCGGCTTACACCAACCATACACCTAAACCTAGCCCTCACAGGAAACTGTGCACATTTTTACTTTCTCAAAAAAACTCATTCTGTATGATTTATAAGCCTTTTGAAAAATGGGGACATGGGGCAATGTCCTCATAAGTCACCCTCGCTTTGTAATACCTATGTCATACCCATGTCATTATACAAATTTGTGTCCTGATGTCACAAAAACACGTGCACACACACACACAAAACCAAAAACATTTGTTTTCTGTTTTAATGTATTTTATTCCTGTATGTTTTTGCTGCTTAATTAACATTTTTTCAGAATTCTTTGATAAAAGTAAATATTTTTGAGCAGCAAATCAGCATATTAGAATGATTTCTGAAGGATCATGTGACACTGAAAACTGAAAATGTAGTTTTGCCCTCAAAGAAATAAATGACATTTATATCCAAATAAATTCAATTAAAAAGTTGTAATAATAATTCACACACTGGTAGTGTGTAAATAAACACAAAGGGTGAGTAAATAATCACAATTTGTATATTTTTACTGAGCTATTTTTTCATTTGTACATGATTTCTTTCTAGATGATCTAGACATTGTGGGAATGTTCCTGAAGGTGTTAGGTGGAGTGGCAGCATTCATATTTGTCATGGTGGGGATCTGTCAGATTCAGAAAAGTGGCTACTGTTCGTGCAAGGATCACAGGGAAACCAAGTAAGTAAAAACCACAACCGCAAAATGAATGTTACAGCATTACCATAAGGGGTGGCCTGATCTGATCTGAAATCAAATGCACTTTTGGTAAGACTGCAATGCTCTGTTTCATACAGTTACAAAGTACCCCAACATGACAACAGGATGGACTACGCCAGTCCAGATGAGGTAAGGCTTTGTAGATTTGTGCCACGATAAAGCACCACAGATACATTTTCATGCATTAGCGTGCGTTTAGAGCCTGTAGTCAACACTTTGAAATGTTCTTACAAGGATGGATGAAATATCATCCAAGATTTGGTAGTGTTTATCTTCTCAGATTACACCGCAGCGTTTCTCTGACTGCAGATATTTTTCTTTTTATTAATGCTAGCAAAGCTCAAAGTGGTATTAGTGCAATCCTCAGAATAATCTCTCGGTAAAATCTCCACGTTGAAAAAAGAACCCATTCGGCAGGATTTATGTTTTGCTTCCTTGGTGCTACATTTTAACTGCTATCATTTGATTGCTCTTCAGGGACATTTCCGCCACAAGTCCTCCTTTGTCATTTAAACTCCAAGAAGAGGAAAGGAGCGCTTCAGCTGTGTGAAGGCTTGCAAGCTGACTTTTGAACTGTCAAATTGTGGATTTTACGCAGAGGTGCGACTTGAGCTTCATGGCTTGCCAAAGTTATTACAAAAACGAAAACTACTGTGTTAAACAGGGAATTTTTACTCCCCTTATTTTGATTTCAACAGACAGGTTTACTTCAAACTCCACAGTTTGTATATAAAATGACGTTCAGTTGAACAATACTAAGATTTATAGCTATTACGTGCATCTTGTTAAGTAAAAAAATCACGGTTTCAGCAAATCAAGAAGGACTGAACTTAAGAACCAACATAACAGATGAGTTTGATGAGTCTTTCCAAATAATTGTGAATTTCTGAATGTCAGCTGCAGACTTTAAATTGTAGCAAGGCCGAAATTGCATCCAGGTGCTGCTGTATTTTTGCCCGACACATAATACCCGTGCAAGAATTTACATGTCTTCAAGGTAAATATTATATTTCCCACTGGAAATATAGTGTGTGACAATGTGAAAAAACCCTGTCAGTGTAAATGTGTACAATGCCATGCCAAGACTGTTTTTTTCTGGGTCACTTTTGACAAGAGGATTTTATGTGTTAGTGTTTCAGTAGTAGTTGTTTAGTTGATAAACTATAAATTTGTAGCATTTTAGTTTGAGATTTAATCAAACATCTCTGTAAAGTCAGTAGACTTGGTTGTGCAAGATGATTCATTTACTTAGTTTCATTTTTGAAATACCCCTCTAGATACAGATTACGCACTTGTGGTTTTTTCAGAGTGCCATTTCTGTGTTTAAGTGACCTTCAATGCTTTATAATTGTTTTATACGTTTTGGACATATTGTCCAGGTTTTTTGACTCGGTGTTATTGTTTTAATCTATTTATAATATCTACGTATATTGTAGTTCACTCCAGAGTAGTAGCTAGATAGACTGTGGGCCGTGTCACAAGAATAAAACTGATTATGTGGATTATGTGCAATCGGCATTGTCTATCCTTTCATTTTCTTTTTAATACATGTAGCTATGTAATTGGAGCATCAAATTTACTTTGTTGTGGAATTTAGTTATCAGCTTGACGTTTGAAAACAAGATCAAGAAATAAACTCGTTAGTTTCATCTTCCACTTTTTTTAGTCATTCGACAATATATACTAGTCTTCCTCATGGCATGTCCCACTGTCTAAAAACAGTTTGACAGACTGTTTATAGAAAAACAAATAAACAAGAGAGCCTAGGTTCCATCATTGTACTTTATATGTCACACAGCTGAATTTAATAAAATATTCAGATTTAATGAATAGGCAAATCTAATAGATATGCCTAAGCAAATTGACAGAATAGAACAAATCCTGTCAGAACTATGGAAGCCTGTTTCCGCCACTGAATAAAAAATGAAAAAAGTTTATTGTGACTTTATCTCACAATTCTGACTTTTTTCTTGCAATTGCGAATTTATATCTCACTATTTTGAGAAAAAAGTCACAATTGCGAGATACAATTCACATGTGGGGAAAAAAAGTCACTTTATTTTCAAAAAAGTTACTTTATTTCTCACAATTGCAAGTTTATATCATGCAATTCTGAGAAAAAAAGTCTCCCATTTGCAAGAAAAATGTCAGACTTGCGAGATACAAACTTGCATTTGTGAGAAAAAAATCACTTTATTTAAAAAGTGACTTTATTTCTTGCAATCGCGAGTTTGTAATGCAGCTTGAGTAATGAAAAAAGTTGGAATTGCAAGAAAAAAAATGTCAGAATTGCAAGATAAAAACTCACAATTGCAAGAAAAAATTCAGAATTGCGAGATACAAACTCGCATTTGCGACTTTATTTTACACAATTTTTGTCACGCAATTTGAGATAAAAGTAGGAACTGCAAGAAAAAAATCACTTTATTTAAAAGGTGACTTTGTTTCTTGCACTTACGAGTTTGTCATGCAATTTTGAGAAAACAAGTCAGAACTGTGAGATAAAAACTCAGTTGCAAGAAAAAAGTCAGAATTGAGAGATACAAACTCGCATTTGCGACTTTCTCGCAATTGCGAGTTTAACACGCAATTCTGAAAAAAGTCAGAATTGCAAGACAAACTTTTTTTACGAGAAAAAAAATCGCTTTATTTAAAAGAGTGACTGTTTCCCACAATTACAAGTACGAGTGGACACTATTTAAAAGGTGACTTTATTTCTCACAATTACAAGATTTGTCATGCAATTTTGAGAAAAAAGTCAGAACTGTGAGATAAAAACTCACAGTTGCAAAGAAAAAGTCAGAATTGAGAGATAGAAACTCAAGTTTGTGACTTTCACAATTGCGAGTTTGTCACACAATTCTGAAAAAACAAGTAAGAATTGCAAGACACAAATTCGTATTTGCGAGAAAAAAAATCACTTTATTTAAAAGGTGAATTTATTTCTTGCAATTACGAATTTGTTATGCAATTTGGAGAAAAAAGTCAGAATTGCGAGATACAAACTTGCATTTGCGACTTTCTCGTAATTGCGAGTTTGTCACACAATTCTGAATAAAAATTCAGAAAACAACACTTTATTTAAAAATAATGACTATTTCTTGCAATTATGAGTTTGTCATGCAATTTTGAGAGAAAATTTAGAATTGCAAGGTACAAACTGAGATTTGCATTTTTTCTCAATTGCGAGTTTGTCATGCAATCCTGAGAAAAAAAGACAGAATTGTGAGAAAAAAGGCAGAATTGCAAGACACAAACTTGCATTTGCAAGAAATAAAATCACTTTATTTAAAGAAAGTGACATTATTTCTCGAAATCGCGAGCTTATATCACGCAATTCTGAAGGGAAAAAAAGCCAGAATTGTGAGAATAAAAGTTGCAATTACCTTTTTTATTCAATGGTGAAAACTGGCTTCCATACAGAACAGACTGGGTCCAGATACTGTATATTCCAATATGTAAACAAATATAAAGACAGTATCTCTTATTGAATAATTCAAAGTGTTTGATGGCAAAATATTTAATTGTTCCCTTTTATTTAAAGCTCAGTGTTATACAGTTTTTACCTATTCATACTATTGAGCACCAGTTAGTGTGCAGACACAATCTAATAAGTGTAGTTAAGCAGTCAATACTGAACTCACACTCTTAAAAATAAAGGTTCTTTATTGGCATCTTGAGATTGTTATTTAGATTAATAAACTTTTTTTGTTTGTTTGTTTAAACTAAGAAAATAGTTATTTTGAAAAATGATCACTGAAAGGAAAACCTAAAATACCCAAAATAGTTCCCTTCTGGAACTTTTATTTTTAAGAGTGCTGATGATGCTCAACCACAATTTTTCCAAACAATTCTGTATTTGACTTTATACTATAAAAATACTATAAAAATGAAATACCTGACATTCCAGCTGTGGTTAAATATTGAATGTATATCCTTAATATTTAATGTTACACTGCAAAAAATGACTTTCTTAATCAATATTTTTATTTTTTTCCTTGACAAAATATTTTTTCTTATTTAAATTTAACATTGTTTATGCATTTTTTAACTTACACAAACAAGTAGGCTAAATCTATATTGTTAAGGATATTTAGTTATGTTTTACTGTAAAAAAAAGATTAGGAATTTTGATTAAGATTCAGATTTTTTGCAGTGTATGTTATATGAAAAAAAAAACTGTCACATGTTGAACTGTTGTCCAGTTATTTTTGTATTATAATGTGTGGTTTGTGTGATGTTAAATCAAAACAAATTATTAGAAATGAAATTCCGTCTGAATAGCATTACCACCAAGGTGTTAAATTCCTAATGCCACTACACTATTGTACTATTAATAATTAATCCATTATATAATGCTTAGATTATAATATTCTCAGGTACAGTTAAAAGAAGTGACCATGTATGTATGTATACAATTAATGTGGTCATGTAATCGGTTTTATTTGATCATTATTTAATAATAAAGAAATTCTTATATTAAATAACAACTTTGTTGTTTCCCATTCGGAGAACTGACTTTTATTATGAAATACACTGGAACTTTTATTTTGAAACGGCACCTGCAGGAAGATCCAGGAAGTGCGGGAGTTTTTTTTATGGCCAAATATCCTTCCTGCCTGCTGTCCTGCTGTAAATTGATCCACTTTAATTAAACCAGACAGAAATATGTATGAGATTTCGAGCGTAATATATTGATATTTCCATTTAATCGCGGAAAATAAAGTCAAATAGCGTTTCGCCTGTTTTCGAAGGCCACTAGGTAAAAGGTATCAGAGCGCCAGAGAACCGCACGGCCACCTGTAGCTGAGCGCAGCAGCAACAGCAGCTGTCAATCAGGTGATCTATGCTCGTACAGCAGTGACACTGACACACGTCCATCAGACATGAGCTTCTTTGGCTTCGGACAGACCGCTGAGATCGACATCGTGTTGAATGACGCCGAGACCAGGAAGAAAGTTGAGCACAAGACTGAAGATGGGAAAAAGGACAAATATTTCCTTTTCTACGATGGGGAAACTGTAAGTGGGAAAGTTAGCGTGACTCTCAAGACTCCTGGAAAGAGGCTGGAGCACTATGGGATCAAAATCGAGTTTGTCGGACAGATTGGTGAGTTACCCTTCCGTGAATAGACGTTTAGAAACAGTACTAGTGTTCATGTCTATGTAAACATGTCCTGTGATTCACAGAGCTGTACTACGACAGAGGGAACCACCATGAGTTTGTGTCGTTAGTGAAGGATCTGGCTCGACCTGGTGAGCTTTCACAGTCGCAGACCTTTGACTTTGAGTTCACCCATGTGGAAAAGCCCTATGAATCTTACACTGGCCAGAACGTCAAACTGAGGTAAATCCATCAAGTGGATTAAGTTACTATTCTATCAGAAGACATTTAGAACTGGTGTTTGGAGTAAAACACTGATCACAGTGTTAATCTCCGACAGTAAACACAGAACACTATGCATATGTTGTCATATACAACAGTATAGCAGCAAGGAGTCGGCTTTTACACTGTTGGGAGGTACAGAACGCACCTGAATTTCTTCATTATGATCTCTTTAGATACTTTCTGCGAGCGACAATCAGCAGAAGGCTGAACGATATTAGTAAGGAGATGGATATTGTAGTGCAGACGCTGTGCACGTATCCAGAGCTCAACTCTTCCATCAAGATGGAAGTAGGAATTGAAGATTGTCTCCATATTGAGTTTGAATACAACAAATCCAAGTGAGTATCCATGGTGTAACATTAAAAAAATAAACATACATACGCTACAAGATTTTTAATGTTTCTTAAATAAGTCTCTTCTGCTCACCAAGCCTGCATTTATTTGATCCGAAGTAGATTGAAGAGTAAAATTTTGAAATATTTTTGCTATTTAAAATAACTGTTTTATATATGAATATATTTTAAAATGTAATTTATTCCTGTGATTTCAAAGCTGATTTTTAAGCATCATTACTCCAGTCACATGATCCTTCAGAAATCATTCTAATATTCCGATTTGCTGCTCAAAAACTTTTATTATTATGTTGAAAACAGCTGAGTAGATTTTTCTCAGGTTTCTTTGACTAATAGAACGTTCAGAAGAACAGCATTTATCTAAAATAGAAATCTTTGGTAACATTATAAATGTCTTTTTCATCTCTTTTAGTCAATTTAAAGCGTTTTTGCTAAATGAAAGTATTAATTAAAAAAAATTATACTGACTCAAAGCTTTTAAATGGTGTAGTGTATAATTACAAACGCTTTTTATTTTAGATAAATGCTGATCTTTGGATCTGTCTATTCATCAGAAATCCTGAAAAAAATTTTATCAATTGTTTTAAATATTGGTAATAATAATAAATATTCCTTGAACAGAAAATCAGCATATTAAAATGATTTCTGAAGAATCATGTGACACTGAAGACTGAAGTAATGATGCTGAAAATGTAGCTTTGATCACAGGAATAAATTACATTTAAAAATATATTCAAATGGAAAGGAGTTATTTTAAATAGTAAACATATTTCACATTATTATTGCTTTTGCTGTAATTTGGATCAAACAAATGCAGGCTTGGTGAGCAGAAAAAAAACATTAAAAATCTTACCTTTCAAAAAGTTTTGACTGGTAGTGTATGTATAAATAATAGTTATATTTCTATAATTACTTTGTAAAATAACAAAAATTACGCTAATAAAATGTGCTTATTTTGTAAAGAAGTGTGTGTAGATAGATTTCTTGTCATAATGTCATTTCTTGTATCCTGTTTAGATACCATCTGAGGGATGTTATCGTAGGAAAGATTTACTTCCTTCTTGTGAGGATAAAGATTAAACACATGGAAATCGATATAATAAAACGGGAGACGACTGGAACAGGACCCAGTGTGTACCATGAAAATGACACCATTGCCAAATATGAGATCATGGATGGGGCACCAGTGAGAGGTAAAGTAAGACCTTCTATTTAAAGGGATAGTTCACCCAAAAATTATAATTCTGTCATGAATTACTCACCCCCATTTCAAACCTGTATCTTTGCAACACAAATTAATAGATTTTTGAATCCGAGAGCTTTCTGACCCTGCATAGACAGCAATGTAACTGAAACGGTCAAGGCCCAGAAAGGTAGTTAAAATAGTCCATGTGACATCAGTGGATCAACCGTAATTTTATGAAACTGGAGAGTACTTTTTGTGCACAAACAAAAAAAAAATTGACTTTATACAAGAGTTTCTTTTCTTCCCTGTCAGTCTTCGACACACGTTCACAAGAGTACCATGACATTGTTGTTTTTGTTTTCTTTGTGCACAAAAAGTACTCTCCAGCTTCATAAAATTAAGGTTGGACCACTGATGTCACATGGACTATTTTAACAATGTCCTTACTAACTTTTCGGGCCTTGAACATGGTACACAGGGTCAGAAAGCTCTCAGATTTCATCAAAAAAATCTTAATTTTTGTTCTGAAGATGAACGAAGGTCTTACGGGTTTGGAACGACATGAGGGTGAGTAATTAATGACTGAACTTTCATTTATTTCTGGTCGTACTCTCTCTTTAAAGACTTTACTGTAATGCATTATTTTCACATGTGCTAATGTTATGGCTTTGCTCTCTTTATTCTTTTCAGGCGAGTCGATCCCCATTCGTTTATTTCTCGCCGGATACGAGATGACGCCCACCATGAGGGACGTCAACAAGAAGTTCTCTGTGCGTTACTACCTGAACCTCGTCCTTATAGATGAAGAAGAGCGACGATACTTCAAACAACAGGTGCAGTATTACACATGTAATGTAATTTAGTACTGTCAATTGATTAAAAAAAACAAACAAAACTAAATAATCGCACATTTTTCTGAAATTAATTGTGATTAATCTTACATAACATTAAAGTTTTTAAATATACTTTTATATTGCAATAAGTTAAGTTCAATCTTTAAATTAATGTAGAAACAACAGTATATTTTTAATATTTGTTAATTGCATCTTTTTTTTATGACTGAAGGTATCGAGATACCAATATTACTGATGTCTTTAGGATTTTAAAGAAAATAAACCATAACTGGTGGCTGTTGAGTTTCCGAAATGTGTGCTAAACTAACACCAAATCATGAGGTTCGCTTTGAAACGCACAGCGAAAACAGACTTGATGAAGTTGATTAAGCTAGAGGTGCTCTGATCAGGATTTTTGAGGCCGATCACAGGAACCTGTATCTGCCGATCCGATCACCAATACCGATCTTTTTAAAGCCTCCTATTAATCACGTAGAATTATTTATAGAGATGTTCCAATCAGGATTTTTAGACACTTGTTCAGGGCCTGATATTTTATTTTTTATATATATATATATATATATATATATATATATATATGTATGTCACATAAATTGTGCAATAGAATTGTGCAATTATTGCACAATAGCTTACACACAGCACAAATTGTTTTATCCCTGCCGAAAAGTGCCTGAGACGGTGCCGCTGCATGTCGTACCAAGCCTCTCACGGCAGGCACGTAATCATCTTTAGATCGGTTTATGAGATTGGGCTTTTTAGAGACCCCCGATCAAATATCCCCAAGGGATTATCGGCCGATAATGATCGGTAGCCGATCAATTGGAGCACCCCTACATTAAGCCATATTGTGCTTTTGGTTTTAGTTTGTTTGACAAATACTGTGTCAAAGCATAATGGCCCAAAACTAGGGCTGTTTATTTACAATTAATCGAATTTCTAATCATGATTACAATTACAGATGCCACAATTATGTAATCGTTCAAAGGCACAATTACAAAAAAAAAATCCACTTACATTATTCTGCTTTCTTAAGATGTGTGTGTGTGTGTGAGAGAGAGAGAGAGAGTGTGTGTATTATTCCTACAGGTTATCTTAAGGGTTTTTTTCTCATTGTTTTAATTTTTAAATTTTTACTTATTTTATATTTAAAGAAGAAACTATATATAACAATGTGGCATGCAGTTGCTTCAAACAATGGTATAAAGCTATTCAAAACATCATTCAATGTAAATTGTGATAATCGTCATAATCACACTTACAATTTCAAGGGAATAATCGACAATTATGATTTGTGTCATAATCCTGCAGCCCTCCCCAAAACACAACTTTAAAGACTTTTATGTTAGAATAAGAAGTTTAAATGTATTTTAAAAACTACACATTTTGCCCAGATGATGTATCGTTTTATATCGTTGCGTGATCACGATAATATCGAGACAGTTTTGCTACCAAGATACCACGATTTTGATAATGCCGTTACATCCCTAACATTTAACATTACAGTGTAATTGAGAGCTATCAATTTTTACATGTATTAGCTTTAAAAAAAACAACTTCTAATTTAAGTGAACGTCAAATAATCTTCACATAAACCCATTATTTGCCTGCGCCCATCAAACGCTAAATACTAAATTAAATATAGGTGAATGCTGAAAGCTACAAAAGTTATTGATTTCCTTTTGTTCTTTGATTAACAGACATCACAGCAGCTGGGTTATTAGATTATTCGGCTGATATTACTTTAAAAGCTGTCGGTGCTGAACGTGACGCGGATCTGACAGGCATGCTCGTAGTTTCAATTCGTATTTGTGCGTGCAATTGAAGAGCACACGCTACGAGCACAGTACAGCGGCTGACAGGAAAGCTAAATTCGTTTTTACTGACATATGCCCTGACAACATCTCATCTGAGATGCTGTTCGCTGTTGTTCTACTGAAACTCGCTCGTCTCCTGTACCTTACCGCGCTCGTTTGACTAGCGCCTGCCGCTGAAGCAGAGTGCGCGTCTGAAAAGTCTCCCATTTGATGTGGTCGTAAAAACGTTCCGCGACTCAATAAACGCACTTCTTGTCAAGAGAAGAGAGACAGAAGCAGCAGTTGTGTGTAATGACCAAACGTAGCCCCGCACCTGCGTTAACGCGCTAATTTTGACAGCGCTAAATGTAACATGTTACACATGAATTTTCCTGGCCTTTAAGTATGAGTGAAATCCATTGCTGTTCATTGTCAACAGGAGATCACACTCTGGAGGAAAGGCGATATTGTGAGGAGAAGTATGTCCCAGCAGGCCACCATTGCCGCCCAGAGATATGAGGGATCAAACTCTGAAACTGCTTCAGCAAAAGCCAAAGAGGAGACTGACTAGATGTTCCCTCAACAGCTCAAACGAACCTCGTTACATCAAAATAATATTTTATAGTCTCAAAGGGATCAATGTGGCAAGTGATTTTTGCCGAGAAGGTGAAATCATCGCTTCTCGAGATCAAAAGCTTGGAAAAGGCAGTCCTTAACTACTTAAATGTGTATAGATTACAAAATATTTTTTTATTTCTTTTTCCAATACTGCGTACATTTCCATTATACAATAGTGACCAACTGTTTTGAAATGCCAGAAACGCCACTGTTTTCATACTACACGTTTGATTTGTTCCTCATAAACTTGTAAGCCTGAATACATTCCTCGTTATGCTTAAATTTTGCTTCAGTCTAGTACACTGAGAAATCTCGCTTCTATACTTTGTCCTGTTTAATGAGCTCAAAATGAGATATACTGTGATCTTTTGTTATAAATTTAGCGCTTCATGTACTCTTCATAGAGCTCTGCACAGTGTTATTCTATCATTTAGGCTATTACAAATGCAGACCTCCATAGAAATGTCTAATAAGGGAACTACTAACTTACTTTTCATGAATATTTTTATTATTGATTTTTTTTTCTTATGATTTGGTGTCTTAAGTGTTTATTTCCTACTAATAAGAAACAGCAGAATCGTCAGCAGCAGGTTTCCAGTATTCTCAAGAGTGCAGTTAAAAGCTGTAATAGAGAAAATCCTTTGTTTGCACCTAATTTTTAAAGTGAATTTTCCAATCTTAAATGTGTATGTCACTGTATTATACTAAATATTTGTTTAATAGCTTATTAGCTGTTCAGGTGATGACTATAAACAGCCATGCAACCGTGAAAACTTCTGCAAAAGGCTCATTTAATCAGCCCTATTGTAATAAATTTTACTAACCTATGCATTCAAGATGATTTCCTTTTTTTCTGAAAGAGACAACATTGCAAGCAAATATTTTATTGACAAAAAAAAAAACTTAAAATGTTTTACTATTATCATTTGGTACTTCAAGGTTACATGAGTGTAGACAAAATAAATGACTATACAATTTTATTCTATATGTTTTAAAAAAAGTGAGAGTGAATCATAACAGGATGAGATGAAACAGACTTTCATGATGATTTTCATATTGGATCTTCATTCTCCAAACTTAGAACAAAATCAAATTCCTCTGAAAGGAAGAAAAGAATAAGAATGAGCCAACAATTATTTAAAAAAATAAAAGAAGTAAAATAAAAAGCTACTGTCCACAAATCCAAATAGCGGAACAGCTGGAATTAATTTTGATTTTTTTTTTTTTTCATATATAATTTTAATAAATTATAAAATACATGTAATACAATATAACATTATTTTAGCTAATACAAATAGATTTTATGTTAATAATTACATTTTAAGTTAGTAATTACATTTTAAATTATACTACACAAAAATGAGAATATGTTTTACTTTGTATCAAAGACATAAATAAATAATTGAATTTCTGTCATTAATTACTCGCCCTCATGTCGTTTCAAACCTGCAAGACCTTTGTTGATCTTCTGAACACAAATTAAGATATTTTTAATGAAATCTGAGAGTTTTCTGACCCTGCATAGACAGCAACACAAGTGACAAGTTCAAGGCCCAGAAAAGTACTAAAGACATGATTAAAAAAAGTCCATGTGACATCAAAAAGTAGCTTTATAAAATTAAGGTTTAACCACTAGTGTCACTATTTTAATGATGTCCTTACTACCTTTCTGGGTCTTGAACATGTCAGTTGCGTTGTTGTCTACGCAGGGCCAGAAAGCTCTCGGATTTCATCAAATAAACCTTAATTTGTGTTCTGAAGATGAACGAAGGTCTTACGCATTTGGAACAACATGAGGGTGAGTAATTAACAGAATTTAAATTTTTGTCTGAACTATCCCTTTAAATACGACTAACCTGCAGTGAGGGGTTGAACTGATAGTCTGGCCCTGGTGAAGAGGGCCATATCTTTTAAGGGTCCACCTTCAGCTTTGTGCTGCAAGTGATATTTCTTCAGCTCAGTCAGAGGAATGAAACGCTTGGTCATCCTTTCAAACTGAACATCCACCTACACAAAGTTAATCTGCAGTCATTTCTGATGGCAAAAATAGTAAGTTATCTTTATGAATCTTTTTGTGGTCCGTGTAAAACACACCATACTCCATTTAGGGTTGTCTGCTTTGCTGGAGGGGTCATAATGCGCGTCTTTCTTGTCAAACTGCGTATGGTCCACATAAGATTCCTTTACAATCTGTAAAAATAGTTCATGAAAATCAATCTCACTATTGTTATAAAAATGTCAAAGCTTCTACTGTAGCGACTCCTTACCTTCATGAGGCCAGCAATACCTGGCTGTTTGCAGTTACTGTGGTAAAAGAAAGCCTGCTCTCCCACCTTCATATCTCTCATGAAATTACGTGCCTGAGGAGAAAAGTCTCAAGTCTCAGTACAGAGGGTTTGCATTTGCATCACGATTTGATCAGTCACCCAGATGTGCGGCCATATTGGAGATACTCAGATGTGAACAACAGCATGGATTGCACGATTAATGCACTGCTGAATATGTAGTTCTGCTAATTTATGTTGTCTAAACCACGGAAAAAATGTGTGGAAGCTGCTAAATCATATAGGGAAGGACTTAGTAAACAGGAAAACGTGCTAAAGTTAAAAGGTGGTAAAGATACATACAAGCAGTATTAATTATTAGCCTAATATTTCACCTACCTGACTGGAAATGATAACAACAAACATGAATATTGTCAAGATTCTTGTTGTCAAGATCAAACCTGGTTCACTTTGGCCAACCACAAACGCCTTTTGTTCCTTAGACAGTTTTTTGCAGTCTTCTCCTTGATTTGTTATAACTTTTGGCAGTCCAAATGTTTTTCCCGCTCTGACCGATTAGTACAGACCAAAACATGGCAATAATTGACCATTTTCAGCAGCAATAATCAGCAAAATATGCAAGTTTTGTTCGGTTCAGTGCCGCCAATACGGCCGATTAATGACATGTCATGAAAACATCTGTAAGTGTGTAAATCTATAAGTGAATGTCTATAAGTGAATGTAACAATTTTAGTCTACCTGATAATTTCTCACTCCATCCCAGCATCCAGTCTGTTTGGGAAGGGCTTTCAGGTCCTCAATTCCAAACTGCAGTTGGAGGATGACAAGATATAATAAAATATAATATAATATAATATAATATAATATAGCATTATTTTACATGTAAGTTATTAATAAGGATAATTAGGTTTACCTTCACCTATTAACAACATTTAATAATCTCCTTTAGTAAAAAAGCTTTAAGAACATCCTGCATTATTGAACTTTTACTTTTTCTGATACGAAAGTCAGTTTCCATCACATAAGAAAAAAATCCTTTAAAAAATGCTTTAGTAAATCATCATGAAATGAAAGTCATAATTATGACAAAAAGTATCCAACTTTTTCTTTCCATAAGAGTGGGTGCGCCCGCGTCCAGCTGCTATTAGCTGTACAAAACAGCTTGTTTTGCTACTTGATACTGCGAACTGGTGTGTCTTGCCATATTATTTTAATGTAATATATCTTAATTATAAGCACACTAGTGCAAATAGTTTTACCATTTACTGCACAAAGTTATTTTTTTTCGCTATTTCCCTATAGTGGACAATGAACCGGAAGTATTGCCCATTGGATTACTTTCGCGTTAAAAAAAAAAGGTGGATACAGTTTGAGATACTAAGCCATAATAGGCTGTTTGCACATGACGTCATTGCTGTGGCGCGAAATGCAGCTGGAGGGCAGGAAGTGATATTTCTCCATAGGAATCACTAGCAGAAACTCAAAAATGCCTATGTTTTGTGTTGTTTATGCTCAAATCGGTCAAACCGAGAAACCACAAAATATCTTTTATCATGTATGAAAATTTGCTGTTCATAAGGGCGGAAAGGCAAGAAACTGACTGAAAAGCGCAGGAAAAAGTGGCTTGTAAACCTCCGTCTGTGGTCAGGAGGAGAGTCGGATAATGCTTGTGTGTGCAAATGGTTAAGAAAAAATAATAATAAAATGTTAAGATATTAATAAAGAAATATATAAATATATACAGGGTGAGACAGTGAGAATTCACCTAATGCTAAACGCCACATGTAGACACAATGTAAGATATTATATTTGTAGTTCGGAGAGCGTCATTGATTATAACGGGACATTGTGAGATTGCAATAAATTGAAGTGAGTGACAGCTTTTTAGTGACTATATGGAAGCGCTACTTGCTCGCTTTCTATAATCAGATCGGAATTTGAATAAACGTTTCGCTTTACGTGCTGCTAACAGGACCAATAGCCACAAAACCCTGCACATGCAGCGAACTTCAGGACTGACTGAAGAAGCAGAACGGATGAGATGGAGGAAGGTCTGTACTGTACAAGAGAAACGTATACACAGAAAATCACAACATATGTTGGATGTGATCCTTATGTTATGAAGAGGAGTGTTTTTTCAACCAAATTGAAATAGCTGCCTCAGTCTGTCATCGAGGAGGTGGAAATAAGCTACGCAACTAAGCCTGATAGCAAACAAACTCTTTCGAAAGTGATTCCCACATTTATATGAAGGATGCAGGATATATTTTTTTCAAATTCTGATTTGATTATAGTCTAGAAAGCGAGCAAATAGCGTTTTCATATAGTCACTAAAAAGCTGTGACTCACTTCAGTTTATCGCAATCTCACAAGGTTCAGCTCTAATCAACTGCAAATATAATCTTATTTGCATTGTATGTACGTGTGGCATTTAGCATTGAGTGAACTCTCACTGTCTCACCCTGTATCTATATATTTCTTTACATCTTAACATTTTTTTTATCTTTTATTAACCATTCGCACACACAAGCATTATCTGATTCTCCTTCTGACCGCAGATGCAGGTTTACAAGCCACTTTTCCCATTTTTTTTGTCAATTTCTTGCCTTTTCCACCTTATGCAACAGCAGATGTTCATACACGATATGAAATAAATTTTCTCGATTTGACCGATTTCCATAAACAACTGAAAACATAGTCATTTTGAGATTCTGCTATTGATTCCTATAACGTTAGAGAAAAATCTCTTCCTGCCCTCCAGCTGCATTTCGCGCGTTCTCAGAATCACGTGATTGCACAACCTATTAAAATAAAAAGTGGGATAAAAAGAACTGAAAATGAGACATAATTAAGTCATTATTATGAGATAAAATTCTAAATTATAAGATACAGTCATAATTGAGATTAAAGGCGGCAAAGTTATAATTACGACAAAATGTCAGGAATGTGAGACACTCATTCGTAATTATGAGGCAAGTCAAATGTTATGAGTAAAAAAAAGTTCTGTCATAAGAGTGACTTTTATGTCATAATTTTGATTTACTGAAGCATTATTTTTTTTTTTTCATGCGGTGAAAAAAGGCTTCATCCCACGTTGTTATAGTTCTTTGAAATTGTGTATTGTTGGAAGTTTAACTTTTGCAAAACCCACCGTGGACACACAAAACGTTTACCTTCACGTCCACTCCATTTTCAATCCGACTCTCAGGTTCAGACTTCATGAGCCAGTGGCTGTAAGATGTTTTGCTTGCGTCGTCATTTTTCTTTTTCTCCACATCACTTTTTACTCCTGCTGACCATTTTCTTTTGCCAGTTTTGAGTTGTGCAACATCATCAGACCCCTCACCGTGTTGGGCGTCTGCGTCAGCTAAAACAAGAAGCAATTAATTATTAAAAGTGATGACTTGCTTCGCATAAAACTAAAAAAACGACGCAACCCTTATATTACACAGATTACTTACTATGTTTAGCAGATTTGGCGCTGCTTCGTGTTGTTTTCTTGGGTGGCATGTTTCACTGGAAATGCGAGGAAACGTTTATACAAGTCCTTGTGATAAAACAGCGCCCTGGCTGATCACATGTGGTCTGGAGGATCACATCTCCGATTTAGTCTGCTATTATTTACACCCAACTACAGAATGTGGGATATATATAAAAAGAGCGTTTATAATTTTTAAAATTGCTTGAATTTAATTCGTTCGTGTGGTATAAAAATAACTGAAGATGCGTTGACGCTGCGCATACATGATTCACATGAAGGTACCTGTTTCAAGTGCAAACTGTTTCGAACTACATTACCCATCATCACCGCGGCGATTGAACGCGTCACTCAGTCAACATGGCGGCGGCTAGGGCACTCACAAGAGGTGTCCGATTGGGTTCATACAGCATCGGTAGAAGTTGCAGTTTAATATTTAACACTGTACAGAAACGAGGAATAGCAGCTTGCATTGACCGTAAGTCAAATTATTTAAAGATGATAATAATAACAGTGTTCCTCGAGAGACAACCACAAGCAGTCAGTCATTAAGGACTACTAGGGTGAAAGTATGTTTCAAATACAATGATTTTAATATAGATAGTATAGATCTAATGTAGATTTGAATTAATGTAATCTCATATTGATAATATATGTCATTTTGGTGCAAATTATGATTTCTGTCGATGGCCTAATTTCTGTGGAAATGAACTCAGTCCATGTCACACTGAAAGTTTGGTCTTATTGGTAAAATAGAGTCTCTTTTTAATTGGAATTTTATTGAAATAATACTTTAGTATGTTAAGTTATTTTAATCTACATTTTTGTTTAGTAAACTCAGTTGTGCAGGGTTGTTGAGTCAATATAAAGCTTCATTAAACTTAAGTGTTCCTGGAGTTTCAAAGTTGACTGAAATAATTTGTAAAATGTATAAACTATTGTTTACTATATTGATTTATAAAATCTTTAAATAACAGATGCAAATTTAATCAGGTGCAAACGCGATTGGTTGGCTTTTAATGAGCTCAACCAATCTTATTTGGGGGTGTGTGATAAGCGAAGTTGATTGGCTCATATCAGATGACGTTTCCTTTGATCCTTATGTTGTCTCATTACAACAGACGCTGCTGCTAATACATACTGTACACAAACTATATAAACTAATAATATATACACTACCAGTCAAAAGTTTTTGAACAGTAAGATTTTTAATGTTTTTGAAGTCTCTTCTGCTTACCAAGCCTACATTTATTTGATCCGAATAAATGCAGTAATATTGTGAAATATTTTACTATTTAAAATAACTGCTTTCTATTTATATATTTTTTTAAGCTTTTCAGCATCATTACTCCAGTCTTCAGTGTCACATGATCCTTCAGAAATCATTCTAATGTGCTGATTTGCTGTTCAAGAAACAGTCTTTATTATTATTTTCAATATTTACAATAGGTGAGTATTTTTTCCGGCTTTTGTAACATTATAACTATACCATTCAAAAGACTGGAGTCAGTGTATATATAGTATATATGTTTTTTTTTTAAGAAATTATAAAAAAAATAATACTTTTATTTAGAAAGATGATAAGAAAGAAATGTGTAATGCTACAAAAGATTTCTATTTCAGATAAATGTGCTTCTGAACTTTTTCTCTTCATCAAAGAATCCTGAAAAATTCTACTTAGCTGTTTTCAACATAATAATAATCATAATAATAATAAATGTTTTTGAGCAGCAAATCAGAATATTAGAATGATTTCTGATGGATTCAGCTTTAAAATCACAGGAATAAATTACATTTTAAAATATATTCAAATAGAAAACAGTTATTTTAAATAGTAAAACTATTTCAAAATGTGACTGTTTTTGCTGTACTTTGGATCAAATAAATGCAGGCTTGGTGAGCAAAAGAGACTTCTTTTAAAAAACATTAAAAATCTTATTCAAAAACTTTTTGACTGGTAGTGTACACACACATATATATTTCTGTATATATTTCCACAGCCTCTATAGGACTCACAGATGAACAGAAAGAGTTTCAGAAGGTGGCATTTGACTTTGCTGCCAACGAGATGGCACCACATATGGCAGAATGGGACCAAAAGGTAACCCGAACATTTGATTATAGTGCTCATTGTTTATATTAAAGGCTGAAACATTTACCAAAGATCAGCATCATTAATATCTTCACATGTAGGAAATTTTCCCTGTGGATGCCATGAGGAAAGCCGCCCAGCTGGGGTTTGGTGGGATTTATGTGAACCCTGATGTTGGGGGATCGGGACTCTCTCGTCTAGACACTTCTATCATATTTGAGGCTTTATCCACAGGCTGTGTCAGCACTACCGCATACATCAGTATTCACAAGTGAGTCTCCTCTGCCATCCATGTCTCATAAATGTTCTAATAGCTTACTAATATAATACTTTAAAGTTGTTGCTGCATCGTAATAAAACATAAGGTTGGGCTAAATTTATTTTTAAGTAAAGTGGCACATGTGCTTGCATATGGTTTTCATTCTTCATGGTTCATTAGGTTTTACATGGTGTTTACTGTTTGTGTTTAACACAGCATGTGTGCCTGGATGATAGACACGTTTGGAAACAATGAGCAGAGGGAGAAATTCTGTCCTGATCTTTGCTCAATGCAAAAGTTCGCCTCATACTGTCTCACAGAACCTGGTAAGTTTAAGATCACATTTTCTGTGTTCCTTTGTGGGATATATCAGTGTTTTTGTTAACCTAAAGTATTTAATTCTAAATAAAATAAAAATATTAAATTAAAAACTTAAAAATTTTGCCTTTTCAGCTAACATAAAAATAAAGATAAATAGAAATATTTAAAAAAAATAACTGAATGTAAAGTGAAAGTAGAAATTTTGTATAGATAGATACATATAGTAGTATAGAAATAATTATAATAATAATAATAGTAAAAAAAACATGTAGGTACATTTTAACTTTTAACAAAAATATAATCGTTTTAATGTCATTTTATGCTTAGTTTTATTCATTTTATTTTATTTTATTTTATTATTCCCTAACCTTAGGCAGCGGTAGTGATGCCGCTTCGCTTCTAACCAGTGCAAAACTCAAAGGAGATCATTATATCCTGAATGGCTCCAAGGTACCTTGAGAAATGATTGAGACGTTGACAAAAATCTCCATGCAGCTTTCCATCAGTTTTTGATGTTTCTGTCCAGGCGTTCATCAGTGGAGGTGGAGACACAGATGTTTATGTGGTCATGTGTAGGACAGGTGGGAAGGGACCTAAGGGCATCTCCTGCCTGGTGGTTGAAAAAGGAACCCCTGGACTCAGCTTTGGCAAAAAAGAGAAGAAGGTTAATAAGCATCAGTATATGTTTATTATTTAGGACAGGATCACCTTGGAGTGGCATTTTTTTTTAAAGGCATAGTTCAGCCAAAAATGAAAATTCCTGTATTAATTGCTCACCCTCATGTCATTCCAAATCTGTAAGACCTTCGTTCATCTTTAGAACGTTCTTAGATTTCATCAAAAATATCTTAATTTGTGTTCTGAAGATGAGCGAAGAACTTATGAGTTTGAAACGACATGAGGATGAGTAATTAATTACAGAGTTTTAACTTTTGGCTGAAGTATCCCTTTAAAAGAGCGGTAAGGATTGTCCAGCAGATGGCAGGATGGGGTTATTCTGCTGTGATTCTAATCAGTGTACCAACATCTTTCAGGTAGGCTGGAACTCGCAGCCAACCCGAGCCGTGATATTTGAGGACTGCGCTATCCCAGTGACCAATCGGCTCGGAGCAGAGGGGGAGGGCTTCAACATTGCCATGAAAGGCCTTAACGGAGGCAGAATTAATATTGGTGAACTGTTTCATAACTTTAATTTGAAACCTTTTTATTTTAGGCTTTTTTTTGTGACAGATTTGTGTTCTGATAATTTTGACCTGGAAAGGATTTTGTTTTTAATGAAAATGCTAGTTAATGTTATCGCATTGGACTAAAACATACTGATTTTGCTCACACAGGGTGTAACAACGTCCTAAAAAGTTCAAGTTTTATACTTTTTGTGGACTTTTCCCTTCCTTGTTGCACTTGGTGGTGTTCCAGGTGTAACAAAAATTACTTATGAGTTTCTTGTTATGCTGTAACTTTACCAAATATTGGATTCAATCATTCTATGTTTTCTTTCAATAAGCAGAAGTTTTTTTGGAGGTGATTTATCATGGGTCTCATTTATCTGAGCTTATGCACCTCAGTTAGGAGTGAACATTGCCAGAATTATCCACAGATAATGCGTTTTCACTCAAAAATTGAGATGCATAAGCTCAGATCAGTGAGGCCTGGGATCAATTGATTTGAAAAAGAAATACAAAAGCTGCTAAATACATTGAATGAGTATTCATACCCCTTCATTTTTTATGTTTTATGTTGCAGCCTTATGTTCAACTGTAAAACACTGAAATAAGTACATTGCATAAGTATTCACACCCTTAACTCTAAGTACTAAGCTGAAGCACCTTTACAGCCTCATGTCTTTTTGGGTATGATATGAAAAGCTTTGCCCATCAGCATTTGGCAATTATCCGCCTTATCACCTCTCAAGCTCTGTCAGCTTGAATGAGGGTTGGCAGACATTTTCAGGTTTCCTCAGAAATAATTGATTGTGTTCAAGCCAAAACTGTGGCTGGGCCACTCAAGGTCATTCACAGAGTTGTCAAGTCACTCTTGCTGTGTGCTTAGTGTCATTGTCCTTTTGGAAGGTGAACCTTCTGCCCAGTCTGAGGTTCTGAATCTGAAGGCTATCTTAATATTTAGGTGCAGTGAGCTTTCCTTCTACTCTGACAAGTCCCTGAGTCCCTGACGCTGAAAAACAACCCCATAGCATGAGGCTGCTACCAGCACACTTTACTTTTGAGATGCTGCTCTGCAGGTGATAAGCAGTGCCAGTTTAAACCAGGGGTATGAATACTTTTGCAAGGCACTGTAAAAAGATTGAATCAAATATTTGGTGATAACACAGCATAATGAGAGATTTACAAGCAATTTTTACAAGCCCGGAAACGCCAAATTAAATAAAGAATTTTCAGCACAGCAAAAGAGTTAAAGGGATGATTTACCCCAAAATAAAATTCCTGTCATTAATTACTCACCCTCGTGTCGTTCCGAACCTGTAAAACCTTTGTTCATGTTGGAAACAAAAATTAAGATATTTTTAATAAAATCTGAGAGCTTTCTGACCCTGCATAGAAAGCAGTGCAACTACTATGTTCAAGGCCCAGAAAGGTAGTAAGGACATCGTTAAAATAGTCCATGTGACATCAGTGGTTCAACCTTAATTTTACAAAGTTACAAGAAAAATAATGAAATTATTCAACAATTTCTTATATTCCCTTTAACGCTAGTGCTCTTGTACCCACAGCTTCTTGCTCTCTTGGAGCAGCTCATGCTTCTGTGCTTCTGGCTCGAGATCACATGTGTGTGCGTAAACAGTTTGGAGAAACACTATCAAACAGCCAGGTACCAGCTAAATTGTCTAGTGCTGATTCAGTCAAATGTCTGTTAAATCAGAAATAGCAAGTTATTATTCATGTCTGTGTGCAGTTCCTGCAGTTTAGGCTGGCTGAGATGGCCACTAAGCTGGTAGCTTCTCGGCTGCTGGTGCGTCAGGCGGCGATGGCTCTGCAAGAGGGCCGACCAGAGGCCGTCTCGCTCTGCTCAATGGCCAAACTCTTTGTGACCGATGAATGTTTTTCAGTAAGTGTAATGACACATTGCTCCGTGGGTTTTGTGATGACCTGTTTAATGTAACATTTGATGAGTCTTTTGTGTTCATCTCTTCTAGATATGTAACCAGGCCTTACAGATACATGGAGGTTATGGTTACCTAAAGGACTATGCAGTGCAGCAGTATGTCAGAGACATTAGAGTACATCAGATATTGGAGGGTAATGTGTTTTTGCCTTGTGTATATATACATATAAAAATTGTAATATATCATAATATATTTAAAATAGTAATATTTATTACTATTCTTTTAGGGCTGGGTGAAACATATCGATTTCTCGATTGCAATCGATTCCCACATTACGAAACGATATTGATTATTAAATCTCAAGTATCGATTAGCCTAGACTGTTTTCAGTTAACAAACGTAACATTGCAGCGCCTCCCATCTAATAAATCGCAATTTGTGTCTCGTTACTTCTGATATGAAACAAAGTCTCAGATTTCTAATTCTGTCAGTTTTATTAAGGTATTCAAACAATAAATGGCGTTTTGGCGCTGTAATGTGGAGTGACAGATAGAGAAGTTCAAGAGAAGCGGAACTGATAATCCCCTCCGCTTTAATACCAGTTTCAGCATCAAATAAAGATTAATAAACATCATAAGTTATGTTAAAAGAAAGAGTACAACTATGGGATCAAATTCCCGCCAAATGTATTGCAGTCACGGATAAAAAAAAAATAACAAGTGTGAAAACAAAATTTAAAAAGGCAAGTAAAAATATATTGCACAAAATTTTGAAATGAAAGCAAAGTTTTCAGAATAGCAAACAATGGTCATGGATCAAAAAATAATAAGCATAAATCAAAATTTCAATAACGCATTTTGAAAAATAATACGCATGAATTAAAACATTTTAAAATTATATTACACAAATATGAATGCAAAATTTTCCGCCTTGCACACAAAATCATGTTTTCCTTGGTTATATTTCTGTTTTTTCTTCTCTCAGACCTTTTCTGCTCATATTTTTATTTTTTTGTATGCTTATGCGATTTTTCTCTTCGTTCTTGTTTACACATTCTGCGCTTGTTTTTCCAAATGTTGCGGTTACAGTTTCATGTAAATTAGGGCGGGTTTAAGCATAATCATTGGTCCACTAGTTCTTGATTGACAGCTCCTCCTCTAGCCAATCAGTCAAAGAGGGGCGTTGACGTCACTCCAGTGCACCTCATTATCTGCCGATGATCAGTGTTCTGTTCACTAGTGCAGGTGAAAATGGATATCTGTCAGCTGCGGCAATATCTTTCCATACAGGACACCGTTATATGTGTCTGTCTGTGCTGTACGCCTGCCTGGCGATCTCATATTTCAGTTTTGTGCAATATAATTTTAAATGTGTTTAAGGTTTTAATTCATGCGTATTATTTTTCAAAATGCGTTTTTGAAATTTTGATTCACGCTTATTATTTTTCAATCCGTGACCATTGTTTGCTATTCTGAAAACTTTGCTTTCATTTTTAAATTTAGTGATATATTTTTACTTGCGTTTTTAAATTTTGTTTTCACACTTGTTATTTGTTTTTATCCGTGACTGCAATACATTTGGCGGGAATTTGATCCCATATATAATTTACCGATGTCCGTATCCCGTTCTATGCAATTATGTAATCGCTCAATCAGTGTTTGAACCGCGGAAACACGTCAATATAACTATAACAGCTGTAAACAATGTCACGTAACGTCACATTTACCTCAGAAAAAACATAGTCGGTGACGATAAACAGCTAAAAAAATGAACTCCAGAGAAGAGCATTTTGCTAACGTATTCATTATAATTTATTTTACAGTTTTTCAATTTTGAATTTACATTTGAATAAATCAGTCAAGTTTTTTTAATGGCAGCTATGTTTACGTTTCAAAAAACGAGTTGGAGTACAAATGTAAGTATGTAATTATAAAGGTAATATTACAACTTTATTATTTATAAAAACTTAATAGAGTTTTTTAAGTGTTTTAAGAGTTTGTATACAGATCAGTTAATTTTCAACTTCAATCCCTGGTGAAAAAAAAACAGCATATGCTGGGATGCTGTTTAGGTATGTTTTGATGCTGGTTCATGCTGGTCCTTTGCTGTTTTATGCTGGTCATATTGCTGGTCAAGGACCAGCATAAACCAGCAAAGGACCAGCTTAAACCGGCATCAAAAATACCTAACCAGCATATGCTGTTTTTTTCACCAGGGATATTATAGTAATGTAGTGCCAGACTCTTATGTATATTTTACAGCATTAGTGATATATATGTCCAAAATAATCAATACTGAATTGTAATCAAATCAAGATTACAAGTTTGTGAATAGAAATTTAATCGAATTGTGAAATTTGTGTCAAAACCCAGCCCTGTTATTTATAATAATATTTTCTTTTGTTTAGGTACAAATGAAGTGATGAGGATGATCATTGCGAGAAGTTTGCTCACTGAATCATGATGCTCATGAATGGATTCCTGTACGGGACAAAACAGTTTGTGTCTTCATTATCTAAAAGGTTCATCACAGGTGTAGGGTTGAGTGACTGTTATATATTCATATGTCCCACATGTGACTAGAGATTACTGATCTTTCACACTCCACCGTCTGTTGATCTTGATCATGAGATGTTGACAGTATTTCACAGAGAACATTCAGACAGTTTGTGCCTTAAACTTGTGAATAAGTAAATCTAGATTACAGTGTTTATTATAATAACACACTGAGGAATTAGGCTTGTTTACAGGCTTATAGGTTTGTTTTAGGCAGGTTACAAAATGTAAAGAGAAACACTGGCACATAAAAATGAAGCATTTACAAAGGTTACTGAAACACTAGTTTAGCTGAAATCATATAATTGTGATTAAATCCGCAAAAATAACCCTATGTACATTTAGATATCAGATTAGTTAAATTCAGTACCCTATTTTTTTTAATCACAGACATCTGTCTTTGTGAGATGATTTTCAGAGCACAAAAGATCAAATCAATTCAAGTGAGGTTTATATTGTTTGTTCTAAGAATATGTATAAATCTGATCCTCGTGTTATTTTAAAAAATGACTCTTGTGACTTGTGCACCCTGTGAAATAAAAAAAAAAAAATGTGTTTGGGTTTCACCTGAAAATCTGACTTTGTATTTTGTCAACATGAGTTTATAATCTCCAAGTCGATAAGAATTAAAACACTATATATTATGAAGGTCTCAACATCTTTAATCCATCATTACAGTAGTATAGAATGAAGTACGGAGGTACACGTCTAGGTATGTTAAAAAGTGTATATTTATTGTAGGCTCAGAAATTAAACAGCAGATGCAAAAGCACCTGAGGAGGCTAAATAATTGGACTAAAGTGAGACACTTTCAAGTCTGGTTGGTCTTCCGTACCCAACTGAATAGGTAGTAGGTTCCCTCCACTCTGCTGATGAGGACCTGAATTGTTTTTCACCTGACTTGAAGAAAAAAAAGAATGAAATTGCTGAACATCACATGTTGACCATCACATCTAGTTCACAGATACACACCTAAGCTCATTTGCATATGTATTTTGGAGATGCTTCTTCCTGTTCCAGGTGACATAGATGAACGTAACCCCAATCAACAGCAGAACGAGGAAGATCCCCATCAACACTCCGCCAATCACAGCTGCGGTTCCTCCATCTAACAATAGAACACCATGTCAAATGATTTCAGTATTCAGTGATGTTAGAGCAGTATTTGTGTATGCGTTGTACTCACAGGTCACTTTGAGGGTTATGCTGCACGCTGCCTGACCGAGTTCATTAGACGCTTTACAGGTGTAGGTACCAGCGAAGGCATCAGACAGGTTGTGTAACATAAGAGAACCGGTGTGCTGATCTGAAGCATAAATGAGACATGTTTGTTAGTTATTATACCATAGGGTTTTTTTTAAAGTGCGTTTAACGCAATATTAAATATGTTTTCTGAGTTTGTCACACCACAGAAAAATATTAACCACCCAGCCAAATTTGCTTGATGAAAAAACGCCAAGCAAATAAAATAAAATGAAAAAATAAGCAGTATTCTCTGCTCTTAAACGCTGGGGGCGTGTCTGCTGTCGGCGCTGAAACCACGCCCACTCGCGGGAAAGCTGCCGTCTCTCTCAACTGTCAACTACCGCTACAACCTGAATAGATGCTTCCTTCAGCAGCTTTATTGGATTTACACAGTGTACAACAGGTAATTTGCATTTACGTGAGGAAGCCATAGCTAGCTAGCAAACTGTAGACTGCAATTAACAGTAATGACAGTAACTCGCGATTGAGCGCTCAAAAAATCCTGAACACAAAAATCTCCACAATTCAGTACTACATAATTAGTCTTTGTAACATGTTTTTTTAGCAATACATTTCTAACATTAATTCTGGGGGATAAAATACATGTTTTTTTGTTGGGGATCTCCTGGAAAATTAATATTTAAGGGCTAAATATGTCGTTATTGGGGTTGCTTTAACCCACGGCAACAGTGTTAAAGGAGAACTCCACTTCCAGAACAACAATTTACAAATAATTTACTCACCCCCTTGTCATCCAAGATGTTAACGTCTTTCTGTCTTCAGTCGTAAGGAAATTATAGTTTTGAAGGAAAGCATTTCAGTATTTTTCTCCATATAATGGACTTCAATGGTGCCCCGGATTTTGAACTTCCAAAATGTAGTTTAAATGCAGCTTCAAAGGGCTCTAAACGATCCCAGCCGTGGAAGAAGGGTCTTATCTAGCGAAACGATCTGTAATTTTTTTCGAAAAATTAAAATTTGTATACCTTTTAAGCACAAAAGCTTGTGTAACACTAGCTCTGGGATGCGCGTCCACAACGCTACGTACTACAGAATCATGTCGAAAGGTCACGCACGATGTAGATGGAACTACAGACCCAGTGTTTACAAAGCAAACGTGCAAAGACTAATGAAGTGCAAGTAAGTAAAACACAAACAAAAAGGTACAACAATGTCGGCCGATTCTGAAGTTGTAGGAGAAAATGAGATGGAGTTTTTCACCGTACCTTCAGTGCTGTCAAGAATGGACCATATCTATTCCACTGTCGGAAAGAATCAGCAAGTCAGGTGGTGAGTCACGCATAACCTTTCGACGTGGTTTTGTAGTACATAGCGTCGTGGACGCGCATCCCAGAGCTAGTGCTACACGAGCTTTTGTGCTTAAAAAGTATACAAGTTTTAATTTTTCGAAAAAATGACTAATCGTTTTGCTAGATAAGACCCTTCTTCCTTGCCTGGGATCATATAGAGCCCTTTGAAGCTGCATTTAAACTGCATTTTGGAAGTTCAAAATCGGGGGCACCACTGAAGTCCATTATACGGAGAAAAATCCTGAAATGTTTTCTTTAAAAACCATAATTAGAGTATAATTTCATTTAAAAAAATATAAGAATAAAAATATTAAAGTGATAGTTCACCAAAAATAATATATTTTTGTAATTTACTCACCATCATGTCATTTCAAACCTTTCTTTTGTGGAACATGAAAGAAGGCATTTTAAAGACTGTTGGTAACAAAGCTGTTTTGGTTACCAGTGACTTTCATCGTATGAACAAAAAATACTGAGATGTTTCTCAAATGATCTTCTTTTATGTTCCATAGTTTACGTTAGGCTGTTGCAGCCTAAATGTTTATGTGTAATAAATTCTATGTTGAATCAAATAAAATATTTCTTTCTAAAGCTACAATTTGTCTACTTGATACTTTCTCATTTAACATAGCTTTAAATAATCTTTTGTGAGTATTTTTTACAGTCAGTTTTTTTTGCGATTAATTAGATTTATTAATCAAAACATCATGTAATTAATTAGATTAAAAAAAATTCAATCGACTGACAGCCCTAATTTATACATAATCTAAATTATATGCAAATATAAATATGTATACATACAAATATATTTTTTTAAATATACGCATGTATGTGTGAGTATTTATATATACTGTACATAATAAATGTACAGTGAACAAGCATATAGTATGTAAACATAAACTTTTATTTTGGATGCGATTAATTGCGATTAATCGTTTGACAGCTCTAGTTAATACAGCATAAAATCCTGTTCTGGCTCTTTATAAAATCATATATTATTGCCATCCATGCTCTATTTTCTGGTGTCAGAATGAGTGTTGTAGCAGCAGCTGATTGTTTCCTACCTTCAACAAAACTGTCTGGTGGCAGAGGGGCTGCGTTCTGCTCTCTGTGCCAAGAATATATTGGTGTGGGGAGACCCTGAGAGGAATGACAACTCAGAGTCACATCATTCCCCTTGTAGGTGTTTCCCTGCAGCTGACACACTGGCACAGATGGAGGAACTGTGGATGGAGAGAACAATGTGTGAACATACATCACCATCTATGAGTGGATAATTATGAGTGGACCATCTATGAATGGATAAATATGTCTTTAGGAGTGGGTCCCCTCACAGGGGATTATTATATTTTTGGGTCTATGGCATCAAAAAGTTTAAAAGCACATTATATTGTTCATATTACCCAGTACAGTGAGGTTGATCAGACCGTGTCCGCTGCTGGACCAGTCATTCGGGTTGGTGATTTCACATATATACAGCCCAGCATCAGATAATTCTGCATTTGTTATCCTGATAGAAGCGATGCCCAACACTGGAGGGTTCTGCACTAGAGCCATCCTTCCCTCCCAAGAGTTCACCCAGTACAGCCTCCCATTGTAGTACAGCACCTGTGTCAAACAGGACATTGATGTGGTGGTTTATTGTAACTGACTTGGTGTAACTGACTAAATACAGCAGTTCTCACCCTCTTGGCTTGGACGGCAGGAGTTCCCAGAGCTGCGTAACGCCACTCCAGGGTGAAACCTTCTGAGGAGTGTGTATTATATGTGCAGGTCAGCTCAGCCGATGACCCCGACCGGACAAACACTGAGGGCTTTACCACAACTGCCTGCCATGACATCACTACATCTGTACAAAGGAATTTTAGAAGGCATTTAGAATGTTACAAGATATTTTTATTTTTAAGTAAATTCTGTTAAATATTCATAAAAAGAAAAAGCCTGAAAAAGCACAACTATTTTCAGCTGTTTAATTGATTTCCGATGGATCGTGTGACACTAAAGACTGGAGTAATGACTGCTAAAAATTCTGCTTTGTCATTACAGGAATAAATGATATTTTCAAATATATTCAAACAGAAAACAGTTATTTTAGTACTTCATTCATGTTTAATTTGACACAGTTGACAAAATAATGAATCAACTGTTAATTTTCATTAACATATTAAAAAAGTCATTAGAGCTTAAGCTTGGCAAAAAAAAAATTATTTAGCATATTAAGGGGATATATTTTTCAACCACCTAGTTTATTTAGCAAAAAAGAATACTGATTTCCTGACTTTTTGGCTGACATGAAATGTACCCCTAAATATAGAATGACTCTTATATGTACTCATATATTTATGAAACAGAATTTTCTATGAGCTAAATAGAAACCTTTTCAATTTAATATATAATAAAAAGGGTGAAGGAATTACTCACCAAAGTACAGGAACAAAATGCACGTTGTGAAGACAATGTGACCGTACGCCATGCTTTTAATATTTTGTTGTCCTTGTGCTGAGATAAGGAACAGCTTATAACTGGCCGGCTCCGACTAACAGAAAGCACAACAATGTCCTTGCAAAAAGGGGAAGCAGGTGTGGCTAAACACTTCTTATTATTCTTCACTAAAGCACCTTTACCCTAAAAATCAAAAGGTTGTTCATTCAATTGCCGTCTTCCAAGACAACCAATATGTTTCTGAAAAAATATATTCATTTCACACTTTTTATAATTTTTCTAAAGCAATTTTGCTTCCCATGGTATTAACAAGAAAAAAACTTTCTGTTATGGCCGTAATAGAAATTGGGGGCTCGTCCGGGATCCCAACCCGAGACCTCCTGCAGACAAAGTAAATAAAAAAAATAAAAATGTACCATCCACAATTAAAGGAGAAGTCCACTTCCAGAACAGAAAAAAATTACAGATAATGTACTCACCCCCTTGTCATTTAAGATGTTCATGTCTTTCTTTCTTCAGTCGATAAGAAATTATGTTTGTTGAGGAAAACATTCCTGAATTTTTCTCTATATAGTGGACTTCAATGGTGCCCCCAAGTTTGTACTTCCAAAATGCAGTTTAAATGCGACTTCAAATGGCTCTAAACGATCCCAGCCGAGGAAGAAGGGTCTTATCTAGCAAAACAATCAGTCACTTTCAAAACAAATTGACAATTTATATACTTTTTAACCTCAAACGCTCATCTTCTCTAAGTCTGTGTGAACTTTTTTTTTCCGGTTCAATACGGTCAACACAGTTAGGGTATGTCGAAAAACTCCCATCTCATTTTCTACATCACTGCAGAAGTACCAACCCAGTGTTTACGAAGTGAACATGCCGAGAAGATCAAACGTCCTTTACAAAAAAAGGTAAAACAGTGATGTAGGACGATTTTGGCGTTGAAGAAGAAAACGAGACCGGAGTTTTTTGACATACTGTATCGACCCAGACTACACAGACTATGCATGCGCATCGCAGAGACGAGACAAGACAAGCATTTGAGGTTTAGAAGTAAATAAACTGTCAATTTGTTTCAAAAATGACCTAACATTTCGCTAGGTAAGGCCCTTCTTCCATGGCTGCATTTTGGAAGTTCAAACTTGGGGGCACCATTGAAGTTCACTATATGGAGAAAAATTCGGGAATGTTTTCCTCAAGAAACATAATTTCTTGAAGAAACAAAGACATGAACATCTTGGATGACAAGGGGGTGAGTAAATTACCTGTAAATTTTTGTTCTGGAAGTGGACTTCTCCTTTAAGTGTCTGGTTCTAATATGTAAGACACTGGTTGTTAATAAGGTTTGTTTAATGCAGGGTCAAATATACTGGTTTAACTCTTTAAAAACAGATGAAATTGTAAACAATGTTTTGCAATGCAGTTTTGTATTGGTTTAATAAGAAGAACATTATGGTAAGTAATCAAAATAAGTACCACCACATGAACATTTGAACCATTTTATACTTGTTTCTTACCTCTCTGCTTCCATCATGTGGACAGTTACTGTATAATGCTTTCAATTTCATATAATGCCAAATTGAACATAACAAAATGAGTGGAAAAAGGCCTAATTACAGAATAAACAGTATCTTCAACCAGAATACTCACAATAACATTCATCATGAACACTAATATCAAAAACCATAAAACATTGCTTCCAATATTCAAGTCATTAAACCACAAGGCTAGTATTTCGTACATTATGAACACATGAATGAATAAATGAACACTTCCATGTAACTTACATGATCAAATGTTTTACAAATTAAGAGTCCTTCCCGCTCCAGTAAACAAGCACGAGACAAATCATTAGACATTTTAAGACATTTTCATGGGCTTTCATTTTATTTCCTACTTTAAAAGCATCTCTTTCCTCTGTAAACTCCTCTGAATGGTCAGAAATGTCACATTTGAAACAAACCCTTCTCTGCTTCAGTAAACTGTCAACAGCTTGACAGAAAAAGCAAAAACTCCTGAGAGAAACGGAGGCACAAGAGGCACAATAGCTGATGCTAAAGATTATTGTCATATGTTTCACTGAATGTCTAAATTACTGGACAAATCTGAATCCATAAACACAACTGTTACAAAAAGTGGACGTCTGCATCCCATCATAATGTATAACACGCTGTAAAACTGACAAATAAATGAAAAATACTGTTCTCGGTCAGCGTAACGGTTCGAAAAGATGACGAGAAGAACTTCACAGAATGTTTAGGCATCAAAACACAGATTTTAAAAGTTATAGTTCACCCAAAAATGTAAATTACCCCATGTTTTACCATCCTAGGTGTATATGACTTTCTTTTTTCAGACGAATACAATCAGAGTCATGGCTCTTCCAAGCTTTATAATGGCAGTGAATGGCTGTTGAGAATTTGAAGTGCAAAAAATTGCACCATCCATCATAAAAAGTGCTCCACACAGCTTCGAGGGTTAATAAAGGCCTTCTGAAGCAAATCAATGCGTTAAAATATCCATATTTAAAACTTTATTTACCATAATCTCTAGCATCCACTAACTGTCGACTTCATAAGAGAGCGGTGGTCCAGCAGATTTTATTTTTTTTTTAACACAATCGCATTGACTTCAGAAGGCCTTTATTAACCCCCCAAGGGCATTGGGACTATTTTTTATGATAGATGTATGCACTTTTTTGAGCTTCAAAATCTCAACAGCCATTCACTGCCATTATAAAGCTTGGAAGAGCCATGAATTTTTTAATATAACTTAGATTGTAGTTTGAAAAAGGAAACATGGGGTAATTTTCATTTTTAGTTGAACTATCCCTTTAATCTTATTAAAAAACATGTAATACTTTAAAAAACAAATCAAAGGTGTTTTTTGACATGTAACTACATTTTATTGTACTTTTAATAAAAGGTTTATAAGTTCATATTTATCGCAGCCTTTGTAGAAACCCTTCCCCACATACGCTTGGCTTGTCTTTAGCACATTGTCTTGAGTGCCATTACACCAGTGACCCGGCGTGGTTCTGGGTGGGCACCATGATGGGTACGGCCCCCATGCGGGACAGGGTGGCAGAGTTTATAGGCATGTTGAGCGGGCGCGGGGTCTGTGGCTGTGGCTGAGGCCCTTCAGTCCTCTGTGTGGAGCAGCTGTTGGGATTGAGGACTGCGGGAGTGTGATGGCGATTGTGGTGACGGTGTGTGTGATTTGGTGTGCTGCTGCCGTTGTATCCAGGTAGGCCGTGTAGTGGGTTGGGCTCCCCTGGGCGAAGGCGGTAGGTAGTTGTGCTACCAGAGGTGGTGAGGATGGAGGCAGTGTCCGAGGCACCCGGAGGGTATGGGTAATGGTTGTTTTGAAGTGGATGCTGAGGGTCCTGTGCAGGAGGGCTGGTGGCTATTGAGGACAATGTGCCGTTCTTTGATATGATGTCCGATCCTGTGCCGCTTTTAGCCCAGGAGACGCGTTTTGGAGCTTGTGCGTCTTCCCTGAAAGCAACAGAAAACAGATACTGCAATACACGCATCTAAACCATATAGATATCCTAATAAAATATAAGACATATACTCACTTGATATCATTGGCCATCTCTTCCTCAGTGTCATGGTTTCTCCTCAGGATAAAGATCAGGAATAAAACTAGAGCCATTAGACCAACCACAGAGCCCACCGTGGCTCCGGCGATCACCCAGGAATTGTTAGCTGTGGCAACAAGAGGAACAGTTCAGTTATAAGTAAAGCAGCAAGCAGCATTGAAAGGGCCCTCGAAAACAGCGAACGGTGAGCAATATGCATTTAAAGTGACAAATATAGAAGGAATATGTCAAAGTCATTTATATGTTCCAAACTTCCTGCTGCCAGCTGGTGGCGCTATGACTATACTGAATATTAGCATGAAGATGTCTTCAGGTCAGCACTTTTATCGAACATATGAAGTTTGGTGCAGACTGAACTTGATATGTTTGAGTTAGAACAAAGCATGATGTTGCCAACCTGGTGCCAACAGGTGGCGCTGTTATTATAATGGAATATTGGCCTTTAGATGTGTTTCTGCCAGGACTTTTATCGAATATGTAAAGTCTGGGGCAGATCGGACATTGTATGAGTTACAACTTCTTTTTCCATGGCGAAACACTGGATTTTGTCAGGCCGCCACAGACACGCCCTTTAACGAAAACTCAAGATCTTCGCAACTTAACATCGCAAAGCCTTTTAGATTAGACTGACCGAATATAATCAGGGCTCTATGCTTATTTTTCTTTTTAGGAGCACAGTCAAAATTTCAGGAGCACCTTCTAGTCAATAATCAAAAAATCTGATCAAAAATTAACCTTCCCATTACGAGGTGATATTTGACTCCTTAAAGTGATTTATAGGGGAATTTACCTGTGTAATGGCATTTTTATAACTTTATTAAAAGTATGTCATCTTTTATGTCAAATTTTTTAAAAATATATATTTTATAGGCTTTTTAAAATTTCTAATTAAAACAACAGAATAAGAACAAGTAGAATAAGAATAAGTTACCGATCAAATTAAATCAGTATAAACAAAATTAATTTGTACTACAGAGGTGGTGCACAAGAACACAAAAGTGGCTTGTAGGTGTATTTTCATGTTTAATAAGACTCAGCGGTGGCATGAGTGCAATCAAATTCATAAATACATGTTGAGATTAACCTTTTAATTATAATATTTTGAATACAGAAATATTAAATTATTTAAATAACTGAAAAAAAAACCTATAAATGAATCTAAAACTGCCAGTAGGTGGTGGCAAGTCACTGACTTAATTACTGAATCATTCATTCATTTGATTCATTCGAAGGGCTGTCTTTATGAGTGGAATATTGAATCATTGACTCACTTGATTCGTTTAAAAACGCACGTTCATTCATAAACTAAACACCGCTGTGTTTAAATAGAGATGCGAACGGCTCAGCTGTGACTTGTTTCAAAATATTTTTGATGACGAAAGAGAGCAAAATCAGGCAATAGTGTTATAGTCAGGCAATATAAGTCACTTTATATTAACTTTATTTAACTGTTGTATTAAATCAGTATCTCATTTACAAACTCTATAATCAACAAAGCTCTCTACACTGCACAAGCAGTCTCTTATTTACACTCTCTCTACACTTCGTTTATGAAAGGATTTGTGAGATATGTCTGTGATACTCAATGTTGCAAAAGCACATAGAAACATTTGGAGCTCCCCTCAGCACAAACACAAATATGCTGATTGTGTCAGTCACACTGGTGCTCCTAAATATTTTTTCATAGTCGCATACAGTAGTTTTTAGCTGCAATTATGTTTAGGCCCTCAAAAATGCGATTCATTTTTGAGAAGAAGAAGAATCGGAATAATAACAATAGGAAGAATGGAGCACCACGGTGCTTGGGCCCTAATTATAGTAACTGCACAAATCTACAATATAAAATGTTGCATCAATGTTTTACTTACGGGTGGAGACTTCTAGATTGATGTGGCAGCTGTCAGTCCCAGCCGTGTTGCTGGCACGGCAAACATATTTGCCGGACATGCTTTTGGTGAGGTTGCTAAGTCGAAGGGTGCCTTGTCTCTCATCTGAAAATACAATCAAACATTCGTAATGGAATCACTGAGCATCAAATATGTATTTGAATAGAGTTCACCTCTCTGTATCTGTCTTTCGGCGGTTGTGACCTATTGCAGCGTGTGACTACTTATTCTACTTTCAGGGGTGTCTGTTGAATTACAGGCACTTTCAGTCCTGAGGACTTTTAAAAATTACACTTTCTTAAAAAACACCTTTCTCATTTTCACCAACATTGTTGAACAGTATACACTACTAGGGATGGGATTTGACACAAACTTCACAATTCGATTCAATTCTAATTCACAAGCTTGCAATTCGATTCGCTTTCCGATTCAATATTGGTTCTTTTGGATATGTGAGAGATTCTATAATTGAAGATACATTTGGCATTTCAGAAAGTTAAGAAAAATAACTTTTTTTCAGTATCTTATTAAAAACTTATTTCAGTGCTCGCCAAACACAGTTGACTTCCTTTTTTTACTTTTAATGAAAAAAGACATGTCTTTATGGTATTGTCAACTCTGTTATGGACAAATTAGGCAATGTGTAGAAATAACAATAAATCGTAACAGGAAAAATCCTTTTCTTCATTAGACAAACAGTCCTCATAAACACTTGAAACTGAGATGATATTTCACCTATGCATACCAAAGGTACCTCCAATTATACAATCACCTGTATCAGTGAACAGATTATTAACAACCAATCATAGAACATTTAATTGAACTTATAACGGACAGTTGAAAATGGAGGAGAAGATTGTTTTTTATGCACTTAAGGCAATTAACATTACATTAACATTACTTACTAAATTGTTTTCAATTCACTCATTCTTTTAAGGCTGGTTATTTGTCACCTATGGTATCAATTTTGTATCGATACCGAGGTATCACATTCTGGTATCGTACCGAAGCTAAAATTACGGTATCAAGCCATCCCTACTTCACATTAAACAGTGCCAAACGGCATTTATTCTTTAAATACTGTATTAAAATGGACAGAATTTCATTGTGATTTATTAGATGTTTGCTATATTCTATTCATTAAAGGAGAAGTTCACTTCCAAAACAAAGATTCACATATAATGTACTCACCCCCTTGTCATCCAAGATCTTCATGTCTTTCTTTTTTCAGTCGTAAAGAAATTATGTTTTTTGAGGAAAACATTTTTCTCCATATAATGGACGGATATGGTACCCCGATTTTTCCAAAATGCAGTTTAAATGCAGCTTCAAACGATTTCAAATGCGGTTGTAAATGATCCCAGTTGAGGAAAAAGGGTCTTATCTAGCGAAACAATTGGTTATTTTCATTTAAAAAATACAATTTAAATACTTTTTAATCTCAAACGCTCATCTTGCCTTTCTCTCCCTGAACTCTTTGTATTCTGGCTCAAGACAGTTAGGGTATGTCAAAAAACTCCAATTGTATTTTCTCCCATAACTTCAAAAATCATTTCAAAATCATCCTACATCACTGCAGAAGAATCGACCCAGGCTTTGCAAAGTGAACATGCAAAGAAGATCAAACACCCTTAACAAAAAAGGTAAAACAGCAATATTGGACAATTTTGAAGTTGAGGGAGAACATGAGATGGGAGTTTTTCGACATACCCTAACTGTCATGAACCGGAACAAAAACAGTTCAGGCACAGTAAGACAAGACGAGCGTTTGGCATTAAAAAGTATATAAATGGTATTATTTTTTTATTAAAATAACTGATCGTTATACTAGATAAAACACTTCTTCCTCGGCTGTGATTGTTTACAACCACATTTGTGATCATTTAAAGCCGCATGTAAACTGCATTTTGGAAGTTTAAAATCGGGGCACCATATCAGTCCATTATATGGAGAAAAATGCTGAAATGTTTTCCTCAAAAAACATAATTTCTTAACGACTGAAGAAAGAAAGACATGAACATCTTGGATGTACATTATATGTGAATCTTTGTTTTGGAAGTGAACTTCTCCTTTAATTACAAACAGGCTAGACTGATCAATTCTGTGAATTTAAGAGTCAATATGGTTTCGTAAAAATTAGAATCGATTAAAATCAAGGAATTTATATATATATATATATTTTTTTTACCCAGCCCTAATTGAGAGCAAATAAGAGTATAATCCTTTGAAAATCCCTATTTATGAGAGTATTTTGTCATGACTGACATATATATGAGACATATGTGTTAAAGCTCTGGCTACAGTTATGTTGACAATCCTATGCCTATTTTCACTGCATGATGCTGGCAAGAAGGATGAGAAGTTAAAACCATAAAGACAGAGAACAAACATTACATTTCTGCCATTATTACAGTGCTGGCAGAGATTGCAGTCAGACCATCTGCTGCTGTAGCTTCTGTCCACACACTGATTGGCCTGCAGTGATGAGCAGCCAAACTCAAATTCCTCAGTGACCCAAAGCCGAGGCCAGACGCCCAGGGACCCCAGTCTGGGCTTTACAGATTTCACAGGCACTTTTATACTAATGAAGTGTCACTTAAAATGATTGGCTGCATAAAAAATACACTTCAGTGGTATGTTTATAGAAACCTTTAGTTTGTGTTGCTTCTACATTAAATAAGCTACAAAACACAGCACTGATTTTAGCTTTCTAACAAGACACAAATACTAGTACAGCACTACACGATTCATAATTTCAACAATGGGAGGGAAAAAAATATGAAAGGGGTAGGATGATGTTTAATATGCTTTTAGGCTGATATGCTTGGGATATTGAATGACTCTAATCTCACTGACACACATTGATACAAATGGCTGATTGCTAAAAATGCTTATCAAGCTTTAAGCTTTTTTGTTGTTTTTGTCCTTTTTGATGTTTTTTGTTGACACAGATTTTGTGCGGATAGTAAACCGCTCTCTGTAAAGGTTAGAGGTGCTGTAGGTCTCAAAACAGTGCATGAACAGTGTAAGATGATCCACCACTGTCATGACTGAAGGAGACGGGGAATGATAATTGGGATCAGGAAATAACCCTAGCCAGATTCAAACCCTGCCAGGCCCTATTTAAAATACATTTCTATGTATTTATATCTTACAATATTTTCACAATAATGTTACAAAGATTATCTTTAAAGACTATTTTACCTTCGACTTAAAATAATACCTCAGACCTCAGTCAGCCATTTATTAATTTATTCTTTAAGTAAAAACATCCCATTACAAGGACATACAGAGTTTTAAACATATCTTACTTTATGTGTTAAACTGCTTTAAAAAATACTGAGTGTACTTTCGAAAACAATTATGCAACCCTATAAAAGTTTGGGGTCGGTAAGTTTTAAGAAAAAAAGTCTCTTTGCTCACCAAGGCTGCATTTATTTGCTCAAAAAATACAGTAAAAACAGTAAAATTTTGAAATATTATTACCATTTAAAATAACTGTTTTCTATTTGAATATACTTAAAAAAGCAATTTATTCCTGTGATGCAAAGCTGAATTTTCAGCATCATTACTCCCGTCTTCAGTGTCACATGGGAAATAAGATATTTTTGTTGAAACCATAATACCTTTTTTAGGACTTCATTTGAAATAGTAATCTTTAGTAACATTATAAATGTCTTGACTGTCACTTTTGATCAAATTAAAAGGGGCCATCGGATGCTAAGTTCACTTTTACATGTTGTTTGAACATTAATGTGTGTTGTCAGTGTATGTACAAATCTGCCCTATAATGATACAAATCCATGCAGTGGTTTTTAATTAATCTGTAAAAATAATATTCCCTTTTTCAAATTGAGTCATTCTCAGATGCCTGTCGTTGTGGCGTCACACCCACAGAGGCCGCTCCCACAATAGTTGATTGACATGAGCGTTTTACCTCAGATCAGCTGTAACAGACCGCTCTCTTTGTTTCAATCCCAGCGCAGGGATGTAAGTTAGACAAGAATATCTCCGATTGAGCGATTGAGGTGTTGTGTTGCTGGATGTAATAATGAACATAGTGGTCGTCATTTACTCCCGACATCTGAGCCGCTGAAGATGCAGTAGATTACGTTTGTTTGTGAAGGGAATGCGCCTCCCGATCTACATCCATCTTCGTTCGTGCGAATCATTCGTGATCCAGCTTCACTTACAGCAGAAGTGAGTATAAGGGTTTTTTATGAATCTTTGCGATCGCCTTTCCTAATAAAGTGGTAGTTAGCAAGTTTAGCAGCTAAACGCGGCTGAAGTAAACAGGCTCGTCACTCCACAGAGAGAAGAGAGGGGCGGGGCGAGCAGAGCTCATCTGCATTTAAAGCAGCCTCGACCAGAATGAGATGATTTTTGCAGAGCTGATTTTGACAGGGTAAAAAGGGTGTTGTTTTACACAACCATTGAGAATTTTTAACCAACGTATATAATAGACTTTTCACTAAGACCCTAAAGAATCATATCAACTTGTGGAAAATGGACATCCGATGACCCCCTTTAATGCATAATTGCTGAGTAAACTTATGTCTTTCAAAAAAAAAAAACTCTTACTGACCCAAGACATGTATAAACAAACAACTGTTGAGGAATAAACTAAACTCTCAAGAGTCTAACTAAAGAAGTTTTCTCTATTCTATAGTCTATTCCCTTACCTAGGTATCCCAGCACAAGCACAGGCTGGGGGCAGGACCTCCACTCTGTGAATGCGCAGATGAGAGTGACAGAGAGAGGATGAGAGGAAGACATATGACCGGTATGATACGCTTGTCTTTCCTGAGGGGAGAGTTACTGAGCACCTCGCCTCCCTCAGGACTTCCATGTCAGGGAGACCCACGTGCCTGGGATCAAGGAGGAAATTTGCTGCATGGTTGATAAGTATAAGCCAGCTTTCGAGAACAGCTGGCACAGCCGTGTATTTCGACTAAAGATTTGTGCTGATCAGAACAACATGTCAACAGAAATCGTCATGATATGTTTGGGAAAAATGCATTGGATACTAATACACATTTTCTATGCTTATGTCATGCTTTCTTTATCTTTCGATATGGAGTTGAGAGAACATGCCAGTAGAAATGTTCCAATGTTCAAGATGTTCCTGGCACTCAGTCAAGGTCAAACTTGTTGTGTTTAGAGGCAGATGGGAACGTGTCTCTCTGGCTGCTCTGAGGGCAATGAAGCCATTTCCACCTCTCCTCAGGCCAAAGAGAGGAAGACACGCTAAAGCAGTGATAAATGATGCCTGTGCTCTTCCTCTCTACACAGCATCTAACCAGTCTCATCGAGATAATAAACAGATCACACATAGAGAAAAAACAGCACCTTAAAAAGATACAACAGTGATAACAAAATGAAACCTATTTAACAGTCATACACTACCGTTCAAAAGTTTGGGATATGTACGACTTTTAAAAAAAGCAGTGGCTATGTGCACTAAGTGCAAATAGTGATAGATGCTATTTACACTATGCAAAAAACTAGTATTTTCTGTTATTTTAATACTACTTATTCCAAATAGTGGCATATATCAAGCCCGTTTCCACCAATGAATACATTTTTTTAAAAAGGTAATTGCGGTGGTAAATGAGGTATAAAGTTAGAAATGTGTAATATAAACATGCAGTTGCAGGTTAAAGTCAGAATTGCGAGACAAATTCTGAGAAATAAAGTCACAATTCTGAGAAATAACGACAGAATTGCAAGATATAAACTTGCAATTACAAGGTATAAAGTTAGAACTACGTAATATACTCACAGTTGTGGGTTAAAGTCAGAATTGCAAGGCAAACTCGCAATTTTGAGAAATAAACTTACGATTCTAATAAATAAAGTCACAATTCTGAGAAGTAACGTCAGAATTGCAAGTCAGAACTGCGTAATATAAACTTGCAGTTGTGGGTTAAAGTCAGAATTGTGAGACAAACTGGCAATTTTGAGAAATAAACTTGCAATTCTAGTAAATAAAGTCAATTCTGAGAAATAACACCAGAATTGCGAGATAAAAACTTAATTCAGATTTTTTTCCTCAGAATTGTGAGATACAAACTCGCAATTATGAGGTATAAAGTCAGAAATGTGTAATATAAACTTGCAGTTGCGGGTTAAAGTCAGAATTGCAAGACAAACATGCACTTTTGAGAAACAAACTTGCAATTCTAATAAATAAAGTCAATTCTGAGTAATAACGTCAGAATTGTGAGATATAAACTCGCAATTACGAGGTATAAAGTCAGAATTGTGTAATATAAACTTGCAGTTGCGGGTTAAAGTCAGAACTGCGAGACAAACTGGCAATTTTGAGAAATAAACTTGCAATTCTGAGAAATAACGTCAGAATTGTGGGATATAAACTCACAATTCTGACTTTTTCTTAGAATTGCCAGTTTATATCTCATAATTCGACTATTTTTCTGTTGTGATATGAGATGTGAAAAGGGAGAATTTGCTCAGCAACAGGCAGGTTCAAACTTGGGTCGATCACATCAAAACTGCACTATGCGCTAAAAAAGAATGGGTAAAAATTGTGGAAATATTATTGCCATTTAAAATTACTGTATTTTTTTTTAAACACAACTTATTCCTGCAATGGTAAAGCATCATTACTCCAGTCTTCAGTGTCACAAGATCCTTCAAAAATCATTGTAATATGCTCAAGAAAAAAAATTGCTGTTGAAAACTGTTTTGCCGCATAATATTTGTGTGGAAACTAACACATTTTCTGTATAAAACCATGCATTTAAACAACAACTAAAAAATTGTATTGATCGTATATTTCTTTTTTCTGCTTTAGTAAGATTTATCAAAGAGCTGTTTAGTTTTAAGCCCTACAATTTGGCATTTGGTCTCCTAGGAATTTTAAATGTTTTTTTTTAAAAACCAAGTAAAATAAGCACTGTGATTGACATTACTTGTGACTACAGCATAAATTACAGTCAAACAACATGAAATTTATAACTGTTGTGTGGTTTATAGTTGTTAACAAGTAGCAACATCAAGCCTAAAACAGCTGACCGATTTTTTCAACATATTAATTCCCAAAACCTCAAAAGAAATTCCTCAGGGAACAAATGGTAAATTAGCCTTCCAGGTTGGTCTACAAATAGACATCATAACAGAACAACTCTATAATCATCTAATTCATTTTATATATTATAGACAGTTTTACCACTTTATCTCTTTAAGATTTTTTGTTGTTGTTTTAAGAAATTAATACTTTTCAGAAAACATGCATTAAATCAGTCTAAAGTGACAATAAACACACTTAGAATGTTGCAAAATATTTCTATTTCAAATAAATGAACTTTTGCAGTGGTTTTCACAAAAATATTAAGCAGCACAATGTTTTCAGCATTGATAATGAGAAGAAATTTTCTTGAGGAAATCAGCATATTAGAATGATTTCTCAAGGATCATGTGACACTGAGGACTACAGTAATAATGCTTAAAATTTAGAAATAAATTACATTTTAATGTATATTTAAAAGATGTTAATAATAGATCACAATATTACTGTTTTTACAGTATCTACAGTAACATTTAAAAATCTCACAGATCCCTATCTTTTAAATGCCATAAATTAACCACATCTTAAAGGGATAGTTCACCCAAAAATGAAAATTTGATGTTTATCTGCTTACCCCCAAGGCATTCAAGATGTAGGTGACTTTGTTTCTTCAGTAGTACACAAATTAAAATTTTTAACTCAGACCGTTTCAGTCTGTCAGTCATATAATGGGATCCACAGCTTTGAGAGTCAAAAAAACATACACAGACAAAACCAAATTAAACTCTGCGGCTCGTTGGGAGTCGGTGAAAAGTCAACACTCCTGCAAACGTAATCTTTTAGTTTTTAATCGGTTGCAACAATCAGGATAAGCACATGTAAGTACCATTTTGAGTAGCCGTCGTACCCACAATATCAGCGTATAAACAACGAGTGATGTATACGTGCGACAGATCGCTTCCGCACATGTGTCTACTAGGGGTGTAATGGTACACAGATGTCAAGGTTCGGTACGTATCATTTGGTTCGATACAATTTTGGTACAACAGGAAAAAAACAACAAATCTACTATGCTAGATTTCTTGTCATTTATTTTGAACAACCAGTAGTACCAATTATATTTTTTTCTGACCTAGATGTGAAAATACTAAATATTATATCAAATTATAATGTTACATAATGTTACGTAGCCTATATATGCTGAGTTTCAGTTCATTTTGTGACAGCAAGGAAACTCAAATGGCAGAAAGCGACATCCTATTTGTTTTCTTTATTTTACAAAAGACCTTTTACAGTGATGCATTATTAACAAAACAGTAAATGACAGTGTTTTCAGTTGATTTTGCTGGTATAAGGAAACTGTTGAAGTAATCGTGCTGGCGCACACACACACAAAACCAATCAGTTCCAGCATTGCTATCTTGAAAGCGCAGTTGGTACTTTATCAAAATAAAACACAGTGAACCAAACATCGGCGCACCTGCCCCATTGTGTCACTGTTGTAACGCGACTGAAGTACAAAGTCTATAATTAACATAATAAATAATAGTTTAGCAAGTGGATACATCGCAAATGCGAAAATATTATGGAATATTTGGATTTGTGCCGAATGAGAGAGGTAGGATACAAGAACACAAAGCTCCATTTCGCAAACAGTGTAGTGCACAAGCCTTAAAAGTAACGTTATACTCCTTTGTCAGTGAGAGACGCGTTCAGAATCAGCACATGGTCACTGACTAGTGGTCTTTGTTTTCAAGTGCGCAACTCCTGGCATTCGCTGTTCTTCTGCTGGCGGTTATCACACAGAGCTGCATTACTGCGGGCGCCCCCTTCTGGATTGAGGTTGAATTGCATGTATTCGTTGTAAGGCCTCATGCACCGAACTGAGATGTATTGTCAAGCTGCGTTCACACTAGCAGCGACTTCTGCATGTCGCCAGTGGCTGGTGACGAGGTTTCCAGTGGGCGTTGTCACTACTGGTTGCCTTGACAGCGAATCAGGTTTCTTGCCGCTAAATACAAACATTTTGGAGGCAAAAGACTAAATATAATATAAATATAAATTAAATCTGTACATACAAACAAAAACGAATGAGAAGCAGAGCCTACTTTTTTCCATTGAGTATGTTTATCTATGGCTGAGAGGAGAATGATCACATGAGCTCTACCGTCTTCTTTCCTATTGACTGTCGCTCCCGAAAGTCGCTCTTCATTTGCATAAAGTTGAGAGATTCTGAACTGTCGCATTGTTGGACACGCCCCATCCGGTCGCCAACAGTTGTTGTAGCTCGATGTCGCTCTTGACGCTGGAAATCGCCAGCTTTCCATTGAAATGAATTGGATCATGTTCGCTTTCTCGCTACCTGTCGCTTGTAGTGTGAACGGGGCTTTATGGTGCGTTTCCACTACAGCGTCAAATCCGTGCTCAGTGTCGCTGGCAACGCTACAACGCCACTGCTTTGGGGCGTGTGAAATTTAGGGCAGAGTACACTTCTGAAAACAATGCTTACACTCTTTTTGCGTTTTATATCTTTCTTTTAGCGGCGGTTCGCAAACTAAACACTTTATTAGCACCATAGCATATAATGAAAGTATGCAAAGTGCATTTACTTTTGGACGACTTTTTCAATGATATGTGATTTCATCTCAGTAATCCACTAGTTCTGCAAACACTCGGAAACATATGTCAGAAATCTTGCCTTGCTTACTTTTCAAAGCGATTGGTTGTCACCTGGCGTTTTGTGCTTTAGATTTGCATAAAGTTGAGGAATGCCCAACCTTTTTGATGCTCTCAGCCACTCTCAAGGCTTTTTCCGCGCCACTTTCAATCCCATAATGCACCCCGTGAGCGTTTACGCTCAACTGCCATAGGAATGAATGGAAAACACTCGCTACGTACCAGTGGAAATGCACCGTTACACCCCTAGTGCCGGCTTTTGTGAACGCGTTCATTGCGGTGGATCAGAGGTTAAAAATGATATAAATACTGTTCAGTTTCTTGGACAGACCAATTGTTTAGTGTCTTAATACCTCAACGTATCGTCACGAGCCGCAGGGTTTCATTTAGTTTTTTCTGTGTATGTTTTTTTGACTCTCAAAGCTGTGGATCCCATTGACTGCCATTATATGACTGACGGACTGCAACAGTTTGAGTTAAAAATCTTTGTTTGTGTTCTACTGAAGAAACAAAGTCACCTACACCTTTAATGCCCTGGGGATAAGCAGATAAACATCAAATTTTCAATTTCGGGTGTTCTATCCCATTAAGCAGTCAAAATGCATCAATCCGTACAGCAAATTACACAAAATTTTCACACTTTACTCTTCAGTATCAATAATGTATGGAAAACAAAATCAAAAATTCTTTTTAATGCATCCACAGAAGCTCTTGGATAAAGAAAGAGGATCAAACGATAGCAAACATACAGATGCGAGAGACTCACTTTGCATGGGAGAGAAGAAGACCTCAGTAAGAGGAGCTGCTTTGGTCCATTTGTACTGAGGAACAGGTTTGCCATAGCTGGATTTACAGCTTAGTGTTACATTGCCACTCAGTACAGGATTTCCTGTCATAGAGCATACAGGCGTGGATGGAGGAACTAGAACAAACAGAGAAAGAAATCATGAGACAGACATAATTCCCCAAATATGTTAATACAGCCACATTTTGCCAATGTACCTTTAACATTGAGGTGTAGCTCTCCAGACAGGCCTGGAGCTCCAGGAATGATGACGTGGCAGTGATAGCGCCCGGAGTCAGACTCCTGCGTGTTATTGATGTAAATAGACAGATTGGCAGAGGGCATCGACATGGCAAAACCCACCCGCCTTCGAAAGTCAGTGCTACCGATGCCAATCTGTCCCGAGAAGTAGGAGATGACCTGCAGTCAAAAACACACAGAGAGACCTTAGCAGTATTATACATTTGCAAACTGTTTGTCTTATCACAATTTAAAATAACAGTTTTCTATTTGAATATGTAGATATTATTGGATATCAGTAGATTCATATGGTAAAACGCATTTGAGAGGATTCTGGCACTGTTGAGCGAGTGGCCGGCTCAGATGCAAGTGCAGATGGTCAATATCAAATTTTAGGCTGATTTTCCATCTATTTATGAAACTAGTAAAACTAAGGATTATCATAAGCAGCACAAATATTCATACACATGCGTACGTTGCATGTCATAGCTGCCATGCACATACGATATAACTACACTATATCACACCTCGGAGTGTATTTGCTTAACATTTACATCTCGATCTAAAATTTTCAGCAATAGCGGCTCCTGTTAATCCACTTCTCACCCATTCATCAAATTCATCACGTGTATTTTGATAAGTAGTCTTTGACCTTTCAAGTGTTCCATACTCTTCCTGTGACATTAACGTGAAAGCCATCTGTTGAGTGAGGCTGTGAAAGAGGATGCGGAGGGGAGTCGGGTCTGACATGTCAGGTCCGTGTAATTTATTAGTCTGCTGATGGACGACAACAGATTGTTCGAGCATGTAATCCATTCCTCTTTTTTACACAATGACCGCAAAGGAGGACAGGAAATGGATAGCTGACCAATAAAATGGACTTATGATACATTCAGCATTACAATGAATTTAAAATTGGGGTAAAAGGTTAAGGCTGTATTAAAATATATATACATTTGTATATATACATGTATATAATGTAGGCTTCTACAAAATTCAACATCAAGATTATAGATTAAATATATAATATATACATATTTTATTCATTATTATTAATAAATCAATTATATATAATGTGGACTGTATTAATTTTTTTTAAACATCAGGATCATGATTTAAAAATATAGAAACTTAATTATTAATAAATGGCATATATTACATGGGACCTATATATAACATAGACTTATTAAAAAATTAAAATGTATCAACATTTTATATAAATGTAATAATTTTTTATTAATAAATTATCCATATATAACATGGACTTATTCATGTAATTAGTATAACTATATATATTATTATTATAAATTATTAATTACTTATATATAACATGAGACTTATATATAACATGGACCTATTAAAATTCAACATCAAAAATTTTACATAAATGTAATGAATTACTAATAAATTATTTATATATAACTTTTTAAACATTAGGTTTTTTGTTTAAATGCACATAAATGTAATTCACATGGACGTATTTTAAATTTAATACCATTAATAAATTAATTGTTAATAAATTATATATAATTATATATAAATATATGTATAAATAATTTATATTATATATATATATATATATATATATATATATATATATAAAAATTATAAATTAATTACTTATATATTACATGGGACCTATAAATAACATGGACCCATTCAAATTCAGATATATAAATGTAATGAATTATTATTATTAATAAACTATTTAAAAAAATTAAATTCAACGTCAAGATTTTGGTTTAAATGCATATATATTTAATTACTTTTTAATTAATAAATTCATTATATATATATATATATATATATATATATATATATATATAAATCATGGACTTATTTTAAAATTGAATATATATATAAACTTAATTAGTTATTAATAAATTACATTGGACCTATATATAGCATGGACTTATTAAAGTTATTACATTTAATTTTATTTTATTTTACTAATTTAAAATTCATCCACATTTTACATAAATGTAATGAATTATTATGAAATATTATCCATATATAACATGAACTTATTTTAAAATTGAATATCAAGATATTCAATTTAATTACTTATTGTTAATAAATTAATGATATATGACATGGACTGTATAGCATACACTTTTAAAATTTAACATCAAGATTATGGGTTAAAAATATATAAACTTAATAAATTGTTAATTAATTACTTATATATTACATAGAACCTAGAATGGACTCATTAAAATCAAAACTGAATTATTAATAAATGATCCATATATAACATTTTAAAATTCAATGTGCAGCTTATATAGCAGTGTATATTTACTGTAATAACTCAACATACAGCCATTATTGTCAAAACAGCTGGCAACAAAAGTGAGTACACCCTAAGTGATAACAGCATATGTCATTTAACCATGCAAAGCCACATGTCCTATTTATCATGTTCATGTTTTTGTCTGCCTGACAGGACCATACAAAGTTGTATATCTTGTATCGTGTTATCTTGAGTACAGTTCTCTCATACTGACCACTGGATGTTCAACAAGGCACCTCATGGCAAAGAACTCTCTGAAGATTCAAGAATGACAATTGTTGCTCTCCACAAAGATGGCCTTGGCTATAAGAGGTTCAGTAACAACCTGAAACTGAGTTACAGTACTGTGGCCAGGGTCATACAGAGGTTTTCCAAGACGGATTCCATTCGGAATAGGCCTCGCAAGGGTTGATCAACGAAGTTGAGTGCTCGTTCTGTGCGTCAGGTGCAGAACCTGACTTCAAAAAACAGATGCATGAGTGCTGCCAGCATTGCTTTAGAGGTTGCAGAAGTAAAAGGTCCACTTGTCAGTTCTCAGACCATACGCCACACATTGCAACAAGTCGTTTTGCATTGGTGTCATCCGAGAAGGAAGCCTCTTCTGAAGCTGGCTTACAAGAAAGCCTGCAAACAGTTTGCTGAAAACAACCTGTCCAAGAGCACGAATTACTGGAACCATGTCCTATGGTCTGATGAAACTAAGATAAACTTGTTTGGCTCAGATGGTGTCTAGCATGTGTGGTGATGCCCTGGTGAGGAGTACCAAGAAAATTGTGTCTCTTGTACAATCAAGCATGGTGGTGGTAGCATCATGGTCTGAGGCTGTATGAGTGCTGAGGGAAACATGTACTGTACATTTCTGAAGCAGAACACGATGCCTTCCCTTCAGAAACTGGGTCGAACGGCAGTTTCCCAGCATAATGAGCCCAAACACACCACCAAGATGACAATTGACTTGCTGAGGAAGGTGCAGGTGAACCCTATTGAGCACCTATGGGGCATCCTCAAGCATAAGGTGGAGAAGCACCATGTGTCTAACATCCAGCAGCTCCGTGATGTCATTATAGAGGATTTGAAGAGCAACAACCTGTGCAGCTCTGGTGAACTCCATGCGCAGAATTGACACTTTGGATAAAGTTTTGACGAGTTCACTTAGGTTGTACTTACTTTTGTTGCCAGCTGTTTTGACAATAATGGCTGTATACTGAGTTATTTTTAGGGGACAGTAAATATACACTGCTATACAAGCTGCACATTGACTATTCTAAAATATATCCAAGTTTCATTTCTATAGTATTGTCCCTTGAGAAGATATACTAAAATGATTGCTGAAATGTGAGATGTTTGTGAGATACTGTATATACATTTAATAGATTTTCAATGATAAATTAATTAAATATAACAGAATCCAAGACTTACATATAACATGGACTTGCACACATATATAATATTATTATATTACTACTTAATTTTCCGTACAAATATTCGATGTGTAAAGAATTTCTAACACTATTTCCAAAAATACTCACTTGTTTGGAGTCATTGGCCATGAAGGTCCAGATGACCGCGTTCTTCTCTATGGAGGTAGTGGGGGTGTACCAAGCCTCCAGAACGACCATTTGTCCCATGATTACCTCCATGTTTTTCCGTGGCATCTCGACCCGCTGAGAGTCACCTGTGATGGCAGTCAAACAGCCACCGTTAGGATTTATCCTGGAGTTCAGAGGGCAAGTTCGGCAACAGGACTTGACTTTAAGGTGACATCATTAAATTGTACATTTGACAAAAAAATCATAATCCTACAAAGGCAAAATTCGTAATCCAACCAAACACACACAGAAAAAACCTTTAAAACCTCATCCCAAAACTCATGTACTAAAAATGAATAAGGTGAAATAAGGTGTCTCTTTCAGCAGTCCCGTGAAAAAAAAAAAAAAATGCATTCATTGCATACAATTTTTTGTATGCATACAATGATGCATCTTCCAGTAGCAAAAAGTGCATAAATGCATCCAGTCGCTGTGATATGACTTGATTTGATGGATTTAGTACAAATCACTTCTTAAACACTAGTTACTGTAACTGAAGTATAATAAGCAATTAACAGCAAGAGGTCACAATGAATTACCAAGGCAGTTTGAGCAAAGAGCAAGAAAACTGAATATAAAAAGCACTTTTTGTGCACTGAAGAAAGTACCCTGAGCAGACTAATTTAAACCCATCCAAAGTCAGGAATCACTCACAGGGCAGGAAGTCTCCTGAGCTGCTCAGCTGCAGGTGGATCAACTGATCCCAGCATTCCCGACTGTCCTGGTCAGCCAGTTTGGCGGTGGATGGATCGCTCGCTCACAGACAGACGTGGTGGTGGAGCTCTGCTGCGCTGCACTGCTGCTATATTCCCTTTACTTTCAGCTTTAAACTGAATCTGCCTGTGACGTAAATACGCCGACGTCTTGCTTTAGGCTGAGCGCTGCCCTCAAGCTGCTTTGTTATTGCTCATGAGACTGCGCCCATCTCTCTATTTATTAATTTCTGTTGTGGATCTGGACTAGTAATCCTCCAACAATCCGCAGCTCAATCTCGCCACGCATTCTACCGGCTCACGTGAAACAAGTCGAGCTCAGCTGGACTTAAAGATGATGTAACCGACGGCTCCTTTGACGAGCGCGTTCACTGCTGGACTGTCTTCATTCATATTCTCACAGAAAGATAAACCTCCCAGATTAAAGGATCCGACAGGAAACTGATCTAAAATTTAACCACATTCCTTAATTACCTCACAGGGGGAGCTATATATTAGTACAAAAGATTTTTATTCTTATTACTATTAGTAATAAGAAATAAGCACATTTTATTATTACATTATTATATTTGTTATATTGTAATATTTTTTTTATTTTATTTTATGTAATATTATATCTATATGTTAAAATATTAATAAATTATAAATAATAATAAATAAAGTATGATCTATACAAATAATCTATATTATAATGTTATTTTATATCATTATAATTATATATTATTACATTAATATATTGTAATTATTATAATAAACAATAAAAAATATTTTAAAGATATTTTAAGAATTAAGTTTTATTGAGCAAGGATGCATACAAAATACAAAACAGTTATTTTAATATTTTGTAAGAATATTTCACAATACTGTTTTTCATGTATTTTTTATTTTTAAAAAAAGCATAAGAGACTTTCAAAAACATTTAAAAATATTACCAACTTCAAAATTTGTACAGTACAGTATATCAAAAATAAATACGTAATTAAATACCAAAATAGTGAATTTAGAGTGTATGTATGTATTTATGTGTAATTATTTTAAGTGTGTTAAATAAATAAATAAATAAATATAACTATACACTTACACACTGCATTATATATATATATATATAAAATCAAAAACAATATAATTTTAGAAATAAATTAACCTCAAAATTTGTATTATCAAAAATAAATATGTATTAGATTCAAAAAAGTTGATTTAAAATGTATTACATATATAGTATATAATCTCTCTCTCTCTCTCTCTATATATATATATATAATTAAATATATATATATATATATATATATATAATAAAAATCATATAATTTTAGTAATACATTTTAATTTTAGTAATAAATTAACCTCAAAATCTGTATTATATATCAAAAATAAATGTCATTAAATGCAAAAAAAGTGTATTTAAAGTTTATTATACAATATATACAATCAATATGCAGTGCGAAATCAGTAATCATTTTAGTAATACATTAATATACATTTACATTACATTTACATTTACATATAAATCATAATATACTATATATACACTCGTACAAAATATTTTTAAAAAAGTGTTTAAAGTGTACTTATTTATTTAAGTGTATTTATTTAAAGTGTATACATACTCACAATTAGTTATATAATCAATAATAATATAATTTTAGTAATAAATTATTATACATTATAATATTAGATATACACTGCGGAAAACCAATAAATAAATAAATAAACTGTAAAAATAATAAAACACAATGTATTTAAAACTTTTCTTGGACCAAAATTTACTTCACAGACTGTCTGATTCAATCATAATATTATCCAAAAACAGTATTGTACTTGTTTCTGTCTGACAGATTTGTTTTGCTTTTGTCACCCTTTAATCTTTTTAGTGTTGAAGGCTCAATCTTCCCGTTCCTCCCGGCCTGGGACTTTGGACAGGGTGTAAGTAGGACATGCATCGCCTGGGTTCATGAAAGCGGTGTGCCGATGTGCGACGGCTCTCTGATGTGCTGCGCTCAGCAACTGTCCTAGGTTTATCCCTTACATTTCTGAGCCATAGTAGTTTATTAAATCAAGGAAAATCTTCCCTAATCCCGTCCCTGGCTCCATCTGTGCCGCTCTAGACAGACACACGCAGCACCAAGGTGGAAAGCCTGACACGGACACCTTGATTCGAGGATTACCACGCGGCCACACAACACTCACATATACATGCATGTACATTTACACACAAGAACAGACCTGATGAACTCATTTAGAAGTTCAGATCCTGATGAAGAACCTAGAAAGCTATGCACAGTTTGTACTGTAAAAAATCAGATGCTGTTGATTGACACTGACACTGAGCTCTGGGACTGAGATTTCCAACAGTGGGATATACAGTACTACTATGGACATTCAGAAAATGAAGACTGGAGAAGCTGCACTAAAGCAATTAGTGAGAGACAACTTGTGGAAAACATCACCCCTAAAATTAAAAACCAAATGGAGACCATAAATTACAGTACAGACTATTGCAGTTACACGAGGCCACCTATTGAGGGCAGCACAATACTGCAAGATGATAACAAAAGAGAAAGGGTGATAGATGAGTTAGATGAACAGATTTAACAGGGTATATATCAATGCCACTGAGTCTCATGTGCATTCAAGAGAATCAGAAATCGACATCAGATCACAGTTTATAAAGCAGATTTTAATCCAGGGTCTTTAAAAATAAAGGTCCCAACAGTTTTCACAGTGATAATATAGAAGAATCATTTTGGGTTCACCAAGTGTATATGACTTTCTTCTTTCAGACAAATTCAATTGGAGTTATATTAAAAAAATGTCCTGCCTCTTCCAGACTTTATAATGGCAGTGAATGGCTGTTGTGATTTTGAAGTCCAATAAAGTGCATCCACCCATCATAAAAAGTACAAATCAGAAGTACAAAACGAGAGAGACTGGTTTTCCTTTGCTGTAAACAAAACCTGGTTCTCACAAGACTAGCATATTCTCACTAGAGCGCGTGAACGCGTGTACGACAGTTAGCAGAAGCTAGAGATTACGGTTTATAAAGTTTTAAATATGGATATTTTTCTTACAGAAATGCATAAATTTGCTTAACATCTTTGCAAATTTATTAAAAATAAAAAAACTGAAAGAATTCCATTGCATAAGTATTCATACCATTATCTGGGACAGTTGAAATTTAGCTCAGTAGCACTCATATCGCTTGTAGATGTTACAACACTTTGAGTGAAGTTAATCTGTGGCAAATTCAGTTGAATGGGTATGATCTGGAAAAGCGCATTTGTTTTAATAAAAGGTCTAACAGCTGAAAACGCATAGCAGAGCAAAAACCAAGCCCTGAGGTCAAATGAACTGCCTGTAGAGCTCAGAAACAGCCATAGATCTGAGGAAGAGTTTAGAAAAAATTCTGCTGCATTGAAGGTTCACAGAAGCATGTAGTCTCCGTTACCCTTAATGGAAAAGTCTGAAAATACCAGGACTCTTTCTAGAGCTGACTTCCTGGCTAAACTGAGCAATTGATGCAGAAGGGCTTTGGCTAGACTGGTGACCAAGAAGCTAATGGTCACTCTAGTTGAGCTCCATGATCATATGTGGAGACAGTAGACACCTACAGAAGGACAAACATCACTGCAACACTCCACCAACCCGGTCTTTATGGCAGAGTGGCCAAACTCAATCCTCTCCTCAGTGAAGATACATGAAAACCCACTCAAAATTGGCAAAAAAGCACCTAAAGGACCCTCAGACTGTGAGAAACAAGATTCTCTGGTCTGATGAACCTCAGTTCCAAGCATCTTGTTTGAATGCAACCAGACACTGCTCATCACCTGCGCAGTACCATCCCAACAGTAAAGTGTGCTGGTAGCACTCGTCAGAGTAGAAGGAAAGCTCAACACAGCAAAATACTGAGATAGCCGTAATGAAAACCCAGAACATTCAGAACCTCAAACTGGGCAGAAGGTTCACCTTCCAACAGGACAATGACCCTAAGCACACAGCACAAGTGGCTAATAGACAACTCTGTGAATGTCCTTGAGTGGCCCAGCCAGAGCCTTGGCTTGAACCCAATCAAATATTTCTGAAAATGTCTGGCAGTCCCCATCCATGCTGACAGAGCTGTGAAGAGGTGGGGAGAAGAATGGCAGATAATTGACAAATGCAGATGTGCAAAGCTTGTCGCATCATACCCAAAAAGACTTAAGGCTGTAAAGGTGCTTTAGCCAAGTACTAAGTTAAGGGTATGAATACTTATGCAATGTACTTATTTCAGTTTTTTAATTTGAATAAATTTACAAAGTTGTCACAAATCTGTTTTTTGGTTTGTCATTATGAGTGTAAACTGACGGAAAAAAGGAATTTAAAGCAGTTTAATAAGGCTACAACATAACAAAATGAAGGGGTATGAGTACTTTCGCAAGAAACTGTTGATTGTATTCTTCTAAAAGAAGAAAGTCATATACACCTAAGATGACTTGAGGGTGAGTAAATCATAGGGTAATTCTCGTTTTTAGGTAAACTATCCCTTTTTTTCACAAAATTGTAAATAATGTTATTTAATATTAAACACAATTTCTTATATATAATCAATAAAAAATAATATAATTTTAGAAATTAATTAATATACATTATAATACATCATATATACACTGTAAAAATACATGATTTTTTTACGTTTCCGTTAACTCTAAAACACAATGCAATGCAGTGCAAACTTCAAAATGCAGATAAAACTGTAAAAATTTATATGGGAAATTATTTATATTATTATTATTATATTAATCCATTACATTGTGGCCTATTTTTACCAATTTTATTAATGTACATAATTTAACTCAACTGAGTTTTCAGTGAAATGGACTGATCTGATTCAACACACTGTCTCAGTGATCCAGTCGAAACAGTTCTCAAGTTTACAGCTCACTGGAGGGGAAAAAAAATGTCTGTTCCTCACACAAAGCTTTCAAATGGCTTCAAAAGATTTGCAATACAGAGGTGTGGACAGATGTGGTTAGTGCAGCAGAACTGTTGTTATATAGTAAAACAGTGTAAAGATTCTTTGAAATTCCCTAAATTTTCCTTTTACGTTCCACAGAGAAATAATTTGAAGAATAATTTGAATGACAAAACGGGTGAGTAAATAGTATGAGATTGAAGTGGATTTCTAGGCAACAACTAGGCTACAAATAACTAACTTCATCCAAAGATTCGTTGTCGATGTATAGGCCTACTCTAAAAGCAAAAGCTGAAATCCCCCGGCACATCCCAGGTGCTCAAAAACAGGCAAGCATCTTTTATCAAATGTCCTTCCTGAGAAGGAAAAAAAAAACCTTGAACCTAGTGCTGATGTGAGCCTACTCTCATTAAACAGAGACCCATTGTCTTCTAATATAATCTCCTCTTTTGCTTGTCTCCGGCTCACAAGGTTTGTCTGATAAAGCTTTAGCATGAGTGATCTGAGCCAGCCCTGAAATACCTGCTAATCTTGGGCAGCTGCACATCAGAAAGCACTTAACTGAGGAATGGGCGACGCGGCTCAGGTCTGATGAGCACGACTGACCCTTCCTGTCTGATTGTTGGGGGAACGCAGGGTTTAATTATCAGAGAGTTTACCTTGAATGCTGAGAGCGAGGTCAGCGGTATATGGTGACACTGAGTGAAGTTTGCAAAGGCTGATATGGGCAAATATGAATGCTAAATCTCTTAAAGGAGGAGTTTGTGAGTTAAACAAGAGTTTTCTGGCAGATGGCAATTGAATAATAAACATTTGGTGAAGGCTCCTTTAAATAGGATTACATCAGTTTAATCTCTAGTGCTATTTTAAGCAATTTTCAGTGTGTTGTCACATCAAAGGACCTCTAAATCCCTGCAAGTTTAGATCGATTGTTCATGCATACATGGACATGGACAAGACTGTCATCAGGGGAGGACAATCAGGAACAGTGTTCTGGGTCTACCAAGGTCCATTAGGTTGTAGCCTACTCAGGCCCTACGAATTTTAGCAAAGGGCATAGTATAGTAGCTATTTCCTACATAGGCAGCATTCTAACCATATAATCTATGATAATATTGTACTTATTGTGCATTTTGACGTTATCGAGTATATCGCAAAAAACAAATAAAAACACACCCAGAGAGTGGACACATATACTATAAGATGTAGGTTAGACTACTGCGCGAGCACATTTAGAGTTTATGCTTTCACTGTGTGATTTAGTCTATTAAAACACATTTAGAATAACCCAAAAATTCAAGGTAAGAGGGGAAACATGCCTCCGTATGACTTTTATATGTCTTTATATATTTATATCATCTGATATAGTTAATATCACACAAACAGTGACTTTTTTTTTCCAAATATCAGCATGACTGCAAATGTGAGTTTGATTTGCTGAACAGTTTAGTAAACAAGAAATTAATATTAAGTGACTTATATTTTAGACATAACAGTTCTTGTTTTTGCTATATTTCAATAACCAAAATAGCTCCAAACAAAGCCGCAGTAGAACTGTTGTGTATCTCTTAGCCACACACAGTGTTTCCTCAATGAATGAATTTGACCAAATCAGATGAATGAATGAGTCAATGACTCACTCATGCAAATTCGCTGCCACCTATTGGTGTTTTAGTTTTATACACTGACCAAAATTATAAATGAAACACTTTTGGCTTGTGGAATGTTGGTCCACTCCTTTTCAATGGCTGTGCGAAGTTGCTGGATATTGGCAGGAACTGGAACACGCTGTCGTATACGCCGATCCAGAGCATCCCAAACGTGCTCAATGGGTGACATGTCTGGTGAGTATGCTGGCCATGCAAGAACTGGGATTTTTTCAGCTTCTAGGAATTGTGTACAGATCCTTGCAACATGGGGCTGTGCATTATCATGCTGCAGCATGAGGTGATGGTCGTGGATGAATGGCACAACAATGGGCCTCAGGATCTCGTCATGGTATCTCTGTGCATTCGAAATGCCATCCATAAAATGCACCTGTGTTTGTTGTCCATAACATACGTCTGCCCATACCATAACCCCACCACCACCATGGGCCACTCAATCCACAACGTTAACATCAGCAAACCGCTCACCCACACGACACCATACATCATGTCTGCCATCTGCCTTGTACAGTGAAAACTGGGATTCATCCGTGAAGAGAACACCTTTCCAAAGTGCCAGATGCCTTCAAATGTGAGCATTTGCCCACTCAAGTCGGTTACGACGACGAACTGCAGTCAAGTCAAGACAGTAAACAGTGTGTAAATGCATCTAAATGCCACTTCAGATGCAGATTCTGTGCCACCTCTGCATTGCAAACACAAATTTTGTTGATATTGATTTTATTTGACTGGTAACAGCCCTATAGTGTCTTACTATTTGAATGTATTGATTAAATTTACGAATTTGACACAAAAGATGATGCATATATTTAATTAGGTTAGAAAAAAATCGCCTTATAAAGGTAAAAATAGCCATAAAAGGTAAAATCAATTTAAACTTAAAAGTTAATTTCTGTTACTCCTGCAAAATAACCAGTGCACAGAATATGAAGAATATCAAAAACTTTGTGAGTCAGCTGTCCACACAGTCCTAAACCTGCCAAAATACCAGCACAGTAACACTTTCAACACAATAAAATTCCAGACAAAATAGATATTTTTTTGTCATAATCAAAGATTATTTTGAAATTTATGGCCAGGCCTTCAGTAATCATTCTAATATGCTGATTTGCTGCTCAAGAAACATTTCTTACAATAACCTTATTGAAAAAAGTTGTGCTTCTTAATATTTTTTTTTGTGGAAACCATGATACAACCATGATTTTAAGAGTCTTTGATGAAGAGAAGGTTAAAAAGAACAGGTTTTATTTGAAATAGAAATCTTGTAACTTTATAAATGTCACTTTTGATCAGTTCAATGCATTCTTGCTGAACAAAACTATTCATTTCTTGAAAAAAAAAAACTGGAATATGTACATTTATAACATCTCTCAACTGTCATCCTAGATGAATTTTTCACTAAGCCAATCGCAATGCCTTCTGGGATAGCCCTGTTCATTAAAGATGCATGTCGTGCAGCTGAACTTGACCAAAACGAAGCATATCAGAAACTGGCTATCTTTTGAAACTGCCTTCAGGTCAGCAGTGTACCTATGATGACTTAAAATGCTGGCTATGTAGTCAGCTCTCAAGTTTTCAAAGCTTTTTCCTCTTTTTCTCTTCTTCTTTCTTTTCACACACATACACACACCACCATAATAACTAATATTAATCTTCAAAAGAATACATTGCACAATGGAGGCCATATATTGTGACATGACATTATGGGAAAAGCTAAAATAGAACGACTGCAGGGCTTGCGAGAAACTTATCAGCCATAAATACGGTCTTAAATCAATGTGACCGGTTCTTGCTCTCAGTCATCATGACCCAAGCTGTCAGCTGGCTCTTCAGAGAAACCCAAACAACAAAAATAATACCTCAGTATACTGAGAGTTAATAGACTCTGCAAGTTCATTCAGTAACTGATCATAAAAACACGAGTAGACAGCCAGATATATTGATTTTCAATAAACACCTTTAGGTAACGGTCTTGCTTTAAATAATCTTGGCTGCGACCAAGATCATTATGTTTGTTTACATGTCTGTCTGCTCTCAAATTGGCGCGCATGCTTTGTTTTGATTGGTGTATCGGTCCGGGAGAGCGTTATAAATCTAAAGAGCGCTGCCTAGAGTGTGGAAAGCATCAATCAGCCTGAATGTGACGGTTTCTGAAGTGCTCTCCATCTCTGCCACTCAAGTCCGCGGGAAGAAAATGATGCCGTTCCACAAAGCTACTCTCTTCGTAGCCTCCGGCATATGGACACAATCTCCTCCTACAAATCTGTGCAGAAAATATTAATCCATGCAACAGGCAGATGGATCGGGCTTGAATTATGTATAGAGCGCAAGCTCAAGGAGGAGAATCACTCCACGAGTCTAGCGCCATGTATGACATGCAACATCAAAATCAGGTTCTGGTGAAGGAAAGTCAGGAGGAAGATCATTACAGACTGTGGATGAGATGTGATTTACAAAGATAGGATTAGGGCTGGAGTCACAGAGGAAATTTAATGGCTATAAAAGGCTATCAGGACAGATGAGACGGCATGTTCCCTCGGGTAACTCAGCTCACTCAAGAATTACTGATTCTGGGTTTGTTTGCTTTTCATTTATCTTTTTGTTTAAATAAACCTGAAACCTTTGAATCCTGGAAAGGTAGTTACAGTGTAGGTTTGGACACATCAAAAAACCACAACTGACATCCAGCTGGATCTTCATAACAATGAAGGGGGAAAAGTAAAAAACAGAATTCTTATCAGTGAATATTAATACTAGAGAGATGATATCCGCTTGTGTGTTGGGATCTTTGTATAATGAAATTGGCTTTATTAGACACCCTCTATCTGTATTGCACTTATCAGACGTCCGTCATCTAATCGTAAGCAGGTCTGTGGAGCTCGACTCCAGGGTGGGCTGTCTGGATTATAAAAAGAACAAAAATGAAATCCAGACTAAATCACAGAGACTTTAAATCAGACAGTTTCTCCAGTCATGGGCTGTGGGGTAAATATTTAGATGTCAGCGAGGGGAATGGATGCGCTCTTTTCATCTCTTGGATGTATCTTTTCCAGGGAGATCAGACAGCTGCTATGGCAACCTCGGAGCTGACATCATCTTTCAAAGTTTGGGAGGTTAATTAGGCTATTGTTCAACCAAACACTGAAAAAAAAAATTGGATAGAAACAATTTTCACTCAGAAATTGCTAGATGTTGCCAGAAATGCTTTTAAAAATGTCAAAGAAATGGCAACTTTTGAAGTAGAGGATGAAAGTATTTTCTTTTAAAACATAATCCAATTATCCTTGTTTTATTTGCAACTTAGAATATTGTTTTATGATGAAGCGTGAAAACTTTTTGAATTTGAAGATCAGGGTAAATGTAACTTATTTTGTCTTCTGGGAAACATGGAAGTTTCTTCTGTAGCTTCTGAAGGGCAGTACTAAATTAAAAAATATATGATATTTAGGAAAAATAAGAAAAATGTACACATCTTCATTCTGTTCAAAAGTTTACACCCCCTGGCTCTTAGTGCATCGTGTTTCCTTCTGGAGCATCAGTGAGCGTTTGAACCTTCTGTAATAGTTGCATATGAGTCTCTCAGTTGTCCACAGTGTAAAAAGATGTATCTCAAAATCATACAGTCATTGTTGGAAAGGGTTCAAATAAACAAAAATGCTGGAAAACCAAAGAATTTGTGGGACCTGACGGATTTTTCTAAAGAACAGCAGGCAGTAAACAAAAAAAAAAAAAAACAGCTGTGGTAATCATTAAGGTAACAACACAGGAAGAATCAAGTGTATGTAAACTTTTGAACAGGGTAGTTTTTTATAAATTCAACTATTATTTTCTCTTGTGAACTATATGTAAACGTCTCTTATCAGAAATATCTTATTCAGGTCAATACTAAATAAAAAAATAACTTGCATTTTGTATGATCCCTCTTATTTTGGTAAAATAATTAACATTTTGCAGATTCTGCAAGGTGTATGTAAACTTTTGACCTCAACTGTATATACATACATATAGTACATATATCCAGTATGTACACACACATAAGATTTATCTTATTTATTATTATTATTATTTATTTATTTATTTTATTTTTTATTTTTTTGAAAAAGTCTGATTTCAAAATACAGTAAAAGCTGTAATATTGTGAAATATTATTACAATTTAAAATGACACTTTTCTATTTTAATATCAAATGTAATTTATTCAACTCATGGCAACATTTTCAGCTGTTAGTCATTCTTTCTCCAGAAACATTTCTTATTACTATCAATGTTGAAAACAGTTGTGCTGCTTATAATATTAAATACTCTCCCGTCTACGTCATGCTTGACCTTTCCAACATGATTACGTAAAACTTGAAGTCGAGCTAGTGCAAGATGAGCATTTATGGTTAAAAAGTATATAATTTAAAAAAAAGTTTTTAGAAAATGACCGATCGTTTCACTAGATAAGACCCTTATTACTTGGCTGGGGTCATGCAGAGCCCTGAAGCTGCATTGAAACTGCAATTTGGACTTTCAATCCGTTGATCCCCATTGAAGTCCATTATATGGAGAAAAATCCTGGAATGTTTTCCTCAAAAACCTTCATTTCTTTTTGACTGAAGAAAGAATCTCATGAACATCTTAGAAGACATGGGGATGAATAAATCATCAGGAAATTTTAATTCTAAGTTTTAACTGACTCAAAACGTTTGAACAGTAGTGCCAGTCTACTGGAGAAAAGAAAGACAAGGATGATTGATTAAAACAACAAAAAGATGTTAAAAGCTATTTAAGAGTATACATGGCACAGTTTTATACAAGTGCGTATCTGACATAAGGCTCGCATACAAAACTAAAACGCTTGATCTGACCTAGAAGAAGAAGAGGGCCGCTGGGAGCTGGGATGAATGCGAGAGGTCTGTTCCTAAATCCCACAGGGCTGCCCCGTACAGCTGTGGGACAGAGTGGACCCCATGCTGAGGCTCAGGTGTTTTATACAGTTGCCAAGCAAGAGCTGAAGAGCTCAAAGCTAGCATGCAGAACATGGAGTGTTTCGTCATGCGCTCTAATAGAGAGCTGGAAAAACTTCAAAATATGGTCACATCCCAATCTGAAAGCTCTCACCATTTTGTGCCATTACTAGAATGCTCTCCAGGGATAAGAATTTCAATAACATACGGTGAGCAACACAGTCCTATGAGATTTAAATAACATTTTGTAATTTTAAATGTATAAAACACTATCAACATAATGCAAAACACTACAAAATAGCACAAAAAGTCACTTAAGCTTGCAAGTTTACTTTACCATTTGAAAATTTAGGTAGATTTTTAAATGTTTTTGACAAAAGTCTCTTATGTTCATCAAGGCTGCATTTATATGATCAAATGCACAGTAAAAAAAGTAATACCATGCAATATTTTGACAATTTAAAATAAGGCAGCGGCTATTTGCACTAAGTGTAAATAGCATCTATCACTATTTTCACTTACACTCTTAAAATAAAGATCATCAATGGTATCAGTGGTTTTGTGAAGAACCTTGAACATCCATGGAACCTTTCAAATGTGAAAAAGGTTCTTTATAGTCCAAAAAAGTTCTTTAGATTTTTAAAATGTTCTTTAAAATGGTTCTTTTAGAAACTGTTTACTGAAAGGTTCTTTGGGGAACCAACATGACATCACTGCAAAAAAACCCTTTTGGAACTTTTTTTTAAAGCGTGTAGTGTAAATAGCATCTATTGCTATTTGCACTTAGTGTAAATAGCCTCTATTGCTATTTACACTATGTTAAAACAGCAGAATTTTCTGCTATTTATACTACTTGTTGCAAATAGTGGCAATTATCTGCACCTCAGTATTGTAGTACATTCTAAAACAGTATGCAATAATAATGTACTGAGTGTAAATTATCATTTTAATTCAATTAAATGGATGCTGCCTTACTGGAACAATATAAGCCCTCACTACACCCTAACCTTACCCAATACTCTATTTTCAACTTTAAAAATATGCACTATTGAAATGTCTGTGCAGAGTGTGGAAGCTGAACAGTAGCGAGTTTACTGCATGACAGGTGTGGTTGCTTGCACTTAAAAAACTCTGTTATTTTTGGTCATACATATAAAAGTAATACATATTTATAAAGACTCTACGTTTTTTTGTGTGCAATCAGAATAACAACAAAACGTTGCACTTTTGTAAAATAATGAAAGCAAACAGGATGCGCTTTCTGCTGTCTCGGTCTCTGTGAACTTGAGTGCAAAACTTCGAAACTCTGTGTATACTTGCCTTACAGACATGAAAAATATATCTATAGGGAGATAAATGTCTACTTTCAAATGAACCAATTTAAATAGAAAACAAATATTCTCAAATTATGTAATCCGTATGAAACATGCATCATGATGAGTCAGTGTCGCCAACTTCATCTCTTAAAGGAAAATTCTACTTCCAGAACAAAAATTTACAGATAATGTACTCACCCCCTTGTTACCCAAGATGTTCATGCTTTTCTTTCTTCAGTCATAAAGAAATTATGTTTTTTGAGGAAAACATTTCAGGATTTTTCTCCATATAATGGACTGATATGATGCCCCGATTTTGAACTTCCAAAATGAAGTTTAAATGCGGCTTCAAACGATCCCAAATGCAGTTGTAAATGATCCCAACCAAGGAAGAATGGTCTAGTGAAATGTACTGGTTATTTTCATTAAATGTCAAACGTTCGTCTTGTCTTGCTCTTCCTGAATTCTGTGTATTCTGGTTCAAGACAGTTAGGATATGTCGAAAAACTCTACGACAAAAAGCGCTAGTTTATAAATTATTAAAACGTTAATGATGTCTCCTTGCTTTTTTTCCAAGACACATTTATAATTATTATACTGTATCTGCCGGTGCGTTGTGGCGAGCTTTTTTTTGGCGTGCGTTTGAGCACTTATTAGGCTATGTAGGCAATTAAAGGTTCATTATTATGATTTATATGGTTTATTAATAAACGTACGACTAAATGCTTAAAATGAACAACTACTAGTCAACCAGAAAAATCTTTAGTTGAGGACAGCCCTAATTTTAATATTTAATTTTTTTTCCTGTGATAGCAAAGCTGAATTTTCAGCATCATTTCCAGTCTTCAGTGTCACATGATCCTTCAGAAATCATTCTGATATTTCTGTGAAAGCTGCAATACATTTTTTTCAGGATTCTTAAATAAAAAGGTCAAAAGAAAAGCATTTATTTGAAACAGAAATGTGTTATTATGAGTGTTATTATGAGTTCCTGTCAGCTTAAGTCAATTTAATGCTTCCTTTCTGAATAAAAGTGTTAATTTATTTTAAAAATTGGTATGGTTCTTCATCTGTTGATCTGTATGTAACAAGAAGATGCATCACTTGGCCAGAGAACTGGGATGATGGGCTCAAGAAAGATGATGAGTCACTGTGAATCCATATTGTTTGCGTCATTGACAGAAACCATTAGTCTGTCCTGATCATGTGGATCTGTTTAAGAATGTATTAAAGCAATAGTTCACCCAGAGATGAACATTCGGTCATTATTACTCACCCTTATGTCATTCCAAACCCGTAAGACCTTCATTCATTTTCTGAACACAAATTAAGATAGTTTTGATGAAATCCAAGAGCATTCTGACCCTGCATAGACAGCAACACAACTGACACATTCAAGGCCCAGGAAGGCAGTAAGGATGTTGTTTACATAGTTAATGTGACATCAGTGGTTCAATCATCATTTATGAAGCTATGAGAATACTTTCTGTGCACAAAGAAAACGTCTAGGTTACGTACGTAACCCTCGTTCCCTGAAGGAGGGAACGGAGACGTTACATATGGGAACTCGCTTGAGAGTCCAATCATCTCCAAGCCTTATTCAAAAGGCCAATGAACATTCATGAACATTGGCGAGTGGTATTTGCATGCCGAGCCACTCCCCCGTACATACGGGTATATAAGATGGCGGCGTGCAACCACTCATTCAGGCTTTTGCTGAGGAGCCGAGCTGCAGCCCGGCGTCAGCGCGACGTCAGGTCGTGGCAGGGGATGTAACGTCTCCGTTCCCTCCTTCAGGGAACGAGGGTTACGTACGTAACCTAGACGTTCCCCTTCAGTCGTTTCACTACGACGTTACATATGGGAACAGACCCATGGAACAGGCCACGAACCAGACGTCGCGTTACGCAACACACCGCGTGCCGACAGGCGGACGTGTCAGCAGACGGATATGAGCGTAACCTTCCCAACGCCCTGGGGGCCAATAGGGGGCCCCACAGGGATGCCAGTTGTACTGAAGCAGGAGTTGGGGGGGCGGAGCACATGAAATCTCTACATGTGGAACACAAGAAATTCAATATATCCATAGATTTTAGGGATATATGAGGGAAACATCGGCCTTCTGGCTGACCGTGGAAAAATACTGAAACATGTTGCCACAACCTGCTGGGCGAAGGAGACCCAACCGGAGCACAGACAAGCACTACTCCGCACTAGGCCTGACTGCGGGGCATGGAGGACCCAGGTTCGCCGGAGGGAACAACTGAGGGAAATAGCGCACGGATCCATTAGGAATGGCGCAGCAAGCCGACACCAGCCGGACTCCCGCTCGCCTGTGATGTCTATGTTAAGACACGGGAGGATACGGCCTCTACGCGAAGGTTGTAGAACCTGGCGAAGGTATTAGGTGTCGCCCAACCCGCAGCTCTACAGATATCTGCTAGTGAGGCGCCATGAGCCAACGCATAGGATGAGGCAACACTCCGTGTGGAGTGGGCACGAACACCTAAGGGGCATGGCTCTCCCTGGTTTTGGTACGACAGGGAGATGGCATCTACCACCCAATGGGCCAACCTCTGTTTGGAGACAGCATTCCCTTTCTGCTGACCTCCAAAGCAGACGAAGAGCTGCTCGGTGCGTCTGAAGTGCCGAGTGCGGTCCACGTATATACGCAGAGCGCGAACTGGACACAGCAGCGCAGAGGCTGGGTCTGCCTCCTCCAGGGGCAGAGCTTGCAGGTTCACCACCTGATCGCGGAAAGGCGTGGTGGGAACCTTGGGCACATAACCAGGCCGGGGTCTCAGGATGACGTGAGAATCGCCGGGCCCGAATTCTAGGCACGCTTCGTCGACAGAGAAAGCTTGTAGGTCCCCTACCCTCTTGATGGAGGCCAGTGCAGTCAGGAGCGCTGTCTTAAGTGACAGATATTTTAGCTCAACCGACGCAAGTGGCTCAAATGGGGCCTCCCGCAGGCCCTGGAGGGCGACGGAGAGGTCCCAAGAGGGTATGGGGTGCGGCCTGGGGGGATTAACCCTTCTCGCACCCCTCAGGAACCTCACGATGAGTTGGTGCTTACCTAGGGATGTTCCATCCACTGCATCGTGGTACGCTGCAATGGCAGCAACGTACACTTTGAGAGTTGAAGGGGACAGCCTGCGCTCCAACTTTTCCTGCAGGAAGGAAAGCACTACTGCAATCGTACATCTCTGTGGGTCCTCCCCGCGAGAGGAACACCAGTCGACGAACAGACCCCATCTCAGCGCATAAGCCTGCCTTGTGGAGGGGGCTCTGGACTGAGTGATAGTTTCTATCACGGCCTGTGGAAGGCCGGAGAGGTCTGACGCGTCCCGTCCAGGAACCAGACGTGCAGGTTCCACAGGTCGGGGCGCGGGTGCCAAATTGTGCCCATCCCCTGAGAAAGAAGGTCTCTCCTCAAGGGGATTTTCCAGGGAGGGGCTGCCGCGAGGGAAATGAGTTCTGGAAACCAGGTCCGGGTGGGCCAGTATGGCGCAACCAGCAGAACCTGCTCCTCGTCCTCCCTGATCTTGCACAGTGTCTGTGCAAGGAGGCTCACTGGGGGAAAGGCGTACTTGGGCCCCGGAGGCCAGCTGTGTGCCAGTGCGTCCCTGCCGAGGCTGTTGGGAGCCTCGTTGAGGGAGTAGAACCGCTGGCAGTGGGAGGATTCGGGGGAAGCAAACAGATCTATCTGGGCCTCCCCGAAATGGCTCCAAATCAGCTGGACTGTCTCGGGGTGGAGTCGCCATTCTCCAGGATGGGTGGACTGCCGTGAGAGCTGGTCGGCTGCACGGTTGAGTTCTCCTGGAATGTGAACGGCACGTAGCGATTTCAGCCACGTTTGACTCCATAGGAGCAGATGGCGGGCGAGTTGTGACATGCGACGGGAGCGTAGACCACCCTGACGGTTGATGTAGGCTACAGTCGCTGTGCTGTCGGTGCGAACAAGCACGTGCTTGTGACGCAACGTCGGTCGGAAGCGACGAAGGGCCAGAAGCACAGCCAACAACTCTAGGCAATTGATATGCCATTGCAGTCGAGGTCCTGTCCAGGAGCCCGATGCTGCTTGCCCGTTGCATACAGCACCCCAACCCGTGGAAGAGGCATCCGTGTATACCACAAGATGCCTGGAGACTTGTCCCAGGGGGACTCCGGCCTGAAGGAAGGCCGGGTCTGACCACGGGCTGAACAGGCGGCGACACTGCGGGGAAACGCCAATCCGGAGTGTGCCACGGTGCCATGCCCATCTCGGGACTCGATCGTGTAACCAGCGCTGAAGCGGTCTCATATGAAGCAGGCCGAGCGGCGTCACTGCGGCTGCGGCTGCCATATGCCCCAGGAGCCTCTGAAATGTTTTGAGAGGGACCGCTGTTTTGTGTCTGAATGACTCCAAACACTTCAGCACCGACTGCGCGCGCTCGTTGGTGAGGCGGGCTGTCATACTGACCGAGTCCAGCTCCACACCGAGAAAAGAGATCCTCTGCACTGGGGAGAGTTTGCTCTTCTCTCGGTTGACCTGAAGGCCCAGATGGCTGAGGTGCCGGAGCACCAAGTCCCTCTGTTCGCACAACAGATCTCGCGAGTGAGCTATGAGAAGCCAGTCGTCGAGATAGTTGAGGATGCGAATGCCCGTCTGCCAAAGAGGGGACAGGGCAGCCTCCGCGACTTTCGTAAAGACGCGGGGAGAGAGGGAGAGGCCAAATGGAAGCACTTTGTACTGATACGCTCGACCCTCGAAAGCAAACCGTAGGAAGGGTCTGTGTCGAGGCAGGATCGAGACGTGAAAGTACGCGTCCTTCAGGTCGATGGCTGCGAACCAATCCTGGGGACGAATGCATGTTAGCATGCGCTTCGTCGTGAGCATCTTGAACGGCAGCCTGAGAAGGGACCGATTCAGGGCTCGAAGATCCAGGATGGGTCTTAACCCACCGCTCTTTTTGGGCACGATGAAGTAAGGACTGTAAAACCCTGACTTCATCTCGGCTGGAGGGACAGGCTCGATTGCGTCCTTCGCCAGTAGGACTGCAACCTCCGCACGAAGCACAGCGGCATGTGTGTCCGAATGGACAGAAGTGGAAAGGACGCCTCTGTACCTGGGCGGACGCCTGGCGAACTGAATCGCATAGCCGAGACGTACCGTCCGAATCAACCACCGCGAGGGGCTGGGAAGCTGAAGCCAGGCTCCCAGCCTGGTCGCCAGGGGTATCAAAGGGACGTTGACCGACGTGACCGCAGTGGGGCAGCCTGGGGGGGGAAGGGGAAGGGGACTGATCCCAGAAGGAAGAACGTCCTGGAGAAAAGTCAGACTGCACTGGGCAGCGCTTACCTTCTTCCCTGGTTCCCGCGCTGGCGACATCAGGCTCCGAGTCCGAGTCCGAGGAGACACTTCTTGGGCGCTGCTCAGAGAGGGAACTCGGGGCCTGAACCCCGGAGGTGAGAAAATTGACTCTTTCTGTGACCTTGTGGGTACCGCCGACCCGTAGGCCGACGGCAGCGTCTGAGCACACAGCAGCTCCCGGCCCTCCACCGGGAGTGGGGACGTTGATGTTGTCGTCCCCCAAAGAGCAATTTCCTCCACCTCCGGGTTGCCCGCGTCAGGGACGCTTCGCAGATCTTTTGCGGGTGACCGGTCCTTGAGAGGCGGGTGGCGCCCCTCTCCCGCGGGCAGCTCGACGTCGGGCTGCCAATCTGGCGTCGTGCACCTCAGCAGGGGACGGAGCTGGTTGTCTCTTTGCGGCCGCGGGGGGGCGCCCTCGGCGACGAGCAGGCGGAGGTGGGGGCCCCGCGGACGTGGTTGGAATGTCACGGCGGGGCAGGATGTGTTTAATCGCCTCCGTCTGCTTTTGAACCGCCGAGAACTGCTGGGCGAAGTCCTCGACGGTGTCGCCGAATAGGCCGCCCTGGGAGATAGGAGCGTCGAGAAACCGTGATTTGTCGACGTCTGCCATCTGGGCCAGGGTCAGCCATAGGTGTCGCTCCTGGACCACTATGGTGGACATCACCTGACCAAGGGAACGCGCCGTCACCTTCGTAGCTCGGAGGGCGAAGTCGGTGGCGGCGCGGAGTTCCTCCATTGCACCCTGGTCAGAACCTTTCTCGTGCAGGTGTTTTAACACCTTGGCCTGGTACACCTGTAAGGTGGCCATGGCATGCAAGGCGGTGGCAGCCTGTCCAGCGGCGTGATAAGTCCGGCCCGCGAGAGCGGACGAGAACTTACACGCCCTGGAGGGGAGATGGGGCCGATCCCGCCAGGTGGCGGCGCCGTGCGGGCATAGGTGCACCGCGACAGCGCGCTCAACCTGAGGGACCGCCTCATAACCCCGGGCTGCACCGCCATCGAGAAAGGCGAGGGGAGAGGAGCTGGGACGTGGACGAGATGAGTGCGGGGCTCGCCAAGTCCTCACCAGCTCCTCATGCACCTCCGGGAAGAAAGGCACTGGGGGGGAGCGCGGCGGCGCCGCGGGAGCCCTCCCCAGAAACCAATCATCCAGCCTAGAGGGATCGGCCGGAGGTGTTTTGGGCACCTCCAGACCGATCTCCTTGGCGGCTCGGAGGAGCATAGCCGACAGTTCAGCATCCGTCTCAGACGGGGCGGCAACCGCAGAGGGGTACCGACCCGCCAAGTCGTCAGCCTCACCGCCTGGCTCTCCCTCTGATGTTGCAGCAGACATCTCAACGTCTGGGGAGCGCCAAAGGAGACACCCAGCCCGCTGTACGGGGAGGTGTACTGCTCTGGCAGCTCAACGGGACCGCGCCGTGACACAGAAGTCCGCGGGGCTTTAGGGGCCGACGGAACATTCTGTACGGTCACTTGAATGTCCCCCAAGTGCCTTGCCGCGGCAGCCGAAAAACCTTGACGGCTCAACGACTTACCGCGGGAAGACGACAAGGGGTGCCTACCCATGAATGAGCGGCGGGACTTTAACGCGGCCATGGACATACGCTCGCAATGAACGCATGTACCATCCGTGAACGCTGCCTCAGCGTGCTCTTGGCCCAGGCACGTGAGACAGTGATCATGTCCGTCCACAGAAGCGAGGAAACTACCGCACCCGGAAGCGCACGGCCGGAGAGACATACCGGGAAGATGCCCTCGACAGCCGTGAGAAATTCACTCTTTTTTGAAATCCCGGTCCGCCCAGGGAGGAACCGCGGCACAACCGTGCACTCAGACGGGGCGCTCGCTGGAGTGCGGGAGGCGTTGATGCCATGAAAACGGCAGCCCGCAGGATTATGCTGACGGCTGCCAAACGCTCTTTTAGGAGTAAGCTCTTTCAGTTGTTTGGCAGCACGTCAGCAGAGAGAGTGAGAACTCTGGAACTCTTTTTTGTTTTTTTTTTTTCTCTTACGGCTCAGGAAACGAGGCTCCAAAAGCAAAAGTCTGAATGAGTGGTTGCACGCCGCCATCTTATATACCCGTATGTACGGGGGAGTGGCTCGGCATGCAAATACCACTCGCCAATGTTCATGAATGTTCATTGGCCTTTTGAATAAGGCTTGGAGATGATTGGACTCTCAAGCGAGTTCCCATATGTAACGTCGTAGTGAAACAACTGAAGGGGAACAAAAATAACGATTTCACTACTCAACTTTTGAGTCTTCGACTCGCGTTCACAACAGTAGCACAACGTATGTGCGTGGTGCTGCTGACGCACCATAATGCATACAAAAGATAGCATTTTCACACATCATGATGTCTCTTGTCACACTGCCCTTTCACAATGCCCTCATCTGCAGTGCACCTCTCAACAAACACTATACAAATTGTCCAGTAATCATTCAAAAGGTTAGCAGCAAGCAAATTTGACTGCACTGTGAAACAGACGCAAATCAGGTAAAGAGGCTTTTGCAGGAGTTGAGAAACACATTAATGCGAGGATCCTAAATCTTTTGTTTTGCTTCTGGAGACACATGCTGCCTTTTGATGATAAACCATAGGAATGAGCTTGGAAGATGAATGAATTTTATTAAATACCTGACATGTTTATGGCTCTGCTGAAAAGACAGGTCAGGGTGCCCAGAGGGAGGCATAATATTGTCACAGTGCTTTGCAGTTATACAAACCAAATGAAGTATAAAACTAACAGCGATTTTATACATCACATTTGCTAGCCTGTTGACAATACAATTAAGAATAAATACGACTGTTATCATGATGAGTTCTGAAATTAATTCTAATTGCATGGTCTTGCGAGGGTGGGCACAATTAGCAGACTCGTAATAAAGAAGTCCATTTCCAAAACAAAGATTCACATATAATGTACTCACTACCTTGTCATCCAAGATGTTCATGTCTTTTTTTCTTCTCGTAAAGAAATTATGTTTTTTGAGGAAAACATTTCAGCATTTTTCTCCATATAATGGACCGATATGGTGCCCCGAATTTGAACTTCCGAAATGCAGCTTCAAATGATCCCAAATGTGCTTGTAAACCCTAACTGTCTTGAGCCAGAATACACAGAGTTCAGGGAGAGTAAGACAATACGAGCATTTGAGATTAAAAAGTATTTGAATTGTATTTTTTTAATGAAATTAGCCAATCACTTTGCTAGATAAGACCCTTCTTCCTCGGCTGGGATCCTTTACAGCCACATTTGGGATCGTTTGAAGCTGCATTTAAACTGCATTTTGGAAGTTCAAAATTTGGGGCACCATATCAGTCCATGACTTTTCCTTAAAATACCTTCCTTTCCTTGTAATACCTTTGTACTCTTGTGAATGGCGGCGGACTGACCCGGGGGAGAAGCAATTGTTGAATAAAGTTGTTATTTTTGTTTTCTTTGTGCACAAAAAGTACTCTCGTAGCTTCATAACATTATGGTTGAACCACTAATGTCACATAGACTATTTTAACAATGTCCTTACTACTTTTCAAAAGTTTACATCCCCTTGATTCATAATACTGTGTTGTTACCTGAATGATCCACAGCTGTGTTTTTTTGTTTAGTGATAGTTGTTCATGAGTCCCTTGTTTGTCCTGAACAGTTAAACTGCCCGCTGTTCTTCAGAAAAATCCTTAAGGTCCCACAAATTCTTTATTTTCCCCAGCATTTTTGTGTATTTGAACCCTTTTCAACAATGACTGTATGATTTTGAGATCCATATTTTCACACTGAAGACAACAGAGGGACAAAGCATTAAGAGCTGGGGGTGTAAACTTTTGAACAGAATGAAGTTTTCATCCCCTGACTCCTAATGCATTGTTTTTCCTTCTGGAGCATCAGTGAGCGTTTGAACCTTCTGTAATAGTTGCATATGAGTCCCTCAGTTGTCCTCAGTGTGAAAAGATGGATCTCAAAATCATAGTTATTGTTGGAAAGGGTTTAAATACACAAAAATGCTGGAAAACCAAAGAATTTGTGGGACCTGAAAGTTTAACTGTTCAGGACAAACAAGGAACTCATGAACAACTATCACTAAACAAAAAAACACAGCTGTGGATCATTCAGGTAACAACACAGTATTAAGAATCAAGGGGATGTAAACTTTTGAACGGGGTCATTTCTCATGTGGACTATATGTAAACATCTTTTATGTGAAATATCTTATTCAGGTCAGTACTACATAAAAAATAACATGCATTTTGTAATACCCCTGTTATTTTAGTAATATTATTAACATTTTTAATGATTCTGAAACTGTATGTAACCCATGAAATCTAAAACATCAGATCACAGATGTCTGCAGATGTCACAATATCTATAATACATTACTGCAAGACGTGCACAACATGCAAATATTTAAACAAAACAGCCTTCAGTCTTCACACTGAAGGAGCTGCACAACTGTCACGCAGAGCTGTGTTTTAATCTGTCGGCAGATACATGCACTAGCAAAGACTGAATTAGGACAAGGTGGCACAGGATACGTCTCCCTCCTCGAACTGTCACACAGTCTGTTTAGTTAGTATACTAAGACATTCAGCAAACACACAGTACAGCGATCACAGAAAAGCCTCCCTGGAGCAAACCTGAGGTTAAATGCTTTGCTCAAGGGCACAACAGTAATAGGTTTCCTCGTAAGCATACATGTTGCCTGGACATGGAAAAAAAACACTAGGACCAGTATTCAATGTGTAGATAAGAAAACGATCTGAGCTGATTCAATCATAAAAATGTCTTCCACTGATATCATATTAGAACTTGTTAGTGTTTAAATGATGAACTTCTGCATTATGCTCAAACACAAGACTATTATCTGAATGCAACACTGTCTCAGACTGGAGGAATCTGCTGAAATCTGGTGTTTGTTCATTGACGCACACGGACATCAAGGACATTAGACAGAGCTCGTTTTAGACTCTCATTCAAAGTTATGAATGCACAGTATGTCCTGCAATAGACCTAGAAACACAAAATTTAATTTGAGGGAAACAGCGCTCTGAGGGATGGTGGTACAGTGCATTCAATTTGACATACTGACCTAGGATACGTCAACTTTTCGCTAGCCGAAGTGTTTTGTTTATTGACGTTGTGTGCAAAGAGTATTTTTAATCTTTTCTATGAGCTTGTTTTCATTTATGTTGAATTACAGATGAAGTCTGCTCCTGACTAAAATCTATAACAGACCATAACAAGTGGATATTTTGAAGCAAATGAAATTTGTCTCCACGGTAAACAAGGAGGATAAAAATGGATGCAAATTTATGATGATGCATGCGTCATAGATTTAAAAACCATAAATACTAAAACAAACACAATCACCCTGACTCACTGACCTTGTCTCATTAGACATGCTCAGTCCATTTTGAGCATTTGTGATATGTATTCTTAGCGAAAGCAGCAAATAAAGAAATCTAAAACATTTTAAAAAAACGTACCTAATCTATCAAAATTATACAGTATGAATTTATTGGACCATTTATGGCCTTCCATGACTTCCATGAAAATGGTTTTCAGTCAATTAAATATATCTGGAATAATATAAAATATATAAATATAAAAAGCAAATTAGCAACTAACTGAAAGTACTAAAATTACTAAAAAAAAAAAAGAAATTAATAGAAATATTACTGAATAAATACATATTATGGATTTCTGACTGTTTATGGCCTTCATGATTTCCATTAAAAAATTGTTTTCAGTAATTTAAATAAATCTGGAATAATATAAAATATAAATATTATATGAAAAACGTAAAAATTAGAAATTAGCAACTAAATGAAAGTGCTAAAACTACTAAATAAAAAAAAAGAAAATAAATTAATAGAAATATTAATGAAGAAATAAATACTATGGATTTCTGACTGTCTATAGCCTTCATGATTTCTATTAAAAAAATATTTTAGTAATTTAAATAAATCTGGAATAATATGAAATCTAAATATTATTTGAAAAACTTAAAAATTAGAAATTAGTAATTAAAAGAAATTGCTAAAATTACTAAAAAAGAAAATAAATTAACAGAAATATTAATGATTACATAAATACTATGAATTTTAGACTATGTATGGTCTTCCAATAAAAAGTAATTTAAATAAATCTGGAATAATATAAATATTATATGATATTATATAACTAAAAGTACTAAAATGACTAAAAGAAGAAAATACATTTATATAAATATTAATGAATAAATAAATATTATGGATTTCAGACTATTTGTGGCCTTCCAAGACTTCCATTAAAATTTGTTTTCAGTAATTTAAATAAATCTTATAAATAATATAAAATATAAATATTACATGAAAACTGAAAGTATTAAAATTACTAAAAGAGAAAATATATTAATAGAAATATTAATGAATATATAAATATTATGGATTTCAAACTATTTATGGCCTTTTAATAAAAAAAATAGTCATTAAAAAAATGTATGGCCTTCCATGACTTCCATTAAAAATAGTTTTGAGTAATTTAAATAAATCTGGAATAATATAAAATATAAACACAATATGAAAAACCTAAAAATGATCAACAAACTGAAAGTAACTAAAGTGAAAATGACAAAAAAAGAAAATAAATTCATAGAAATATTAATCAATATATAAATATTACAGATTTTAAAATATTTACGGCCTTCCATGACTTCCATTAAAAAGTTATTTTCAGGAATTTACGTAAATCTGGAATAACATAAAATATAAATATAATATGAAAAACTTAAAAATGAGAAATTAGCAACAAACTGAAAGTACTAAAATTTCAATTAAATTACCACAATAATAATCATTAATATTAATAGCTAAATAGAAATATAAAAAACTAACCAAATCTCAGTGTTAACTAACTATTGATTATGGCTTTTGCCTCAATAAACTCCTAATTGTTAATAGTTACTAAGCTGTTACCATAATAAAATACTAGATAATAACACTAAAATAACACTTGATAGCACGTATGATTTGTTGTGTAAAAGCAGTTTTTTACTTCCATCTGAAAAAACAACTGTTAATCATTTGAGTTACCAAATATAAATGACTTAATACATAAATAAGGCTGGTCAAATCAGTTCATAAAGCTGTCAAGAGTCAACCGTAAGTATTAGAGTGGGGAGCTGTTGTCGTTCTGTGGTGTGAAAGATACTGCAATTAGCGCCCAGCGTGATTACAGTAAATGGGTTATATTATGCGAGAGTGTGCGAGCAGCAACGATGACCCTTCCCCCTAACTACTTCTTCCTGGGGCATTTTGTGGATCCTTAGGGGATTGGACGGTTCCTTAGTCCATGTAGCTAAGCTGTTTCCTCACACTATAATCCCATTAGCAGCCCAAGCTGTCTTTACGAGGAAGAAGACAGGCCGATTCTGGCCTTAACGAACAGCATTTCTTAATCTGTGACTTTTCAATTCCCAGAACAATTGCATTAAGCATTGCTATTAATTCAGAGAGTGGGCGGAAACCCCTTTTCACATGCTACGAGGAGGATTTCAGCAAATCTACCCCAGTTATCCAGGTTGCCAGCCAGCATTTTAAAATAAGACATCTATTACCTGGAATTATTACAATAGAAATGCAATATTAAAAAGATCAGAGAACAGAAGATGTTAAGCTAAACAAGTCTGATGCAAGCTGTCTACAAAAATAACCATCTGTGCTGAAATAAATGGAAACGCACCACACCAGCTATGATGGATAGATGTCCCGTTTTGCCTGAAGGAAATCCTTTGCCCTATATTTTTGGATGGAAAACCTACACACCTGATGGTAATTTCTTATTTTAACCGAAAGAGAATAACACCAAATGACCGAATTGCACACAGGCCTAAACGCAGGGGTCTGATGAGGAAACATGTTCCCCTAAATAATTGATCACACCATCAGTTCGCTTTAAATTCTACAATGTTTTCTCAGTGCATGAAAGATGTACTAGCTTGAGCAAGCTATTCGCATGAGACGTGTTCGTCTTAGCTAAACAATGACACATTGGGTTACTGTCACTAAAATAGGGGAAAAGTGGGGTCTTGCTATAATTGAATGCCATAGCGAGCATTTAATGTAGTCACACATTTTCCCAAGCATTACCGTCGTGCTTCTCTGCCTGACAGTAACAGTCTGCTGCTCAGAAATAATAGATGCTCACCGAAACACTGCTTCATTTGCCTCAAAGAAAGTCCGTGTTGGAAGCCTGAGGAGAAATGCATTTCAGTCTTAAATGACACTTACTTGGGGATGGAAATCACAAGGAATTTAGCTATTAAAGTTCAGATTCATGAACAATTCTTTTTAAAGTTTTCTTTCAGTAATTGAATTTTCAATGCGAATTTGGCACAGAAAGGAGGAAAAAATATAGTAAAAAACGATTCTCATTTGTGACCCTGGACCGCAAAACTAGTCTTAAGTAGCACGGTTATATCTGTAGCAATAGCCAAAAATACATTGTATGGGTCAAAATGATCGATTTTTCTTTTATGCCAAAAATCATTAGGATATTAAGTAAAGATCCTGTTCCTTGAAGATATTTTGTAAATTTCCTACCTTAAATATATCAAAACTTAATTTTTGATTAGTAATATGCATTTGGACAACTTTAACCCTTTCACTGATGAGTTTAAAAAATTCTAGCTGACCCCCCAGAGTGAGTTTTTTTAGGGGCCGTTCACATGTACAACGCTAGGCGTGCCACTTCCTCCTTCTTTCCAAAACACTCTGTAGCTTGCGCTTATAGACATATATAGAGAGTAGACGCCGCATCGACCGATACTCCCTACTGGGGCTGACGAGACGTGGGGCCGCCATCTTGGACCGGTCACCCGCTCCACTCAGTGTAATCTGTTTGGCAGGTGTAATGAGCTGTCAACGCATTTAATTAATCATACCTCACGGAATACCGAACTGATTTTCACGTTTTTTTTTTTGCTGCAAAGGTCATAAATGTAGCTGTGATACATGACACATGGTTTGGCGTATTTTAATATTGATAGTGAGCTTAACAGTAATATAATGAATATCTCCGTTCCTGTGATAGTATTGGGTCTTTTAAGAGGGTCTAAAGACTTACAACATGGACTTAGTTCATTAAGCACTTCTAATGCGTTATGGTTTGTATAGTTTTATTCTATTTTCATTTGGCTGTTTATTAATTTGACATTGTTGTTCATTACTGATATTCTCCTTAATGTAGTCTTACCATGCTGTTATTATATTTTGCTTGAATTGACACTGTTTATTATTGCTGTTTTCCCTCATTTTCATTGTTTATTTCATTATGCTATTGACTGAATTGACGTTGTTCATTTTTGCTATTCTCCTTATTAGCTATAATCTGACCAAGATCTCAATCTGTTCCCTGTTAAATTTAAGTATTATATTGTTTTGTATTTATGTCACTATGACTATTATGAGGTGTAGGCTATGATAGGAATTTTGCAAATCACACACTATAAATATGATAGAGAAGCAGAAACAGATAGTGACGGTAAAGGTATTTTAATAAGTTGAAGAAACACTATATGAATATTACATTAGAGTCTACTTGGAGTATTTCATTCTCTCTCGCTCACACACACACACACTAAAAACCCTGAAAAAGGACTGTAATCCCCCGAGCCCTGCTTTCGATGGTCCGCCGATTGGAGCAGGAATATCCTACACAGTGTTCAGGCATGTTCTCTCACTTCTGCTGCTGCTACGCAATGTAATCAATTCCACAGTATGCCCGGTCCAAGATGGCGGCCGCATTTCTCGTTTCCAGCAGCCAATGTGGCGTCTATGTCTATTATGTCTATGGCTTGCGCTCCCGTGGCGTCTGCTGTTGCTAAGCAACCATGACCTGCACTCTCAATGAAGACGTGGAAGTTTCAGCAAAGGACAAACTAAAAAGCACTAAAAATTGCTTGCTGTAGCTCTGCTACTAAATTTATTTAAAAATGGCTATCCCTGTACAGCTATGATCAGCTGTTACTCCATCTTGGCTGAGCTTTCAATGTTGTTACGGGAAAGGATGAAGCTAATTGGTTGGTTCTTGTCACATGACCCGCGGTGTGCTTGCGGCATTCTGAAAAGTTGAGATGTTTTTATCTCGATGCAGCGTGGATGCGCCTGGAAAAACTGAGCGTCACACCGTGTGTACGTCGTGACCGTGTCACTTCCGTTAAATCTACATTTGAAATAACGAACTTGAGCGTGCAAAAGACGTGATATGTGAACGGCCCCGAAAGGCCCTTTCACACGGGACGTAGCGAGTGTTGAAATCGCTGCCGCCTTCTCTTGTAGTGGAAGCGTTTTGTGCAGTTGAGGTGGTGTTTGCGATGCATTCTCGTAGCGGATGTTGCCATAGTTACAACTGTCCAGGTCACATTTGTATTTACTTAAAACTAAATAACACATAACGGAAATTTGTGTTCATGTCATCCTGTCATTAATTATTGTCATTATTATTTTTTTCCGTTTGGCACTTGGAGTTGTTTTTGAAGAATTGCCTTAAAAGCACAAAAAAACAATCTTCTCCTTTATTTTCAACTGTGCTATGATTGGTTGTTAATAATCTGTTCACTGATTGGTTAAAGCTGACGTGGCTGCCACTGCCGCTCACAAAAAGATAAAATATTTTTATCTTCGGCGGCACCTGCCGCGAAGCGTCGTGCTGATGAGCACCGCTTGCGCTCCGCCTCCACGCCGCCAGCGAAACCACCCACGGTTTGCCGCTTTCCACATGTCTCCCATTGAAAATTAACTAGACATTCGCGACTGCCGTGTCCCGTGTTAAAGGGCCTTAAGGGACCGCTCACCTATCGCGTCTTTTGCGCGCTCAAGTTTGGTGTGACACGTTAGTTTTTTTTCAGGCGCGTCCGCGCCACATAGAGATGAAAACATCTCAACTTTTCAGAATTCCGCAGAATGTATCGCTTTTATTTCCATTTTTATTCAAAATATTCACACACTTGCTTACCATGTCATCAACTATCTGATATTCTGATTCACAAAGACGTGTAAATGAGTGTATTTTGACATTTAAAAACCTTTATAAATTATCTGGATCGTGATCTATAACGTGAGATGGGCCCCGCCATGTTTGTTCACGCTGCAGTTCAGAGAATCCTGTCAGTCAGATTTACAGCACGTGAACCTATCAGTTTCTCCCGAAATGCATGCAAGTAAGTGGCTGGTGAACTGGGAGAAGAATAGAGTGAACTTCATAGTTACTTACACTATGTGTATTTGATCTGAATAAAACACATCAGCAAATTATATTTGAATGGATTGTTACTGTTGCTTCCATGGACATCTGTGTGTATTTTACAAACTCTGTACACGGGGCAACTTTTTGAGCTATGTTGCTTGGGAACTTTACCATTGAGGTTTGTTAACAAATTTATATCTGGAAAATTTAGACCGGTCGTGGGCCTCGTGTCTCACCTTGTTGCCCGTTGACGGCACATTGACCAAAGTTGCCCTCCAACAGTGCTCAGAAAGTTGCCCAGTGTATTATCAGCCTAAATCCCATATGTGGGACCGTACTTCCAGGGGCACAGAAATAAGAATCCCATATGTGGGACAGTACCGCTCAACAGGTTAAAGGTGATTTTATCAATATTGTGAATTTTTTTGCACCCTCAGATTCTAGATGTTCAAATAGTTGTATCTCTGCCAAATATTGTCCTATTTATTCAGCTTTCAGATGATGCATAAATCTTAATTTAAAAAAAAATTACCCTTATGATATGGTTTTGTGGTCCAGGGTAACATATTTTGTATTCCACTCAAACTATAATTGAAATAAGATAAACACTATAATCAATATCAATAGAAACTGTGCATGTCTTAGAAGAAAAGATAAAAAGCTCCATGGGACTTCATGTTTATGTGGTTGTTTATACAAGCAAGATAAATGAAATTCAATCTGTAGGGAAAAAAAAACAACTACCCAAGTAGCCTGTTTCTCATTTGTAAAGCACAATAGAAATCCGCTCTTTACCATAACAGAAGCTCTTATCTGCTCCAAACTGCTCTGTTTATGGAACATAATGTAACTATGGAAACCGATGGCTGCTTTATTTCTCTTTATCAGGCTTTATGTTACAAACTTTGACAATCAAATTATTAAGGGCAAATGGTTAATAAACAGCACTGAGCCCAATGTACACAGCAGAATTTCCACAGCAGAATGTAGAGCACTCCAAACCTCCACAGACTAGGATGCCGGGCTTATCAGGTCCAAGCAGGTTTCACAGATGCTGCTCTGTGCGTGGAACTGGGACTACATCAATTTAGCAACCAAGCTGGGGAAAATTGAGGCCTGACATAGAAATGAGAAGGTAACACAACTTTAAAGATGACAACAAATTTCCAGCTGGACGCATTTGCTATGGAGCCAGAGTTAATTTTTTTTTGCAGACCACTGTTTCAAATAGTCTACACAACTGTGTTTGTAACTTTAAAAACTTTAGGGGTCATCGGATGCCCATTTACCACAAGTTGATTCTTTAGGGTCTTAATGAAAAGTCTATAACATGCTTTGGTTAAATTTAATTTCTCAGTGGAAGTGTAAAACAACACCCTTTTTATCATGCCAAGATCAGTCCTTTTCAAAGCGAGCTGATTTAGTGCATTTGCCTTTAAATGCTAATGAGCTCCGCTTGCCCCTCCCCTCTCTTCTGTGAAACTTGCTAACTAGCACATTATTAAAAAAGATGATTTACAAAGATGCATTAAAAAACGTTATACTCACTTCTGCTGTAGGTGAAGCTGGATCACAAATGATTTGCGCGAACATAGACACATTTAGATAGATCGCCGGGCGCATTTCCTTAAAAAAACGAAAGTAACGTTAATCCTCTGCATCTTCAGTGGCTCAGATGTCGGGAGTAAATGATGACTGCTATGTTCATTACTACATCCAACAACAAAACATCTCAATTGCTCAATCGGAGCCATTCTTGTCTTCCTCTGCACCGGGACGAAACAATGGCAGTTGGAATCAGACTGTTCACAGCTCATTTAGGGCAGGTCTAAGGTAAGACGGTCATGTCAATCAACTTGCTAGTGTTAATTTTGTCAGTCATTTTTAAATTTAGTCTTATTCTTAATCCTGTTAAATGTACTTTTTAGTTATTATCATACTTAGTTTGCTTAGTCAAGTTTTAGTCAACTAAATGTCTTAAGCATTTTAGTCTAATTTTAGTCAATGAAAAATGAAAAATGATAATAAAAACATATATTTTGCTCAAAATTGTAATTGTAATGATTGTTGTCATTTGAGAAATTTATATTTGCATTTCAGGTATTGCACTTTCACCAGCAAGTAAAAATCAATAGAATATGGACACATGGTTTATTTTACCTCATCTACTGTACTAATTTATTATAGGCTATATAATATATACATTCACATCAAATCACATTAAAGGATTAGATAAGCATTTTCTCTGTCTACATTATGAAAACTGGTAAAGCAAACAAAAATTAAAGCTGCAAGCAGCATTGAAAGGGCCTTCACACTTGGGCTTTAGGAAAACAGCAGATATGAGCAATATGCATTTAAAGTGGTAAACATAGGAGGAATATGTCAAAGTCATTTATATGTGCCAAACTTCCTAATGCCAGCTGGTGGCGCTATGACTATAACTGAATATTTGCATGTAGATGTCTTCTGGCCAGCACTTTTATCAAACATTTGAAGTTTGGCGCGAATTGAAAATATATCCTGTTGTCAACAGGTGGCGCTATGATTATAACTGAATGTTGGCCTTTAGATGTCTTCGGGCCAGGACTTTTACCAAACATGTAAAGTGTAGTGCAGACTGGACATTGCATGTTTAAGTTAGTGTAAAACAAGTCATTTCCTGTTGCCAGCAGGTGGTGCTGAATATTGGCGTTTAGATGTGCTCAGGCCAGGACTCTCATCGAGCAGGTGAAGTTTGGGGCAGATCAGACATTTTATGGCAACTTTATAACAACTTCCTTTTACATGGTGAAGCATGGGATATTGTCAGGCTGCCACGGACACGCCCTTTAACGAAAACTCAAGATCTTCGCAATTTAACACAGCAAAGTCCTTTAAATTAGTCCTTTAAATCTTTTCAGTTATTTTTATCATTTAATATTTATATATTCAAAATTTAATTTAAAACTTTAATCTCAACATGAATTTATGAATTTGACTGCACTCATGCACCTCTGAGCCTCAATAAACATATGAAAATACACCTACAAGCCACTTTTGAGTTCTTCTGCACCACCTTTGTAGTACAAATTAATTGAGTTAATACTGATTTCATTTGATAGACATATTTTAAATGAAGTTATAAAAATGCCAATACAAAGGTAAAAACAAAATTCCCCTTGTAAATCACTTTAAGGAGTTACATATCACCTCGTAATGGGAAGGCAAATTTTTGATCAGATTTTTTGATTATTGATTAGAAGGTGCTCCTAAATTTTTCACAAGTGCTCCTAAAAAGAAAAGTAAGCGCAAAGCCCTGTTTTTACGAAGCTCTGATTTGGGGATTTAAACTCTTGATATCTGGCAACCGCACACAAAAGCTTGGGTAGTAGAGGTGTGTACAGTAGTCCGCAGTAATATTTTGTCTCCTTTTTTTTTCGATAAAAATGAGAAGAAATTTTGGTATATTTTTTATTTTTTTATTAGTCTCATCTTTTATGGTAATCGTCTACTGGCCTTATTGTCGTCTCATCATTGTCTCGTTTTAGTCATGTAAAAAAAAGCTCGCCAATTAATTTTTTTCGTCACAGTTCTATAGTACCACAGTAGTTTCAAAATGAACACTAGTTCTTGCTTATTGTAAATATTAATTTCTCTGTCTCTCAAATATTACTGACCTACTGATGTTCTTCGAAATATAATGTCTACTTCTTCGATATTATGTCAGTTTCTGTTCATAAAACTGATTAAAAAACAAACTTGCTCGGACCTTCAACTGCTATTTCGGGGATTCAGAATGAAGTCATTGCTGCGCTTCATGCTGCAGTTGCTGAATGCTGCCCCACACAGATGACTGCGAGCTCAGCCTCATCGTCTCTGATTATTCTCCCTAATTACATTTGCAGGTGATGGGTGCACAGCATGGCCAACCTCTTCCACCTTTGATATTATCTCACATGGCCATTTCTCATCCTCGGGGCACATCAGAGTAATTGCTACTACTATCAGAGGGACGCTGTAATAAAAAGCCCTCCTAGATAAGAGTTACACACACACAGCCCCCCTCACAAGATGCCTGTCACGTAGAGTCAGTGCGATGAAGGATGGACGGATGGATGTGGATCAGCTGCACAGATGTAGCAGCAGGGCAGGGGGAGGTTTAATAAGAGCTCAGGAGAGATGGGGGAGAGATGTTATGTTCCGCCGTGATAAGAGAGAAGGGAATGGACGACTCCGTCGCAGATCAGAGAGAGTGAGAGCAAGGGGGGGGGGAGGCAGATGAAAGCTTAAAACAATCAGCGGCGTTAATCTGCAAGGTGCAACAGCTGCTCCTGGTGTATTCTGAGGTGGCTGGCCCGGATCGGATCCTTTAGGCCCTTATTAGCCTCGCTCGACCAGGTCTGGCCTGCCTAAATCCAGGTCACACCTCCTAAAAAACAAGATTTCTGTCATTCCCCTCGGACTATCCGGGGTAACGAGGATTATGTGCCTCCAGGACGAATCTTGCCCCTAAACTGTCTTTTAGCACATTCATCAAGTTAAGCGAATAGCACTAACTGCTATAGTCAAAAATATATTACACTAATAATTGGTGTTTAAAAATGATCATTTTTCAACAGTAAAAAACTCTAAAAATGCTATTATAAGAACCTGTTAAATGGTTAACTGTATGTTTCCTTACTCTGTAATAGACCGAATGGGACATTTCATTAAATTTTACAGTAAAACACTATGAAATTGACAGTTTTTAGATAAAAAAAAAAAGTCATCTTATAATTTAAGCTGAAACCCAATAAATTGACCTTCCCATGGGTTTTCACTGAAATAACTTTATATTTGTGTGTATGGCACAGTTCTGTATATAAGGTTTTACCTCAACTTGTGGAAAAACATCTTGTGAACTTGGATTCATCATGTGCCTCTTTCTTTACCACTTTTTTTTTTTAAGGAGTAGTTTACTTCCAGAACAAAAATTTACAGATAATGTACTAACCTCCTTGTTATCCAAGATGTTAACGTCTTTCTTTGTTCAGTCGTAAAGAAATTATGTTTTTTGAAGAAAACATTTCAGGATTTCTCTCCATATAATGGACTTCTATGGTGCCTCTGAGACTGAACTTCCAGAATGCAGTTTAAATGCCGATTCAAAGGGCTCTAAACGATCCCAGCCAAGCTTATCTAGCAAAATGATTGGTTATTTTCTAAATTTTTTTTTTTTACAATTTATATACTTTTTTTTTTAAAAAAAGATTTATTTTTGGCCTTTATTATGATAGGACAGATGATACTGGACAGGAAGTGAAGTGGGAGAGAGAGAAGGAGGGAGGATCGGGAAAGGTCCTCAAGCCAGGATTCAAACTCGGGACACACACAGGCTATCGGTGTTGACGCAGTTTATCTACTTTTTAACCTCAAATGCTCTTGTCTGGCTCTGTGTGAATTCTGCGTATTCCGGTTCATGACAGTTAGGGTATGTCAAAAAACTCCCATCTCATTTTCTCCTCCAACTTCAAAATCGTCCTACATCGCTGTTTTAGCTTTTTTTGTAAAAGGCGTTTGACCTTCTTTGCATGTTCACTTTGTAAACACTGGGTCGGTACTTCTGCAGCGATGTAGGAATTTTGAAGTTGGAGGAGAAAATGAGATGGGAGTTTTTCGATATATCCTAACTGTCATGAACCGGAAAAAAACAGAGTTCAGGCAGACGAGACAAGATGAGCGTTTGAGGTTAAAAAGTATATAAATTGTAATTTTTTTTTTTTTTAGAAAATATCTAATCGTTTCACTAGATAAGACGAATGGTCTTTCCTCAGCTAGGATCGTTTAGAACCGCATTTAAACTGGAAATTTAAACTCTCGCGCACCATAGAACTCCATTATATGGAGAAAAATCGTGAAATGTTTTTCTCACAAAACATAATTTCTTTACGACTGAAGAAAGAAAGACATGAACATCTTGGATGACAAGGGGGTGAGTACATTATCTGTAAATTTTTGTTCTGGAAGTGAACTTCTTCTTTAATATAGTTATATTATATTATATTATATTATAGTGCTGTCAAAAATGGCACATTAACGCAGATGATTAATTTTTCCAGTTTAACGGCGTTAAAAATATTTAACGCAGTGAACGCAGGGGTGGGGCTAGGTTTTGCCACTCACAACTAAAGAATTGTGTTTAGATGCAGAACGTCTTTATGACCATATCAAATGAGGGACTTTTCAGACACACACTCCACTTTGCCTCAGCAGCTAGTCAAACGAGTGTGGAAACGGTACAGGTGACAAGGGAAATTCAGTAGAAAACCAGTGAACTGCAGTCAGATGAGATGTTGTCATGCCATATGTCAATAAAAACGAATTTGCCTGCCCTGTCAGACGTTATACTTGTGCTAGTAGCACAAATGCAGTGGTGCACACTGTAGCTTATATCATTTGATAACTTCTGTGTATGTTTATACTTAAAAAACAATGTTAGGTGGGATTAATCACAATTAATGGCAACTAATTTGAGAAAAACGTGATTATTAGTTAATTTTAACCAATTGGCAACATTAAAATATTACATTATACAGATCTAGTTAGTACTGGTTACATGTAAATCTGGATTAAGATTCAAAGAAATTTTTTAAATGCTAATAATCAGATTACAGTTGCTTTTTTATGGATTACATGATTACATATTAATCACACAATGGCAGTAAATTATATACAATTTGTTGATTCTCCCTAATTCTTCTTTTCTCCTTTTTTAACTTCCTTAAATGTTTCTTTTTTATCAACTCAAAAACTCACTGCAGCTCTTACATTAAGGCCAGTTTGGGAAAACCTGGTGTAATGTAATGTTTCATGCAGTTTATGATGTTAATATAAAAATGGAATATATATATATATATATATATATATATATATAATAGTTTGACTTTAAAAAAAAAGTCATCTAAAAGTAATCTTAAAAAGTGGTCAGAATACATTACCTTAAATTACTAACTACAGTTCTCATCACGTAATCTGTAATAAGGACTACAATTTGTAATTTGCGCAGCTCTGGTTATTATTATATTGTATTATATTATATTATGAAGTTTAAAAAGATTAATATATTTTATGTATTTTATATGATTTTTATATTTATATTATTATTTTTATGTAACAGATTTTAGTCATGGTATCAACATCACTTTTGGTATACAAACATTATTTATTCTTTCTCTTATTTTTTTTATTTTATTTTTTATTACTGTATATTTAAGTTAATCATGTAGAACCTTAATTTTCTCACAGTAAATTTCTGGGAACCACAGCTGCCATTTTTTTTACTGTAACTTTTAAAGATTGTTTTTTTCCCCCACGGTGTACAGTTTCATTACATTAGTCCTATACAGCACATGCTTCACAGCATTTATATTAAAAATAACTCTGGGTTGCATGCCTCATGTAATATCACACAAGTTACTGTGGTGCTTAGATCAATATAGCCCTTGACAGCTGATCTGAACGCCAGCCCTCCATCCATCTTAATGAAAGGATAAGCTTCTCCATATCTAATCCCCAATTTCTCCCCAATAATCCCCATAAAACATACTCTGAGCATACAATGATGCTATATAGAAGTACCTATGGCATATATTGTCAAATGCTAGAGTGTGTGGTCAGCTAGTTTGCAGTTTCCCAGGTGTCTCTGAAGCCCACATAGGCGCACAGCAGTGAGCCCAGAGGAGCCATGGCCTCATTTAGATGGCTGAGATCCTCATTACTGTATCCACTCTCCAAACTTACACCTGCTGTAAAACAGCGGCGCCCTCGCCTACGCTCCGGAAAGCGACACACCGGCACCTTTGAACACGCAGCGGGCTCTCAAGGGAAGTGCAACTATGATGCCATGTTGATCTGCTGTTGAAATTGCATGCAAGTTTATAAACAGATTGCAATTATAATTATTGAAGAATCATGTTGAGAAAACTGTATGGCAGCAGCGTCCGTCCTGTTGCTACACTGCTTCCTGGAGGTAGCAGAGAGAGGGGGAGGGCAAAGGGGCTGCAGGTGTGATATGGCAGCACTTACATGAGATGCTGTGTCTCTTCTAAAGCATTAATGAGAGCTGAATCTGTCTCTTGTCTCAGATCTGTCTGGATATTTCTTGACAGATGAATGTGAGCTTAATGGTTGTCAGCCAGTTTCCTGATAAATCCTGGAGTTAATAAGGACCGCACATATAGAGATATAGATATGCCATATAACGACTTCAAAATGTATGTAAATAGGGATAGGTAGTAAAACAGCAGAATTTTGTCATTCAGTATAGATTTGCAGTGCCTTGCAAAAGTATTCATACCCCTTAATTTTTTTTCACGTTTTGTTATGTACCATACTTGGCCACAAGTCACCTCCTTTCCTTTCAACTAAGTACTGAGTTAAGGGTATGAATACTTATGCCATGTACTTATGTCAGTGTTTTATTTTTCATAAATTTGCAAAGTTGTCACAAATCTGTTTTTGCTTGGTCATTATGGTGCATGGAGTGTAAATTTATGTGGGGAAAAAAAGTAATTTGAAGCAGTTTAACATAAGGCTGCAACATAAAACGTGAAAACATTGAAGGGGTATGAATACTTTTGCAAGGCACCGTATATTATTTATATCAACATATGTATATTTGCACAGCTAATGGGCAGGACAAATGTACATATCACATGTGAAAGCAACAAAAGAGTAATGCTAAAATACATAGTGGGACGTGTCCCGTGTTTTAGCACAAATGTTGCATAGCTGTTTTTGCTCTGTCAGACATGCATTTATTTGTTATGAATAATCTACTGTTTCAGTTTGCACACATCAAGTTCAAATATTACAAAAAAAATAAATAAATCATTGGTTAATTTATAATATATTTAATTCACTATATTATCCCAAAACATACTATGTAAAAAGGACTATTAAATGAATTTTTAATAAAACTAAGATACAATTTCAGCTTTCTAATTCAAATGTTCATCTGTAATTCAATGCTGTCATTTCTTTGTACTTAATTGTGAAATGTACTAGCAATTTTTGAGTGAAAATGTGTAGTGTAGGCATTACCACAAGGTTATTTAAATCTAAATATTATTTAAATTTTTAATAAACCAAATTATACAGTGATATATACTGTACTGTTACTGTGATATTATGCCATCATGTAAGATTTACGCCCAACTGCCCAATCTATAATCTGTATCAGTACAAATCAAAAGATTGATTTCGACAATAGACCGGAGGCAGGGTTAATGAATTGAAACATGGATTTTTTTTAGTATTGAATGTTCTTTGCTGTGCAGGGGGCAAACATAATTGCCTCTGGTAGGTGAGCATTACCGTTTCTAATGATCTCTGTTGTGAAGGCCCAGTGATCCGCACTCAATTACAGCCATTGATTATCCACCTCCGGCTTTTCACAGAGGATCAAATAGTTTGTTTAAACATGCCGCAATTTGCTACAGGTGGTTTCGTGCTTGGAGAAACCAAATATTTTCTCCCATTTTGATTGCTAAAGATGACAGAATTTTGCAGAGTACTAAATGTTAGACATATTTCAAACTATCTTTTCTAAAGTACAATCACAATCGACTTTGAACGTTCTAGAAAGAATTTTTGTAGTAGATGTAGATGTAGCCCAGAGGCACACTGACTTAAGCCATCTCCTGTGGTGCTTTTCCTTTAAATCGGTATGGAGTGTATTTAAAGGAGAAGTCCACTTCCAGAACAACAATTTACAAATAATTTACTCACCCTCTTGTCATCCACGATGTTCATGTCTTTCTTTCTTCAGTCGTAAAGAAATTACCTTTGAAATTATGTTTTTTAATGCCAAACGCTCATCTTGTCTTACTCTGCCTGGACTGTTTTTGTTCCAGTTCATGACAGTTAGTGTATGTCAAAAAACTCCCATCTCATTTTCTCCTCCAACTTAAAAATTGTCCTACATCACTGTTTTACCTTTTTTGTTAAGGGTGTTTGATCTTCTTTGCATGTTCACTTTGTACTTCTGCAGCAACGTAAGATGATTTTGAAATGATTTTTGAAGTTGAGGGAGAAAAAACGGTCTGAGTTTTTCGACATACCCTAAATGTCTTGAGGCAGAATACACAGATTTCAGGGAGAGTAAGGTGAGATGAGCGTTTGGGATTAAAAAAGTATTTAAATTGTATTTTTTAAATGAATATAACCGATCGTTTCGCTGTGTAAGACCCTTCTTCCTCGGCTGGGATCGTTTACAACCGCAGTTGCGATCGTTTGAAACTGCATTTAAACTGCTTTTTGGAAGTTCAAAATCGGGGCACCATATCAGTCCATTATACGGGGAAAAATCCTGAAATGTTTTCCTCAAAAAACATAATTTCTTTACGACTGAAGAAAGAAAGACATGAACATCTTAGATGACAAGGGGGTGAGTACATTATTTGTGAATCTTTGTTTTGGAAGTGGACTTCTCCTTTAAGCTGGGATGGATTGAAAAGCACTTGATAAATAGTATTTAAATCGTGGGCTTTTTTATTTTCAGAAGATTTTAGTTCACAGCATGCATCAATAAGCCAAACTGAAGTTTCACTGTTAATAAATAAGGATTTGCATCTAAATTTACAGTCTACACATGGAACGGAACATTCGGAGCATCTTTAAGACTTCATTCATTTACTCAATAAAGAAAGTCATTTGCCCACCTTCATGGCGTTTCCAAACCCTTAAAGTCTCTGTGAAATCAATTTTTTTGGCTTTTAGTATGAATATGTTAGCTTTAAGGTTATCTATAAGTTAGTGTAATGACAAAATCTGCATTTACATGCATTTAAAATGTACAGGCTCTAACATCCGCCAATACGGATAAACGATTTTGATGACATCATCCTGCACTTCAGCTTCTCATCAAACTTTCTGTCCAATCAAATGCTCTCTAGAATCCAAAGTGTCCCGCCCCTACACTATAAATACATGCTGAAGCTGCAGCTGAAATCGGTCACTTGTTCACAGAATTAGTATTTTCCTTACAGTGAATGACACATAGTGTATAGGGAATTGGTAATGATTTAGACAGTGTAAATTTCCGTAACTCCATTAAAAGTCTGCGAAACCAAAATGTAAAGATCTAAAAAGGTCATAAAGACGTCGTAAAAAGAATGTATATAAATGAAGTGTTTAAGTCTTGTGATACACAACTACTTTATATGATGAACAGATATTATTATTTACAATTAAACAATGACCAACACACATACATAGAACACAACAAATATGGTAAACACGGAAGCTCAAACATGGGTGTATGATGTGTGAAAACCAATGATGTTTGTTTTTAGCATGTGACGGATCTTTAATGTCTTGATGTGTTCTATGTTTGCATATGTGAATAAAAAGTTAAATAAAAGTTAAATCTATAAATCATATAAAGCAATCATATCACTTCACATTACTTAGATTAAACCACTTGATTCAAATGGATTCATTTCACAAGGCTTTATAACCTCTGGATCTTACTGTACCTGAGAACCTAAGTACCTTATAAACTTTCAATGGAGCAACCAAAATCTCTCAGGATTCATTAAAAATATCTTAATTTGTGTTTCAAAGTCTTATAGGTGAGTAAATGATTAAATAATTTTCATTTTTGGGTGAACTAGCCCTTTAATGTTTCTCAAAAAATGAAATCACTTCAGTATCAATCATAATATTCTATTAAGTATACTGTGCAATGTAGTAATTCTGCAAGGCGGCATATATGGTGGCAATATCCTTTCAGGGTCACTCAAGACAGGTCATACAAAACAACTAAATATTTGCAGGCTACAGCAGGCAGTCTGGCAGTTTCCCCATTATATGGCACACTCTCCATAAAATGTGATAATGGTGCCTCCCTGGAGGTACAGAAAACACAGCCACATCAGCAACTTGCCATGTTCGAAACACAGACCGAAACCCTGACAAAGCAACCAATACCAGTTTAATAAGGCTCACTACTCAAAACATCCAAGAGGTTACGAGGGAATGTGAATGCAATTTTTTAATATTCAACCTTGTCCATGAACTGTGAGTTTTAACCTCAAGGAAGGAAAAACTGCAAAGCGCAATGACACAGTTTAATCTCGTCGGCCAGCACTGAGAGTGAATTCGTACCTTGTCCTTGCTTGTAAAAATGCCAGGCTAATTCAACGGATTACAAGCTCCTCTGATTTGAGGCTTTCTGGAGATTAGTCAGGACAATGGTCATATCACGGCACCTGAGTTCACCGTCAATACTTTCATGGGTTTGCTACAATTGGTTTTACAACCTGTTTTACTATAAGGAAAAATGAGGTAAGGTTTAATGACTTCCCATAAGCAAAGAAGAGCATTGCTGTACATCAGGATAACATATTTCTGTTGGCAAAGAGTAAATTTCCTTTTATAACTTCTTAAAAATAATATTTCATAACTACAAAATATTATGAGGACGTACAGGTCTCTCTAACACATTTCTACTACAATATTAAACAGTTGTTTTATTGTACAAGATAAATATATCACCTAAGTCAAGAAAAACATAGAAAGAAAATTGGTTTGAGACTTTTCTAATGATACAGTCTCTTTTAACTTTGTCAGAGTTCGCTCAATGCAACATCAACATAAGCTGCGCGTATGAATTTTGAAAATGTAGAATTTAGGCTACACACAGAGTTCGCTGATATTTCTATTCCTTTTTATCTTACCTGGAAACAACCACAGCAAGGTGAGAAGCAAAAATGTTGGAGGTCTCCAGTCCATCAGCATCTCCATCGCCCCTCACGAAGCGCCCGCTCGCACGACACCTCATACAGCATCCAGTGACAGTCACTCTCTCGCTCTTCTTATTCTGCCCCGAGCTTTCTTCTGCCTTCCCTCTGTTGTTAAAATTAATATTTTGTCTGAGTATATCAATTCATTCAACCCCGACAGGAGAACTAGACTCCAGCTTGTAAATAAATCCCATTCCCTCCTCTTCTCTCATCCGCGCAGCGGACGGCATTTGGAGAAGGGCTCTTTGGAAAGCTCTGTTGGTTCTTTCTTCTAAATAACCTCTCTGCGGATAGTTATGCAAGTATTCTCATTCAAAACTGAAGTTTTTGGCTGTTCTTGGACGGTTTGAAGTGCGTCTGTCACCTGAACGCGAACAGCCTTGCAAGTGTAGATGTGTGCGGAAAGTCACGCCCCTTTCAGCCTACAGGTGTTACTAGCGCTCCTCGATCGTTTCCTTTCAGAATTATCCCTTAGGAAAAGCCAATTTATCCATGAACTACTTTAACTCAATGTAATTTTGTAATATAAATAGAATAATAATATTATATGAATTGATATATCATGCTTCTATAATATTGTATTGCAAAAACACAGACTGAAATCTGCTATAAAAATATATTAAATATATAAACATTGAGACTCTGAAAGATACTAAATAAATAAAAAGGCAAAACGAATGTATAGAATACATCTGGGTATTTTTCTTTCCTATCCACTCTTTTCTTCCCATCAGGCTATTTGTAAATTTTATGAGTCTGGCTTCCGGTCTCATCTGCATCCAGTTATTTTTAGCTGTACAAAACAGCTCGTTTTGCCTCTTGATATTGCAAATTGGTGTGTCGTACCATATTATTATTATGCATTATCTTAATTACGAACACACTGGTTTGTAGTGCAAACAGTTGACTAAATACATTGCATTCACCTCCTTAAGTATAATTCTGTATAAATGTTCTTGTTTTTGTTGTTTTGATGTGTGAATAAGAAAAAAAAAAAATCACATCCCTCATAGCACACATACATCATGGAGACATCTATTTGACGTCTGCATTTACATCTAGAAGACATATTTTAGAGTGTTTGCTCATCTGCAATACGTTTATAGGACGTTTCATATCAGATAGCAAATAGACGTCTATTAGATGTCTTCAAGATGTTTATGATTTAGAATGTATGTAAAACTGACATCTTACAGACATCTGTCAGATGTTTGCACACAACAGATGTTTTCCAGATCAAGTGATCTTTAACAGACATCTTGCAGACGTATGTGTGCTATCTGGGTAGGATGTTTCCTCTCAGATGTCAAATAGACGTCTATTAGATGTCTTTAAGATGTTTATGATTTAGAATGTATGTAAAACTGACATCTTACAGACGTCTGTCAGATGTTTGTACACAGCAGATGCTTTTCAGAGTAAGTGATCTTTATCAGACATCTTGCAGATATATTTGTAATATCTGGATAGGATGTTTTCTATCAGATGTCAAATAGACGTCTATTAGATGTCTTTAAGATGTTTATGATTTAGAATGTAAAACTGACACCTTACAGATGTCTATCAGATGTTTGTACAGAGCAATGCTTTCCAGATCAAGTGATCTTTAACAGACATCTTGCAGACATACGTGTGCTATCTGGGTAGGATGTTTCCTATCAGATGTCAAATGGACATCTATTAGATGTCTTTAAGATGATTTAGAATGTATGTAAAACTGACATCTTACAGACGTCTGTCAGATGTTTGTACACAGCAGATGCTTTTCAGATTAAGTGATCTTTATCAGACATCTTGCAGATATATTTGTACTATCTGGATAGGATGTTTTCTATCAGATGTCAAATGGACATCTATTAGATGTCTTTAAGATGATTTAGAATGTATGTAAAACTGACATCTTACAGACATCTAGCAGATGTTTGTACAGAGCAGATGCTTTCCAGATCAAGTGATCTTTATCAGACATCTTGCAGATATATTTGTACTATCTGGATAGGATGTTTTCTATCAGATGTCAAATAGACGTCTATTAGATGTCTTTAAGATGATTTAGAATGTATGTAAAACTGACATCTTACAGACATCTAGCAGATGTTTGTACACAGTAGATGCTTTCCAGATCAAGTGATCTTTAACAGACATCTTGCAGATGTATGTGTGTTATCTGGCCTACAAAATCAACAGGAATACGCACACACATAACACTCATCCCAATAACAAGCCAACAACAAACAAATTAATAACTATATTAAAGACAGTGGGTAATGGGTCTAAACCAGAAAAAAATAAAAAAAACAAAGATTCATCCGCTTGTTGATAACAATCTGAGTAACAAAAAACATTCTGAGTGCACTATATAAAAACTGTATCATCCTCCATTAACCTATTGTGTTCCTGAAAGCTTATTTTTAGAATAGTAAGTCATCCAACATTATTGTAATCAGGTAAATCTTTGATTTTCTTTTTAATGGCTTTGACCTGTAAGAGCCATTTTCAGGGTAAGTTTCTATCAGACTGAATTGAAGCAACCAATTACTGTCTCATGTATGCACTGTGACATGAGTTGGTCTGTGATATTAGGCTAATCAGTAGGCTACAGGAGAAAGCATATACAGACCCCAAGCAAAACTCATTCTCACCCTCTCCGATTGGATGGTTGCCATAGAAACACATCAGAAGTTCATGCATTAGGGCTGCTCAATTATTGGGGACTGGTGAGCTCAGGTCTTTGATTGTCTTGTCTGAGCTTAACGCGTAACTTGAACTACAGGTAAAACGTGTCTGGCACAAAGACTGTGATTAAGAGAAAATGGTCAACTAGAAGTCTTGGTGGTAAGTCAAGTACCACGCTGTACCCTTCAGTTATTCAGTGCTAAAATGCAGCCCGCTCTACAAATGAGTTGCATTTCCTGACAGCGATTATCAAACGGCGACATAAGAATATTTTAAATGAAATGCATTCATAAAATCTATTTATTCAACTGACTACTACCAGGATGGCCAGGATTAAAATTCTATTAAAATTATATTTTTGAAGACCTTAGGCAGTATCAACAGTCAACATTCACACCACTAATATATATTTAAATATGATATTATATGCATAGAAATATTGCCATATAAATAGAGATTTAAAAGTAGACACTGAAACAAATTTGGGGTGTCTGTGGGTGTCATTACTAAAAAAAGACAATACTGAGTGGCAGCAAGTTGCAGCTGCTGTCAGCCCTGCTACTTCAGTGAGAGGAGCAAAAATGATCAGATCTTACGGCCGTTGATTGATAAAGCAGTGACAATATATAAAACATTTTTACAGGCTGTCAATGTTGTGTATGCAACACAGAGGGAGACAACACAGCCTGCATATAATGTGTGTGCCAAACAAAAATTGACAGACAAATATTCCACTATGACTTACCTTTTTCTTCATATTCAATATTATATTATCTATTTGGATTTCCATGGTATTGAACACTATGTTGGGAAGGCCAAGCTTTAAGAAATAGGTCACAAAATATGAAACTTTGCAGAAAAGAACGAGTGTGTTACTTCGGAACAGATTTGGAGAAATTTAGATGCAATGGATCCTCTGCAGTGAATGGGTGCCGTCAGAATGAGAGTCCAAACAGATGATAAAAACATCAAAACAATCCACAAGTAATCCACACAACTCCAATCCATCAATTAGGTCTAGTGTTTTTATCAGCTGTTTGGATTCTCATTCTGACGGCACCCATTCACTGCAAAGGATCCAGTGGTGAGCAAGTAATGTAATACTGCATTTCTCTAAATCTGTTCTAGTAAACAAATTCATCTACATCTCAGATGTATGACGACATGCTTTAGGATCCATGTTCGACATAATATACTGTTTTAAATTACATACTGTAATTGTGCGCAGCAATGTTTGTCTTTTCTCTTGTCTAGAGTTGATCATAGCCATTTCAGAAATAATTTGGTCAAAGCCATTTGTGCATCACAGGTTACAAATGGATTGGAAGTGCTTTCTGATAACAAAAGCAAATTCACTAAGAGTCTAAATTATATATTCAATATGTAATTATATATAGGCCTCTATAGCAAGGTTACATAAACCCCCTGTTGATCAGGTTTTTAGGCATGAGGTTAATAATTTACTTTTAAGTACTGAAATTTTTCACTGAACTATATTTGTATGCTGATTTGCCAACTGTTATTAAACCAATTGCCTCTCGTTTTCATTTAATAGGCATTTTATTTATAGTGCACTTTTATGTTTTCTATAAAAGACAAGAACTTAAATTATATATATATATGTATATATATATATATATACATATATAACATTACCTAAACCTACATTTCTAAACAGATAGCCTAATATATGTCTTGTCTGCCACCTAGTGGTCATGAAGGACTGTCATACTACACAACCAAATTACATTAATTTAAAATATTTTCATTTTCATTTTTCCAAAAAGGAACGTCTCATGAGATATGGTCAAATTTGTGCAACTGGAAAAGCATACAGTTTAAAACACTCTGTATGTATAATATAAATGGTTTTAAATCCGTTTAAAATCTAAGCCAAACATACACAGCTTTACTGACCTTTAACCAACTCCATAACATAGAACAATCTGCTGATATAAAACTATAGCTGCCAGTGGTATTAGACAACGATTAATCCAAACATTTCACTCAGGGAGGTTTTTGACCCAGTACAACTCATGTACACATAGACATATGGGGAAGGAGAGCCTGGAATAGCAGCTGACGCTGGGAAATGCGTCTTGGACACTGGGAGACTCCAGACAGCAGCCCTCCACACTAAACAATCACCTTGTGACTGTAAAAATAAATAATAATAATTCATTACATTTATATTGCACTTTTATAGGCACTTAAAGCGCTTTACATTGTGAGGGAGGATCTCCTCATCCACCATCAGCAGCCATAGTGCACCAGAACGCCCACCACACAGAGTGAGAGGAGACAAGAGTGATGAAGCCAATCAGTAGATATGGGGATTGTTAGAAGGCCATGATGGTCAGAGACCAATGGGCAAATCTGGCCAGGATGCCAAGGTCACACCTCTACTCTTTTTCAAAAGACATCCTGGGATTTTTAATGACCACAGAGCTTCAGGACCTCGGTTTAACTTCTCATCCAAAGGAAGGTGCTTGTTGACAGTATAGTGTCACCCACACAAACCACAAGTCAAGCCCCCCCTGCTGGCCTCACTAGCACCCTTTCCAGCAGCAATTTAGTTTTTTTAGGTTCCAGGTACTGTCCTCAAGTGTCAAGTAAACACTTAGCATTACATGTGTGTTTGTGGTACATCAAAAATAATGATAATAATAGTAATAATTACATATATATATATATATATATATATATATATACAGGTGCTGGTCATATAATTAGAATATCTTCAAAAAGTTGATTTTCATTAGTTGTCAGTTATAATCATCAAAATTTAAAGAAATAAACACTTGAAATATATCAGTCTGTTTGGAATGAATGTATACATTATACAAGTTTCACTTCTTGAATGGAATTAGTGAAATAAATCAATATATATAATATTAACCAGCAAAGCCATTAGGCCTACAAATTCTGTGAAGGTTTCTAAGATTCTATTGTTTCATGTTACGTTATGTAGAAAATATGTTATCCAAACAGAATACATTTAAAAGTTTGAATCATCGAGAAATGTTTCCGTTTTCCAGACTCGCCACTTCAGTCTACATATGACCATATTGTTCTTGATCAGCCTGTTGCTTTCTCACTCTTAGTGTTAAAAAATCGTCCTCAAGATGTTTTTCAATTCGGACCTAAGAGTTTCTGCAATCTCGTGGCTGCCGTTTCATCTGAGTCACTGCAGGTGGTGTTAGCACACCTGGGTTGAAAACAGCCGGACCGCTATTGGGGTGTAGACGCATTACCGCCAAAGGTTTAGTATTTTAGGGTGTGATATGTTGTACTTACACTAAAATAATTTAAAATTATGCAGAAGCCTCCAAAGTTACATACTTGGGTCATGCTCTGAAGTCGCCTGCATCATGAGAGCTTGATCTCCGTTGGTTTGAACTGGAAGAGCACAGCCGCCGCCTGGTGGTTCTATCAAAACATGGTACAAAATTAAACGGTTCTGTTACTTATTTTTTATAAATAAACATATGTAATTATTAAATTATTAGCTACACACCACCAGAACTTTTAAAAAAAGTAATATTATGAAAATGTATTCCTGTGATGGCAAAGCTGAATTTACAGCAGCCATTATTTCAGTGTTCAATCTGTAACCTAAAAACAAATTTGGTGCTCAGTTATCAGTCATAATTGCTACTCGCTGCTTAGTTATTAATCCACCTTTTTCTTCCCATAATAGCAGGCACGGCCATATGTACATTTTATGGGTCTGGCTTCTTCTCATCCGAGTCCAGCTGTTTTTAACTGTAAAGAACTGGTCGTTTTGCTGCTTGATAACGACGTTTTTCCTGAACGCGGAAGTCACGCCTGACTCTTTTATTGTGATTCTAGATTATTTTGCATTTCCGGTCTCCGGTGTTTCTAGTCAACACTGCAAAGATTTTTTGTTTTGTTTCCAGCCGAAAGATCTTAAAAATCTAAAATCAAGAAGGATTTTCTAGACAAGCGAAAATTATTGTCTTGTTTTCAAAGTCAAAATTAAGTGAGTTTTTGCTTAGAACAAGCAAAATAATCTGCAAGTGAGGTAAGCAAACTAATCTTATTTTAAGCAGAAAACAAGATTATTTTTCTTACCCCGTTGGCGGATCATTTTGCTTGTTTCAAGCTAAAACTCACTTAATTTTGACTTGTTTTTTTTTTTGTTTTTTTCTGAAAACAAGACAATAATTTTCGCTTGTCTAGAAAATCCTTCTTGATTTTAGATTTTTAAGATCTTTCGGCTGGAAACAAGACAAAAAATTTAAGTAAGAAAAGCATTTTTTTTTTTTGCAAATTAGCGTATATTTCGAGCTGCTAGTGTTAAATCTATTAAAATGTTTTTAAAAAGCACATGGCTCCATAGCGCCATTACTTTGCAATGTCGCAATGACCGTCATTTGTCAGTGCCCCACTCCTCAAAGTTTAATGAGTGTGTAGATGACACAAAGCTGCTGATGTTAGCTACATTAATAACAGATGGGCGCTATTTGAATGGGTTCCTATGGAGACCGGAACAGAAGAGCATCCAGTCGGAAGTTAGAATTCGTAATGGTGGCGCTCATCCTTTAATCAGGAAAAAGGCAAAATTGGTGTGTCCTGCTATATAATTCTAATGTATTATCATATAATTTTAACGTGTTTTAATATATGAACACACTGGTTTGTAGTGCAAACAGTTTTGCATGTTGCTATTCTTCTTGTTATTTCCCTATGGTGGATAATGAACCGGAAGTCTCACCCTGTAGGCTTACTTTTCGCAATTACGTCACGGTTTGGTCAGTTACCCGGATGCGTGAACATTTTGGAGATACTCTGATGTAAACAACAGCATTGATTGCATGGTTAATGTACTATTAACTACGTTGTTCCGTTAATTTATGCTGTCTAAACCACGGGGAAAAATGTGTGAAAGATGCTATATAATATAGAGAAGGACTTAGTAGAAAAGGGTGCAATATTTTGACAAACTGAAGTTAATATGTGGTGAAGATACATACGAGCAGTATTAATTAAGATATTAGCCAAATATTTAGGCTAATATTAGGCTGTTTTTTAATTCAATGTTTTGAAAATTTGAACTGCCACTGAATGAGTTTGAATATCTATTTTATATGTTTAAATAATATCAGTGAACATGTTCTCTTCTAATTAAACATCTGTTATGTTACGCAGAGATCCATGTATCTGGAATCCATCAGATAAATCAATAAGTCTAGTGTTTTCTGGGGCCCGCAGTGTTCTGTTCACTGCCCCTTGGCCATTCAGATTCAACATAACAAAAGGGATGGTAAAATAAACAATGAGTTGAACCTCAGCTGTGAGAATGCACCTCATCTCAGGGACAATAGACTCCTATATTCTGCCTTCATAAACACATTCCTTGGTTTTATTTTTGTTAGTTAATAGTGCGGCACTCTTTTCTTTGTCAGAGGTGCTGGTTTAATTGCATAGAGTTACAAAAGAACCGATCTGTCGGTAAGCATACTTCGTATAGATTCTTTGGTACAATCTGTTGAACAGATTCTCTAGGGAATCTTTAGATACAGATGGACAGAGAAAAAAACACATAGAGAGAGAGAAAGAGAGAGAGAGTGACAGAGCTCCAGTGGCAGTAGTCATTTCCAATAGTCACATAGCTGGAACTGATGCATTTGTTTCACCTCTGCTTTCTGACCAAAATAACTCCTTACATTTTTTTCAACAGCATCTTAAATATCTTGGACGTACTTGAATGGATTTATTTTGATTCTAGATTATTTCTTTCCGGCTGAATACATTGAAGACTGAAGCGAAAAGTTTGAAAATGCTGCTCCATCTACTCAGAGCTCTTCTTCAGTTAAACATATATACTCAATCTAAAAACACAGATATCACACTTCCCTTCACTTCAGTCACTGCAAAGAGTCTGTCACACCTGGATTTGGAGAGAGCCATGGATGTCAACGGTGAGCTCATTTTCTGAAATGTTTTAAAAGGTGTTTTACGCACTTGATTGTCAGTAGCTGCATGTCAGATATAATATGCACTTCATGATAGATGTGTTTCTTGTCTGTATAACTGAATATAGGCCTACTTGAACCTTACTTAAGAATCAAACTGCATTTTAGTTTGAAGTATTCTTAAAAACTATCAGCCAAAAATGACTTATGTACCTGACTGCTAAAACAGGTGCAGCCTCAAGGGGCTTCTCGGTCGTTGCCATGGCAACAGTTGAGGAGTGGGCCTACGGGGACTTGAGTTGAATACCTTTGGTACATTTGCAAAACTCTGGGGAAATGGAGATATGACTTCATCTCAAAATGAGCCTTTGTCTAGTGCTTGCTTATAATATTTTAAAGTCTCACAGTTGAATATATATTCAAAGCGCCTTTTTTTAAAAGGGAAAAAGATTCACTTTCGCCACTTTGTAGTTCCATCAGTCCCTGATGCTGATTTTTATATTCTCATCAATCTCTGCTAAAGATTTAAGTATTGCAGTGCTTTGCAAAAGTATTCATACCCCTTAGTTTTTTCATGTTTTGTTAGGTTGCAGCCTTAAGTTAAACTGCTTTAAATTACTTTTTTTTCCACATCAGTCTACACTCCATACACCATAATGACAAAGCACAAAACAGGTTGGTAACAACTTTGGAAATTTATTAGAAAAAAACTGAAATCATTCCATTGCATAAGTATTCACACCCTTTTCTGGGACACTTGAAATTTAGCTCAGGAGCATGAATATCGCTTGTAGATGTTACTACACTTCAAATGGAGTTAAACTGTGGCAAATTCATTTAAATGAGTATGATTCAGAAAGGCACACTCCTTTCAAAGCAATATCAGAGCAAAATCCAAGCTCTGAGGTCAAAAGAATTGCCTGTAGAGCTCAGAAACAGCCACAGATCTAAGGAAGAGTTCAGAAAAAAATTCTGCTGCATTGAAGGTTCACAGAAGCATGTAGTCTCTATTATACATAATGGAAGACACTTGAAACAACTAGGACTCTTCCTAGAGCTGGCCTCCTGGCCAAACTGAGCAATTGATGGAGAAGGGGCTTGGTTATACTGGTCACCAAGAAGCTGATGGTCACTCTAGTTGAGCTCCATGATCATACTATATTTGCAGATGGAAGAAACCTACAAAAGGACAAACATCACTGCAACACTCCACCAATCCACTCTTTATGGTGGTGTGGCCAAACTCCCCTTATGAAAATTAACCATGGCTTTATTAAAGTAAAAGTGTAGTAACCATGTTTTTTGGCATATTGATTACCATTTTTAAAACCATAGTTTTACTACAAATACCATGATTAAACTATGGTTAGAATACCAAAAACCATGGTTAATTCATAGTTACCATGGGTTCAATGTACAATGTTCAATGTACAATGTAGCAAAAGCTTAATGGGTAAATATTACCCTTCTAATTGAATTATTATTACTGTGTGTCGATATTTGGGGAGAGGATAAATATTTCAAAACTTTCTGAAAATACAATATGAGAATTAACTGCACAATTACTAGAAATGTGTACCTTGGATATTATACAATTTGCATACATACAATTTTTTTTTGGAAAAATACTTTTTTTTTCAAGATATTTCCAACTCTGACTTTGGATCATAGAAGCTCAGAGGCCATAGAAGTGACAAAAATTACTTTTTCAGCAGCCTAAAGGGTGTCAGGGTAATGTACTATGAAACTCTATGAAGAAACTGTGCAATATAAATATAAATTAATAATAAGTTTTCTTTAACAAATCCTTATGCAGTTTCATATACGTTCTTACAAAATTTATTTCAAATTTTCTTACATTTATTTCAACATTTCTTATAAACTTCGAAACATTTTGTAAGAATTTATAAGAAATTTTGTAAGATAAATTTCTCTTACAAAATTTCTTATACATTTTCTTATGAAGTATGTAGAAATATAAAAACAATATATAAATAAGTTTTATTTACACATCCCAAAGTAAGCAATACCGTCAGATGCAATTATTGCTGCTTCCGGTCAAGATGCCAGACGTTACCAGGACTTGCCGGCCCCACAATATGCAAAAGGCCTACGTGAGGGATGGAAATGCCACTCATGTCAGCTTACCAGACGCAAAGCTGACTGAAAACAGAAAACAACCGGGCGGCCTTGACAGGAGTTGTTTTCTGGTGTTCTCCATGTCTTACTCCATTACCTGAAACAAAAATAATTCAGCATTATTTGTCTAAATATATTGACTTGGCAAGATGTTTATGATTATATGACTAATGATCCAACCAAACTAAAAATCTTGGACTTGAACTTTAAACCAGTCAATGAAATACAGACTCATTCTCTAGAATGAGTTTCTGCTGTGGATAAGGCTACAGACAAGCACAAACGATCTGCAACACCTTTGATTATTAGCTTATACTTTACACATGTTTTCTTTCATGCTATAGGTCTTTTTTGTGTGATTTAATATAATCTGACCTTGAAAAAGACCAGGTCTGGCCCAGTTGTTATCATTTGCAAGTCACGGTCTGTGGGAACAAGAGAATCCCTAGTGACCACACTTTCATCGACTTTGCATTTGACCTCTGGTGGACAGTATGCTCTTGTGCTTAGAGGTAAGAGTTTTCAGCTGATGTTAATATATATTTCCACAGCATGTTGACTATATATAGGATACATTTCTATGAACTAATTAAAAAGCTTTACGAAACTAGACAAGTCCACGCAAGGCAGGGACTGCACTATGACCATGAGTAGTTGTCTGTGTCATCCTGCCAATCCAGCATCTTATTGATTTGAGGAACGCTAGGGCTCTTATTGGCCATGAGTGTCAGTTCAATCAGAGATTGTCTTATTATTGGGAGATACAAGGGTCTGTATTACTTACCATTGGAGGAAGCATAATGGTTAACTTGGATGACGTGCGCTTTGATAACCAATCACATTACAGCCTTGACGTCATTGAATTTCAAACAGAGTTGTGCAACAGTCAATCACTGTTTACAGATACTAAATAAATGAGAACTGTCTTAAACTAAATCCTGCTTGTCGCAAAAAAGTCTGTGAGTCTCTTATAAAATGGCAGTGTAAACTCTAAAAATATTTCACTCCAAAAGTATTGTTTAATGACAAACAAATTGAAGATTAGCCGATAGGCTGCCGGTTCATTAAATGATAAGCTGTTTCCTCACAAAAGCCATTTATTCAGCATAGGGAAGCCTCTCCTCGATTAACATCCACTAAAAAACAGCCTCTAGTCTCCTTCTTTATTCCCTAACTGAGCAATTGATGGAGAAGGGGCTTGGTTATACTGGTGACTAAGAAGCAGACAGTCACTCTAGTTGAGCTCCATGATTATATATGGAGAACTTACAAAAGGACAAACATCACTGCAACACTCCACCAATCTGGGGTTTATGGTGGTGTGACCAAACTCAATCCTCTTCTCAGTGAAGACACATGAAAACACACTTGCAATTCGCAAACAAAGCACCTAAAGAACTCTCAAGATTGTGAGAAACAAGATTCTTTGGTCTGATGAACCTCAATTCCAAGCATCATGTTTGAAGGAAACCAAGCACTGCTCATCACCTGCAGAGTAGCATCCCAAAAGTAAAGTATTGAGGTAGCAGCCTCATGCTGTGGGGTTGTTTTTCAGCGGCAGGGACTGAAGGAAAAGCTCAAAACAGTTAAATATTGAAATAGCCTTTATGAAAACCTAGCCCAGAGCATTCAGAACCTCAGACTACACTGTAAAAAACAATTTGTTGAGTCAACTTAAAATAATTTGTAACCTGGCTGCTTTAAAATTTTAAGTTCAGTCAACTCAAAAAAAGTTCAACTTGAAAAGTTAAATTATACTACGTGACAACTTAGATGTTTGAGTTAAATCAACTTAAAATTTTAAGGCAGCTGGGTTACTTACCCATCTGTTAAGTTTACAAATATCTAAGTAACAAATATCTAAGTTGTTACTTAGTACAACTTAACATTTCAAGTTGACTAAACTTATTTTAGTTGACTCAACTTAAAATTTTAAGGCAGCAGGGTAACAAATGATTTTAAGCTGACTCAACAAATTATGTTTTTTATTTTTTACAGTGTAGGCAGAAGGTTCATCTTCCAACAGGACAATGACCCTAAGCACACAGCAAGAGTGGCTTACAAACAACTTTGTGAATGTCCATTAGTGGCCCAGCCAGAGCCTGGCTTTGAACCCAATCAAATATTTTTGGTGAAACCTGAAAACGTGCATCTGCCCTCATCCAAATTTACAGAGCTTGAGTGGTGAAGAGGTTAGGAGAAGTATAGCAGATAATTGCCAATTGCAGATTTGCAAAACTTGCTGCATTATATCCAGAATGACTTGAGGCTGTAAAGGTGGTTCAACTAAGTACTGAGTTAAGGGTATTAATACTTATGCAATGCACTTATTTCAGTGTTTTATTTTTAATTAATTTGCAAAGTTGTTAAAAACCTGTTTTTTGCTTTGTCATTATGGTGTATGGTGTGTAAATTGATGTGGGAAAAAAGTAATTTAAAACAGTTTAACATAAGGCTGCAACATAACAAAATGAGAAAAAAAAAACGAAGGGGTATGAATACTTTTGCAAGGCACTGTAGATGGAGTTGTTTTCTCAAATAATGACTTAGTCCACAAATCAGAACTGTTTGACTTTTGAAAACCAATTTGTAGTATGTGATTAACATAAGGTCTCGAAAACAGCCTCGTGGTTAGCTCTTCAACATATAGTGCAGCTGTGCTCACGACGACCCGAGGTGGATTCCCGTCTCGAGGTCCTTTGTCGATCCTCTTCCCCTCTCTCCTCCCAGTACTTTCCTGTCATCTCTTTACTGACCTATCTTAATAAAATGCACAAAAGTCTATAAAAATAAATAAATAAATAAATAAAATCTTTAATTGCATTTAATTTCTTTCACTCTAAAATGTTTGGTGTAATAATGACACAGTGTTTTGAGAAAGTGATTCTTTGTTATAAAAAGGAAGGAAAAGTTCCCGTTATTAAAAAAATCACCCAGATAGCATATATACGTCTCTAAGATGACTCTAAGATCACTTCATCTGCAAAACATCTGCTGTGTACGAACATCTGACAGACATCTGTAAGATGTCAGCTTTACATACATTCTGAATCATAAACATCTTAAAGACATCTAATAGACGTCTATTTGACATCTGACAGGAAACGTCCTACAGACATATTGCAGATGAGCAAACCCTAAAAAATATGTCTTCCAGATGTAAATGCAGACGTCAAATAGACGTGTCTGTGATGTATGTGTGCTATCAGGGTAGATATTCTCCCAGATAGCACACATACGTCTCTAAGATGTCTGTTAAAGATCACTTGATCTGCAAAGCATCTGCTGTGTACTAACATCTGACAGACATCTGTAAGATGTCAGTTTTACATACATTCTGAATCACAAACATCTTAAAGACATCTAATAGATGTCTATTTGACATCTGATAGGAAACGTCCTATAGACGTACTGCAGATGAGCAAACACTAAAAAATATGTCTTCCAGATGTAAATGCAGACATGAAATAGACATCTCTGTGATGTATGTGTGCTATCAGGGTAACGTCTTTATGTGATTGTGCCATCAATAAATGTCTGATATGATCTGGTTTTAGTCTGGTACTCCTTCTTAGCTTGTTTCCCAGCTCTCCAATGAGTAAAGTGAAAAAAAACAGGCCACCTGGAGCCAGAAGCTCCTTTTCCTCTCTTTTACCCTCTCTATATCGCTATATCTCTATACTGCCTTTCTCCCTCCATAAATCTCCCTCCACCACCAACAGGCGTCGATGTAAATCACCACAGGTATATCTCGGAAACTTTGTATGCTCACATTTAGCATATGAATGAGCCCCCTACTGTGGTTTCCAACCATTTTATTCACTCAAGGTTATTGATATCTCCAGTAGGTGGCAGTAAATATATATATTTGAGGCACCATACTCAACTGTCAGTTTCTAAAGCCATTTTCATCATAATTCTGCACAGATATCCTCAAGTTTGTATTCTTGTGACGAACCACACAAATCCTCAAGTGATTTAATAAACAAAAGCATCTGTAGCATTACGGTTATGCTATTCCCAGCTGAGGTCACAACTGTGCTAATAGAGGTCAAGCTGTGAAGTTTTATTGATGTTGCCAGGCAGGTGTACGGTCTGCTCTTTTATCCCAACTGAGCCCAGTCCTCCCCCCCAAAATACACCCATCATCCCAAAGCCCTACATATATCATCCTCCACGCTTATACACAGATGAATGCCCTCACTTCTGTCACTGAGCTGTTAGGAACCACAGGGAATCATCACAAGTCTTTTGTGTCCTCACAGTACACGTGTCTACTTGAGCACACGTCCTGGGATCAGGCCCTTTGTTGCAGAAAGCTCGACCTGCCCCGGAGTGACCCGCAGTCTGTGCCTCCGTCCCCCACCTCTCCCACCCCTTTCTTGAATCCGGGAGAAACTCAGAGCCAGGGCCATATGGCACTGCCACGCCACTGACAGGAACTGTAGACAGCAAAAACAGAAACATGGGCTATAGGCCAACTTAGGCCATCAAGAACCCAGATACATGTGTGTGGTGCAGCAATTATGTTATTTTTAGCGTTGTGCTGTTGTTGTTTCTTCGCCGTGTGTTTACACGGAATACATGGAAGCATATCTGCAGGTGCTTGGCCTAATCAAAAGTACTCGAATGTACTTACGTCAAGGGTTCTCTTCGAGCATCAACTAGCGTTTTTGTAAAAGAGCACGGATGAGTCAATGTTTACCTTCACGTGCTGTTGTGTTGAAAGAACAGGAAGCCGCCACAGGAGGCAGATGATAACCTGGGTCACCTCTGAGCTTCGCTTTTTCTTTTCTGTCCATTTATGTACACCGTGCATCACTTTGGCAAAGTCTTGTGTGAATCGAAATAGCTGAAGAAAACTGGTGGTGCATCGCCATGCTTTTCGTCAGTGTTCCTTTGAGACAGCATATGGATTAATAGCCAGTTTCCAAAAGGAAAATATACGTTTGTTCACTAAAAACCAGCAAATTATGGAGGCACAATGGAAAAAAGTCTACAATTGTAGTTCAGAAGGTCTTATGCAATCTGCTACTTTTGTAGAGATGTCAATAAAAGCCTTTGAGGAGATAAAAATGTACTATGCAGTTCTGTGTGTTTGTTTGTGCTGTTGAGTTTTTTTGAAATGTGCCCCACATTGTTAGAGTCCATAGTTTCTGTGGCAGAAAGAAATTATGACTCATCGGTTTTTGATTACAGGATAGCAGGATGATAATTTGTTTGTGACAGCGCTGGTCTGAATATGTCTAAACACATAATTGTGTGTCATCTGCAAGGCAATCACAGCTGACATCCTCCTTTGACATGTAGGTGCATGTTGATGACAAACATGTCACTGAGAGCATCACAAAAATGGCTGAAAGTAAATGAGCATTTTTGCATTTCGTCTCAATCTGAGAGAGTTATGATGTTAATTAAGTATTTTATATAAGGAACCGGATAAAGCATTGCTTTTAGACTATTGACAGGTCTGTTGTTTCTAGTGCGAGCAAAGAAGCGTGAATCCAACGTGCGTGGACAGCAAATTCATGCTTTTAAAATACTTGTTATTGATGCAGTGAGATCTTGATGAAGGTTTTCATTCGGACCTCTCAGACATTGTTTGCTATTACTCAGAGCAATTTCTCAACCGAGGTGAGGAGAATTTCAATTTGTTGCACAGTTGGTTTCTTAGAGCTCGCAACTGTTGTCTGTCCTCAGATTCTCGGCCCATTTCGAGCATCAAAGAAAGACAAATGTTCGCTTCTCACTTCAATAATGGTGGTCTTTCAAAACAGACACAAAGTCAATGCCATAAAGAAAAACGGCACATGGTATAAGGAAAGCCCTGGAGAGGAGCAACAGTAAATCTTGAGAAGGCCGATCAATGAGGGCTCTGATTGCATTGGAAATAACGTCCGCTTAATGGCTTGCTGTAAAATATAGCCGCATGTCTATTCATCAGAAATGCATCCCTGAAAAGGATAGCCAGACAGTTTAAACAAAGATCATTTTTGCTTCAAAATACATTGACATTTGTTAAAGTGAGTCCCTGCTGTTGTGAGGTGAAACAAAAGTGCAGGCTACAATTTAGGTGTATGACGCTTGAACGTAAATGCCTTGCTTTTTGATCGCATTGTAGGTGGGCTTCACTGAGAGAAGACCTTAAAAAAAGTATAAAAATGTGTATAAATCACTTGTTTTTTCTAAAGAAACATTATCCAACAGGTAAAGTTACAGCAGGAGTCTGTGTCTCTCTTGCCTCCCCTGAGCCCATTGAGTTTTAACAGACGCCCAAAGTGTACAGTGAGTTTAGTGGGGGGTAACTGAGAATAAATTGGGGAGGCAGCACCTTCATCACAATGTGATTGGATATGACTGGTTATGTTTGGCTGTGATTGGTTCATGTGATAAATCCCGCCTCTTGTGTTCTGCGCACTCCAAGTTCGCAAATTAGTCTGAATGAACAATATAAAGGCGTTAATGGGAAGACTAATTTAAAAAAGTAAGTAAAGAACTCACACAATATCGACATAACTACTTTGTTACATCAAAATAAAACTTGAAATGGTCTGAAAACACGATCTGTAGGAGAGTAATCAGCCTGGTGAAATTTAAAGTAAATCTCTGTGTCTGTGACCATATTTACAGAGCTTTTATGACTGATGATCTGAAAAATAGGTAAAAGTTAACTATTAAAAAGAATAGCTAAACATAAGTTCACAAATAAAATATAGTGTTTAAATCGTTACTGCCTTGAGTTATTTTAATGAATGTAAAATGCTTAAAATCACTAACTTGACGAGATTCATACATGGCTTTAATGAATAGAATACTAATTACACTGTTGATGTAAAATATTAAAATAGAATGTATAAAAAAATGATATCAATATATAATATAATGTAAATAATAATTAAAATAAAATGTACACACACACGCACACACACACTAAATAAAATTAAAAAGTTAGATTATTTTTATAAAGTAAACTGATATATGTAAAATTAGTAAAATATTAATGTTTTTTTTGATAGTGTAAGTAATGTTTATTTAACCAAGAAAAAAAGAAAAAATATATAATATATACTTATATATAATAAATAAAATAAAATTGTAATTTATTTAAATGTACATATTATATATATCTTATCTTATATCTTATTTGAGAATTTAGATTAGATTTGATTATTTTTATAAAATTAATTGATATTAGTAAATTTAATAAAATATTAAACAGATTTTTTTTTTTTCTTATTACTTTTCATTTTCTGATCGTGTAAGTAATGTTTATTTAACCAAGATAATGTGGCTGGGTAAAAAAGAAAACATATATAATATAATGTATATAATAAATAAAATACAAATTTAATTTATATAAATATAAATATATAATGTATGTATATAAAAATCTGTTTTAATTAAAAATGTGATTATATTTATAAAGCAAATTGATATTAGTAAAAAAAAAATTCCCCTTCTTTTTCTTTCTGATCGTAAGTAATGTTTATTTAACCAAGATAATGTGACTGGGGGAAAAAAGAAAACATATATAATATAATATATATATATATATATATAATAAATAAAATAAAAAAAAATTATATAAATTTACATATCAAATTTATGTATATAAAAATCTGTTTTAATTAAAATTTTTATTATTTTTATAAAGCAAATTGATATTAGTAAAATATTAAATAAAATGTTTTTCCCCCTTCTTTTTCTGATAGTGCAAGTAATGTTTATTTAACCAAGAAAATATGACTGTGGAAAGAAAAGAAAAACATATATATTATATTATATTATATTATATATAATAAAATACAATTTTAATTTATATACATTTACATATAAAATTTATATATATAAAAATCTATTTTAATTAAAAATTTGATTATTTTCAGTAAGTAAATTGGTATTAGTAAAATTAGTCAAACACTAATTAGAAAGGTTAAATACCCTTGACCGGGACAGCGCTACAAAGCTGTCGCTTTAAGATTTGTTTGGGAAGCGCGCTCTGCTTTCGCGGGCGGACTGAAGCTCCACGCGCTTCATTCTGCGGAGCGCTGTCACACTCGAGCATCTTATTCAAACGCCACGCAGTGAGCTGAATGGATGAACAGCTGGTGAACTCTGTGTACCGCATTCAGCGCATCAGCGGACGGACATTAACGCCAAATGAGTGACGGAGGGAGTGAACAAACTAGTTAAACATCAGAGTCGTCATGCAGTTCCTAATACAAAGATCCGAGCGCTTCGGATCAGACATCACTGAGACTTTATCGTAATGCGCTGCTGTGGATTTCTCCAAGAGAGCGGCTGAAGTGCATTTTCCTCTCTCGTTTTTATTTCACGAGCTCAGACTGCCATGTTCCAATGACAGTGTCTTTTGTTTAGAAACTGTATACTTATGCCTTAAAGAAAAGTCTTGTTGGAAGCCGGACAAATGGCTTTTGTTGTGATAGGAACCCTGTTACTGATGCTCCCGAACATCTATAGCGCTTCAGGTGAGTTGAAACACTCGTTTATTGATCAGCTTTATGGTTCAATACTACACTTAGGGATTTGAAAGTAATTTTAACCTTTAACTTTGACTCTCAGACTTAATATATGTTTGTTTCGCTGTAAATACAGCCAGGTGGCTTTCAGTTTGTGGATATTTAAGACTTTTGTTCAGACTATTTCTATGTAATTATTTGTGAAATTTACCAGCAGTTTCTAAGTGAAACGGTTTCTACGCCCTAGATGTGCCCTAATGTAACTCAAAACTCAAAAAAAAAAAAAAATCGAAAATAATTGTGAATTTGTTTTACATTTGAATGAATTCACATCCAATAAGTTAAGTATGAAGACTAAAATTGTATTTTCTAGTGAAATGTACTTAAATAACTCGAAGTTTTATTTACGAGTTTTACTGACAAATCATTTTAGTGTAATTAATTCAAAACTATTTCAACTACATTAAATGTAATTATTGATAAAGGAAACAGAGTTAAAACTCAAAATCGAATAGAAATATCTTTTTCTGACAAGTTAAATAAATGAAAACGGTAATGTTTTCATAACATGATCATTTTCATAATGCGTGAGATTAATAAAAAAAGTTTTCACTAAAAGATGAAAAGATAATCACGTTGGATATCACACAAGACAGCTGTATCATAAAATATTCATGTTCAGGCACTTCTCAAAGCGTATTACAAGACATTCTATTGTGTTTGATTTCTTCATTCAGTAGCTAATGATACAAAACAAGCACAGCAGTGCAAATACAAAGCATTTCTAGCTATTAGATTGCCATTTATTTTTATTAGTTTTGACAGTCTGTTATTACAGAACTCACAGTCATAAATCTGGGAATGGCAACTGTTATGAGTAAATATTTATACAAGATGAGCTTCCACAATCTCCTATACTGTTTACCATGTTTGATTGCGGTTAAATGACCTATAAGAGACTGACCGAATACGTTTGGCAGGTGCAAAGAGGGATGTCGCTGCTGTATCATCAGTCTGTGGGGCGGCATGATGTGTCCCCCTGCTGAGGCCAGCTTAATGGCCTTCTGCATTACGGGAGACGGCGGCTGCTGTACACGCCTAGCCTTAGAAAGAGACTTTATGAGTTATTATGCATCTGTCTACCCATTGTGGGGGTGCCTGAGCTGAAAGGATGCTTAAAATAGAGCTACGTGTGTATTAATATGCAGTAGGTTTATCGATTTGACTGTCAGCTGTGAATATGAAAAGCATTATGTGCTGTGTGCTTAGAGAAACTTCAGAGTTAAAACATACTGTATAATATGAAAGATGATAGATAATACCAGATAATAGCAGACTTCGTACTCTAGTTGCTAAGAGACATCTGTAGCACAGGCAGATCTGGTATTCTTATTTAACCAAATATTAAATAGTAATAAAGCTTTTTTTTTTTTTTTAAGTCCAATACATTGAGCATTTATTTTGTCTATATACTTATATTAACTACAGGGCTTTTAATCCAAAGCTGTTTTATTATATTTTTGTATAGATATTTTTATATAGATATATTATATCTATCTATCATTCTATCATTCTGTTGTTCTGTCATTCTATCTATCTATCTATCTATCTATCTATCGTTCTGTCTTCTGTCGTTCTATCATTCTATCTATCTATCTATCTATCGTTCTAGCGTTCTGTCGTTCTAGCAATCTGTCTATCGTTCTATATATCGTTCTATCATTCTATCTATCATTCTGTCATTCTATCTATCTATCTATTGTTCTGTTGTTCTGGTCTTCAGTTCTATCATTCTATCTATCTATCTATCTATCTATCTATCTATCTATCTACTCATTCATCATCTATCTATCATTTATCTATCGTTCTAGCAATCTATCTGTCATTCTATATATTGTTCTATCATTCTATCTATCATTCTGTTGTTCTGTCATTCTATCTATCTGTCTTTCTATCTATCTGTCTGTCTGTCTGTCTGTCTGTCTATCTATCTTTCTATCCATCTATCCATCTGTCTATTCATCTATCATCTATCATCTATCTATCGCTCTATCATTCTATCGTTCTAGCAATTATCTCTCTATGTATCGTTTCATCATTCTATCTATCATTCTGTTGTTCTGTCATTCTATCTACTATCTATCTATCTATCCATCTGTCTATCTATCTATCTATCTGTCTGTCATTCTATCGCTCTGTTGTTTTGTCTGTTGTTCTGTCATCTCTATATATTGTTCTATCATTCTATCTATCATTCTGTTGTTCTGTCATTCCTATCTATCTATCTTTCATCTATCTGTCTGTCTGTCTGTCTGTCTGTCTGTCTGTCTATTTATCTATCTATCTTTCTATCTATCTATCCATCTGTCTATCTATCTATCATCTATCATCTATCTATCGTTCTATCATTCTATCGTTCTAGCAATCTATCTATCGTTCTATGTATCGTTCTATCATTCTATCTATCATTCTGTTGTTCTGTCATTCTATCTATCTATCTATCTATCTATCTATCTATCTATCTATCTATCCATCTATCTATCTATCTATCTGTCTGTCATTCTATCGTTCTGTTGTTTTGTCTGTTGTTCTGTCATTCTATCTGTTACCTATCGTTCTTATCTATTTAATCCAATGATTATTTTAAGTCATGTTGACACCATTTACAGTAACAACATCACATCAGCTTTGCTTAATTTCTCTACAGACCATTGATTCATTCGACTCATTGCTTTTCACTTAGCAAATAGGTGTTCCAGATTTAATATTCCTAAGTAAATGCGCTTGTTCCTTAAATAGGGGGAATGTGGGTGTGTTTGTGTTTATGTTTATTACCAGAAAACTGCAGACTGCAAAATCTCCCACAGCTGTCATTAATGTAAAAGGTCTGAAGCTTAGAACTGACATAACAAAAGCTGTTCAGTTTGTGTTACTTAGCAGTTGCAGTCACGTTAGGGCAAATGGCCAACTACGAGAGGTTGAATGGGGTTGACAGAGATAATGGCGTTTCTGAAACGATGACAAATGGCCTGAGATGGATCACCCAGCAGAGATGTAAGCTGTCACAGTTAGCCGATAAGAACAGTTTTTGCGGCGCTGTGAAAAGCGCTGCGCCTGCCGTAATAATGGGTCTAGGATTCATACCAGCAGATCTCTTTCATAAATGACTATTTTGTTTTGTTCTTTGATCAGTGTACACCAGTACGCACTCGTGCACCCATTAGTAACGTCTGTTGAGGAAAAAAAACATTAGATCATTACTGATCCCAGAGAGCCAGGTTGATGCTCATGTTTTCTGAAGATGTTTGAAGCAAACAGCTTTGAAAATTTGACTAGGCACAAGGTCCGCGGTCACTGTTTTCAAAACGTATTAGCATTAGTGATGGTACATTTAAGCCCTAAGGAAAAAGAGTGTGAAGCATGCATGTCTAATATTTGTAAATATTAATTACTGTAATGCATTACATAACGTCATAGCTCGTGGACATACACTAAATATAACTTACGTCAACAGTAGTTCAGCGGGAAGACACTTGATCTTCCTGGGTTCATTCATCCATCCATCCTAACGTTCTATCTATCATTCAAACATTTTATCTATCATTCTGTCAAATGTTCTGTTGTTTTAACATTCCATCTATCAATCTGTCTAACATTCTAAGTCGTATCAAATGTTCTATCTTATCCATTGTTCCTTCAAATTATCCATCCGTCCATCTTTGTTCGTACCATCCATCCATCCATCCATCCATCTATCTGTCTTATCCATTGTTCCTTTGTTTTATCCATCCATCCATCCATCCATCCATCCTCTATCTATCTATCTATCTATCTATCTATCTATCCATTGTTCTTTTGTATTATCCATCCATCCATCCATTCATCCATCCAGCCATCCATCTATTGTTCATACCATCCATCCATCCATCCATCCATCCATCCGTCCTCTATCCATCTATCTATCTATCTATCTATCTATCTATCTATCTATCTATCTGTTGTCCTATCTTTAAATTAATTGTTCTATTGCTTTATCAGTCATTTTGTCTAGATACAATTTCAAACAAGGCTTTAAGCCAACTTTTAAATTTTGTCTTGATACACATTTCTAGTTAACAAATGTATGAATTTATTTCAATTAATTTAAATTCTTTCTTGCATTTAAACTGCAATTCTGCATGTTATTTGTTTTTGTCCATCCGAAATTTTTATTCAGCAGCATACTACATTGCTTTTCACCCAGCTCTATTTGGCTCTGACATGCCAGTTTCCATACTTTTGGATTCAAGAACTTGTTCATAATATGTATCCGGAATCCCAGCAAAACCCATTTATATCCACCACTCAGGGAATCTTCCACTGAGAGATACTACGAGAATTAGAATCTCTCACATATTTCTCATGTGAGTTTCGTGCGTAAATATTTAACACCACTATGTGTGACTGCATGACAGAACCTTCTTTTAGTGCTTTTCTCACTTGATTATGCTGTGGCACTAATTTGGTTCACTGTTGTCCATTTGTAACCTTCTTTCCCGTAAGATATGAACCTGTTAATGTGGTCTCGTACCTCTCATTCGCATTTTCCAAAGGAAGCGGCGACTGTGTACACCATGAAATCACTGACAGATAATTATCCTTTCAAATCAGGCATAGCTTTTCATGTGTGATGGGATTGAAAAGCACAGGCTTTTATTTGTTCCTTTCATTCTCTCACAAGGACCAATTAGCTTGCCATAACTTTAAAACTGATGATGCCTCTGAGTAGAGGGGAGTTATAATCTTGACTGCTGTAAACGGATGGAAACATACTTATCCTGAGTGTAATGTGCAGCAGGAGGCTGATGAACTATTAAGGTGTTCATGACCGAGTTTTTATGAAAGTCATTAGTAACTTCATCGATTTTAGTTTCACCAAGAAAAACACTGTATGCTTTCTAAGGGCTGTTTTCTTCCACTGGAGTGCTTTTAGACAAATTAAGTTTTCTCCTTCATTCCGTAAATGCTATTATTTAATCGCAGCACGCACATACCCGCAATCTGTTCAAACTTTCCACCCTTTTAACATCTAGTAAAATCCATCGCATGACCACTGCATTGCCTTGGACTGTAAGTATTCCACTTCTTAAAAGCCCCGTGCACAAAGACGAAACCCTCTCTGTTAGATCTGAAGCCTGGGATAGAGCAGAATTCAGCACTAATGGGTGGTGAGGTTTGGAGGCTCATTCAACAGCCGCAGCCATGCTAGACTCAGCCTTAATGTCAGCTTCTTTTAACTTCGCACTGATTTCATCTGGCTCTCTGGGCTGAAAGCTTATAGGTGCTGAGTCATCAGCCTTTGAGAGGTTCATCCCCGGCTCCCTTTCCCACTGGCCATTAGAAGCTTCTCGCCCCTCGTTCCATCCTTTGACTGATGCTGGTGAATACTATAGTTGGTAATGGTTGAATGGCGCACCCCAGGCACTCTGTTACAAAAGATATTATTTTACATTTTCTTTCTTAGAAGAGTAATTCAAGTGGTTCCACACAAGTGTTAAGCAGTCCTGCTTTCTTTATGCTCGGAGCCAATTAAATCGGGGTCAAACCACCTAAGACCCCAGGGAATAATATTTAGATAACTAAAACTGCATCAGATGTGTTAAACAGACATGCATTTAGCTAACTCATTATGTTTGAGTAAAGAAAGCTGATGTGGCAATAGACCCAAGAAGGTTAAGTGCATGAATTAGTATAGAAGTTGCGTCCCAAATGAAATAGTACACACTGTGCAATTATACTATGCACTATGTACTAGTTTTGCACGATATACCTTTTAAAAATGATTCCGCATTTTACTAGTGTGTACTTTAAGAATGCATTTTAATAAGAGCCCTATTTCTCAGTGTCTGTGTTAGTGAATGGCACAGATGCGCAGGTTTGTTTACTACACACATATGCGTGATTCTCGCGGTGTTTTCAGCCTCTGCCGCCTCAATATATGGGTACATGAACACATGAACATAATCTCTAGAACTGGCCTGACAGTCACTGCATGAGCATTTTACCGTTTCTTTTGCGGAAAACTATGGTCATAATGAAGATCCTAAAGGTCTTCACAACAACCCGTCAAAATAAAAGTTCGGTTTAGCTTGACTAGAAATATATTACTTAATGTAAAGATAGTACTACTACTACTAATAAAATATTACTAAAACAATGTTTAAGGAATATTTACCAGAAAAAAATATTTACCAGAATTTATTTAGAAAATTGTAAATACACAACACAGTATTTCTAAAAAAAAGAAAGAAATAAAAAGACTATAATAAATTAATAATAATAATTCTTTACTGAATCTAATTTTCCTTTATAAAATCATTAGACATGCTTTTGATTATTAAAATGTAATGAAATTAATAGAACACAGGGATTCACAAACAAAACTGAATTTAAGAAAAGTCATACAATGTATTTAATAGGGCCTTAATAAACATGTAATTTCTGTTAAACTTTTAATAAATTGCTGTTAAATTCTGCAAGTTTCATGATTTCAATTAATTAGACATGCTTTTTGATATTTTTTGTTAATGTAACCATTAAAATAAAGTCTAGAAAAATTAAAATGGAACTTAAGAAAAAAATAAAAGATTAAATAAGATTTTATAGAGCCCTCTTTATTTCATTTGTGTCTTTGTTTTGTTTTGTTGTCCTTTAGTTTGTTACTTGCATCTAGGTTCTTATTATTAATAATAAAGATAAAATATCAAAAAATGACTATGTCATGATATAAATTGTTGCTGTAAAAATAAAATTACTATATCATGAAATAAGATTTGTCTTTATCCTTTAAGCTAACTTACCAATATAGCAAAGATCGCTACATACCTGTAGGCTCGCTATTGTTCACCATATTCCTGTGTAGAGGCACTGGCATGTGATTATTTTTATTTTATTTTATTTTTTTTAAAGGGTGATTTTATGCTTTGTTTTAATAGATAAAATAACTATTACCTCCATTTTGTTAGTTTTTTTCATAATATTGGTTCAGTAGTAGTATTGTGATATTTTAGTCAGGTATCGTATCGATGTCAAACTTTTGGTATCGTGACAACACTACTATGTACTCAACTCAGCCATTTAGTGAATGGATTTTATAAAGTTGTTTTGCCATCCTGCATCAGAGTCTGATACCCCACCCCCTCTTCACTATGTAAGGAAAGCTGTGACAGTTAAGTGCATTAAGTGTCCAACATGCCACTTTGGTTTGTTATGTGTATTATCTGGGCATTTGAAGTGCACTTTTTCTTTCTGGCTTTTATAGTGTACTGTTTAAACTACAAATGGCATATAAATAGTACCCACAGTTATTTAGCAAATATGGTTACCAAAGCAGCCTACTTGTTCACATGAGGACTGAAACATTGTTTTGTTTTTTGTTTTGTATTTTGTTTTTTGTTTTGTTTTGTTTGGTTGTGTTTGTTTTGTTTTTCATAATTCTTGTCACCAGTGTCAATATAACAAAAAATAATACTAGCCTAAATTAAAAAAAAAAAATCAAGCCAACTGAAGACAAGTAAACAGTCAGTGATTAAATAAGAAAACAAAACTAATTACAAGCAAAAAAAAAATATATATATATAAAGTAATCAAATGTATAAAAACAATTCAATTCAATTCAAATGTATTTGTATAGCGCCTTTCATGATACATATCGTTGCATATGTATTCAAGCAACTTTACAACAAATTAAAGTTTTTACAATATATTTAGTAGTAGCTTACTAGTGGTGACTATGTCAAGTTGATGTACATATGGCAGAGATATATGGTAAAGATCAATTAATGATGTAATCAAACAGACAAAGAACACTATAAATTAGTAACAAAATTTCAGTAGTGCTGAATGTTGTTTCAGGGTTGGGATCATCTGAAGTCCTCTGAGGGGTTGGTATCATCTCTTCTTAAGTGTTCTGGATCCAGACTGAAGCTTGTGAATTCTTAGTTACCACAGGATGTCAATCCCATGGCAGAAACAGAGAACAAATAGGAACATAATTAGCGTAGCTGCTGTTCAAACCAAGCAAAGAAAGATTTGTTCAACCAGAGCTGAAAGATTAATAATGAACATTTGATCAGATATAACTGCAGTAAAAGTTTATGAGATGCATTATTTGAATGCTTGGCTAAAAAGATGTGTCTTTAATCTAGATTTAAACAGAGAGTGTGTCCAATCTCCGAACGTTGTCGGGAAGGCTGTTCCAGAGTTTGGGAGCCAAATGCGAAAAAGCTCTACCTCCTTTAGTGGACTTTGCTATCCTAGGAACTACCAAAAGTCTGGAGTTTTGCGACCTTAGGGAGCGTGATGGATTGTAGCGTGGTAGAAGACTAGTTAGGCACGCAGGAGCTAAACCGTTAAAGGCCTTATAGGTAAGAAGTAATATTTTGTAACTGATGTGGAACCTAATAGGTAGCCAGCGCTGAGACTTTAAAATTGGGGTAATATGATCATATTTTCTTGACTTGGTAAGGACTCTAGCAGCTGCATTTTGGACTATCTGTGGCTTGTTTATTGAAGATGCAGGACAACCACCTAGTAGTGCATTACAATAGTCCAGTCTAGAGCTCATGAATGCATGAACTAGCTTTTCTGCATCAGAAACAGGTAACATGTTTCGTAGCTTGACACTGCATATTCTTCACTGTGTAAATGAAATATATATTTCTTCTTATTAAAGTTACAAAAGTGATTTAGACAAGAGCAGTGAGAGATTTTCTCTCTTTTGTTGTTTGATTAACATGAATGACAGACAGCAAGAATATTAGACTGCTGTCACTTTAACCCTTGTGCAACCTTTTGGACATTTTTGTCCTTTTCAGTCTTGTTTTTTGTGATCATTTCGCCGTGTTATTGCCAGCTGCATAGATTTTGGCACAGGCGTGTATTTTTATTGGAATTTCACTATTTCACCTCCATTTCCTTTAATAAATCTATTTTGCACTAGGTACAAAAACAATGTTACACTCAGCACCTTTTGGACAAAAATGTCCACATTGAAACCCATTAAAACTGCTATTTTTAACCACAGTGCCATTCAACTGTAAAATGATGCTATTTTTTTAATAGATATTTTTTTCATTCTGTTGGTAAGGCTTCAAAATTTTAATTTTTATCATTTTTTACCAGATGGTGCCATTTTTTCAGGTTTAGCCAATAAAGCAAATACTCGCTTTATTCCTGTTTTCTGCTTCTGCAAATTATAGAGCCAATTGGATAAAGAATGCAGCTATAATTGTGTGGGTGTGTTGGTATGGATGTCAGAGTGTGGTTTGTACATGTGTCATTAAAAAAAATTGTGTGTGTTCTTGTAATATTTGAGAGAGAATAACTCTACTGCAAATCAGAAATCCAACCACTGTGTGCACCAGCAGAGTTTTGCTGGCATCTTATTAGGGAAATTTGGTACTGCGTCCAAACAAAATCTTCCTGAAAGCTCATTTTTTGAGATATCAACCTCAAATTTGGAACACAACTTATTTAGATTTATGGCTTTGATTTTCTAGCGGGTTTAGTGTTTAACATATTTCATAAAATATATATTTTATAAAATATTGTTCATAAAGCATTTTCATAAACTTAAACCTCTGTAACTTTTTTTTTTTTTTGGTTACAATTTTTAAACTTTTTGTACTTCAACAATAATCTGCCATGGGTCTTTAAAATGAGACCAAACTTAACTTTATATGCACTAGGTACAAAAAATTGTTACTCTCAGCACCTTTTGGACAAAAATATCCCCAATGGAACTATTTTTAATCGCAGTGCCAATTAACTATAAAATTATGCTATTTTTGTTGAGGGAAATTTGACACTGCACCCAAACAAAATCTTACTGAAAGCTCATTTTTTTGAGATATCAACCTCAAATTTAGAACACAGCTTGTTTAGATTTATATATATATATCCTTCTGATGTTCCAAACTTGAAATAAAGAGGAAAATCACATTTATGATTTGTATTTCCTGATAAAACTGCCAGAATTTGAAAGCTGAGCTGTGTTATATCAAAAGCAACACAGCACAAAGTGATTGCGATTACTGGGTGGCTGGTGCGCTACAAATAATGAATGGAAGAATTTAAATATTATTTCCCATTATTTACTGTATTATACCATGAATAAAACTTGTGAATAGTCTCTTATATACCTCAGAAAAGACAACAATATTAATTTATGTTAACGAGTCCACTTCAACCTTTAGAACATTTTATTGTTGTTTTTAATTAAAAACATGTGAGGAATGAATAATTGGATGCCACCGACGTTTTTGCAGAGTAGGTGGTGGAATTGTTCACAAAGAAAACAGTATAATTTAATAAAACAAATGTCTCATTATAGACTAACATTTGCAATCTGTCACGCCACATTAAAGAGCATGAAAACACATCATTGCAAGACACGTTTGTATTTTGCTATAAAACTGAGAGATTTTGAAAGCTGAGAAGTACCAAAAGCACAAAGCTTATTACTATTATTGCGTGGCTGGTGCACTACAAATAGGCCTAATGAATGCAGTCGAAGACGTGAAATATTATTTCCAAGCATTCTGTACGTTCGAGTATAACACATGATATGATATCTGCTAATAATCCCACATATATTCCAATTAATTCCGGTGGCCTGACAACTTCTCCCAATGCTCCCAATCTGGGTCACTTGCATGCCCAGGCTATACTCTCAAAATATTATAACTTTAATTGCTACAATTTAATTATGGTAATTTTGACATTACTCTACAAACATTTTAACTTCAGTCTCAGAATTGATTAATATTTTAAAATTATTTTTAAAGTATTATGACTTTAATTGTAATTTTAGATTTTTTAATTTTTAACGTGGCACTAAACACGCCGTATTACATTGCACCTGCCAGATGGTTTTAACCTTCACTGTTGATTTTCCATGCAGGGTCCCGTCCACGTTTGGAGGATGTTCCCCCCAGGATAGTGGAGGATCCCTCTGATCTGATCGTGTCAAAGGGTGAGCCGGCCACCCTAAACTGCAAGGCGGAGGGTCGGCCCACTCCCACGGTGGAGTGGTATAAAGATGGCGAGCATGTTGAAACCGATAAGGATGACCCTCGCTCTCACCGCATGCTGCTGCCCAGCGGCTCGCTTTTTTTCCTGCGCATCGTTCACGGACGCCGCAGCAAACCTGATGAGGGTGTTTATACTTGCGTTGCCCGCAATTACCTAGGAGAGGCAGTTAGCCGAAACGCCTCACTGGAAGTAGCCAGTAAGTACTTTCTGATGAATTCCACCTTGTTTAGAGATTCTGGATGGAGCGTTGCTATACTGAAATAAAAGTAATCTATCCCTCTCAGACATGGCCTGAGGTTTTGTTTGTCGAGTTCTTTGTGGCAGGCTGCTGGTGAGTTTTTGCCTGTTGTGACAGTGTGTCCTCCTGCTGTGTGACTGCGCTCTGGGCCTTTGGCTCAGCTGTAATCCAGCTCTCTGGCACAGGAACGTCACCATTTCCGGCTCCACCGCCAGAAGAAACTGGATTAGCAAGTTTGTTGATTAGAATTGGAATGCAACTAATTAGATTCCCCAAAGTTCGCTCATGAAAACACAAAGCAGCAATTTCCTGGTGCCTGTTTTCCAAACATCCATCTCTTTTTTTTTTTAACAAGCTGTCTTTTGCAATACACACTTTATGATAAGGTTCCATTTGTTAACTGTTTTAGTTATTTTTTTTTTTATTTTTTAATGGTTTTTGTCATTTTTTTGTTATTTAACTTGAACTTAACTTGAAAATTTATTAATACAGTCTAAAAAATGCTGGGTTAAGTAGCGCTGGGTGAAATATGGACAAACCCAGCGACTCGGTTGTTTTGATCCAGCGGTTGGGTTAAACATTTAACATTTAACGCTTCTGAGTAGTTTCATTAAACTCAACTATTGTTTAAAAATCACTATGTGTAAATCACACAGATATTACAGGATTTAGGACTGATCAAATGGTGAACATTTATTACTAAGCCATTTTAAAAATGTTTTTTTTATTTAATTATTATATTTATGTAACTAATTAATAAATGTTCATTTATTGAACATAATATTAAATGTTAATTCCCATTCTATTTTGGGTTCATTTTAAGCAAGAAATATAGTTATTTTGAGCAATAGTTGAGTTAAAACTACCCAGAACTGCTGGGTCAAAACAACCCATTTGCTAGGTTTGTCCATTATTCACCCAGTGCTGGGTTGTTTTTAACCCAGCTTTTTTGTGTATATTTAATATTACATTAAAATTAAAAATAAAAAGTTAACAAATATTATTATATAATGGACCTGAGCTAACAACACTCTAAAAAATGCTGGGTTAAAAACATCCCAACTTGGGTTATTTGGCAACCCAGCACTGGGTACATATTGGACAGAACACATGCTGGGTTATTTTGACCCAGCTGATTGGGTTAAATGTTTTTACCAAACATGCTGGGTTGTTTTATTTAAGTGAACTATTGTTTAAAAATTATTATATTGCTGGCTTAAAATGGACTGGAAAAACGCACACAGAATTACTATATAGCAATAATCAAAAGATGAACATTTATTATTAAGCAAGAACACATGGACAAAATACAAGACAAATTTTATTTATTTGGGTGAATACACCATAGTTTACAAGATTACATATGTTTACACTTGTTCAACAAGCATTTTAGACATAAAAAGTGTGACATTTAAAAGAAGCATTTTAATTTTAGTGTATTCAACCGTTCTCTCTAACTGGTTTTTACCAAAATAGTGCTAATTCGTGTACCGGTATGTCGCCAAAATCTGAGCCAGTGAAGGGCTGCTGTTCGTCAGGGTAACTGCAAGCTTCAGACCACGGCCTCGTAGCTGAAAGATGTTGTGACTGACTCCAAAACCTGCCCATAAACAAACACATTAGAGAAGATATTTTAACATCAAATTAAATTACACTCAATACTATAACGAAAAAAGGCGTTTCCATCACGCGAATGACCGCTGCTGACACAGCTGACTGATGTCTTGTCCTTGTATATTGTGTTGCGTAAAATAATATAATCTACAGCACAGTAAAGACTTTAGAAATTAAATAAGATGTATACAAACCTTTCTTTCACTGAAGGAGTGCACCAAATTGGCGGTGCTGAAAACCACTCTCTCCCGTAGAGGACTCAGCAGCTGGGTTGTTTCGTAAGAGACAAGTTTAACCCAGCGGTTGGGTTGGGGAAAAAAACCCAGCAACTTATTTACAGAAAAACTACCCAGCACCTGGATAAAAACTATTAAAAACAATCCAATAAAACAACAAGTTGAACCCAATATTTGGGTTTAAAAAAATAACCCATCACCTGGATAAAAATTTTAATAAATGACCCAACCCAGCATTTTTTTAAATGAATGAAGAGTATTTTTATCAACTAATGTTATGTTAAAATGCTTGTGTTATGATTAGTAAATGCTTACACACATAAAATGTTCATTGTTAGTTAATGTTAGTTAATGCATTAACCAGTGTAAACTAATGGAACCTTACTGTAAAATGTTGCCAGCTAAATTTCTCTTTAACACTACAATAAGGTGTCATTTGTTAAGACGAGTTATTGTATTAGTTAATAGTCAAACAATAAATATGGACAACTATTTATTAATCTTTGTTAATGCTAGTTAATAAAAATACAGTCGTTCATTGTTTGTCAATAGTTCACAGTGCATTAACGAATGTTAACAAACACAACTTGTAATTTTAATATTACATTAGTAAATGCTGAAATTAACATTAAGATTATTAAATGCTAAAGTATTGTTCGTTTTTAGTTCTAAAGTAGTTAACTAATGAATCTTATTGTAAAGTGTTACCAATTTCTCATATCTCCCTGTTATTATGAGGAGTCTGATTTGTGTCAGTTTGCTTTGGCGCTTTGAGATGAAGTTGAGGCTGATCTGACGTAAACGTCAGAAGGTCAATGTCAAATCAAGCCCATTTTGATGCATCTACCGACTTGCCCAAAGAAATGATTAAAGTGTTTCCCCGTTCGAAACGAAACGAGCTCTTAAAATAGACATTCTTAACTGCCGAGGGAGAGTTGAGCCCTTAGAGCCATTACAGACTTTTGCTTACTATCCCAGAGGACGCCGAGTAGCAGAGCATGCTGGGTGAAAATGATTTGCAATCATGCACTCGGCGGTAGATCTTATCCTGAAGTCTGCATACTTACTCTCCCAAATAGCTCTTCGTATTTTTGGCCACCTATAAATAGCGGGAAGGGGAATACTAGGCGATTGGATTGTGGTATTTTAAGACCTAAATCTCATTACATCTCACTATTCATTAAAGAAACAAAACTGTGGATTTTTTTCGGCCACAAGAACTGCTGAATGATGCTACGCTGCCTTTAAATCCAAGTCATAATTACCGCATTGAAAAATATGTCGTGTAAGCAAGACTTGGAAGATGATTTATTACGTACGATTAAAGGCAGAAAGAGAAAGGAATCGTTTTTAGCTCTCTAGAGTGCGTATAGACTTGCACTCAGCACTCCAGCGAGCCTCAAATCAGCCTGGATATTAGTTCCTGCCGCACAATGCTCGTGAATTAAGTGCTCGTCCTTGTGGAAGATGAGACTCAGGTCATACACCAGGAGACCCAGCTCACCGCTGGCCGTATCTTCTCCTCAGCAGTGATTAATGTGCTAATTAGAGCTGGACAGTTGCCAGCGCGACCACGGCATGAGGGCAGAGCGGGTGGTTTATGAAGACGGAGGATCCTGAGGGGTACAACAGGTGAAGGCAGGGGCGAGCGAGGGCGAGCAATCCGTCTCACATCTCTGAGACCTCATCTAGTCCTGCAGCTCAGATTAGAGCAGCAAGCGGATTGACGTGGAAAAAAAATTGATCGTATACATGGGATCAGCGTGTTTGTGATAAGTGAGCAGTTTTCGCCACGACAAGTCTGATGCAGCTTTGTCCATCTGTTAGATATTTCAGCTTATGGGACTCGTAAACAGAGAGTCGCTGAGCTATGAAATGTTCATTCTGTGCTTGTTTATTGGTGAATCACTCTTGTTTTTCAGTATTAGGCACATGTGCGATGTGATTAACTGTTCTAGTCGAGTTGTGAACGTCCTGTGAGAGAGAATTTTTGGAAACACATTAGTTTTGGCTTGATCTGTGCCCAGTGCCCACACTTTTTTCTCCAAGCATTTATCACCAAGAAAAATAAAAATGATCAAAACAATGTGAAAAATTTATTTTGTGTTTCACAGAAAGAAAGTCATAAGTTTGGAAAAGTTTGGTTTTAGCATTTGTTATGTAATTTTATGTTATGTTTAGTTAGTATTTTTTTAAAAAATCAGTTTTATTTTTAAATATTCAGCATTTTAATTTCAGTTTAAAGGGATAGTTGATCCAAAAAAGACAATTACCCCATGATTTACTCACCCTCCTCGTCCTAGGTGTTTATGACTTTCTTCTTTCAGAAAAATCTGAGTTATATTAAAAATGTTCTGGCTTTTCTAAGATTTATAATGGCAGTGAATGGCTGTTGAGATTTTGAAGTCCAATAAAGTGCATCCACCCATCATAAAAAGTGCTCCAGGGGGTTAATAAAGGCCTTTTGAAGTGAATCAATACGTTTGTTTAACCCTCAAGCAATCATTTTGCTTTATTTATTTATTTATTTATTTATTTTTCATTCATTTGAGTGGTACAAGACTTGGCTGCTTTTCCTAGGTTTGCCACCTGAACACACACAAAAAATGGACTTAATTCAACAAAGTGGTCAGAAAAAAAAATTTGTCTAATAAAAATCAATAAATCCAACACGATGCAGATAATACATACACATAAATGAAGGGGTGAGCCTATACAGCATTTTCAATGTGGCAAATACTCACACTCATACACACACATGCAAACACACAAATGCACACACCCATATACAAAGCATTGAATGAACCTATAAAAGAGTGAGTTTTTTACTTTGAATTTTGTTGAATAAAAACAGGCACTCACACATACAAAACCAAAGAACTGAAGGAGCCAATGTCTGAGCTTTCAGTTTTTGTGCCACTTAGCCACTGTGCACACACAAACACACACATTTTGTGTTTCCATGTTTAATGGGGACATTCCATAGGCGTAATGGTTTGTATACTGTATAGACTGTATATTATATCGCCCTACACCTACCCTACACATAAACCTAGCCCTCACAGGAGACTGTGCACACTTTTACTTTCTGAAAAAAAAAAAAAATTCTGCATGATTTATAAGCCTGTTTCCTCATGGGGACCAAAATTTACTGGTATTACTATCCTTACGAGGACATTTGGTCCCCATATTGTGATAAATACCAGGTACACACACACACACACACACCTAAACACACACACGCTTCAAAGTCCTACTGCAAGATTTGTTGATGATTCCAAACAAAAAATGTCTGGAACATGCTACTTGTTAGGTTTATTGTTTACTCTTACCTGTTGGGCACCATTTGGTTCCATTTTAGTTTTTTTGAGTTATTGAAATTTGATGTTTTTTTGTTGATTGTTTTTGTTGAGAATGATTATTCTGTTTCCTACGTTGTATTATATTCCAATCCTTATAGCATGGTCAGTTTTGTCTGTAAGCATATTTCAGCATCTTTGTGTAGCCCAACACAAATGTGCTTTTTTTTTATTCTACAAATTTAACTTGTGATAAAATCTAAAACTTAAGAGGTTAAGTTTGTTACAACAGTGGCTTATAGATTTCAGCCTATTTGCAGCTATTGAGGACTACAGCCATGTAGTGACTATTGACTTTTTTGATATTTTGATATTTTTATACCATCATATGTCAACACAGTCCCCAAAATTTTAGGTTTTGGCTGTCTGAACTTACTGAAATGATTTGCTTTACTGAATCATAAGAAATATTAAATATAACATTAAAAAAAGCATTATTTTTTTACATAAAATATGGTACATTTAGAGGTAAATACATTTAAAAATCACAAAAAAAAAAATCACAAAAAATTGCATAAATTTATTTTATTTCATCAAAGACAGTATGGAAAAAAAGGGATCACACCTGAGACCTTCGTGCCCAAATTTGTCCATCAAGGATTGCAAAACTATTGTTTTCAATGACCTCAAAATCATTGTTTGGTCGCTGGCAGTTTATTCACCACAACTACCATCAAATGACTGCAGTTGCTCTGCAGTAAAGCCATTCAAACCAGTTCAATTTTTGCAAATGATATTCTTTTGTTTTAAGCCTGTGGTAATTATGAGTGAAATGTCACGTCATTACTGTCTGTTAAGCAGTGCCACCTCGAGGAATAAAGGTGAATTGCATGTATTGAGTCATCAGATATTTTAATATTTTTGCGCAGAAAAATATACTATTGCACATCTCGGGTCTCTAGCAACCCTATACACTTTTTATAAAAAATTATTCCGAAAACAGACATTCTTTTAAACTGTATTATTTTTTCTTGTTATATTGTTTAGAATGAATAGATTGAGGAATACTAATAAAGCTGATGTTTTAAATTTTAAAAAATGAAGGAGGGAGAGGGTAGTGAATGACATCCTGGGTCGCTAAAGACCTGAGGTATTCATTTAAGAGTTAATATAACTCCAATTGTATTCATTTAAAGGAAGAAAGTCATATATACCTAGGATGGCTTGAGGGTGAGTAAATCATGGGGTAATTTTTTCACTTATGCCTTTAATATTTATATTTTAGTACTTTATTTCAATTAAAATGATTAAGAATAAGAATTCAGACTTACTAGTTTTTCCAGCGTCATACAGAAATCTTACTCACAAATGCCTGAAAACACAAAGACAGTGTTTGTCACATGGCCATGCATGAATACTTATAGAGCTGGGAAGAAACTAATTCAAATTCAGCTTAAATTCTGACAGTACATGTTTTTGGACAAAAGCCTGTGTTTACAGCACTGAGCTTCAAGCATCCACTCGCTTTTTTCTTTTCAAGAAAATTTTAAAAGCAACTTTATTCATCAAGGTTTACACAGCCATAGCAAGTATAAATCGCTCTTTAAAAACGACACTTTTGTTGCTCTTGCATTTCAAGGTCTTTGACGAACAAAAAGATTTGTGCATTTTGTGAAAAGCCAGTGTTCTGTAATATTAAAGGTTTCAGCAGTAAGAGAAGACTGAGGCTGGGTCTTACACTAATGTATTAATCCATGCAACGCTAGACTACTGTATATCGGAGGATACAGAATTATCCATCTAACATATGTATTCCACAGGACCCATACTTAATCTGACGCTGTCATAATGGCAAAATGACAAATGGCAAGTGCAGCTAGCGAAGCCTGTTATTTTTTTTATTTTATTTTTTTTATTTGGCAGAAGTAGATATTTAGCTCTTGGCTTGAATGCAAATCCATTCACGTATTCTCTCAAAATAGCAGCTTTGTGTTGAAGCTTTTATGCAAGAGAAAAGCTGTATCTATTTCAAAGCATTGAATGTGGCAGTCTGTCTGGGGGAGCAAACTGCCGCGTTCCCTGAGCCTGGATTAAGATAAAGTAGGACAAATGAAAAATAAAACTTGCTTAAAAGGCTCTAGACCCAGCTGTCCCTCTTTCACCCAGTGTGGGATTATAAAGTAATGATGCTCCGTGGCAGCTTTTCCCTAATACATCTTTCCCCATGCGCTCTTATCTAAACCCTCTGAAGGGCTGTTACGGGATTTCTTGCGTGGACGCTGTTGTTGAACATAACCGATCGCATTTTACATCGCATATCTTTGTCTGTTTCATGTAAAATGCGTTACATTTTCAGCTGTTGCATTTATTTTCAGGAGACTCTGTGACGCCAAGTTCTGTCCAGGTATTGATTGTTCGAGAAAGCACATAAAAGAGATGCTGAATGGGATGTTATCGGTCCGAAAGGAAGTAAACACAAAGGACGTGCGGATTAACCCAGTCACCGTCTCTCTGGGTGGGTCGATTAGCCGAGTCTCGACACGGGGAATAACGTAGCGTGGGATTAGCCCACCTCTGGGATGGATTTATTTATGTGGCTCTGAAATGAACAATAACAACATCCTGTCTAGTCCGCACACACTTCCAGCTGTGAGTCAGAATCCCGGCCGCAACGACATCCACGTTCATGCGGCGCCATATAATTACACGTTAGCGGCTAGCATAATTTCGCATGTAATTGTCAGGCTGAAAGTGTAGGAGTGCTTCAGTTAGCCTGAAACATTTCACAAGTCTCCTCCCACTCCCATACACACACACACACACAAGCCGACAGATGGCCGCTTGTCAAAGCCAACACGGATTCTTCAGGTTAAAATGATTGTCCTTTTAAGACCAATGTCTGAGTCACAAAGGGGCGAATGTGTTGTGGGTCTCCATAGTGGGGGATGCAAATGAGCGGCCGTGTGTAAAGAAGGAGAAAGAGTGCGTGGTGAGTCAGTGGTGGGCTATTAATAATGTACATCCCAACAGGCTTGTCATTTACCATCATTCCATGATCTCTACAGGGGGGCGGAGAAGAAACACTCCTGGCCTTTTGAAATGAGCCCGACCTGTGTGAGATTCAGCTTGGGAAATGTCCTATTACTCCCGTAATTTGAAATCGTGAGATGTCGGAATACCAGTGATCACAAATTCAACCTTTTTTGGTGCAGTGATGAATATGTTTAGGTCATGTTCACTGCAGGGGTTCCAGGGCGGTGCCGTGTGTAACGCCCTTACAGTAAGTCATGGAAGTGGGAAGCCCAAATGATTAGTTATTTATGTAAGCAATGATTTTGCCTGAAAACGTAGTACCTACCTTGCTGGGGGAGAGATACCAAATTTCCAGAAATAAGCGTTATGTGACTAATGACTCAGGAAAATGAATAGTGACTGTCCTGAGCTGTAAGGGAAAAAAAGAGCAGACAGGCAAAAATTTGTGTGTTTGTGTGTGTGTAGCTTTATGCATTTATAGCTATATACACATACAAGATTATAGTTAGATAAGTATAGAGAAATATGGAATATTTAGAAACCTTTAATTCAATATTTTCAGCTTTAATTTTAGTTTAAGTATTAATAACTTTATTTTCATTTGTATTAGTTATTTTAGTTATATTGTTTAAATATTGTGTATATTTTAACATGTATGTTTGTTTATTTATAAACATTTCTACATTTTAGCATTTTCAAGTTTTTCATCTAATATTTATATTTTATTGCATTTCATTTCGGCTTTTTTTATTTACAAAAACAGTTTTTAATCATTTTAGTAAACAATAACACTGCTGTAGTGTTAGATGTCGAAACTTGAAGTATATATTATTCTTATTATTATTTATGGAAATATGTTTATATAACATGCTGTGTGTTTTTTTTTTGTTTTTTTTGCAAGGAGGAAAGCTCTAGTCACTCCCACTGATTAACCAGCTGCTTGTGATTGCCTACTGATTGTTTAAGAATACTTGTTTGAACTTGTGATGTGTATCCTGAAGAAGGCTGTGTATGCCGAAACGCGTAGATCTACACTTTTAATTGTTTTAAGTAGCCCAGTCCATTAAAGGCTTTTTTTTTTCTACACGAGTGCCTTGGAATATTTCGTTTTTCAGTTGAAATTTACCTTCATATGTCCAAAGAGCACCGCTGATTTACTGAAGAGACCAGTGCAGCACTCTTGGCCTTTGTTATTTTGTTATATAACATTTATATTGTACTATTTTTTATTAAATAGTTAGAAAACTTTAATTTGATATTTCCAGTTTTAATTTTAGTGTATTAATAACTTTATGTATATTGTCATTTTTATTAGTTTGTGTTTTTTTTTTATTTAGTTTATATATATTTATTTTTAAATATCTTTATTTTAGCATTTTGAAGTATTTCATCTATTATTTATATTTTATTTTGTTTTTTTATTTACAAAAACAATATTTTATCATCACCTGAAGAATATATATATAAATATATAATATACAATATAAATATATATGTTTGTATTGTACTAAAGCAAAGATACATTTTTAAAATATTACATGTGCTGAACTACATTTTCATATTATTTATATACTATTATATTTTTATTCATTTTTTATTTAATAATTAGAAACCTTTAATTTAATATTTTCAGCTTAAGTATTAATAACTTTATGTATATTGTATTTTTTATTAGTTTGTGTTAAAAATATTTATATTTAGTTTATTTTTAAACATTTCAACATGTTCAAGTTTTTCATCTTAAACTTGTATTTAATTTAATTTCAGCTTTTTTATTAACAAAAACAATGTTTAGTGAACAACAACACTGCTGTAGTGTTGGATAGAAATATATATATATATATATATAAATGCAATATAACAATATAAATGCACAATATATATATATATATATATATTGTGCATTTATATTGCACATTTATATATTGTGCATTTATATTGTGCTAAAGCAAAAATTAATTAATTATGCAATACTATTTTCATATTTTTCCACATTATTATAGTTTTTATCAGTAATTTGAATTTAATATTTTTAGTTTTAATTGTAGTTTAAGTATTAATAATTGTATGTATATTGTCATTTTTATTCATTTGTTTATTAAATATTTATGTTTATTATTTTAAACATTTCTAAATTTTAAAATGTTCAAGTTTTTCATTCTATTTTTAATCATTTTAGTAAAGAACAACACTGCTGTAGTGTTAGATATAGTGTTAGATATAAGCTGAAGAACAACATTGATCATTCAAGCTGATTTGTATAGTACTTTTCACAATTGACTTTTGTCCTCAGCAATTTTCTGCAGACCCCCGAGCACCACTTTGCAACCCCCTAATTTGAAAACTCCTGACCTAAACAGCATTCCTTTTTTTTTATCATTGTGGGCGCAGAATGAGGTCTTAGAAAGCATGTTGCTGAATTTTGACACGCAGCCAACATTATAAAGAATAAGTTATTGCTAATTCATGTCAATTTATTTCCATATATAATTTTAGCAGCTTAAGTAATTGGCTTGTACAGCATATGTAAGGGATGATGATGATTTTGCAGCGCATGGTCTGCTCAGTGGAAGGAAGCCAAGCAGAATTAAGAGAATGACCGTAATGTTTTGTGCCGGTCACGTGACCCACTCAGGCTTTCAGCTGTAGCTAATGAGTCTCTCTGCTCATGCCACTCACCTCACAGATGATTAAAAATCACATTGCTTTCCCTTTTTTGTGCTTTGTGATAAAGTGCAGAGGATGAGAGGGGGAAAGAATGGCTTCCTGAACACACTGCCAAGAGGGACGAACCCTGTCAGAGCCAAGCGTGTATCATTCTTTCCCATAACTAGGCACGCGGTATCGCCGAGGGCACTTACGAGCTTTGTGTGCGGGCTGGCCGGCTATAGGTAAACGGTGACACTATTTTACCCTCTCTTTTCTTAACCAGCGCTCATGAATAACACATGACTTCGTCTCCTGAAAAATGCAACATGCTGTGGGCTGTTTGGGAACAGCCTGTCCTTGTCCTTGCTTGTGCATATGCCTCCTGCGAGTTAAATCCTGTTCAGGAGGTGACGGGCCACCACAGCGGACTGCAGGGGACTGAGAATGTATGCACACTGCCAATTTGCAAGCTCATGCATGCATATATGTATTACACCACTGTTGTTATGTTTCTGTTTGGGGGCCGTCAGTCACCCTCGGCATCAGCTTTCATTATCAGAGTGGCCATCGGATCTGCACCGATTGGAGGGTGTCCACTGGGTGAGACGGCTTTTGTGGAAGGGGGCGCATGTCTGTTGGGTGTGCCGTTGGTCGGTTGGCCGCTTTTCTGCAACATCTGCGCTCTTTCTCTTGTAAAGTGTGCTTTTATATGCTAGGGAAGGCCTGTGCTTTGTTTGTACACTGTTAGAGTGGCCCAAGGGAATGAGTGGATGCTTATTTAACAGTGACAGACAATGGTGGATGCAGTCAGCAGATCTTAACAGGCCAACGGGGGAAAAGGACAAGTGAATCATTTTATAGTCAGTTTAAAAAAATAATAATAATTAGGCTTCAGGGGGTGAATTTGTTTGTTTGGTTGATAGCATTTTCAAGTAAATGTCAAATGTGTTGTGTAATTGCTTTTTGGTTTCAGGCACTTATTTCTTTATTGCTATATTTTGTATAAAAAAAATCCATTTATGAATTATAATGAAATTATAATTGAAAAAAAAAACATGCCTCTATCTACGTTTATAACAAGTTTACTGCAGTGACCAGCTGCAATCAACACTATTGGCACAAATTATAATTACAGGGACATTACATATTAATATAACTATGTTACATCCTTAAAGGGGTCATCGGATACTAAGTTCACTTTTTCATGTTGTTTGAACATTAATGTGTGTTGGCAGTGTATGTACAAATCTGCCCTATAATGATAAAAATCCATGCAGTGGTTTTTAATTAATCTGTAAAAATAATATCCCCTTTTTCAAATCGAGCCGTTCTCAGATGCCTGTCGGTGTGGTGTCACACCCACAGAGGCCGCTCCCATGATAGTTGATTGACATGAGCGTCTTACCTCAGACCAGCTGTCACAGTCCAGTAACTTTCCTTGTTTCGATGCCGAAGCAGGCATGTAAGTTAGACAAGAATATCTCTGGGGTGAGGGTGTTGTTTTACAAAACCATTGAGAATTTTTAATCAAAGTATATTAGGGACTTTTCATTAAGACTCTAAAGAATCATATCAAGTTGTGGAAAATGGGCATCCGATGACCCCTTTAATGTATTTACCTTGTTTATTCACATTATATAAGCAGGTCCATAAGTATGGCTTTCTGATATTGTAAACTTGCTCATTAGCGCACCTGGTACAGAATTGCACAAGTCTTGTGAAACACGAGTCAAGATAAAACTTCAGCAAATGCATTTTTACCTCACATTTGCTTTTGTTAACATATAGGTAGGGGTGGGCAATATGACAAAAATCTTATATCACGATATAAGACATTTTATTTAACGGTAATGGTATATATCAAAGTATAGTTATTTTTGCTGTAAATAAGGTCTTTGTGATACCAAAATGTTCGATACCATGGAAATTTCATAATTCTTGGCACCGGTGTTAATATCACACAAAACTAATACTAGCCAAAATTAAAAAAAAAACAAACAAACTCAAAACTCAAAAACTCAAGCTCACTGAAGACAAGTAAACAGTTATTAAAAAGAATAGGAAACTAATTACAAGCAATAGGACAAAAAAAACCTACAGTAGAGCAAAAAAATAATGCCACATACATTAGTAATCAAATGCATAAAAACACTACGTATTTTTCACTGTGTAAATTAAATATATATTTTTTTCTTAAATTTACAGAAGTATTTAGTCAAGAGCAGTGAGAGATTTTCTCTCTTTTGTTGTCTGATTAACATGAATGACAGAGAGCAGAAATATTAGACTGCTGTCACTTTAAGAGCTGCCCTGATCTAATATACTGTTATACATTTGTTTTCTTTCTCAGCTGTTTGCTTTCACTTAAAGGTGACCTAATATGCTCCTAATATGCTTGTTAAAATTCCCAGTTTTAGGGTAGGAGCCATACTGAGCCATTTTTGGGTCTGTCGGTTTAAATGCGAATGAGCTGGTGCTCCTGGAGAGGAGGGCAGAGCTATAAGAGCTCATACTCTGGTGCTGGCCTTTGCAAATAAACATTCCACTATTAGTACAAGCATGTTATCTTTACAAAAAACATACTTGGTTTAAAAGTCAGTCATCTGATTGTACTGTGCATTAAAAATGTGCGTTTACGAATTACACAGACGAGGAGCATGATGTGATAAAACTAACTCATAGTGCCATTACATGCTGTTACAAACCTTATAAGCCCCACTTGCAATTATGAGCTCAACATATTCCAACGGTGGACTACTACATTCCTATTCATGATCATTCTGGCAGCATGTGAAGGCAGCATCAGGGAAAACAGGCAGAGACAATGGTAGCTTTAGCAAGATTAGCCTTACAGAGTGCTAAGAAGCTCTTTTAGAAAGGCAGATGCGTGACTTACTTTGTTTGGAGCTGATATTCCAGACATGAAGTGTTGGTATTGATCACTAAACACAAAGGGGACTTCACCAATTTTTTTTTCCAGGACATTTTCTTCAATAATGAAATTTAACCGTCAGTGTCGTCAGTGACTCAGAGTCTATGGAACCTCCAATGCTTGTTGGTGCATCCCAAAACACAACACTTGTAATGCGCCTCTTTGACGCTGACATTGTACCTCTTCAGTAATGGCAGACTGCTGCTTTTCACTCAGGGCTGTGTTTATGCAGGGCTGAGATCATCACAAATGGGCCTGACTTTTTCCCTTCGACGACGTGTACGAGGGGAGAATCTAAAATTGTTTGTTCTGAGAGACTGTTCATGATTTATTGGAGTTATAATAATTTGAGTGGGTGGATTTTTATCATTATAGGCTCATTGTTTTCACACACTGCAGCCGCACAACTGTTTTCAAACATCTTAAAAAAGTGATTTTTGCATAATAGGTCCCCTTTAAGACCTAAATTACTGTGTTTATGAGGATACTTGCAAAGACAGGCATTTTGAACATTGAAGTGTGTGTATTTAACCATTCAAGGCCTATAAAGTGGCAAATATAACTCTGTTTAATACTTCCACACTCTATAAGCACCGTCTTCACAAGTGTGCGCCTCCCTGACACCACTCAGAAACAGTCTCTCAATGTGTGCATATAGCAAAATGTGTTCTTTCACTCCTAATTGCATTTCAACAGCTTAAAATCACTGTTTTTAAACCACAATGCTTAAAAATTCATGCAAACGGTACATTTTCATGACCACGTACTGTAACACAGCAACATCACATATGCGTGTAACCGCAGTAGAGATGACAGTCAAAAATCTCTATTGACTGACTAAGTTCTGTTATGTTTCAAATAAAACTAATGTACTTTTGGCCCCACTGATATATAATGTATAATAATGTATATTTTTATTTCAATACTGAAAAATATCAATCAAGTAACCTAGCTTTGTCTAACAGACTAATGGCCAGCTAAGCAACATGCTATGAGATAAGAGTCTCTTATTGAAAAGGTCAGCAATTGATAAACCAATATTTAGCCATTTTTAATTTTTCAGCATTGGCCAATTGGTGTGCAAAGTTTTGTGAGTAAGGCTAACCAATGAGCTTTGTTGGCATAGAAAGGATGCACATTAGTGCTAAAAAGAATGACAGTGAGCTAATTTCATCACATTTGGTTAAACTGGATTGTGAGTAGTTAGGAATAGGATTGAAGAAATACCATGGCACAACAACGGTATTGATTTGCCTAAAAATCTAGGTTTGAATGAACAGGAATGTGGCAGATTGTGTTGGATGGTGGACTGGTGAAGTTGGTTATGGTCAGGTTGGGTGCCCAAACTGACAGATGACCACTTCCAATCCTGACGTGAGTCACTTACTGTCCATATCAGACCCGCGCCATTTGTCCCAGCCTGAAAGATATGAATATTCATAGGCAGGAGATGAGCATGAGTTTAACTAACAAAGAAAATGGAGCACTCGGCACTCTGGATCTCACCAATAACATGACATTTCAATGAATATTTATAAGTAATTATCACAAGTCATTGCATTTATAAAGGTCTGCCAAGGGACGGTGTAGCCAGGACTCGGTAATACAGCAGAAAAGCTGCAGAGGTCATAGAATAAATATGAATCGATGGCTGAATGTACTTATTTGGAATCGTTTTCATGCTTTACATTCTACGGTTTCATTTGCAGCTCACGACAGGTGAGATTACACCTTATAATTGAGGTGTTAATCGAAAAATTCAACCACAAAGTTTTTAAGAGATAACACGGGAAGATATTGTGGCTGGCAGATTAGTGATTAATTTGTGGACAACGGTATGCGGTGTGCGTTATTACCGAATTGCATTTATATTTCACAGAGATGAGACTATGAGTGGCATTTATGCTCATATGTGTGTGTGAGGCTCTGTAGCAGCCGCTGGAGAGAGTCTACAGCCTGTAGGAGCTCACCCTTTGATGTAGGAAACTCAAAGGGCCCCCTGAGGCAGCTGCCATAGGGCAGGGGTCGCATTTTTAATCTGTCAATCACCACTGGGGATTTATGGGTAACTTTTCCTGCCAAGCCAGACAGCGGGGTATGTAGCATTCTGCCGTTCGCTCGCAGTGTGAAGGGTAGGCACAGAAAAGAGAAGAGGGCAGAGTTCACAGTGTTTGCCGTTAACACTGACGCTTAGTAAGGTCGGCGCAACCAGCCATTGTTGAATTTGGCTGTCTGCAGAGTTAAAGAATCGGCTTCCCTGTTGGATTTTGTTTTGCAAGACCTTAAAATGTTTCAAACCCTAGTGTGCTAATGGTGCGTTCAGGTACTCTTAGAAAGTTTGTATTTATGGGCTGTAAGAGTGAACTTGTAATTATTACAACAGGTGCGTTCAAATCACTTTACATAAACATGTCTGACGTTTTTAACATAGAGAACGACTTGGAATTTTTTACCCAGCCTTACCTATTTGAACCATAATATACAGATGATGAACTAAGAGAGATGGATGTTCTACGTCAGAACGGCGGCTCCTGCATCAGCAGCACCACATGCATGCCTTGTGATAATTATTGAAGACGGGTCAGAAAATTAACAAGGACATGTGGCAAATATGCCACCAAAAAGAACAAAAAAGACCCATAAATTCAAGACAAAGTCCAAAAAATGCCCCTGCACTATTAAACAATATATTGCAGCTGGCGCGATTAAAATGAAATGTGAAAATGAACAAAAAGTGTCAATTCGCAGAATTACATTGAGATCACACTGCATCAAATTGCTTTTACACTGTGTTTTGTGCAATGTTGAGCCTTATAATCAGTGCTCCCCCCTAATAGTCTACTAACCATTAGTCGACAAGAAGAGGCTTGGTCGACCAACATTTTATTCGTTGCTTAGTCACAGAAAAAAATCCCACAGGAAGTGGCGAAGTCACACAGTCGGATGGACAGATCGTTAACAGCTGGTCTATGTGGTAATATAGTACATTGGGCAAGACATCCAAACACACACTTATCAATCATCGACCTTAAAATATGGCTTTTCATCTGAAAGATGTATGCAGTAGCAACTTTACATGGCCGCTCAATCTGTTAACCTGGAAAAATGTGCTATTTAAGTGTGCGGAGTGTGGAAGCTGAACAGTAGCGTGCTTACCGCGAGACAGATGGATGCGCCAGTGCGGTCACTTGCTCTTAAAATACTCATTTTTTTCATACAGATAAAAGTAATACATCTTTTGAGTCTGTAAAGACTCTATGTTTATTGTGTGCACTCAGAATAACAACGAGACGTTGTACTTTTGTAAAATAAAGCAAACAGGATGCGCTTTCTGCCGTCTCGGCCTCTGTGAACTTGAGCGTTAAAGGAGAAGTCCACTTCCAGAACAATAATTTACAGATAATGTACTCACCCCCTTGTCATCCAAGATGTTCATGTCTTTCTGTCTTCAGTCGGGAAGAAATTATGGTTTTTGAGGAAAACATTTCAGCATTTTTCTCCATATAATGGACTGCTATGGTGCCCCGATTTTGAACTTCCAAAATGTAGTTTAAATGCAGCTTCAAATGGCTCTAAACGATCCCAGCTGAGGAAGAAGAAATACAAATTTGTATACTTTTTAAGCACAAAAGCTTGTGTAGCACAGGCTCTGGGATGCGCGTCCACGACACTACGAATCACGTCTAAGTTCATTGTCTGTGTACTCTGGCTCCAGAATCAAACTTCAGAATCGTCTGACATCGTTGTACCTTTTGGTTTGTAAACAACGTTTGACTTACTTGCACTTCCATAGTCTTTGTGCGTTTGCTTTGTAAACACTGGGTCTGTAGTTTCACCTACGTTCCGTGTGACCTTTCAACGTGATTCAATAGTACGTAGCGTCATGAAAGCGCATCCCAGAGCCTGTGCTACACAAGCTTTTGTGATTAAAAAGTAAACAAATTTTTATTTTACGAAAAAAATGACCAATCATTTCACTAGATAGGACCCTTCTTCCCTGGCTAGGATTGTTTAGAGCCCCTTGAAGCTGCATTTAAACTACATTTTGGAAATTCAAAATTGGGGCACCAATGAAGTCCATTATATGGAAATGCTTTCCTTAAAAACCATAATTTCTTCACGACTAAAGACAGAAAGACATGAACATCTTGGATGATAAGGGGGTGAGTAATTTTTTTGTAAATTTTTGTTCTGAAAGTGGAGTTCTCTTTTAAACTTTGTGTATACTTGCCTTACAGACATGAAAAATATATCCATAGAGAGTGAAATGTCTACTTTCAAATGAACCAATTCAAATAGAAAACAAATATTATCAGATTATGTCATCTGTATGAAACAGGCGCATCACTACTGAGTCAGTGTCGCCGACTTCATCTCCTAAGCCAAAAACAAAGAAAGCGCTAATTTATCAATAAATTATTAAAACGTTATTGCAGTTTCCTTGCTGTTTTTCCCAGACACATTCATAATTACTATATCCGCCGGTGTGCTGTGGCAAGATTTTTTTGTGTGTGCTTGAGCACTTAGTAGGCAATGTAGGCAATTTAAGGCTCAGTTTTTGCATAACACGCACTAGACTAGACTAACGTCATGGACCTACATGCTTGTCTGTGAAGCCAGAATTTGAAAACACAGACACAAAACAAAAACACTTTTCTACTAATCTACAATAATGATTTTGTCAAAAAAATTATAGTCCTGTAAGCTCCTGTTTTGTTTACATGTATATTTAGATGTTTTAAACAGTCTATTGTTATTGACAACAGTTTAAAATATTAAAGAAATTGGGTAAATTCAAGTATTTGACATTAAAGAAAATATAGTATGGTGATTATAACATTTCCAGAGGGCAAATATTGCCCCTTAACAGAGAAGTTAATTTCTGACCCTGCATGGAAAAAAAGAAATTGTTGAATAAAGTTATTTTTGTTTTCTTTGTACACAAAAAGTATTCTCGTAGCTTCATAAAATTACGATTGATCCACTGATGTCACATGGACTTTTTTCACAATATCCTTACTACCTTTCTGTGTCTTTAACGTGGTAGTTGCACAGGGTCAGAAAGCTCTCAGATTTAATAAAAAAATATCTTAATTTGTGTTCTGAAGATGAACGAAGGTCTTACAGGTTTGAAAAGAGATGAGGGTGAACTATGCCTTTAATTTCTTTCAAAATAAAATGAGAAAGACCAAACTTATGAACAGTAGTGTAAATAGCAGGCAGCTCACTACATTTTGGAACAGACTCCTAGTCATGTCATGTCTCTTTTCTGTGGTCAATTATTCAGCTCTATTTAAATGTGAATGTGTTGTCATGAAAACACTTTATAATTGATAAGATGAGAAAGCCAAGGCATTACATGCAGGAAGGAGCACAGGAGATTTGAGGACACGCGCTGAGAGAAAGCAAAGATAAGATGCTTCATTCATCTCTGACTCACAATTCCCAAGTTCCTCAATGAAGATCCATGAATAAACACCTCACACAGGGGAGCAGATGAAAACAAAAACAACACAGCATACAGCTAATACTTTTCTCAATCTCCCATAGTTCTCAGGGATGATTTCCGCCAGCCTCCCAATGATGTGGTGGTGGCAGCAGGAGAGCCCGCTGTGCTGGAGTGCGTCCCTCCCAGGGGTCACCCCGAGCCCACCGTTTCCTGGAAGAGGAACAATGTTCGTGTCAATGACAAGGACGGCAGGATCTCTGTGAGTCAATAGCAGAAAGTGCAATGTTGGCACAGGAGTGATGATTAGGTTGTAGTGCAGCAGTGACATCACTCTACCCCTCTGCAACCAGCATCGATTGAAACATAAATCAGTGCACTTGGTCACGTCCTGTTCTCTACCAACAATGACATCACTGCCAACTGTAAATGATCTAAATGAAAGGTGCACTTAGCATGGTTCTGTGTTTATGTTGTGCTGGTTAGCAGTGTAGTTTTTGTTAGCTAAATGTAAAACTATTAAACATTTATTTTTGTTAGTTACAAAAAAAAACAAGGTTTTGAACATTAAGATTTTTAATGTTTTTTTAAAGAATTCTCTGCTGCTCACCAAGCCTGCATTTATTTGAGCCAAAATACAGCAGAAACAGTAAAATTGTGAAATATTTTTATGATTTAAAACAACAGCTTTCTATTTGAATATATTTTAAAATGTAATTTATTCCTGTGATCAAAGCTAAATTTGTCAGCATCATTACTCCATTCTTCAGTGTCACATGATCCTTCAGAAATCATTCTAATATGCTGATTTGCTGTTCAAGAAACATTTATTATTATTATCAATATTTAAAACAGTTGAGTACATTTTTTTAGGATTCTTCGATGAATAGAAAGATCCAAAAATCAGCATTAATCTGAAATAAAAAGCTTTTATAACATTAAACATTATACCATTCAAAAGCTTGCAGTCAGTATAATTTTTTTTATTTTTTTGGTCACAGAAATTATAGCAAGGATGCTTTAAATTGATCAGAAGTTATGATAAAGACATTTATAATGTTACAAAAGATTTTGATTTCAGATGAACTTTCTGTCCATCAAAGCAACCTGAAAAAATTCTACTCAGTTGTTTTCAACGTAATAATATTTAATGATAAATGTTTTTCGAGCAGCAAATCAGATTATTAGAATGGTTTTTTGAAGCATCATGTGACTGGAGTAATGATGCTAAAAATTCAGCTTTGAAATCACAGGAATAAATTACATTTTAAAATATATTCAGATAGAAAACAGTTATTTTAAATAGTAAAAATATGTCAAAATTATACTGTTTTTGCTGTACTTTTGATTTAATAAATGCAGGCTTGGTGAGAAAAATCTGGCAGTACTGGATGAAAATTTTAAATGAAAATTAAAAATGATGACTTTGCAACTAACAGAAATAAGTCTAAGTACAAAATTTACTAAAATTTAAGCTAAAAAAACGGGGAAAAATAAAGCTAAACAGAAATATTTCAATATTATTTTAAATATTTAAAGTCATGTAAATATATATCTGTGTATATGTGTTTGTGTGTGTATAAGTACATATTTCTTTAAAAACATTATAAAAATATAAAAATTTATTTGTTAACCCAGCTAACATTCACACAATGTTTGCCTGTTTCCTTATCATTTGAACAACCAATAAAAAAACCAAAACATCTAAAACATTCAAAACAGTTTGAATGTTCAGAGAACATTCCGAAATAATGTTTTCATAACTTAATGAAAGGTTAACAAAAGGAAACTATTTTTAAAGAGGAATAAATTATTAAATGCACCTTAACCTGAAAAAGATACTGAATACTGAAAAGTCATTTTTAAGAATCAAACCAGGTTGTACGATGATATAGTGATAGGTGTGATTTTTTTTTTCTCAGATGCGTGGTGGTAAGCTGATGATTTCTCACACCCGGAAAAGTGACGCAGGCATGTACGTGTGCGTAGGCACCAATATGGTGGGCGAGAGAGACAGTGATCCAGCCGAACTCGTTGTGTTTGGTAAGTTCAATTTTCTGGCTCATTTTTTTTGGGTTTCACAAAGGAGTGAAAATAATCACTATGTGCTGTGTGACTGTGGGTGCAGAGAGGCCAGCGTTCATTCGTAGACCTGTGAATCAGATCGTTTTGGCTGAGGAGACTGTTGACTTCTTGTGCGAGGTTCACGGAGACCCGGCTCCGACTGTTCGCTGGAACAGAGACGAAGGAGAACTACCACGGGGGAGGCAAGACTCTGCTTACAAACATTTCTAATGCTGTTACGGCAGCTCAAATGCCGGTTTAATGACATTTATGTGGTGACAGATTGGAAAATCTGCTTCCTATTTCTGTTATAGTTGAGTTAGAGAAGGAGAAAGCTCATTAAACCAATAAACCTCAAACTGAGGAATAATGTTTATTGCATAATACAACATTATACAACAAAACCTTAAAGGGATAGTTCACACAAAAATAAAAATTCTGTTATTTAGACACCTTTGTGTCATTCCAAACCCGTAAGACCTTCGTTCATCTTTGCATGCACTGTGGAATTGACATGGAAGAGAAGAAATGACAGAAGAAAGAAGTATTATCGTAGCTTCATAATATTAAGGTTGAACCATTGATGTCACATGGACTATTTTAATGATGTCCTTACTACTTTTCTGGGTCTTGAACATGTCAGTTGCATTGCTGTCTATGCAGGGTCAGAAAGCTCTCGGATTTCATCAAAAATATCTTAATTTGTGTTCCGAAGATGAACAAAGGTCTTACGGGTTTGGAATGACATGAGGGTGAGTAATTAATGACAGAATTTTCATTTTTGAGTGAACTGTCCCTTTAACATTGTTGTTGAATTGTAGTGGCAGCAGTGTTAATTTTGTTGATGAATAATTTTCGTCAATGACATTTTTTCACAGAAAATGAGATGATAACGAAACAAATCTTGTTTTGAATGATAAAAACACTGACAAAAATCTATTGACATTTTCGTCAACTAATAAAAACGAGACAAAAAATGTTAGGGAGGGACGATTTGGGAAAAGATTAATTCAGAACGAATCTGCTGTGTGGTTAGGAGGTGCGACGCATACATTTGAACTGTAACATAGCCTATTGATCTATCCGGCGGGATAGATCAACTTAATTCAGTCCAGTTTTCTGAGCTCAGACACTGAAGCAGCGCCTCTCACACAGCGCACGAGTGCTCTTTCGCGTCGCATGAACGGAGATATACACACAAAATGATGTCGAATCGTCTGTTTTGATGAGTATTTGCGTAAACACACTCCTAACACTCCTAACAAAAATGTTAGGGAGGGACGATTTGGGAAGAGATTCATTCAGAACGAATCTGCTGTGTGGTTAGGAGGTGTGATGCGTACATTTGAACTGTAACATAGCCTATTGATTTATCCGGTGGGACATAAGCTAGCATACATTTGCTGCACGTCTCGTAAAACGTTCAAAAATGTCAATATCTGGGAGTAAGAGAAGACAAATGGATAAATTTGACAACGCAAAAGAGAACTTAATTCGGTATTTACATAAACACACTCCGTTATGTCTTAGGTGAACGTAAACAGTTGGGAGAATATCAGACATGCATCAGTAAATAAAAAGAAAGAAGAATGTGGGAAACAAGTTGTTATAAAGAATGCATAATTAGCCTGTATAACCATTGGCATTTCATTGAAAAGAAGACCATGGTCTTGTTTCTTTATGAGAAGTGGTTTCATTTAATTGCATTATAAAGGCATGTTGTGTGTCACAGCAGTTAAATCTGTGTCTTTCATGATAAAACCTTAATATCAAACCTAAACAATCAGTTTGGTCATTTTAGAAAAATGCTTAATAAATCCATTACACTGTAACTAAACCCATTAGTCTTAGATGCCTATACTTAGGCATCGTGTCCACCAAAGCGGTTTTTCCCGAGGCTGGCGTATCTTTTCAATTGTTCTCAATAGGAGCATTGCGTTTTTTAAAAATGACAGGAGCGTGCTGAACACTGAGCGTTCGGCCGTTTTTTTCATGCGCAGAGAGTTGAAGAATGTTCAACTTTGAGTAAGACGCTGCGCTCATCACTGTCACTTTCTAGTCAGCTAACCAATCAGAGTGGAGGAGGGCGGGACTAAAATCAATCACCCTGCTTGTACTAGGACTGAACAACATTGGAGAAGTTAATATTGCTTGTCTCCGAGTATTTATGTCTTTACCAGATGGAAATGCCAGACTACCATACTATATTTATGAAAAATATTGCATGGAGAAACATTTCTTTCGCGACGTGTCTGCCATATTACTGAAGCGTATTTCATATCATAGCAGCCACAGCGTCTCAATGGGAAAAAAAAATGCTGCGCTCTCAAGCGCTCACAGCTGGCCGTCTTCAGCTTGCTAAAAACGCTTTGGTGGACATGTAGCCTTTGGGTGTGTTCACCCTTGTCATGTTTGGTTAGATTAAAACGAAACCTGGTGTGGTTGCTCTGTTAGTGTGGTTAATTTGAGTAAGTGTGAACGCTTCCATCTGAACAAACAAGCGGACCGAGACCGCTAAAAAGATGGGTCTCATTCTGCTTCCAAATGAACTTTGGTGCTGTTCGAATAATATATGAACGCAACACAAACTAAATACGTCTAAAACTAAAAACGACGCTATGCGACATGATTTCATGAAGGGAATAAGCGGTGTATCCAAAATAAAATGAGCAGAGAGCAAATGTGGAGCAACAAGGTGGTAAAGTGCCTTTTATGAGCTCTTTGTGGGTTCGCAGGTGGTGAAAATAAAATCATATATAAGTAACAAACGCACTTAGTCCAGCAGACGGCATTGCGTGCGTTCGACTTAAAGGAGAAGTCCACTTCCAAAACAAAGATTCACATATAATGTACTCACCCCTTTGTCATCCAAGATGTTCATGTCTTTCTTTCTTTAGTCGTAAAGAAATTATGTTTTTTGAGGAAAACATTTCAGCATTTTTCTCCATATAATGCACTGATATGGTGCCCCGATTTTGAACTTCCAAAATGCAGTTTAAATGCAGCTTTAAACGATCCCAAATGCGGTTGTAAACGATCCCAGTCGAGAAAAAAGGGTCTTAACTAGCGAAACGATCGGTTACTTTCATTAAAAAAATACAATTTAAATACTTTTTAATCTCAAACGCTCATCTGCCTTTCTCTCCCTGAACTCTGTGTATTCTGGCTCGAGACAGTTAGGGTATGTCGAAAAACTCCAATTGTATTTTGTCCCTCAACTTCAAAAATCATTTTAAAATCATCCTTCATCGCTGCAGAAGTACCGACCCTGTTACGAATCTGGTCGGTGTCCTGCGGTCTGCTCACCGCCAGATGTCGCTCTCATCCTGTCACTACACACAGACTGTTGCACTGCACCCCGGACTACTACTCCCATCACCCATCGCGCTGATTGCGTCGACTCCTGTGGCCAATCAGGCGCGCTATAAAAGCCCCAGTCTTTCCCCATGCAAGCACGGAGTATTGTTGTTGTTATTATTTCTATTAGCGTTTCCTAGTTTCCTTGTTCCCTGTGTTTAGTTCCCTCGCCTGGCCATCTCGTCTCGACTGTCTCGCCGCCTGCCTTTTGGACTCTAGCTCATCTCACAGACTTTTCTCACGTTCTGCCTTCGTTATACCTGCCTGCCATTGTTTTCTGACCCTGCCTGTACGACTATGTATCTGTCTCGTCCCTTAAATAAAAGCTCGCAGATGGATCCGCTCGCCTCTCGTCTCACTCACTCCGTAACAGACCCAGTCTTTGCAAAGTGAACATGCAAAGAAGATCAAACACCTTTAACAAAAAAGGTAAAACAGCAATATTGGACGATTTCGAAGTTAAGGGAGAACATGAGATGGGAGTTTTTCGACATACCCTAACTGTCATGAACCGGAAAAAAGCAGAGTGAGACAAAACGAGCGTTTGGCATTAAAAAGTATATAAATTGTTTTATTGTTCTTAAAATAACCGATTGTTACGCTACATAAGACCCTTCTTTCTCGGCTGGGATTGTTTACAACTGCATTTGGGATCGTTTGAAGCTGCATTTAAACTGCATTTTAGAAGTTCAAAATCGGGGCACCATATCAGTCCATTATGTAGAGAAAAATGTTGAAATGTTTTCCTCAAAAAACATAATTTCTTTACGACTGAAGAAAGAAAGACATAAATATCTTGGATGACAAGGGAGTGAGTACATTATCTGTAAATTGTTGTTCTGGAAGTGGACTTCTCCTTTAAAGTGGCACTGAGCAGCCCAATCAGTGAATGGGTACTTTGATCTAATAAATCCGCAGCGCCGCTTTAAGTTGAACGCACCTTTTCCTTTTGTTTGGAGTGTTTGGTGAGTTGTGTCACAAAATATATGTCATTCAACCCGACCAGTGAGGTTGTGAACGTATCACTATGCCTTTAGGTTTGGTATCTATAGGTTCACTGTCAAAAATGCCAGTGTGAACGCTAAACATACAAAGACCAAATGTATCATTTTCCATTTGGTCCGGACCAAATAAACCAAACGAACTGAACTACAAGTCTGAACACACCCTTAGTCAGTATTTAGTTGACTAAAACTAAACTTAAATTAAAACAATTCAGGTGACTAAAACCAAATAGCATTTTGCAAGACTAAATCAAAATTTGCTGTCAAAATTAACAGTCATTGGTAATATGGCATGTGTTGTTTAAATGAAAGCTTTTGTTAGCCAATTAAATATTTCAGTCTTTCCCATTCAAATAATTTGCTGTAGCTAGAAAGATGACCGCTAAGTGATGACTTCAATCTTGACCCCTTTTACATTCTCTCCCAAATAGTTTCCTGTCTCGTTTCTACTGTCAAATAAAAAGTATCAAAAGCCCCAAGAATAAAATACAGCTAGTGTTTCCTAGAGTTTGGGTCATATTAAATGGAGTCTCACAGAAATGTCCTCTCAGAGAGTGTAGGGATGTAGACAGGCTGTAGGAGGAATGTGCGATGACTGTTCAATCTGCTCTGCTCACGGACAACCACTGTCTCTTTTCACCTTCTCGGCCGAGTAGATTTGAGATCCGTGGTGACAACAGTCTGCGTCTGATAAGGGTCAGAGCGGAGGATGAGGGCACTTACACGTGTGTCACAGAAAACAGCGTGGGCAAAACCGAAGCCTCCGCCGTGCTGCAGGTCCACGGTAAGACGCGCAGACATGCGTCCTTTTACACGTGTGTCGACACACATCACAGCACGCAGGAAATATGAATCACAAAGAAACAAGCTGATATTCTTAGCTTCATGCATATGTTGCCGCTCATCTCCATTAAACAGACCTCACCGCAGCCGTTTGAACCTGTTACACGCAATCAGTCTGATCTGTGTGAAGTCAAGGAAGGATTTATCAGCTCCTCTGTTGCTGCGTAAATGTTAGCTCTGTTCTAACGCGCTGCCTCATTGCCTAGATAATAAGCTGACTTCTAAAGCCCAAAGTATACTCAGATTTGATGCAAGCACTTAGCATATGCATTCAGCTGAACACACAGGCTTTCAAAATAATTGTCATTGTGCATGAACACAGGTGTTTTTTATCCTTGTCCAGTGTCTGTGCTATTTCTTTCCAGAAGATACTAGCAATAAAAAAGGCATTGTACTAATTTAAACAAGTTGTTCTGAATCATTTAAATACCTCATGAAAGTTGTCAACACATGTATATGTTGTTGTATACAATGTAGTCGGCACAGCATCGTCTTTTAGTTTTTATCTTTTTGAAAAAAATTGTGTCAAATTGTGTTGCTCCGGTTACTGATGTAACCTTAGTTCCCTGAGAACCATGGTAAAAATTAAGTAAACAAAGGACCGAGTACTTACTAGGGCTGTTACTAACGATTATTTTGGTAATTGAGTAGTCTGTCGATTATTCTGACAATTAATCGAGTAATTGAGTAATCAGATCTTTTTTTTTTTTTTGTAGTAACAAAAAGTGAACAATAGCCTTTAAAATGACTTAAAACACATATATACTGTAATATCAATGAGGCAATAATAATTAGTTCAAATAAAGTATCAAAAGCAAGTAATCATATGGTTTTATTGAACCAAACTGTTAAAATAGATAATGTGTTATGAACAATAGAGCTAATGTACGTTACGCATTATAACACGCCTTTTTTTTAAAGAGGTCATCAGATGCAATGTTCACTTTTACATGTTGTTCGAACATTAATATGTGTACAAATCTACCCTATTATGCTAAAAATCTATGCAGTGGTTTTTAATTAATCTGTAAAAATAATATCCCCTTTTTCAAATCGAGTCATTCTCAGATGCCTGTCGTTGTGGCGTCACACCCACAGAGGCCGCTCCCACGATATTTGATTGACATGAGCGTTTTACCTCAGATCAGCTGTAACAGTCCGACCTCCATTGTTTCGATGCAGAGCAGGGATGTAAGTTAGATAAGAATATCTCAGACTGAGTGATTGAGGTGTTGTGTTGCTGGATGTAACAATGAACATAGTGGTCGTCATTTACTCCCGAAATCTGAGCCGCTGAAGATGCAGTGGATTATGTTTGTTTGTGAAGGGAATGCGCCTCCCGATCTACATATATCCGTCTATGTTAACGCAAATCATTCATGATCCAGCTTCACTTACAGCAGAAGTGAGTATATGGTTTTTTTTTATGAATCTCTGCAATCACCTTTCCTAATAACATGCTAGTTAGCAAGTTTAACAGCTAAATGCGGATAAAGTAAACAATCTCTCAGAGCAGCTTGTCACTCCACAGAGAGAAGAGAGGGGCGAGGTGAGCATTTGCATTTAAAGTAACAATCCCTCAGAATGGGATGATTTTTGCACAGCTCATTTTGACAAGGTAAAAAGGGTGTTGTTTTACACAACCATGCAGAATTTTTAACCAAAGTATATTATAGACTTTCATTAAGATCCTAAAGAATCATATCAACTTGTGGAAAATGGGCATCCGATGACCCCTTTAAAACACATGGCAATACATAAAGAAAGCAAAAGAAACTGCCCAAATAGAAAAGGAAATCTATGGGGTTCTGGGGCACCTATGTTATCAGTCGGGATCCCCTTCCCCAAATAGCTCCTTGAATAAACAGACCCAGCCCTTATATTACTGGGACCATACCATTAAACAATGACAGAGGGGTTACCCACACATAATACATTTAAATAACTTAATTGCCTGAATTAAACAAATTCACATCACCTTTAAGCCAAAACAAAACAGAACTAACGCAATCCATAAATCATATTGACTCTTACACTATCACAAATCATATAAATAAACAACAACAACAGCAACAACATAATTTGTCTTTGCTCGTTGTTACACCTTCCATTCATTAGCGTGCACTCTAGCGTATACAAAATAATTAGTAGAAGCTTCTGCCCTCCTTTAGCACGCATGAAAAAGACATAAACTATAAAGATCATAAATATTTAGACAAATCAAACAAAACATACAAACAATACAATAAAAAACACACATCAAAACCAATACATAACTTACCAAAACAAACATTTATCACACTTGAATCAAATTAAATACATTTATGTGTGGCCTCAGCCATCACAATTCCAAAGTTGTCATTTTGGCAGACTGGCTTCAATATCAGCTGTTTTTAGACTAACAACAAAGTTTTGAGTTCTGAAACATAGAGGATGTTTTTATAGTACAATGGAATTTTGGTTTCTCATTTCATGACCCCTTTAACAATGTCACCAATATTCTAAGCTAAACAGCTAAACAGTCATATCCAGCCATATCACTCATTCTCAATTACCCCCCACCAAACTCACGGCATACTTTAGGGTGACTGTTAAAACTGTTTTTTTAGAAAAATTAGTGATTTATACACTTTCTAATGTTATGTTTTGTAATATTGGCGTTGTTTTATTTTTGTACTACAAATTCTGTCATCATTCACTCGCCGAATGTTGTTTTGGACCCCACTGAGTTTTACTGTAAGGACAAAACTGTTAAAATACGTTCTTTAAAAGAACTCCTATTGTGTTCCACTGAGAACACAAACTCATACAGGTTTGGAGCAACATGAGGGTGAGTAAATGATTGTCGATTTTTCTACTTAGGCAGCTTACTATGTTTTGGAACAGAGCAACTATGTTAAAGCGTGTGGATTACTGTATTTGACAGCTGTTATAGAGAGACGGTGTGCTTTAGCAAACTGCCGGAGTGCAGAGGCAGTGTTAATAGAACGTGGCAAAGCGTGTGTTTGTGTGCGACTTGTAGAAACGAGAGAGAGAGAACTGGATGGGAAACTAACTGGCACAAGCCGGGGGAAGCAGCTGTAGCAGACCTGATTCAATTCATCCTCCAGTTATTTTGCCAGTCTGAATTAAGATGAGACCAAGCAGCTCTGCCTCCATCTCCTTCCCACTGCCTCCTTTTTCTGCCTCTCTCTCTTTCTCTCTCTCTCTCTCTCTCTCTCTCTCTTTCTCTCCATTTTCTGACTCAGGGCCATTTTCTTGATGTTTCATTTGTGAATTTTCTGTCTCATTTGCCTTGATGTTTTGTTGCCCTTCATCATTTCATCCTTACCAACCTTTCCTTCCTCTTCACTGCATGCTGCCGCATCTCACAAGGTGGCACAGGCAGACTGTTTTATGTCTGCTGCTTTGCATTGTGGGTAGGATAAAAATGTGTGTGAATGCATCAAAAAGACATTTTAAGTCATTACTCTGATACTGCCATTAGATTAATGGCGATTTCAAAGCTTGTGGAATAATGCAGCTGCTTAACATTAATAACCTTGAAACATGAACATTCAAACTTTAAAAAAAAGACAGTGACTACTACCTTTTTTTGGGAATCACAAGCAAATGTTACATTTATATTCATGCATGCATTTGGCAGACACTTTTAGGCTGAATTTTTTATCGGTGCCAGCATTACCTAAAGATCAAACTCATGACCTTGCTACTAGCTACAAGGATTTAGAGGCTGAATTCAGTTTATGGAAATAGCTGTCGGATTATGGAAAAATAGTGTCAAATAAAAAAATTAAAGACAAAAAATGAAGCTTTTGAATAGGGCTTATTAATTAGTGCACATGATTTACCACATTCATTTGTGGCACACTTGTTAGTGACGTTAGTTTGAATCTGACGTGTGACTTTGACTAATCCTGTTTTCACACCTTTTGTAATTTCTTGTCCTCTTTCTCACTGTATATATCAATAAAAGTAAAATACAATTAAAAAGCCAATAAAATAATACAATTTGCTAGCACCTGTATGAAATAATTATATGTTATAAAATTATTCTATTGTATAATAATATTATAATTTATTATGTATTATATAAATCATATAAAATAATTGCACATTTATAACATGCAAAGAGGATCCAAAATTATCATTTTCCAAAATTATTAGACTATATAAAATTATTGTAATATATTATTATATAAATCATATAAAATAATGAATATAAAATAAAATAATTATTATACTATATAAAATTAGTATATTATATAAAATTATTGTAATATAATATTATATATTTTATAAATCATATAAAATAATTGCACATTTATAACATGCAAAGAGGATCCAAAATTATGGTTTTACAAAATTATTGTATTATATAAAATTTGTATTTATATACAATTATTGTAATATATTATTATATATTATATAAATCATATAATATAACTGCACATTTATCACATGCAAAGAGTATCCAAAATTATGGTTTTAAAAAAAATGTTATACTATATAAAATTAGTATATTATATACAATTATTGAAATGTATTATTATATATTATATAAATCATATACAATAATTGCACATTTATACCATGCAAAGAGGATCAAAAATTATGGTTTTACAAAATTATTATACTATATAAAAATGTTATATTATATACAATTATTGTAATATGTATTATATAAATCAGATAAAATAACTGCACATTTATTACATGCACAGAGGATCCAAAATTATGATTTTAGAAAATTATGACACTATATAAATTTAGTATATTATATACAATTATTGTAATATATCATTATATATTATATAAATCATATAAAACAATTGCACATTTATAACATGAGGATCCAAAATTATCATTTTACAAAATGATTAGACTATATAAAATTATTGTAATAGATTGTTATATAAATCATATAAAATAATTGCACATTTATCACATGCAAAGAAGATGCAAAATGATCATTTTCCAAAATTATTATACTATATAAAATTTGTATATTATATACAATTATCGAAATATATTATTATATATTATATAAATCATATACAATAATTGCACATTTATACCATGCAAAGAGGATAAAAAATTATGGTTTTACAAAATTAATTATACTATTTAAAAATGTTATATTATATACAATCATTGTAATATGTATTATATAAATCAGCTAAAATAATTGCACATTTATACCATACAAAGAGGATCAAAAATGATGGTTTTACAAAATTATTATACTATATAAAAATGTTATATTATATACAATTATTGTAATATGTATTATATAAATCAGATAAAATAATTGCACATTTATACCATGCAAAGAGGATCAAAAATTATGATTTTACAAAATTATTATACTGTATAAAATTATTATATTATATAAAATTATTGTAATATATGATTATATATTATGTAAACACGGTTTTTGTTAAACTTGCCAATGGTAAGTCAATTACATTTTATATATTATTTATTATTATTTATATATATATATATATATATTTTTTTTGTGAGCAAAGATATTAGTGACAAAATCTGTTTGCAATATTTTGGAGAGTTGATAAAATGAGTTGTGGCTGGAAACGTTTGCATAATACATATGTAAGAATTTTGTGAAATATATTGTCATATTAATCCACCAAAACTAAAATATGACAAACAAAATCCCAATGTGTTGTTTTTTTTATGTCACTCACAGCATCACAAATGACATGAGCCAGAATTCATCTCTTGGTGGAACTGCACCTGTCACAAAAATCAGGATTTCACTCCTCATATTTTCGTTGTGGTGGATTAACGCGAGAAATATTCAACATATGTGACTGTAATTCTTACAGATTTACTTCAGCAGTATTATGCAAGGCTTCCAGCCACTGGCAAGTAACTAGTTTCATTTACTCTCCAAAGCATTTTTTTACTCACACTGGCACTGGATGAGTTTTACATTTGGACCCTGCATTGCTGCATATCTTCAGTCCCATATGTAAATATGTAAATAACAGAAGTTAGAGTATATAGTTATGTATGCAGTCTGTTAACTTTTACTTCCTGTGTGATGTGATGAGAACACCTGCACTCATGTGAGATTGACAGGGCTTGTGTCTGTCGGGGGAATGCTGTCTTCTCTGATCCTCTCAGCAGATGTTGGCTGCTTTCTAGCCTAACATTTTCCTAACATACTAGGCAGCAAAGCCACGGCATCAGTGACTTAACACGCTGAAGATTACGACTGACCACACACATCTGCTGCTTTTACACTCATCAGACAAGCGCACACGATGAGCGGCCATGTGCACAAGAGCTTTTACCAAGCCCAACAAAATGCCCACAGGATGAGTCGTGAGTCAAATGCATCCTCGTTCACTGGATCATCTCAAACGTGCCCTGTATTAAAAATGGGAAATGGTGCGCTTTAATTCTGTGGCTTTTAAAGGGACATTTCATGCAAAAATGAATACTGTCATTGTTTAGTCGCCCTCATACGAAAGCTTGTGTCTGCCACGGGATAAAAAAAGTGATAAGGTATTTGTGAGTTTTTATCTCACAGTTGAGATTTAAATTGTGAGATATAAACAGAATTCTATGGAAGCTCCTTTCCGCCACTGAATAAAGAAATTTAAAAAAAGGCATTTGAGACTTTTTTTCTCAGAATTGCATGATACAAATTCGCAATTCAGGCTTTTTTCTCAGAATTGTGAGATTTTTTTTTTTTAGAATTGGGTGATATAAACATGCCGTTGCGAGATACAATCTCACGTTTGTGGGAATCTCATTTTTATCTCACAATTCTGACTTTATTTCTTGGAATTGTGAGTTTATATCATGCTATTATGACTTTACAACTCTCAATTATGAGTTTATATCATGCAATTCTGAGAAAAAAAGTTGGAATTGCAAGATATAAACGTGCAATTGTGTAAAAAAAAAAAGAGAGAATTGCGAAACACAAACGCATTTGCGAGAAAAGTCAGAATTACATGTTTTTATCTCACAATTCTAACTTTATTTCTCGCAAATAGCAAGTTTATATCCTGCTAGTCTGACTTTATAACTCGCAATTATGAGTTTATATCATTAAATTCTGAGAAAAAATTCTGCAATTATGCAATTATGCATTTATATCATTCAGTTCTAAGAAAAAAGTCAGAATTGCGAGATGTGAATTCGTAATGGCGAGAAAAAAGTCGGAATTGCGAGATACAAACTCACATTTGTGAGAAAAGAATTGCACGTTTTTGTCTCACAATTCTGACTTTTTTTTTAGAAAAAAAAAGTCGGAATTGTAGGATGTGAATGCACATTTGTGAAAAAATTGCAACTTGCAAGATACAAACTTGCATTTGCAAGAAAAATCAGAATTGCAAGTTTTTATCTCACAATTCTGACTTAATTTCTCGCAAATTGCGAGTTTATATCCTGCTATTCTGACTTTGTAACTTGCAGTTATGCATTTATATCATTCAGTTCTAAGAAAAAAAGTCAGATTTGCGAGATGTGAACTCATAATGGTGAGGAAAAACTCAGAATTGCGAGATACAAATTCACATTTGTGAGAAAAAAAAATGCACGTTTTTTTATCTCACAATTCTGACTTTATTTCTTGTGATTGCAAGTTTATATTTTACTTTCACTTTCATATTCCACTATTCTTACTTAATAACTCACAATAGTTAATAGTTTATATCTCGTAATTCTGAGAAAAAAATCCTGAATTGCGAGTTTGTATCATGCAATTCAACTGTAAATTAAAAAGTTGCGAAAACCTTTTTTTTTTTTTTTTAATTATTCAGTGGCAGAAACAAGCTTCCATACAAGAGTTTACATCTCTTGATAATTCGCAGTTATGAGTTTATATCTCACAATTCTGATTTTATAACTCTAAATTGCAAAAAAACTCACGATTCTAACTTTTTTCTCAGAATTGCATGATATAAACTTACAATTGCAAGTTATAAAGTCAAAATAGTGGCAGAAACAGACTTTCATAAAATTCTGAGCTTCGTATTTCTGAGAAGAAACATCAGGGTGAGGTATAAATTTGCAACTGAAAAAAAAGTTAGAATTGCAGGTTGTGAACTCGGAATTGTGCAAAAGAAAGTCAGAATTCTGAGTTTGTATCTTGCAAGTCTGAATTAATTTCTCTGAGCAAGTTTGTATTTCGCAATTTTGTCTTATTTCTTTGAATTGTGAAAAAAAAAACTGTGAGATAAAGTTAAAAGAACCTTAGTGTGAAGAACATTCCAATAATCTAAACAACCTATTTTCAGCATAAAGAACTTTTTGAGGAATGTTGGCATGTTGTGAAATGAAAGGATCTTCATCAAACCATAAATGCTAACAAAGATATTGAAGACCTTGATTTTTAAGGCCAAAAATAAAACAGGAGACATTTTAGAAAATATCTTCTGTCTCTTTAAGGCTCCAGAATTGTATTCTACTAGGAAACGTTTCTTTAACTCATTATTTCAATCCCTAAAGCTGACATACATACATACAAGTCAATCTGTCGCTTGGGAGTTGTCACCTGCAGAAGTGAGCAGTAGCTCCGTCAGCCCCGAGCCACTTCTCCCCACACTATTATTCTCCTCCGGTTTATATGATCTTTGTCGGCTTCTTGTCATGAGATGTTATTTGTGTGGGAGCTTGTAGCCCCATCAGAAAAAAATGTGAAAATGGAGAAACAACACGGATGAGTCAGATCTCGCGCTTTCTCTCTGTCTGCCTTTCACGCTCTCATACGCCTTCTCTCACTTGAGTCTGGTGTTCAAACCTACTGTGAAGTTTCTGAACAGCAGGGTAGCGGTCTGGTTATCTAAACAAAGACACACAGCCCTGAGCCCAGCGGCGTACTAAAAAGTGGGCGGAAAATGGCTGCTGGATAACGTCGGTGGTTCCATTTGGCTTTCGGAGCGATAAACCGAGCAGTAACCACCGCAAACATCGGCGCCGAAAACAGATGTTTTCTGATACCGTGCATGCGTCGCTATCCCAGCGTGAGCCGCGGACTCCAGCTTCAGAATCTGCTTTGCAGTCACAACTAATTACTTGCTTTAATCTGCGCTGAGTGGACACTCTATATGTTTTAAATCCGACAGCTCTCACGCTAATGTGCAAATCACAGAGCTGATGAGCCTCAGAGGACAGCACTTAACTGATAAGTGTTTTAAAATACTGAGAAATCCACTTCATGTTTTTATAGAGTGGGCGAGTGTAGATGGTGTTTGGTGAGGGTTAAACTCAATAAAACCAAGTTCAAGTACGAGTAGTTGTTCTCAAAGTCACCCATAGTAGAGATGAATCGCAAATGATATCTCAATTGTTTCTGCTAGAAAGCTAGATTTAGAGGTTTTTCCACTCAAAACAGTCGTCCTAGTAAAGTACGGCAAATCTTAGTAGTCTGCTGTTTCATTTCAGATTGGAAACTGATTTTTTGGATATTGGTGTTTTTAGCTGATTAGCATAGTTTCTTTAGTAATTCAGGTGCTGAAACAACAGAGAAAGTGTATGCAAATAAATAACTCACCCGAGACGTTTGCTTGAGTCTCCTACTTCTCAGATGTTTCTCTTGAGAAAAATACTCTATCTCCTCTTGTTTTTAGAATGTTTCTCTGCAATACCACAAGCTCTAATTTGCAGAGATGCCAAAGTCAATCATTTGATTTCAGAACATTCCTTCCAGGATCAAATTATCTGGACTGTGCTATCAGATGTGGATAGCTCTGAACCTTTACTTGATGTCAACAGTTGTTTCATTTGTTGATATTTTAATTTTGTTTTCTAGTTTGGGGTCTGTAATTTAATGTTTTTGAAAGACCTAGTATAGGCTCAATGCTGGATTTATTTGATTTTAAAAATACAGTAAAAACAGATATTGTGAAATATAATTACAATTTAAAAGAACTGTTTTCTATTATAAAATATTTTAAAATAAAATTTAAGCCTTACTCCAGACTTCAGTGTCAAGTGATCCTTCAGAAATCATTCTGATAGGCTGATTTGAAGAAACCTTTGTTCTTCTAAAAGTGATAGTTCACCCAAAAAATTCTGTCTTTAATTACTCACCCTTGTCGTTCCAAACCTGTAAGACTTTTGTTCATCTCCAGGAACACAAATTAAGATATTTTTGTGGTTCAACCTTAATTTTATGAAGCTATGAGAATACTTTTTGTGCGCAAAGAAAGCAAAAATAGACTTTATTCAACAATGTGGTACTGTTGTGAACGCACATTGAAGACTGACAAGGAAGAGAAGATTATTTTTGTATGAAGTTGTTATTTTTGTTTTCTTTGCACACAGTATTCTCGTAGCTTCATAACATTATGGTTAAACCACTGAGGTCACATGGACTATTTTAACAATGTCCTTACTACTTTTCTGGACCTTGAACGTGTCGGTAGCGTTGCTGTCTATGCAGAGTCAGAATGCTCTCAGAATATCTTTATCGGAATATCTGTTTCTTGATGAAAAAATTCAGGAATTATCTCCATATAGTGGACTTCAATGGTGCCCCAAGTTTAAACTGCCGAAATGCAGTTTAAATGCAGCTTCAAATGGCTCTAAATGATCCCAGCCTAGGAAGAAGGGTCTTATCTAGCAAAACGATCTGTCATTTTCAAAACAAATTGACAATTTAGATATTTTTTAAGTTCAAACGCTAGTCTTGGTAGGTCTGCATGAACTCATGAACTCAATACAGTTAGGTATGTCGAAAAACTCCCACAGACTATGCATGTGCATCGCAGAGATGAGACAAGACTAGAATTTGAGGTTAAAAAGTATAAATTGTCATATCAACTCGTGGGAACCTCATATTATGTCGTGGCCACGAGATCATTTTGTCGAGGTAACGACATCCTTATGTCGTGGCCACGAGATGCTATGATGAGGGAACGACATCCATTTCTCGTGGCCACGTCTTATTATGTTGAGGAAACGACATGCGCTTCTCGTGGCCACGAGTTTAATGCGTAAACAAACCTGCGTGACCATAGTAATCCGGGATTATCAGAGATAGATTTATTAATATTTTATTTTGAGTTAAGAAATTATTATATTAATTATTATAGAAATGAATACATTATTAAATGACTATATTAACAACAGGGGATGCTGTCTATGTGAATGCTGTCTGTGCGCGATGCATTCGAAAGAAGTTTATCATTAATAAATATTACCCAAAGTACATCAAATAAAATAGGCCTACAAGATATTTTTATCCAACCTTCTATTAACTGATCGTTTTTTCAGTATTATTATTATTATTATTATTAACCTATTATTTTATTTTCGTTTATGTTCCATCTCTTTACTTAACGTTCTATATGTAAATACTGTAAATGCTCGACATATGTTATATGACTGGGATTTTCACTGGAATGCAGTTTAAAGGTTGAATTATATTTTATTTTGTTTCGTCTAATTATTAGACTAGTGTTTTACTGAGGAATGAATCATTCACGTAGTTTCATTTGTAAATGAAAACACACTCATTTATCGTCACACACGGGCATAAATACAATCATAAAGTCAAAACTTTATTGGCATAATTGTCAAGCATTAATAAAATTAGCCCTAAGTGACTTATAAGTGGCTATATTTTTATATTTATTTTGTATTGCTTTGCCTAATGTTCTGTAGGCCCTGTATGCTAATATCTGCTATATTTTGCAAATACTGTAAACGACAATTATGCCAATAAAGTTTTGATAGAAGTTTTGATTGTATTTATGCCCGTGTGTGACGATAAATGATTTGCAAATGAAACTACGTGAATATATAGGCTAGTCTATTAATTAGACGAAATAAAATAGAATATATGTCAAATTCAACCTTTAAACTGAATTCCAGTAAAAATCCCAGTCATACAGCATATTCAAATTTTTACTGTATCATTTACATTCAAAACTTCAAGTAAAGAGATAGAAATTAAGGTAAAAAAAAAATAACGAATACAAAGGAATGATACAAATATTACAGAAAAAAAGAGGATCAGTTAATGGACTTACAAGACTGTGGGATGCATGAAATGTTTGTAGGACTATTTGATATACTTTATGTAATATTTATTAATGATCAACTTCTTTTGAATGCTGTCTACATTGCGCACAGACAACATTCGCATAGACAGCATCGCATAATATTATCATTCAATATTGTATTAATTTCTATAATAATTAATATAATAATTCCTTAATTCAAAATAAAATGGTAATAAATCTATCTCTGATAATCCCGGATTACTATGGTCATGCAGGTTTGTTTACGCATTAAACTCGTGGCCACGAGAAGCGCATGTCGTTTCCTCAACATAATAAGACGTGGCCACGAGAAATGGATGTCGTTCCCTCATCATAGCATCTCGTGGCCACGACATAAGGATGTCGTTACCTTGACAAAACGATCTCGTGGCCACGACATAATATGACGTTCCCACGAGTTGATATGACGTTCCCACGAATTAATATCTCGTGGCCACGACATAATATCACTTTCCCACAAGTTGATATGTCGTGGCCACGACAAACTTAAGTGAACCGAAGGTGTCCCCTCCCGGTCACCGTAAAAGTCCACTATATGGAGGGAAATTCTGGAATGTTTTCCTCAAGAAACATAATTTCTTTACAACTGAGGAAAGAAAGACACGAACATCTTGGATGACAAGGAGGTGAATAAATGATCTGTAAATTTTTGTTCTGGAAGTGAACTTCTCCTTCAAAATATAATTAACATCTCTTGATTTAGTAGAGTTAGTCTACTGGGCAATATGATTTTCCTCTTTCCGTTGCTTACTGGATCCATTTTGCCAACACTTTTCACCATTTTCCCTCCCTCCCTTTCTCCCTCCCTTTCTCCATCTGTACAAACAAAGGAAACAAAAAAAAAGACAAACATACAGTAAATTCATAAAGCATTTCAAATTCTCTAACCAGCCACGTTCTACTCTCTCTGGCCTTAGTGCCCCCACAGATTGACGTACGTCCCCAGGATCAAGTCGCTGCCCAAGGACGAACTGTCACTTTTCAGTGTGGCACCCAGGGGAACCCTCTTCCCGCAGTTTTCTGGCAGAAAGAAGGCAGTCAGGTGAGTGCAACTTAAGCTTCCTACAGTATATAATCGAGCGCAACACATTGTGAGGTCAAACTATGCAATAAAATTGTACAGGTCTGTCCCGATTTGTGTGATTTTGTGATATGGCACTTGAAGTTGAGGTTAGCTAACATGTTAAAGCTAGCCTCTGATATCCATGCAGTATATAGTCAAGTACATACTGTATAGTTAAGGAAAACAGTGCATTGTACATGATTCGACACGCAGCTTAAGAGATGGCTCAGCATCGTCCTTCAGTAATCCAATACTTCACTGTATGTCATGCGTGGGTTTAAAGAGCCTGATTGGAGATCAAAGGCAGATCTCTTCATATAAAGATGATTTATTTGCATCTCAGAGCATGTTTATCAGTGACTCATTAACTTAGCCAGAGCTTGAAAACAAGCCTGGAGCCTCTCGATGATTATATTTACCCTTGTTGATGCTGATTAGTCGTGTATTGCTGATTGCATTGAAGAGATGATTCAGAGCATTGGATTGCCGGAGCGGGGCCCTTTGACAAAGCGGCATGTTTTCAGAGCCATTATGGGAAACCACTGAAGAGAGTTGGGCCTCCTAAGAGGCAAAAAAGGGACTTGTGAAGGAGTGGGAAGAGAAAATTTGACACAGAGGAACATCAGGTGTCAGAGCAGCTCCCATAGGCCAGTAAAAGCACAGCGTTCAGTGTAATAGCAGACAGGAGCGCATTTCCATGCTAAAAATAGACCTCCGAGAGTGCGGTGGAGAGCTAAAGACCACTCAGCCTTGATGGCTCACATCATTTTGGAGTCATTTGGGGTGTGGTCTGTGCAATGGATTTCATAGCACGTCCCCGGTGTTCACGCTTGTAAGCCATTTGCAGCTGTGTTCCAGATTATGCTCTGGCCTATTCACCTTCGTCCATTACTTGCCCATTTTAAGCCTCTTAAGAGAAGTGGATGGATTCCCCCTCACATACTGTACGTACCCCTGGTTAACCCAACTGAAGTCCCACAAAGGAGCAAACGCTTTGCTCAGCGAATTAAACGGCCTGAAAAACACAACCGAGCACTCAAATCAGTTGATGTGCAGTTTTGATGGAAATGAGATCTTTTAATCGGCTTACCATTTTTCAGTGATATTTTGGAGGCACCATATTCAAGCGTTTTATTTTTTAGATACTTAAATACTTGACTTCAAAAGGGACGCATTAAATTGATCAAAAGTGACCGTGAAGGCATTAATGATGCTACAAAACATCCCTAACTCCAATAAATGCAGTTCTTTGAACTTTCTAACTCCTAAAAATAAAAATCAGTTAAAAATAAGATAAAAATAGATAAAAATCAGTTTTCACAAAATATTAAATAGAAAAACAGTTTTTCAAATGAATATTTCTTGAACAGCAGATCAGCATATTAGAATGATTTCTGAACAGTCATGTGACACTGAAGACTGGAGTAATGATGCTGAAAATTCAGCTTTGTCATTCCCTTAATAAATAATATTTAAAAATATTAAAATTGTTATTTTATTTGATTAAGTAAATGCAGCAGAGGATAAGCAAAGGATAGCATTGTTCCAAAATATTAAAAACTTCAAACTTTTAAACGGTTGTCACAACACTACTGTGATTGAGGTAAGGAGCACATTATTAAACAGTGTATAATAATCCACAAAAAGGGGTAACACAGGGCAGGCTGAAACACACACGTAGCACATTGTATAGACAGCACTGGACCAAAGAACCAAGGAACAGACAACACTATAAATACCGAACTAAACAAGGGTAATCAATCGGACACACCTGAATCGAATTACTAATCAAACAAGAGGGAGAAACTAGGTCACAGGGTGCACATGGGGAGAAAAACACACAGATAGTCCAGAGGCGTGACATATACCCTCCTGGAAAGGCATGTCCTCGCACTGTAGGAACAGCAGAGGGAGGGACTGGTGGGAACTTGGGAGGACGCTCGGGTAGAGGACGGACAAGGTGGAGACGATGGAGGGAGAAGCCAGGGAGGAGACAGGAGGGACTGGAGCAGCCGGAGCCAGGTGGGACCCAGGCCACAGCCATAAAGGTGACCCACAGTGGAACAGACGAAGGGAGGAGCCATGGAGGAGGAAGGGCTGACGACTCCGTTGGGCGAACCGACGGCAGCGGAGCAGGTGGCGGAGGAGGCCGAGGTGAAGACGGAGTGCCGATGAGCCCGGACGCGAGAAGGAGACGGTGCCAGAGCGACGGAAGGACGAGGTGCAGCGGAGGAGTGGAGTCCCAAGGCAACGGATGGTCGATGACAGACCAAGGCAGAGCCAGAGGGAAGAGGGAGCCTGGCGGAGCCAGCGGACTGCCGGGCCACAACGGACAGGAGGGAGCTAGGAGCCATGGTGGAGCTGCTGGGTCGACAGACCAAAGCAGAGTCCTGGACTCAGAGGCTGGAGGCGGTGACAGGGGATCCTCCAACCATGATGCCGATGGAGACTGGCAGACCCGCGGTGATCCCACCGCACAGATGGTGGGCTGAGGGCGAGCAGAGGGGCTGCCAGACTACATTGGTGGAGGAGGCAGGAATGGGAGGGTGGTGTGGATATTTGTGAGCCTCCGGGCTGTCAGGGCTGTCATCTTACAAACGGCCTTAATGGACGAAACAGGACAGACAGGGGGTTCAGGAAACATATGGGAAACCCCCTCAACCTCCAACAGTCCCAGATCCACAGTAAGCTCACCCTCAGCCATGGTGCAGTGGGCGGAGCTCCTCCCTGCGCTTTCGCTGTCTACGGTTTTCTACCTCGTGGTGGGCGTTGTACCCAGCTCTTGCACCTGGTCTGACGTTACAAACAGCTCTGGCTCCGTGGCAATCCTCAGCTCTGTTGCTCCATCTTTGGTGGGCTCGGACCTGGGCTCCGCACAGCGGGGAGATGGTGGGCTGGGCTCTAGGTCTGGCTGTGCTCTGGATCGGGGATAGGCGCTCTCCGGGCACCGGATGATAGCTTCTCTCCAGTTCAATTCGGAGGTGTCTGAGAGGTCGATGGGGCGGTGGTAATTAGCCCTGATCCAAAACAGTAAGTTCAGCGCAACGCTGTCGAACGCTGTTAAAACAGCAAGCTGGCTGAACTCAACTGCATACTCAACTGCAAGAGGGGCAGGTCCTTACGAGCTAGGGAGGTGAAAAGAGCGGCGAGGGGATCCATGGGGGAAACATTAACCTAGATTAATAAATGCTTTAAATGTATTTTAATTGTTAGACCATTATTTTAATGTTAGATGATAAACTAGTGGATATTAAAATAATAAAAAGTAGTTATTTAAAATGTCCAGTTCTATTTTGTCAGAATAAAAGAAAAATAAAATACCAAAAACTAAAATAATTTCTTTTAAATGCTACAAGTGAATTTTAACATTACATTAAATTAACATTACATTAACATTATAATGTACAGTATGAAGAATGATTCATTTTGACATTTTCAAAGATCAACTTTAAGTGAATGTTTACAGAAAGTTTCAGCGCAAAATATCCCATGGATCTTTTATTATAGCTTGTCAAATTTGCCCTTATTTGGGTCACACACCGTTTTTGTGCATGTACCTCTAAATGCCGCCCCCCAGCTTGCGCTTCAGTTTTTCTGTCAACAGCAAAACTGGAAAATCTTACACAGGTAAATTGTCAGAAATTATTCATAAAACTTGCAGACAGCAATCATTTTTGGGATAAAACTAATGACATAGCTCGGCTCTCTGTGAATACTAGAAATTTTAGCCACATTAGCTGTACAACATGCTAACAAGCACATTCGGAAATGCATTTTGGAAACATTCAGAAAATATGAGGCGATTTTACTTGTTCTGAATATGATGTTTAAACATGAACAGCTGGTATTGAACCATCTCTTAGAATCAGCTTCTGTGCAAGCCCTAGGTCCCTTATTTACAAAGCAATTTCAGCATAAAATGATTTGCACAAATAAATAAGACTCTATGGCACATTTCCTTCCATAAATTAAATTCATCCACAGTGTTCTCTGTGGCTCAGATGCAGAGTTTTTGGAAACTCTCATTTGTACATCTAAAAACAATATTTGTTATGTTTATGTGGCACAGACAATATGTAAATAGGAGCTATATCTGCTATATAAACATGGCGGATTATGTGCTGTTCAATCAGGGTGTGCGGGACTTACTCCTACTGTGACGTCACAGTAGGGGGAAATCTGAAACAGCGTATTTTCAAACACTGCTTCTGATTTATGGAGATTATAAAAAGAGGACTGAGTGGATTTTTACCATTATAGGGTGGTTGTTTACACACACTGTGGACACACATTAGTGTTTAAATATTTTATAAAAGTGAATTTTGCATGATGCACCTTTAAATAAAATTTTATTAAACAGTTTTTATTACCGAACCCTTAGATATTCAAAAGCATTGCATTGCAAACATTAGAGTATGCTTACAAGAGAACTTCAAACGAACAAGGACAGTCCTGTTTTCCATGGCTGTTTGGAATTTGTAAAACAGACTTTCAGTCTCTCTAAAAACTGGGTATTTTGCCCATGTAGTGTGGTGTGAACTCAAGAGTCTGTCCTCTTTTGTAGATGCTGCTTTTCCCTGGCCAACCTCCTTCCCAGTCGGGCCGTTATTCTGTGTCCATGAGCGGAGAGCTGTCCATCTCTGATGTTCACTCTGAGGACTCTGGCTACTATATCTGCCAGGCGATCAGTGTGGCAGGAAGTGTCCTCGCCAAGGCTCTGCTGGAAGTGGAAACTGGTGAGTATCTGGGATTACAGTTCATCCCACCCAGCAAATGGCACCTCTAGAGATAATTGTGAAGAAAACCCCTAGTATTAACAAAGCGCCTGAGCGTGGATACACACAATGTACATGGCTTTTCATTTTGATGTGTGTTTCCTAAGTCATAAAGCTACCTTTTAATTAATGGTGCTTGCTGAGAGATCACTGAAAGTGAAGTGTACTTGAACACACTTCATTTAAAACTCTGCAGAATCTTCTTTTTTAACAAACTGGTTAAAACTCTCCAATTCAGTTTGTTCAAATTTAAGGCCATAAAAAGTCTCTTAATTGTTATAGCACATATACAGTTATAATTTTAAAAGGTCTTAAATTTGGGGACAGATACTATAATTGAAAAATATCCTAATTTGATTATTAAACATCAAAAGGCAATGATTTCAATAAATTTGTAAGCCATCCACACTTTGATAAATACTGATGAATATTTCTTTTTATTATTTAAAAAAAAAATCAGATGTAAATTCATGTCAGTATCGATTTAAACACTATATTTTATTTCCTTTTAATAGTTTAAGATTTTTCTTTTTAATAGTTAACTTTTAACTATATTTTTAATTTTTCGGATCATCAGTCATCAAAGCTCAGTACTGTAAATACTGGTCACAGACACTGTGTCACTGATACTGCTGTTAGGGAGATGAAGGCACAACAAAGGTTATTACAATAAATCCTTTTAATGGCAACCCACACGAAGAAGAAGGTCTAACACACAGGGTAACATTTACATACAATACCAGACGAGGGAAAAGCGAAAAGACTAGAACTAAAATATGGTTGTTAATCAAGGACAGACAGGTGAGGAGGATCAACTAATAATGACACAACGAGAACAGGAAGAGGAACATAACCAAACATGGGCACAAGAGGGAGAAACCACAACAAACAGTCCTGTGCTGTGACAGTTCGCCCCCGTCCTGGAAGGCATGGCCTCGCGTTGCAGGAAGAACAAGAGGAGGGACAGAGGGGGACAATGGAGAGGATGTGGGGTGGTGACAGGGGCTGGCTAAGGGCTAGCAGGAAGGCAGACAAACAGTAGAGGTGGAGGTTTGGGCGGAGGACAGACATCCAGGAGGAGGACAACAAACAGAATCCAGGGTGGAGATGATGAAGGGAGGAGACAGGATGAAGACAGGAGGAGCCAGGTGGACCAGATGGAGGGAGGAGCCAGGGATGGAACAACAAGGGAAGGGATGGTGGGGGACTTAGGAGGAGGACCAATGAGAGGATGTGGTGTGGTGACAGGGGCTGGCAAAGGGCTAGCAGGAAGGCAGACAAACAGGTATAGGTTTGGGCGGAGGACAGACATCCAGGAGGAGGGAAAACAGAATCCAGGGTGGAGATGATGGAGTAAGGAGCCAGGACAGATCCAAAAGCCCGCAGAGGAGCCGGAATGAGCAGGAGCCGGAATGAGACTGAGGTGGAGCAGGAGGGAAGGAGGAGCCCAACGGAGCCAGAGGGACCAAGGGATGAGGTGCAGCCGGAGGAGTGCAGTCCTGAGGTGGAGGTAGGGGGACGACTGACCAAGGCAGAGCCGGAGGGATGAGAGAGCCCGGCGGTGCTGGTGGAGTGATGGGCTCCGGTGGAGACAAGGGAACTGCAAGCCATGGTGGAGCCACTGGGTCACAGGACTGAGGCAGAGTCTGGGCCTCGAAGGCTGGAGGCCAAGTCAAGGGATTCTCCAGACTCAACAGCAATGGAGATGGAGATGGGCAGACCCGCGGCGAACCCACGACACAGATGGTGAGCAGAGGGGCTGACAGATCCAGCAGAATGAGCATTGAGGAAGGTAACAGATCAGTGAGAGGCGGGAGAGAGGGAGGTTGGGTGGGCTATTTTCCCAGGGTGAAGACTGAAGGACGGGTATCTTTGAAAGTCTATTAAATCTCCTGAGTCCAGTTTGTGCTCACTCTGCTTTGCTTTGCCCCTGCGATCTCCACCGCTATTTTCACCGTCTCTTGTGCTGTTGGCTCTCGCACCTGGTCAGACACCTGGGGCTCTGGCTCCGGGGTTAGATCATCAGATCTGTTGCTCCTGATGTCGATAGCTCAACGACCGCGGCAGGCTCTGGCTCACTGTCTACGGTGGGCTCAGGCACAGCAGGCACATCCTGACTGTGTTCAGGATCGGGGCCGGACGCTCTCCAGATACCGGATGATTGCCTCCCTCCAGCACAGACCAGTGGTGTCTGGGAGGTCGACGGGGCGATGGTAATTAGCCCCGATCTAGAACAGTAAGATCCTAATGGCGTCATCCATCTCACTGAACTCATTCACATATTCCAAGATAGGAAGGTCTTTATGAGCTAGGGCTGTGAAGCATGCGGCGACATCCATGGTGAAAAAACAAACCAAAAAACTTTCAACAAGAAAAACAAAATGAGGGGGAAAAGGTGCCGGTATTCTGTCACTGATACTGCTGTTAGGGAGACAAAGGCACAATGAAGATCCTTTTAATGCCAACCCACACGAAGAAGAAGGTCTAACACACAGGGTAACATTCATATAGAATACTAGACGAGGGAAAACTAAACAGGCTAAAACTAAAGTACCCAGATAGCACACATACGTCTGCATGATGTCTGTTAAAGATCACTTGATCTGGAAAGCATCTGCTAAGTACAAACATCTGACAGACATCTGTAAGATGTCAGTTTTACATACATTCTAAATCATAAACATCTTAAAGACTTCTAATAAACGTATTTTTGACATCTGATAGGAAACGTCCTATAGACATATTGCAGATGAGCAAACTACGTAAAAACTATGTCTTCCAGATGTCAAATAGACGTCTCCATTTTGTATGTGTGCTATCAGGGTAGGGTTGTTAATCAGGGACAGACAGGTGAGGAGGATCAACTAATAATGACACCACGAGAACAGGAACATGACCAAATATGGGCACAAGAGGGAGAAACCACAACAAACCATCCTGGGGTGTGACACACTGAGGTTTACTTGAAATTTTACCAAGCTGTGTACTCACTAAAAGCTCTGACAGATCATGTTTTCAGGTCATTTTAAGTCTTATTTTGATGTAACAAAGTGGTTATTTCTAAAAGTATGATTTGTTTACTTACTTTTTAAAATTAGTCTTCCCATTAATGACATTATATTGTTAATTCAGACTGAATCATGAATGCACACGAACACAAGAGGTGGGATTTATCGCATGAACCAATCACAGCTAATCATAACCAGTCATATCCAATCATATCGCTATAGAGACATTGCTTCCTCTCATGTGACTTTCCCCCATTCATTCTCAATTACCCCCCACCAAACCCACCGCACACTTTAGGATGTCTGTTAAAACTCAGAGGGCTCAGGGGAGGCGAGAGAGATGTGGACTCCCGCTCTAACTTTACCTGCTGGTGTCGCTGTTAGATAATGTTTCTTTATAAAAACAAGTGATTTATATACTTTGAATGTTATATTCTGTAATACTGGTGTTGCTTTATTTTTGTACTACAATTTTTTTCCAATATTTTGAGAAAGCAAAGGAGGTAGTATGCTTTATTTTGAGATTGTTTGTTTGGTATGGACACGCTGTATTCCTGCAGGTCTTAAAAAAGTTTTACAAATTCTGCAGATACCCTGAAATAACTAGTCTTCTAGTCAACCATCCTGACCTCTCACCCCAATTCCAGAATATCTTCATCTTTTGTGCGATTGTGTTCTCAAAGTGTGATTAACTCTGACTGCCAGTTGCACTTCCGTTGCCGCGCAAGTAAGTCAGACTGATCTCTGGATGCCAGAAGCGCTGTTAGACGACTGGACAGATGCAAACACACTCCTCACAAACACACTGTGCTGTTTATCCTCCAGGCCCATCAGATCTCGTCCCTCCAATTATCCGACAGGGCCCAGCCAACCAGACGCTCGCTTTAGGCTCCAGCGCCCTACTCCAGTGCCATGTGATGGGCAGCCCAATCCCCAGCGTCAGGTGGGAGAAGGACGGGCAAAGCGTTCTGAGCGATGACATTCACATAAGCCTAATGGAAAACGGCACTTTACACATCAGCGGCTTGAAGGTATTTGACAGACGCTTCAGACAAAGATGTGAATTGTTTGCTTTGATTAGAGCTGTGAAAAGCGAAAGCTCCCTGGACAGAGAGCCTCTGAGAAAACATTTCAAACTAAGTGAGACGTTCACAAGCACACCTGAAATAATGGTGTCCACTTGAGCGTTTCTTACCCCAGGCAGGGTTTCCATCAACGCATGCAAAACACATTTAGTCACGTAATGTTCATAAATCAATAACCAACAGATTTGATTGCTCAGAGAAGCTCTGCGTACATTTCGCTCAGATGTAATTACGCACGCAAAATTACACTGATAAAGTGGAAGTGACACTAATCTGCAGTTTCCTTCTAAGTTCAGGGTAAAGAGTAAGATTTGTTTTAATTGATTTCGGCATACATTCATCAAGTAGGTTCAGAGGAAAAATAGCTCAAGGTTTAAAGTTCTGAGAGCAATACATCTAAACAACCAGCCAAATCTGTCATGTCATAATACAGTGTTTGACATAACAAATATATGAGCCTATCAAATAAAGATGTAGGACTGAAATATTTAATTTGCTAATATAACTCAGTGGAGCTCTTTTGAATGTTAAAGCAGCATCATACATCTTATATCACAACTAAACATATAAGAATAATGGTTGTGTGCCATCCAGAATTCAATTAATAAAAAAGTAGTAATCTTATATTATATTATTTTATATTATATTAACTGTTCTTATACACACAAACACATATGAAACAGTTCCAGAAACATTTTATGTAATTAAGTATCAGTATTAGTTGTGTTTAATATTACCTGCATTTTATTTGATAAATTCACTTTAATTTGGACCATAATAGATTAACGCTTCATTTCCCAGAATGCATTAATTTAGTCCAAATTAAAAATGAATGAGTGAATGAATGAATGAATGAATAAATAAATAAATAAATAAATACAATTATTTATTTATTTATTTATTTATTTAGAAAATTGTCTATTTATTTTGGATTTATTGCAAATTTAATTTTTATGAACTTTAATTTTTATGGACCATAATGGATCAATGCATTTCCCAGAATGCACTAATTTAGAACAAATTTTCTTAAAATAAATAAATAAATAATAATAAGAAGAAATTAATAAGAAATTAATTAATTAAATAAATTAATAATAAATAGATAATAATAATACATTTTTAAAAATTGTCTATTTATATTGTATTTATTGCAGATAAATTAACTTTCATTTTTATAGACCATAATGGATCAATGCTTCATTTCCCAGAATGCACTAATTTAGAACAAATTTTCTTAAAAAATAAATAAATAAATAATAATAATGATAATAATAATAATACCAACAATAATAATAATTAATTAATTACAAATGTCTATTTATTTTGTATTTAATGCAGATAAATTAACTTTAATTTTTGTGGACCATAATGGATCAATGCTTTATTTTCCAGAATGCGCTAATTTAGTCCAAATTTTCAAATAAATAAATAAATAATAGATAATAATAAAAATACATTTTTTTAAAAAAAAGAAGAAGATTTATATTGTATTTATTGCAGATAAATTAACTTTAATTTTTATGGATCATAATGGATCAATGCTTCATTTTCCAGAATGTGTTAATTTTGTCAGAATTTTCTTTAAAAAAACTTATATTTCTACTACTAATAATAATTTAAAAAATTGTCTATTTATTTTGTATTTATTGCAGTGATTTATTTATAAATTAATAAAAATGAAGTATGTGTTCTTACAGTATTGCACTATAGTGTAGAGATATATGGGTGTGTGAGATTTATCATACACATTCTTGTGTTGAGCTATTAAAATTGCTCTGTTATGTGTCAATTGCAATTCAATATAAATTCATGAAAGAGTACTGTTTTTAAATGCATAGTTTTGACCCTGATATAACATTCAAAAGACTTTGTAATTCAAAAGTTAAAGTTACTTGAGAAAATCATCTGCGTATTGTAGCTTTTATTTGCTTGAGATTTCAAGAACATTCGAATATGAATGCCATCTGTGGTACAAGGTCTGTATATCTTAATTGAGACATCTGACAGATTGCGCTGTGGTATGCAGAATATAAAACAGCCGTTGAGCATGTCTTAAGTGATCTTAGAGGAGTTCTAACAGTCACGACCTCAAACTAACTGAAAACAAATTGAAATGACTGATCAGCTGAAACAATACATTTGATCCGCATCATTTGGAGAGAAAGAGAAAAGCACACAACTGCTTCAGAAACATCGCATGCTCGCAATTATCTTTGTCGTCTTTCAGAGGTGATTTTGTCTTCTCTGTTGCTAGGAGACCGACTCAGGGACGTACACCTGTGTCGCATCCAGTTCCACTGGTGAGACAAGTTGGAGTGGGACCGTGACAGTGAAAGGTAACGCACAAGCATTCTTCTCAGTAACACAGACTTTGAAAAGGCTGAAACTTCAAGAAACACGTTGTACTGATGATTTTAATGTGCACTCAAACGTCCTTGGACAAGAATGCACCCTTGACGCATTCACATTTGACTCTGTTTCTTGTGTTTAGCGACTGGAACGTCCTCCATCCCACGGGTCTCGCAGTCCCTGCAGCTGCCTGGTCCTCCTCAGAAGCCCGTGGTGACAGATGTGACCTCAAATAGCGTCACTCTCACTTGGCAGCCCAACCCACATGAGGGCGGAGCTGCTGTCACTTCCTACATCATCGAGGCTTTCAGGTTTATATCTACATTAAGACTAAACTACTGGTTGAATCACTTTTCACCTTTTTCTTTCAGGTAAAGTGTTGGTAACACTTTACAATAAGGTCCCACTCATTAAGTTAGTAAGTCAGCATTTGCGACTTAAAACCACTGTGTGCGACTATGAACAAATATTTAGGAGCACCATGTGCGACTGACCCGATCCGCATATCTGTGTTTGTGCTGAGTGGAGCTTCAGAGGTTTCTGTGTGTTTTTGCAACATTGAGTAATGTATGACAGACATATCTCACAAATCCTTTAATAAACGAAGTGTAGAGAGAGTGTAAATAAGAGATTCACTGTGCAGCTTCGTTGATTATAATGGAACTTTGTGAGATCGCAATGAACTAAGATGAGTGACAGCTTTTAATGATTTTTAAGGGAGTTTGTAAATGAGATATTGATTTAATACAACAGTTCAACTGATTTTGCTCTATTGCGTTGTCAAAAATAGTTACAAGTCACAACTGAGCTGCTGCGCATCTCCATTCAAACACAGCAGTTTCATTTATGAATGAACGTGCGTTTTTAAATTAATCTAGTGAGTCAATGATTCAGTTTCCCATTCATAAAGACAGTCACTTGTCTTATTCCTGAATGAATCAGCCGTTCGAACAAATCAAATGAATGAATGATTCAGTAATTAAATCAGTGACTTGCCACTTACCTACTGGGGGTTTTAGTTTCATTTTTGAAGCATCTTTTAAGTTATTTAAATCATTTAATATTTCTGTATTCAAAATGTTATATTTAATGCATTAATCTCAACATGAATTTATGAATTTGATTGCGCTCATGACACCTCTGAGCCTCATTAAACATGAAAATACACCTACAAGCCATTTTTGTGTTCCTCTGTTGTACAAATTAATTTTGTTAGTGATGATTTCATTTGATTGGTAACTTATTCTTGTTCTTATTATACTGTTAGAAATTTTAAAAATCTTATACTATATATATATTTAAAAATTGACATAAAAGATTACATACTTTTAATAAAGTTAGAAAAAATGGCATTACAAGGGTAAAAACAAAATTTCCCTGTAAATTACTTTAAGGAGTCAAAAATGGGCAAACAATTTTTTTCATCAGATTTTTTGAATATTGATTAGAAGGTGCTCCTATTTTTTTACAATTCGGAGCACAAGTGCTCCTAAAAAGTAAAGTAAGCATAGAGCCCTGTCACATGGACTATTTTAAAGAGCAGGTCATATGGTTTTTTAAAGTGTCCTAATATGGTGTTGGAGTCCCCTACAACAGGTTTAAATGTGTCTAAGGTCAGAAAACATCTCAGAATTCTCAGAATATATATTTAAAGGGGTCATCAGATGCCCATTTTCCACAAGTTGATATGATTCTTTAGGGTCTTAATGAAAAGTCTATAATATACTTTGGTTAAAAATTCTCAATGGTTGTGTAAAACAACACACTTTTTACCTTGCCAAAATCAACTCTACAAAAATATTTCATTTTGGTCTGCTTTAAATGCAAATGAACTCTGCTCGCCCCGCCACTCTCTTCTCTCTGTGGAGTTTAGCGTTTAGCCGCAAAATTTGCTAACTAGCACGTTATTAGGAAAGGCAATCGCAAAGATTGATAAAAAAAACTCTTATACTCACTTCTGCTGTAAGTGAACCTGGATCATGAATGATTCGCGTGAACATAGATGGATATATGTAGATCGGGAGGTGCATTCCCTTCATAAACAAACGCAATCAACTGCATCTTCAGCAGCTCAGATGTCGGGAGTAAATGACGACCACTATGTTCATTATTACATCCAGTAACACAACACCTCAATCTGAGGTAAAACGCTCATGTCAATCAACTATCGTGGGAGCAGCCTCTGCTCTGGTGTGACGCCACAACGACAGGCGTCTGAGAATGGCTCGATTTGAAAAAGGAGATATTATTTTTACAGATTAATTAAAAACCACTGCATGGATTTTTATCATTATAGGGCAGATTTGTACATACACTGACAACACACATTAATGTTCAAACAACATGTAAAAGTGAACTTAGCATCCGATGACCCCTTTAATATTAGAGTGATTTGTCAATGATCTCGACATGATTTGTTCGAAGCAAGTTTGGAGCAAACCTCTCCTTTCCATAAGCCTACTCTTATTGGTCATCTGCCTAAGTCTGTTGTGATTGGTACAGAGAGGAGTACTTGAGCAAGTTAGCGAGCGCTACCACTGACAAAGCATGCACCATTACATAAAACAATAATATAGTGCTCCAATCTGTTCTTAAAATAATGACATAAGAAACGTTTTTTTTTAACACTTATGCAGGTGAATCGACTTCACAAAACAATAATGGTGGATACATTACATATATAATGTGACTGAAGAAACAAAACCAAAATACTGTCACCTTTGAATTTTTTTCAAAATTGAGTTATTCACATGTTCTTATTCTGTGACTACTTATTTACATTATGTGATGTTTCTTTTATAAGCTGTGTACAATTTGAGCCTCGTTTTAAAAAACAAAAATGGTTTTATCTACAGAAGTCTACGGAACGCAAAAACTTTGAAGCTCAATATCTCAAAAGTGCTCAGAATGCAGATAGAACCTTATAATTCTAAGGTGACGAAATGTCTACTGTAATGTCTGAAGAACATCTTAACTTTTAATTAGAATGCAGAACAGCTATCACAGGAGCACCAGCCTAACTAACTTGCTCGTCTCTCTCTCCCGGGTCTTTTACTCTCCGCATTAAGCCTATAAACAGCAAAATAAAGAGCAATGATTATAAAGTCTGTGAGCTACACTACATTCTTTATTATTAAACTAAGAAATTAGAACAACGACAGTCTACATTAATCGACACATTCTTATGGAATAGTGGGTTCACAGCAAACTATCAGTAAGACAGTAATATCTGGATCTATTTTAAGCACTTAATTGGAAATGTATACATAACGTATCAATCGTACTTACAAGTTTTGGTTCGGAGACGCTTGTTGGTCCAAATAAAGAAGGTACGGACTTGTTGTTAATGGAAAAACATTTAATGAATCCCACGTTGAACTTGCCAAGATTAGAGAAGCAGTCCTCGGTAAATGACGAGCACACAAAAAAGAGGTTTGAAAAAATGAATTTTAACTACTGATTCTTCACATTATCATCTTACAGACAGAAGGTTCGAAAATATGATGACTCGTTAAGGTGATTCAGAATCGACTTTATTTTGAGAGACGATATCTTTATCATGCACTTTTTTGATTAACAACTTTGCAGACTGTTTTCTTTTAAGCATAGCTATATTACAAACTTAAACGTGCCTTAAACGTGTCAGCTGCATTGATGTGTTCCAAAGATGAACGAAGGTCAAAGGTTAGAAGTTTCATTTTTTGGAGAACTATTCTTTAATGGGCTCACATTTTGTATGAATATGTGTGTCATTCGAGCTGTTATTTTACCTAAATCAGACTTTTGAGGTGGCACTACTTTTCTAGTTGGATAAACATCTGGATATGTAATTTCTACGTGTTTTTCCACAGCGTAAACAACCTTTTCTCGTATCTTCATGTGCATCATGAGAAAGTTACAAGGTTTACTCCAGTGCAGGGCTTTGCCCTGTGGACTTTTATTGTAATGCATTACTATACACACTTTCAGTGTCAGAAATCCAATTTTCCATTAAGAGGCAATATTGGCCCCCTGGATTTGATGTTCAGGAGCATTTTTTTTCGCCTTTATGGGGTTGTGTTTATTTCTAACCATATAAAATCACTCTGTGTCATCTTTTTATATCTTTTATAATTGGGTGTTAGGGTGTCACCAATGAAACAAAATCAATATTTGCTCATATTTTCTGTCATATTGTGTATAACTAGGCTTAGAATAAAATATTAAGAACTATATCAGATGTCACAAGCGAGAAAAACAGCATTTCTCAGTGGGATTTTTTTCGCCTAAGCCACTTTTAATTTCTGACCATGTATGCATTACACATGATTTGTGCTTGTGTTTACAAACTGAGGGCCGAGTTTTGTGGTAATCAAAAGCCTGTCACGGATGCTGTCGATACAGCTTAACTTGTATTGAGCCTGGAGCGTCCGTCTACTGCAAAGTTTGCACTTTATCTCAAATTGGGAAATGCATTCAGTCAGTTCCTGCATGGATTTAAAGTCTGCTGCACTGCTACATATTAAAAAGAAATATGTGAGGAAGGGGTTCTACACCCTCTCCAGTGGCCTGATGGGTAGAGCGAATGGCAGACATTCTCATTATAGTGCCGGTTTTGTTGGAGACGTCATTCAGAGTGTCAGAGCGGATGGAAGTTTTGTGGTAAAGTGAGAGTGAAGCGTTGCTCTCTTGCAGGCTGGATGTTCCCTGGGGCTGCAGTTAGAATTCAGCAGAACTTGTCCCTCTGGGCTCTGTGGAGGTCAGATGAACAGAAGGCTCTATTATTGTCCCGCCAGGAGAGCAGCAGGGAGGGTGATGCAGGGAGGCCGAGAGTAGAGGCCAAGTCGTTATTTAGCTCTGCTCTGACACCTTGTTAAGAAGACGCTCGGATTTATAGTGCAGCTCGCTCTGTTGAGAGGTCACGGTCGTGCGCACAGTCCGAGAAGTCGACTGGGCAGACCTTATGTGCTCACGGTGCATGGAGCCGAGGCCAGATCCTCTCCATTGTCCTTCACACCCTGCTCCGTGCTCATTTTTACTCATTAACAAAGGCCAATGTGTCCAATTCAGCATGCTAGTGAAGCTTTTTTATTCACGTAAGGCATTAGAGTCTGTTGGGGAGTAACAAACTTGCTACAAAGTTAACTACATTTTTCATTTGCATGACAATAGTGCAGCTGCTTTTGAAAACCTGCAGGTTTTCTAGTAACGTGCTATTTTTTCGACAGGTATGGCAAAATATCCGGTCTTTATATTCTGCACACAGCTTTACAACTGAGTAAACTGAGGGAATAAACAAACAGGCTCTACTAGAACGTCTCCATCTCTCAAATAGAGTCAGATTCATTTAGAGAGTCAGATGATTCATTTTAATGAACTTGTTCAAGACAGTTTGAATTATTACATGGTTAAGGGATTAGTTCACTCCAGAATTTAAATTTCCTGATCATTTACTCACTTACCATGTCATCCAAGATGTTTGTGTCTTTCTTTCTTCAGTCCAAAAGAAATTAAAGTTTTTGAGGAAAATCTTCCCAGATTTTTCTCAATGTAGTGGACTTCAATAGGGATCAGTGGGTTGAAGGTCCAAATTGCAGCTTCAAAGGGCTCTACAAGATCCCAGCCGAGGAATAAGGGTCTTATTAATCAAAACAATTGGTCATTATTCTAAAAAAATACAAATTTATATACTATTTAACCACAAATGCTTATTAGTGTTGGGCGATATCCTCAATTTTTATATCGTCCTATCATCAGCCTGTGAGATCGATGATACACAATATTATCGTGCTAATTTATTTAATTATTTACTTAGTTTTATTGCCGGCAAATGAACCAACACCAGCATAAGGCTAAAAGCATCTTAATGTTTTCAATAAGACTTAATTTATGTATAACATGATAACAATTTAATAGAAACATTGTAAGTTACTAAAGCTTACATTTCCTTAATTATTCAAAAAGCAGTTACAGAAAACGAGCAAAGAATATTTACGTTATCAAAGAACATCATCACTGACTAGCCTACTCTAGCGGGAGTTTATGCACTTTAAAAAACACTCTTGGTACCGTAAGTGAATACAATAGTTTATCACTGTATGATGCACACATCTGCGGCACGAAGGAGGCCGTTCTCCCCAAAACGAGTTACTGTGCCCCCCTTTTCCATCCTCTCCCCTTCTTGCTGAACGGGATTGAATTTGAAAGTGAAAGTAAAACCGGAAAAACAGCGCGCATAAAAAAGCGATTGCACGATTTTGCGAGCGTCAGCAACTGCACGCGATTACAGATTGCATGCTTCCCACCCGAAACACCCCCTCCCGCTCACCGTGATTTGTGCCTTTGTGTTTATACCAGCCACCTCGCAGCAAGTTTCTGAAGCGCCCCAGGAGCAGCTCTCTGCACTGCATCCCTAAAGTTAGGCGCCTAGTCTATTTTTGATGGATAATAATAAGGTTACACTTTATTTTGATAGTCCACTTTAGACATTCTACTAACTATAAGTAACTTTGCAACTACATGTCATGTGTGAAGCTGTAGACGCACATCGCAGAGCTAGTACAAGACAAGCATTTGTGGTTAAAAAAGTATGTAATTTTTTATTTTATTTATTTATCTTTTAGAAAATGACCAATCGTTTCATAAAGACCCTTATTCCGTGGCTGGGATTGCATAGAGTTTTTTGAAGCTGCATTGAAACTGCAATTTGGACCTTCAACCCGTTGATCCCTGGAACCTTCAATCTTGGAATGTTTTCCTCAAAAACCTTCATTTCTTTTTGACTGAAGAAAGACATGCATATTTTGACAAAACAGTTGTGCTTCTTAATATTTTTCGTGGAAACTGTTTTTTCACAATTCTTCTCTAAAGAACAGCATTTATTTGAGATAGAAATCTTTTCTAACATAAATAAATGTCATTACTGTGTTTTTGCAATTTAATGTGTCCTTGCTGAATAAAAAGAATTCATTTCTTTAAAAAAATCTTACTGACCTCAAGCCACCACCACATGTACTGTATATCTAATACAGATCCCTTATATTCCTTCAGTGTCTTTGTTAGTAGCTTGTAGCTGACTACTTTTTCTAAAGAGCAGCTTTAATTTATTTTAAATTATGAGTAGCTTGTGACTTGACAAGCTACAGTTTCAAAGTAGCTTCCCCAACACAGAACAGAATTACTAATATAACAATTATTTGAATATTCAAATGCGTATCCTCTGTTGTATAATTGAACCCTGTCATAATTCAAATGCGTCTTTTCATGTGTATGGATGAGCACTGCATTGAATTTTTCTGATGGTTAACAGATGTTATTAGGCGGAAAGCACAGCAATTCACAGCCTTGAGTGATTTTCGTTCTTTTATAAAAAGGCATCAGTAGTTAAATGTTATATAATTACATTTGTGACCCTGGACCACAAAACCAGTTTTAAGTAGCACTTAAGTAGCAATAGACTAAAATACACTGTATGGGTTAAAATTATCGATTTTTCTTTTATGCCAAAAATCATCAGGATATTAAGTAAAGATCATGTTCCATAAAGATATTTTGTGAATCTCCTACCATAAATATATCAAAGCTTAATAAAAGAACTTCATTTGGACATTTTTAAAGGCGATTTTGATTTTTTTGCACCCTCAGATTCCAGATTTCCAAATAGTTGTATCTCGGCCAAACACTGTCCTATCCTAACAAACCATACACTGATGGAAAGCTTTTTTATTCAGCTTTCTGATGCTGTAGAAATCTGAGTTTCAGTAATTTCCTGTGCTTCATTCCAGTCAGTCAGTGGGCAGCACATGGCAGACCGTAGCTGATCTCGTGAGGCTGGAGAAGCACACAGTGTCTGGGCTTTACCCCAACACCGTGTACCTTTTTATCATCCGAGCGGTCAACTCCTATGGCCTGAGTGACCCCAGCCCCATCTCAGAGCCAGTCCGAACACAAGGTGAGTGTAGTTTCTGGTGTAGTGTATGTGAAGGCTGTTTTATGGTTTGCGTACATCTGCATAATATTTTGAGTATATTTTTTCAGATGGTCCAGAAAATCAGGGAAAAGAGCAAGCACATGTGCAGATGGATTTAGGAGGGGTCAAAGTTCATCTGCAGACTCCCAAAGTCTTAAGCCCTACAAGCGTTCAAATCACATGGACTGTGAGTATATGACTTGATGTACAGTACATACATACAGATGCATTTTGAGTAGGTAAGTAAATGATACCATATGTATGTGTTGATATTATTTCAGCTTGATCGGCACCCTCGCTATATTGAAGGCTACAGGCTGTATTACAGGCCTGTGGGGAGTGCGTGGATGATCCAGGACATAAAAGCAGGTCCCCTACACACTGCTGTCCTAACAGAGCTACATAGAGGAAAAGAATACGAGTTCAAAATGAGACCGTATTACAATGAGTTCCAGGGGATTGACAGTGAAATAGCTGTGGTTCGCACTCCTGATGAAGGCAAGACTTGTTTTGATATTCAGCTCGAGTCTTTAGCTTTTAGTTCACATGACTTTCATTTTACCCTCAAACTTTTGCTGTAATGTTAATGTTTTGACATTTGCCCATCATATTTCTGCTTTTAGTGCTGAGCGGCCCTCCTCAGGGAGTCAGCGTGGTGCAGTTAAGTAACAGTTCAACCGTGCGAGTGTCCTGGCAGCCTCCTCCCCCTGATGTGCCAGAAGAGCTCATACTAGAGTACAGGGTGAGACCGGTGAAGCCTTTTGGTGGCGAGCCTCTTAGTGACTGCTAGGTAAAATGGTAATGGATGAAGTCTGTTTCTGCGTCGTACAGGTGTGGTGTGTAGGAAACGAGTCTCAGCAGATGATCAACAGGAGTGTGGATGGGGATACGCTGTGGGCGCTGATGGACGGGCTGTTGCCCGAGTCAATGTATCGCGTGCAGGTCGCAGCGGTGACGAGTGCAGGAGTGGGCGCTCATAGCCAACCTGTGTTCATCTTCCTGAGTGAGTACTGCCATCGTTTCCACCCAGGAACATCTTAAACTAGTAGCTGTATTTTGGAACATAATAGCTGGTTTCTAGCAGATCTAAGCTGGTCAACAAACCAGTCACCGATGGTCATACTAGCTTAGAATGGCCAACCAGCTTGGCCATTCAACGAGTGGATTCAAGTAATAACCAGTTTCAAGCAGCGAATAACCATCTTAGCCAGGTAATGGCCAGATTACACCAGCTGGAAACCGGTGGTAACCAGTTAATAACCAGCTGTGACCAATAACTGTTTTGGCCAGCTAATGACTGGCTTGGTCCATCTAATAACCCATTTAGACCTGCTAATAACTATTTTCACCAGCTATTAACATGCTTAATCCAACTTATAGCCATCTTAAACTGGCTAATAACCATCTTGACCAGCTAACAACCAGTTAAAAACCAGCAGTGTTCAGTTAGTAACCAGCTTAGACCAATAACCATTTTGACCAAGTAATGACTGGCTTGATCCAAATAATAACAAGTTTAGACCTGTTAATAACCATTTTGGCTTGTTAGCTTGGACAAGCTAATGACCATCTTCATCAGCTATTTACAGGCTTGACCCAGTTTATAACCAGGTTGTACCAGCTAATAACCATCTTTGCTAGCTAATGACCAGATTGAATCAGCAAAAAAACAGCTTTGACTAGCTATTAACCTGTTTGGATCATTTAACGAACAGTTTGACCAACTTGTTAACTAACTAATAACTAGTTTAGACCTGTTAATAATCATTTTGGCAAGCTACTTACCTGCTTGGACAAGCCGCTAACCATCTTTGCCATCTATTGAAATGCTTTATCCAGCTAATAACTAGTTTGGACAACCTAATAACTGTCTTGGCCAGCTAATAGTCAAGCTAAAGATATTGAACAACCAGTTAGCCTTCTTGGACCAGCTTGTCGGTTTAATGCTCAGCTTGTTCCAGCTAAAAACCATCTTGGTCAGCTAATGGACAGATTGAATCAGCTAAAAACCATCAGTGGCTAGCTAATAACCAATTAATAACCATATTAGACATAAGCATTTTGGCTAGGTAATAACCTGCTGGGATAAGCTAATAACCATCTTCACCAGCTATTTACAGGCTTGACCCAGGTTATAACCAGGTGGGACCAGATAATAACCATCTTGGCTAACTAATGACCAGATTAAACCAGCTAAAACAGCTTTGACTAGCTTATAACCTGCTTGGATAACTTAATGAACAGTTTGCTAATGACCAGCTAATGACCAGCCTGATCTAACTAATAACCAGTTTAGACCTGCAAATATCAATTTTGACCAACTAATAACCATCTTGGACAGCTAATAGCAAGCTGAACAACTGTCTTCTTGGACCATCTTGTCCAGTTAATGATTGGCTTGTTCCAGCAAATAACCAGCTTGGACTAATAACTATCTTGGCCAAGTAATGACTGGCTTGAGCCAACTAATAACCAGTTTAGACCTCCTAATAATCATTGTGGCTAGCTAATGACAAGCCAAAAGCCAAATGCTTGATCTAGCTAATAACTAGTTTTGAATATCTAATAACCATATTGGTCAGCTAATAACCCGCTTGTTCCAGCTGGCCAGGTAATGGCCAGACTGAACCAACTGAAAACTAGCAGTGACCAGCTAATAACCAGCTTGGACTAACAACCAGTTTAAACCTGATAATAACCATTATGGTTAGCTAATAACCTTCTTGAACAAGTCAAAAACCAAATGATTGATCTCGCTAATAACTAGTTTGACTATATAATACCCATCTTGCCCAGATAACAGCCAGACTGAACCAGTTAAAAAACAGCAGTGACCAACTTGGACCAATAACCATCTTGGCCAGCTAATGACTTGGCCTGATCCAACTAATAACCAGTTTGAATCTGCTAATAACTATTTTGGCTAGTTAATAACCTGCTTGGACAAGCTAATGACCATCTTCACTAGCACTGACAGGCTCGACCCAGCTTATAACCGATGCGGACCTGCTAATAAGCCAAAAACAAAATGCTTGATCAAGGTAATGACTAGTTTAGACTATCTAATAACCATTTTGGCCAGCAATTGGCCAGACTGAAAGGAGAACTCCACTTCTAGAACAACCATTTACAAATAATTTACTCACCCCCTTTACTCACCCATCCAAGATGTTCATGTCTTTCTGTCTTCAGTCGTGAAGAAATTATGTTTTTTTAGGAAAGCATTTCAGGATTTTTCTCCATATAATGGACTTCACTGTCCCCCGATTTCAAACTTCCAAAATGCAGTTTAAATGTAGCGTCAAAGGACTTTAAACAATCCCAGCCAAGCAAGAAGGGTCTTATCTAGTGAAACGATCTGTCATTTTTTTTTCGGAAAATAAAAATTCGTATAATTTTTAAGCACAAAAGCTTGTATAGCACTAGCTCTGGCATGCGCGTCCACGCCGCTACGTACTATTGAATCACGTTGAAAGGTCACGCGGAACTACAGACCCAGTGTTTACAAAGCGAACGCGCAAGTCAAACTCTGTTTACAAACAAAAAAGTTTTAACGATGTTGGACGATTCTGAAGTTGCAGGAGAAAATGAGATGGAGGTTTTTCGCCATACTCTACTTTTTTGAGCTGGAGTACACAGATGATAAGACCCTTCTTCCTCGGCTGGGATCGTTTTAAAGCTGAATTTAAACTGCATTTTGGAAGTTCAAAATCGGGGCACCAATGAAGTCCATTATATTGAGAAAAATGCTGAAATGCTTTCCTCTAAAAACATAATTTCTTTACGACTGAAGACAGAAAGACATGAACATCTTGGATGACAAGGGGGTGAGTAAATTATTTGTAAACTGTTGTTCTGGAAGTGGACTTCTCCCTGAACAAGCAGTAATCCTCTTGGACCAGCTTGTCCAGCTAATAACCAGCTATTAATCCTGCTATCATGTTTTGTGCGGTCCATAACGCAGCTGCCAGTTTAAGCTGGATTTGTCCAGCAGGTTTATAAAAAATATATTTACCACACACCTCTGATGGTGACATTTATCCCACCTGACAGATTCTTATCTCAGCATTTCCTCGTATTTTATGTTAAGGAATCGAAAATGTTAAGGAATCGAAAATGATAGGGATTTTCATGCTGTGTGTCAGTTGAAGATAGATGATGGTGGGAAATATATTTTGATAAAATGCTTCCTGTTTAAGACAAGAAGCATTTACTCTTCTGTCTCTTTTCCCGTTTTCACATAATCGCTCTTATTCACTTTTTTCCATTTTCTCCTTGTATCTTCTATCAGAAGTAGCAATAGATCAGTCCTTGTCAGTGGTGAAGGATGATAGTGTCAGCCTATCCGAGCAGATCACAGGGGTGGTCCGTCAGCCAGCCTTCATTGCCGGGATTGGTGTATCATCCTGGATGGTTCTAATGGGTTTTAGCGCCTGGATCTACTGCAGACACAGGAGGAGGAAAGAACTTGGACACTATACAACTTCCTTTGCATATACGCCTGCAGGTAACCTTCTGTACCATACTAGCACAAAACTAACAATGTGTGCCTCCAAATTATGTTTTCAAAGGAGCTTTTGGGATGATGTTTTTATCATTTTTTTTTTTTAGTTGCACTCTCTCGTGGTGATGGGTCGGATCTTATAAATGGAAGGTCTGTATCATGGGAGACTTTAAAGTTACCCATAGTAGAACATGGAAAGTGGTCAGGAAAGAAGAAAATAAAAAATAAACATTAAAATAAGTATTATTAATTAATTTAATAAAAAATAAATTAAAATGATAAATAAAAATTATTAAATAAATGTAACATTTTTATCTTTAATTTAAAATAATTTATTTTAAATTAAATTATTTAATTTCTTTTACAGGCCATGTTTGCTAGAGTCACACTTGGGTAACTACCCCTGGCTGGCTGAGTCGTGGCCTGCCAACAACTTCTCTCGAAATGGAAAAGACTCGGTCAACTGCTGTGCAGGCAGACTTGATTCCACAGATCAATACTACAACAGTAAGATCTCTGTCATGGGCGTTCCTCTACATTATAGTACTGTCACACTTACAAATCAAATCTTCTATACCTCATTAATCTGTTTTACAGCTTCAGGATTATCAAATTATCTGAACCAGAATGGGAAGTACAGCCCGGCCTCTAATGAAGGCGCCATATACTGTACCATTAACCCAGCCGATGCAGATGGGCATGACGTGTGCAGCCTGTACTCTCAGGGTCCTGACCCGTACACCAGCACTCCAGTCCTCTCCAAAACTGACCTCTACAGCATGGAGCAGGACCTGGACCAGTGGAGCCTTCAGTCCAGCCACAGTGGAGCAGAATATGCAAAACTTCAGTACCCAAGAGGTGAAAATGGTAGGAGTGACATTGATTTCAATCATAAGGGTTAAGGGATTGTCCTTTAGGTATTAGGCAGGAATTATGCAGACAGATTGGATCAACAACAAATGCTGATGTCAGTTTTATTCAGAGGGACTTGAGTTTAGCCTTGTGACTGTTTCATGCTGTTTTGCAGCCAATCTGATGATGCAGAAGCCTCTAGGACAAACCTCTTCACCCACTTGGTCTGACGTGCTGTCCCTACATTCAGCACAAGACAAGGAGCTTCAAAACACAGCCAAAAGACACAGGTAATAACCATCACCATAGTAAGGCAGGACATTGGAAATGTCCTGATAAGCATGATAGCTTATGGGAATTGTACAAAAAAACATGTTTTGATCATGATGCATGATCAAAAACCATTGCACCTCATCATAAAGCCATTGTAATGCCATAATGCATGTCTAAAAACTGTGGTATAATTATAAAACATGTCAAGGTACTTGTTCAAAAGCCATTTTAATACAACAATCCAAGCTCTTGGTACCATGTCAAAAATATCACAATACCTTTACAATACAATACTGCACGCCCAAATGATTGTACTACATATGCACATCTAAATTGTGGTGTAATTAAAAACATGCTAATACCATAGTAATATCATAGTGCAAATCTAAAAACCATGGTACCAAGTCAAAGGAACATGGTACTTGTTCAAAAACCAATGTTAATTGTATATATATAACAACAACAACAACATGATAATACCACTGTAAATGTCCCAAAAACTATGATACTATGTGATACAACCATTATAATACCACAGTGAATGTGCAGAAATTGTGGCACAATTTAAAAAAAACATGCTAATACCATGGTAAATGTCCAACAACCATGGTATCAAGTTAGAAGACCATAGTACTTGTTCAAAAAGCCATGTTAATACCATGGTGCATGTCTAATAAAAAGAAACATGCTAATAGCATAGTAAATGTTAAAAGACCATGGTATGTGTTCAAAAACCCATGTTAGTATGATGGCACATGCCCGAAATGAAATAATACCATGAGACCATGGTACAAAATCAAAAACTGTGGTAATACCATGTTACTTTTTGATATTTTTGTTGGAGTCTGTCAGTTGTACTGTGGTACAATAAAAAAAAACATGATAATACCACAGTAAAAGTCCAGTACAGTAATGATGTCATGTGATAAATACCACGGTAAATATCCAATTTAAAAAACATGCTAATACCATGATAAATGTCCAATAATTATGGCCCCATGTCAGAAGAACATGATACTTGTTCAAAATGCCATGTTAATACCATGGTGCATGTCCAAAAACTGTAGAACAATTAAAAAAATGCTAATTCAATTTTAAATGTCAAATAATTATAATATCATGTTGAAATACCATAGCAATATCATGGTACCATGCTAGAAGGCCATGGTGTTTGTTCAAAAAAACCTCTGTTAATATGTCTGTACATGTCCAAAATCAAATGATATGACCATGGTACAAGTCCAAAAGCTGTGGTAATACCATGTTACTTTTGATATTTTTGTCAGAGTCTGTCAGTGGTGCTGTGGTACAGTTAAAAAAACATTACGATACCCCGTACCCCAATATGACATAAATGTCCAAAAACTATGATTCCATATGTTAAAACTATTGTTGGTGATATCCAAAAACTGTGGTGTAATTGAAAAACATGCTAATACCATGGTAAATGTCAAATAACTATGGTATTATGTTAAAATACCATGCTAATATCAAAGTACATATCCAAAAACCATGGTACCATGTCAAAAGAACATGGTACTTGTTCAAAATCTAATGTTACTATGATACCATGTGATAAAACCATTGTAATACCACGGTGAATGTCCAAAAATTGTGGTACAATTTAAAAAACATGCTAATACCATGGTAAATGTCCAACAACCATGGTACCATGTCACAAGAATATGGTACTTGTTCAGAATGCCATGTTAATACCATGGCACATTTTCCAAAAAACTGTGCTACACACTAATTCAATGTAAAATGTCAAATAACTATGGTAGCATTTTGAAATACCATAGTAATATCATGGTACCATGTTAAAAGACCGTGGCCTTTGTTCAAAATCCCACGTTATTTTTTATGGTGGTTCATGTCCAAAATCAAATGATACAACCATAGTACAAGTCCAAAAACTGGTAATATAATGTTACTTTCTGATATTTTTTGTTAGAATCTGTCACCCTATTTCAGAAGATTTCATGAACTTATAAACGTGCTTTTCAGTAGCTGTCATCTGTCTTTTTTCTTTTAAGTTCAGACACTATTGGATATTATCCTCCTTCTCAGAAAGGTGACCCAATGTGGAACCTGTGCAACATGGTAAAATGTAGTCTGGGCGATAAATTGAGGTCTTATCTAAACGTATTTGATGTTTCAGCTCAAAGTGACAGGGGCTAATGATGTTAGCGCTTAGAGCCAAGCCGCCTTGGCTTGTTTGAGACGGGGCCGAGAGGCAGGTCACCAGACGCGGCTTCTCGGAATGAACCTGTAAGAATAGCCACGGCTTGGAATGAAGCGGAACTACACGTATCAACCTTTGTCCTCAATGCTTTCTTCCTTTCACATCATATTTTTATCATCACCCTCCATGTATGAAACTGCTTTGACAAATTTTTGATAAGCTTTTTTACAGTGCTGTCTTTTGTACCCACATTGGATTCTCTTTTATATTCTTTTTTTACTTTTTTCAAAAGACCACAGTCTGGTTTTGTTTACCACAGTCTTTTATCGTTTAATGAAATCGCTGGTAGATGCATCAGGGGTCCAGAATCTTTTGATATGTGTTCATTTTATGTGCTTGCATGAAGGGTCTTTTTTGTTGTTGTTCCTGCTTTGTTTTAAACCTGGTTTGTGTTTTAGTAGTGTGTTGAGATTTTAGGTTTAACTGGACTCCTAATCTGTTTATGTCCCAATAGCCCTGAAGAGGATGAAGAGTGGTGTCCTCCTCTGCCTGAACGATCTTATCTGATTGAAGGTCTGGAGGATGCAGCTACTCTGCCTTTGAGAGGAGAGGAAACCAACAGGGCCACGACCTATAGCCTGCAGTCCACAGCAACTCTCACACCCTCCCCCAGTGAGGAGCAGTACCCTCCGAATCTGCACCATCCAGACGTGCTTCCACGGTAAAACACACACACATACGCATCAGGGCTCGACATTAAAGAGATAATTCATCCAAAAAATGAAAACTGCCCTATGATTTACTCACCCTCAAGCCATCCTAGGCATATATGACTTTCTTCTTTCAGACAAATACAATCAGAGTTATATGAAAAAATGTCCTGACTCTTCTAAGCTTTATAATGGCAGTGAATGGCTGTTGGCTGTTTGAAGTCCAATAAAGTACATCCATCCATCATAAAAAGTGTTCCTCATGGCTCCGGGGGGTTAATAAATCCTTTCTGGAGCAAATTAATGCGTTTGTGTAAGAAAGATATCCATATTTACACATTTATAAACCGCAGTTCACACAACAGGAAGATCTTCGTTAACCCCAAGGAGCCTTGTGGAGTACTTTTTATGATGGATGGATGCACTTTTTTTGGGCTTCAAAATCTCAACAGCCATTCACTGCAATTATAAAACTTGCAAGACCCAGGACATTTTTGACTATAATTCGGATTGTATTTATCTGAAAGAAGAAAGTCATGTAAACCTAGAATGGCTTGAGGGTAGGTAAATCATGGGGTAATTTTCATTTTTGGGTGAACTATCCCTTTAAAGGAAGTACTACAAATGTGGCCCAGATGATTTGTGGACTATATTACATGCCTTCTGATGTGATATTACAGTGTTTTTTCACGCAGAACAAACTAAAGTTTTTGTTGTTATTCAAGTCATCCAACCATATTTGATTTGACAGCTCAATAAGAGAGCATAAATAAATAAATAAATAAATAAAAGAAAGTAAATTGGCCATTTCTGTAAATAATTTGGGTAAAAAAATGGCAAAACCCCTTAAAATGGCCATTTTTATGCAAATAAGCATTTAAAAAAATAATAATAATATTAATAATAATGCATTTGTTTCAAAAATAATACTCAAAACATTCAGATTTAGATCTATGGTAAATTACCCTACAAACATACACCTTTGTTTACGTTTGTGTGTTGCTCAGCAACCACTTTGTTGCCACCACAGCTGTTTGTGAGGAACTACACTGTTTGGTAGAAGAATACTGTTTTTATTAATATCATTACACTTTATTTGCTCTGTTTTATTTTGTAAAACCTTACTACGTATATGGAATAAACATTTTATAAAAGCAATAAGCACCATGAAGCCGTGGTTTACAGTGAATTTATAACATCTAAGGGGGTTTTAGGCACTCTGCTTCGCGTTGTTCTTCTTATTGTGCTTCTTGGGGCTTATTGCTTTAATATTGTATCTAAATCTTCTATTTACAGTTGTGATATGACTGTTTTTATGTGTATAAAAGTAATAAATAAAAGTAAATAAATGCTGTTTTTTAACTTTACATTTTAAAATATATTGAAAAAGAAACCAACTGTAAAAATTGTATACTATATTACCGTTTTACTATATTTTTGTTTAAATAAATGCAGCCTTGATGACCACATATATATATATATATACATAATTTTTTTTAATGTTGAATGTAGTCAGGGTTGCCAGGTTTTTACAACAAAACTCACCCAATTGCTACTCAAAACTAGCCCAAATGCAGCCCAATGGCGTTTCAAGGGGGGTCTCCTGGTAAAAATCGCATTCTGGGGGATAAAGTACATGCTTTTTTGGCGGGATTCCCTGGGTAAAATTAGCATTCCAAGGTCTAAATATCACGTTATTGGAGTCGCTTCAACCAGCGGACATTAAAAACAACCCACGGCAACAGTGTTAAAGTAGCCCAATTCTGTGTGGACTTGGCAACACTGAATGCAGTATATATAATCTATCTCTATTTATAATATATCTTTAAAAAATAAATTCAGTAACACTTTACAACAAGGTTCATTAGATAACATTAGTTAACAACATTAGTTAAAGGGGACATCAAAGTTCACTTTTACATGTTGTTTGAACATTAATGTGTGTTGGCAGTGTATGTACAAATCTACCCTATAATGATAAAAATCCATGCAGTGGTTTTTAATTAATCTGTAAAAATAATATCCCATTTTTCAAATCGAGCCATTCTCAGATGCCTGTCGGTGTGGCGTCACACCCACAGAGGCCGCTCCCACGATAGTTGATTGACATGAGCTCTTACCTCAGACCTGCCTTAAATCAGCTGTAACAGTCCGACCTCTATTGTTTCGATGCTGGAGCAGGGATGTAAGTTAGACAAGAATATCTCCGATTGAGCGATTGAGATGTTGTGTTGCTGGATGTAATAATGAACATATTGCTCGTCATTTACTCCCGACATCTGAGCCGCTGATGATGCAGTAGATTACATTTGTTTGTGAAGGGAATGCGCCTCCCGATCTACATATATCCGTCTATGTTTGCACAAATCATTCATGATCCAGCTTCACTTACAGCAGAAGTAAATGTAAGGGTTTTTTATGAATCTCTGCAATCACCTTTCCTAATAACGTGCTAGTTAGCAAGTTTCGCGACTAAACACGCTAAATGCGGCTAAAGTAAACAAGATCGTCACTCCACAGAGAGTAGAGAGGGGCGGGGCAAGCAGAGCTCATTTGCATTTAAAGGTACAATCCTTCAGAATGGGATGATTTTTGCAGAGCTCATTTTGACAAGGTAAAAAGGGTGTTGTTTTACACTGCCATTGAGAATTTTTAACCAAAGTATATTATAGACTTTTCATTAAGACCCTAAAGAATCATATCAACTTGGGCATCCGATGACCCCTTTAACATGAACAGCATTTATTAATCTTAGTTAATGTTAATTTCTGCATTTAATACTGCATTATTTAAAAAGTTGTGTTTGTTAACATTAGTTAATGCACTGTAAACGAACATGAACAAACAATGACTGGATTTTTAACTAACATTAACAGAGATTAATAAAAAATGTAAAAATGTGTTGTTCATTGTTCGTTCATGTTAGTTAATACATTAACTAATGTTAACAAATGACAGCTTATTGTAAAGTGTTATGCTTTTTTCTTTATTAAAACTGATTTTACTCTGTTCTTGCCATGACAATAGCTTTAGAATCTGACAAACTTAATCGTTAATGTGTTTATTCAACAGGAAAACACAGTGTGCACACAACACACAGTTTGCTCTTTCCAACCCAAAGCTGTTAACCAAGACAGAGTCTCTTAATGGCAGCGTTCCCAACCACAGCGGTCCTTGGAGAGACATTGCTGAAATGGAGGAGCTGTTCTCCAACAACACAGGCACAAGTAGGCCCTTCACCACTGGAAAAATAACTGTTTTTATTACATGCTGATGATTATGTATGGCGTACATAATCTTTGTTTACTTTAATCTGCACTGCTATTAGGAGAACATACATCATTCATGTCCTCAATTCAGAAGCCCAGGCCTAAGAAGAAATCTCAGAAGGATGGCCTTGCGAGACGTGAAGGGTTGAAACCAGGGAGTAAGACCACGCTCACTTAATAAATTGTTGACTGAAGTAATTAAAGCAGTTGTTCTTCTGTGATAATGGAGTGTATAGATAATCGTTTACACTTTGGGCTTGTGCATTTCTGCAGACCTGCCTCCTCCACCTGAGCCCCCTCCGGGAACGGAGGACCCACTCAAGCACCTGACAGACACACCGGATAACGGTGGGAGCAGGACGCCCCCACAGCACAGAGAGAGAAGACCAGACCGCAGAACAGCTGCACAGTGGAGCACAGAAGGTCAGACTTTAGGGAGAGCAAAAAACTGTACCAAACTACTAGCTAGAAGTGATTAAAAGTATCACTAACAGTACTAAAATCATACCCAAACACCTTAGCAATCACAAAAAATGGTAAAACTCCTATAAAACTAAATGGCCAGTTTTATGTAAATATTAAGCATTTAAAAATGTATTTGTAGAAAACAGTACTTAAAATATATTTAGATTATGAAATGTAAATCTAAATGTCTTGTCTAAATTATCTATTTAAATCTAAATGTTAAATGTTGCATCTAACAAATAAATAGAAATGTTACATGTATATCTAAAATAACTGAATTTTTAAAAAATTATCGAGTTACAAAAATGGTACAACTGCTAAATATGGGAATTTGACAGAAAAAAACTTCATTTTAAATTATGCATTTGTGTAAAGACAATACCTATTTATATAATTTTTGTATCTAAATGTTCTATTTAAATATAAATGTTAAATCTTAAATATAAAAAATAAATAGAAATGGATATGTATATAGAAAATAAATATGTACATCTAACATAAAAATGTTAATTTAATTTTTTAAATAAATTGGGTAATAAAAAATGGTACTACTGCTAAATATGGCAATTTTTATGACTTGTTAAAATTTGTTTTAATTATGCATTTGTGTAAAGACAATAACATATTTAATTACATAATTTTTGCATACTTTTTTTATTTAAATCTAAATGTTAAAACTTAAATATAAAAAGAATAAATAGAAATGTACATGTATACGTTAATTGATTTTTAAAAAAAATAAAACAAATTGCAAAAAAAAGAAAAAACGGTTAAATATGGCGGTTAACGGTTAAATAAATTTTTATGCAAAAGCTTTTTTTTTAAATTATGCATTTGTGTAAAGACAATACCTAGAATGTTTAATTGTATGATTTTTGTATCTAAATTTTCTGTTTAAATCTAAACGTTAAATTTTAAATATAAAACATAAATAGACATGTTACATCTAAGATAAAAATGTTAAATGAATTTTTAAAAATAAATCAGGTTATAAAAAATGGAAAATAAATACAATTTTTATGCAATTCTGCATTGTATGTAATTTTGCATCTAAATTTTCTATTTAAATCTAAATGTTAAATCTTAAATATAACAAATAAATATAAATGTTGTACACAAAATCTAAAAATATGTTAACTGATTTTTGTAAAAAAAAATGAATCAGGTTACAAAAAAATGCTAAATATTGCAATTTTTATGAAAAAAAAAGCTTTTTTTTTTAATTGTGCATTTGTGTAAAGACAATACCTAAAATATTTAGTTTATATCATTTTTGTATCTAAATCTTCTATTAAATGTAAATCTTAAATCTTAAATATGAAATATAAATAGAAGTGCTACATGTATATTTAACATATAAATGTTAAATGAATTTTTAAAAATAAATCAGGTTATAAAAAATGGTAGATAAATTCAATTCTTACGCAAAATCTTTTTTAAATATGCATTTGTGTATATAATTTTGTATCTACATTTTCTATTTAAATCTAAATGTTAAATCTTAAATGTAACAAGTAAACGCTGTACACAAAATCTAAACGTGTTAAACATAAATGTTAAATATAATATTAAATATTATTGTTATAAATAAATTTTGTAGTGTTATGAATAAATTAAAATACATAAAACTATATATATCAGTGTAGTAGAATATGGGGGCAGTTTTTTAAAATGAAACAGGTTGCAAAAAATATTGCTGGTTTTATGCAGTTTTTAAACAATATGTATTTAGATTTAGGTTTGATGTTTATTTTGATACTAAATCTTCTATTTATATCTAAATGTAAATCTTAAATACAAAAACTAATATAAATATTATATATATATAATATATATAAAAATGAAACCCAACCGTAAAACTAAATTACAAGTGTTAAATATAAAAATTTAAATATTGCTGTTATTAAAAAAAACATTCAATATGAATGTAAATCTTTGCATCTAAATGCAAATTAACATCTCTGGGCTGTTATGACATTGGCAACATCTCATATTCTTCATAGAATATAAAAATATAGTTCTTTGTGTTGAATTTTTTGTTTCTCTCTGTATAATTGACTGTTGTATATTTCACTGCACAGATGAAGATTTAATCCAGTATTTCAAAGCAAACCTGCTGTCCAGCGGTCAGATGTCCAGTCACTGTTCCCTGTCCAGAAGCTCTGCCTCGCAATCCTCCGCAACCTCGCGTTCCTTGGGGGCGGGAAGGAGGAGAAATGAGGTTAGATGAGTTAGTGTGGGAAAGTGTATCTTGTCTGCTCGCACATGGTCTGAATAAGTTCATTAGTCACTCGCCACGCGTGGGGCCTTGGAGCATTGCAGTAAATTAACAATCGATAAGCTCCAGGACACTGAGCGTGCAGAGCTGGAAGCACGCTAAATGAATCAGGCAAATGATTACATTTCCACTTTTTTAAAGAACTGTTGTCTTATGTGGTCTCCATGCTATTGATATTCCAATGAATATTAAAAACACAACTAATATGTTTGCTGGTTAGAGCTAGGTGGAAAATTACTGCATGTTTCTACTGCTTTAATGTGTCAGAACTACATTGCTTGGCAACAGAATGATTTTATGTCATTTTTGGCTTGTTTGTTTTCAGAACATGATATGAGGAGAAGAAGCTGTCCTGTTGTTCACCACTCTACATGCAACATTCGCCATGCAGTGTATATGCCTTCACGCTCTGGTCCTTCGCCTCAGTTTTTTTTGTTTGTCATTTTTGTCTAGGTTTTTTTTTAAGAAAGTTTTTTAAATGATCCATTGTTGTCCTACCTCTGTATGTATATATTTTTACAACGTTTTTGTGTGAGGAAAGAGGCATGCCGGAAGGTGTGCGACTTTATTATTTATTATTTATTGTATTTATTCGTTTAAAAAGAAAATCAAATGTTTAGAAAAAAAAAACAATGTCAGAAAATTTTAGATGAACATGATGTTTGAATGTATCTGGCGCATACATGTATGCCTCAATGTCTACATGTAATAAAACGGTGTTTCGACATTTTTGTGACAAATATAGCAGATATTACCAGGCACAGTTTATGTGAACAAACCATCCAATGATACAATAGTAAGCCTGTAGAATACCAAATGTTTCTTGTTGTAAATCCTCACTAGGACTGTTTCCTTACTATCCTGTGCTCACTAAAAAGTTTTTCTTTTCTCCTGGAGAATGATTCACACCATTTCAGACTGTTTTCCACGAATGCATCAATCATAGGCAGTTTTCCATGGTCGGGTTGCATACAAAACACAATAAAACTCATGTTCTAAGACTTTTTACAGTACTGTTACTGCTATTTCTTCTTGTATTATTTTGTCAATAACAGTGCACTTGTGTATGCAAAGGTGGAGTTTTTTTTCTTTTAGAAAACTTCACAACATTCCAAAGCATATTGTATTTTTTTACTGCACTACGTTTCATATTAAATATAATTTAATACTTACATTACATTAGAAATCTATTACTTTCTTTTACTCAAGTAATTCAAAGATTTACTTGAGTACAAGAAAGTACTACATTTCTAATGTTCTTAAGCATTAAAGGTAAAACAAACAACTTTTATTCATGAAATGTAGTGCAGTAAAACATATGATAAGCTTTGGAATGTAGTGAAGATTTTTAAAGAAAAACACTGTGATAAACTACAGATATTTTTAAATTTACTTAAGTCGAGTAAAAATACCACTGTCCGCCTCTGTGTGTATGGATAATGAAAATGCATCATGTACATCACCTTATGTTCGTGCGTTCATGACAGACTGTCTACATTAATCCGGATATATTTAAATACGGTGTTTTCGTTTTAAAACGCTCTCCGTCCACATTTTCATGCGTTTTCAAAAAGTTTCTCATCCGCACTGAAACCTCGGGAAACGTTATATTCGCCGCATGCGCATGTGTAAAACCTCGTAAGAGCTCACTGAGATGATACAGACGGAACAGGCATATTAAGTTTGTATTGATGCAGTTCTTCTGACATAATTTTATTTACCAAAATACCTCATCATTTGCTCCAGTTTCAGGTCGCGCTCACTCCATTATAAGTTTGATCTAAAACGCAATTGTCCTCATGTTTTGCGGCAGGACAGCAAATATGAGTAAATTTTCTGTCATCTTTGCAGGATTGTATTATAAAGTGTTTTCACGACGCGTTATCAATCGTCCACATTGAGCGTAAACAATGCCACTGAGCCGAACGAAACTCGCATATTTTGCTGATTAATGTTGTTGAAAATGGTCAGTTATTGTCATGTTTTGGCCTGTACTAATCGGTAAAACATTTGGAGTACTATAGAAGGTATGCATGTGACGTCACCGTCAGCTGGAGTGGCTGCGGCTCCGCCCACATAGTGGCAAAAAGACTATGGCAGCATAGTATGGCGTTTTTTTAAAGACAAATGTCGAGAGCGTATTACTGTAGCGCGAAAGTAGATTAATACAATGCGCGAGCGCGAATCTCTCCGCTCGCACGCGGATTTCCTTTGCTCTCGCACAAAACCTGACGCGCGCTCTCAGATTCACGCTGCTCTCGCCCAGAGAGATTGCGCGCACTTAAAACGTGTCTCCTCTCTTTCTCAAAGTGTGCGTGCTCAAACTGTATCCTATGCACTTGCAAATCTCTCCGTGCTCACTCGCTAGAAAATAATTCTTTTAATTTCTTTTTTTTTTTTTTTTTTGATGCATTTCCAGACAATGCAATTACCTTTAACTGTCATATAACTGTATATTCACTGTTTTAGAGAAGCGTTTAGTGGGTTTTCATGAAACAAATAACTAAAATCAGAACACTGAATTAAAAAAAAAATCCAATAAATGTCCAAAGAGTGATTCTATCAGAGCATTTATTGTGCTATGATGATATCTTTCATCATTTACATCTATTTTTGCATTTGATGTTGATTTGATAGGAATTGTTACTTATTATTGCCAACATACTGAGAATTTATTGCAATTATTTTCATAAATCTGACATATGACATAACAGTGATCTTTATATGAAGTCTTTAGAGCCACAGGATATGATATGTTGCTTTTAGATAAATCTATATTTATATATAAACAAATCACCCAATTTCTAATGGTCATTCGATTAACATTGCTAAATATTATTAAACTGGAAATGAATTAAAGATCCATCTTTGTATACATATATAAAAGAGATAGTAAAACGAAGTACAATATGTTAAAACAAAAATACAACAATAAAGGAATAAAGGAAAGGCACTTTTTTAAGTGCGTAATGATAACCATTGAAAAACGTTTAATCCAGGTGCGAAAAGAATAATTTTCTAGCGAGTGAGCACGGAGAGATTTGCAAGTGCATAGGACACAGTTTGAGCGCACACACGCACACTTTGAGAGTGAGGAGAGACACGTTTTAAGTGCGCGCAATCTCTCTGCGCGAGAGCACAGTGAATCTGAGAGCGCGGGTCTGGTTTTGTGCGAGAGCAAAGGAAATCCGCGTGCGAGCGGAGAGATTCGCGCTCGCGCATTGTATGAATCTACTTTCTCGCTACAATAATGTAGACTCTCGACTTTTGTCATTAAAATAACGCCAAAGCATTGGTTTCAATGTGAATACTGCGACAGAACACACAAAACACCTCTGAAAGCAGAACAAAGAGACTTGACAAGAAACCTGAGGTATATTTCTACAGACTGCTGAAAGCTAATGAATAGAGAAGCAAATTAATCGCTGCAATTCAAAGAAACAAATGGTCTCCAGGCAGTGAAACACGGATTTGCATTTATCATTTTATGTTAATATGTTGAATTGTGCAGTAAAATCATATCCTATATATTGTATTATAGTATATCGTACTGACAACTCTTTTTTTCTCATCTTAAATTCTGCATAACTGGGTGTTTTTAAATAAACACTTACAAAAACTATACACGTTTTTAGCTGGACTATATGACGATATATATAACATTGATATAAGTGATCACTGGGGTTTAGACCAATCTATTTTGTATTTACAAAATGAGTTCACAGGCAAATTTGCTTTATTTATTTTCCCTGATGTCAAAATCAGACACATCTAAGTGTTAGAACAAAAGACGTTTGTGGTTGACCAAACCAGGATTTCCAGGGCAAGAATCTTGACAACATTCGAGTTTGTTATCATTTCCAGTCAGGTAGGTGAAATATTTGGCTAATATCTTAATTAATACTGGGTCTTTCTATAATTAAGGGTACATTTAGAATTTTGACAATGTGAAAATTTTTTTTTCCTGTTTCCCAAAAACCCAAACATGGCCTTACATAGCTGCTCTGAAACAATCTATATTGTATAAAGTGCTAAATAAAGGTGATCTGTAGGAAAATGTGCATAAAATACCATCTATGTTTGCTACTGTCCACTATATTACCTTTACTGGGTAACACAGTTGACAGGTAACTTAGTTGACATTTTTAGTGTTTTGGGCCTATACTCAACATGGAAGCCTAGAACTACTGAGCATATGGTATGTTTAGAAATATATTTTCAGAAACAAAACATAAGTTTTAGTTAAATTGTCTTTAGTTAAATTTAGCAGCAATAATACTTGGGTAACACTGTTGACAGTCAATTAATCCACTCTTGACTAGTTCAACCATTACAACCCCTGGCAAAAAGTATGGAATCACCGCTCTCAGAAGATGTTCATTCAAATGTTTAATTGTGTAGAAAAAAAAACAAGCACATATATGCCACAAAACAATTTTCACTCAACAATCCAAACTTCTGGCTGTATAAAACACTTTTTTTAAAAAACAAAGAAAGATAACTATAGTCAATTACAACTGTTTTTACAGATCACACAAATCTGAGGAAAATTATATGGAATCACCAAATAAAAACACTACTAGTACTTTGTTGCACCACCTCTGGCTTTTATAACAGCTTGAATTCTCTGAGGCATGGATTTAACTAATGACAAACAGTATACTTCATCAATCTGTCTCCAGCTTTGTCTTATTGCAGTTGCCAGATCAGCTTTGCAGGTTGGAGCCTTGTCGTGGCCCATTTTCTTTAATTTCCACCACAGATTTTCAATTGGATTGAGGTCCGGACTATTTGCAGGCCATGCCATTGACATTATATGTCTTTCCTGTAGGAATGTTTTCACAGATTTTGCCCTATGGCACGATGCATTATCATCCTGAAAAATGATGCTACCATCACCAAACATCCTTTTAATTGATGGAATAAGAAAAGTGTCCAAAATCTCAACATAAACTTGTGCATTTATAGAAGATGTAGTGACTGTCATCTCTCCCATACCTTTACCTGACATACAACCCCATATCATTAATGATTGTGGAAATTTGCATGTTTTCTTCAGGCAGTTGTCTTTATAAATTTCATTGGAACGGCACCAAACAAAAGTTCCAGCATCATCACCCTACCCAATGCAGATTCGTGATTCATCACTGAATATAACTCTCATCCAGTCATCCACAGTCCAAGATTGTCTTTCTTTAGCCCACTGAAACCTTGTTTTTTTCTGTTTAGATTAGTTAATGATGGTTTTCGTTTGGCTTTTCTGTATGTAAATCCCATTTCTTTTAGGCGATTTCTTACAGTCCAGTCACAGACATTGACTCCACTTTCTGCCCATTTGTTCCTCATTTGTTTTGTTGTGCATTTTCTGTTTTCAAGGCATATTGCTTTAAGTTTTCTGTCTTGGCGTTTTGATGTCTTTCTTGGTCTACCAGTACGTTTCCCTTTTACAACCTTTCCATTTGATTTGTACTTGGTCCAGATTTTAGACACAGCTGACTGGGAACAACCAACATCTTTTGCAACATTCCATGAAGATTTACCTTCTTCGAGAACTTTGATAATCCTCTCCTTTGTTTCAACTGACATCTCTCGTGTTGGAGCCATGAGTTATGTCAATCATCTTGGTTCAACACATCACTAATGTGTGCAAGCACTCTTTTTTAACTGCAGACTAATTGGCAGTTGTAATCAGATACAGGTGTTTGTTTTAGAAATGCAAAGTGCATGGTGATTCCATATAATTTTCCTCAGACTTGTGTGATTCCATATTTTTTTCCTCTGTGTGATCTGTAAAAACAGTTGTAATTGACTATAGTTATCTTTCTTTGTTTTTTTAAAAAAGTGTTTTATACAGCCAGAAGTTTGGATTGTTGAGTGAAAATTGTTTTGTGGCATATATGTGCTTGTTTTTTTTCTACACAATTAAACATTTGAATGAACATCTTCTGAGAGGGGTGATTCCACACTTTTTGCCAGGGGTTGTATTAGGGGAATGAGAGAGAACACAACTTCTAGTGTTTTATCCATGTGCTTCTAAAGGAAATGTCATCATTCTGTGCAAATTATGCAAGAATGGGACAAACCATTCCTTTTGAGGGGAGGTTTTCTAGTAGGTAACTTAGTTGACAATGGTTTTTCAGACACAAATACAACAAGTTACATCACAATAAACACTTATTATTTTTGAAGCACACACCCAAATGCCTTGATAACTTAATCTAACTGAAGGCAAAACTATGAAATTAATTTATATATGAGGTAATTTTCATGCTTAAATGCAGAGTAGAATGAGCAACTTTACAAAATCGGACAGCTGAATACCAGGGTTGTATATGATATGAACATCATTTTTAAACAAAAGATATGGCTTTTTCAACATATAGTAGTATGATTGGGAAAAATATAATTGTGTACTAGAAAATTAAGCATTTGAGCTTTATATTGATGAAAATATATTAAAAATATACTTCACGAACATGAGGTGTACCCACAATTATAGAATGACCCTACCCCTTGTACGTATCTTTACCACCTATTAATTTTGGTTTGTCAAAATATTGCACCCTTTCCTGCTTACTAAGTCCTTCTCTATATGATTTAGCAGCTTCTACATGTTTTTTTCTGTGGTTTAGACAGCATAAATTAGAAAAACAACATATTAAGTAGTACATTAACCGAGCAGATGTTGTTTACATCCGAGTATCTTCAATATGGCTGCGCATCTGGAAAACTGACCAAATCGCGACATAAGTGCAAGCCCTCTATATAAAGAGTGTACAAGCACAGACTGTAAAAATTGTGCGTCACATGACTTTTTAAAAGCCTCTGTTTTCACAATCCTCATTTCACTGTGATTCATATCAAAATGACTCTATTTTGCCAGCGAAAGTTTGTACTTGTAAATTTGCCACATTCACCAATATAAATCAGTTTGATTTGAAAGTAAAGTATTTCAAGTTATCCTTACGCCAGTAGGTGGCAACAAGCGAGTGTCTTTTTGAGTGAGTCATGAATCTTTTATTCACTCAAAAGCACTGATTTATTCAAAAACAAAACATTTGAATGTTTTCATAAGTGAGATATTCAATCGTTCTTTCCTGCATTTGAAAGATGGTAAAATAGTACAAGCTAGTTGCTGTTCTAAATGAAGCAAATCTTTATGAATGAATCATTGAATCATAACTCGCGCAGTGATTCATTTAGGAATCACTGTGCGAGAAGAAAAATTATGAAATAACTGTTAATACTGTGTCTAAAAGGTATGTTGTTTCTAGTATACTGAACTTGCTAAACAACAGCACTCTTGTTCGTATGATATTGCTTAATTATCTTAATTTGTCTCTCATTGAATCTAAATGGACAAATACTTATGGCCAAATGCAGAGTGCCTCACCTGACCATCTGAAATGACTATTTGCAAACACATCTACATCTTTTATTTAGATGCAAATTCTGCAAGCCACTGATTGAATTCCTTTCTTCATAAATTGAATTTACTCCCTGAAATGGCTTAACTGCCGCAGAAATAATTTAAACCCAGAAAGACTGTTATTTTGCTGTTGCGGTTGCCAAAATGTAGCTTTAAGGACAAAACATATTTGATATAAACAGCATCAACGCAAGGGCATCAACACAGCTGTCCAAAGCAGAAATGTGAATTTTCAGTCGCTTAGAAACAAGCGCAAAAATAGACAACGTGTTTAATGAATACACCAGTCTGTTTTGAGCACATTAACTATGGCCTAGTTAAAGTAGGGTGGTTGAAGTCAGCCACAGATATGAACCAGAGGCGAATGTGTGAGTGTGTCTCACCTGAGACTTTCTTCTCTGGAGATCATTGTGAAATTTTAACAAACACTTTCTGACCTTTGCAAATTTCTCTGTGGCTCTGAATCTGACCCCACTCACCTTGTGCCGTCTAGACACATTTGAAATCGCACAAAGTAGGCAGTAAACAGGCACAGGCTTAATTAACTCACATGTGGTGTATTTAAAACCCTATGGGCCCCTCTGGGTTTAAACGAGAAAGGAACATTTGAAAATGTATGCTAGTGTGGACAGGCCGTTGCTGGGATACGTGTGGGAAATGCTGGGTATTTCAGTTAAATATGGGTCAGTGAGTGAATCGTCCTGTCCTCACACTCATTTCATATGGTGTCATGTCTCAAAGCACATCCTGGTTGGTTTTTTGGGACGGCAGACGTTTAAAACCTCTGCGATGATTGGGGGGGAGTAAATCTCCATTAATATAGCACTCAGGATTGATGAAGGTAGTCTATGGATTATTACAAGCAACTTTGCTGGATAGGATTTTGACAGGAAAAGCTTTTTGTTCAGATTGTATAGCAACCAGGTCATACATAGCTGGTAGATAATCTTTGAGCATATGTGGAAGAGACTTGTAGGCCTTTGTTATTTAATTTTTCTAAATAAATAGCAGTTTGAGTTTTTCTGTTGTTGTTGTTGTTTTTCTGCGTAGTTTTTCTGCACTCTAAAAAATGCTGGGTCAGTTTGTTGGGTTATTTTTTATATTTTTTACTCATGTGCTTAGTAGTTTTTCTGTAACTAAGCTGCTGGGTCATTTTTAATGGGTTATTAAATGTTGTGTTATTTTTCTACCTAGGTGCTGGGTAGTTTTTCTGCACTCTAAAAAATGCTGGGTTACTTTTTTAACCCAAATGCTGGGTTCAGCTTGCTGGGTCATTTTATTGGGTTATTTTTAATTATTTTATCCAGGTGCTGGGTAGTTTTTCTGCACTCTAAAAAATGCTGTGTTATTGTTTTTGTTTTTGTTTTTTAACCCAAATGCTGGGTTTAGCTTGTTGGGTCATTTTATTGGGTTATTTTAAATATTTTTTACCCATGTGCTTAGTAGTTTTTCTGTAAGTAAACTGCTGGGTCATTTTTAATGGGTTATTAAATGTTGTGTTATTTTTTTTTTACCTAACCACTGGGTTGAGCCTGTCTCTGACAAAACAACCCATCTGCTGAGTTACAGTCAGAGCACACTCAGGCTTTTTGAGTCCTCTACAGGAGAGAGCGGTTCTCAGCGCTGCCAATTTGGTGCACTTCTTCAGCGAAATAAAGGCTTGTACAAATTTCATTTAATTTATAAAGTCGTTACTGTGCTGTAAATTATATTATTTACACAACACAAAATACAACGATAAGATGTCAGTCAGCTGCGTCAGCTGCGGTCGTTCATTGCACATGATGGAAACGCCTTTTGCTTTGCACAACATAAATTGATTTTATTCATTATAATACTGAACTTAATTTATTTTGATGTTAAAATATGTTCTCTAATGTCAGTAATGTTTGTTTATGGGCACATTATGGAGTCAGTCACAGCATCTTTCAGCTACAAGTGAAAGGCGAGGCGGCAGTCTTAAGTTCGTGGTTCCCCCGGCAAACAGAAGCCAATCCCTGGCTCAGATTTCAGCAAAACACAGGCACGAGAATTAGTACTATTTTGTTTAAAAGTAATTACAGAGAATGTTTGAATACGCTTAAATTAAAATGCTACTATGCTCTATTATTAATTTCCAAAATGCTTGGTAAACAACCTTAAATGTATGTAATATTGTAAACTATACTGTATTGAAACTATACTGACTATAGAAAATCAAAGACCTGTCACTGGTATAGTTTTGAATGCTGAAAGATGCAATGCTCATTATGGGCGCAAAGCCCCGCCTTCTTAATGAAAGAGCCAATCGTTGATTAGTAAAGTCAGCGCGTCACTACAGCTGCCGTTAAAAGTCCCGGTTGCGATAGAAACAGTCAGCGTTCTGAGACATGCGCTCAGTACTGCGCACTGGCTGATCTAGGCTGAAAAATAAGCTGTTTTTAATGCTATTGAAGCACAAGGAACTATATTTATGAGGCAGTTCTTGTCAGATTTCATTGGTGATTTCAAATATTAAGTTTAATCGTAAGCTTGGTGAACAGTTTAGGAGAATTGGATGTTTCCCCATTCAAAGAGATAGGAGCTGCACTCGCCTGCCCAAGAGGTATTTCAAATGACTTGCCTTAAAGGGACTTTGGTTTATATCTTACAATTGACTAATTCGAACGGAGTTTGATTGACAGGTGATTGGACCAATCATAATGCCGAATTGGCTATTTTTGTCCGACAAACAAACCAGACAGGAGAGTGGATTAACATTGGTGGATTTGAACTTGAAAAATTATGTGTATTGACGTCTTTCTGTGGTTAACCCAAGATACCTTCTGATGTTCGTTCATGTTTATTTCATGCTATAAAAGAGGAAGAGATGAACAGTTCATGTGCCGCTTGAACTGAGGTGCTACAGCGATCTGTCACAAAATATCAAAGAGCCACAAAACGGTATTTGTTTGAAAAAATGACAAAGTTTGAAAACTGATACTTTTTTACCTGCCTGATATTTCGTGAGGGCCACACTGTTTATGAGTGCAGTAGATTAGGGTTTTATATTGTAATTTTCAATCCACATTGACAAACTGAAGCGGAGAGGCGCTGGTTGGGTCTAACTGTGAGTGATTTCCTATTTCAATTAATGTGGATTAACTGAGCTACAGCAAGGCCTGTGCTGGATCATTGTCTAATGAGGAGAAATGACTGACATAATGCATTATTTCACCCATTTGTAACTATGGGAAAATCTGCTTTAGAATGTGTAATGAACTTGCAGCACTATGAGATGCAAATGACTGTTACTTTTGATTTTCATTAAAATGTGAGTCTGAAAATACAGTTCCAATCACAGGCAGGAGTAAAATGTAATAATTTTACAGTTCTGGAAAATTTGCTAGTTTGATCTGTTCCTGATTATGCTGAACATGAATATGATTGGATTCAACTTTTCCGGTCAAGGGCCCCCAATATTATTGCGAGGGTCACCTTCTCTAAAATATAAAAAAGTATACCTTTTTTGTATACAGACCCTTTAATATTGTTTTTTTTTTTTTTGACATACCATTTATATGATATACAGAGGTACATTGTTTGTAGTTAAACATTCAGAATATTAATTATAAAAAATTTTTTAGTTAAAAATCTATCACTTTTTTTTATTATCCATTGTACTAAAAACAAAATAATCTAAATATTATCTGTAAAATGTAGATGTACTGTGCAAACCTGAGGAGAAGCAGTGTCAGTTAATTCAAACATACTGCTTTTCACAGTAAAAATTACTTTCAAGAGTACAAACTTTAAAAAAAAAAACTGCTCCAAAACCCCCTAACAATATGGATGAGTGATTAAAACCAAAAGAGCATGAGAATCTGTCTTCTCCTAGTGGTAGATCAGTGGTTTTACACCCCACATATGGCGTGGACATGACTGGTCAGAAACAAAGTTGAGTGAGTTCAAACCAGATGGTCAGGACACAGCAACAAGTCTCACACACCAGACCTCAGTGTCTGTTATCATGAATAGTCGTGATCGTAAAATAGAGAGGCTGAGAAAAACATAGCAAGCCAGCCCAAGCCTGTTTTACCTGGTTCAAGCTGGCTGGTTTAGCACGGCCCAAATCTCTATAAAACCTGCAAACGCCACATCCTGACCAGTCCAGAAAAACCATTTTTATCATTTCAGAAGTGTTCTAAAATTAAGGCCTTATTTCTTATTAGCGCTACTTGCGTATTCAGTGTTTGAGATCATTTTTGCACTCTTGAAAAAGCACTGGGAGAAGATTGGAAATTCAATTGCTTGAAGCCATTGTTTCAGTTGTAAAATGGATTTAGACGAGCACAAATCTAATTAGCCAATTAGCCAGCCAGCAGCACAGATCCACAGTGACGTTTAGCCTAATGAATCCGCCACACTGCGTTGTTTGCCACGGTTCCCTCAGCTCTCTGAAATGAAGCGTGTGTCCCAAAATGAGCTTTCAGCACCTCAGAAGCCATTCAAACAGACACAGGAGGATTACAGAGACTGTGATCATTCAGCCATTGTTGCGTCACTGCGAAATCAACGCCTGTGACGCAAAGGATGACGTCATAATGCATGACTTGCTATGCTGAGGGCATCTGCCTTGTACAATTTCACTGCTGGGAAGAAAGAAAATGAAGCTTGTATAATTGACGAGTGAGTTAATACTGTATCACAAATTCTTCAATTATACAAGCTCTGTTTTCTCTCTTGTACCCCAAGAAACTAGTCTCTTTGTCCACAAATCATTAATTAAAAAGCCCTTTTCTTTCTGTCATTTCTTTTAAGTTGCAATTGGTTAGTTTGTGTGTTTTATTTGCTTATTATAATTAGTCATAGTCAAAGTTTTAAATTTTTATCTAACTCTTTTTAACAAAGAACAAAACAAAAAACAATATATAACGTACAATAGCATCGCATAGGACCTTGATACACAAAAAAGGAGATGCTATTTTAAGCCAGATATAGTGCAGAAAAAAGGACTTTCCCTCTCTCATTTATTAATTATTATGTTAATTAAACATATTATAACCTTGCCTGTTGACATTGCTTTTAAAAACACGGTGCGATAGCCTCATAGGTAGCTGGGGACGTCCCGAGTTCAAGCCCCGGCTCATGGACCTTCCCACCCCACTCTCTCTCACCCCGCTTTAGCTTTTATTTACTAAAAAAAAAAAACACCAGATGCAGCACAAGAAAGAAAAAAATCAATACAATGTTTGCTTTCATGGGAAAAAAATTACATTCTCATGAAACAGAATGCACAAAAGCAAATATACTTTGGGGCGCTCATGCATGTTCTCATCTACCGCATATTTTCATAGGATAAAAAACTAAAAAGTGGAATGGCGAAATAGGTTTTGTGTGAACGCCGTTTCTATAGAGGTCATTTCTGTTTCATGTTTCTATGTGTTCTTTGGATGGAGGCCTATACTGGGATTTTAAATCCAGCATAACAAATATTTTTATTGAGTGTAACATGCAGTGATGATGCTTTTTTTAAGTTCCACTTCAAGTTAGCATCACCCTGCTTCCCTCAACAAAACAGCCCAATATTTTCACATTTTCCAGTGGCTTTTGGATTATTGCAGAAAACAAGCTCTGTGAGCAACAAAAGTTTATGACTCACATTTTTGTTTGTCATGATAATCTTCATAAATAACACAGCTTCTATGAATTTTGAAACCTAAATACAATCACCAGAAGTAAAAATCTAAACATGGGTTATAAACACTACACCACAGTCACTTAACCACCATTAGGCTTTCAACAACTCTTTCAGTCTCTGTTTAAAAAGTAAAAAGAAAGAAACATTTTTCCTGAAAGTTTGAGTTAGACTATGTTGCAAGAGCGTGATTCTAAACACAATAAGGCTGTAAAAGCATACTATTAAATGTACTTGTTCAGCATGATGATATTTAAAGGGATAGTTCACCCAAAAATTAAAATTCTGTCATTAATTACTCACATTCATGTCGTTCCAAACATGTAAGAACTTCAAATTAAGATGTTTTTAGTAGGGTTGTTAGTCGATTACAATTTTTAAACTAATTAATTACATGATGGGTTGATTAATTAATCTAATTAATCGCAAAATACATTTGACTCTGAAAATAACCACAAAAGATTATGTAAAGCTGTTTTTGTGTTAAATGAGAAAGTATCAAGTAAACATTACAAATTGTAGTCTTAGAAATAAATATTTCAGTAATTTCAGAAAAAATCTTCTTAAAATAAAAGTTATAACCAAAACAGCTTTGTTACCAACAGTCTTTAAAATGCTTTCATGTTCCACAAAAGAAAGGTTTGAAATGGCATGAGGGTGAGTAAATGATGACAGAATTTCAATTTTTGAGGGGTGAACTGTCCCTCTAATGTTTTTATTTTTATTATTACTATTTTTAATTAAATTATACTCTTAATAAGAAACTAAATCTGCCAGCAGGTGGCAGTAAATGTCTTTATGAGTCATTCATTCATTCGATTTGTTCAAATGGCTGATTCATTCAGGAATGAAGTTAATGGCTCTCTTTATGAATGAGCCTTTGAATCATTGATTCACACGATTTGTTCAAAACGCGGATTCATTCAGAAACTAAACGTTGTGTTGGTCAGAGATGTGCAACAATTCTGCTATGGCTTCAAAGGTAATATGTTCTCTGCAAAATTAAGCAAAAACACATAATATAGTGTATAACATATAACACAATATCAACTTCTTATTTAGTGAACTGTTGTATAAAATCACATTTAAGCTCATGATAGATAGGGACAAAATCAGCACTCATGTCATATTGCTCTTGCAGCCCGTGTGATACTGTGTGATAAACACATACACGGGCATTTTTTTTTTTTTTTGCACCAATATCTTGAATTTTAGGGCATAACTGCATTTATGGAGTTGTTGCCCTGAATCATATTTGTCAACAGTCAACTGTATGAAATATAAGATGATGTACAGTACAGGTGTGGGGGCAAGCCAGCACGCTAACGGCGCTAAAGTATTTTAATTGTGTTATTTTTTTCATAACTAATTAATTAAGTTAATGCGTTAAACAGACAGCTTTAATTTTTAATGCTGTCAATCGATTAAAAAAATTAACCAATTCATCTTTTTTTTTCTGAAATTAATGTGGTGCTGCTGATGCAGGAGTCGGCATTCTGTCTGCGTCGTGGTACTCCAGTGAACGCGTGTCGAAGACTGACACGGAAGAGCAGAAATGATTAAATAAAGTCATTATTTTTGTTTTCTGTGACTACAGAAAGTATTCTCGTAGCTTCATAACATTAAGGCTGAATAAATGATGTCACATGGACTATTTTAACAATGTCCTTACTACCTTTTTGGGCCTTGAACGTGTCAGTTGCGTTGCTGTCTATGCAGGGTCAGAAAGCTCTGGGATTTCATCAAAAATATCTTAATTTGGTACAGATTTTGAACAACATGAGGGAGAGTAGTTAATGACAAAATTTTCATTTTTGGGTGAACTATCTTAACTAGTTTCCAGGTTTTAACCTACGAAAATGTAATCTCTGCAGCATCCTATAAGTCTTCCGCCTTCACTAGTGTAAGAAATGTTGTAGTCTGAATTATTTTTGCAAGCAGTATGAACACGGTGTGGGCCTCAGTGGAACTTACACTATAACTTTTGCATACCTGACTGAGCCAAAACATGTTTGATATGTAAATATTGCAGGAGAGAACTGCCTAATGACAGAATACACAGAAGTATCTCTTACAGAGACACTATGAGAAGTATGTCAGTATGGTGGTTGAGTATTTAGAGAACTACAAGCACTACTATCAATTACCAGAGCAGATATGTTGTTGAAAGGACAGGTGGGGACCCCATATCAAGATAGATCGGATAATTTTAAATTCCCTCTGCCACATACAAAGAGTTTAAAGTGCTGCTTTTTCCCTATTTATCCTATTTATGACACAAAGTCTCCCTCTGCTGGTTGTAAAATGTACACATTATCAACAGCTAGAAACCTTTCAACCGCAAAAGCTGGTTTTGGCTGTAATAACACCACTTTATCATATGGATCTCTAAAGCTTTTACAAATACAAAGATAAACATAGCCTCCATAGCTTCACCTCCTCTTCTGGAAAATATCTTATAATTCAAGCATAAATGGCACTTTTACGAAGTTCCAGCTGCTGTTATGTTCAATGTCCTGCAGAGGATTGATGTTTTATTAGTTCCTGTGGGCAGCTGAGCTCTATTTTTAGCTGTTCATTACTTTCTATTTTCAGTCTGCTGCTTTAATGTGAAAGCTCTAGGTGGCATCTAATGTCTAAGTAGACATGGAGCTTTCAGGGGAGACACAATGTTCACTTAATGGATTCATAACCTTTTGGGAGACAGTTAAATACTCCACTAACAAGAACCTCTTAAAGGCCAAGCAGTAGAAATCTAGTAGAGTGAATGGATAAATGATAACTCTAGTGCTTGGTTTGGGGGAAAAAAGTACATTTTTAAACATGTTTTATGTTCTTTTGTATTTTTAAAATTGTGTATTTCATGTACTCTTGCTGTAAAATAAATAAAAAGTACATACGTGATAATATCTCCTTGAATTAACAGAAAAAAACCCTCTACAAATATTATAACGGAAAACAAGAATTAGAAATGTTTTTTGCAATTTCCCGAAAAACTGCTTGTCATTTTGCTGTCAACTTTTCTGTGATGTTTCTATATTGTCAATTGAAAGTACTTTGTCATCAGTATTAGTGAAACTACTGCTAAATAGTTTTGTATTTTCAGCAGATTCTCTTAAGCACTCATGTGGCCTCTCTGATTGGCTGCTCGTCTGACAGCTCTATTGTTCATCTTGGCTCTCCAGCCAGGTCCTGTGTGCCCTCACAAAAAATAACTGCCAATAGCTCATGGAAATCTGCCTGCCTTGGCATTATTGAGCTTCACACTATTCAGTCTGATCATTTTTTGGGGGAAAAAACAGGTAGGTTATTTTTTCATATTTTTTATTGATTTGTTGTTGATTTTAAATCCCTTCACACTTTACAAAAGGTGATTTAGGCCATTAGTCAGGTTCGCCTAGAGGCAGCTGATGTGATAGGGTTGAAATGTTGTACATTTGTGTGTAAATAAGTGTTTACAAACTCATTTATCTTTACCTATGTAAGAATAAATGATTTTATTTTAAGTATAATTTTTGCCATTATTCATTAGAAATTATTTAGCTGGTAAGACATAAATTAAACCAAATGAATGCTGAATTTAGTTAATTCAGAATTGATTTAAACAATTGTAAAGATTTAATTTTTAGTTTAATTGTAATTTATCTTAAGCTCTGCCCTTTTGATGATAAAATGATTAAACGCTGTTGTTCATTAAAAATGTACAATAATTTCTAGTAATTAAAATAAAGCTGAAATAATATAAATTATAAATGATAGATTAGAAATTGACCGAAGCTGAAATAACTAAAATGACTAAAACTGAAATTAATAGAAATATTTAAAAAATATGTATTATAAATTAATAAAAAAATAATATAATAAATACCATAATAGTATATAAATAATACAAACGTAAGTGTTTAAAAACTATCATCTTGATTAATTCATTTTAGTATTGACTATAGAAAAAACTAGAAATTGTTTCCATTATTTGAAATAAACCTGAATCAATATAAATTGTAAATTATACATAAAAAAATTGACTGAAACTGAAATAACTAAAATGACTAAAGCTGAAATAAAAAGATATATAGAATTTAAAATATATATATATATATATATATATATATATTCATTTAATAAAAATGACAATAGCACTAACAGAATTGCTAAAATTAAAAACTGAAATATAAAATTAAAAGATCATTCAAAACAACATAAATACTGTACTGAAATAAGATAAATTATAAATGATAGGTTAGAAACTGAAATAACGAAAATGACAAAAACTGTAATAAAAAGCTAAATAGAAATATTTTTTTAACAAATTTTAAATTAATAAAAATGATAAAAGCATGAACAAAATTACTAAAACTAAAATTAAAATAAAACCAAAAATATAACATTTAAAGATCATTCAAAGCATAATAAACACTGTACTGAAATTAAATAAATTATAAATGATAGATTAGAAATTGACTGAAACTAAAATAACTAAAATGACCGAAAATGAAATAAAAAGCTGAATATTTTAGATTAATAAAAATGACAAAAGCGCTACCAAAAAAATTTAAATAAAAATATAAAATTAAAAGATCATTCAAAGCACTGTACTGAAATAAATTGATTGAAATGATTGATGATAAAAAATTGGCTGAAACTGAAATAACTAAAATGACTACAACTGAAATAAAAAAGCTAAATAGACATATTTAATAATATATTTTAAAATGATAAAAATGGCAAAGCACGAAAAGTTCATTCAAAATATAATAAATACTGTACTGAAATTAAATAATTATAAACGAAAGACTAGAAATTGACTGAAACTGAAATAAAAAGCTAAATAGAAATGTTAAAAATCATTTTAAATTAATAAAAATGACAAGCAATAACAGAATTACTAAAACTAAAATTAAAATAATACTGAAAATATACATTTAAAAGCATTCAAAACATAATAAATGCTAGTAATAACATAAAACAAAAAAACATGATAAATAATATATAGATAATACAAAAATAACAGTTAATAAATTCAAACTTAATACAATTTGTTTTAAATCTAAAATTAAAGTATGTTTAAAAACTAAACATGGTTGAAATATCTTGATGAATTAATTTTAGTATTACCTCCTGTTTTGTCAGTGTGTCTGTAGGTGCGAGATGTACAGCTTTATGGGAGGCGGATTGTTTTGTGCAGGAGTGGGAAATATACTCCTGGTGATCTCCACTGCCACCGATTACTGGATGCAGTACCGCCAGTCAGGCAGTTACATGCATCAGGGCCTGTGGCGCTACTGTGTACCTGGAAAATGCATGACACACACAGACAGCATCGGTGAGACATCACATCATGGACACAAACTATATATCAGAATATTGTACCAAAAAATATCACAATTAGTCTCTGGTTTTATTTAAAACAGCATACTGGGATGCCACCCGGGCCTTCATGATCCTGGCCATCATAGCTTGTTTCTTCGGCATCATCATCGGTGTCATGGCTTTCATCAATTACTCCTCCTTTAGCAGTTTTGACAGAACCTTCGCTGCAGGAATTCTGTATTTCATTTCATGTAAGATATCTATACATACAATACTAAAAATAACATTACTAAGTGTAATCATTCCTATATGCATGAAGTTCTGGTTGTATCTTCCAGGCTTCTTTGTGCTGCTGGCTATGGCTGTCTACACTGGGATGACAGTCAACTACTATGGAAAACGATATGGGAACTGGCGGTTCTCGTGGTCGTACATAATGGGTTGGGTTTCCGTGGTGCTCACTTTCTTTTCAGGTATGCTTTATGTTTATGGTAACGTGAACCATCCTGGGTGTATATGACCTTATTCTTTCAGACAAATACAATCGGAGTTATATTAAAAAAATGTCCTGGCTCCATTTTTATGATGGATGGATGCACTTTTATGGGTGTCAAAATCTCAACAGCCATTCACTGCCATTATAAAGCTTGAAAGAGCCAGGATATTTTTTAATATAACTCCAATTGTATTCATCTGAAAGAATAAAGTCATATATACACATATTTTCTTCATTTTTGGGTGAACTATCCCACATCGACAGAAAAAATGTGTGCACAAAAGTGCATTTAAAATGGAAAGAAGTCAACAGGGCAAGTGTAGCTTGTAGATGTTCACTGTAAGCGTTTGTTTTTACAATTTGAGGTACAGTAGGAGTTGACAATATTTTCTGTGGTACTCAACGAACCAGAGATATTCATTAATCCAAAACTTAAATGTTAGGGTGCTTTCACACCTGACACTTTGTTTCGGAACCTGGCACGTTTCGGTTAGCTCGGTTCGTTTGGGCATATGTGAACACGCAATCGTACTCGGATCCGCGCCAAAACAATCGGTCCGGGATAGATTAAAAATGAACTCTGGAGCGGTTCGGTTGTAGTGAGAAAGCAGTTCGATACAACGGACCAATGAACCAGGCTATATCACATTGTATAATGGGCAATTACAGTTCCGTGAACAGCAGTAGCTTTGTTGTTTTGCTAATATCTCTTAAAATGAACCTGTGAATGTCTTTGTGTGGGCACGTCTTCGTCATTCAAAATCAAAGCGCGCCTTTTCATTTTATAATGTCCTCTTTTCGCTCTTTGTAGTAGGTGTATTTTAAAAATGTTTTCCAAACGAATGCTGGACTTCTGCTCAAAATTAGAAATATAATGACAGCTACAAAAATGCAACAATAAGTCCGCAAAGCTGTTGTTGTTCCATCCTGGAACAAAAAAATAAACCATGGAACTTTGACCAATGAGAGGACTCGCGCGTGACTTGTATTAACACATTTGGTAGGGCTGTTCGATTCCGAAAATTTTGAAACCGAGTCCGATTCCGATTCCTGGTTCTGGAATCGATAAGATTCAATTCCAAGAATCGATTCCTCACTGTTGTTTTCGATTCTTGTTTTTTTTTTAAAGAGTGGAGGAACCTAATTTCTTAGGTTTTCTTTCAGAATTATCATTGGCTGATAGTAAGGTTAAAAATAGCATTTTATTTAAGATGGAAATAGAATCAAGACCATCGTTTTCTATTCTATCGTGCAGCACTCAAAATTGTGGACAATTAAGGCCGTTTCACCGTAAAATAACTTTTGAATCGTTTTTGAACTGGTTCATTAAAACGGTCTATACGAAAGAACCTTTTCGTGAAAACGGATCACACTTCTAATCACTTTTAGCGAGCAACGCTGCATCCTCAAACTCAGACATGCTCAGTACCGACTATTTTCATTCAGTTTATTTTCGTGAATCGATGTTCAGTGACGTTTGAGGACAACAGCCGATATATGCAGCCTTTCGTTTGAGAGGCGCCCATAGATAAGCTTTATTGAACTGAAAACGGCTATAAATGGAGAGTCGATTCCCCTTGATGTGATCGATTCTAAATCGACTCTCGATTCCCAACGCCTCGGAATCGATTCTTTTTGGAATCGACTCCCAGCCCTAACATTTGGTCCGTTTAGAAACTTTGCCGTGTGAAATGAACCGCACCATAAATAAAAAGGAACATTGTAATAATTTTAATCCCTGTTTCGGAACAAAGCAATCGACCTACAGGTGTGAAAGCACCCTTACATCATGACAACATGATCAGTGTCTTTGAGTAATGAGTAAAGATGAGTAAAGTTGTTACTAATGTAGTAGTTGTTAATATTCCTCATGTATCTCTTGCAGGGATCTTCTATATGTGTGCTTACCGGATGCATGAACCAAGAGGCCCCATGTCACGCTGATGCTTTCCATCTTAGATCTGCTATTTGATACATTCAGTCTGAATGTGAACCATAATGTCATCCCTGATCCCCTTAATTTTATTTATTGTTTATTTTAAAATCACATAACACAAACTAATAAATGACTAAAACAGTACTAATTCAGTACACTAATTTATGGTTTATGTGTATTTGCTATACCAAAATTTGCTATTGGTACCAAAATATAGGACTATGTGCATGACCCTGGACCACAAAACCAGTCTTAGGTAGCACGGGTATATTTGTAGCAATAGCCAACAATACATTGTATAGGTCAAAATGATATTTTTTTCTTTTATGCAAAAATCATTAGGGTATCAAGTGAAGATCATGTTCCATGAAGACATTTTGTAAATTTCCTACCGTAAATATATCAAAACTTAATTTTTGATTAGTAATATGCATTGCTAAGAACTTCATTTGGACAACTTTAAAGGTGATTTTCTCAATTTTTTATTTATTTATTTATTTTTTATTTATTTTTTTTTGCACCCTCAGATTTCAGGTCTTCAAATAGTTATTGTCCAAATATTGTCCTTTCCTAACAAACAACTTTAAGAAAAGCTTGCTTTTATGGTGAAATTTACATCATTTAAGTTAAGAATTAAGAATTAAGTTAAGAATTTAATCTGCATTCCATTTAAGAAAAAAATTCCAAACTGCACACAACCTCTCAAAAGTCTTGGGTCAGTATGAGTATTTGAAATTAGTCTCTTATATACCTATAAAACAGAGATTAGTCTCTTATATACCTATAAAACAGTCATATTGTTAAGTACTATTACAATTTAAAACATTTTTATACATTTTAAATGTAATTTTTTTGTCAAAGCTGAATTCAGCAATTATATCTTCATGTGATCTTTAAGAAATCATTCCAATATGCAATAAACATTTCTTCATTCATTTCTTCAGTATTTTCAATGTTATAGTAAAATATAGGGGAATCTATATTTCAGAATTATTTGATAAATAGGAAGTTGGAAATAGGAAATGTAATACATCTTGCTGAATGAAAGTATTAAAGGATTAGATCACAAAAACAAAACTTTACAGATAATTTACTCACCCCCTTGTCATCCAAAATGTTCATTCTTTGTTTTCCTTTCTTTCTTTCTTTCTTCAGTTGTAAAGAAATTGTTTTTTGAGGAAAACATTTCAGGAATCTTCTTCATATAGTGGACTTCTATGGTGCCCCCAAATTTGATCTTCCAAAATGTAGTTTAAATGCAGCTTCAGAGGGCTCTAATCCCAGCTAAGGAACAAGTGTCTTATCTAACAAAATGATTGGTTATTTTCTAAAAAAAAATTGTACAATTTGTATGCTTTTTAACCTCAAATGCTTATCTCATCTAGCTCTGCGATGTGCACTCTGTGTACTCTGTGCACTCCGGTTCAATATAGTTAGGGTAGGTCGAAAAACTCCCGTCTCATTTTCTCCTTCAACTTCAAAATTGTCCTATATTGCTGCAGAAGTACCGACCCAGTGTTTACAAAGTGAACATGCAAAGAATGTCAAACATCCTTTACAAAAAAAGGTAAAACAGCAATGTAGGACGACTTTGAAGTTGAAGGAGAAAATTAGTTGAGTTTTTTGACATACCCTAACTGCATCACAGATCTGGACGAGATGAGCATTTGTGGTTAAAAAAGTGTATTGTGGAATTTTTTTTAGAAAAAAGCCAACCATTTCGCTACATAAGACTCTTCTTCCTCGGCTGGGGTCGTTTAGAGCCCTTTGAAGCTGCATTTAAACTGCATTGTGGAAGTTCAAACTATATGGAGTTAATCCCTGAAATGTTTTTCTCAAAAAACATAATTTCTTTACAACTGAAGAAAGAAAGACATGAACAGGATGACAAGTGGGTGAGTAAATTATCTGTTCTGGAAGTAAACTAACCCTTTAATTTCTTTTAAATCAAAATCATACTGACCCCAAACTTTTGAACGGTGGAGAGTATTTAATCAGTTAACATCTCATGCAACGACTGTACATGGTTGACTTTATTTTAGACTTTTTATTTTAAGGAAGAACCAAAACCACACCGAATTCACTTTGTGATGAGCATATACTTTATTGTCAGTGTTCAACATTCCAGAATGTGATGCGTGTGCAGCATATGTTTAATACAAGAACAAAAACATACTGCTCAAAACAGCTACAACGCAAACTGGTAATAACTGCTCACGTGAGTTGCACGTCAACTCACAACTGGTCCAAAGAAAAATCCTTGAGAAACGTGCAAAAGAGAAAACACACTTATACTTATTAAGGTGCTCGAGAACAACACAGTAAGGTGCTCCAAACAGTGATAAACTTTCTCAGAATCATTTAATCAACTTCTTCAATGGTTGGTCCAGAGGATCCACCTCCACCAGGGGCACCTCCAGCTCCTGGGAAGCCTCCAGGCATTCCTTCTGGCATCCCACCTGCGCTCTGGTACAGCTTGGTGATGATCGGGTTGCACACCTTCTCTAGTTCCTTCTGCTGATGCTCAAACTCGTCCTTCTCCGCTGTCTGTACACAAATGACAAGGAAGTGCGTACTATAGATGCATGAAGATCACTCAGACACAAAAGTTGAGAAGCATACCTGGTTTTTATCCAGCCAGCTTATGACCTCATTGCACTTGTCAAGGATCTTCTGCTTGTCCTCGTCACTAATCTTGCCCTTGAGTTTCTCATCTTCAACGGTGGACTTCATGTTGAAAGCGTAGGACTCAAGGCCGTTCTTGGCAGAAACCTTTTCTCTTTGGACATCGTCCTCGGCCTTGTACTTCTCAGCTTCTTGGACCATGCGCTCAATGTCCTCCTTGCTTAGACGTCCTGGAAAGGTTGGGACCATTGATTAGGATTTAGGTTTCTAATAGTAAAAGACACTCAGGAGTTCAAGAGTTATGCTAGAGTTACCTTTGTCATTGGTGATGGTGATTTTGTTCTCCTTGCCGGTGCTCTTGTCTACAGCAGAGACATTCATGATGCCGTTGGCATCAATGTCAAAGGTTACTTCAATTTGGGGGACGCCACGAGGAGCAGGAGGGATGCCCGTCAGCTCGAACTTTCCCAGCAAGTTATTATCCTTAGTCATTGCTCTTTCACCCTCATACACCTAGAAGAATCAATAAATGTGAAACTTTGCTATGGACCAAAAACAGCACACAGATCACCTGCTCACCTGAATGAGGACACCAGGCTGGTTGTCAGAGTAGGTGGTAAATGTCTGTGTTTGTTTGGTTGGGATGGTAGTGTTACGTTTTATCAGGATGGTCATGACACCACCAGCAGTCTCAATTCCCAAGGACAGAGGAGTAACATCCAGGAGCAACAGGTCTTGGACATTCTCAGACTTGTCTCCAGACAAAATAGCTGCCTGGACAGCTGTAAAACAGGAAATATGTCTCTAACAGGACATTCTTAGAAGAATAGCCCATTCAAAACTATGTCCGTTTTGATTACCTGCTCCGTATGCGACAGCCTCATCCGGATTGATGCTCTTGTTCAGTTCCTTCCCATTGAAGAAGTCCTGCAGCAGTTTTTGGATCTTTGGGATACGGGTGGACCCTCCAACAAGGACAATGTCATGAACCTGAGACTTATCCAGTTTGGCATCACGAAGGGATTTCTCGACCGGATCCAGTGTGCCACGGAAGAGATCGGCATTGAGCTCTTCAAAACGAGCCCTGGTGATTGAAGTGTAGAAGTCGATTCCCTCATAAAGAGAGTCGATTTCGATGCTGGCCTGAGTGCTGGAAGACAAAGTGCGTTTTGCCCGCTCGCACGCCGTGCGCAGCCGACGGACGGCCCTCTTGTTGTCACTGATGTCCTTTTTGTACTTGCGCTTGAATTCGGAGATGAAATGGTTGACCATGCGATTGTCAAAGTCTTCTCCGCCAAGGTGAGTGTCTCCAGCTGTAGACTTGACCTCAAAGATGCCATCCTCAATAGTAAGGATGGACACATCAAAAGTGCCACCACCAAGATCGAAGATCAAGACGTTTCTCTCAGAACCAACCTGGTACCAGACAAATAAATCAGTTGTACTTAACATTTACGGCTTTAGTTTTTTGTATAGTAAAAGTAACGCTCTTACTACTCTTACAATGCGGAAAAACGTGGACAGAATTTACTGTATAACATGGAATGTGTCATGTGCCAAATTTTGGATGAATAAATTAAAAGTAGGTCAATATTAAGCTGCATGTTCTGCGTGTCTCTTTGTGAATGAATGGTGTAGACGCACAGTTTAATTTACTGCACGCATAATGAAGTGCGTGTGTTTTCCTCAATGTTTTCGATCTCTGCCGCCTCAGTATATGAGTACATGAATACATGAATATGATCTCAAGAACTGTTCTAAAAGTAATTTCATGAGCATTTTACCTTTTCTTTTAAGAAAAACTATCATCATATACAAACAGAAGCTTAGATTCTTCAGAGCAACCTGTCAAAAGTTGAGTTTAACTTGAAGAAATTGTGACAGAAATGTATTACTCAATGCATTGATAGTACTTTATTAAAAATGTTTTTTAGGAATATTTACCTGAAAAATTATTTACCAGAATTTATTTACCAGAAAAATGTAAATAGACAACACAGTATTTCAGAAAAAAAAAAAAGTTTCATATTTTAAATACATATAAAATGTATTTAAAATATAACATTTACTTAAAACAAATAATTAAATTAATACAATTTAATGAAAATGAAATCCAGAAATTAATGTAAAACACAAAATTTGGTAAAAATAAAACTGAATGTGATGAAAAAAAAAAAAGTATTTCATAGGGCCCTAAAAATTTCATTTTTGTTAAACGTTTAATAAAATGCTGTTCAGTTGTGTAAGTTTCATGATTTCAATTAATTAAACATGCTTTTTGATTAATATATTTTATTGGAACCATTAAAGAGAGTCTAGAAAAAATTTAATGGAAAAAAAAATGGAATCCAGGTAACTTAAAACTAGAGATGCACCGATTGAAAATGAACACAAATTTACATCTGCATCTTAACTCAAGCTACTATCAAATTTGTATTTCTAAAAGACAAAAAAAATTGTATTATTATTATTATTATTATTATTAGGCAACACAAATGTTCAATGATTTGAAACAACTCTATTCATTAGAACATCCAGAACTAAAAAATTATTTTCAAAAGTAATAAAAATTTGACTGATCACTTGTTGGCCATATTGCCTACTTACTTTCTTGTCCAAGCCATAGGCAATGGCAGCAGCAGTTGGCTCGTTGATAATTCGTAGAACATTGAGGCCAGAGATAGTCCCAGCATCCTTTGTGGCCTGGCGCTGAGAGTCATTGAAGTAAGCAGGTACCGTAATAACAGCATTCGTGATGGTCTGTGAACACAGAATCATGTCTTTCATTAAGTGTAACATTGTGACTCTGTTCAGATAACACTTTCCCCCCCCACAAATGTTTAAGATATGTTATTCAAACAGGTCTCCTTCACGCTCCAACAAACTGCTGTATGTCAGTGTTGACAGGTTAGACATGTCAACATCTTTACACCTACAACAACAAGGGAGAACCTACTTTTCCAAGGTATGCCTCAGCAATTTCCTTCATCTTTGTAAGCACCATAGAAGAAATCTCCTCTGGGTAAAAGGTCTTGGTCTCCCCTTTGTATTCAACTTGAACTTTTGGGCGTGAGCTGTCATTTATAACAGTGAACGGCCAATGCTTCATGTCTGACTGCACAACAGCATCATCAAACCTCCGTCCAATCAGCCTTTTTGCATCTAGGGAAACGAAAATGGCAACAAATTCAGAACATGTGCAACTCAAATTCTTGCTAATAGCAATAAGCCAGTAATTATTTTTCCAATAAATAAGCTAATAAATATGTTTGTAAGTGTCACAAATTCATACTATTTTACACAATCTCAAAATTATATCATGCATAAAGCCACTTACCAAAGACTGTATTGGTGGGGTTCATTGCTACTTGATTTTTGGCAGCATCTCCAATCAGCCTCTCTGTGTCTGTGAATGCTACATAACTTGGTGTGGTCCTGTTACCCTGGTCATTGGCAATGATTTCAACTTTGCCATGCTGAAAAACCCCCACGCAGGAGTAGGTGGTCCCCAGATCGATGCCAACTGCTGGTCCCTTCGACATGGTTTCTGCTGGCAGCAAACAAACATCATGGCATTCAACCCAAGCCTTCCAGATAAGGGATGTATGTTTGTTTTACATCCTATTCCTAGCTTAATTTTTTGTTTACACTATGCGACTGTTTACTCAAAAGCTTTATTGGCACACTAGACGACCCTGTGGCCTGCACGGACCGCAGAGCGGATCAGCTGTCACTGTGTTAAAAGAGCCACTTCAAACAGAGCTGAGGAAAGCACTTCACAACAGCTTTGTCATTCCTTCAGTTTCATTAGTGATTACATTCGCCTGTTTACTCATTTACTCATGTCGTTCCAAACGTATTTAAATGACTTTCTTCTGTGGAAAACAAAAAAAAAAGTCACTTTCATGTCTTTCAAACGAAATATTCATTTTGGGTGAACTATTCCTTTAAGACAATTGACTGCCTCTGAGGGAAACTTAAAGTCCAGTTTCCTGTCGTTTGCTCCAAACTATTATGCAACATTTGTGATTTCTGTAAGCGTTCCTGAATTGGAGAAACTGGGAGTGTCTTATTCTGGAATCATCTGCTGCTAGAACATTCCATAAACCCGAATCAAGCGCGCCAAGAGAACGTTCAAATGACATAAATTCTTAACGTTCTAGAACATTCCATATTATCGCTAGCTTAGTATGCAGATCCATTGCATATTAAAATAACATTTACCTAGCGCTATTAAAATTTGATTTTTCCCTCGTGTTGAAAATGTTAACGGAATGACAGTGGCTGAGGCTCTCATTCCCTAACATTTCGCCTATCTTTATGATCTACGGAAGAAATAAAGTCTTTGTGACAACATGCGGATGAGTAAACGATGACAGAATTTTGACTGATGAGTAAAATGCACGTTACCGTTAAGTTGCTAAACTAACGTTATCAAGCCAGAACAGCTTCGAGCTCGACGCATCTTTGTATGTTTTAGTATTACAACATTAGCAACTGTGCAATAAGTTTATTTTTAAAAAGAAAACCTACACTTGTAACTTTCCGTGGATAATAACAGTAATCAAAATTCTCACCAAAAACGCTGTGAGTCTGTCAATCACCTGAGGAATCGCAGCTCCCGACGCGCTTGATGTCTGCAGCAGAACGGCGCTGTACTGCGCTTTAAGACTTCCTGAGAACAGTCCAGAACATGAAACGAGCGCAGCAGCCAATCACGTCGCACGACCGCTGAAGCGTTAAGTGATGGAGAACGCCAGCAGAATTCAGCCCATTACACAGCAGAATGTTCTTAAAAGGAGGAAAATGTCGGTCCATAGAGTTCTAGAACATTCCCAGATAATTTAAAGTACTTTTTTTTGCACTAATCCGGTCAAATGATTAGTCATGGTTGTGTCAACGAATAACGATCAGATTAAGCATTAAAAACCGGCCTGAAGTAGTTTTATAAATGTGCACGATGAAAAAAATATAAATGATTCAATAAAATAAGAACAGAAGCAATTTCAAATACAAGTTATTGGTCGATACACCCGAGAAATGCCCTCAGGGTAAAACATAGCTCCTTCTTGCTCCCATTTTGCTCGGCCGTTGTCTTTATTTCATTTCGAAAACCTAAATACCAGGTCGCGGCAAAATCCCTGGAGTTAAAAACCTCTAATGATATTATCGTCATAAGTAGATCGAAATACTTTTCTTAACTTAAAGGATTTGTTACATTTGATGCTTAAGTTACTGACACGGGATCGCGCCGTTCTTATGGTTACCTCCTCAGGTCGGCTCGATTTCTGCTGGCGAGTTTTCTAACTTTTGTGTTCACTGAAACATAAAATCTATATATACTGTGTAAAAAGAATACATAAACTTGAGAACCCAGCCTTTTGGTTCACTGGTGTTTGCTAGCACTGATATCTAAATGCTCTATTACACGCCACGCCCCTTGAAATGATGTCAGACGGAATCAATCTATCTATCTATCTATCTATCTATCTATCTACCCTAGTGAAAAAATCAGCATATGCTGGTAGGTATGTTTTGATGCTGGAATGCTGGTTAGGTAGGTTTTGATGCTGGTTTAAGCTGGTCCTTTGGTGGTTCATGCTGGTCCTTGACCAGCAACATGACCAGCAAAAACCAGCGAAAGACCAGCTTAAACCAGCTAAGGACCAGCATAAACCAGCTAAGGACCAGCATAAACCAGCAAAGGACCAGCTTAAACCAGCATCAAAACCTACCTAACCAGCATTTCAGCATCAAAACATACCTACCAGCATATTCACCAGGGTATCTATCTATCTATCTATCTATCTATCTATCTATCTATCTATCTGTCTGTCTATCTGTCATCTATCTGTCTGTCTGTCAATCGATTTATCCATCTATACATTTGTCTATAAATCTGTCCATCTGTCTATCTATCTACCAATCTATCTGTCAGTCTGTCTGTCTGTCTGTCTGTCTCTATCTATCTATCTATCTATCTATCTATTTACCTACCTGTCTGTCTCTAGCTATCTGTCTGTCTATCTGTCTTTCTCTATCTGTCTAGCTATCTGTCTGTCTGTCTATCTATCTGTCTGTCTCTATCTGTCTAGCTATCTGTCTGTCTCTCTGTCTGTCTATCTATGTATCTGTATCTATCTATCTGTCTGTCTCTATCTGTCTAGCTATCTGTCTGTCTCTCTGTCTGTCTATCTATGTATCTATCTATCTATCTATCTGTCTGTCTCTCTATCTGTCTAGCTATCTGTCTGTCTCTCTGTCTGTCTATCTATCTATCTATCTATCTATCTATCTGTCTGTCTCTGTCTGTCTAGCTATCTGTCTGTCTGTCTGTCTATCTATCAATCCATCTATCTATCTATCTATCTATCTATCTATCTATCTATCTATCTATCTGTTTACCTACCCAGCTGTCTGTCTGTCTCTATCTATCTAGCTATTTATCTATCTATCTATCTATCTATCTATCTATCTTTCTGTTTACCTACCCAGCTGTCTGTCTGTCTCTATCTATCTAGCTATTTATCTATCTATCTATCTATCTGTCTATCTATCTGTCTATAAATGCATACATATATTCTCTTTTATAAATCAATGCTGTCTTCTTGACGTTTTAGATGATATGTGGAATGTGTAAATTTGGCTTAATATACAAATGATAAATAAATACGGGTCCCACTTTATCTGTTGTCCCACATTACCTGTATTCACCCTTATATTACACTAGGACACTTGTATTTATTTATTTATTCATTCAGTACTGCTAAATGAGACTGTGGTTAACTGTGGTTATTAATATTTTCATTTTATAATGTATTTTTTTCTTTGTTTACCTATTATACATTTCTTATTGTGTGGCAATGCAGTATAGCTGCCCTGAAAATCAGCTACATCAGCAAGATGCCACAAGGTGGCATAGTCACGAAAACCCCTGTCAGTCAGAGAGCTGTCACAGTTGTCAATAGTGTACATGATGTCAGAAAGACAATCACTCCACATACAGTGAAAACAATCCGTGACAGTAGAAACTAAATGTCCGATAAAGAAGATGCAAGTATTGTATAGAGGGTGTGATGAGTTGAGCCTAAACAGAAAGCATAGCAGAAGCTGGACACACCCTTGAGCACCAGACAAAGCAAAGTGGTTGATAATTTCAAATCCTCTGGGATGTGATATTTTCAACAAAAGTGAGTTCAATCAGAAAACGGAATGTCATTGTATCGTTTTATTCACAATAGCTTTTTGTACCTGACCTGGATACAGCTAAAGGGCAGACAAGCATACAATAATGACCTTGTCATAAAAACAACGTAAAGTCTGAAATCACCATAAACTTTACATTCACCTAATTCTCACAGGTTAAACAAACCTATATGGAAAAATAATTTCTAGAAAATTATTACCCGTTTTTTATTAGTAATTTCCACCAGTATAAAATACTTTTTATTTACAATGGCGTTCAAAAGTTTGGGATCATTACGATTTTTAATGTCTTTTAAAGAATGCTCATCAAGGCTGCATTTACTTGATCAAAAATACAGAAAGAAACAGTAATATTGTGAAATATTATTAAAATAATGGTTTACAATTTTAAAATATTTTAAAATATAATTTATTCCTGTGATGCAAAACTGAATTTTCAGCATCATTACTCCAGTCTTCAGTGTCACATGATCTCTCAGAAATCATTCTAATATACTGATTTATTACTTTTACTTTATATCAGTTCAACACATCCACTGTGAATAGAAGTATTAATTTCTTTAAAAGAAAAAAAAAGAAAGGATAAAAATGTACTGATCCCAAACATTTGAATGGTAGTTTATACTATTACAAAATATTTATATTTTACATAAATGCTGTTCTTTTAACTTTGTATTTATTAAAGAATCCTGAAAAAAGTATCACAGGTTCCAACAAAATATTAAGCTGTTTTCAACACTGATAACAAATCAGCATATCAGAATGATTTCTGAAGGATCATTTGACACTGGACTAATTGCATCACAGGAATAAATTACATTTTAAGATATATTCACATATAAAACAGTTATTTTACATCGAAATAATATTGATTATTTTTGATTAAAAATGCAGCCTTGATGAGCATTTTAAAAAGCATTAAAAATTATACTGAATCCAAACTTTTTGAATAGCAGTGTTTGTTTATCATGAAATATTATTGTTATGGCTCTGTCTTTTTCCCTTTATTTGTATGTATACTTGATTTGACCTGTATTGAAAGGGGGCTTGGTTTCATCAAGGGAATGTCTTGTGTGTGCTTGCTGTCCTAAGAAAGGAACAGCGGGTACCTTTTTGTTAAACGTGTTTAAAAGTGTTTAACTATGATGTAAGTAGTAGTGTTGGTGCCAATATTCATAAAAAGAAATTCTATCTCTAAAATCCCTTGTTAAGTGACCAGCACTTTACCTGGCGACAAAGTGACTACACCCGCCAAACATTATACACCACAGTTAAAGCATATTCCATTGTGAAGCAAGTGGAAAACACAATAAAAATTGTGAGGACAGTTGACTATACAAACTATAGATTTGAAAATACTATCTCTTATATCTCTTATGTTTCTTTTAGGGCTGTCAAACTATGAATCTCGATTAATTGCATACAAAATAAAAGCTTGAGTTTGCCTGATGTGTACTTCGTGTAATTATTATGTATATATAAACGCAAACACATTCATGTACATATTTAAAAAATATTTACAAGTATTACTATATTTTTTATATAATTTATTTTATATATAAATAAAAATATTTTGTACATAAATAACATTACATTATTTATATATACATAATAATTACACACAGTACACACACATATATTAGGCAAACTCAAACTTTCATTTTGTATGCGATTAATTGCATACAGCCCTAGTTTCTTTATGTCAAAATCTCTTCTCATTTCAAATCAAGTTTTATACCCTTATTTAATTTGTTATAGAGAGTTCACCCAAAAATTTTGTCATTATTTACTATTTTTGTCGTTTCTAACCTGTATAACTTTTTTTTTTTTTTCTGTGGGAACACCAAAGAAGATATATTGAAAATATTGGTTCTCTCAAACAGTTTTGGTTTACATGACTTGTATAGGGAAAAAAAAAAAACATCTCTCATACATTTTATTAAAATAATTTCTTTTAAGTTTCACAGAAAATACTGCTTCAGATGAGGGCATACAGGGTTGGGTGGAAAAATAATGCCAGAATTTTCATTTTCGGGTGAGCTATGCCTTAATAAAAAGCAAATAATTATGTAAATAAATGTATATTAAATTAATTAATTATGATTAATTATTTTATTATGAATAAGATTTCTACTTCGTCAAATATTAAAACCGAAATAAATATGTATATATGCACAATGGTGTTATACATATCTATTATTAAGCTTTTGAATGATTTGAGTGAATAGAATCAGTTGAAATCTTAAGACCTTAATGAGGATAGAGTTCTGGCATACTTTTATTGCCTTGTACCAGTTTCAGGTGTGGTTCTAGCAACTATCTGTTCAATCAACAATATTGATGACAAAATTGTTTTGTAAACTTAGTTACCAGGTCTGAATAGATATCAGCGGGGAGATCGCTGGAGAGTCTCATGTTGCTGTCTTTTGTCACGCCCTTCTCATCTGTATAAATACCGAATCTGGAAGAATCTGCAAGAAAAGAAGGAGAAGTTACTTATCAAGGGTTTGTAGATCCAAAAAGGTAACGTTTCTTTTATTCTCTAAACTGATTTAGATGGCATAACAAATGTTTGCTTTTTTATAATACTTTAACACTGATATGATAATGTTTTTATTTAATGATTTAAATATAAAAAAAAGTATTTGGGGAAAGGATTTTTTATTTTTTATTTTCTAATAGTTTGTCTTCTTTAGTTTGTCTCAGGATGATCAGAATAGTCCAGCTGTTGTGTCTTGCTGGCCTTCTTCTACAGTGTGAAGGTCAGGGTCTCCAAACATGCCTCACTCACAACACGTACAGACCGGCAGGTTAGTATACTTTCTCTAGGTATACTGCAAAACCAATTTTCTTAATCAGATTTGTCTTATTTTCCAGTAAAAATTATGCAAACATTGTGAAAAAAATGATACATGTACTTGAGAAGCAAAACTGCAGAAGATATAAGAGTGTTTTTTAATTTTATAGATATAAGGGTGTTTTTTTAAAAAAAAAAAAAAAACACTGGCAAATAAAAAAAAAAAATTAAGAAACAAAATTAAAATGATCTTAGACACTTTTGCTCCTCAAATACATGTATCTTGTTTGAATGATATTTTGATTTTTATGCTAGAAAAAAAGACAAAAATACTGATTAAAATGGACAGAAAACAAAATCATGCATTCATGTGAGTCACATTAATGCAGGAGCAGCTTGAGTAACAGAATATTTATATATCTTTCAGATAACTCCGATATAACAGTGGTGTGTGGAACCGATTATATGTTTTTAAGAGTTTACATTTGCCCAATGTATTTTGGGGGATACAACGAATCACTAATGGCACTCAATGCCAAGTTTAACATCCCGGCCTGCCGTGGAGTAGCGGACTGGACCGTCAATCCTCCCGTCTTGCTTTTTAACTTCTCAATCTCTCAGGAGGCGCTCACCCTTTGTGGCAACAATATGAACGTAAGAGCTTTTTACATTAAAACAATCAACTTGTAATCTTTTAATCCTACAGATTTCCATAATGTGTGTGTGGATTGTTTGTCGGTTAGATTACAAGTCAAGTGGGATCAGGAGTATTCTCAGACTTCTCCCAAATCCAGTCGGTTAATGTCTCTGGATTAATCAATTCCTGGGATCCGAGCACCACCACTATCACTTACAGGCAACAACTGATGTACCAGTTTTCATGTCTGTATCCACTGCAGTATTTAGTCAACAACACTGAGCTGAGCGTGTGAGTATAAATGGCAAGAATCTGCTTCTCGTTTGAGGTTTCGGTACTGTAATTTTTGTGACAAAGCATCTCTTCGTGCTAACAGGTCAGGAGTGAGTCTAGCAGTAAAGGACAACAATGGCACATTCATCAGTACTCTAAGCATGGCTCTTTACAGTGTAAGGATCTTTACATTAAATCAGTAAATTAGTGAATACAACTATCTTGACATCCTCTCTTTATTTTGAATGTTTTTTAGAGTGCCAACTATACTACCAAACTCCAAATACCAGGATCCGGGCTGCAGTTGAAAACTCGCATATATGTGCAGGTCAAGGCAACAAATCTCACAAACAAGTAAGAATTCAACTCTGCAGTAATTTAGTATTGTTTATATAGTATTTTAATGCCAAGTTCTGTCATGGCACGGGCTGATGTAAGATGTCTGTTAAAGATCACTTGATCTGTAAAGTATCTGCTGTGTACAAACGTCTGGCAGACGTCTGTAAGATGTCAGTATTACATACATTCTAAATCATAAACATCTTGAAGACATCTAACAGACGTCTATTTGACATCTGAGAGGAAACATCCTACCCAGATAGCACGCGTACGTCTGCAAGATGTCTGTTAAAGATCACTTGATCTGGAAAGCATCTGTTGTGTGTAAACATCTGACAGATGTCTGTAAGATGTCAGTTTTACATACATTCTAAATCATAAACATCTTAAAGACATCTAATAGACGTTAATTTGACATCTGATAGGAAACGTCCTATAGACATATTGCAGATGAGCAAACAATCTAAAAATTACCTCTTGCAGATGTCAAATAAACGTCTCCGTGATGTATATGTGCTATCAGGGAGAGTTCATCCCCAGATAGCACACGTACGTCTGCAAGAAGTCCAAGAAGTCTGTTAAAGATCATTTGATCTGGAAAGCATCTGCTGTGTACAAACATTGAACCACATGTGTACATTAACATTGTGATATCCATTACCATGCTAAAATCTTCAGAGAGTTGAAAATCTTCCAATGTTTATTTCAATAGTCTTGGTTTTAGTTAACAATACCAACACTGCAACTGCTGATTATACATCTTGTTATTGTGTATTGTAAGGTTCAATGTGTTGCTGGACCGTTGCTATGCCACAACAAGCCCATATCCAACCAGCAGCACCTCTTATGATCTTTTTGTTGGGTGAGTCATTCATAAAAAGCAGAATGAAAGCAGTTAAGAAGACACTTTAATTCTCTTGTGAGAATCACATCTATTGTTGTTTATAGGTGTATTCGTGATGCCCAGACAAAGATTGATTGGAATGGGATATCCCAGGAAGCTCACTTCTCCTTTGAGGCTTTCCGCTTTGTGGAACACAAAAACTTGACCGTCTCCACTTTCTACCTGCATTGTGCTACCCGACTCTGTGAGAACTCCACTTGCGCCTCCTTGCTACCGGTAATTAACTTGTGCTTATCTGATGAATTGTTTACCTTAGATTAGTTTAAGTTTGGCTCAACTCATGTGTTTGTGGTTTGTGTGGATTTCATCAGACCTTTTTTTTGTGTGTGTTTTCATAGAAATGCGTTAGGAAAAGAGAAGCAGAATCTCCAGAGTACAACTCTACAACTGATGTTGCCATGGTCTCCTCAGGACCAATCAGAACCAGAGTTGACAACGGTACAAAGAATGATATGATAGTTATACAAAAATAACTAAAGTTACTGATTTGTATTGATTTTGAATTCTTTTCCACTTCTTCTTCAGGTGGCCTTGTAACCACAAGACGTAAGAATTCACTCATTTTAATGACTCCTCATCTGAATAGTTCTATTAATGTTTTGTTATTATGATGTGATTTAATATTGATTTATCTTCCTATAGTTACCTCATCAGCGCCCATCCCTCAGCTGACGTATGTTGGTGTAGCCACTGGCCTGCTGAGCTTCTTTCTGTTTGACTGGTTGTCTACATTTGGACTTGCACAATGATCTCCATCAGGATTTGGGAATTCCTCATCACTTGATTAGAAGATATCTCACCTGTTCCATAAATGTGAGAAAATATATTGTGTGTCAGTTATTAGCACCTCTATTTTCCAATTTAATGTGGTAGACAGACAATTGTTTTGCAGTTTTTATTTTCTTCTGTTCAACGATCTTCTATGAGAACAAGAAAAAATAGACATATTCAATATGTAGTTTATATATTTTTGTTCTATTGATAAGTCTATAATGCATGTAACACTGCTTTGGGGGAAAATGTTTGCACTATGAATGTAACAGTTTTACGTTTAAACTTAAATAAAAATATTAGAATCTGTCTTTGTTCCCTTGATTTTCACTCAGCCAGGTTATCACTGAATGTTAGGATTTCAATCATTAGCAGTTTAATGTTCATTTAAAATATTTGTTTGCATAACATCAAACACAACTGCACAAAAAGTTTAGTATTTAAGACTATCATAATATAAACATGCATATACTGCTTATAAATACTATTTTAAAGCTCCACTGAAGTGTTATTCGGTGTGTTCACATAAGTTTAACTGAAACAGGAAGACAGGATGGACATATCATGCAGTCCTGCCCCCTTTTTTAAACAGCCAGTAGCATTTTGTTCATATCACAGCTTGGGCCAAAGCCACTGAGCTCAGTAAAGTTGCATTTGACAGCATATGGCAGCCACAATCTCATCCATATCACTATAAAATATAGCATTCTGTGTAAAATGGGTCCAATACGTTTTATGGTCAATGCCGACTCGCGCATATGATCCACCCCATGCTATTGTGTCTCTGGATCGGAGCAGACTGCAGTGTACGCGGGAAACCAGACTTCTTTTACCCCAACATTTACACTGTCTGAATCGTTCCCTATCCCCTTATACCAGGGGTCACCAAACTTGTTCCTGGAGGGCCGGTGTCCTGCAGAGTTTACCTCCAACTTTTCTCAACACACCTGCCTGGAAGTTTCAATTATACCTAGTAAGACCTTGATTAGCTGGCTCAGGTGTGTTTGATTAGGGTTGGAGCTAAACTCTGCAGGGACACCGGCCCTCCAGGACCGGGTCTGGTGACCCCTGCCCTATACAGTGCACTACGTGCCATTCACCATACAGAAAATACTAATTCTGTGAACAAGTGACTGATTTCAGTAGCAGCTTGAGTGTCTATTTATAGTAGCGTTTCTCAACGGGGGCGGTACCGCCCCCCAGGGGGCGTTCGGACAGCATCGGGGGGCGCTGGAAGCAATATTTTTGAAAGGGGGGCGTTGAGCTGTTCCTGGGGGGCGTTTGGTCAAGACGAGTTTACTCCAAAGATGTATGACCTGAAACTTGCAAAAGAAAATGGTCTGCCACATCCTAACGCTGTCTTTACTGGATACATCAAAACGCACTTTCTACATCTATTTCTCAACTTGTCGGTAGCGCAGGCGCGTGGAATCCCGCAGGCAGAAATAGAACGCGGCATCCGTTTACTGTAGCGCTCGCGCTCAGTTGTTACTGAACGACTGATTATAACGGGATCGATGTGCTTTAACACAACGTGTCGCGCTGTTCGCGGCCAGTGTAGAAGTGGTGTTTGCTGCTAGTTTACACCATTACTCCCGCTCCTAGACTAGACGGTGTAACATTTCCTTAGCAACGATTTCCTTTGCTTGACTTTCTGTAGCGCAGCCGCTGCGTCAAAACAATAGCAAACATTTATACACGATAAAGCAAGAGATGTTTTTTCTTGTTTAGAAAAAAATAATATTAATACTTTTTGTTTGCTGATTGGCTGCAGTTGGTTTGAATACCAAATTTCTAAGTTTATTCAAAGCTCACAATTATAGCCTAATTTATATCCACGTGGCTTTTTTGCTCCTTTTTTGCTTCTAATGATAATGATACTTCAAATGATAAATCAAAAATGTGATGAATGTCATGCGCCATTTAATGACATTAAAAAAATAATATTATGTATGAGCTGTTTTAAGGGTTAAGATACATGCTTTCAAAAGGGGCCTATATATTATAAATAAAATATAGCCTATAATATACACTAGCATTAAAAAAGGTCAGTATGATTTGTTAATGGGTTCATAAAAAAGGTTGCATTTGTTTGTTTAAAAAAACAGCCTACATTAAAAACAGTAAATCTGCCATTAAAAAAAAAAAACTTTTTATTTGAATACATTTTAAAATGTGTTTTCTTCTCTTGCTAAGCTACAGTATATTACTACAGCTTTCAGTGTCACATGATCTTTCAGAAATTATGCTGATTGTTGCTTAAGAAACATTTCTTATTATTATTATAGCTGACACGACACACTGACAAAAAAGCAAGATTTGAAATTTAATTGACTATAACAAATCCAATGTTTTCACTGGCCAACTTAGTTTTATTTTGTTAATATAAACAAATTTTGAGCCATGATCCAGCTTTGCTTGCGAAGACTGAAAAGCTCCATTTATAGCCAAACATGATTCCCTCACCTATTACCAATTCACCTGCTTGCTGTGTTTCAAAGCAGTTTATTTGGTTATTCTATAACCTTTTCACTTTTATTTTGCCTCTGTCCCAACTTTTTTGAAGTGGGATGCATACTTCAAATAAATAAATAAATAAATAAATATTTTATAAATAAATATGTTTATATTTAGAAAATACATTTAAGTTGGTCAGTGAAAACTTTGGAAATCTTTTCTTCGTACTTTTGTCAATTAAATAAAAGTTAAATAGAATGAACAAATTACAGATTTTATCATTTTACAAAATGTCCCAACTTTTCTAGAATTAGGGTTGTACTTAGTTTTTTTAAAGTAAACTTTGAAATATTCTCACAAAATCTATGAAATATAGTAAAGTAGTAAATATAAAGTAAAGTAAAGCATGAGTAAATGTGGTATTTACTCACCAAAATAACAATGTCCACTGTGTCATTTTTATTTAGTCTTTTTAAATTTGGGGCAACAAGATATATCCACATCTCAACAACACTGAAGCTGTAGCAATGAAAACCACCAACATGCTTAAAAACTCTGTGAATGAATGTTATTACACTTATTTTAAAATCATTTACTCTAAAAAAAAAAGTACTTCATTGTCTTTTTTTGATCGATTCAATGGATTCTTGAAATAAAGTAATTTCCTAAAAATCATAATGACCCCATACATTTGAATTACTGTAAATGTAATAACAGTCCTTATTATAAACACAAAATAATAATAATCAACTTTAATATTCAGTGAGGACAATTAGACTACAATTTATTTGATGGGGGGCGGTGAGGGACCTGGATAATGGGTAGGGGGGCGCTGGCCCAAAAAAGGTTGAGAACCACTGATTTATAGTGTAGGAGCGGGACGCTTCAGATTCTAGAGAGCATTTGATTAGACAGAAAGTTTGCTAACAAGCTGAAGTTCAGGGTGATTGAATGCTTGAATGCTTTGCATCTTAAATGCACATTTTTGTCATTGCTTTGAAACACACTAGCTTACAGATAACCTTAAGGCTAACAATTCATACTGAAAGCCAAAAAAAGGTCAATTTTGATTTCATTTGATTTCTTTAATATGTAAGATGAAAAGGAAATACCATATAAACTATTCTGAAGCCAGTCAGTTCCCTTCAGAGATGTATTCATATAAATCCCACCCCCAGTTGTATAGCGATTTGTTTAACTTCTCAGCTAACTTGAATCGTCACATTTTTTATTGATTTTCAACCAGCTCGGGGTCACATTACATTTTTACATCCTTAGTATATAACCTTTCCACCTTTTTTTTTCAACGCGGAAGTAAGCCTATGGGCGAGACTTCCGGTTCATTAGCTGCTGTATTTAAATAATGAGAAGACAACGTGCAGTTAACAGTAAAACTATTTGCACTACAAACCAGTGTTTATAATTAAGATAATATATTAATATGGTAAGACACCAATTTGCAATATCAAGCAGCAAAACAAGCTGTTTCGTACAGCTTAAAATGGTTGAAAGCAGATGAGACCAGAAGCCAGACTCAAATGGCCGCGCCCACTCTTACGGTAAAAATAATGTGCATTGCTTAAATATTTTAACCTCCATACCAAGAAAAAAAAGAGAAACTCCATGTATAAAAGAAAATCTTGAGAAAAATATCTTCTGTAATGTCAACCTCACGAGAAAGCATTACAAAAAAATACTAATAATGCATGACCTCTTACGGCTTCCGTAGTAAACACCTGCTCCTCGCTACAGACGTTATAATACAATTTCACAATCATACTCTGTTGTGTGAAAATATAAATTTGACAAGACAAGAACACAATTTCTGAGGTAGAGATTATAGTCAGGTATGCTAATGCTTTAATTAATGTGTTGCTAATAATTACTGTGTGGATTTAATTGGAACGATAGGCTTACCCGTATGAGAACATGATTTGTTTATTGTTCAGTTTATAGTTTAGGCTAATTTGTCTTATAACGTTAACTTTTGTTAATTAATGAATACATTTATACTGTGGCTTTGTAACGGAATAACAAACAAACAGTACATTTGTCTTACTATGGGTAATGTTTGGGTAGTCAACATTTGTGGATCAAAAAAGTTAATCAAAGTTGTTCTACAAGAACGGCCATTGTTTTGGTTTGATGAAAGGATTCGATCCACTTCAAATGTTGACTGTATGATAACTATATAACAATTAGGTTAACTTTATTTTTTAAAGATAAATACCAAAATCAACCCCACTCACACTGATCTCAGAAATGCAATCCGTTTATAAGATCTGTGAATCGCTTACAAAAATCTTTCTCTCCCTAAGGAACACATGTTCTTTGTATTTTTTTTTTCTGAAAGAGTGTGTGGAACTTGATGCTGTTTATCTAGTCCTTTGAGACAGGACAGAGTATGTGGCAGCAGCACAGTGTACACATGTTCAGACAGCTCTGCTCCTCTTTTCGGTCTCACCAGAGCTTTTGTTCTGCGAGCGTGACCCGGTCTCACCTCCTCCTTCAGATCCTTGGCTTCTTGCACCAGATTTCAACAGTGGTGCATTGTATTTCTATGCATTGTCAGAATTGCATTGTCATGTAATACAAAGCCGAATACAGCACTGCCTCATGAGGTTTAATTGGTTCAAAATGTCTTAAGTTAACTGTTCGTTTAAATGGTTGAAGATTACGTTGTGTTTTTTAAAGGAAGATGTTTCTGAACTGTAGATGCATGAGGTGTAAACAGCGCTCTTTCCACTAGGTGGTGCTAGTGACCAGGAGTTTCATATACAGTAGTTCCTGACTGAAATGCTCATCTCAGTAGGTAATTGTAGCTATTTTTAAATAACCATTTATTGGCTAAATGATTTTTTTTCTGTTATGGCCGTTGATTCAGAGTGTTTGATCAAAGTAATCTATGATTTATGTGATTGGCTTAAAAACAATCCAGAACTGGGTAGCCAACACAGTAGCAGACTTTAAAGAAATTTCATTGTAGCTCTACACGATCCCAGCCGAGGAATAAGGGTTTTATCTAGTGAAACTTTGTCAATTCCTTACTTTTTAACCATAAATGCTCATCTTGCACTAGTTTAACCTTACACCTTACAAAATCACGCACGCATGACGTAGGCAGAAGTACTGACCCAGTGTTCACAAAGAGAATATGCAAAGAAAGTCAAATGCCCTATACAAAAAAAGGTAAAACAATGATGTTGGAGAATATTGAAGTTGGAAGAGTTTTTCGCCCTAACCTACCTTTTTGAACCAGAGTGATATTTCCAAGGTGATTACTCAGTGTGTGAAGACGTCACAGAGCTAGTGCAAGACGAGCATTTGTGGTTAAAAAGTATATACATTTTTAGCTTTTTAAGAAAATTACCTATCGTTTCACTAGATAAGACCTTTATTCATCAGCTGTGATCGTGTAGAGCCCTTTGAAGATGCATTGAAACTGCAGTTTGGACCTTCAACCTGTTAATCCCCATTGAAGTCCACTATATGGTGAAAAATCCTGGAACAATTTCCTCAAAAACCTTAATTTCTTTCCAACTGAAGAGAGAAAGACATGAACATCTTGGATGACGTGGGTGAGTAAATTATCAGGAAATTTTCATTCTGGAAGTGAACTTCTCATTTAAAATTGTATTCTTCTAGGAAGTACTCATTTTTATGGCTATCCAGATGTTAATTTGTGTATTCTATACATGCAAAAGTGATTTAGTGTACTATATACTACACTAGAAAAAAATGTCACAATATACAAATACCTTTGATATGGCAAGATTTAAAAAAAAAAGGCCCTTCTGCATGGTGAACCAGCTTATAACCAGCTTAAGTTATTTTATTTGTTTGCTTGTAGTACAGTATGTCTTTGAACTTTAATGTTAGTACAGGCATATCTGACAAATAAAGCACTCACTTTGTACATTTTTGGCAACAAATCTATCCCCCCCACAAAGTTTATTACAATAGACATATTCTGCGTCTTCATCCTTTCCCGGTTTAATCATTTTTCGCTTTTGCCAAAGCTTTGGATTTTTGCTTTTTACCCTCAAATAGTATCTGTAAATTTATTCAGCATTGATTTAAAAACCTTCAGCAAAACTTTATTTTGAAGACTTGAACATATACTGCAGTATTTAGACTCAAAAAATATATTATCTTTTCAGGGATTCTCGTTAGCTACATAATTCTGTAATATCTTAAAAACAGATTACTTTAGAAAAACAAGAAAAACATCCACCTTTAGACATTGCTCATAACTTACCTTTATGGAAAGCAATTTGAAATCAGTAAATGATCTCATGTAATATTTTATTACCATTTTGTGTAAGTTCAGTCTCATCTCTGTTCAGTCCTACTGAACAAGCATAGAAGTGAAGGCAATAAATAAATCCAGCTAGAGCCCTGATAGTACACATACATCATGGAGACGTCTATTTGACGTCTGCATTTACGGACGTATTTTGATGAGTGTTTGCTCATCTGCAATACGTCTATAGGACGTTTCCTATCAGATGTCAAATAGATGTCTATTAGATGTCTTTAAGATGTTTATGATTTAGAAAGTATGTAAAACTGACATCTTGCAGACGTCTGTCAGATGTTCATAGACAGCAAATGCTTTCCAGATCAAGTGATCTTTAAAGGAACACACAACACAGAGTTAAACAGCTGAGTTTTAACGTTTTCGAATCCATTCAGCTGATCTCCGGGTCTGGCGGTAGCACTTTTAGCATAGCTTAGCATAGATAATTGAATCCGATTAGACCATTAGCATCTCGCTCAAAAATGACCAAAGAGTTTCGATATTTTTCCTATTTAAAACTTGACTCTTCTGTTGTTACAATGTGTACAAAGACGGACGAAAAATGAAAAGTTGCCATTTTCTAGGTCGATATGGCTACAAACTACACTTGCATTTCCGCATAATAATCAAGGAACTTTGCTGCCGTACCATGGGTGCAGCAGGCGCAATGATATTACGCAGCCATCAAGTCTGCTGGCAGCAACTCTGCATCTATACAAACTTAGTGCCAGTCACTTTCAGGCGCTGTGTAATATCATTGCGCCTGCTGCACCCATGGTACGGCAGCAAAGTTCCTTGATTATTACGCCGGAATGAGAGTATAGTTCCTAGACATATCAGCCTAGAAAATCACAACTTTTCATTTTCCGTCAGTCTTCGTACACAATGTAACTACAGAAGAGTCCAGTTTTACATAGGAAAAATATCGTCATTATATATGGTAATTTTTGAGCAAGATGCTAACAGTACAATCAGATTCAATTATCTATGCTAAGCTATGCTAAAAGTGCTACCGCCAGACCCGAAGATCAACTGAATGGATTCGAAAATGGTAAAACTCAACTGTTTAACTCTAGGGAAGTTGGACAATGAGCCTATTTTCAAAAAAGTGGAGTGTTTCTTTAACAGACATCTTGCAGGCGTACGTGTGTTATCTGGGAGAATATCTACCCTGATGGCACACATACATCACAGAGACGTCTATTTGACATCTGGAAGACGTTTTTTTTTTAGAGTTTGTGCTCATCTGCAATACGTCTATAGGACGTGTCCTATCAGATGTAAAATAGGTGTCAATTAGATGTCTTTAAAACATTTATGATTTAGAATGTACATAAAACTGACATTATGCAGACATCTGTCAGATGTTCGTAGACAGCACATGCTTTCCAGATCAAGTGAACTTTAACAGACATCTTACAGACATACCTGTGCTATCTGGGAGAATATCTACTATCCGGAAACCAAATACATGTTAATGTCAGGTCTAATGGGAAAAAACCTATTATACTACTAAATCATAACAAATACAAGATATTATATGTGAAAAAATATTATTTGAAAGATGGGCTAGAATAAATGTCCTTGTAATCTCATTTCCATGTGTTTTTGGCTGCTGTTACCATTCTCAGTGGTAACATGGCCTCCACCCATTCATTGGGAGATTCCATCATTCTCCTCCATAAAGCCACTTCCTCTGCTGTAGAGTCCATCCAGTCTACCTGTACTCCGTAACTCTTGCCTGTACACAAAATCCACTTTTAAATGCATATAGTTATTCATGTTAATATGTATTTTATATGCGTTTATGTTTATAGATCTCAGAACATCCAACACTGGACTGCACCTGTGCCCATGCCGAGTCTCAGGCCTCCGAGAATGTGATTGGCTAGTCGGTCACGGTCCCAAACGGTAAGCTCCACACAAGCCTCTTTCAAATCCTCTGCCCTGAAGCCATCATACACCATAGTGTGGTTAAACATGGGGTTGACTGTTCTCTTCAGCACCCGAGTTTTCTGACGGCTCTTTTTGCTGGTGTCGGGGAGTACAAAGCTGTGCAAAAAATTAAAAAAACAATTATTTTGATGTTTTTTTTTTAAGAAAAACTCTAATGCCACACAATTACAGTATGATTACATTACAATTACAATATTATTATTACTATTCTTACCATTTTACGTATGGGTCAATAGTTGGGCTTCTGATCAAAGGGAGGTTCTTGCAGTCTTTGACCCAGATATGCACTTCACCAGAGCCAGGAATGTTCTTTGCTGGGTTAAAAAAAGAAACATTAGCATCGATCATTTGACACATCTTTTGACATTCGGTGACATAATGTGCCGTGCTCTGAAAAGAATATTGTGTAGGAAAAAAGTTTCACTCAGAAATTGCTAGTAAAACAGTTACATAGAAATAACAAGTAAACCACTGAATTAACGGTGAATTATTGTGAGAAGTAAATGATTGAAAGAGTGGAACCTTACAGTGGGAAATCTGAGGCAGGAAACGTATGGCCAGTCTCATCTGTCCTCTTAAGTCAGATGGCTGGAGGCTGTTTGTGGTCTGAGAGAAGAGATTCTAGAATCAGAACAAAACAGCTTACAGACTTAATTCAACCAAAAATAAAGCATGCTTTACTTTTGTAGCTCCACTAGATGACACTAGTAGCACAGAAACTGAATACTCCAGCGTACTCCCAACTTTTGCATAGGTTTTGGTCCCAATTTGAGTCTGCTAGATGCTGAAAGTCAGAACCTGTCTCCAGATTTTGGTTCAGTTAGCACTAGTGTATGATGGACACAGGCTCTTGTTTTTTTTTGTTTTTTTTTCAAACATGTTTGATATTTGGATTTTAGGACACAAAATGTTGTTATATGCAACAAGGTGGAATATTTTTAAAGTCTGCGCCAGTAAAACAAAAAATGATTTGGTAAAAAACAAACACACATAACATGAAAGTAATAGAACATGTTTTTATATTTTCATGTATGAAGTATTTAAGTGGCATGGAAGAGAAATTATCAACAAATTCATACTATACCCTTGGTTTAAGAGGTAAAAGCTTCCACTCTGTGTCATTAAAATCCCAAGAGGAGAGGTCAAGCTCTATTTCACCCAGGAAGCTGTTACGACCGAATGTGTCATTGTGCCATGCTGAAAGGTTGAGAACCTGGCACATCAGGTACTCCATTCGAACTCTGTACTGTATGCATCAAATAATAAAATGAACAAATATTATTAGACATTTGGTATAATACATATATGGGAGACTGGGGCCTACATTTCCCAATAGCGGGGCATGTTGTCACACTGGAATCTGCCATTAAATGGGACATCGGATGCAGAATTCACTTTTATATGTTGTTTAAGTGTCTTAGCAATGTGGACACAACCACCCTACAATGATAAAAGTCCATTCACCATTCTCCATTTTTTTTAATCACCAAAAAAACTAAACAAAAATTTTCATCATACTGCTTAGGCCCGACCCATGCCCCATCCATGTCTGCTGACAGACTTCAGACAGACTGTAGCATATTTCCACCTTCAGCCAGTTGTTTGCTGTCCGACATTTTCTTGACACTCGAGCAGCTGTAGCGACAACGTCTTGTGAGCAATGCAGGTGCTTTGTAGATAGATGTAATAGCGTAGTGTATTAGTGTAAGAGTCTTCATTTCTCCCGACATCACAGCCACTGAGGATGTAGTGGATTAGATTTGTTTTTGATAGTAACATGCCAGTGAATACACCAAAAATGGAAGAGAGGGGCGGAGTGAGCAATAGCTCATTTTCATTTAAAGGGCCATGCACCGAAACGGCTTGCTATGACCAGAGCTGTTTTTAACAAGCTAAAAAGGGTGTTGTTTTACACTACCATTGAGGAATTTTAACCAAAGTATGCTGTAGGCATTTCATTAAGACCGTAAATAATCATACCAACTTGTGGAAAACGGGCATCCGATACCACCTTTAAACAGCCTATTATCGACATTACAAATATATCAAATTGTTTGCTTGATATACAATTATTGTAATTACTAAACGCATAAAAAAATGTGACAACTAGCCCTGACTTACTCTATCATTGATGCTCTTACCCTAAGAATCTCATTGTATGTAGGATTTAGTGTTTTCTTCTTCACCGCAGTTTTTCTTTTTCCCAGATTGGCAGGATCAGGTATGAGGTAACTCTTAACATACCTGGAAAACAAAGAACAAGTTCTCCAGAAAGAAACATTTTCTATCTATACTATAATGCTGGGTGGTACTGATATTGCAGTCTTACGGGTCAGATCGATTCCTCTTTGTGTCCACTGCTGCCAGATTCTGGCACTGAACAACAAAGATGTGAAACTCCCGCAACTTGTGCACGTAGTTTAGTGAAAACTGGATGCTTCCTTGAACGTCAACACTGCTGTAGTCACTATTGTACACACTCACAACACTGCCGCTAACCTGAGGATGATGGAGATACAGTATTGAGTAATTCCCAGTACATCAATGTGATTAACATCAATAAATTGGACCATATTAACATTCTAAACTAATTTTGAGGTCTTATTGTGAACAATTCATCAGTGTACACTACCAGTCAAAAGTTTTTGAACAGTAACATTTTTAATGTTTTTAAAGAAGTCTCTTATGCTCACCAAGCCTGCATTTATTTGATCTGTAGTACAGCAATTTTGAAATATTTTACTATTTAAAATAACTGTTTTGTATTCTAATGTTTTAAAATGTATTTATTCCTGTGATTTCAAAGCTAAATTTTCAGCATAATTACTCCAGTCACATGATCCTTCAGAAATCATTCTGATATTTTATTATTATTACAGAAAAACTTTTGACTGGTGGTGTATATAAGCAAAACTGAGAGGTTCTGTTTCCAAAAGAGTTTTGAATAATGAGAATATACTAATTATGTGCACAAACTTGGTAAATAGTTTGGTGTGTATATATATATATATATATATATATAGAATATGAACATACAGATGACAGGGAGGTGGATCCAGAGTAGTTGCTGAGGTCAGTGAATTGTCTGTTATCCCACTGTGGTACACCGCTGCTCTCAGAGTCACTCTCTCCTTCATCACCCTAAAAAGACAGGACAGAAACGGACACTTTAAGCACCATACATTTTTTGTGACCTGGCCTTTTATCATAGATAAAAAGACAACTGAACCAACTTCTTTTTGCAGGAATGAGGGAACTGATTTGCTGAGCTGCTTTAGCTTCTCTGGGTCTGATGTGGCGAAGGAAGTCTGGACAAGTGTGCTAGAGTCTTAAACAAGACATCAAGAGTGAGATTCAGAGCAAATGCCAATATCATAAAGAGCAAATAAATGCGTAAATATGATGTCAACAAAATTAGTGCATATAAGACATAAACTTGCCATCATAGTTGCCCTGCATGTAGTCATTTGTTTGTTTGAGTTTTTGGTCTTGTCCTTAGGGAAGAGATCACAATGACAAAACACAGAAAAAAGTAGAACAGATTCTGTTGTCACCTGTACTCTCCATTTAGAGCCAAACAATAAGGTGTGCTCCTACTGCATAATAAGTAAACTCTGAAAGGAACATACTTTCATCTATAAATAATAAATAAGTAAATAAATAAGCTTTCCATTGATGTATGGTTTGTTAGAATAGGACAGTATTTGGCTGAGATACAACTGTTTGAAAATCTGGAATCTGAAGGTGCAAAAAATTCAAAATATTAAGAAAATTGCCTTTAAAGTTGTTCAAATAAAGTTCATAGCAATGCATATTACTAATTAAAAATTAAGTTTTTAAGTATTTACGGTAGTAAATTTACAAAACATCTTCATGTAACATGATCTTTGATATCCTAATGATTTTTGGCTTAAAAGAAAAATCAATAATTTTGACAGATACAGTACATTGCTGGCTATTGCTACAAATATACCCATGCTACTTAAGACTGGTTTTGTGGTCCAGGGTCACATATGGAAATGGTACCTTTAGCTGAAAAACTAATGATGAAGATTAAAAATTGTTTTACGTGATGGAAAAGACCGCTGCTTACTAGGAAAAGTGCTGATGTCTTCCATGCTTTTATGGTACGTGGGTCTAGATGAAGCTCGTCTCAAAGCTTTCTGAATGGCACTCTCACTTTCACCTGTAAGATTTAATAGTGTAAGTTTGATCCCATTGAAATCTGAAGAATTAATTCAAGAAGCTAGAAGAATGTTGCTGGTCTTTTGTTCCTTTTCTTGTACTACTGTGTAATCTGAACACTCACTATCTGACACTTGAAAGAGAAGCTGTGAGAAATTCTAATACAACACTGATTTAATTACACATGCCTAATTTGTCAGTAGATCAAAAATGGGGCCATTTAGTCCTTTTAAGAAGTGTTAATAGTTCTCTCATGACTGCGCACACATTTCATGCTTATACTTATTATGCTTTTTTCTAAATCACTAAACCTAAGAATTAAACTCCAGCATGTAGTTTGTTCCTTGAATCCTGTGATCTGATGAGGAGAGGTATATTGTTACTTTTCCAAGTAATCAGATTTACAGATCACACCTGGCAGTTTTTAAAACTGTTTCTGTAGCTCAAACAGTAGAGCATACACCATGGGTTCAGTTCCCAATGAATGCATTTCTTTCATGATGGCTCTTTGAAGATTTTAGCATGGTAATAGATATGACAATTTTAAAGGAGAAGTCCACTTCCAAGAACAAAAATTTACAGATAATGTACTCACCTCCAATAAGTTCATGTCTTTTTTCTTCAGCCGTAAAGAAATTATGTTTTTTGAGTTGAACATTTTAGGATTTTTCTCCATATAATGGACTGATATGGTGCCCCAAGTTTGAACTTCCAAAATGCAGTTTAAATGCGGCTTCAAACGATCCCAAATGCGGTTGTAGACGTTCCCAGCCGAGGAAGAAGGCTCTTATCTAGCGAAAAGATCGGTTATTTTCATTAAAAAAAACACAGTTGAAATACTTTTTAATCTCAAACGCTCCTCTTGTTTTACTCTCCCTGAACTCTGTGTATTCTGGTTCAAGACAGTTAGGGTATGTCGAAAGACTCCAGTCGTATTTTCTCCCTCAACTTCAAAAATCATTTCAAAATCATCCTACATCACTGCAGAAGTACCGACACAGTCTTTGCAAAGAACATGCAAAGAAGATCAAACACCCTTAACAAAAATGTAAAACAGCGATATAGGGCGGTTTTGAAGTTGAGGGAGAACATGAGATGGGAGTTTTTCGACATACCCTAACTGTCATGAACCGGAACAAAAACAGTCCAGGCAGAGTAAGACAAGACGAGCATTTGACATTAAGTATATAAATTGTATTTTTTTTTATGAAAATACAGATCATTTCGATAAAAATCCTAAAATGTTTCCCTCAAAAAACATAATTTCTTTATGATTGAAGAAAGAAAAACATGAACATCTTGGATTTTCTTTGGAAATTATGATACTTTATGTAAAAAAAAAATGTCACTACCGAAACATTGTATCTTTTAGTCCATTGGCTGAGACTGATTTTAACTACACCCCTAAATTTATGATCAGGAAACATTTGTGTCCTTCTCTCATAGCTAAAAGGTGTGAGTAGATAGGCCCCATCATTTTGAGGTAAATGTATTCAAAAGTATGAAAAATCTGTGTGTAAGTTAAGGACGTCACTACCGAACACCGTTTCTCTGCAATTAAACACACTTTTTTGGGAGTTTTTCAATAACATTTAGTTTTTTTTTTTTGTGTACCACTGTTCAGAACTGTGCTAGCTAACCATGTGCTAATTAGCATCTTTGAGCTAGTTCAAAAGTATCTAAAATTGCTACTACCAAAACAGTCACTACCAAAACATTTGGTGGAGTTTCGGTAGTGACTGAGGTCAGTAGTTTTTTTTGGTGTTATCCCATAGAATTGCCACTACTGTAACAGTCAGGACCAAAACATGTCATCATTGTTTCGGTAGTTACAAAAGGGAACTTGACCTTTGCAAAAATTATTTTTGGGAAAGAAACAAAATTTTAGTACCGTTATGCAAAATTTTTGTATTTTACTATATTTTAGTAGTGTTTTAGTATGCAAGTTAAAATTTTGTGATGTATTCACTACCAAAGCATTACTGTCACTACCAAAAATGTGCTGTCACTACCGAAACATGGGATGTTTTGTCAAAAATAAAGTATATTGAATTATCAGATAAGATATGATATGTTATGACAGTTTCTGGTTCAATGTATTATCTATCAAACTAATGAATCCTTAACTTTGAAATCAGTATGATCAACTTTTTGCCTTTTACAAAGAAAAACTGGATTCAAAATACAACAAATCTCATTAATTACACTTGAAATATTGTAAAAAACATTTAATTGATTTACCTCTAAAAAAAAATGTAATAAAACAGCAAAAAAAAGTATATTTACAGTCCAGATGCAAGCAAAATCTTAATAGGTCAATATAACCCTTCCAATTACTGTGCTTCGGTAGTGACAAATTTGGAGAGAGGACAAATATTCCAAAACTTTTTTGCAGAATTGACTGCAAAATTACTAGAAATGTGTACCTTGGATATTATACAATTTGCATACATACAAAATTTGTGGAAAAAGACACATTGTTTTCAAGATGTTTTCAACTCTGACTTTGGACCAATTCTGTACAATGGCCCATACAGGTGGAGCTGAGAAAGGTGAAGGGTTTTAGAGGAACTCTGAAAGCGTGCTGCAAAATGTTCTAGTACATGGGTGCCCAATCATTGTCCTGGAGATCTACCATCCTACAAAATTCAGTTCCAACCCCGATCAAACACATCTAAACCAGCTAATTAATCTCTTAGGTAGCACTTGATCATTATAGACAGCTGTGTTGGAGCAAGGCTGGAACTGAAGTCTGCAGGTAGGTAGATCTCCAGGAACAGGATTGGGCATCCCTGCTGTAGTGAATGATAACCGACCATTTAAATGTAAAGCAGCAAGCTCGTTGGCTACAAATGCAGCATGAACCAATCAGCTTGTCCCATGTAGTTTACGCTGTGAGTTTAATCAGTTTGCGTTAACAACCCATCGGCCTGCACCATCTAGAGTTTCATACATTGGCATGTATTTCCAAAATGAACAGCTTACATGCAATGCAAGTAACTTTGGAAAAAAGCCTCTATCAAATGCATAAATGTAAGTGTGAAAAAGTCCTATAGATTTACATGTATGCATTTGACAGCCACTTATCCAAAATTGGATTCCATGTATAAATGTATGGGGTTCTTGGTTTGTGAAACCTGTACAGTATAATGAGGAAAAAATTGGCATACTCACGATTTGAATTCCCCTTAGTGGCATTTCCATCAGTTTGTGTAGTTGAGTGGCGTCCCAGGCTCCCTCTCCTGGGTTGGAGATCGGGGGAACCCTGTACTGGAGTACTGGTTTTCACAGGAGAACATTTACAGCTGCGGTGTGTCTCTGGAGATGACGTAAATGAAGTGCAGATAAAATCGTCAACCTGCTCTGTAACTGAAGGTGGACTGTACATACTTCTGTCCTCTGTGATTCCAAGGTAATAATGCTGGTAGTCCCGTGGAATGAAGGATCTAGCAAGAGGTTGAGAGTCAGAATCCTCTGAGGTACGTGACGGTCTTCTCTGAGTGTTTTTGTCTCTGTCTTTCCAAGAGATTTCCGGGGATGTTTTTGGCAGAGTATAGCTAGCTTCCTGTGTTTTCCTGGACTGTGTGATGCTAGCTTCTGATGGCCTTTTAACCTGTTGCAGACTGGGGCCCTGGGACTTCTTAGACTGAAGATTTAAATCCTGGCTTTGCTCCTCAACCGCAGTGTTCACAGAAAACATGCTGGCGGCACGTCGCATGGCATTTGCTTTTCCGTTTAGACTGCCTTTGCTGTTTCTTCTACCATGTTTTGATTGTGACTCTTGACCAACCTGAGGTTTAGGTACCATTGTGGCTTCTGAAGAGGTCTGAGAGCCTGAGACCACATGCGACTGATCTGTCTTTGTTCCAGATTCTTGCCTTGTCATAATCCTCTTCTTTGAGGGAGACTGGAATACTCTAGTTTTGGCTGGTAAAGATGTTTTGTTATTTTGGCTCTCATTTACAAAGTCTTTGACACCGGCTCTCTCATTTTGGCTTTGTGGACTTGCGGATCTCTGATTTCCACTTTTAAGAACCGGTGACCTTTGCCCAGATTTCGTAGGTGAACCTCCCCAGAAGTCACGGAGGTTCTTAAACTGTAAAGTGCTCATACCGTCCGTCACAACTGGTTTATCCTTTTGTAGTGGATGCACCAAGAAATTGGGAGACATTCTACCTCTGGCCAAAGTACTGTCCTCAACATCATCATCAGAGTCATCATACTCAGTACCTATTGTTCTGAGATCAAACTCAGATTTTGTAAATCTTTGGTTCAGTCGAGCAGTAGTAGATGATCTGTTTTGAGCCGCTGCTGATGTTCTAGATTCTTTCTCCCAGAAGGACTTGAGTTGCTTGATCCTTTCTGCCATGTTCTCTTGCTGGGAATTCTGTTTAACAAAAGGTACCTGATTTGTCCTTGGTACGGTACTTGATTTAGCCTCTAATTCCTTTGAATACTTGTTATCTGCCTCACTGCTGTTGATGCTCATGGTGCCTCTGCTGTCACCATTTTGACCTGCTAGCAAGGATCCACTGTCAAGTGATGGCGAAGATGATTTTAAATGTGGAAGAGTAACATCTTTTTCTAAGGGAGAGCTTGCACGTATTTGGTCAGTCTTCTGATTGGCATATATTAATTGTGGTTTTGATTCTTCTTCTTCAGTAGGTTCCTGAGCTTTATAAATGGTGTTAGCACTTGCAACATGCTCAAGCTCTAAATCTTCTCCAACTCTCTCTCTTTTCTGGTGTCCTGGAGATGTTACTTTCAAGTTCTGTTCACTTCTCTGTTGGTCCTCTACAACTTCAGTTGTCTTTCTGCTAATATCACTAGGGATGTAGTGTTCATTTTTAGTAGGTGCACTAGATTTGCCAATCAAAATCTTTGGACCAATGTTTTCTTTCTCCCAGAATGATCTCAAATTGGCAATCTTTGGTTGCTGGTTCTCTTCAACACCAGTTCTTTCATTTGGCTGATGTTGAGTCATATCTTGCTTGATATTAGTGTTTTCCAGTTTGACTTTGTTCTCTGCTCTGTTCTCATTTTGACTAAGTTTCCCACCTACAGAAATATTCACCTCTGGGATCTCTGGAGGCACAGAGTTTGCAGTAAGAGCAGGTTCTTTATAAGAAGCAGATTCAGATCTTCTCCTTTCTTTTAGAAAATTCTGGGGAGACTCATCAACACTTTGTTCGTTTCCCCAGTCTGCTTGTTCTAGAAATATTGTATCGACTTCTGATGGAACCTCTTCACTTTGCCGTGGTATGATAAAGTAAACATTATCTCTTGGTTTGGCTCTCTGATCAATGTCACGTTCAAAGTCTATGTCATCGATCTTGGTGTCGTCCTCCATGTCCTGGACATCGCTCTCTATATCAAGTCTATCACTGCTGTCTGAGCTTCTACTAAACCACTCAAGAACTTTGGCAATGGAATCTCCTTGTTCATCGGTAGGTGTGAGAATATGTTCATCTGTCATGACTTCCAGTTTGGCATCTTCTTGTTTTGAGTTATTAGTCTTTCGTTTTATATTGAAGACAAGGGGGCTGCTGTCAGTCTCATAGTCAGTAGAGACATCTGTCTTGTTGAATGTATCTGTTATGCTGAGGGATCTGGGAAATTGTTGATCTGTAAGACAAACAAGATAGTGTTGAATGGCCAGAGTAGAATCTAGACAACACTATTGTAAGGTGTAATTTAACTAAATTGAAATTTAAGATGATTTCACCCAAATATGAAAATCATGTCATTTACTAACCTGCATGTCATTCCAAACCCATATGACTTTCTTTCTTCTGCAGAACACAGGAGTGGATGCACAAAGGAGAAAATGTAATGAACATCCAACTGTGTGAATTTTCAATATAGGTGGCAGTACCTTGTAAGTTGGTTTGCTGAAGCAGAAGAAGGGTAAACATTTCCATCACCTATGGGACTGGAGTGTAAAGAGCTGGATGAGTGTACAATTGCTTGAATATCAGGTTGTTTCTCACCAAAGCTGATTGGAGCACTTGGGAAATGGTCAGCAAGCTACATGTGTATTTTGCTGACACAGTTCGGTGCTTTAAGCATTAAAATGAGACCCAGTGTACTGCCATTAGTTTCCAGTTCATCCAAAATTTAACCAGATGCTTGTTAAAGAGATAGTTCAACCAAAAATAAAATTCTGTCATTAATTATTTACCCTCATGTCGTTCTAAACCCGTAAGGCTTTTGTTTCTCTTCAGAACACAAATGAACATATTTTTGATGAAATCCGAGAGCTTTTTGACCATGCATAGACAGCAACGCAACTACCACAATCAAGGCCCAGAAAGGTAGTAATGACAAGCCCTTGTTCACAAGCAGAGGAAGACACACACTGTGCATAAAACAATCTTAAACAAGTCTGAGGATTGCAACAGAGAAGTTGACTTGCAGTTTTTTGCCCAGCTTTACTTTTTCAAACCAGAACATACAGACAGTGAACTAACGTCAGAACGCCAGCTCCTGCGTCAGCACAAAAGTATTCTCGTAGCTTTAAAAAATTACATTTAAACCACTGATGTCACATGGACTATTTTAACGATGTCCTTACTACCTTTCTGGGTCTTGAACGTGTCAGTTGTGTTGCTGTCTGTGCAGGGTCAGAAAGCTCTCGGATTTCAACAAAAATATCTTAATTTGCGTTCTGAAGATGAACAAAGGTCTCACGGGTTTGGAACGACATGAAGGTGAGTAATTAATGACTGAATTTTCATTTTTGGGTGAACTAACCCTTTAAATTATCTCCTTTGTGTTCGGCAGAAGTCAGTCAGTCGTACAGGTTTGAAATGACATGAGGATGCATAAAATAATTCTTATTTTTGGGTGAATTTCTCCTTAAATCTTGAACATTTCTAAAAAATGTGCATCATACCAACATCAGTTTTCTTCTTATTTTCTGCAGTTCTCATCGTTTCCAATTTTGGATCCAGACTCACATGATTTTCCACATTCCCAGGTTTGTGCAGTGAAGGTTGAGGGGCAGTGATTTCATCCAGGGGCTTTTCAGAGTTATCAGTCAACGCAAACACTGCATTCTCACAAGGAAGGTCAATTTCACCAGAATTGTTTTGGCCCTCTAATTCCATACTTGGTGAGTGAGGAAGGCAACTTTCTCTTCTTTGTTTTAGAAGCTCTTCCACTTTTTTACCATCATCTGCTCTTGTGATAGAGTTCAGACTTAGTCGTGGTTTTATCTTTGGCTTTTCTTGTAAGCCTTGTGGAAGGTTTATCAGTTGTGATGAAGCTCTAACTGGTAAACGTGACTTTGGCAACTTCACTGGTGAAGCAGAGCTAAATTTCTCTTTGTTTTCAGATTTGCCACTTGATTCTTCTGTACTAGCAGGAGAAAGTTTAGATTCTTCAGGATCATTTTCTTGACTTCTGTTTTTTCGAACAGAAGTGAGGGATACAACCGGTTGTCGCAGTTGGCTCTTGAGAGTGGGCTCATTGGAGCTAGGTTTTGGGATATTTCTTGGTGGTGGAGACCTGATACCTGAGCCTGCTGTGTTGGACACACCCTGGCTGGATATACTCTGGATGGACAAAGAGCTGGTGCTGTCTGAGACAGAGCTCTGTGGTTTGTTGATCTTGGTCCTCTTCTTTGGCACAGGCTTTTGACCAGGAGGTTGGTTGTGTGGGGTGTTGAAGACCTCACTATTAACTTCACCATGACTTGCTTCCTGATGTTTTACTGCAAATGCGAGACTTGTAAACATGAGAAAACACAAAACTACAAATTTCTGAGCACAAATGAACATTATACAGTACATATACGTATACAAGTTGCTACATAAACCTTGAGAATCAAAGCCTTGGTCTAATGAATTCCTGAGTCCTGGTCCTGATGTAAAGTGGATATCTGTTTCCTCAAAATCAAGCTCTGTTGGAACACTGTTGAATGGGTTGTGCCTTGGCTGGAACCAGGTAAAGAGACAAAGTTAACTATGCAGAAATACATTGATTATTGATTTCATCTAATGTATTTGTAATATAATATTGACTTTCACTCAAATTTCACACACTAGAGTAAACTAAACTTAAAAGGGGTCATATCATACATTTTTATTAAGTAAATTTGTTTCTTTCTTCATCCTGTAGTGCAGCGGTATACAGCAGTGTTCTGAAATGTTTTTTTTTAAGCAAATGTAAATTTATGTCCCAGTCACAAGAAAACAGTACTTACACTATGAGAAAAAGAAAAAAAATGTATAAATAGCTGCAAGCAGCGACGATGGGCCCAAGCCACCAGTGCAGTCGCCACCCTTGTGGCATCAGGAAAACATCTGCATTTACAGTAAGCCTCTAGCAGGTTACAGAAATGAAAGGATTACACTATTACATCAAAAGGTAATAATAATTCTAAATAAAACAATAGGGCACTTTGCCCCCTAGGGCCTAGGGTCCTAATAATAATGCTTAAAAGAACAATGGGTAGACAATGGGTAAAGGGAACCCTAGGACTTGTATGGCTTAATATAATGTAAATGATGTCTCTTACTGAAATATGTAGCAAAAAACCCATGACAGATTTGCGTTATTTAAAAAATCCACATTGCATTGTTATATACATATTTTGGACTATGGAGGGCACCATTATTTTGATTACGTAGAACAGTTGTACTCAGTGAGCTGCTGACACTGAGCAACGCTATTTCTGCTGCAACACACCTCAGAAAATAAAATACTGATGACCACGGCTGCTGGTCATCAGACTGATTCGTGATGGCGGAACGCACACAAACACTAGGCGTGGTTTATCACATGAACCAGTCATATCCAATCATGTCGTGATGGAGGCATTGCCTCCTCTCATGTGACTTTCCCACACGCTTTAAATACACTCAAATAATAGAAATTTAACATTGAGTCTGTTAACACTCAATGGGCTCAGGGGAGGTGAGAGAGATACGGACTCCTGCTGTAACTTTACCTCCCGGTGTCACTATTGGACAATGTTTCTTTAGAAAAACTAGTGATTTACACTTTTTAATGGTATATTTGGTAATGCTGGCATGTTTTATTTCGTACTACAAATTTTTTACTCATCAGATTTTTTGAGGAGGCACTGCCTCTATTGCCTCCTCGGAGGGAACATCCCTGTTGTAGTGTTACTGAAGATATGAATTTTAGATAACATTTTCCATTTTCCACCCTCTCTCTGATACATAGAAATAACTCATTTTTTTATACCTCTACACCTAACACCCTGGTTGCATGTGACATGAGAAACAGCTGTGTTTACTCACATGCTGCAGATCTGTTGATGAGTCCAATATACTGTACATACTGTTTGCTCTGCCCCATCCTTCAATAACAGCCTCTATTATATTTTGGCAGTATCCTCCTTAGTACATTATACTGACCTGGTGGACCAAGTTTCTAAATACAAATAGGTGTTGTCGATGTCTAAATGTGGCCGGCCATACAGTGTTAATGTATTTCTTTGACGGTAGTAACCATTTTCCACATATTTAGTAAATGGTCTGAAGATATTTTTGATAGCTTTGAAATTTCGATTCCTTATGATATGACCCATTTAAGTGTTTTTCCCAAGGATATACACTAATAGTTGATACGGCTGTGTAGTTTCATAAGCACTTACATACCTTGGATGGCGATCTCATGCCTATGTTAAGTTTTTCTTGCTGGACCTCTAACATCTCACCATTTTCCCTAATTGTAAAACAAACAGAAATTGAATTTTTATGCTTGGATTCATAAGAAACAAAAGAAAGCCAATTTGAACTGTTCTACAAGACATCCTGCAATGACCAAGGTCAATTAAACCTTCACAGGCAGAGCACTTTAAAAGAACAGCATGCAAGCTTCTCTGTTGACCCTTGTCGAGTCATAAAGATCTTGAAATCATGAGGTATCCACACCTGTAAAGCACACAAAGTGCCTGGGAGGGGTGAAGGTTGTACACGCAGTGCAAACCAAAGGGTTCTGCCCAGCGTGAATAGTTATTACTCCTGTTGTTAAACAATACAGCGCTACAACATGAGATAAACTATGAGTGTCTTCAGTGTAGGATGCCGACTGCATCAAAGCTTGATGTACATGAACGTTTAGCATTACCTCTCCTTTAGCTGCTCTGAGGACTCCGTAGTTTTAGGTGACGTCAGGATGCCATCACTATTCTTTCGGCTGATGCTTCTGGATCTGCCGCCCCACGACTTGGTTAAATACTCTATATATGAGGATAGTGAGATGTTTGGTGTTTGATATGCTTGCTAACAAAGCATTTAATCAAGATTTCCATGTGTGAACTGTTTTGGTCTCACCAACAACTGAGGGTTTCCTTTGCTTCATTGACGCCATGATGATTTCAGAGCCATGAATCCTATCCTGGTGTCTTTGTGACTTCGCTTCGTAGAACCATTCTCCTGACATAAATTTGCGTTTGTCTTCCTCTGGGACGGCTTGCTGCAGCTGTCTGGGAATCAAATGAGAGGTTTAACTTTGGGTGAGAATCAACAGTTCCCATCTAACCTAATATAGTCTCACCTCAGCATGGTCCTTTGGACAAATACCATGCATTCCATAGGCCGTAAATTAGTTTACTCCATCAGCAGTCAAAGACTGAAAGCACTTCACTTATCACATCTTCAGTTGTTTGCTCACAAAAAAATTGATTTTTTTTTAATGTACAAATATGTTAGACAGTTCTTTGAGTACTAGGATCATAAACTGAGCTTTCCAAATGTCGGTACCTCATTGCACTTTATTACTTTATTGCGTTACACAGCTAGGACCTCCTAAATCAATAACATTGTTTATGACCAAAGAGTCAGGACAGACTCTTCCTTCATCAACTTGTACACAGCAATGTCTTCAGTACTGACTCTGTTTGTTTTGCAAATACTAAAACTCTCACAACGGCTGCTTCTTAGGTACTATCATTGTTCCCAGTAGCTGTATGCTGTTAAGTTATTCAGACAGCTCAAGAGGTCCAAACTAATACTTATACTATGACTTGTTTGAGAGGTGGTTAATGCTACAAATAGCTACAATTTCAAAACAACCTTAATAAAGACATTTTGAGCATTTGCAGTGATTCAAAATGGTTTGATTAAAATCATGTGTTGGGAAACAACCATTGGAACGCATCTTCACTTTTGAAGGAGGGGAAGTATGTTGGTCATGTGAAAAGGCCAAGACAATTATTCCAGAAGGGTAGACTTAATCCTTTTATAAGGTTGAGTACGGTTGAAGCTGAACACAGGGAAATCACCCAGACATGGCCAGATTCTGCATTCTTCCTTTCATGTAGCCTTTCAGTCTCCTTTCAAAGCATTAAACATGAGAACAAATAATTTGCTAGCACAACGGCGTTCGTGTGGGTGAAGCCCTCGCCCTATTTTTACATGTTGTATTTTGATGTATTTCTTTAGATATGTGTAAAATGATTGTCATTATGTTGATTTTGTCCAAAAATACAGTAAACTGTAATATTACAGTTTACTATATTACAATATTACAGTGAAATATTACAATTTAAAAATAATTTAATCCTGTGAATTTTCAGCATAATTACACAAGTCTTTAGTGTAACATGATTCTTCAGAAGTCATTCTAATATGCTGATTTGATGCTCAGAAAATATTTCTTATTATTATTATCAATGTTGAAAACTGATATGCTGCTTAGTATTTTTGTAAACACTGATAGCTTTTCAGGATTTAAAAGTTTGGTAACAATTTAAATGTCTTTACTGTCACTTTTGATCAATTTAATGTGACCTTTTTGGATAAAAGTATTAATTACTAACCCCATACTTTTGAAGAGTAATGTATATTTTAAGTTACAATTTATGTAAACATACACTACCAGTCAAAAGTTTTTGAACAGTAAGATTTTTAAAGAAGTCTCTTTTGCTCACCAAGCCTGCGTTTATTTAATCCAAACTACAGCCAAAACAGTAACATTTTGAAATATTTTTACTATTTAAAATTTAAAATAATTTAAAATAATTGTTTTCTATTTGAATATATTTAAAAATGTAAGTTATTCCTGTGATTTCAAAGCTGAATTTTTAGCATCATTACTCCAGTCACACAATCAATCAGAAATCATTCTAATATTCTGATTTGCTGCTAAATATATATATATATATATTATTATGTTGAAAACAGCTAAGTAGAATTTTTTCAGGTTTCTTTGATGAATAGAAAGTTCAGAAGAACAGCATTTATCTGCAATACAAATCTTTTGTAACATTATAAATGTCTTTATCATCATTTTTGATCTATTTAAAAGCTTCCTTGCTAAATAAAAGTATTAATTTCTATTATTTCTTTCTTAAAAAAGATAAATAAATACCGACTCCAAGCATTTGAATGGTATAGTGTATAATGTTACAGAAGCTTTTTATTTCAGATAAATGCTGATCTTTGGAATAATAATAATAATAATAATAATAAAATGTTTACTGAACAGCAAATCAGCATATTAGAGTGATTTCTGAAGGATCATGTGACACTGAAGACTGGAGTAACGATGCTAAAAAATTTAGCTTTGATCACTAATAAATGATATAAATTACATTTTCAAATATATTCAAATAGAAAACAGTTATTTTAAATAGTAAAAATATTTCAGTTTTTACTGTTTTTGCTGTACTTTGAATCAAATAAATGCAGGCTTAGTGAGCAGAAGAGACTTCTTTAAAAAAAAATCTTACTGATTTGCTAATAATTTATTCCCCTTTTAGCTTTTTGCAGTTTATTTCAAACAAATTTTTCAAAGTCAAAGTATTTTTATAATATTTTGTTTTTAAATATGAATATTTAATGTAAACTCTCAGTTGATGTGAGATCATAAAATGCCATTTATAATTATACAAAACAAAAAAAAATACTACTACTATAATGACAAAGTTCTGAAGACTTTAGCATGGTAATGCATATGACAATGTTAATGTATTTTGGAATAAATCTGCTACACTGATGAATTGCTGCTGCTGTTGGTTATTGCTGTTGTTGTAGATTATTGCTGCTGCTGCTTCTGCAAAGCAAGTACAGGAACTTGCTACTGCCAATACATACACCCCAAGTACTGTGAGTACTTAAGACATACTGCTTCTGCACAAAGGGAATATATAAAAACCCATAGCAGATCTATACAGGTGGAGCTGGGGAGGTGGAGGGTTTCAGAGGAACTCTGAAAGCATGCTGCAAACTGCTCTAGTAAACGCTGTGTATGCAACATGAACCAATCAGCTTGTGCCAAGTAGTTTAACACTGTGAATTTCATCAGTTTTCATTAACGACCCACCAGCTTGCACCACCTAGAGTTTCGTGACAGAACATGGCATTTAAAATTGATTAAGAATAGCATGTCACACTACTGCCACTGCTTGAATTTTTGATATCAGCTATGATTTACATTACGAAAGGGGGTCATTTAGCCTACAAATAAAAGTTTATGCTGGTTAAGCAATCTTACTTGATTCGTTCCTCCTCTGCTTTCTTCAACTCGGCGTCCCTCTTTAAAACCGTCATGATCATCTCCTGCTCCTCTTCGCTCAGGTGGCTCAGGTCTATCATGATGACCACTGTATTTTTCACAGTTCAGGACTGTAGCACTGAAACTCACAGGGTCCACGCTGCTATCTGTTATTCCTCCTGAATCACCCTCATTTCATTATGGGCGATTACAGCACCTACAATGAGCACACCAAAACATCTGTGATTCTCCATTAGTCTCTTTCAGATCAAGTTGTTTTTCTATGAAAATATAATAATTAGAGTATCATTCAGTCATTTATTTAATGGAAAGGACAGACGTAACCCAATTAGTATGCTGAATTTGATGTACTTTGGAATGAAATGTGGTTCTAAATAAGTGCACAATGAAGTTGAGTGAGAGTCTGTTTTGAAAACGCTGAGATTAGACAAAACATGTGACGGCACTGTCAGTTGACCATGAGAAGGGGCAGACCTTTAGATAAAGCAAATGATGAATTTTTCCACTGAATGTAAATTGCATAATGCTGATCCCATTTAAATGTTATATAATGGCTTTAATATGTTCTGTTCATTTTGGTTTACTTCTATGGACAGAAAAACAAGAACACGCCTCAATCCATTTGTTCAAAAATGTTTCCTTACACGATCATATGACCACTTTTAATGCTTAAGACACCAGGTTGTCGCGTTAACTGTGCAAATATTTGAAAATAGCTCACTGAAACACTATTTACTCTGGGATACACCTGGAACAAAACAAGCTTCAAAGAAATGACAAAGGCAGCCTAATGCATAACATTATGCGAACAATAAAATAACATTAAAATGTAAATAGTTTACATTGCTGAGGAGCTTAGTAAGGAATAGAAATACATATTCTCTAATACAGTCTGACTCAAATCTGAAATTATGAATGTGTTTGGTTTAATTTAAACAAAACATGCTTGTTGAGCTGCAGTATCTGATGCTGTAATGTCGCATCCTGAATCCTGTTTCTGTCCAAAGGGCTTTTGACTCATCAAATGAGGCTCTTCATTGCAAATTGCATTAGGTTGGATTAAACTGGACAAGTTCTTAAAAAACAAACAACTGTTTATGAAATGCAATATGTTTACATATTAATTTTAAATTGCACTTTTAATAAACAGGATAAGTAATTAATTAAAATTGTTTTTTATGTGAAATAATATGTGAAATAATTTATGACTTTGCACCTTGAAGCTTTAGGAGTTTATTAGGTGACCTTACAGACATGTCATTGAATTTCAAAAACAGGATAATGCGGCGTATTTCTGTCTGCAGTGATAAAATCACTGGTGTCTCGGGATTCATGTGCATTTTTCTATTTTGTTTTCTCATAAATGTGTTATTTCTCCGTATTTCACTTATAAATGCGTGCATTCACCAGTACAATATCTTTACAGTAGCGAACTCGCTAGTAGATAAGAACCTGCCCCATTTACTCCCTTCACATCAGAATCATTTCGATAAACAATCCAAAAAAACAACCGGAGATTAGTAATTCCGTATTATAATTACATCCTTATATGATTTATGTCAGTCTGTCGATCACAACACTTTACTTTCAAATAGTTTACTCGAGACCAAAAACAGTGACAACCTTTAAGAATATATTAAAGTATTTCATGATGCTTGTAAATATGTTCTACAGTGCTAAAACAATCTTCACAAACTTAACGACAGGTGTATGTCGATATGAAATGTTTAGCTCACCTTGTTTCCGTGGCAGAACGTCTGGAGCGCCTCACTGACGCGCAGTACAGAACACATCTTCGTTGTATGAGTGACGCGTCTCTCAGGATTGGACGGAGTCTTGACGTCGGCTTCTAGTCGACCAATGAAAGACTGCGTTTGAGCGGTCGACGCGACGCGCCAAGATAGAACGCTCCAATCGGAAGTCAACGGCGGGCGTTTTTTTTAACGCGAGCACCTCGCGTAACATTAACACATTAAAGTTGTTTCCAAAAGAATATAAATTGACAGCATTATCAAGTATGCCTTTACGCAAACATTTTAATAATTTACATTTCATATGGTCTGCCTTTTAAATCGTTTTATTTCTGTTTTTTACGAGAATTGTAATGAATACTTGGCCAGCTGAGTCTGTTCTCATAATTTACAGTACAAACCCAATGAATGATGGACACATGTGTAACCATCTTATGTAAAACTTACCTGCATAATGACATTAATACGTTATTTAATTTGTATGCGATTAGTAATTCCGCGCCAGGCAGTGTCTGTGCAAACAACATAATTTTTACAAGTCTTCCGGTTTTTCTGTACTGCTGTTATACAACGGTCCTAATTTGATTAGCGAATGCTGATATACAACAGAACCGTGACTTCTGATTCTATCACTTACAGCTTGTCTGTTTTTGTTCCAGACAGTCTGTGCATCAATGGTGGGGACATTTCAGTGCTTCTGCAGGTTACATCGATACACCAGTAGGTGGCGACATGTCTTAATGAGTGAATCATTAAATCATTTACCAAATCAGTTCGTTTAAAACGGATTCAGAAACACACATCTGTGAATATTCATTACTTTATTTCCTGGTGCGTTCCAGGAAAATAAATATAAGAATGTACTCTTATATATAGATTCTCCTAACAAGTTTATATTAGAACAAGTTTAACCTGGTTTATGTTTAACAAGGAGGAGTAAGGTTTAGAAACGGCTAGATTTCACATAGTGTAAAGAAGGCAAGTACACTCTCAAAAATAAAGGTGATTCACGATGCCATAGAAGAACCTTTTTTGTCTAAATGGTTCCATAAAGAACCTTTAACGTCCAAAGAACCTTTCTGTTTCACAAAAGGTTCTTTATGGCAAAAGAAGGTTCTTCAGATTATAAAAAGGTAAGAAAGAGATGGTTCTTTTAAAGAACCTTTGACTGAATGGTTCTTTGTGGAACCAAAAATAGTTCTTCTATGGCATCACTGTGAAGACTGTAAGCTCAAACTCTCAAATCTATCAAACATTTTGTGTACTATTTACATTATCTGAATACAAATGATAATGTACAGGTTCCTACTAGTAGATAAACTATATTTGAGTGTATTTGTAAGTCATAAAGACAAGTACATTGATTAAACACCATGTCGAGCTGAAAAATCGAATGCATGACAATCAAAGAAACGTACACAAGATTTGTGGAAGCTGCACTTTATTTGAAAAAGAAAGAGTTCACTAATTGTTCTTACATCTTTTAAATACATAAACAAAAAAATGATCCGTGAGGACAACACAGAAATTATTCGGTAAAACTTAGGTCAATTCCGTTTTGATTGAATTGCTTTCATATTTCAAACCATCCTTAGCCAACCCCTGGACAAACTGCCTACATGATTATATGTCTATATACATAAAAGCACCGATCAACAGTGCTCGAACCGTCTCCCAGTCAGCGTTTCTCATATTTTACACTACAAATTTACAGCGATATCGATAACCCTGTCCGTGACCGATAGCTAGAGGAGCGTCCAGCTCCCGTTCAGTGCTCCTGGACTTTTAGAGAGCAGGACGCTTTAACTTGACGAGAAGTCTGAAACATGAGGGCAACTCTTAACATTCAGATCAGGGGCAGCCATATCTAACGGTCCGTGTGAAAATGATGGCATGCCATGCATAATGCAGAACACCTCCCTTCCCAAGTGCAACACTTCACAGTCACGGAGGAAGTGCTTTTCTACTCCAACAAACACCTCATTGCAAAACCCCTAAGCACAGTATCGACTAAACAGTATAACAAACCATTCACTAATGATTACCCTCCCAATAGCCTTGGGCTGCAAACATTTCATCTACGGGAAGTTTGTTCTAGACATAAAACTTAGAGAATAGTTAGTGCTCTATCGTTTAGCTTACAGGTGTATTTTTCACATAATATCTATTTTAAAAGTCTAAACCTTCATTATACAATCCAACACCCATGTATAATGTTGAATTATTATTTATATTTTTCCCCCGACGTACTTCGTAAACTCTCCCGTTTTATTTTTTAGGCATTAATCATAAATAAATACAAACGACACGCAAGAAAGGTCTACCGGTGAATACAATTAAAAGTCGAAACTAAAAGAGAAAATGTAAAACAAAGTTACTGTTACTATTTCATAACACGTACTATATCTGATGCTGAGTTATACTCCGATTTAGGTCGACGTTCGCCACAAGACTTCTGCTCCCGGTCGAAGGAGAGAAAAGAAAAAAAACAACCTAGCAGGAAAATCAAACTATAGCTTCTCAGAACACAAAATATCCAAGTCTCTCAATGCCCTTACCTACCTTAACAGATTATAAAATGTATGAGGAATCCCTTTATGGGTTGAACAGCAGCATCACTTGACATCTTAAACAAATTACGAAATGATTGCAGTATGCTCCCAGTCTTTCAACACACTTGGTTTACATCTTTGACGTCGAGTATGTTGTGGGATTGGTCCTCTGAAGAGCATCCCGGCACAGAGGACAGAGCTTAATGGTTTGACATCAGGGAGCAACTTCATTTTGTGTTACATAAACTGCATCTGGAAAAAGAAACAATTAAATGTACCATTTAAAAGACGTTTTAAACAACAGTGTGTTAAGTTTACAAGAAACCGCCTTCGCGACCCGTGTCGCATGCATAACGTGACACTTTTATGAATGAAACCGGTGCAGACCGGGACTTGGAACTGATTGGATTGTGAATAGTCTCTGTATGACAGGCTAAAGGAAAGGGGTTGATGTCAACCGAAAAGGAAAGATGTTTTAGAGGTGTTACAGAAAGTTGCTGGGTTCATGAGTTTTCCAGTTTGTGGTTACTGGAAAAGTATTTTAAAAATCATTTCATATAGACTGCACTCACAGAAAATGAAAAAGTGATGAAATATCTTGAAATATCTGTGCACAGCTAGAAAATATATATGCCATATAGAAATCTCCATGACTTTTTAAAATATATTTTCAGGCCCAAATATCACAATTTTAAAAGATGAACTCAGTAATTTACAGTTACTGTTATTTACATAATTAAATCAATAGTTGAAAAATAGAATTAAATGTTTAATAAATATTTAAAATTCTAAACTGTACCCTAGGCAACATATGTCAAAATTATTTTAAAATACTTTTAAAAAGTGAAAAAAGAATTATGTTCTTTTTTAGAAAAAAAAAAACGATTATATTCCCTGAAGAAATCTCCACGACCACGGCAAACTCTAATTTTCCCACAGCTGTTATTAATATTAATTAAATTAAAAGTAACATGAAACTGTGTGCGACTATGAAAAAATATTTAGAAGCAGTTAAGAAGTTAATGTTAACTTACTTATATTGACTGTATCACTACTTTTGCTCTATTTCGTCATCAAAAATAGTTTGAAACAAAGTCACAACTGAGCAGTGTTTAGTTTATGAATGAATGTGCGTTTTTAAACAAATCTAGTGAGTCAATAAAACAATCACCCATTCATAAAGACAGTCACTTGCTGAATGAATCAGCTGTTTGAACAAATCGAATGAATGAATGATTCAGTAATTAAATCAGTGACTTGCTGCCACCTACTGGCAGATTTACTGTCATTTTAAAGTATCTTTTCAGTTATTTAAATCATTTAATATTTCTGTATTCAAAATTTTGTATTTAAAACATTAATCTCAACATGAATTCATGAATTTGACTGCACTCATGCCACCTCTGAGCCTCATTAAACATGAAAATTCACCTACAAGCCACTTTTGTGTTCTTCTGTGCCACCTCTGTGGTACAAATTTTGTTAATACTGATTTCATTTGATAGGTAACTTATTTAATTCTACTTGTTCTTATTTTATTGTTTTAATTAGAAACTTTAAAAAGCTTATAAAATATAACTTTTTAAAAATAAAAGATAACACTTTTAGTAAAGTGAGAAAAATGCCATTACAAAGGTAAAAACAAAATTCCCCTGTAAATCACTTTAAGGGAGTCAAATATCACCTTGTAATGGGAAGGCTAATTTTTTTTATAAGATTTTTTAAATATTGATCAGAAGGTGCTCCTGAAATTTTGACTGTGCTCCTAAATTTTTTAAGTTACAGATATAGATATAAATATAGATATAGATAGAAACACTCACACAACAGTTCAACAGGTCCTCAACTCTGACTGGCTGAGAGGAGAGTGATATTCTAGTGATATCGGAACTCCAGCCGTTTCACCGTTATATCACCATTGTATCACTCCACTTGTGGTATTTCTCACAGTGAGTGTCATGGCAGATGCCCAAATCCACTATAACTTTATAAATAATACTGTTTTTGTGTCACAGAATGTAGTTTTAAGAGTTTTTAAGGCAAGAATGTACTTGTTTAGACTTCAAATATGCAGTTTGTTAATAAAGATAACATCTATTTAATTTGCTTTGATGTTTTCAGATTTTGAGATTTGAGCTTTCAGCAGTGGGGAACTGTCAAGGCCCTCAGAGAGGGCCTAACTTATTGTAAAAACAATATTTACAATTTTTAAATAAATGTTTTAATGTCCTCATGGCCCACTGATCTGCACATTTTGTATGTTTCTGAATCTGACACACTCAGTTCGGTTCATGAATCTTTCTCCAAACGAGCTGATGATCTGAATCAGGTGCGTTAAATGAGGGACACATACAAAATGTGCAGAGCAGTGGGCCCTGAGGACTGAAGTTAAGAACCACTGCACTAACCGACTAAGGACACCAAGTACTGACTTCTACCATACTTGCTATCTATTCGTACAGTCTACATCTAGCAAGAGACACGAGATGAAACTGAACATGAGTGCATGCAAGACCATCAGCACAAACACATGCGGTACCTAGACAAAAGACGAAGCTCTACAAGAAATCCTTGAGAGAGAGCTGTGCAAAGGGGTCTTGTCCTGGGGCTCTGAGAGGACTCTGACTGGAAGGGCTAGAGGCAGCGGAGGGCTAATGCAGAGAGAACAACACAGAGAGAGAAAGGAAAGAGCTTGGAGTGACAGGGAGAAGCACATATGGAGGAGGAGAGGAATGATCTGCACTTCGGGAGGGAGATCTCTGTCTTCATGGCCCATCAGAACACAATGGACCATGATCATGAAGAGTGTTAATAGAAAGCTACATTCATCACAAGAACAACCTAACGTACATGAAAGGTTAGAGAGATCGTATAGATTTTACCTGTGCGCTGGACACTGATCCGAACGGATTGGATGGCCTCATGACCGGCTGTGTGTACATCATTGTGGGCTGGGTCATCATGGTCATAGAGGGCAACTGTGGAGGCTACAAAAATCACAAGCATGAGGAATCAATCTGGTCACAATTTCAACAACCTCGATTCTAGCAGCTGGTTTCATAGCAAGGTTATTACAGCTGACTGAAATCAGAGCCGTAAAAAATAAACACTGACTGAATTTAAATGAAACAGAAAATATATATATATATATTTCAGCTCGTTGTCAAAATAACAATCCTCATTTTCATTTAATTTAACTTGATGCTGAAATAAATAAAACCAAAATTAAAATGTAAAACATTTATATTAAATAATAAAAAAGACAAAAAAATGCAACAAAATTATTAAAACTGTAACTATAATTAAATGAAAACAGAAAAAATAACTAATTTAAAGTTAACCTATAATAGTATTTCAGTGATACTAAAATAAGTTTCATGGAAGTACTAACCATGCCATATCCCATCATTCCTGTAGGTGTTGTAGCAGGAAAAGCCATGATAGATGGTGGCTATAAAACAAAGAAATACTAATGAGAACACCAAGTTCATATGTGATTACTTTCATTATATTTGCTCTGTTCTAAAACCTTAAGACACTTTGTTTTAGCCAGAATGAACTTCAGTGAGCTGTTAAAGAAGTAGTTGACTTCCAGAACAAAAATGTACAGATAATTTACTCACCCCGTTGTCATGCCTTTCTTTCTTCAGTCGTAAAGAAATTATGTTTTTTGAAGAAAGCATTTCAGGATTTCTCTCCATATAGTGAACTTCAATGGTGCTTGTGAGTTTGAACGTCCAAAATGCAATTTAAATGCAGCTTCAAAGGGCTCTAAATGATCCCAGCCAAGGGGATTTTCAAAAAAACATAAAAATGTACATACTTTTTAACCTCAATTGCGCATTTGTGTACACGCACTCTGTGTCAAGACAGTTAGGGTATGTCGAAAAACTCCCATCTCATTTTCTCCTCCAACTTTAAAATCGCTACATCACTGCAGAAGTACCGACCCAGTGTTTACAAAGTGAACATGCAAAGAAGGTCAAATGGCCTTTACAAAAAAAAGGTAAAACAGTGATGTAGGACAACTTTGAAGTTGGTGGAGAAAATGAGATGGGAGTTTTTCGACATACCCTTTTTTAGAAAGTAACCGATCGTTTTGCTAGATAAGACCCTCAGCAGGTATCCTTTAGAGCCCTTTGAAGCTGCATTTAAACTGCATTTTGGAAGTTCAAACTCCCGGGCACCACTGAAGTCCAAAAAAATTCCTAAAATGTTTTCCTCAAAACACATAATTTCTGCACGACTGAAGAGAGAAAGACATGAACTTCATTTTACACATTTCCAGTCTGGGGGAGTTCACGATAATTACCAAAAGTCAGAGCCATTCTGCAGATTTTGTTCAGCTGACAATTTCGCAGAAAATCGCATAGTGTATGATGGGTACAGACTCAGATTTTATTTTTTAGCTTCTGACTGACTCTCAGCCTTAAAGCAATAGTTCACCCAAAAATGAAAATTCTGTCATTAATTACTCACCATCATGTTGTTTCAAACCCATAAGACTTTTTGTTCATCTTCGGAACACAAATTAAGATGTTTTTGATGGAATCCAAAAGCTTTCTGATCCTGTATAGACAGTAAGGCAACTGACATGTTCAAGGCCCAGAAAGGTAATAGTAATAGTTAAAATAGTCCATGTGACCTCAGTGGTTCAACTGTAATGTTATGAAGCTATGAGTATGCGTCGTGGTGCTCTCGTGAAAGCGCGTCGAAGACTGACAGGAAAGAGAAGAAATTGTTGAATAAAGTTGTTACTTTTTTCTTTGCACACAAAAAGTATTCTTGTAGCTTCATAACATTATGGTTGAACCACTGATGTCACATGGACTATTTTAACAATGTCCTTACTACCTTTCTGGTCCATGAAAGTGTCAGTTGCATTGCTATCTATGCAGAGTTAGAAAGCTTTCATCAAAAATATCTTAGTTTGCGTTCTGGGGATGAATGAAGATCTTACGGGTTTGGAATGACATGAGGGTGAGTAATAAATCACAAAATCTTCATTTTGGGTGAACTATCCCTTTAAGAGGTAAGGATTAGGGCTGTGACGGTCGCAATGACAACCGCACCACAGCGGTCGTCGATTGCTACCGCGGTGGTCAGTTGCCACCAGCGGTACTGCACATGATGTCACACAATCTATAACAAACATAAAATACAGTGTTTCTGCAACAATTATTCTGCCGTGACCATGTTTAGTGTCCCCGCTGGCAGCAGCAGCAAGCGCAAGTGCCTTTGCAGCTGCTGGAAGAGATCCATGTTCATACGAACACAATAGACTAAAGCTTGCAAAGCTCCGGGAAAAGTATTTACTATGATTGTGTCGGGGAGAAATAAGGAGATACTTGAATGAATGATTAATGAACTTGTGTTATCTGAGCCAGTGTCGCAAAGATGACGATTCTGACTCGCGCATCTGCTCATTGGACGCGCCTTTAGAGAGAAATGCATCTCTACGGATTTTATAATGAAAAAGTTTTTCTTTTCGATTTGATTTTTTTTGTTTTAAAGTAGTAAAGTAATAATTTAAAGCTTTCTATAGATATATTTATCCTGACTGTATGGCAAGTCTTCCTTGAGTTTCGTTTCATTTTTGTGCAGCGCTCCTGTTCAACACCGAGACATCAGAAAGCGCATCTTGTTTGTTTTCTTTATTTTTACAAAAGCACAACATTTTGTTGATATGAGTTGATGTGAGTGCACGCAAATAAAAATAGACACTTTACAGGTCCGGATAATATATTACGCTTACCTTTATGAGCAAAGATTATGGTGTATTTTAATTTTTTTGCAAGTGACTGAGCTGGCGCCTCCATGTCCTGCAAAGCGCATTTAGCTTCCACTCTCCAACAAATGATTGTATGCACATAATAGATAATAGCGTGCATTTATCTAAGTTAAACGTTTAAAATAACATTATGAAATGCTTGAAAATTTTTATTTTAGGCAAGTCGTGATGATTGGAGAAAGGCAAAATTGATCAAACATAGGCTGTGATCAACTCACTGTCTGCCTCTGGCTGCTTGGTCGTTACTTTAAAAAGCAAAAACCTTAATTTAACAAACAAAAAATGTTCCAAACATGTTTCTAAATTAACTTAATAAAGAAACGAAAAGAAATATAATCACATTCCTATTAAAAACAAAGCTGAGCTGTTTTAATGGATGCAACAGTGTAATGGGAAAGAGAAGACTCGGGCTCCAGTCGGACTCGGGCCGGTAATTTTGATGAGCCGTCGGACAAGGGTTGGGTGAGGTTGTTATGAATTTATGCAACAAATGTTTGTTTAATATTTACCGTTCTTGTTTTGGCTACTTTCTTATTTAACTGTATAATTTCTTTGATATTTACTTTAGTGTATTTTAGGCAAAAATAAACACGCACGTTTGTCAATACATTTTTGAGCCTCATTTTTTAATGTTTCAAAATTATATATATATATATATATATATATATATATATATATATAAACACCGCGCCACTGACGGTAGTTTGTCGATTACCACCGCGATGGAAAAAATTTGCCACTGTCACAGCCCTAGTAAGGATGCTTATGTGGGTAGCACACTGGCTTTTGGAACAGAGCAGTTTTATCAATATAAAGTACAGATGTACCATAGAGACAGGGTTCCATGTAGTAGATGGAGCAGTTTTGGGTTGCCAGTTCATTCCACCAGTTAATTTTTTCTCTCCTGGTTGGTTCCAGTGGATATCACTGTGAAAACAGTTGACTAATATTAACACCAAACCATAATATGGAAAATGTACACAATGAGCATCATAAAGGGCAACATTCTTACTTTTTAGTGGTACCGTTTCCAATACCCAGATCTGTGAGTGAGAAAATATATATTTTATAAAGACTTTAAGTACATTTAAATTTAGCAAAGTTTGAAAATTAGGGGACATTCAAAAGAAAAGACATTGTTTATGAAAACATGCACTATACAGACGTCATTGATCATTACGCTTGCATTTTTACATTCAAAAATGCTAACAATGTATAATATCTTCATTTTACCATCATGTTCTGACGAACATAAATTATGCAAACTTCTGAATAACTGACACTTACTTCCAACAAGGTTGGCCAAGGAAGAATCCAGGTCGTCTGACACCAGTTTCTCTGGTAGCTGACTGGAGGACTGATTTGAACCGGCCACAGTGGGTTTCAAAATCCCTGCTGTAACATTCACAAATAAGACCAGTGAGTATATTTATATAGCAGATTTGATACACAATGGTGGTTCAGAGTGCTTTACATCAGCATAATAAAGCAAATAAAAAACAAAGCAAAAAAAAACCTAGCATACGCTGGTTAGGTATGTTTTGAAGCATAGTAGAAGGTTGGAACTGGTTTAAACTGGTCCAAGCTGGTCCTTAGTTGGTCATGAGCTGGTTTAAGCTGGTTCTGAGCAGGAGCTAGTGACCAGCTCATGAGCACCTAAGGACCAGCTTAAACCAGCACAATCCAGCTTAATAACTTAATGCTGTCAGTTTGGAAACTTCTGAATACATGTTGATCTACTTTCAAGTTTTCATTTGATTTTACCTAAAATGCCTTACCATCTGTATCCAGGCTATTGGACGAGGCAGCTTTAGTACCAAAAACAGACTCAAAGTCAACACGCAGCTCCCCTGAGCTCTGTGGAGGAGGGATTTGTGGAGCTCCGTATCCTTCAAAAGGTACAAAAAAACATTTAAACCCTCTTACAACAGTCACAATATAGACTAGGACACCGTCTCAAGAATACAGAAGTTAACACGATTCCATTATGCTAAGTTCAAGTGCTGCCAACAAGTGGTCTAGTGTCCATGGTCACATGTCAAAGTTAGTGGAGGGTAAACTACAGTCATGCACAAGACATCCTGAAAAACAAGAACCACTACATGTTCACAGGAACCGTGTGAAAGCGATTGTTCATCAAAAATGCAAAACTGTCATTGTTTACCCACCCTCATGTCATTCTTAACTTCTCTGTCTTTTGTAAAATATTTGAATTTTTAAAGAATATAAAGAAAATAAATATTCAGGCTGTCAAAAAGCACCATAAAAACATAACAAGGGTTAGTAAATGATGACAGAATTGTCATTTTTGGCGGAACTATCTCTTTAAGGATCTGGCGTTACAGTTAAAAGAAGGCGTTTACATACACCTTGCAGAATCTGCAAAATCTTAATTATTTTACCAAAGTAAAAGGGATCATACAAAATGCATGTTATTTTTTATTAAGTACTGACCTAAATAATAAGAAATTTCACATAAAAGACATTTACATATAGTCCACAAGAGAAAATAAATGACCCTGTTCAAAAGTTTACATACACTTGATTTTTAATTTGATTTTTAATTACTGTGTTGTTACCTGAATGATCCACAGCTGTGTTTTTTTGTTTAGTGATAGTTGTTCATGAGAGCATTGTTTGTCCTGAACAGTTCAACTGTCTGCTGTTCTTCAGAAAAATCCTTCAGGTCCCACAAATTCTTTGGTTTTTCAGCATTTTTGTGTATTTGAACCCTTTCCAACAATGACTGTATGATTTTGAGACCCATCTTTTCACACTGAGGACAACTGAGAGACTCATATGCAACTGTTACAGAAGGTTCAAACGCTCACTGATGCTTCAGAAGGAAAAACAATGCATTAAGAGCCAGGGGTGTAAACTTTTTGAATTTGAAGATTATGGTAAATTGAACTTATTTTGTCTTCAGAGAAACATGCATCTCCTATAGCTTCTGAAGGGCAGTACTTCATTAAAAAAATATGATATTTAGGCTAAATAAGAAAAATGTACACATCTTCAATTTGTTCAAAAGTTTTCACCCCCTGACTCTTAATGCATTTTTTTTTTTCCTTCTGGAGCATCAGTGAGCGTTTGAAACTTCTGTAATACTTGCATATGAGTCCCTCAGTTGTCCTCAGTGTGAAAAGATGGGTCTAATTGTTGGAAAGGGTTCAAATACACAAAAATGCTGGAAACCAAAGAATTTAACTGTTCAGGACAAACAAGGGACTCATAAACAACTATCACTAAACAAAAAAACACAGCTGTGGATCATTCATAACAACACAGTATTAAGAATCAAGTGTACAGTATGTAAACTTTTGAACGGGGTCATTTTTATAAATTCAACTATTTTCTCTTGTGTACTATATGTAAACATCTTTTATGTAAAATATCTTATTCAGGTCAGCACTAAATAAAAATAACATGCATTTTATATGATCCCTCTTATTTTGATGAAATAATTAACATTTTGCAGATTCTGCATGGTGTATGTAAACTTCTGGTTTCAACTGTATATCATGTTACATCAGACAACATTAGAGACGAAGGGAAACAAATATCACAAAGGGGCACAGCGCCACACAACAAGGCAACCTCCAGCCACAGGCTCCCTACCTCTGAATAGGCCTGCTACAGTGGAGGGCTCAGACTGGAAGGGAGAGGGGTTTGGGAGATGCTGGGCCATAGACGGTTGACCAAATGAGTCTGACAGGCAGGCGGGGAGAAGGAGAAACAACACGGCAAGCGTTACAGACATAAAGACATTTGAGATTCAGAGTGGATTAGTAAAGAGCGTATTTTAAACAGCAATATTAAGACAGCCATGTGCAGAAGGCAAACAGCATCCAGCAGGGATCATCACAGGTTAGTCCCTGTACACTGCTTCAGTGCTCCTATGTTTCCACACAGAGGGGAAACATAGGTGGGATGGTTTGCATCATGGTACCTGAGATTAAGTGCTCTATCCGCACAGTGCGTTTGTAATTGGTTGATACAGACGAACTTGAATCAATAAAGGGATTGTACTGATCTATAGTGGAAAAGGAAAAACAATCATTCACTTATAGCTTTAGAGTGCGACTACTAAACCTTTAACAAAGCAAAGGTAGACTGAGGTGAAAACTGGAATGAAATGCGTGGTTTCTGACAAAATTTTGTTACAGAACAAAATCTATATTATGATTAGTTCTGTTAAATTATTAAAATATTTATTTATTTAGAATATTTTAGTAATCGCATATGTAAACACATTATCTTTGATAGCCCTACTTTTAAATATATATGGCCCTATGATTTCCTCAATGCGAAAAACGCGGACGGAATCACAGAATCCTGTCATAAAAATGAAATTTGCTGTATAACACGAAATGTCATGGAATTTGCCAAATTCTGAATCAATAAATCAAAAGTAGGTCAGCATACTTAAATCAAAATGCGATATGGACTAGTCTCTGTGAATATTAAACTGCAAAAATACTATTTAAATATGAATCCGGCATTTCTCTGTGTGAATGAATGGCACAGACGCACGGTTTCGTTTACTGCACACATATTGAAGTGCGCGTGACTGCTTTGAGAGTCACTTCATGAGCATTTGAGAGAACTATTGTCACATCATATACAAACAGAAACGTAAAGGTCTTAACAGCAACCCGTCACAATTAAAATGCGGTTTAACTTGAAGAAATTGTGACAGAAATATATTACTTAATATAACAATAGTACTACTACAAAAACTTTTTTATTAAAACGTGTGGAATGTTTATCAGAAAAAAATATTTAACAATTTATTTATCAGAAAAATGTAAATAAACAGTATTTTTGAAAAATAATGACATTTTTTTTAAAAAATAATAAAATAAATATTTTTTTTATAAAATCAATTAGTTAGACAAGCATTTGATTATTAAAATTAAATGAAACCATAAAAATTGAACATTTAATAAATTGCTGTTAAATTGTGTAAGTTTCATGATTTCACTTAATTACACATGCTTTTTTATTAATATATATTTTTTTATTTAACCATCAAAACAGTCTAGAAAAATTAAAACATGAATTTGGGAAAATATAAAATGGATTTCATAGGACCCTATATTGCCCTTCAAAAGTCTGGGTTCAGTTTTATTTTTCAGAAAGAAATTAATACTTTTATTCAGCAAGGATATATTAAATTGATCAAATGTGATAATTAATATAATTATAATAAAATACATTAAAAAAATCTGAAAATGCTGTTCTTTTGTACATCCTATTTAACAAATATAACGAAAAAAGCTTCTTAAGCATCAAATCAGCATATTAGAATAATTTTGTGAAGGATTATGAAGGATACTGAAAATCAATTTAAATCGAAAACAGTTGTTAAATTTTAATAATATTTCACAATATTACTGTATTTTCTGATTAAATAAAATCTTGATGAGCAAGAGACTTTCAAAACATTAAAATATTCCCCAAACTTTTGAATGCTGGTGTATATCACCTATTCTTTGTTCTTTAAATTTGGATATTATCATATATTTGTTGGAAGTTGGGCAAAGTAATCTATCTATTTAGAGTGTAGTTCCATCATCTTCATCGTCTTTCTATACACCCGTGCATTTATTCAGTTGTTTTGGTCTCACACTATGCTTTAATTTTAGCTTTAACTCGAGATAAAAACTGTAATTAATGAAACTGCCCCATTAGAACAGAGCCAAAACAAAGCTCTATGTGTACAAACATTATTTGAGGGTTATCTATAGTACTGCCACCTAACCACCACTTAGTCTTCAATTACAGACTGCATTTTTACTCAGACGTCAAGCTCAACTGGAAGAACGGTGTGACCCAACTTAATCAGAGGATTCCTGATTGGACACAACGGGATACTGTGCATGCGAAACACCGAGGGACTTTCAGCAACCAAAAAACTCAAACTAATAAAACACTTTGGATGGGTGGATGGGTGGGTTGGAAGAAAGAAACCAAAGCGTGTTTACCACCAAAAATCTCATGACCTGACGTCCTAGAGGAGAAACTAACACCATCTGATGACATAACGGGTAGATGAGCACCATCAACAACAAGTTTGGTTAGGAAAGGATTTAGGTTTGGAATGGAGTCATCTACAGCTTCAGAAGAAGAGAAAGGATCTGAGCAGGCAAAAGGAGAGAGAGAGAAAGAGTCGAACAGGAGGACATTACAACGAGACTCAAGTTAACACAGAGAAGCCTACAGCATGCTGAATCTCTGAGACGGTCGCACGCGAAGGGTCTCACCTCCCCATGCCGTGGCCACAGAGGCTCCGGGCTGCATGCTTGACTGAAAGTTAGTCTGCAAGTCGAAGAGGTCGCTCTCCATCTTCAGGGCACTGAAGATCACAAAACAACCAACAGAGTTTCATGTAGATATTATATAAGATGCAGGTTTTTGCATGTCTAGAGACAATTTGATTGGCTAACCCATTGGAGCAGCTAGGAGTGGAGAACAGGTCGATGGCAGGCGCTGTGCTGATGCATGCTGCTGTGGTGGAGACCGGAGAAGTGTCAGTCGTGGCGAACGAAGGCCTCTTGGAGAGCTCCTTCAGCCTCTGTTCCTGTTTACAAGAAGCCAAGAAACCTTTTAGACAGGAAGGAGCCATCTGATTGGCATGGAGAATAACCTACCAACCACTTTCCATTCATTAGTGTGATGTTTAGAGGATACATTTGAAATGTGATACAAGCTCATTCAGGTTCATATTAAAGATTCTGTTAAATATTATTTAGCACTGAAATGGTATAATATGTGACCCTGGACCACAAAACTAGTCTTAAGTAGCACAGATATATTTGTAGCAATAGCCAAAAATACCTTGTATGGGTCAAAATGATTGTTTTTTCTTGTATACCAAAAAACATTAGGATATTAAGTAAAGATCATGTTCCATAAGGACATTTTGTAAAATTCCTACCATAAATATATCAAAACTTAATTTCTGATTAGTAATATGCATTGCTAAGAAGTTCATTTAAACAACTTTAAAGGTGATTTTCTCAAAATTTTGATTTTTTTGCACCCTCAGATTCCAACAAATAGTTGTATCTTGGTCAAATATTGTCCTATACTAACAAACCATACATCAATAAGCTTATTTATTCAGCTTTCAGATCATGTATAAATCTTAATTTCAAAAAAATTACCCTTATGACTCGTTTTGTGGTCCAGGGTCACATATTTGCAAATTTTGGCAGTCTGCAACCATTCATCCTAGCACTAGAAGTGTAAAATGTAGTAGTAGCATGGAAAGTTGTACACAAAGCTTTGTTTTCTTGGCAGATTAGAAAACCTGTGCACTCAGACTTATGGAAGTAGCCAGCCAATCAGAGAGGAACTCTTGGCATTATAGAAGAATATGCATTATATAGTCAGTTAGCGGAAATTAGAGATTACAGTTTATAAAGTGTTAAATAGAGATATTTTTCTTACACATATGCATCGATTCACTTCAGAAGGCCTTTATTAACCTCCCGGAGCTGTGTAGAGCACTTTTTATGATGGATAGATGCACTTTATTTTGCTTCAAAATCTCAACAGCCATTATAGAAGAGCCAGGACATTTTAATTTAACTCCGATTGTATTCGTCTAAAGGAAGAAAGTCATATACACCCATGATCGTTTGAAGGTCAGTAAATCATAGGGCAATTTTCATTTTTTGGGTGAACTGTCCCTTTTTGCTCATTTTTTCTTTGGTTTATTATAGATTCCTGTTTTCTAGTTATATGTGCACATATTTGAACATCACAGTAAATACAAATAACAAGGTCAAAGACACTTAAAGGAGAAGTTCACTTCCAAAACAAAGATTCACATATAATGTACTCACACCCTAGTCATCCAAGATGTTCATGTCTTTCTTTCTTCAGTCGTAAAGAAATTATGTTTTTTGAGGAAAACATTTTTGCATTTTTCTCCATATAATGGACTGATATGGTGCCCCAATTTTGAATTTCTGAAAGGCAGTTTAAATGCGGCTTCAAACGATCCCGAATGCAGTTGTAAACAATCCCAGATGAGGAAGAAGTGTCTTATCTAGCGAAAAGATTGGTTATTTTCATTTAAAAAAAATACAATTTAAATACTTTTTAATCTCAAGCACTCGTCTTGCCTTTCTCTCTTTGTATTCTGGCTCAAGACAGTTAGGGTATGTCAAAAAACTCCAATCATATTTTCTCCATCAACTTCAAAAATCATTTCAAAATCATCCTACATCGCTGCAGAATTACCAACCCAGTCTTTGCAAAGTGAACATGCAAAGAAGACCCTTAACAAAAAAGGTAAAACAGCGATATAGGATGATTTTGAAGTTGAGGGAGAACATGGGATGGGAGTTTTTCGACATACCATAACTGTCATAAACCGAAACAAAAACAGCCCAGGCAGATTAAGACGAGAGCGTTTGGCATTAAAAAGTATATAAATTGTATTATTTTCATTAAAATAACTGATTGTTAAGTTAAGACCCTTCTTTCTCGGCTGGGATTGTTTACAACTGCATTTGGGATCATTTGAAGCTGAATTTAAACTACATTTTAGAAGTTCAAAATCGGGGCACCATATCAGTCCATTATATAGAGGAAAATGCTGAAATGTTTTCCTCAAAAAACATAATTTCTTTATGACTGAAGAAAGAAAGACATGAACATCTTGGATGACAAAGTGGTGAGTAAATTATTTGTAAATTGATGTTCTGGAAGTGAAGTTCTCCTTTAAGTGTCTTTGGCCTTCTTGTTTGTATTTACTGTGATGTCCAAATATGTGCACATATAACTAGAAAAGAGGAATCTATAATAAACCAAAGAAAAATGAGCACAAATGAACAGAAAATACTGGAAATCCTTTCCCTTGGCTGGTGAAATTATTTTAAATATGTGTCCTGTTATGTACCTTTAGAGCTTTCAATCGCGCCTGCTCCTCCTCCAGAGCTGCCTGCTTTTCCCTTTCATCCACTTTGGTGAAAGACATGCCAGTGTTGGCCAGAGATGACACAGCATTGGAGAGTGTGCTTGCCCTACAAAAGTCGGGGAGAGATAAATTGGGTGTCTGTGAGTATGAAAGAGAAATTTACACCTAGAGTATACAGAACTCCTGCATTTGTCAAGCACACAAGGTTTTATAAGTAAGAATCCATCAAGTTCAGACAACATAATGCATCTGTTAGAACTCATTAATTTGTATTCAGCTCTGAATGTGACATATGAATGGCCCACCTGCTGGCAGCGGTGGAATCCTTCACCTTCTTCCCTTCTAATGAAGCCAAGTGTTGCTCCAGGGCATCCAGAAGACTGCTGGGGGCCTGGGGGAATGCACAAACATTTACTCAGGGATACAGCGCTGACTGCACCAACAAAAAGATCGTAAATAGCTTATTGGCAATAAGAATTAATCAGTGCAGAGGAGTGCAGAAAAGAGTCAGAAAAGTACTTACACACACGGTAAACTGAAGATGGACAGAAGGTGGAAAGATAAAGGGAAATACAGAATATAAAGGTGGTCTTGGTCAGACATATAATGCATGAGTTCAAATCTGCTTTTAAATTAGACTATGATGGCATTTGCATCGGATAATCATCTGTCATTTTCCTGTGTCCATGTTTACCATCTGCCATTATGAATTAGATGGTGCATGCCAATGGTGCGTGAATAATCATGAAACTATACTTTCAAGAATATGCTCATCATTGTGCTGACTGACAAGGTTTCTATAGTTTTCAGTTTACTTTTAAATTTACACCTGGCTCAAACAGCTGTATTTGAGTAAGAACCCGTTGCATATTCTGCGTCAACATACTTGTCGTAACTGTGAAAGTCATGATTCTATTATCTCTATTGTAATTATCATTCTGAAATCTCCACTGAGCCCGTAACACCTTTATTTGCTGTAAACAGGGAAAAGTTAAGACAGAAAAGGTGAGAAATCTTTAGTGACGTGCGCATCCTAATGATCTGCATGCATTTTTAAGTCAGAAATGCATTTGTGCAAAGTAACGTAAGAGAGAAAGCAGAACAGTTTCAAAAAATACTCAGGATAGTTAATAATGCAGAAAGAGTGCAGATGTTAAAGTCAGAATTGAAGTGTAGTCTTACCTGAGACAGGTCAGGTATGTCCCCACGGTCTATTCCTACCTGCTGTGTGATGAGTAGAGCAAATATGTTACATAGCTTTCTTTTAATGAAGTCCCTTGCTAACCAGAACAACACATGAGAATCTCACCTCTGCCACTTTGAGGAACTCCGAGATGCGAGTCATTCGAGTTAAGAATTTCTTGTAAATGTCCAAACCCTCTTTGCACTGGACTTTTTTCATATCAAAATACTTTTCTGTAAGAGGTAGATGAATAAGTACCTGTTACTAATCAGCACTATGCTGTTATGTGCATGCATATAAATTAAAATAGGTTACTCTTGTTGTTTTTTTGTTTTTTTATATTAATTAAATCTGCAACTAGGATGAAAAAACAGCTACTGAATTTAACATGTTCAGAGAAATATGGAAGCCCATTTCTGCCACTGAATAAAAAATAAAAAAGCGAATTGCTACTTTTTCTCTCACAATTCTGACTTTTATAATAAAGTCAGAACTGAAATATAAAATTCGACTTTTTTGTATCTCGCAATTGACTTTTTTTCTTTATATATTGCAATTCTGACTGTTTTCTCAGAATTATGAGATATTAATATTGCGAGTTATAAAGTCAGAATTACACAATATAAACTCACAACTCTTAAGTCAAAATTGCAAAATATAAACAGGCAATTTGACACTTTTTCTCAAAATCATGTGATATAAACTATCAGTTGCAAGTTATAAAGTCAGAATTGCTGAATATAAACTTGCAATTGCATGACAAAGTCAGAACTGAGAGATGTAAACTCAAAATTAACTTTTTTCTTGTAATTCTTTTTTTAGTCAAAATCGCATGATATAAGCTCGCAGTTGGAAGTTATAAAGTCAAAACTGCGAGATCAAAATTTACTTTTTTTATATCTCACAATTCTTAATTTTTTCCTAAGAACTGTGTTTTAATTCTGACTTTTTTTCTCAGAATCATGTGATATAAACTTTTGCGAGTAATAAAATCAAAATTGCAAAATATAAACAGGCAATTCTGACTTTAGTTTCTCAGAATCGTGTGATATAAGCTCACAATTGCAAGTTATAAAGTCAGAATTGCTGGATAGAAACTCACAATTGCTAGAAATGAAGTCAGAACTGAGAGATGTAAACTCAAAATTCTGACTTTTTTATCTCACAATTCTGACATTTTTTTCAGAACTGCTTGATACAAACTTGCAATTTTGAGTTTTTTCTTAAAATTATAAAAGTTAAACTAGCAATTGTGAGTAATAAAGTCAGAATTACGAGATATAAACTCAACTCTAAGGAATGCGAATATATATGTATAAACAGGCAATTCTGACTCTTTTTTTCCCTCAAAATCATGTGATATAAACTTGCAATTGCGAGTTATAAAGTCAGAATTGCTGGATATAACCTCACAATTCTGACTTTTTTATCTCACAATTCTGACTTTTTTTCTCTGAGGAATGAAGTCAAAATTGTGAAGAAATGAAATGAAGTCAGAACTGAGAAATGTAAACTCAAAATTATGACTTTTTACTCTCACAATTCTGTCTTTTTTCTCAGAACTGCGTGATACAAACTTGCAATTCTGACTTTTTTCTCAGAATTCTGAGATATAAACTCGCAATTGTGAGGAATGAAGTCAAAATTCCGAAATATAAACAGGCAATTCTGACTTTTTTTTCTCAAAATCGCAAGATATAAACTCGCAATTGCAAGTTATAAAGTCAGAATTGCTGGATATAAACTCACAATCAGTTCTGACTTTTTTTATCTTGCAATTCAGACTTTTCTCGCAACTGTGAGTTTATATCTCAATTATATCCCAATTATATCTCAATTTATATCACAGTTGCGTGTCTGAATCTCACAATTCTGACTTTTTTTTCTCAGAACTGCAACAACTCAAGTCAAAATTGCGAAATATAAACAGGCAATTCTGACTTTTTTTTCTCAAAATTGCCTGATATAAACTTGCAATTGCAAGTTATAAAGTCAGAACTGCGAGATATGAACTCAAAATTCTGTCTTTTTTTCCATAAAATCACAATTGTGAGTTATATACAGAGAATTACACACTCATTTTTGTTTTACAAGACATTAACTGATGGTCTGGAGCAGGGGTCACCACACTCGGTCCTGGAGGGTCGGTGTCCTACAGAGTTTAACTCCAACCTTAATCAAACACACCTGAACCAGCTAATCAGGGTCTTAATAGGTATACTTGAAACTTCCAGGCAGGTGTGTTGAGGCAAGTTGGAGCTAAACTCTGCAGGACACCGACCCTCCAGGGTTAAGTTTGGTGACTCCTGGTCTGGAGTAATGTGGATTACTGTGATGTTTTAATCAGCTGTGGTTTTCAATCCTGGTCCTGGGGACGCACTGCTCTGCACATTTTGTGCATCTCCCTTATTTAATACACCTGATTCAGATAATCAGCTCGTTAGAAGATTGATTCCATGTACTGAACTGAGAGTGTCAGATAAGGATAAGACAGTAGGTCCCCAGGACCAGGATTGAAAACAACTGGTTTAGACTCTCATTCTGACGGCACCCATACACTGCAAAGAATGCATTGGTGAGCAAGTGATGTGATGATACTTTCTCCAAGTTTTGATTTGGCCTAAGGGTGAGATTTTTAGGTAAACTATTCCTTTAAACAAATATTTACCTCAAATCTCTAATGTGCATCTTTCATATAAAAGTGAACAGAGTGTATTTATACAATATTTTGGTTATTTTTGTAGACGAAAACAACCTGATAGACCTACCCAGTAAGTTTATTATTCCTTCATTGTAAGCTGCAAAAAGTCGGATGGAGTCTTTGAAGAGAAGCATGAAAGCTGCATTGATAACCCCATTGGTGAGTTCATTGGCATTGACCTGGACAAACAAAAAAGAGCATATTTTTAAATATATGCAACACAAATGCTTTACTTCTACAGAGAATATATTTATTGCATATATTCATAAATCATCTTTTAGCAGTGAACATGCAGGTATATAGATCAGCCATCAGCTCTCTGGCTTACATTGAAGTCAAGAAGGGCATCCATCTGGTTCTGTATAATGGGGATGGTTTTAAGAAGCTTCTCTGTGTTCATGGTTCTCATCACTCCGTCCACCCTTAAGGAAAAGATTTTAAAATATAGGTCAAATGACATTAGGGGGATCAGTGCATGGAGGTTTAGTGGATGATCCAGCGCAATGACTTCAAGCACTTAATGCAAGCACTTCAAACCCAGTGCTGCACAAATTCCCCTCAAAAATGATTTAGAACAAAAACCACAGCTAAAGCTTAAAAAAAAAAACTTACTTTTTTTTACTTTGTATCGAACTATTTGCTGGTCAAATGAATCACTGTTTTGAGTTACATAATGCACTTAATGTAAAATTCAGCACACTCGAGAAAACAGAAACTAGATGCTACCTTTAGATTCAAAGTCATTTTAGAAAACGTATAAAAAAAATCTCCTACCCACGCTTTACTTTCGTGAAGTCAAATGCCACCTGTCGATATGAAACCGCTTTCTCATTCAGATATCGACTATACCTCCGAATGAATGTTGACATATCGTAACCTAGGGAGACACCAATAAATATCACAGATAAGAAATAAATTATTTTATTTATAACAAATGTTTAAGGATTAGTTCACCCAAAAATGAAAATTCTGTCTGTAATTGCTTACCCTCATGCCGTTCCAAACCCGTAAGACCTTCGTTTATCTTCAGAACACAAATTAAGATGTTTTTGATGAAATGCGAGAGCTTTCTGACCCTGCATAGACAGAAACGCAACTACCACGTTCAAGACTAAGAAAGGTAGTAATTGATAAAATAGTCTATGTGACATCAGTGGTTCAACTGTAATTTTCTGAAGCTATGAAAATATTTTCTGTGCGCAAAGAAAGAAAAATAACGACTTTATTCAATTTCTTCTCTTCTGTGTCAGTCGTCGATGCACGTTCACAGCATATGCAGGGGTCAGAAAGCTCTCGGATTTCATCAAAAATATCTACATTTGTGTTCTTATGATGAACGAAGGTCTTACGGGTTTGGAACGACGTGAGGGTGAGTAATTAATGACAGAATTTTCATTTTTGGGTGAACTGTCCCTTTAAGGAGTAGCTGCTAAGGATCACAGAGGAAAAGTGCTACAATCAGGAAAAAGGAATTTGAAATGTAATTAAAACTGTGAATGTTATAAATATTATTATAAAACAAATAAATAGAAATTAATGTTATTATAACATGTTATAGCATGTTATTATGTTGTAAAATAAATACTTAATTTACAACAACTTAAGTAATGCATCCAAAGATGAGCATGAAAGAAAAATGAAACCTCTGTAGAATCTAAAAATACATGTATAGTTCAATACTGTACCTTGTAGGCCGCTTTTGTCCAGGAAATTACTTAGGTTGAATAATGTGTTCCTGGAAGCCAAGTACTGAATAAATCGCTGTAACCAAAATAATAAAAAGTGATGTTTATTGCATAGAATTATTTGCAGGTCTTTATTAGCACATAATAAAAAGTAGACCAGTCTCCCACAGTCACGCACCTCGTTCCCGTATACCATGAGGTGATGTGTTGTGATTAGAGACTTAAAGACCACCACCCAGCTGGTGTTGGTGGTCCTCTCGAACAAAGAGTCCGCCAGCTGAGGAATGTTCACATTCATCTCATTGGTACAGTGTATCAGGTCTACAACAGAAACAGAGATTTCCATTAACTACTGACATTAATAACCAGGCGAACAGAGTCAATGAAACAGACTGCACTGGTATAGAGCTTAAAATGTAATAAATCAAAGGATTACCATGCATTTATAACAGAAAACAGAAAACTAATACTCCGTAGAGAGAGCCCACATATATAAGCTTTTGTACATATAAAAATGCTTTATTCTGGATTATATAACAGGTACACTCTTAAAAATAAAGGTTCCAAAATGGTGTTTTTGCAGTGATGCCATAGAAGAACCATTTTTGATTCCCCAAAGAACCTTTCAGTGAACAGTTCTTAAAAGAACCATTTTAAAAATCGAAAGAACCTTTTTCGAATATAAAGAACCTTTTCTGCATTTGAAAGGTTCCGTGGATGTTTAAGGTTCTTCATGGAACTATTGATGCCAATAAAGAACTTTTATTTTTAAGAGCGTATTGCACAGCCCACTGCTAACTCTGCCGGTGGACTTTCGCTAACATTTAATATTAAATGTTTAAAGGTATAGTTCACCCAAAAATTAAAATTCTGACGTTAATTACTCACCCTCATGTCGTTACAAACCCGTAAGACCTTCGTTGATCTTCAGAGTGCAAATTAAGATATTTCTGATGAAATCCCAGAGGTTTCTGACCCTGCACAGACAGCATCGCAACTAACACGTTCAAGGCCCAGAAAGATGGTAAGAACATTGTTAAAATAGTCCATGTGCCATTAGTGGTTCAACCTTAATGTTATGAATGTACGAGAATACTTTTTGTGTGCAAAGAAAATAAAAATAACAGTTGAACCACTGATGTCACATGGACTATTTTATCAGCGTCCTTACTACCTTTCTGGGCTTTGAATGTGTCAGTTGTGTTGCTGTCTATGCAAGATCAGAAAGCTCTCGGATTTCATCAAAAATATCTTAATTTGTGTACGGAAGATGAACGAAGGTCTTACGTGTTTGGAACGACATGAGGGCGAGTAATTAATGACAGAATTTTCATTTTTGAGTGAACTGTCCCTTTAATGCACTTCTGCAAATATGCTTTAGAGGAGTGAAACTGTTGTGGTTTAGTGCAGTTTCTTATGAGCTGCCACTTTCTGAATGAATGAGGTTGACTTTAGTCGTGTGGTTGGTCGGTTGGTTTAGTGTAAGGCAGCTGCCTCCAGAACACTGCCAACTTTGATTCATCCAGTTATGTCACTTCTACTCCTGAGAAACAAAACCCTCACCACAAAAGATGTCAACGGAAATGTTCAGAATCACATCTTATGTTTTCTACACCAGCAGTTACATATTTTTCATGAAAAGAATTACAATTAACCATAATTAATGTGATATACTATTTACAAAATCTGTAAAAGCTGTATGACTTTTCTTTCTTCTGTGGAAAGTAAAAGAAGACATTCTGAGAAAAGTCAGTGTGCTTTTTTTTTGTCCAGTTGAGGTCAACAGGCACCAAAAGCAGGTTTTAAGTATCACTGAGGTGCTATTATAGTTTTTATTAATATTTTAAATTCATTTAAATTTTATTAAAATGTTTAGTAATTTTGTTGTGTTTGTCATTTTCTTTTTTTTTGTAATTATATCTATGTATTTTATTTATTTATTTATTGCAGTTTTAGTACATCAAGTTTGCCTTTATGGTCTCAGTTTTAGTTATCAATCATTTAGTAATCAATGAAATGATTTATATTTTAAATTTGTTTTTAATGTTTACATTTTCTGCTATCATTTTAATTTTATTTAAAGTTTTAGTGATTTTGTTGTGTTTGTCATTTTGCTATTTTTTTTTTTTTGTATTTATTTCTATATGTATTTTTTCATTTTTATTTCAGTTCTAGTTATTTTAAAGCATCAAGTTTACCTTTATGGTCTCAGTTTTAGTTAATCAATTAGTAATCAATAAAATGATTAATATTTTAAATTAGTTTTTAATTTTTACATTTTGTTTTCATTTTGATTTTATTTAAAGTTGCAGTAAATTAAGCTGTCATTTTATATATATATATATATATATATATATATATATATTATTTGACATATAATTTTATACATATACATTTTTATACATGTATGTATTTTATTTATTTTTATTTCAGTTTTTGTTATTTTAGTACACCAAGTTTGCCTTTATGGTCTCAGTTTTAGTTAACCATAATAACCTTTCTTCAAAATATATTGTTTTATGTTCCACAGAAGAAAAACGGTATTAAAGGTTTGGAACAACATGAGGTTTTTGGCTAAACTATGCCTTTAAGACTTCAAATTGTTACGTCTACCTGCATTCACACAGACTGCTGATTAAAATGACCAAATGCATCTGTAGTTATCACAAAGTTTCAGATAAAGACAAAATACTGGCATAAAAAAAGCTTGAGTTCCTCACTGAACTAAGAGAACAAAGCTGTGAAAGGAGCTTATATATTAGGGAGCCAACGGTTTCCACGTTTTATTTTCCTTTATAAAAATCCTAACTCCTAACTACAGTCCTTCAAGCATGTCATAGCTTGTCTTATAATGCCGTAAGAACTTAATGAAAGAGTAGTCAGGCCTGGCTGAGACAGACATAAATAGAGATCTATTCTCAAGAACAGACTTACTAGACTGGCACTAGACCAGCACTTCTTAAAGAAGGCACAAAGTCTTTTCACTGACATCACCTGCCAGCATGTCACCAAAAAAAACATGTGAATCAAACAGAAATGAACTTCTAACATTTCAATTACACCCGAAACACCTTCCTTACAATATCCCATGCACAACAGCCTGGGAAAAACAACAGCACTGATTTATTTCTGACCAATAAGGAATAAACATTTAACCAGAATTTACTGGTATGCCAATGCTAAAGAGGTTTACATGAGGTCATAAACTATATTAAAATAGATTTGGGCTGTATAAAAGCATTGTGGGATCAAACCTAATGACAATCCATTCATTCTTGCTTATATAAAAAATAGCACTAATGCACATGTACAACTTCAAAACGGTTGAAAGTAACGCATGTCAGTTTGTCATAAATGGCCTGTTTTTTCAATATTATTACACAGGAGCCTGTCTAAGCACATTAGCTTAGCACAACCAGGGCCTGCCCATTGTACAATAGCCTCAAATCGTAGCCCTAACAATCAAAGCAACAGCTGTACACACGTTCATCACCGCAAATTCATATCAAACACTCAGCTGATGATACTTACAGTCCAAATGTTTCTTTTTAGGACCCATTATTTCGTGCGTTGTTGCCTTGCACACTGTTTTGGATACGGCTGATCCAGTAACGCTATGCTGAGCAGCAGTTATCCTGTCTGTAATGCTCTGCCCAGACATCTTCTTCAAAGCTTTCCACCGACCGACAAGCAAATAATATGTATGAATATTGAAATTCACGCTGCTACTAAATAGTGTTCACAGTTCCTGGTCGACCTCCTGCCGTACGATGCGAGTATACGGGGAGACAAAGATTGGTCGGACAAGAGGAGGCAGATGGGAAGCCTTGCACACAGTTATCCGCTGCGCGACACGATGATGAATCCACAAATGATGTTAGCGAATATCTCGGGCGGAATTGTTACATTGTTACGGGTTTCAATCGCGCGTTCTAAAGGCTCGTCACTCATCTCTCGTGTCCCGACACTAATCCCGCCGTTCAACCGCCGCCTGTTTTATTTCTGTAAACCCGCAGGATTGAAGAGCAGCGAAGGCATTCAGTGAAATGGCGGGCCTGTGCTGTTCCATGAGAGCTGGAGGAATATAGGACACTGGCCGCTGATGCTGCTGATCCTGGATCAGGCAGACGCCTTCACCATTATAAATGCGCCGGGAATAAAGGGACAATGTGGAATATATTCGGATATTTTTCCGCGTGTTGGAATTGTTTCATTTTTGAGTAGACCGATTTATATTTCATTATGTCCACATTTAAAAATGATCAATCTCAGTGAATGAATGCTTAGGTAAATAGCAATTAGGTAGCAGTTAAACGCAACAGTTTACCTGATCCTGATTTTTTTCAAATGACAATTATTTATCAGCATGTTATAATACAGGATGCTCTTAAATGTCGCCTTTTTGTATTTAAGTGGGTCAGTACCATCAAATCAAAAATAATGTGTCAAATACATTTATTGACAAATCTATACGCATGGCGTAACTCAGGATGTGAACAGTGGACAGGTTTATAAGTACGCAAATGTGTGTAATGACCAGTGTTGGGGAAAGTTACTTTTAAAAGTAATGCATTACAATTCGCGTTACTACCTGAAAAAGTAACTAATTGCGTTACTTTGTAATTTGTAACGTTTTGCGGTACTTTTTAAATCGGGGCTTGCTTCTTTGTTTTTAACATCAAACAATTCTAATTTAAAAGATCTTTTACACCAAAAGTGAAATGAATTCACCTCAGGCTGAAAGAAAAGTACAGATCATCACTCTTTAGGTATAAAAAAAATGAAGCACAAATGTTCAGTGTTGGGAGTAACACATTACAAGTAATGCAAGTTACGTAATATTAATACTTTTTCCAAGTAACTAGTAAAGTAACGCATTACTTTTTAACTGACAAGAAAATATCTGAGTTACTTTTTTCAAATATGTAATGCCAGTTACTTTTCCCACAATTTATAGACTAAAAGCTCTCCTGTCCCCATGTTGAGAGAAATCGGGAGTAAGATTTAAATCTGAACGTGCATTAATTCATCTCACTCACAAAAAACAGATTCGGTATTCCTCAAAATGAATAAAAACAGTGTAATTCAACTCAGAATATGATGCAAACCTGCAATAATTAAATATGATAAATAATACAAATATCCTTTATGCATTTAATACTATTTTATTAACCGATGTCTTTGCTGCCGACCTTTAATGATCCAATTCAACCATACTAATAAGCAAAAATTACTCAAGATAATCTAACATTTGTTTTCCTTTTTTTATATTGCTGAACAGTTGATTTTTTTTTCTTCTGCGCTCTACTGTACAGATGTGAATTCACTTTTACATTTGCCAAAAATATAACTTTTTATATTAAAAACAAAGAAGCAAGCCCTGCCCAGATTTAAAAAGTAAGACAAAAGTAATGTAACACATTACTTTCCATAAAAAGTAGCTAAGTAACGTAATTAGTTACTTTTTTAGTGAGTAACTCAATATTGTAATGCATTACTTTTAAAAGTAACTTTCCCCAACACTGCAAATGTTAGTTTATCTAAAGTAATTTTTGTTTATTAGTATGGTTGATTTGCATCACTGATGGTCAAAAGCAAAAGCACTGGTTAATAAAAAGGGATTAAATACATAAAGGATATTTGTCTTATTTAACATATTTAATTACTGCTACATGTACTTACTCTATGGTTAGGGTTAGGATTAGGTTTTGGCTTAGGTTTACTTGCATGTAATTATGCATAATTAATTGTTATTATAATAGTAAGTACATGTAAAATGTGTAAAAAGGTCACCTTAAAATAAAGTGTTACCAAAGTTTTCTGTGATGGGTATGGTTATAGGGTATGGGGATAGAAAATACAGTTTGTACAGTATTAAAACAATACGCCTATGGAGAGTAGCTGTAAACCCCACACTGTAAAAAATAAAAAACACAATTTGTTGAGTCAGCTTAAAATAATTTGTTACCCCACTGCCTTAAAATTTTAAGTTCAGTCAGCTAAAATAAGTTTAGTCAACTTAAAATGTTAAGTTGTACTAAGTAACAACTTAGATATTTGTGTTTGCTAAACTTAACAGATGGGTTAGGTAACCCAGCTGCCTTAAAATTTTAAGTTGATTCAACTCAAATATCTAAGTTGTCACTTAGTATAATTTAACATTTGAAGTTGAATAAACTTTTTTTGAGTTGACTGAACTTAAATTTTTAAGGCAGCCAGGTTACAAATTATTTTAAGTTGACTCAACAAATTGTTTTTTACAGTGCATGTATGCTTGATTTTCCTTTAAAGATACACCAGTCAAGTTTTTGAACAGTAAGATTTTTAATGTTTTTTAATGAAGTCTCTTCTGCTCACCAAGCCTGCTTTGATTTGATTTGAAATACACCAAAAGCAGTAATATTGTGAAATATTTTTACTATTTAAAATAACTGCTTTCTATTTGAATGTATTTTAAATTGTAATTTATTCCTGTGATCAAAGCTGAATTTTCAGCATCATTACTCCTGTCTACAGTGTCACATGATCCTTCAGAAATAATTCAAATATGCTGATTTGCTGTTCAAGAAACATTTTTTATTATCAATATTTAAAACAGTTTAGTATATGTTTTTATTAGGATTCTTTGATGAATAGAAAGACCCGAAGATCAGCATTTATCTGAAATAAAAAGCTTTTGTAACATTATACACTATACCATTCAAAAGCTTGGAGTCAGTGTAGTTTTTTTATTTAGCAAGGATGCTTTAAATTAATCAGAAGTGATGACAAAACGTTTATAATGTTACAAAAGATTTCTATTTCAGATAAATGCTGTTCTTCTGAACTTTCTATTCATCAAAGAAAACTGAAAAAAATCTACTCAGTTGTTTTCAGCATAATAGATCAGCTTTGAAATCACGGGAATAAATTACATTTTAAAATAAAATAATGTAGAAAACAGTTATTTAAAAATATTTCAAAATTTTACTGTCATTGCTGTACTTTGGATCAAGTAAATGCAGGCTTGGTGAGCAGAAGAGGCTTCTTTAAAAACATTAAAAATCAAGTTCAAATACTTTTGACTGGTAGTGTATTTTACAAATCTATATTCATGACTTAACTCATAGGACTGAAATATGAAGCCGTGTGTACAGGTTTATATGTTCTATGTGGACACAAATGTGCATAAGTGTTATAATATAAGGAAATTAATACTTTCTTTCTGCAAGGATGCAAAAGTGAAAGTTGCAGACATTTATAACATTACAAAAATTTCTGTTTCAAATAAATGCTGTTCTTTTGCACTGTCTATTCATCAAAAAAACGTATCAAGGTTTACACAAAAACAGCACAACTGTTTTCATCACTGATAGTAATAAGAAATGTTTTTTAAGCAGCAAATCAGCATATTAGAATGATTTCTGAAGAATCATGTGACACTGAAACTGGAGTAATGATGCTGAAAATTCAGCTCTGCATCACAGGAATAAATTACATTTTAACAGTGTTGGGAGGGTTGCTTTGGAAATGTAATAGGTTACAGATTACAAGTTACTCTATTTAAAATTTAATAAGTAGTGTAACTTTTCAATTACTTTATTAAAGTAATGTAACTTATTACATTTGATTACTTTTTGTAAATAAGTAAAGTAATTAGACACAAAACACTGAACTGACATGAAACATTTGAACGCAAAGCTTCCATGAAGAAATCAGTTGCTAGTAAGCAGCAAGTTCAAACTAGACAGACATTTAAGGGATACAGTGCAGTCATATCAGTTTTATTACACAACATTTTACAACATAAATAATTAAGTACTAGTACTTACACTACTAGTTTGTTAGTTACCTTATAATTCATTACAGTGTACAAAACAAAATCACAGCATGTGTTTGTATGAAACAATAGAGCAAGTCCACGATATTGAATTGAGTTTTAATATTTTATTAGCTAACCAAACACAAAGCTCAAGCGTATAACACTATATCAAGCGTATAGCACTATAAGCAACTTAAGTTGCCTGGATGTGTTATTAGCTTTGTTATTAACCAGTTGTTATCAGGGAATAACATACCTTGGAATGTCATGACAGACCAATCAGAATCAAGCATTCCACAGAGTCGTGTAATAATTTAATTTAAAGCACAGCCACCACAAATTCAGACTTAATACCTCTTATTTACTTTGAGAACATTATGAGGTTAAATATAGTTTTAAAATCATAACAAGAAATAGTTTAATAGCTATGATACTGGTTCTGGAATCAATGTTTGCGTAGTTATGACAGGAAACACTGGCCTTGGAAAAAAAAAAAATCTTTTAAAGTATATGCATAAACCCAAATAGGAAATAAAACAGTTATCAAATAAGCATGTGTCCTATTCTGTGTTATAAACTTCTGAAACATTAGTCTCATTTTACAGCAGTCAATGCAATTTATGAAGTCAATTAAAACTGTATGTGGGTGTGTGTGGGTGTGTGAAAAAACTCAGATGTAACCCCCTTTGTAATTATTAACATTTTCAAAAGTAACTGTAATTTAATTACACATTTTTTCTCAGTAACTAATTACAATTACATTTATTTTGTATTTAAATTACGTAATTCCGTTACATGTAGTTAGTTACTCCCCAACACTGCATTTTAAAATATATTAAAGCACAAAAAAAGCTATTTTAAATTGGAATAATACTTCACAATATTACTGTTTTTACTGTATTTTTAATGAAATGCAGCCTCTGTGAGCCTTCTTTCAATTACATTAAAAAATCATGTTCAGTAGTTCAGAATTTATTTTTAAACAAATGTTATGGTGGCATGTTATGGTGCATGTATGGCTTATGTGTAACCACCAGTATGACCGTGTAAGTCATCACGCCTATGCCCCACCTGATATGAACACTAGAGGGCGCAGTCGAAGCATTATGCCGATGGCACCGGAGATGCGTCTGTGATGCTGCGGTTGAACATCATTTTCTCTCCCTTTTATGTGGGAGATAAAACATACTTATGTTTAATGAATAATTAGTTTAAAACAAATCGATCTAATGACTAACCCAATGCGTTTTAATCATATAGCCCAAGGAACAACAAAACAGTTATTTTCTTCCAATCGAAGCTTCATCTGGTGAGAGCATCTAATGCATTAATTTGTGAATTAATGCAATTAAATAAATTCACATTTAATTTTAATATAATCACATTCTGATTGATCTCAAATTTCATTAGTGAAAATGTTTAACAGCTTAAATTTACACCCACATGCTTTCCCCCTCTTATTATAAAATATGTGATTTCTTTATAAAAGCAGCTTAACAAAAGAAAATTCTTTTGCTTTAGAAAATAAAACATAGTAACACCAGGGGGAAAATACAGGTAGGAGGGTTCAAAATCAGTGACCTGATGAATAACATGGTGTACCCTGAAATGTTAGCTGACATCTGTTGTCCTCCTTTGAAACTGTAGTCAAATTTCAAAGGTTTTATTATTCATACAAGCAAAACATGTATGCCGAAAGTCCCTTACTGTCAGTTGTTTGGGATAGTTTTCAGTCAGAGTGGGTGGGCAAAGTATGTGTACAAAGCTTACATATTCACTATGTAATAAGTTACAATATTAAATATTATCTATTTTCTTGATTTGATTTGCTAGACCTTAAGGCCCCTGTGTGGAAAATTAATGAGGGCAATAATAAGCATTGGTTTTTCATGCTGATTCTACTCCGAAGAAATGAGTAGCCATGCCATTCCTTACAATGAATCAAATTAGATTGTTTATTTCTGTGTGTGGTTGATCGAACTGTGATATAAACACATTTGAGGAAAATCTTAACTATATATGGGAGTGTGCTATATGCTTACATAATTCAACTGTTCCTCAAGTTAATCCTAGAAAACTCTGAATGACTATGAGAATATACTGTCCTCACAGCTGTGACCTCAGCAGCTGTTCTCAATACAGTGATCACTAAAAACAAATGAATGTCATGTAATCCGTAAGGATGAATCAAAGCACCACCTGACAGTACATCTGGGTCGTTTCATGGGTGGGTGTTGTGAAGTACAGTAGATGGTTGTGGTTTCAGGATTTATTTTGTATTCATTTCAGGAGATGGGAGCCATTTGATCCCATTTAGTCTGAATAGTAGCCCTGTCAAAAGTTCAACATATTTGATTTCAACAGCCTAAAGAGTGCCTTTTGTAACCAATAGCATCCCAACAGTTCAATATTATGACTCATAATAAGAGTAATAATACATTTTACTAACCTGCCGAATGCGATCGTTCAAAAGTTTGGGGTCAGTCAGTTAATTTCTGAAAGAAATTAATACTTTTATTCAGCATGAACACATTAAAGCCACAATATGTACGATTAAAATATCCAAAAAACACTAGAACAGTGTTATATATTTTGCTGACTTGCATACTTACATTATCCCAGATGTTTCCAAGAATGCTTAAATCCAGAGACCCTGTTAGTATACTTCTTTTAAACTAAAAATAGGCAAGTATACTTTTAGTCTACTTTTTATGTACTTCTCAGAAAAATACTTAAAATGATAACATTTAAGTATACTTGACTTATACTTAGAAAAAGTCGAAATATACACTCCTGAACAAAATCTTAAGACCAGGGGACACCTTACAAATATTCGCTTTTTGCGTTGGATCATAACCAGGTTGTAAGTACTGCTTCAAAATGGCAAAATAAGAAAGAGGAGCAGGCGCCAAAAAATAGAGAGTAGGCAATTTATAGAAAACTGAAGAAAACTCAAACAGGCTGTTCATCAGCTGATCAAAAGTTTAAGACCATAGCCTTAAAAACTGTCACACTGCCATGACCTCCTGATGGCACAGGCAAAAAGGCTTTCTGTCTTTGAACGTGGCAGGATTGTTGAGCTGCACGCGCAACGCCTCGCGCAACGCGCCATCGCTGCCGAGATTGGACGCCGTAAGAAAGCCATTTTACATTTCTCAAAGTATCCTGAGAGTTATGGGACAAAAAAGTCAAGTGGTAGACCCAAAGAAAATTCACCTGTATTGAGCCGAAGGATCCGACGGGCTGTCCATGAAGACACAGACTGGTCCTCGACCCAAATTAAGGCCCTTACTGATGCTGACTGCAGCCCAATAACCATAAGACAACATCTGCAAGAGATGGGCTTCAAAAAAAAAAAAAACGCCTTCAAAGGCCACATCTCCTCCCACGCCACAAACTTGCCCATTTAGAATTTGCAAGGGACCACCAAACATGGGACACTGAAAGATGGAAAAAAAGTTTTATTCTCTGTCGAGAAAAAAATTAAGCTGCACTGTCTTGATGACTTCTAACGTTACTGGCATGACATGAAGATCCCACTAGAGATGTTTTCTACGCAGCACAGTGGAGGAGTCTCCATCATAATCTGGGGTGCTTTATCTTTCAATGGGAAAATGGAGCTTCAGGTTGTGCAGGGGCGTCAAACGGCCGCTGGCCATGTGAACATGTTGCAGTGGGCATCCCTCTTGACTGAGGGCCCTTGTTTATGCGGTAATGACTGGGACTTTCAACGGGACAATGCTGCAGTTCACAACGCCCACTTGACAAAGGAGAATAACGCCGCTCTTTTGGACCTTTCTGTGTGTTCCCCTGATCTAAATTGCACTGAGAATGTTTGGGCATGGACGGCAAGGGAAGTTTACAAAAAACTGCATCAGTTCCAGACTGTGGATGCCCTTTCGTGAGGCCATCTTCACCACATGGACACATTCCCACAAGCATCCTGGAAACAGTCGAATCAAGCATGCCAAAATGAATGTTTTAAGTATATCAACAAGAATGGTGGGGCTATTCACTACTGAGTCCTTTTTTGACACTTTTAGCTCTGTTGTGGGGGGTTTTTTTGGGCAGTGGTCTTAAACTTTTATCAGCTGATGAACAGCCTGTTTGAGTTTTCTTCCGTTTTCTATAAATTGCCTGCTCTCTATGTTTTGGCTCTTGCTCCTGTTTCTTCTTTTGCCATTTTGAAGCCGTACTTACAACCTGGTTACGATCCACCAGTGCAAAATGCGAATATTTGTAATGTTTCCCTTGGTCTTAGGATTTTGTTCAGGAGTGTATTTGAGTAGTATTGTTCACAGAGAATCCATGTTTTCATTGTTATATGGTAGAGGGCGCTATTACACATCTTCTGTACAGAATTTCCAAAACACAAGCCAAGAAGAAACCGAAACAACAGATGGGCCCTGTCCCAAATGGAACACTTCACGCCCATTATGCGCCCTTGATACGCACTTCTGTCGAGCCCGTACTGGTGCGAGCTTCTCAGCAGACTTCTACCCAACAGTCAAAGCTGCATTACGTCACGAAAGTGCGGACTCACAGGAAGACCACGAGGGTTTAGGGTGCCATCTGGGACAGGGCCATGCTTCCACACATTTTTAAAGGGGTCATCGGATGCAAAATTCACTTTGACATGTTGAACATAAATATGTGTTGGCAGTGTGTGTACACAACCACCCTAAAATCCGCCTAGTGGTTTTTATTTAATGTGTAAGAATAATATCGCCTTTTTCAAAGCAAGTCAGTCTTAGCTTCTTGTCAGTGTGACGTCACGATAGTTGATTGACACTGCTGTCTTACCTTGGACCCGCACTGATGAGCTGAGTGAGCTGAGAACAGACTCCGGTGCAGGGGAAGACAAGAATGTCTCAGATTGAGCAATTGAGGTGTTGTGTTGTTGGATGTAATAATGAACATAACAGTCGTCATTTACTCCTGACATCTGAGCCGCTGAAGATGCAGAGAATTAATGTTACTTTTGTTTGTGGCCCTGATTCTACCTAAATGCGTCTATGTTCGCGCAAATCATTCGTGATCCAGTTTCACCCACAGCAGAAGTGAGTATAAGGGTTTTTAGTGCATTTTTTATGCAAATCGCCTTTGTTAATAATGTGCTAGTTAGCAAGTTGAAGAGGTAATAATGACTGTCAAGCTCTGGGGTGTTGATCAACTCTATCTACGTTTTTATTATCACTCTAAATCCAATTCATGGTCTTTTTTGTTCAAAATGTTGTTTATTTCTTTCTTTTTTATTATTATTTATGAAACTTGCCTACATTCAAGTATTTATAAAAAAAAGAACGCATGAAGCTAAAATGTTTTATAATAAATTAGTAGCCCTATAATAATAGTAATAGTACTATATTTAAAGTATGATGTAAAGTTCTTAAAGGAGAAGTCCACTTCCAGAACAGATAATGTACTCAGTACAAACACAGTACAAACTAAAACATAGATATAAACTAGTTGTGTACTAGTTTACTACTGTTATACTTAAAGTATACTTAAATGTATACTTTCATATACTAGAAAGTGGACCAATTTAGTGGCATGATTCCACACTCGATCACTGCATCATCAAACTACGCCTTTGTTTCTTTGTTCGTTTTGAATATGCACCCTTTAGTGGTGAATATTACATTCTGTGGCTTTAAACAGATCAAAAGTTGGCAGTAAAGACATTTATAATGCTAAAACAGATTTTTATTTAAAACAAATGCTATTTTTTAAAGGAATAATTTGCGAAACATTATCAGGGTTTTCCAGCACAACAGTTTTCAACATTAATAATAATGCTACTTGAGCACCAAATCAGCATATTAGAATGATTTATGTTCTTGAGGCAACATAGTAAATATATGTATGAAGATCAGACATGCTGTATGTAATGTTTTAAAAAAAAAGTAGTTATTACTGCATATTAACACATCTTACTATGAACTGACTAAATCAGAGTATTAGATATGGCAGCTATTATCTGCTATTATCTATTAGCTTTATTATTTAATGTCAAAAACGGGCAGTTTGTGATTGTATCTTCATCTAGCGTATCACTGAGTGTTTCTGGTTGAGATAAGCGTGAGGAACCGAGAGGCCACAGTGACAATAGCAGCACACTCACTATCAACCCTGATGGACTGACAGAGAGAATAGGCCCTTTAGTCACTTCAGCCGCTGATGAAAACATAATTCCTGCCTTCAGTCCCACACTGAGCTCTGACATTATTGAGCGATGACAGAGGCAGATCAAGCCATGAGGAGACGAGTGGGAAATCGTAAAAGCTGCTCATGTTTCTGGCTCCATAAAAAAGATTTGTTCAGCGCATTGAGATTGTGATGGATTTTCCCATGTTGTCCAGGACAGCTCTTTTTGTTTGAGACTTCTGATAATGGCTCATTGTTTTGCTGGCGGTGGAGGCCTGTGGTGCAGACGGCCCTGTGGAGATGCCAGGCTGCCCATTCACTCACCGGCAGCAGGCCGAAACGCATGGAGCACAGCTCACCTGCATCAGGGGACTGAGGTGAGAGAGGGATCTCAACACTTTATGCTATTATCATGTTGTCATGTTATTAAGGCAAAAATGTTGCTGTTATGCCAGTCATTTGAATTTGGATTTTTTGAAATGGCTAAAAAATGTCTGTTGCTTGCTTTCCAGGTGTTGAAATGGAGTGGATATGTGTTCCTCTTGTGCTTTTCAGTGGGATTCATTTAGCTTTTACACAGTTTAATGGATTCAACTGTGATCCAAACTACCACAGCAGATTCCCTGGTAAGAAAAGCCAAATAAACAATAATACACTACAGTTTAAAAGTCAGTAAGATTTGTATTTGCTTGTTATTCAGCAAAGACACATTCAATTCTAAAGTGATAGTAAAGACATTTATAATGTCTATAAATTATGTTCTTTTCAAAAAGAAAGATGCATAAACTTAAAATTGTCATAGTTTCCACAAAAATATTAAGCACTGATAATAAGAAATGTTCCTTTAGCACCAAATCAGCATATTAGAAATATTTCTGATGAATCATGTGACACTAAAGACTGGAGTAATGGCTACTGGACAAATTACATAATATATATATATATATATTAAATTGTAATCATATTTAATAATATTATTGACTATACTATTATTATTATTGCTGCTGTTATGTATTATTATTATTATTATTATCATTATTAATATGAATGTTTTTGATTGCAAACAGCCTTCATGAGCATAAGAGACTTCTTTCAAAAACATTAAAAATCCTACCATCCCCAAACATTTGAACAGTAGTGTAAATAAATCAATGTTAACTAATTAATAATAGATCATTATTTACTATTATTTAAAAATGGTGATAAATGCTTATTCTTCTATGTAAATAACTATGTAATGTAATGAAAATATTATTATACATAGTCAGATCCAAAAGTTTGAGTCTGGACTAAAAATCTGAAATTTACAACTTCATTTAAACCTGGAAATAACAGGAACTTGGGATTTTGGATTTTGAGAAATAATAACAAAAAAATAATATAAAGTTAATGTTCTTGCTTGTGGAGTTCATTAAGCTTGAGTGCTGCTCTCATTAAAGCAAAAGGGGGACGAACCACATGCCATAAACATTTTGGAATTCAGCCTAATATTTTAGTTTAACTTCGCACTTAGATTGTCACACTGAAAATATAATTTATAACAAAAATGTGTTAAAAATACTTAATTGAAGCATTTCCTGTATTTGATTTTTCGGACTTCACTGTATTTTATTGTATGCTGTGCACATATGTGACCCTGGACCACAAAACCAGTCTTAAGTAGCATGGGTATATTTGTAGCAATAGCCAACAATACACTGTATGGGTCAAAATGATTGATTTTTCTTTTATGCCAATAATCATTAGGATATTAAGTAAAGATCATGTTCAATGAAGATATTAAACTTAAATTTTGATTAGTAATATGCATTGCTAAGAACTTCATTTGGACAACTTTAAAGGTGATTTTCTATTTTGATATTTTTTTTTTTTTTTTAGATTTGAGATTTTCAAATAGTTGTATCTCGGCCAAATATTGTCCTATCCTAACAAACCATGCATCAATGGAAAGCTTATTCATTAAAAAATGATTTGTGGTTTGTGGTCCACGGTGACATATTATGAGGGTTTCATTTACTCGCATTGTTTCTTTTTCTTTTCATCAAGGTGAGAGAGATATCAGTGTATACTGTGGCATTCAAACAATCACACTAAAGATTAACCTCTGTCCTGTGCTGTACTCTGGATACACTGATGCTGACCTGGCACTGAACAGTCGTCATGGAGATGCCCAATGCAGAGGATTCATAAACAACAACACTTTTCCCACGGCTATGCTCTTCAGTATTAGCCTGAGCACACTGGAGGCCTGTGGAAACATGCTGGAGGTGAGGGACACATTCACTTATACACAACGATATGGCATTCTTATAGTTTTTGGACATGTATTATGGGAATACCACTGAGCATGAATATGGTAATCATTTAGTAACCACTGAACTCGCACCATCTTAATTTTTTGCCAAAGCTATTTTGTTTGTGTTAAATGAATAGTTCACCCAAAAATGTACTGAAAATGTACTCCCAGGCCATTCAAGCTATAGATGAATTTGCATTTTCATTGGAACAGATGTGGAGAAATTTAGCATTACATCACTTGCTCACCAATGGATCCTCTGCAGTGAATGTCAACTAAAATAAGTTTAGTTAACTTGAACTTACATAACTATCACTAACATAACTGATGTGATTTTAAAAATTCTTTGTTTCTCTAATCAGGTTTCTACATCTCAAGGCTTTAATGCCTATGGGAACATCTCCATGGTACAGATGGGTAATATATCGGGCTACATTGACACCCCAGATCCTCCAACTGTTATCAGCTACCTGCCAGGTCTGGTGTATAAATTCAGCTGTAGTTATCCATTGGAGTACCTGCTCAACAACAGCCAGCTGGCAGCGTGAGTCTGTTTTCTGACGTAACGACCTATTTCTACGACTATTTTAGTCAAAGAACTGTACTGCATTTATCAGAATAATCAATGCTTTGCAAATGGTCTGCTGTGAAAACAGCCATAATTCTTTTAATCTCAACCTCCTTCACCAGCTCATCTGCCTCAATATCAGTAAAAGACAACAACGGCACTTTCCTGAGCACTCTCAGTTTGGTGCTTTACAATGTGAGTGATCTCTGTATTTCAGAAAATAAAATGCATTTTGTAGTATGGATTCTTTCTGTGCCACTTTTTATTACATGCTGTCGTTGTTGTTATTACAAACATTTTAAAAAGATACACAATGTCTAAATTTTCTAAAATTAAATGTCTAAAATTTCTTAAAATTAAAATACAAGTTGATTTAATATTCATATTTTACAGGACTCAACCTATAGTCAGCTGATCTCTATACCAATGTCTGGTCTGTCTTTGAAGACTCGTGTGTTTGCTGCAGTTAAAGCTACAAATCTGGACAGGAGGTATCTTACAGAGAAATTACTCTAGTTTTTGAGCCCCTGTTAACTAAGTTTTTTTTTTTTTCTTTTCTTTTGAGATTAGAGATTCATTTCCCATTAATAGCAGAAATTACTGTTTTCCCCACAGGTGGAACGTTCTGATGGATCACTGTTACGCCACCCCCTCTGGGAACCCTAATGATGGGATACGCTATGACCTTTTCTTTGGGTAATTTAGTATTTTCTGAAATTATGTGCGCATTAACTTGAGTCCTCATTACCTGCTCAACTATACAATGCACAAAGGCCTTCAAAGCCACAAAGGAAATCATTTGTGTGTGTGCGCACAGTTGGGATTGTGTTTGGGTATGATTGAAGACAATCAATTTATCTGTAGGTTTCAGCAGATTTAAAGTTTTAAGAGGTTTTATTTTTGTGTGGGTTTAAATAGGTGCTACAAGGATCCACAGACAACTGTATTTGAGAACGGAAAAAGTCAAATGGGCCGCTTTGCATTTGAAGTTTTTCGTTTTGTGAAACATAAGAACCAGAAAATGTCCACCGTGTTTCTGCATTGTATTACAAAGCTGTGTCGAGCGGATGACTGCGCGATACTGATGCCGGTAAACAGTTAATATTTAATAATGTGTTTTTCGTGTAGTAGCTGAATGAGAGCGCTGACTGTAATATCTCTCATGGCAGATCTGTGGAAAACGCAGGAGGAGAGACACTGTGGATAAACATCTCGTGTCAGGTTCATCCTCAGGGGACGCCGTCATAACCGCAGGGCCCATAATCACTAGGAGCGGTGAGAGCTTTGTGGTCTGTTTAATATGCTGAAAAAAAGACAAATTTCCTTTTACAGGTTTTCGTACACAGTTTTTGCTATTCAGTGAACTGAATTATTAACAGTATAAAAGCAAAATCGACTTAATTTTATGACATTGTGTTGAACAAAATAAATGAGTTTAAACCTTTCAGTTTGTATACAATAACTTCTACTTACAAACGTGATGTGACGACCCTAAGAATAATATTTATAGTATTTAATGTATTTGCAATATATAAAACTATAACATTTAAATAAACTATTTGGAATGTCTCAAGTAGCATTGTACAAAGGGTCAAAATTATAGATTTTTCTTTTATGCCAAAAATCATTTGGATTTTGAGTAAAGATCATGTTCCATGAAGATATTTTGTAAATTTCCTACCATAAATATATCAAAACCTAATTATTGATTAGTGTTAAACCATACCATCAATAGAAAGCTTATTTATTCAGCTTTCAGATTATGTATACAGTTGACAATTTTCTTTCAATTTTAAACAGTGTAATGCAGAAAAGTATACATTTCTTTAAAAAATGTTAGTTATATTTCAAACAGCCATATAATGTAATGTTTTAATTTGGGTGAGACAACATCTTTTTATAATATATAATATGTTTTTAATATTTATGTTTTGAGAAACAAGAGATGCAATCAATCTCACAAGCCTCAGTATTTGGTACACAAAGCTTGATAATGGTAACAATCAATGCATCATTTTTCTAAACATGAAAGCACAATCAATCACAAGCAAATGGTAAAACCAGGCAAACTTATTAATTATTCATGCCCCCGTGCATGTTGGGAACACCAGCATTGTAATGCTAAGTAGATTTTAGATATTTGTTATAATATGAAATTGACTTTTATTTGGATCTTTTGTACATTTGTACATTTGAACTGAGTACAAATGTAAATTTTGCTTAACATTTTCAATGCTATTAAGAGTTGTATGGCTTAACATGTTTCTTACTAAAATAAGTAGTAGAAAACCCATAAAATAATTATGTTATTTAAACAATCCACATTGTTTTATACATAATTTGGACTATGGGGGTGCCATTATTTTGATGATGTCAAATGGTTGCAGTTGGTGAGCTACTGGCACTACCTGTTGCTATTTTTACTGCAACACGACTCGGAAAATAAAATACTGATACGATGACCACAGCTACTGAAAGAGCTTACAGGTGGTGATACATATAAGCATAGTCTTAAACCAAATGCAGTACCATCGATTTTTTTCCCCCCACAATGAGTCTAAATGCTCTCGGATATTAAGTGAAACTCAAGCTGAGAAACTCCTGCAGTGGTTGTGCTGTCATGACAAGCGTTGGCATGTGGCATTTCTTGTCTCTGCCGTTTGTAAGCTTTCAGTAGCTGTGGTCGGTAGCTTTCAGTAGCTATTGTTGCTCCTCTCTGCCCTGCATTTCTGAAACAATTTTTTAAAAAGCTCATCGTTCTGAAAAGCGCGGTGTGCTCTGATTATCCGAATACCTCAAGTGTGTGACGGAAATGTTACCATATTGTGATGCCGTGTCCTGGCTCGTCATGACAAAAACAATAAAACCCATTATAAATGAGGCATTTGTTGCATCCAATGAGGACATAATTACTGATTATAATGACTCATACTGTCTTTTTACGGTTGTGTCGCGTAAACATAACATCATGTCTGCATTTGTGATCGTACAAATGACAAACAACAAGCCTTACTCTCTCTGCAACACTGCTCAAAACTACTGAATAGTCAGTAGCAAATTCTTCAAATATGAAAATGTACTTACAGGCTGTGAGTCAGAAGCACCAGACTGTCCTTGCAATGTTGGAACTGCACCACTTTATAGTGTGCACAGCCAGCATTGTAGACTACTCTCCCAGGTTCAGGAAACGCGCTGCACACACTTGAATATTTGCATTGTACTGTTCGGGAACAGTGTTTAAATATAACTTAAGCACTTATTTCTAGTTGTGTGCTCATTTCTGAACACCAAACAAAGTACATTCGCTTTCGCAATGAAACACATAGTGTCTCCACAACATGGCAGAGGCTGCAACAATACTACAGTGTAGTATAGAGTTGGGCGGTGTCATGCAGATCTTCCCATACAGTGATGAAGATTTGTGGTTGTGATAATGATTGTTGAAGAGATTTAAATGAGTGTTTAAATGAGTTGTTTTGCTGAGTTGCCGGCGTGGCTGAGTCTTAACTTTTATAAAGAATATCTCTTTGGGTTTGAGACTTTAATCTTTGCAACTTTACAGATCTTATATATGCACAAACAGCTTGTAACACTCCAAAGACAAAGGAAAACATGAAATCGCATCATATGACACCTTTAGGCCAGTCTTTACACCCAGTGTTCCCTGTAATGCTTGAGATGTAATTGATGTAGTTAAATGCAGAGAGTTTTCAATCATAAAAACATTTGTGCTTTATTTACCACAAAATGTACAATCTTTCTTGTTTTCTGCAGATGAATCGCCAACAAACAACTCACAACTTGGTAAGATTTTTCTTAAGAAGCCAAAAAAGATTACTTAACCTGCTAAATGTTTTTCATTAATATACCCCCTAACCACTTCCCCACCCTGCCGTGTCCTTTCTGTGAGCCATCAGCTCCATTTTCATAGTGAAACAATGGACACCAGTGTCAAATTCTGCAAATGACAACTGTGGTACCCATTTACAGAACTTTCTTGTCTAATTCTATCTTGTCCCACTCAACCCCATTCACCCCAACAAATCTCTTCTTACCCCCATTCACCCCTGCTCACCCCTCTCTGTGCCCCTGCAGTGAGCGGACCCTCCCAGCATCTGAATGCCGTAACCAGTGCTTTGATATCGGGTGTGGTTTTGCTGGGTGTGACGACCCTGGGCCTCTTCATCCTCTCCCTCAGGCTGCTCAGGAAGCCCAGCCCTTCTAGTCTGACAGGGGTCTGGAACCCCAGCTTCAGATGACCATGACGTCCAAATCCAGAGTGCACCGAAATCCGCCGAAATAATATTTGGTCACTGCTCTAGCATGTCACAAAATTACCATTGGGCAGCTTTGTCAGACATGCTTTTCCATTTGAACTTGCAGACATTTAATTAGGGTGGGCGATATATCCAAAATCTTACATGACGATATGAGTAATTTTATTTCATGTTAAAATAATATATCACAGTATAGTTTATTTTTGCTTCAAAGTTACAAAAAGTTACAAACTTCTAGTCAAGAGATTTTTTTTTTTCTTTTGTTGTTTTATTAACATAAATGACAGACAGCGGGAATATTAGACTGCTGTCACTTTAAGAGCTGCCCGGATCTAATATACTGTTATGTGTTTTCTTTCTCGGCTGTTTGGTTTCATTTAAGACCTAAATTCCTGTGTTTATGAGGACACTTGCAAAGACAAGCATTTCGACACATGCAAGTGCGTGTATTTTATCGTTCTAGGACTATAAAGCGGCAAAAATAACTCCTGCGCTCTATCAGCATCATCTTCATGTTCACGCACTCAAAAACAGTCTTTCAGACAACACGCACATACAGCAAAATTAGTTCTTTTTTGCTGCTGATTGCGTTTCAACGGCTTAAAACACTTGTTTTTAAACTGCAATGCTTAAAAAAACACATGCAAACGATACGTTTTCGTGACTGCATAGCACCGTGATAGAGACGATTGTCCAAAATCTCTACCGGCTGACAAATTTCTACCGGTTAATCGTGTCTACTGGTATATCGCCCATCCTTAAAGGAGAAGTCCACTTCAAGAACAACAATTTACAAATAATTTACTCACCCCCTTGTCAGATGTTCATGTCTTTCTTTCTTCAGTCGTAAAGAAATTATGTTTTTTGAGGAAAACTTTTCAGCATTTTTCTTCATATAATGGATTGATATGGTGCCCCGATTTTGAACTTCCAAAATGCAGTTTAAATGCGGCTTCAAACGATCCCAAATACAATTTTAAATGATCCCAGCTGAGGAAGAAGGGTCTTATCTAGCGAAATAACGGGTTATTTTCATTTTAAAAAAAAAAACAGTTTATATACTTTTTAATGCCAAATGCTCTTTGTCTTGTCTTACTCTGCTTGGACTGTTTCTGTTCCGGTTCATGACAGTTAGGGTATGTCGAAAAACTCCCATCTCATGTTCTCCCTCAACTTCGAAATCATCCTGTATCGCTGTTTTACCTTTTTTGTTAAGGGTGTTTGATCCTCTTTGCATGTTCACGTTGCAAAGACTAAGTCGGTACTTCTGCAGCGAGGAAGTAGGATGATTTTGAAATTATTTTTTAAGTTGAGGGAGAAAATACGATTGGAGTTTTTCGACATACCCTAACTGTCTTGAGCCAGAACACACAGAGTTCATGGAGAGAAAGGCAAGACGAGTGTTTGAGATTAAAAAGTATTTAAATTGTATTTTTTTAATTAAAATTACAGATCGTTTTGCTAGATAAGACCCTTCTTCCTCGGCTGGGATTGTTTACAACCGTATCTGGGATCGTTTGAAGCTGCATTTAAACTGCATTTTGGAAGTTCAAAATCAGGGCACCATATCAGTCCATTATATGGAGAAAAATGCAGAAATGTTTTCCTCAAAAACTTAATTTCTTTACAACAGAAGAAAGAAAGACATGAACATCTTGGATGACAAGGGGGTGAGTACATTATATGTGAACCTTTGTTTTGGAAGTGGACTTCTCCTTTAAATCTAGTCCCTTTTAAAATACCTCAGTTTGTTACTATCTGTTTCAGGGTGTGTGATCCTTTATGTCTTGAAGTGCAGAGCACAAAACAAATGTAGATGTTCACATATGGATTTGTAGATTTGCTTTACGAATTCTTGTTGATCTTTTAAACTGTGAGTATGCAATGTATATGTGCAATGAGTAGAATAAGTAGAAAAAGGGATAAATGAGGTTATCCTAGTTAAATACTAGTTGACAGCAACAGATTACAGTAAATACCACAACAAATGCCCAGTTTGGAACGTTCAGTAGAACTTTAGTACATTTTTGGTTTATTTTTACAAACAGAGGAGTAAATCGCAATGATTTTCACTGATAAACAACATGCTGCACACGCTGTTATCCTGGACAAATTTTTTTTTATAGTTTAAAATGTTTAGATTATACATTTATAGTGTTATTAAATTGATGTGCCATCAATTATTGCCATTATTATTAAAACTGTAAATGTTTTCCCCAAATAGATTTTGTCAGCTGCACACACTTTTAATGTTTTGTTATAAAAATTATTCAAATTGATCTCATTTCACTACTTGTTGCTCATTTTTCTGCATTTGTATCAGTTTTATAGATAATTTGCAACATATTCCAGACCTGAAATCACACAATCTTTTTTTATTCAGCCACAAGAAATGATATTGAAAACACAACACAGACACAAACCACCAATTTAATTCTCACAGTGCCACTGTAGATCTCCACAATCTGCATTCTTTGTCTACATAATCCCAGATTACTGCAAGGCCTTCAGCGAGTCAAAAGATAGAAAAATCTGATGCAATGATTAATTATCTCCCTCTCATTCCTTATGTTGGCTGAGGTCTTTGCTTTCATGTGTGTGTAAAGTCCACAGCATTGTTTTGCTGAAGATGAATACGTCATGGCCATGGTCTGTAACATTTTCCATGGTTTTGTGTCCTTGACAATAGAAGAAGGACAACACCCAACACACTGATTTGACCCTAATTAGAAAAAGTGTTGTCCTTCCCAGGTAGCTCAGCTGACAGGTTCATATTACAATTCCATTGGTATTTTCTACGAATTTGTACCTCATTTTCACATTAAACGTAACACCCCCAGGTTACCAGTCACAGATTTCAGCTTATTAGCTGTTGACAACAAGCAAAGGTAGAATCCAAAGCTCTAGCATTTTCATGGAAACTTTACTATTCAAAAAGCTTTAGAATGACTAAATTGTTGTTCATTCGTAGGTGTACTCTCAAAGGGATAATTCAACCAAAAATGAACAATTTGCCATAATTTACTCACCCTCACGTTGTTCCAAACCTGAATGACTCACATGTAATGAAAGTCAGTGGAGTCCAATGTTGTTTTGGATGCCATTGCATTTCAAAGCATGGACAAAAACACTGAGACATATCAAAATATATTTTTTGTGTTCCACAATTAATCTCTTCAACAATCATTATCACAACCACAAACATGTAGTGTACAAACCATCACCATATTTGTGATTTCATGCAGTGACCATCAAGATTTTAAAGGAGTAGTTCACTTCCAGAACAAAAATGTACATATAATGTTCTCAACTCCTTGTCATCCAAGATGTTCATGTCTTTCTTCAATTGCTTTTGAGGAAAGCATTTCAGGATATTTCTCCAAATAGTGGACTTCTATGGTGCTTGTGAGTTTGAACTTCCAAAATGCATCTTAAATGCAGCTTCAAAGGGCTCGAAAAAATCCCAGCTGAGAAATAAGTGTCTTATCTAGCTAAACGATCGATCATTTTCTAAAAATTAAAAATGTATATACTTTTTAACCTCAAATGCTCGTCTTGTCTAGCTCTGCGATGCGCATATGTTCTCTGTGTAATCTGGGTCAATACAGTTATGTCGAAAAACTCCCATCTAATTTTCTCCTCCAACCTCAAAAAACATAATTTCTTTACAGTTGAAGACAGAAAGACATAAACATCTTGGATGACAACGAGTGAGTACATTATTTGTAATTTTTTGGTCCTGGAAGTGAGCTACTCCTTTAAGCTAACAAATCTCCTAAAAGGCTTCCAAGGTCAGAGGTCAGACTGACAGACTTTAATGTCCAAAGAGAAGACAGGACATCCCACATATTGTGTACTTCTACAAAAGAGTTTGTACTTGGTTTATTAAATTACATGTTAATATGGTTCAGGGTGTACAAGATGACAAAGACAGTGGTCATTGTTTATGGTCTAACTTTAAAGGTGGTGTGTAAGGTTTCAAGGTTTGCCTCAAGGTACTGGCACCTTATCCACAAAAGTGAATTGTTCATGAGAGCTCAAGCAACCATACCGAATAGCAAATGACCTTGTTTTGGCCCAATACTGCGGAAGTAATCAAACAAACTCATCCTACACGCGCATACATATATAAATAACAGTCTGAAGCCTGTCAGAGTTAATCCAGCAGTGACTTTGAGAAGATAAAGGATCTTGTACAGCAAGCATACCTTCAGGAGCTCTTCGAGATTTTCTCTGGAAAGCTGAGAATCATCTAACCGTCATTTTTGGACATTGATGAAGAGCAGATAGCTGACATGGTACTACTCAGCCTTTTGATTTTGGGTGCGCTGGTTAAAGGCCACCTGGCTCTTACTGCTAGTGATTGTGGGGCTTACTACAGGCTTCCAGGTAGGCCTATTGTCCTTCAAGGTTTTGTCTAAAATAATTATTGCACTGAAAAAATGTTATAAGAAAGACATGTTTTTGTCTTACAGCCTACACAGACATCTCAGTGTACTGCGGGACCGAGTCTATAAAATTGGCCATCCAGGTTTGCCCGGTCATTTACACCGGATATAACGAGAGTTTGTTGATTTTGAATAAAATCGCAAATGATCCGTTGTGTCGGGGAACGCTGGATGCGACTGCCAATCCTCCAGTCGTGCGTTTCAGCTTCCCGCTACGACAATTAGACGCCTGTGGCAGCATCTTCCGTGTGAGTATTACACTAATTTACAGTAATTAAGTATTCTCTGACGCGAATTTGCCCCACTAACGAGGTTACCAACAGGGGTCAGTGTTGCTCATACTCATGACATCATCGTTTGATTGAAACGAAGTATTAAAAACGCTAAAAAGACAATTAGTTCCACCATTTTCTTTGTATTTTGTTACCTCTGTATTTTTTACACGTCTAATTCATTTCATTGTCTTGATTTGTAGACCACCAGCGCTCCCGGGACCGGCATCTTCTCGGACTTCTCCAACATCCAGACAGTGAACATCAGTGGGGTGGTCAGATCTTTCGACCCCACAATAGGAACAGTGACCTACAACGCCGAGCTGAGTTATTTTTACTCCTGTGCATATCCGCTCGAGTACCTGATCAACAATACACAAGTTGATGTGTAAGCTCTTTTAACTCTCTTAATAGATTCATTTCTAATTCAAAAACCTTAAACCAGACTAAGCTGGTCTTAGCTAGTCTCCCAGTCTAGTCAGCGTTTTAGTGAACTTTTGGACTGGCTCATATTCTGGCTTTTTAATCAACGAGGATGCAGTAGAAACTGTTATAAAATATTTCTATTTCAAAGAAATGCTTTTTTATTGAATTTTCTAGTCATTAAAGAATCCTGAATGAAAAATGTGTATCAGTTTCCACTAAAATATTAAACTGTTTTCACTGATAATAATAATAAACGTTTCTTGAGCACCAAATCAGTGTGTTAGAATGATTTCTGACGGACTTGTGTGACTGGAGTTATGATGCTGAAAATTCAGCTTTACCCTCAAAGGAATAAATTATATTTTAAAATATATTAAATTAGAAAGTGATCATTTTAAATAGCAGTTAAATGCAGCTTTGGTGAGCATAGGAGACTTGATGTACAGTATCAAAAATGCAGCCTGTTGACATTCTGAAGTTCTGACATTCTGATTGAGTATTTTCATGGGCTCTAACTATGTATCACTTGTAATCTCTAAACTTTACCTCCCTCTTCAGGTCATCCTCCTCCATTGCAGTGATTGACAACAACGGTAGCTTCATCAGCACTTTAAGCATGCAGCTCTTCAAAGTAAATACGCAATAAGGGAAAAAGTTGCCCAGTTTCCAAAATCTGTAGGCTATCTATTTCATATTGCGTCTGTAACTTTATTGTGTCTCTAGGATGTAAACTACACAACTCCTCTCGTTGTCCCAGCTATTGGTATTGAACTCAGAACCAGAATCTACGTGCAAGTCATTGCAGCAAACTTGACTTCACAGTGAGTAGCGTTTGATGATGTTTCTTTTAAGATATGCCTCCATTAGTTAATGTAGAAACTGGCTGATTCTGTCCTCCTCCTCCACAGGTATCATGTTCTGCTGGATCGATGCTATGCCTCTATCTCAGCCTTACCCACCAATTCAACATTTTTCAACCTCTTTGTCCCGTAAGTCTAAAAAAAGTCAATTTTTGAATTTTGAGAGAAGTCATGTTAAAAATAACATTTATAATATAATTTATATTGTACTTATTTCTATATTTATATTAAATCAATGGTTAATATAATATAATTAATATAATATAATTTATTATTCTCTATAAAATTATTGTAAAAATTTGTGAGCAAAGCCATGGAAATTCAGATATTCAATATTCAAACTAAATATAAATAAAAAGTTAAATTAAAATGTAAAAAAAAAAAAAAAAAATCATTTAAATAACATTTCATCAATTCAAAATTTTTGTTTTAGAGTCTCTACAGAATTATTTTATAAACTCAATAAAGCCATAGAAATTCATTGGTCATCTAATTAATTTTTTTATATGCTATACTTAATATTATAAATAAATAATATAAAAAATACATTATTTAAAAGAATAATTCATCAATTAAAATGGTTTTAGTCTCCATTAAAATAATTTTAAATACTCACAAGCAAACCCATGGAAATACATATATTCTTTATTCATACTAAATAATATAAATAAAAAATACAATAAAATTAAAATGTAAAAAAATAATTAATTTTAAATAATATTTCAGAATTCTCATTAGAAATTGTTGTTTTAGATTCTCTACAGAATTATTTTATGAATTCAACAAAGCTATGGAAATTCATCGGTCATCTAAGTTATTTTATATTTATTATATTTATAATAAATATTATGAATAAGTATTATTACAAAAAATAATTTTAAAGAATATTTCATCAGTTAAAATGGTTTTAGTATATTCTATATTCATACTAAATCTAAATAAAAAATAATTAATAAGAAATTGTTGTTTTAGAGTCTCTACAGAATTATTTTATAAACTCAACAAAGCCACAAAGCCATAGAAATGCATTGGTTGTCTAATTTATTTTAGATTTTCTATATTCTATATTCATACTCAATAATATAACTAAAAATTAAATTAAATGGAAAAGATATTAATTTAATATTTCAACAGTTAGAAATTGTTGTTTTAGAATCTCTACAGAATTATTTTATAAACTCAACAAAACCACAAAGCCATGGAAATTCATTGGTCATGTGTGAAATTCTCCTCCTCTCCTTTTCTTAAAGGTGCTCACAGGATCAGCTTACCACCATGTTGGAGAATGGAAACAGTCAGAAGGCTCGCTTCAGCTTCCCGGCCTTCCGCTTTGTCGAGCAGCAGAATCAGACCATTTCCACCTACTACCTTCACTGCATCACCAGGCTTTGTGAAACCAGCACCTGCGCCCAGTTCAAGGTACCACACGCTTTTCAAACTGGCCTATAAAAATTGAGGTCTTAACTGAATGAACAGATAAATATGTCCTGCTTTATTATTTAACCCTCCTCCATTTTCACTGACCAGCAATGCAACAGGAGGAGGAGAAGGGAAATCCAGACAACAACAATTAAAGATGGCGTCTCAGACACAACCCTCATCACCTCAGGACCTATCAAGACCGCATCAGAAACCCGTATGGCTCTCTTCTACCTCACTATCCCTAAATAATATATGGAAAAAAGCATTTTATATAGTGCAAGGATTTTCAAGGCTCCTAGCTAAATAATAATAACTGCAAACTGTTCTTTCTTTCAGCTCTTGCCACTAAGGATGAAGGTAAGCCTCCCTAATCAACGTGATTAACTTACAGAAGAATGCTAGAAAATTTGGTAATAACACGCCGTCTCCTTTATTCCTGTACAGCTTTGAGCAGTGCACAGAAGGACAGCGGTAACGGGGCGTCTGTAGGACTGGGCATCGCTCTTGCCGTCCTCGTCATTGTGGGCACCGTCGCTGCCCTCATGGCAGTGTCGTTTTACCGCAAACTCAGGATGCTGCGTTAACTTCCCGCGATCCCAGAGCTCTTTTCGCGTAGGACCAATACAACAGCACTGGTGGAGGTGGGAACTGGGGATCCATATTATTAATATCTGACTTTTTAAATTAAAAAGCTTTGTCGGCATAGCAGACAACACGATTGTCATTTGAAATGCAAATACTGCAACCAAAAAAAAGACAAGTTTAATATATAATAACTTATATACTAAAGACAGAATTGTTTAAATGACATTTACAGACATGTACAGAGATGCATTTGGTGTGAGAAAGAGGATCATACGCATTGAGAAGATATTTGTATGGATAAATAATTTTATCCATTTAAAACTGTGATTTATCGTAATTAAAGTTGTGCCGCATTAAAGCAAGATTCAAGGCTTTAGGATTGACAGCTTTAAAAGAATAGATGAAAGACATCATTTCATAAAGTTATTACAACAGCTGCATGAAGAGCCTTGCTTTGATTTAGCAAACTTGTTTCTTATGTGGAAGGAAACACTGATTTTGGAAAAGGGAATTATAAGCATGCTTATTTCAGATACTTCCGCATATGTGATATGTTACAAATTCAGACAGTTGTCTTGTGAAACATGTTTGTTTTTATTTGTTGAGTTTGTACTTTTATTGCATGCAATGTCATTAATAAAGGCTTGTAGGATTGTGACAATCTCATTTCCTCTCCTGTTAAAACGCAGCACCACTAGGGGGAGCCTCACCATTGTTTGAAAAAACTCAGAAACCCTTTACATGCAGAATGTTTTAGACTTTTGCAAAAATGGTGTTTCTTTAAGTTAACTGTACAAAACAGTTTTAGTTGATGTTTTTATAGTTTTACTGCCTTTTCACTCTAAAGAGTCAAAACAAAAGTGCAGTCTCAAAAGTACATTATCTTTCACGTACATATAGAGCCTACATACTCGATATACTTTTGTTTCTGCGTGGTTTTAAAATGTTTACAAGTTATTTAATATTTGTATTCGTATTATCTTTGTTTTAGATACATATTTTGCAACGTGAAACAAAGATGCCAGGTTTTACGCAATCGGCGTGAAACTCACGTAATTGTTCCACGCCATACGTCCATTTTCTCACGTAGTGGGGGAAAACAAACAGCGGAGCAAAGAAACAGATAGCGCGCTGACAGACCAGATGATGTGGCGATAAGATTTGGCCGCTCTGTCGCGGAAGTAAGCTATTTTCTGTGAATGTGAGAGACTTAATAAGTACACTGAACTATATGCGTTACAAACCAATGTTTTTATGATTACTACGACGAATAAAAATAATATGGTAAGAAATACCAGTACAGCGAAAACAACTGGACGCGGATTACACCGGAAGCCTCGCACATTAAAAGTTTTTTTTATACCTGTAAATAGAGTAAATAGGTAATGTAAGTAAATAGAGATGAATACAACTCAGAACTACTGTTATCAACAACAACAATATAACGAGTAAACAACGAAACATGAATATAAGAAACAATGATCCAGAGGCAACATACACTACCAAAAGTTTTTGAACAGTAAGATTTTTAATGTTTCTTTAAAAAGTCACCAAGCCTGTATTTCTTCCAAAGTACAGCAAAAACAGTAAAATTCTGAAATATTTTTACTATTTAAAATAACTTTTCTATTTGAAAATATATTAAAATGTAATTAATACTGTGATTTCAAACCTGAAATTTTAGCATCATTACTCCAGTCACATGATCCTTCAGAAATCATTTAAACATTCTGATTTGCCGCTCAAATTATTATTATTATTATTATTATTATTATTATTATGTTGAAAACAGCTAAGTAGAGTTTTTCTGGTTTCTTTGAAAATTCACCTTTGATCACAGGAATAAGTTCTTAAACATATTAAAATAGAAAGCAGTTATTTTACGTAGTAAAAATATTTCACAGTGTTGGGGAAATTTACTTTTAAAAGTAATGCAGTACAATTTTGCGTTACTCCCTGAAAAACTGATTACATTACTTAGTTACTTTTTATGTAAAGTAATGCGTTACATTACTTTTGCGTTACTTTTTAAATCTGGACAGGGCTTGCTTCTTTGTTTTTAATATAAAACAATCCTAATGTAAAAGCCCTTTTACACCAAAAGTGAAATGAATTCACCTCAGGCTGAAACAAAAGTACGTTTATGCAGGAGATCACGCTTCAGCTATAAAAAAATGAAGCAGAAATGTTAGTTATCTAAAGTAATTTTTGCTTATTAGTATGGCTGAACTGCATCATCAAAGTCAGCAGCAAAGACACTGGTTAATAAAATACTGAATCTGTTTTTTTGTGAGTGAGATGAATTAACGCATGTTCATATTTAGTCTAGAATACAGTAACATCATGTTTACTCCCAATTTCTTGACAGGAGACTTCAATAAATGGGGAAAAAAGTAACTGCAGTTACCTATTTGAAAAAGTAACTCAGATATTTTCTTAGAGAATTCAAAAGTAATGCATTACTTTACTAGTTACTTGAAAAAAGTAATATTATTACGTAACTCAAGTTACTTGTAATGCGTAATGCCAACACTGTTCACAGTATTACTGCTTTTGCTCTATTTTGGATCAAATAAATGCAGGCTTGGCGAGCAGAAGAGAATTCTTTAAAAAAAAAAACATTAAAAATCATACTGTTCAAAAACTTTTGACTGGTAATGTACAATGCACAAAAAACTGAATTTGAATGAAATAAAATAAAATTAATTTTAATTTAATTTCCAGTCCTCACTATATTACCTCCCTTTTCGTCTGCTTACAAGTTAAATAAAATAAGTTGCGGTGTAGAAATGCACCAACAATGCTCTATTCAAAGCTACAAACTGTTAGTATACTGTATTTTAGTATAGAAATACATTTTACAATCATAATACAAAATCTTAAATGTATCCACCTTATTCTTTAATGCAGAAGCAAGCCTATGGGCGAGACTTCCGGTTCATTAGCCCCTATCAGGAAATAACGAGAAGAATAACAACATGCAGTTCATTTTAAAACTGTTTGCACTACAAACCAGTGTGTTCATAATTAAGACAATACATTAAAATAATATGGTAAGACACCAATTTGCAATATCAAGCAGCAAAATTAGCTGTTTTGTACAGCTGAAAATAGATGGACACGGATGAGACCAGAAGCCAAACCCATAAAATTTACAATTGGCCACGCCCGCTCTTACATAAAAAATAAGGTGGATCATTTAGAAGTGGGCTATCCACCTCATTTTTGCCGTAAGAGCATAACTGGAAAATGTTGTTTGGCAATTTCCTTTTCAGATTATTGTGTTATTGTTTGATTATTGATGCCTGTGTAAGCATAGCTCTCATTTCAGATGAAAGCACATTAGTCATATTCTCATAACTGGAGGTGCTTTCATATGTACCAGTACACAAACAGTACCAACACTCTGGGTAAACAGGTAAATTAGCCTAATGTTTGTTCATACAACATATCCCCTCAAATTAATTCTGTAAGAAGCGTTTTGTACGATTAGATATATTAAAGTGATATTAAGGATGCCTTGCTGTAATGTCAGAGCCACTACAAATTAAAAATTTACATGGCGCTAAGTAGGTCATGATAAATGCATAGAAAAATGACTTTCATTATATGGTGATGAGGATAGTTAATGCATGAGAATAAAATATGACATGGGACAATGGGATATGAGAAGTAAATATGCTAGTTCTCCACTGGGTAAATCTCGAATTGTGTGTGAGTGGGGTTGTCATCAGGAGCATTACCTGAGAAATGGGAACGTCTGCTGAGATGAGACTGGGCGGAGGATCTTCAGAGGATGCGGGTGTGACCTTATTAGTTAGAAAGAAAGATGACTTCATTTCAATTGCAACGCAGTGTGCTAATTGCAGTGGCTAAAAGTAATATGTGACTGGTGATTTATTGTGTCGTAATGGAATTCTCTATGATGCAATTTCATGTAATGTTAAATTGCATGGCAGGGTTAAGCTAATTAATGGAGAAGATATATTTAAAATAGACAAGTAGTGTCATTTCAGGAGATGGAGTTTGCAAGAAATTACCAGACAGGAAAGGAATCATGAAACATTGATGCACTGTACCATATCCAGACAGATGGGCCTATCTGCCGCTGCCTGTCTCTGGAGACTGTGGGTAAAACATTACCAGTGAACGAAACACTCAGTCTATTAGATACTCTGCAATATTGCTATGATGCTGGGTTAAGCCTTTGGGTTTTTTTTTTTTCTCGAGATAATGGCAATTGTTTTGTTCTGAGTATGAGGAAATGAGAAAATCAGCTGCTGGAAAATTAACCAAACAAAATGTTAAGGGCTAAATCCCCAGACAAAGGGCCCTAGACTAAATAACAAGTCCTCACTGCAAACAACCTGTAATTTAAAACCAGGTTTAATCTGTTCAATGCTGATGGTATCAAAAAATTACCAGCTCTTAAAACACTTATAGTATTTATGCTTTTTTTTCTTACCAAAGACTTTTTCTTTGTTTTTCTTCCACTTTTTGTCCTGCAAATGATGAATGAGAGTAACTCTTGATTTAGATTTTGAGAGAACAGCAGTTTTAAACATTGTTGTCATAGAGTGTATTTTATCATTTTTAATTTAAGTTTCTAAGTACATATATCTATAATGTCAGACATAAAACACTACTTTACTATTACTATTCACTACTGTTCAAAAGTTTGGGGTCAGTAAAATATTTAATGTTTTTGAAAGAAACTCCCTTATTCTGCATTTATTTGATAACAAAATAGAGGGTTTGCACTTACGTCACCATTTAGTCAGTTACCTGGATGTGCGGCCATATTGGAGATACTCAGATGTAAACAACAGTATGGGTTGCACGGTTAATATACCACTAAATATTCCTTGCTAATTTATGCTGTCTAAATTACAGATAAAATGTATTGAAGCTGCTAAAACATATAGAAAAAAAGGAAAGGGCGCAATATTTTGACAAACTAAATATTGCAGGTGGTAAAGATACATACAGGTAGTATTAATTAAGATATTAGCCTAATATTTCACCTACCTGACTGGAAATGATCAGAACAAGCTGTTCTTCAATGTTGTCAAGATTCTTGCCCTGGAAATCCTGCTTCAGTTTGGCCAAACACAAACGCCTTTTGTTCCTCAGACAGTTTTTTCCACTCTTCTCCTTGATTTGTTATAACTTTTGGCAGTCTGTAGTACTCCAAATGTTTTTCCCCAGTCCAACTGACCATTTTCAGCAGCAATAATCAGCAAAATATACGAGTTTCGTTCAGTTCTGTGGCATTGTTTACATTCAGTGGCGCCAATATGGGCGATTAATGACGCCTGGTGAAAACACAATATTATAATATTGTTAAATATATTTACGATTTAAACTGTTTACTATTTAAATGTTTTATGTGTATTAAATATTTGCCAGTCTTCTGTGTCATATGATCATTCAGAAATTATTGTTTATTTTTCTGCTAATTTATTATCATCATGTTAAAAACAGTTGTGCTGCCTTATGTTATTGAGGAAAGAATAATACTTTTTTCAGAATTCTTTGATTAATGGAACGTAGGACTGTCACGATTCCTCGATTCAATTCGAGTACTCCAAAAATAAAAAATAAACAATACAATTCTCCACTCCATTTTGCCTGTGTCAAGTAACCGGCGAAATACCGGAAGTGGCGCATTCCATTGACAAGAATACATGAAACGAACTATTAGACTGTTTCCAAGGCTGCGTGATATATTAAACCCATTTAAAAATCATAATAAAGCATGATGCTATTGTGAATTCACAAACTCTACGATTACATGCGTGTAGGTTAAGTACGTGCGTGACAGGTCATCTCTGTTCTCAGTAAGAGTTATTATTTACCGTTACATGCATCTTAAACCCCATCTCTGCATTTTACTGTGAATTTGGATTACAACGTTCATCTGGAAATGCCACGTACGCCATCAGATTTGTGAGGTAAATAATTCATAAATCTATGCAAACACGGGAGAAAATATCACTCATCTTTTAATTTCAAAATAAAAGCTCAAACCCTCACTTTAAATGTACACGTTTTGATGTCAGCATATTAAAGAAATTACAGTGGCTGTAGCATTTGTGTCGTAAAGAAATGACCACATTTTAAAGATTAGGTGGATATTTGAATTAAATGTTTAGTCCATATTAAACAAGGATTAGGTCCCGCAGTAAAGTGTAAAAACAATCGTCAAGGCTGTTGGCGCCCTCTTGCAGGCATTTGTTTTAATGCATAATTTACATTGGTTCTTTGTTGATAATACACTATCCCGTGGTTTCACAGACAAGGCTTAAACCTAGTTCCAGACAAAAATGTAAATCTGAGCTGTTTTAGCGTAAAGAAACTTGCACTGACTGATCTTAAAACATGTCAGTGCCTTTGTTTTGTCTCAAGATGCACACCAGTGATGTTTTTTTTCTAAGGCACGTTTATAAAAATGACTTAAATGTCCTAATTGAACTATGGCCTAATCCTGGTTTAGTCTAAGCCCTGTCTGAGAAACCAGGCCTATGAATTTTAACTGTTTGTTCAATAAAATTATATGGTTACTTGCTTTTGATACTTTATTTGAACTAATTATTATTGCCTTATTGCTGTTATATATGCATTTAAAGTCATTTTAAAGGCTATTCACTGTTCAAAAAAGTAGGCATAAATATCCAATTATGCTATCAGGATAATCGACTGATTACTCAATTACCAAAATAATGGTTAGTGAAAAGTTGAAAACAGCATTTATTTGAAATAAAAAAAAGAAATCTTTTTTATATATTATAAATGACTTTACTGTCACGTTTAATCAGTTTACTGCGTCCTTGTAGAACAAAATAATTAACTTTCTTCAAAAAGATAAATAAATAAAAACAACTTACAGATCCCAAACTTTTGAATGGTATTGTAATTTCTGCAGTTGTAATTTTTATGTAAATACATTTTCCCCCCCCCCCTTTTTTTCTTTTTTTAATATTGCAATTACGTTCAGATATTGCAAAACAACTGTTCAGATATTCAGATATTGCAAAACAACTGAAGAAATGTGCCAACCCGTTTAGGAAAAACTGGTTTTATTCAAGAAGTTGTGTAATTCTATAGCCACTCACAGGCTGCTTGGAACATAAAATCTTGTTTATCGTCAACTGGTATTTACAGTTATGAATTACACAGGAAATGCCACCCATACTTTTGGCAATCAGACAGTTTTTTTTTTGGATCCTGCATTGTTCTGATTTTGGACACCAACTGCACCAGTGGAATGCAGTGCCATTTACACCCTCTGACCCACATGTAAAGGACAGTCCAGGGCCGAAGCGCCAGACCGTGCCAGCAGTAGGGGATGGGATGGTTGAATGCGTCCTATAGCAGACCCCCTGCTGAGCGCAGACCAGCCCAGACACACGTCTCCCGACCTGCTCCAGCTGTAGAGGAGCTGTTCGTCTTTCATAATTCATTACAGGAGCCCAAGACAAAGCCTGCAGCCAGTGCTATGATGTAAAAAGTGCTGCATTATACATAGGATATGTTATGTTCTCTGCCTCAGACCAAGCGAAGGTCTGGCCTCTGAATCACTGAGTGATTGCGAAAGAGGGCAAATGTCAATTTGTATTGTGGTGACCCAGATGATTTGTGAAAATGCTTCTCACAAATATCACGCCACGTCAGCATGAAACTGTCACCATGCTAAATTCTACGAAAGGATGGACATGTTTAACCAAATGGATAAAACTAAAAAATGCTCTCGTTTTGTTGTAATCATTTACTTCACGTTGTTCCAAACTTTTTCCGAACGGTTTACCCCAAAATAAATTTAAATGTATCATTCATCAAAAATTAAAAATATCTTAACGATGGATTTGTTTCTTACAAACATGCAGATTTTTGCTTCACATAACATTAACTGATGAACTGGAGTGGTGTGGACTACTTGTGGATTATTGTGATGTTTTTATCAGCTGTTTGGACTCTCATCTGACAGCACCCATTCACTACAGAGGATTCACTAGTAAGCAAGTGAGTAAATTTTTAGCAAATATTCATTTTGTATTTAACTATTCCTTTAATTTTTATAAACAAAAACAGATCAGAGATACTGAAATTGGGAAGCTGCCAATGAATAAAAAAAGGTAATTGTGACTTTTATCTCACAATTCTGACTTTTTCCATTTGTGTCTCGGAATTCCGACTTTTTTCGAATTGCGTGATATAAACTCGTAACTGTGAGTTATATGTAACCGGGGAGGGAAAAATTACCTAATATGTAAATGTTAAATTAAAATGAACAGCATACATTACCAGGAATACATTTACAATATAGACACCGATACCTGTCCCATATAATCAGATTAGGATGCTGGCCCTTTAAGGTTTCAGCGAGTCAAGATCACGTCTGAGCTTTAGCCTCGCGAGTGCGCGTGTGGGAGTAACCATAGACATAATAAACATAGACGCCGCATTGGCTGCTGGAAACGAGAAATGCGGCCGCCATCTTGGACCGGGCATACTGTGGAATTGATTACATCGCATAGCAGCAGCAGAACTGAGAGAACATGCCTGAACACTGTGTAGGATATTCCTGCTCCAATCGGCGCACCATCGAAAGCAGGGCTCGGGGGATTACAGTACTTTTTCAGGGTTTTTAGTGTGTGTGTGTGTGTGTGTGTGTGAGCGAGAGAGAATGAAATACTCCAAGTAGACTCTAATGTAATATTCATATAGTGTTTCTTCAACTTATTAAAATACCTTTACCGTAACTATCTGTTTCTGCTTCTCTATCATATTTATAGTGTGTGATTTGCAAAATTCCTATCATAGCCTACACCTCATATGGTTATGGTTGCGCTTTTGTCCAAAGTGACATAAATACAAAACAATATAATACTTAAAAAACTCATCAAACCAAGGCACTCGAAAATCTTCTTAGTAGAAAAAATAAAAAGCCTTTAAGCCTTGGTTTGATGAGTTTTTTTGAAGATATGTAAAGATTCCCGTGACCAAAGAGCACCGATTTAAAGACTTTACACCCCAGTAGCATCATGCATTTTTTTGTATTATTAATTATTAATTATTATTGATTATTAATACTTAAATTTAACAGGAAACAGATTGAGATGTTGGTCATATTATAGCTAATAAGGAGAATAGCAAAAATGAACAACGTCAATTCAGTCAATAGCATAATGAAATAATGAAAATGAGGGAAAACAGCAATAATAAACAATGTCAATTCAAGCAAAATATAATAACAGCATGGTAAGACTACATTAAGGAGAATATCAGTAATGAACAACGTCAAATTAATAAACAGCCAAATGAAAATAGAATAAAACTATACAAACCATAACGCATTAGAAATGCTTAATGAACTAAGTCCATGTTGTAAGTCTTTAGACCCTCTTAAAAGACCCAATACTATCACAGGAACGGAGATATTCATTATATTACTGTTAAGCTCACTATCAATATTAAAATACGCCAAACCATGTGTCATGTATCACAGCTACATTTATGACCTTTGCAGCAAAAAAAAAACCGCGTGAAAATCAGTTCGGTATTCCGTGAGGTATGATTAATTAAATGCGTTGATAGCTCATTACACCTGTCAAACAGATTACACTGAGTGGAGCGGGTGACCGGTCCAAGATGGCGGCCCCACGTCTCGTCAGCCCCAGTAGGGAGTATCAGTCGATGTGGCGTCTACTCACTATGTCTATGGGAGTAACGCCTTGCCGAATATACTACATTGCTTGTGTGTTTCGGAGATAAAAGTGAGATAAACGCTATAAAACGCCAAAAAGGTGGTAAATATTCACTTGTATTCACATAACATCCCACCAGGGAGTAGTATACAGAGGCGATTGTTTTGTGATCTGCAACGATTGATGAGAACTGATTGCGAGCTCACGTGGAGAGTTTTGTTCGTGTCTCAAGTTTGTTGATGAATCATAGAGCAGGGGAGATATAGCGCTGAGTAGGCCCTCTGTGACGTCTAGATTGTATTCAACGATCCAGGGTGTGTAAAGGCCACTACCGTTGTCTTTTTCCCTTTTTTGTTGTCTTTAAATGCCACACTGATTGTTTAATTTCTTGTTTTTGTACTCTTGTACTTTGAAGGGAGGAAACTAATTCCCATTTTATTTTTATTGCTGAATACTTTTGCCCTATTTTGTAACAAAACAACCCCCCAAAAAAGCCAAAGCTATCCTTAATGCTGTGTCCCAGTGACCACAGTCGAGAATAAAAGACCCCAAGTTGAAGTGTTTGCCTGTGTTTGGCTCTTTATTGGGCAGTAGGCCATCGGCTGGCGACATATAAATTCCGAATTTGGAGATGTAAACTATCAAATCTGAGAAATAAAGTCAGAATTGCATGATATAAACTCCTAATTGCGAGTTATAATGTCCGAATTTCGAGATATAAATTTACGAATCTGAGAAATGAAGTCAGAATTGCGTGATATAAACTGGTAATTGCAAGTTATAAAGTCAGAATTTCGAGATACAAACGCGAATCTGAGCAATTAAGTCAGAATTGCGTGATACAAACTTGTAATTGCGAGTATAAAGTAAGAATTTCAAGATAAAAACGCAACTGTTATAAAGTTAATTTTATTTTATATATCGCAATTCTGACTTTATAACTCGCAATTGCTAGTTTATGTCACTCAATTCTTTAAAAAACAAGTAAGAATTGTGAGATTAAAAGTTGCAATATTTTTTATTCAGTGGCAGAAACGCGCTTCCATATGAAATTATATTAATTAAATAACTGAAGAACTTTGCAACATTAATACTGCTATTTTCTTGTTTATTACTGTAAGGCTGCTTTGAAACAACCTCCACTGTACAGTATATAGTCTTATATAAATAAATGTGACATGACTGGAATACATCCGGTTACTGAAACATTTACTGAAACATCACCCGTTTTTTAACATTAAATTAGTCACAATGCTCAAACGCATATATAGTTCTGAGCAGTAACTCATGCCATCATTGTGAGTCACTCAATACAAGTCTTACCGGTTCACAAAGCAGCTTAGACACTCTTTTATTGTGAAGAGTGAAGGGATCTGAGCACTTTGAGACAACCACTTCATTAAAGATTTATAGCCTCAAGAGATGCAAAGACATTTCAGTTCAGAATACAAACCCCAGTATTGTCCAGCGTACTCCCTAAGAATATGTGCTCCATATTACAGAGTTGTTTTCAGAACGCTGTAGTTTTACTCCTGTTTGTTGTCACAAAGGTTTAGATACATATACATTCTGTAAGAGGAAATTGTCTGTCAACATGGACATGTGAAAGCTATGTAATAATGATCATGTTTGTAAGGAACACTGTGAGCGTGAAAGATGGGGAGGGGTGTTTTCGTGACTGACAAGTGACAATTGTGATGATGTCTGGGCAGATCTTTGGCTGCGGATGTGTTTGGGGTTTGGAAATTTGGAGCGGTTTGACCCCGCTTGGAATGCGACCATATCTGAAAAAAGCGTAAAGCGCCGGTTTTTGTCTGAAAAACTGCTGGAGGGCTTGTGAAATTCAGTCAATGGCATGACAGGATCTCAAACAGACTTCCATAGTTCCACAACAGAGACTTGCAAAGATTTACAAACCCGACAGGACGAAACATGCTCAGCAGAACCAACATCTGCATCTTTCATCTTTCTGTATGCAGTGTTATTTTAGTGTTATTAAGCTGGCTTTAGAAAGTCAACTTACTGAAATGCTTTTAAAACTTAGTTTTCTTCTTCTGAGACAAAATTTTCTGACTCTTGACTCCTCCAAGAGCTTTAACTCTACAACCACCAAACTCAGCCTAGACCTTCAAACTAATCTGTCTTAATCCTGGTTTCACATAAGGCTATAGCCAGGATTAGTCCATAGTTTAATTAGGACATTTAAGTAATTTTTTATAAACATGCCTTAGAAAAAGTGTCTGTCTTGAGACTAAACAAAGGCACTGATATATGTTAAGATCAGTTGGTTTAAGTTTCTTTCAGATGAAACAGCTCAGACTTACATTTTAGTGTGGGACTAGGTTTAAACCTTGTCTATGAAACCGAAGGTTAATGTGCTATATCTTTTCTAAATGATTGCATTTACGGATTTCATAAACTGAAGATTAAAAACCATAAAAATCCCACAGGCCACTTACACAGTGCAGCCAGATTCGGTTGTCAGTTCACCTTTTACTCCTTAATCGCGTTCTGTACACACATAATTCACTAAGATACGGGAGCGACAACCGCATTAACTTCCCAAAAAACATGTATAGTGACAACCGCATTTACAGAAATTCTAAGCAGTGTGTACAGAACCGAACTGAACAACTAGTTGGTAATGACGTATTTAAACGTGCATCAGAAATATTTCTTCGTCTGTATGTGGGGTGCAAGAAAATAAGAGTGAAAGAAGTCTTAACCTTAACCTTAACCTTAAGCACATTTTAACACGAGCTAGCTGCATTCACATCATTGCGGTAAAGTGTCAGTGTTGCCAGATCTTCAGTGAAAACAACAACAACAACAAACAAGGACAACCACAAAAAAAAAATCACTAAAACGCCCAAATGCTGTAGAGAAAAAAATCATATCCTCCTATCCGCAAAAGACCATTTTATTAACTCCATGAAGTGCCTAGATTTATGAGCTAAGACCAAACAACATGCCTAAAAGTGCTTGTAAATATGAGGACATGGCAACACTACAAGACTCTCTCTAAAGCAGCCTCCCGAGCGTAAACAAAACACGACAGACAAAAAGAGTATTTAGCCAAAATGGCAGATACCAAACGGCTAAATTCTTATTCACTCCCGCAAGACGCCAAAATGTTTCTAAGGTTACAAATGCAGGAGTGACTGCTGTTCCGTACTCACGTGGAACGATAATTTACGGGACTCACTCCCGCATTTAAAGGCGGTTTGTCACTCCTGAAACTTGCAGTGTGTATGTGGCCATAGATTTACATTAACGAAATGTTTAGATGTGCCAAGACTATTCAAACTCCAACTGTCAAAATTCAAATTTAAGCTCCCAGAAGAAATCGACTTACATTGCCGGAATGTTCAGATGAGCCAAGAATTTTCAACTCCAACAGTCAAAATTTAAATTCAATATACAAAACCTTTTGTAAATTTTCTTATTCTTGTCTGGCTTTCTCAAGCCAACTTCAATGTTTGTCTTTTTAAAATCTACTTTACATGCTATATTTATTAATATTGTATATTACTATTTATATTTCATTCTAATGAAATATTTTAAATTAGCTTGTATGTATTTAATTATTTATATAGCTTTCATTTATTATTTATAATTTAATTTCGGTTTTAATTATTTTAGTACTAACTTACTTTTCGTTTTTTATCTAATATTTTTTATTTCAACTTTATTTTAATTACTGAAAACAAGTTTTGACAGTGTTAGTTTTAGTTATGACTGCATATTGTGCACCCTTAGTTTCTCGGGTCAGTTTCTGTGTAAGTGCAGTAAGTAAAGTCTAAAAAATGTTCAGATGAGCGAAGACTTTTCAAACTCCAGCTGTCAAAATTAAAATTTAAACTCCCATCCAAACTCCAAAAAGCATTTTGTAATTTTTAAAACTTTTAAAAACTTTTTTGTCTGGCTTTCTCAAGCCAACTTCAAAGTTTGTCTAGACAAACTTTTTTATAATCTTGTTTATATGTATTATATAATATAATATTTAATTTTTATATTTTCAGTTTTCGTTTTATTAATTTGTTGTAATTTTTAATTATTTATATAGCTTTAATTTATTATTTAAAATTTAATTTCAGTTTTCGTTATTTTAGTACCAACTTTCGTTTACATTTTTCATTTAATATTTTTTATTTCAACTTTTACTAAAACAAGTTTTAACAGTGTTAGTTTTAGTTATCAGCACTGTATATTGTGCGTCCTCAGTTTCTCAGCTCAATTTCTGTCTAAGTGCGATGTAAAGTCTAAACAAATTCCAGTGTTATCATAAAACATATAATTTAGCCATTAATCTCTAAGACTTTGTTCTGCTTTTCACTAATTGAATGGGAGGAAACTCTTAACATTCATATTTTCTAAGAAATTCTTAAACCTCCCACCATGATTAAATCCATGCCATTAAACAGAAACAACATGCTCTTTGACAAGTTGCTTTTTCGCTTTCTTTGTAGATGCTCATTTCATTTATGTTATGACTGAAGCTGATTAATAATGCATTTCAGGCCTTTTTATCTTGGTTTTTAGTGCTTTGTGTTTTCTACAACGCATTTATTGTGGTAGAAAAAGCATGTGGGATAATGGACATTGCAGCTTGTCAATTAATCCCAGTAGTAATAATATGTTTTTTGTTTGTTTTTATTAGTTCAGCCACACCCTGCTTGTCAGATGAGCCTGTAAATTGGTTATTGGTGGTTAAACGTCCCATTACAAAGTAGTACAACTACCACTGATACTGAAGTTGTCATGTCTAGACCTTTGTGATCAGCGGGCTTGTCGTCTCTGTTGTGTAGGTCTTGGTTTCTGTCACTAAAAAAGGTGGCGCTAATCAAAGAAAAACGACAACAACAACACCCTCCAACTGAGACTGCTTTGCATTATTGTTTATTTGGGCCTCGGTCTGTTTTTTGTCAGATATCTTGATCTGGGTTTCAGATATTAGGTCTTTGTCTGGACGTCTGGTCTTGGTTTGACAGACTCCAGGATTCCAGTTATCAGGAAACCAGAGCATCTGAAATCTCTCGCATGCTTTGATGCACGACGAAAGTGATAAACATTATCCAGAGTAAATGTGAGGGATGAAGGAGACTGATATGTCACCCAAGTGTTTCATTAGAATGATTCAAAAATGGGCTTTAGTGGCTCTGGAGATTGTAATGAAATGAATCTGTGTTTTTTTTTTAAAAACTAACCGTGCAGACATACAGCACTTTCCTCACACAATGCCTTTGAGGTTTTCTCACAAAATCTGGCTTTTAAAAAAAGATAACCTTTTACCTCAGCTAAACCTGGTTTGGATGTTTGGAAGAAGTAGTTCGCCGCAGGCATTCATTCAGGTGTCTCTGCTGCTATACAGGGTTTCAGACAAATAACACTTTAACATTTCACTTAAATATTGTGGTTGTTTGAATGAAGAGTGTTTAGACTAACAAGCATCACTGTGTTCACAAAACATGTCTGTGTGAATGTTGAGACTATTTGAGAGCAATTAACTACCACACATGGTCAGTGAGGCAGGCATGGGTGTTTTCAGCACATGTTAGATCAGTAATGTTCACCTAACAGTTGTCAGAGTTAAAATAACAGAAAGTCAGCTCCAAAAATGTTTTGTTAAGGGTTTGTGAGTTCCCAGCATGCTTTATGGCATGAATAAATTATACAGTTACTGTTGAAGGATAAATGTTTTACTTGCTGTTGTTTATTTTATGCTTTTATTGTTGTTTTTTGTCATCACTGTTAGTTTGATGTTTGTTGATGTTCACTGCTCATATCATTTTAGTTTATTAGGGTGTTTAGGGTCTAAATTAAACATTATCATATTGTAAAAACCTACAAAATACTTTTTTTTTTATTTTAGGTAATTAAAGAGGGTTAAAGAGAAATGTAAGCTGCTTTGTTGCATATTGATTTGTTGAATCGCTGCTGAGTTTATTCTAAAGAAGATTTAGCATTTAGCACTGAACATGCAAATCCAAGTAGGGACAACTGAATTTGCTGAAAGAGCTCAGAAATCTCAATGTAATGTCTTGCCTTTTTTTTATTTTATTTTATGTGGTGATAATGATCAAGTAGCTTCATTTGTTTTTTAGCAGAAAGTTAATCATTCTACTTGTGTAAGTACCTTTTTTAAACGTCTGACAAGAGTGTAGCCATGCTATAACCATGAGGGGTTTTTTTACAGTATGAAAGGTGCACTCTAAAAAATGCTGCACTGGGTAAATATTGGACAAAACATATGCTGGGTTATTTTGACTTAAAATGGGCTGGAAATTAAAAATCACACTCTTTGTGTGTTATAGAGGCAACAGCAATGATAAAAAGAGGAACATTTATTATTATACAAGAACACCCATGGACGAAAATATAATTATTTGGACAAATACAGCATATAATATTACATACATTTAAACCCGTTTAACAAGCATTTTAGAAAAAACGTGGAACATTTAAAAGTATCATTTTAACTTAAGTGTATTCTGCCGTTCTCTGTAATCACTTTTCACCGAAATAGCGCTAGTTCTTGTGCCAGTGAGTCGGCAAAATCTAAGCCGGTGATAGGCTTCTGTACGGTGGGGGAATATGAACCTCAGACCACTTCCTCACGTGCCTTGTAGCTGAAAGATGTCGTGACTGACCACACAACCTGCCCATTAAAAAACATTATAATATTTTAACATCAAATTAAATTAAATTCAGTATTATAACGAATAAAATCAATTTGTTTTGAAAGGTAAAAGGTGTTTCCATCATGCGAAACCAACGACCGCTGCTAACGCAGCTGACTGACATCCCATCCTTGTATGTTGTATAAAATAATATAATTTACAACACAGTAAAGACTTTATAAATTAAATAAAATGTATAAAAAGCTTTATTTTGCTACAAAAAAAAAAGTGCACCAAATTGGCGGCGCTGTGAACCGCTCTCTTCTGAGGAAGTAAAAAGCCCACGCTCAGCTGGGTTGTTTCCAGGGTTGCCAGGTTTTCACAACAAAACCCGTCCAATTGCTACTCAAAACTAGCCCAAAACTAGCCCAATCGTATTGAAAAAACACGTTCCGGGGGATAAAATACACCTTTTTTGTCGGGGTTCCCCTGGTAAATTCGTATTTCAGAGGCTAAATATGATGTTATTGGGGTTGCTTCAACCCGCGAACATCAAAAACAACCCGCGGCAACAGTGTTAAAGGAGAAGTCCACTTCCAGAACAAAAAATTACAGACAATATACTCACCCCTTTGTCATCCAAGATGTTCATGTCTTTCATTCTTCAGTCGTAAAGAAATTACATTTTTTGAGGAAAACATTTCAGAATTTTTCTCCATATAATGGACTGATATGGTGCCCCGAGTTAGGACTTCCAAAATGCAGTTTAAATGCGGCTTCAAACGATCCCAAATGCGGTTGTAAACGATCCCACCCGTGGAAGAAGGGTCTTATCTAGCGAAATGATTGGTTATTTTTATTTAAAAAATACAATTTAAATACTTTTTAATCTCAAACACTCGTCTTGTCTTGCTCTGCCTGAACTCTGTGTATTCTGGCTCAAGACAGTTAGGGTGTGTCGAAAAACTTTCTCCCTCAATTTCAAAAATCATTTCAAAATCATCCTACATCGCTGCAGAAGTACCGACACAATCTTTGCAAAGTGAACATGCAAAGAAGATCAAACACCCTTAACAAAAAAGGTAAAACAGCGATATAGGATGATTTTGAAGTTGAGGGAGAAGATGAGATGGGAGTTTTTCGACATACAACTGTCATGAACCGGAAAAAAACAGAGTTTAGGCAAAGTAAGACAAGACTAGCGTTTGACATTACAAAGTATATAAACTGTATTATGTTTATGAAAATAATTTTGCTATGTAAGACTCTTCTTTCTCAGCTGGGATCGTTTGCAACCACGTTTGGGATTGTTTGAAGCTGTATTTAAACTGCATTTTGGAAGTTCAAACTCTGGGCACCATAAAAGTCCACTATATGGAGAAAAATGCTAAAATGTTTTCCTCAAAAAACATAATTTCTTTACGACTGAAGAAAGAAAGACATGAACATCTTGGATGACAAGGGGGTGAGTACATTATATGTGAATCTTTGTTCTGGAAGTGGACTTCACCTTTAAAATAGCCCAGTTTCGCGGGAAAACCGTGGACTTGGCAGATTGTTTAATCAGAGACAGGCTCAACCAAGTGGTTGGGTAAAAAATAAAAAATAAAAATAACCCAATATTTAATAATCCAATAAAAATTACCCAGCAGCTCAGAAAAAACTACCCAGCACCTGGGTAAAAAATATTAAAAATAACCCAATAAAATGACCCAACAAGCTGGGTCATTTGGGTTTAAAAAAATAACCCAGCATTTTTTAGAGTGCAGAAAAACTACCCAGCATCTGGGTAAAAATATCAAAAACAACCCAATTAAATGACCCAGCAGGCTAAACCCAGCAGTTGGGTTGAAAAAATAACCCAGCATTTGGGTGGGTAGTGTGTGTGGCTAATGTGATATATAATATCCTATATTTTCTGCAGTTTAAGGTTAATATTATGACTAGGCAAGATTATACTGCAGTGGATGATGGCTTTATGGTATCAGAACATCAAAGAAATCAAAGCTTCTCTACATGTGGTCTGCCTTTTAGTTCCTTTTAGAAGTAATCAAATATTTACATCCCCATACCATCATAATCCTCTCATAAAAGACTCTCATATATTACCTCACCACAAAAAACAATAAAAACACCAATTCTGTGCCCTTTAGAATTTTACAGAAGCAAGCTGTTTTATGTTATATTATATGATTCAACCTTTTTTAAAATGCAAAATAAATGACTAAAAAGGAAAACACCTCATAATTGTAGTGCAAGTGTAGGTTCAATAAAAAACCATTCTTCATTGAAAATGTTATAATGGCACAGTTTGATATGCTACAATCTATATAACAGAGAAGAAAGAGGAAAAGGGAACCCTGGGGAAAAGTGGGGCTATAAACTCACATATAGAGCATGAGAAAGTGGGGGCTCTCAGCTGAAGCATTGTGTTAATGGACGCTTTGCATTTGCCGGGTCATGCTAAAGCTCTCACAAACTGTGAGATGGTCTCCAACCATTACGGACCACAAATTGATTGATTCCTGTAAGCATTAGAAAGCTTAAATTACTGAAAAGGACACACATGCAACTGGCCCTCATTCACCTTCCTTATGAGTTCTAAAGTCAATACTGTATAGTTCACATGCTGACTGTGGGTTCACTCTCCCTAATGGTGGTTCAGACACATATTTTATTTGTTTTAGATAATTTCACTCAAGTTATGAAGCCGTGAGCAGTGTGACCCGATTGTTCCGGTTTGAGTTTCCTCCTTCCTCATTAACATGCCAAAATATTTTGTAAGCAATATGTCGAAAATGGCATTGCTAAAGGGAGCCTGTGTATGCGGGAGACACCTTGTTATTCAAAGCCTGAGGCTGAGAGTCGTTCTCGCTGGGACTCTCTCTGAAAAACACAGAAACTGGAATATCTTCCAAAGACGGCCCAAGGCTGTGGGCTCTAATCTTAGAGATTTGCGCATCACCTGGATCAGATCTTGTGCTGGATCAAAGCTCAACAGCAAGAAATAAAAACAGTACAATTTAACAGCTTATTGCACAAGAAAGTCATTTCATAAAACTACCTGTCATTTTTCATCTCTTTGAAATGATGTGATTATTTTAAGCTCTCTAAAACTTCAAACCACTTCAAAATAAGGAACCAAAACTCCCTGCCCCAAAGAAAGATGTGTAAGTAACCTTTATTCTGACACTTTTTTTTGTTTTAACATGTCTCTGCCTCAAAGGGCGAACGATTATCTGATCATAAAGGCTCTGTAAACATGATCCGTTTCATTTTTTCAGGGCCTGTGAGGTCATTTTCATTTTCTGCAGGATGATGTAATGGTCAAGTACTGGTTACACCTGAATAGTGTCACAAAAACCACAGTTTAAATATCCCTCCCTTTATAAACAAGCTAGTAAACAGGATTTTGAAGGTCTGATTTAAGTAAATAAATCAATCAGATTTCTACATAATGATGAAGTTCTGTTTTCATTTGACAGAGGACAACTTAAAAATGTCAATTTAATAAAAATACAATTGTTATAAATATAACTGCAAGCAGCAATTATAGGGGTTCAGGCACTTTTAGGCATTTAAGCACAAATAAGGTATTATTCAGCAAGCCTGTAACCACCTAAATCAATTATTTAAAAAGCAGTTTGGGCAAACATAGGTAATTTACCATAGAAATATGATTTATAATGTTTATGACTGTTATAGCACCACCCATAGTCAGATTGGAGAAGTTTGCAAAAGTAGTTTTTTTTAAATAATGTCAAATAGTTAAAGAACACTTTGATTGACAGCAGTGGTCCTAGAGGCAAAGTTTTCAGAATGAGGAGGTTGATCGTACAATGGGAAGATCTACTGCAGTTTGAGGTCATTTACCATAGAAATACAGTGTTTTTGAAGCCTTTTAAAGTACCAGCTGTGGTCTGATCTTCCTAAAACTTTGCATGCTTGTTTAGAATCACTTGTTGCATGTTCTCACCTTGTTTTGTTAAGTTTTGAGTTTTCGCTTAGGCTTTATAGGTTTTTGTGTATATTTGGACAGGCCCCTTTTCTAAATGACTATAGCTTCCCAAAGCCTTTTTTCCAGATTGAGTGAAAAACCTAGGACTAGTTCACAAAAGTACGTTTTTTACATCTTCCCAATCATTTAACAAATGATTTGATTGACAGTGGTGGTTCTAGAGGCAAAGTTGTCCGAAATTTGGAGTTCTATTGTATGATATGAATATTGCGTATATGCAGTGTCTGACGCTGAGCGTATGCTCTTCTTTTGTTTCATTTTTAACAACTGCCTAAAATTAAATGATGATAACGCAAGGCAAGCGGATTTGATTGAGGGATTTGAAAGTGTGATTTATAGATAAGTATAGATAAGTATTTATATACATGCACATAAATAGGTTTTTTTCTTACAATCTTTTGGGGGTATCTTGCTTTTAGACTACACTGTAAAAAACAATTTGTTGAATCAACTTAAATTTGTAACCTGGCTGCCTTAAAATTTTAAGTTCAGTCAACTCAAAAAAAGTTTATTCAACTTGAAATGTTAAATTATACTAAGTGACAACTTAGATATTTGAGTTGAATCAACTTAAAATTTGAAGGCAGCTGGGTTACATACCCATCTATTAAGTTTAGCAAACACAAATATCTAAGTTGTTACTTATTACAACTTAACATTTCAAGTTGAATAAACTTATTTTAGTTGACTGAACTTAAAATTTTCAGGCAGCAGGGTAACAAATTATTTTAAGCTGACTCAACAAATTGTGTTTTTTTATCTTTTACAGCGTAGTCGACTAGTCAGATACAACATTTTCGTTTAAACGACTATCAGATTAGCTGTTGTGCACATCCCTAGTTCTGAGTTTGGCAAAGATATTTCATTCCGTTCAAAAGTTATAGCCTTTTTAGTAAAAGCAGCCCTGCCCCTTTCAAACGTTTTGGTGTCCCTTTGCAACGGTGAGTCGAAAGCTAAATTTTTTTTTTGATAATTATTGATATTCACTCTCCAGAGAATCTTTCTGCACTTGTTTGGGTTCTGTTTGGGTGAAAAACCTAGAACTAGTTTGCAGCAGTTTTTTCAAAATATCTAAAATACTCAAAAATTTCGCCAACGACATAAGACACTTGACCCTGCGACTATTGGTTTAGGAGTTATAAGCGATTTCATCCTTTTGACCACTGTGGCGCCTCCATCAGGCCGATTGAGGTGAGGCTTGGTGAAGTTGTAGACGGTGTGAGTACTACCATAATACCAAGTTACAAGTCTCTACGACTTATGGTTTGGTCTGCCCGTTCAGTATTACATGGAGATTGCTGATCATTGGGCATTCTAAAAATTTCAATAGGGTTTCATGAAATAAAAATAATGTACATAGACAGGTTCTTTGTGAAAAATAAACTTTGTTTAATGAAATAACACTCTTGACAACACTCTGCTATTAAAAGCAAATTCATAGTAAAAACCAAGCCAATCTTCTATGTTCTCATTGCCAAGCACAGTCAGATGAACTAATGAAGCATTCATGCATTTGAGTTTGGCTATTGACTGACACTGAGCAGGTCATTAAGGGCATCCACACCTCCCACAGACCTGTAGATTACGTCAGGGTCAAAGTGTCATCCTCCACTCTCGGCCCCCTCCCTCCAATGCATTCAATATAATGAGGCTCTGCTGCTTAGAGACTCTCATTCACACTCGGTAGAACGGGTGAATGTCCTTTGAGCATATTGGTGGAGAGCGTCCCTCTCTCTCACTTTTAATTGCAGACGATCTTACTTGAAGCTCACACGTTTTGGGCGTCTAATTATTATTGGTTTGTATTAATTTGAAGCGAATGCTCCTCAGCATCATTTCACCCCATCTGAGGTGTCACTACTATGAATCTGTTCAACGACTGTTTGGGACTTTGTTTATTCAATGCAAAATTTCATGGCTTTGTTCATTTGCGTCAGGCAAATGTTTACCTCAGAGAGTTCATGCTTGCAAACTATGACACTAAAATATAACTTTAATATCAGATGAATCCATGCAGTACACAAAAAAACGCAGTTATTTCTTTTATTAAGTGACCAACAAAACTAACCACTAAAACACCTCAAATGTTAATGAAATACTGTGCCCTGTTTATGAACTTTCCCTGAGCTGTCATAGGCTTTCCTTTGTAAGAGAATCGTCATGGTTTGCCTTTGTTCCTCATGCATTCAGTCTCGTATCTATCAGGCGGGCCATTAGGAGGTGTGAGGAAGTACAATACAAACCGAATGAGATGAGGGAACACCCCACCCCGTGAGCCCACCTGCCACTGAGATGAGTGTGTGTGTGTGATGGGGGATTTCAGCTAATATTGGGGCAATAAAATGCAAAAGAGGAGAAAAAAAAGTGGCTTGGTGGCTAACAGGGAGGAGGGAGAGATAATAGAGGAGGGAGAAAGAAGAAGACAGATGCAAATGATTCACGTCTCTTGATGTTCCAGGTTCGCCTAGATTCGATCAGGCTTTGAAACAGATTCTCTTATCATTACCAGTTGAACCTGTTTGACTAATTTTACATTTTGCACATGATTTGATTAATTAAATAACACAAGCATAGCTAATATTATTAGTTCTATAGTATCACAGCCTTAGGCACACAAAACTTGAGGTGTAAAAAGCATGTCAAGGCATGTGTACCATATTGGGCTTGTTGGATTGTCACTTTCAAAGCAATAAATAACACCTAACATATATGGAACATTCTCAGAACTGTTACTATTGAGCAAACGCTCTTCCAGTAACAATACAATGTTCATAACTTAGTAGGAATGTTAGAAAACCATTCTTAGAACATTTTTGTTAGCTGGATACTGGATACTCAGGTATTGCTTGAAGACTATGGTTTTCAACCATTCAAACTTTGCTCCTATTGTTTGAGCCAATATTCAAATTTCTAGTCAGTTTGAAAAATTACCTGGTGTGGAAAGAAAATTGCAGTAGGCTAGTTGTCTGGCAAATTATGTTTACATGTTTTGGGCTGACATTTATTGCGGTTTTAGTATTTTTAATTACGTTAAACAATTGTAAATAATGTTTCATCCACCTTGGAAGTTTTCCACAATTCTTAGAATTTCTGAGAAAGTCCTAAGGGTTTAGTTTTCCATAGAGAATTTCATATGAAAACTGTGTTGTTTTCAAGGCCATCCAAATCAAACGTTACGAAAATGGTACTGTATAGTAAAGCAATACCACAGAAGATCACAGATAAGATATGGGATGTGTCATCAAATGTTTTCTAGCAGGTTCAATTAGTTTAGCTATACGGCGCAGGGGAGGAGCTTCAGGACAGACCTATAACCGCCCATCAGGGCTTCAACAGATGTAACACGTGGGGAACAACCTCAAAGTTTGAAATTACTGACGCACGCTGCGTGTGTTGCATTTTCCAGAACGTTTTCCAGCAAGGACGCACTAACCCAAGGATATTATTTCTCGAGACTGAGAGAGCCAGACTGCCGAAAGATGCACCGGGCTGCCCTTTTAACGTGTCTGCTCACCGTATCAGTGATGAATCAAGGTAACAGAAAATACATTTTGGATTTTTTGTTTTATTTAGAATTTTAGAACGCTCGCATACGTCATTTTAGAACGGCTCTTCTGATATTTACAATGAAAGAACTGAGAAATGTTACTTTTAAAATCTGGGAGTGATCGACCATGATAAGAAATGATATATCAAGTCTTTTTAAAGAAAAAACGCGCGCCACAGTTTCATTTGGAATTCTTTCCAAGCCCTTTAACTTGGAGGTATGACTTGCTGTCTTTATCAAAAACAACCAAAATGCTATTGATGATGTTTTTTTTTCTCGTATGAAAGTCACATTTATTTTCATAAACGCTCTCTTTGTCCCCGCCCTCTTTTGGGCTTTTACCTTTTGCTTGCACCTGTTAGCTAGGAAAAAAAAATGCTGCACAATTTAAACTCTGATGCTTTTGTTGTTAAAATTAATAATTCATTTGGACCTATATTTTCATGTCGCTCTGAAGTGATTGAAATGCGGGGGCGCTGCTTTTCGTAGCGTTTTATATTAAATGCATCAGTATCAATTCAGGTAATGAAAAAAGGGACACAAAAGCCCGGCTGGTAAACATCTGTTATTATAAGGCACCAACCCGTCTGTCAATGTGAGACTCATTCACCTTTTGGGCTGGAAGACCAAAAGCATAATGATAGTATGTCATGTGCTGAAAGATTGTTGGGTTGCAGGTCAAACTTAAACGTGTTGTGATTTGTGACCGTCTTGTGTTGTCGGTAGTTGTGGAAAACAAAAGGTGTAATTCTTTAAAACAGTACTGGTTACGTTCAATTTTACCTAATAACAATTAAAAAATGTACGTATTTTAAAATTGTAAACATTTTATTAATGTTCAACTAGTTTTCTACCCAGTCAAATTTTACTTTTTCGTCCTTAGTAGGTCATGTTGTTTCATTTGCGCCTGTGACTATTTGTCTTCTAGATTGGCTTGAGAACCAAACTGAGTTTACAACTAGTAGTTTAGTGCTGCATCTGTTTTTTGTTCTCTCTCCACCCCTCCCCCAAAACACACCATCTGCAATGTCACACCCCGTATTACTAGTTTAGCTGGTGGGTTTCTGTTAGTTTGGTGCAAATCACCCTTTCCCCCCTGAGAAGTCTGTCCTTTGTTGATGAACATTGTTTTTATGACAAACATTGCTGTAAATGCTCAGTTTAGGTTTATTTGTAGTGAGGAACTGTATTCAGGCAAGTTTATATTGCAGGATTTCTCATTCCCTTCCTCACGGACATATGTTTGTTGAGACTGAAAGTTTTATTCTAATTCTGATTTCAAATTTATTTTTCAGTCTGAAAAATCTTGTATACATGATTGGCTAATGATTTTACTCACAGAGTAAAATTTAGATTATGTAAAGAGTTTTAGATTCAGTCTTTTATTCAGAGTTGAATGATCCACTTAGAGTTACCTGTCTGCCCTGTTAAACCATCTAAATCTGTTTCATAGTCCTTTTATAAAAGAAAACAAATATAGCTCAACAAAAGCCTGTTTGCTTAGATTAAAGGAACCGAATTCGATTCATATGCATTCAGACATTTATTAATATGCTTCCCACTCAGTGAAAGTACTGTGGAAATAGAAATACTATTGTCATACTTTTTCTTTACCGCAGAAGCACCTCTGTTTCACATTGGCCTTCATAGGAACCAGTTTATCTGTCATCAGGCAAGACAAGAGAGCAATTGTCTGGTCTGAAGAGGGGAGACACATTGTTTTACAACAGGATAGGCATGTGTGTGCTTAGCAGTGGCACTCTTGATTTGCAGAAATGCGTCTATTGAGATGCATGAAGTCCCCCATGGGTCTCTGTAACCTCCAGTCCACTTGCTTGGATCCACCCTGCATTTAGGGACAAAAAGTCAGGTTGTTTCACTCTTGTTATTCGGCTTCTCCGAGACCTCCTTTGGACACCTGCTGATTATATTGTTGGGCAGGTTTTCTTTAACTAATGCATGTACGATTGCGACATCTCCCACTGATTCTTCTCTATTTGTAATTAAATTCAACTCCCCACTGAGATGCCGTTATCTCGCCCAACTCCTTTACATGCCCTTCAGTTGAAAAAGACATTGGGTTAGCATATGAATTACTGCAGTGCATACTTCTGTTCCTATCATGCATTTCAAAAGCACCACTGATGCTGAAGTATTAAATGGTTTGTATTGCAAGCGATGTGTGTTAACCCTGTTGAGGTTGATGACGTGACTGCATTTGATTTGCAAATTCTTCTGCATTTATTTGTCCTCAACCTGAAAACTTTTAATATTTTGAGTTTGACTAATTTTGTTGTAGATCTTTTTTGCTGTGCTTTGTTATTATGGTAGCAGCTGAGAGGAAGCATCTGTACTGTATATGTTCAATTGAAAGCTCTTAATCCTGCACTGTTTGCGCCGGGACTCAGGAAATGAAACCGGCCATTACAATAAAGCTGCCGCCACCGCCTCCCCCTCCTTTCCCGCCTTCTCTTTCTCTCCCCCCTCTCTTTCTCTTTCTTTATCTCGGGTAAGGTGAGGCCAGAGGCAGAATTCTAAATAATTTTTGCTCCTTCACTTCTACTTGTTCATGTGTCACATTTCCTTCTAAAGACCCCCTTTAGGCTTGACCTGAGAGATTAGTGCAGTCGTATTGAAATGGGTTAATTTTCCGTTGCACAATGCAGAAGTGTTCCGATCATCTCATGGTGTTAGCCACATTGTTGTTGGTTGCATTTCTCACAAGTGATGCTTGTGCACACGTGCTGAATCATATGAATGCAGGTCAAAGTAAACTATATTAAACCGCGTCATATACGTGACATTGTGGTTGGCCACAGTGTGGGTCTCGTTTTGGCTCCCTTAGCTGGATGTTTTGACGGTAGGTCTTTAGCAACAATAATTACCTCAAAGTTCATACCTCACATGCAGACGTCCTGTGGTTTACTTTTGTTTATAATTGTCTCTTAAGATCCTGCCACCAGACTTTGACATCTTTTATGGACTTTAGACATCAAAAATAAAGTAAGGTATCTCTATATACCGTGTTAGTGCAGTGAAAACAGAGATGATCTGTGAGATTTGTTTTAATCAGATTTGAACCTGTTTGTTACCAAGTGGACAATTTGAATATGGTTTGTCATTTCCGCATTGTTTATTCATTTATTTATCTTTTAAATGAGCATTTTCTCACAAGCAGGAGTGCTTTTGTACTGTATACCAGCATGAGCATCACTTGATTGGTTATTTCATTGAAAGCCACAGGCAGCCATTAAGGTTTAAAACCATGTTTTAGATTCCCGCCAAAACCATTTTAAAGTCAACATGGTAAGTCAACATTTTCACTTTCTTCTCTACACATTCCTGGTCCTATGTAAATGCTTTGGTGCATGTTATTCCAAAGAAAAGGAATGTTTGTCTTTTCATAATCTTGTATAACTAGCTTGCTCATCTGAAACAACTTCATTTTTCTGCTGATATCACAGATAGATGGACTGTTGGATATATTGATCAGATTATATCCAGCAGAACCTGATTAATCCTGAATCTGAGAAAATTCAGATTAATTGTAAAACTGAACTGAATCTGAGCTGAATCTGATTGATCTTGAATCAAAACCAAATCTGATTTAATCCTAAATTTGAAATAAATCTGATGTTAGATCTGTCCAGAATCTGATTTATTCTAAATCTGCTGAATCTGATTAATGCTGAATCAGAGCCAAATGTGATTAATCCTAAATCTGAGCTGAATCTGACTAATGATGAATCAGAGGCGAATCTAATTAATCCAGAATCTGATCTGAATCTGATTAATGCTAAATCTTAGCAAATTCTCATGAATCCTTAATCTGATCTTAATCTGATGAATGCTGAATCTGATTAATCTTGAATCGGGGCCGAATCTGATTAATCCTATATTTGAGCAGAATCTGATTATTGTTGAATCTTAGCAAATTCTGATGAATCCTAAATCTGAGCTGAATCTGATGAATGCTGAATCTTAGCCGAATCTGATTAATCTCGAATATGATTAATGCTGAATTTGAGCAAATTCCGATTAATTCTAAAACTGATCTGAATCTGAGTAGAATCTGATTAATCTTGAATTAAAGCCAAATCTGATTAATCCTAAATTTGAAATAAATCTGATGTTAAATCTGTCCAGAATCTGATTTATCCTAAATCTGCTGAATCAGAGCCAAATCTAATTAATCCTGAATCTGATCTGAATCTGATTAATGCTAAATCTTAGGAAATTCTGATGAATCCTTAATCTGAGCTTAATCTGATGAATGCTGAATCTGATTAATCTTGAATCGGGGCCGAATCTGATTAATCCTATATTTGAGCAGAATCTGATTATTGTTGAATCTTAGCAAATTCTGATGAATCCTAAATCTGAGCTGAATCTGATGAATGCTGAATCTTAGCCGAATCTGATTAATCTCGAATATGATTAATGCTGAATTTGAGCAAATTCCGATTAATTCTAAAACTGATCTGAATCTGAGTAGAATCTGATTAATCTTGAATTAAAGCCAAATCTGATTAATCCTAAATTTGAAATAAATCTGATGTTAAATCTGTCCAGAATCTGATTTATCCTAAATCTGCTGAATCAGAGCCAAATCTAATTAATCCTGAATCTGATCTGAATCTGATTAATGCTAAATCTTAGGAAATTCTGATGAATCCTTAATCTGAGCTTAATCTGATGAATGCTGAATCTGATTAATCTTGAATCGGGGCCGAATCTGATTAATCCTATATTTGAGCAGAATCTGATTATTGTTGAATCTTAGCAAATTCTGATTAATCCTAAATCTGAGCTGAATCTGATTATTGCTGAATCGGAGCCAAATTTGATTAATCTTGAATTGGAGCCGAATCTAATTAATCCTAAATCAGAGCAGAATCTGATTAATTCTGAATGAGGACATTCTGATTAATCCTAAATCTGACCTTAATCTTATAAATGCTGATTTGGAGCCGAATCTAATTAATCCTAAATCTGAGCTGAATCTGATTAATGTTGATCTTAGCAAATTCTGATTAATCGTAAATCTGAGCTGTATCTGATTAATGCTGTATCTGATTAATCACAAATCTGAGCAAATTCTGGTTAATCTTAAATCTGAGCTGAATTTTATTAATTTCGAATCTGAGCCGAATCTGATTAATCATAAATCTGAGCAGAATCTGATTAATGCTGAATCTGAGCAGAATTTGATTAATCCTAAATCTAAGCAGAATCTGATATATCTTGAATCTGAGCAGAATCTAATTAGTCCTAAATCTGAGCAAATTCTGATTAATGCAGAATCTGATCTGAATCTAATCTTAAATTAGAGTAGAATCTTATTCCATCAGATTACAGAAGTAAAACGGGTTGTAAAGAGCAATTCGTGCTGAATTTAAAAACAAACATCTCTCCGTTCAAAAGTCAGTCATTTAATGACCCCCACTATCACGTTACATGGGATAAAACGTACTGATAGTAAAAAGGCAGACGCTTTGATTGTTTTTCTTTAGAAATGTTTCCTTTTCTCAGCACTTCTGTCTCTTTCACATAATCTTTTGACATCATAACTTTGAAGTCGACTTTAGAAAAGGAGAATAAACTTATCTTTAGTTTTCTTTCTTGTGTGGGAACTTTGATGTCGTCTGCTTTGTGCTGGCAAGCCTGCACAAGTCATAGTAAACCACAACTGCACCTGTCCCAGATGTATGTGCTCTCTGTCAACATGAGAGCCATACCTGGTGGCTTTCCAAACTGGCACAGATTTCTAGTGTTTGTCAGCATAGTTTAACAAGTAACATCACGGAGCATCAGAGTTTAATTAGGCTATTGTGGCTTTCACTTCCTGAGTATGCAGGTCAGTTGAAGTTATACATTTACGATAATGATGACTTTCATTATAGAACGTCTTTTCCCTGCCAGCAGCTAATAGGATCATGTCCTCTCTAGTTTAAAAGTCCAGGAGTTCATCAACAAATACCATTATTCAATTGATAGTTTTAAAATGTTACCTTTATGAAGTTCCCTCAAAGTCTGCGGTGTATAAATTGCATTTAAGCTCATTTCTAGTTAGCTTTTTGCAGATGTAGACCCCAAGGCTACAGCGATCATGAAGCAGAAGACAGTTAAGGACCCTTGTGACCTTTTTTACAGACCTGGCCAGTCCCTGAACTGCACAGGAATGTGAAACAGATCTGCTCTTTTCTATCACAGCATCATAGCGGAGAAAAAAAAAGAGAAAACTGGCTCATTAGTAGTGACATACTATCATGTCAGAGAGTTTTAAGCCGATCATAATTCACGAGAGTTAATCACTGAGATAGAAAAGGCCTTGAGCTTGTACTCCCTAAGTTCCGCTGTCTATTTTTTTTGTTGTTTCACTCCCTGCAGAGGGGAGTTAACCGTTGCATGGCACACACCCACCAGCCATGCTTTCTGAAATCAATATTTGCACTGCTTTTGTTTACACAGCCGAAGGTGGTCTGTGTACGGGGCCGAATTGTTATGGGCCCTCTAACAACGTGGGAGGCGGCCCTTTCAGAGCCCAGCCCGGAGAAAGAGCTTATTTAACTCTCAATACAAGCTCGGTGACCTCTGTGTTTTGGCACCAAATTTGATTGGTATCTCAGTGGCTGCAAGCAAACGCTGATGTTATGAACACAAGGGGCCCTGCAGGATCCTGTGGAATGCAAATGCCTGGAGCCCTGAGGCATTTGAGTGCAGGGAGACTGGTTTTGGAAGAGATAAAGGCACTGTCTGTGTCTATGCAAAAATATGAGACACCTCGCCGTCTTGTGAAATGCTTTGAGAATATATGTTTGACAGAACGACTTTGATGTTAGGAATGTTGTTAATCAAAGGCCACACGAAGCTTCTGAGCCTAATTGCTTGAACATAAATTGCGAAGATCTGAAGTCAAGACTCTTTGACTGCCACAACATGCTCATTAGTTTTACACTTTAAAGCGTCTGTTAATTTTACACAGCGTATCATCTATAAGTACGTTTATGCCTTGGTTAACCGATAACCTGGATTAGCTTTGCTACTTGCTGCAACAGTTTTGACCTACATTTCTTTGTTACTCATGTTGTAACTCATGAGTTGTTATTCAATCAAGTCAGTGGCGTGACACTTTCTTATTTGTGGTATCTATTAATTTATAAAAAAAAGTATGCGAATTGCATTCATGCATTTAACTTAAAATAATGGGTTTCCCAGCTGACTTAAAATTTTTAGTTTAGTCAACTAAAATATTTCAGTTGTCACTTAAATTAACATTTAAGAAACTTAAAATTTAAAGTTGAATAGACTATATATATATATATACAGGGGTTGGACCGTGAAACTGAAACACCTGGGTTTAGACCACAATTAGTATGCCGTTTGGCCTCCTTTTGCAGCCAATACAGCATTATTTCATCTTGGGAATGACAAATACATGTCCTGCACAGTAGCCAGAAGGATTTTGAGCCATTCCTTTCGCAGAACAGTGGCCAGGTCGCTATGTGATGTTGGTGTATGAAAACATTTCCTGACTCGCTCCTCCAAAACACCCCAAAGGGGCTCAATAATATTCAGATCTGGTGACTGTGCAGGCCATGGGAGATGTTTAACTTTACTTTCATGTTCATCAAATCACTCTTGTCACCAGTCTTGCTGTGTATTGGTGCATTATCATCCTAATACACGGCACCACCTTCAGGGTACAATGTTTGAGCTATTGGGTGCACAAAGTCAACCTTCACACTCTGCTCTTATTGCTGGAATGTGCGATCAGTAAAGACTGGCCACCAGGCTGCATAAATATAGCCATGAAACCTCCAACACTATATTGGCCAGTGTTTCAGTTTCATTTATTGACTGGCGTATGCCTGTAATGTATATATATTGTATATATGTGTATATATTATATTGTATATATATTATTGTATATATATATATATATATATATATATATATATATATATATATATATATATATATATATATATATATATATATATATATATATATATATATATATATATATATATATATATATATATATAATTTTTATCATGGACACTTCTACACTTCTGCAGCAGCAGCAGGATGAACAGTCTGTCATAACCTTCAGCTAGTAAATTGCTTTTGGGGTTAATGGGCCTCCACGGAAGCTGCTTGACTGTATTTTGTTAATAGTTCTCTATTTAGTTTAATAGCTGCTCTCGGTGAATCCTCTGGGTCAGTATTGAATCTGCCATGATCTTCTGTCAGACGCGGACATTCTTTAAGGTCCCTGGGGGGCCCTGCAATCAAATACATAATTTAGAACTTAATGGATGTGATTTCTGAGTGCACTTATCACTTATGAGTCCAACCTGCTTGATGAGTTTTGTTTTGAGAGCAATTTCAGGCCCGTCGTAGACTTAATTTATGGCATTTTCAAGGAAGCCTAATGGCTCTTGCATGTTGGAGTGAGTAAAGGAGGACATTTGGTGTAATAAGGCAGGCTCCAAATCAATTCCTGTTCTGTGTTTCCGGGATATTCACCATGGTGGTGGACTGTCCTTATCGGACACAGGATCACTTAACTGACTCATCCTCAGGTTAATGGTTTGCGAATATCCACCCGGCTTGTGAGAGCTGTTTTGAACCCGTTCACCCGCTATATTTCCTTTCAGCCTTGTATGGCCTTTTTTAACCTCCCAGATCTTTGTGGAGTACTTTTTATGATGGATGGATGCACTTTTTTGGACGTCAAAATCTCAACAGCCATTTGCTGCCATTATAAAGCTTGGAAAAGCCAGGATATTTTTTTAATATAACTGATTGTATTCATCTGAAAGAACAAAGTTCTATGCAGGATGGCTTGAGAGTGAGTTAATCATTGGGGCAGTTTTCTTTTTTGGGTGAACTATCCCTTTAATTGTAGTTTTTCCTCCATATTTTTTTTTTTTAATCCTCAGCAAAACTCAATGTAAATTTGAATTTCAGATTTACGTTTATTATAATATTTGTTTTAATTATTTTTTTTTAAAAACATTTTCGAAATCCAAATTTTCCAATTTTCAGTGTGGTCTCAGACTTTAAAGTCCAATCAGGGTTGCCAGGTCCGTGAAACAAAACCATCTCAACTTCTATTCAAAACTAGCTACTACATTTGGTTTTTTTTCTGTGTTTTTCTGCTCCATCAAAATCGCATTCCAGAGTAGAGTTTTAACCCACGGAATGAAAAAACAACCCGCGGCACTGGTGTAAAACTAGCCAAATTCTATTGTAAAACCACAGACTTGGCAACCCCGAGTCCAACAAAAGACCGTCAGCGCTGTTTTACTTCAGAGCATTGCACTCAGAGTGTGAAAACACTTGAAAGCCCTGTAGCCCATATGCTTTCAACAAATGATCTGGTACCGTGCCGCAGGCTAAAGGACATGATGTTTTCCATCAAGAGCGTTTCCAGGAGAGTTTTAACAACAGGTGCATTAAGAAGCTTCTGCAGCAGCACCTGTTCATAAAACAAAGAGCAGAGGCTTGAGGGGGTTGGGAGGCCAGTGTCATTTGTTTACTTCACCTGGTGCTGGTTTGGAAGCTCTGAGGGCACTCTGACACTCAATCCTTCTTTCTTTTAGTATGTCAGCCGTCGTCCTTTTGCTTTCTTGCTGCTACTACTACTACTAATGCTCCAGCGTCATCAGCAAGGCATGTTATACATTATGCTGAAAACAGACAGCTGTTAGACATAAGTCTTATGGGGTAGATCAGCCAGTTGGGTCCAGATATATTGTTACATTTAAGGGATAATATACAGCCAGTTGGTCTTAAAATTATGGCTCATCGGTGTCATTGAGACTTTTCCAATCATGCAGTCCATTTAATTCTCGTCCGTGTGCTTCCTTGTGTCTTCAAGCACAGAATGGTGCAGTTGACCAATAAGAATGAAGAATACTTGTAATAATGATCCATGTTGTTAGCATGCATGTTAACTTCCAAAAAATATTAGTAGTATATTGTTTATTAGCATTCACGTCTTTGCTAATGTATGCCCAACCTTTTTGTAAACATGGCCTGGAGCTAACAAAAATAATTTGATTGCGGGTCCTTACAGGTAAAGTGTTACTAGCAGGACCATGCTTTACTGAGCAATGAGACAGAAATGTATCTTAGCATAACAATGAAGCTAATACTTGTGTGGCCAGAGGCTGATGTGAGCTTTGGCTTTGAGTACATTCTGTTCTCTCCCTATGGGCTCATCTGACCCTTAATGAACCTGTATACTGGGAAGTATTTTTTTTTTTAGTATACATTTTGTTTTTCTGGACATGTTATGGAAGATTATAAAGAAACAGCCCCCCATTAAACATGTCATGACAGCAACAGATTTCAGTCAAGCATTACATTTCTTGATGCGTTTCGGTGGAAACTTGTTGAAAAGATGCAGTTTTGCATCTCAGTCTTATCTTGTACTCCTATGATCAGGCTTTCTGTTGACAGTTATCTGTCTCAACTGTTGACGTCCCTTTCTCAGAAAATGCAGTTGTGAAACAACAACCAGTTTAACTGGCTTTGGTGTTTGTCTAGAAATTTACAGCCTTTTTCCAATTTGAATATTTAGTGTTAGCTGTAGCTAATGCTAAATTCACGTGTAATAAAAACCCTTTGGGTCTTTAAAGCATAAAAATAACTTGTATTTCACAGCTGTAGCCTTAAAAATGATAATGGCATTGAAAACGGTAGCTTTTTTCTTTCTAAATGCACCTATTAAAAATCTAGAATGCGAATGTATGAAATTGAGTTTACATTTATATTAGCGTCTTTAAATTGTATCACACATACTACTTTTCTTTTTTTTTTAATATTTAGTGATTGTTTGTCAGTGAAGTGTTTGTCAGACTCCTGGCCCTCAAAAAACACGAGTGCTTGGGATTTGAATATCAAATCAGCTTGCAAATCAGCCAGGCAGCATTGATGATTTAAATAATATTAAAATATTGAGGGTCAGAATAAAAAGCTACTGCGAACACCCTCTTAAGTTTCAATCAAAAATTTAATTGCAGAAATCAAAGCTATATCAATATGATGAGGATGTACAAATTTGTATTCAAATATGTGACCCTGGAGCACAAAACCAGGCTTAAGTAGCACAGGTTTATTTGTAACTACAGCCAAAAATACATTGTATGGGTCAAAGTTATCGATTTTTCTTTTATGCTAAAAATCATTGGGATATTAAATAAAGATTATATGAAAATATTTTAAAACTTCATCTTTTTTTTTATTAGTAATATGCATTTCTAAGAACTTCATTTGGACAACTTTTTTCCCTTTAGAATTTTAAATGGTTGTATTGAGGCCAAATATTGCCATATCCTAACAAACCATTCGTTAATGGAAAGCTTATGTATTCAGCTTTCAGATTATGTATATATCTTAATTTCAAAAAATTGAACCTTATGACTGGTTTTGTGGTCCAGGGTCACATGTTCACTTCAGGCTTTGTCTACTTACTGTCTATCTCATTTTACATTTACAGGGTGTTTTCACAAACACATTGTTTACAGTCATGTTTTTTTTATTCTGCATTTTAGCGAGTGGTTTGGAAACCATCACCGGGAAGTATGGAGACACCATTGAAATCCCATGCAACAAAAGCCATGTCGAGGAAAAAAATCTCTCATTTGTTAAATGGAAATACGTAAGTTTGAGCTTCACCTTTTTTTTTTTTTTTTTTGTCATTTTAAACCTGCAGTGTAAATTTGAACCAGAATTTTAGTAAAAAAAAAAAAATTGCCAACTTTGTCCAAACAGTTTTCCCCAATACTACTCTCACTTCTCCCTCTGCTGTTGTTCTAACTACTCTGATTCCTAGCTAAATGGCTAGAAATCCCTCCTTAAAACCCAAAGTTGTCTGAACAGTTTATAGAGCGCTCCAGAGCCACAAGGTTTACACTTAAATGGGAGTGTCATCGTATGAATGGTGAGGTTGCCTCTGTAAAACAATTCTTTTTTTTTTTTTTCTCAACAGGACAAAGATGGCAACATACTGGTGAAAAATCCGAATCAGAATGCCTCCATTTCAAACGATGTGAACTACAAGAACAGAGTCAGCATTAAAAAAGATTTCAGCCTCGTCATCACACAAGTGACCATGGCCGATCAGAGAACCTTCACCTGCATGGTGGTGGGGCAGTCAGACATTTTAGAGTACCCTGTTCAATTGGCCATTTACAGTAAGTATCGGACACAATAGTACTGACCAAAAACCTAGGATGTTTTCATAGTTATTAGATCTTTATAAATAAGTGCTAAACTATTTTTTTTTTTTTCTTTTTCAGAGGTTCCATCGCAACCTCAGATTACAAATCTAACGACTGCGATGGCAATCGGCAAACTAACTGTGGTAGGTTGTGTGAAGTTTATTTATGGTTTCTATATCATACATAAACAGGAAAATGTTTGAAATGTTATTTGCAGTGAATTCAGCACGAATTTGCATTAAAATAACAAATTATTAGTCTGCACCATATATGATGAAATGTAGTGCTTGAATAATATTTGCATGAATCCATTTTGTTTTTCGTAATTGTTTAGTGTTTTGCTTTTTGTCTCATCAGTTAGCGCGGTGTCGTGCTGAAGGTGCCAATCCAGCTGCCAGCATCAAATGGTTCAAGAATAAGACTCCACTTGAGACTGATGGAGCAGGTAGAGTGATATATGGTGGAAATAAGTTATTCATGCCAATATTTACTAATCTTTGACACAAAAAGGAGAACAAGACTGCAATTGACTATTCGCAAATAGCTTGACTGACAGGCGATCTGACCAATCATAATGCAGAATCCGCCATTCTGTCCGACAAACAAATGAAACGAGGGTAGATTAACTTTGTTGGACTTAAACTTGGAAATTGTGTGTTTGATGTCTTTCTGTGGTTGAAATAAAATATATTCTGATGTTTTTTTCATGTTTTGTAAAGAAATGAGTAAAGAAAAAACGATAATCAGGTCACATGTCGATTGATCTAATAAGGCAATACAGTAATCTGTCACAAAATGGTATTTATTGTTTGACTTTCTTAAAAAATGACTACATTTTAAAGCTGAGACTTTGTTTTATACCAAAAGTAACCTGCTCTGTCTTGTCTGTCGGCGTGTTGTCAGTTTCCTCTTTGCTCCACAGTGTATTTTTCACTGTGTGAGAACATGATGTATAGTGTGAATAAAGAGGAAACTAACAACACTCTGACAAGACAGAGCAGGATACTTTTAGTATGAAACAACGTTTTTTTTTTTTTTAAGAAAATCAAACAATAAAAAAAAACGTTTTGTGTCTCTTTAATGTGTCGTGACAGATCCCTGTAGCACCTCAGTTAAGGCAGCATGTGAACCGATCGTCTCTTCCTCGCTACTAGTTATAGCACAAAATAAGCATAAATGAACATCAGAAGGTGTCTTTTTTCAACTGCAGAAAGACGTCAGTTCACACCATTTTTTTCAAGTTCAAGTCCTCCAACATCAATGTACTCTCCTGTCTGGTTTGTTTGTCGGACAAAACGACAGATTCTGCATTATGATTGGTCAGATCTCCTGTCAATTAAACTCCCGGCAATTGCAATAAACTGTAATGAAAACTTCCAAAAAGTGGAGAAAGCACCATATTAATCTCATTAAAATGGTTCAGATGTTCTCCATCTGTGTTCCAATGAGAAAGTCAAACGGGTTTGGAACAGCAAGAGAGTTACTTCCAAATGACAGGGGTTTGTACAAAGTGCTTGAAGTATTTGAATTTGAGTTTTTGAAATTTAAAGCTTGGAAAACCCTTAAAAATAGCAATATTCTTAAAGAAGTACTTGAAAAGTGCTTGAATTATTGAAAAGCAATGTATTTAAAATAAGTATTTACTTTTGTCAATAAGCACACATCTTTTCACGCAAAATTCACACACACACAAAAAAATCACTCCTTTTTCGCTTATTTCAGTTAATGTCAGAAAGCAATTAAGCTAAGCCAGTAGAAGAGCCATTCATTTTCGGATTTTGACATTGCTTGTAATGATTTTAAAAAGCACATAGTGATGGGTCAAACAAAGCTTTTCGAAACTCTGAATCAGGTAAACCACTGCACTGCAAAATGATTCACTCTTTCGAAGCGCTCTGATCGGATCGAGACTCATTTGATTGTGATTGGAACTGGTTTGTGAATCATTTTGCAAATTTAATGAATTCAAATCAAATGATTTGTAATACACAATTTGAAGTACCAATGTAAATCCAATGATTCGCGATCCGCGCTTTGAGTCCTGAAATGAAATGATGGATTTTCAGAGTGCGGGTTTGCGACTCGTTTGTTTCAGATTAGGATTTCAAAATGATTGTGCAAATCTTTTTTTTTTTTTTTGTTTTTTTTCAGATTTCTTTTTTAAACAGTAGAAAACATCAAACCATTAAGGCAGTACAGATATAAAAACAAAATAAAGAAAAAAGAAAGTATACACAAATACAAATCCTTTAAGAAAATTAACTGTGGTTTTACTATAGTAAAAGTGTAATATACTATATATATATATATATATATATATATATATATATATATATTTATTATTATTATTATTATTTTTTTTTTTTTTTATAGAAGACATTATTCGATAAGTGATATCTCTGATTGAAGTCCTTGAAAATCAAAAAAGTAGTGCTTAAAGTCCTAGAATTTTGTTTTACGGTATCTGTACGAACGCTGAAATGATCAGAGCTTTTTATTCTTTGGTGCTACATTTTATTTCCTTTTATTAACGTTTTATTTTTCTGTTAATCACAGCCATTAAAATCACCACAAATGTGGATGTTGATGAAAAAACACAACTGTCCACGACAACGTCTACCCTTGAGTATACAGCAGTGAAGGGAGACATTGATGCCAAGTTCACCTGTCAGGTTCAACACGTCCAGTCTGCTAACATGGATTCCTCACCTCTTGTCTTCACTGTGAACTGTAAGTTTCTTTCTTTTACTGCTTATAGAAAGTCTTTGGATAACATTATTCCTATTTGGGCGATTTTTAGCAAGCTAACGCTTCCACTTTCCTCCATTAATTTAGTTCCGAACAATTTCATTGAGAGCAAATGCATTCACAACTGAAGTGGTTAATGGTCTAATGTTGAGCATAATTCACAGGATGATTCAGAATAACTCGCTTTCCATCTGAAGTAGCCATGAGAAAGAGGCCTTATCAGAATCAAATGGCTCGTTGAATTTCGTACGAATAAGATATGTGGTTTGGCCTTCATGGTGCAGGGCGTTTAGATGTTGAATGGGGTTTTGTCTTGCCTCTGGCTGTTATAGTGAAAGTACTAGCCCCACTGCTAACTCTCAAAAGCATTTCTCACCACGAGAGCACTCTCAAAGCCTCAACTCTTGAGCTGAAGGACCTCTTCTGTCTCATAAGGAGCTTTTCTGAAGTGCCCTTATCTGCATGGGCTCTGGCAGGGCTGCTCTATTGCTGCCCTCCCTGCTTTACACGTACCCTTTCTCCACAGACCCTACTGAGAAGGTCAGTCTCCAAGTGGTGTCCCAGGGTCCTTACAAGGAAGGGGACAATGTGACCCTCAAATGCACAGCAGACGGAAACCCTCCACCCACTAGCTACAACTTCTACATCAGTGTAAGTCTGCTCTGTAACTCACTTTGCTCTCTGTTCGTTCACCATTAGTCGGGAAATGAAAGTAGCTTTTGACTCAAACCACTGCTGTGTTGGTCTTTTTTTGTCTGTAGGAAGGGAAAAAGACTGTGAACTCCAACACGTACACCTTGACCAATGTCACCCGGGCGAACACTGGAGATTACAAATGTTCACTAGTGGACAACGAGGATATTGCGGCTTCTGTACCCATCACAGTTGAATGTAAGGAAATACTTAAAGGGATAGTCCACCCAAAAATGAAAATTCTGTCATTAATTACTCACCCTCATGTTGTTACGAACTCGTAAGACCTTCATTTATGTTCAGAACACAAATTAAGATATTTTTGATGAAATCCGAGAGCTTTCTGACCCTTCATAGACAGCAATGCAACTGACATATTCAAGGCCCAGAAAGGTAGTAAGGACCTCAATAAAATAGTCCATGTGACATCAGTGCTTCAACTGTAATTTTACGAAGCTATGAGAATACATTTTGTGCGCAAAGAAAACAAAAATAATGCCTTCTCTTCTGTGTCACCATCCCCTACCATTATCTAGAGAACCACAGCACTGCTCCTTGTTCAAGAGCAGAAAAATTGCACGCGTATGTGTCGTGGTACTCTCGACGATGGTACTGATAAGAAGAATTGTTGAATAAGTCATTATTTTTGTTTTCTTTGCACATAAAAAGTATTCTTGTAGCTTCATAAAACTGTGGTTAAATTACTGTCACAATGACTATTTTAATGATGTTCTTACTACCTTCCTAAGTCTGGGAACATTTTAGTTACATTGCTGTCTATTGAGGGTCAGAAAGATCTCAGATTTCATAAAAAATATATTATATTGTGTTTTGAAGATAAACGAAGGTCTAACAGGTTTGGAACAACATGAGGGTGAGTAATTAATGACAGAATTTTGTAACTTTTTTTTGGGCATAACACAAATTTTGGATTTTTTTTTTTTAAGTAAAAAAAAAATGTGACTAACATCTCTCATTCTCTTTCCTCAAAGATCTTGATGTGGTTCTTAGCACCACTGGTAAAATTGTTAAGAAACTTGGGGAAAGCTTTGAGATGACGATAGATGTTAAAGCTTCAGGAGCAGCACAAACTTATTGGAAAAAGGTAGAAATGCATTGTAAAAAATACTGTATTTATGACTGCTTATTTCTATTAAACATAAAAGCTTTTGTTAATTTCTAGTTATTAAAACACTGAAACTTTCTTTTAGGGCAATACCAAGCTGAATAGCCTGCCCAAATTTGACAAGTTGACGTACTCGGACTCTGGCATGTACGAGTGTGTCGTTTCAATGGCTGGACTCAAGGAAACACGAACATTTCAATTAGTAGTCGAAGGTAAGTGTGCAGTGCTCTTTGTATATAGTATATACTGTATATACTGTATATATTCAGTAAAGTTTAAAGGGCTAGTTCACCCAAAAATGAAACACAAATTAGATATTTTTGATGAAATCTGTGAGCTTTCTGATCCTAAAGATGGCAATGCAACTGACACATTCAAGACCTAGAAAAGTAGTAAGGACATTGTTAAAGTAGTCCATGTGACATCAGTGGTTTAACCATAATTTTATGAAGCTATGAGAAGACTTTTTGTGAAAATTGTTGAATAAAGTCATTATTTTTGTTTTCTTTGTGCACAAAAAGTATTCTCATAGCTTCATAAAATTATGGTTGAATCACTGATCACATGGACTATTTTAACGATGTCTTTACTAGCTTTCTTGGCCTTGAACGTGTCAGTTGCACTGCTGTCTATGCAGGGTAAGAAAGCTCTCGGATTTAATCCAAAATATCTTAATTTGTGCTCCAAAAGATCAATTAAGGTCTTACAGGTTTGGAACGACATCAGGGTGAGTAATTAAAGGGTTAGTTCACCCAAAAATTAAAAATAGTCCATTGACTTTCTTCTTTCAGACAAATCCAATCGGAGTTGTATTAAAAAATATCTTGGCACACCAAGCTTTAGAATGGCATTGGTGGGTGTTTCTCTTCATCAGTCCAAAACAAGTCCAATAAAGTGTAACCAGCCATAATAAAACATGTAATAATAACTTTAATTTAGCTTGCGCCAACTAGTCATACATGGAAGCCTTTCCGGGCGGATGACGTATGACGTCGACAGTGCAGATGTGCTGGTGAGTCTTGCACAAACCGACATTTGTTTACGAGAGTTTCCTTACTTTAGCAAAAGAAAACCAGTCTCCTCTTGGTTTATATCAAAATCCTCCAATGACTTGTTTTGAACTTCTAATTCGTGACTGGTGCTGTGTTTACCTATATCAACGGCACATTCGTGTTCATCTCTTCTGAGCGGCACGTGGGCAACGCAGACGTCCTTACGTCATCCGGCCGAAAAGGCTTCTGTGTACGACCAGTTAGCGCAAGCTAGATTAAAGTGATGATTACGTTTTAAATGGAAAGTTTCTTGCAAAAATACATTGATTCACAACAGGAGGCCTTTATTTATGCCCCAGAGCTATGTGAGACGCTTTATGGATGAATGCACTTTATTAGACTTGTTTTGGACTGTTGAAGAGAGACACCTGCCCATTACATTTTAAAGCTTGGAAGTGCCAGGATAATTTTTAATATAACTCTGATTCGTCTGAAAGAAGGAAGTCACATAGGATGCCTGAAGGGTGAGTAAATAATGTGCTGATTTTCATTTTTGGGTGAACTGTCCATTTAACTGCTTAAACAATTGACCACAGTCCAAAAAGACCAGATCATTGTAAATCACAGAAATGATTTAGGAGATGGTTTTGGACAAACATTTTTGATAGCTGATAGCATAAATGTTTTTGCAGGTTCTCCAGTCATTAAGAAACTGATTGAGGAACGTGGTAAGGGCATGACCAAGGTGCTGATATGTATGGCTGAAGGCTTTCCAAAACCCACAGTACAGTGGAGTGTCAATAGCACAAATGTAAGTCTGAACTATCTGGCACATTCATTCTTATTATGAAGTACTCTACCTATCAAAAGTTTGATAAGATCTCTTATGCTCAGCAAGGCTGCATTTATTTGATCATAAATGCAATGAAAACTGCAATATTGTGAAATATTTTTACAGTTTAAAATAACTATTTTGTGTTTCAACAAATTTTACATTTTAATATATTCCTGTGATGAAAAGCTGAATTTTTAGCATCATTACTCCAGTCTACAGTGTGACTTGATTTTTCAGGAATCATTCTAATATGATTTACAGCTTAAGAAACATTTATCATCATCATCATCATCATCATCAGTGTTAAAAACTGGTGTGCTGCTTCATATTTTTATGAAAACTAATAATTATTTTTCAGGATTCAATCACAGAATGGCACCAATTTGAAATGGAAATCTTTCGTAACATTATGAAAGTCATTCTTAAAAAAAGTACTGACCACACACTTTTGAACAGTAGTGTTTCTTTTAATTGGTTTTCAAATGATTAATTTTTAACGATTTTTTTTTTAATTGCTAATTTTGTCATTTATTTCTTTAATTTTATTAAACAGAATGAAATCTTTAGAACTAGACAATCACCTAATATTAATTCAGATCTGTCACAATGCTAGTATCTAATGACTTTCTGGAGCAGGATGATGATGATGTCACTAGGGAGCTGGCTTGTGTTAATTAAAAGCATTTTAACAAAAGAGTAGAAGGATATAAAGTGAAATTGAGGACAGAAAAAACCTATGAAATTCTTACAAATGAAAAAGATATTCCCAAGAAAGCTTGTTTTGTTTAGAAAAAAAATAAAGAAACACCTGGAATATTTGTTAATAAATTGCCTGTTTTCATGTTAATAGGAAAAAAAAACAAAAAAACAACAAGAGGCCATTTGCCAGGTGTTTGTTTTTCAGTGCATATCTCCGGAGGACAAGCCAAAATGTCTTTTATTTTTATTTATTTATTTTTTTACTTATTTATGTTCTCTTGTGAATTGTAATGCTGGGATAAAAAGGGAACTAATATGATTTAAAGAGTTAAATTAAAAAAGTATTTTTTTATATTAGCCAAATGTATTGTGTAACAATCCTCTCTGCTCTTTTTTTCTGAGCTCTTTTTGAATTCATCTTCCAGGGTTTATTGCTGCTTTCAATAGTGAAAGAATCTGAAAGCATCAAACTCTTTTATATCAAACAAGTCAGCAGCACATTTGAGCTGATAAAGATGTTCTCGCAGTGACAACATACATGTAGGTTGTTAAACAAAGCAGTTATAGTACCCATATCATTAAGCACTAGGATGAGGTCATTATTCAAACACACCCGGCGACTTGTGTGCCTGAATGAGTGTGTACAGAGGAAGCTATTAAAAATGAGGCTTTTACATACTTCCTGTATCATGTGGTTTTATATTGGTACAAATTGAGCTGTCAGTGCACCTCATCAGATGTCAGAAATGCATTACCTCATTGCCATTGTCTCTTTGTCTAAGCACATGCCTTCCTAAAAGCAAACCTACTTGTGCACAGAGCAATAGCGCTCTCTAGTGGTGGTTATGTTCCTTTACAAAAAAAAAAAAAGCTTGTACTCAGTATATCATTGTTCTAGCCATGAATACAGTGATAATGTTACATTTGAAGTCAGTTCATGGATGTTATGTGCTGTGATTCCAGGCTGCTGAGAGTCTTTATGAGCATGGCAGTGTCACGTACAGCATCACTATCGTTCCAAAGGGCAATCTCACTGTGTCCTGCACAGCCTCTAATGTCTTGGGCTCTGACATTAAGAGCATTAATGTGTCAGCACGTAAGTGTAACATCTTATCACTCTCTCATATGGCTTCTGAACCTTCATGCATCGCAGGATTTTTCTGTAAAGTTGTTTAGAACCCAGAAAGCACATGTACGTCTGCAAGATGTCTGTTAAAGATCACTTGATCTGGAAAGAATCTCCTGTATACAGACATCTGACAGACGTCTGTAAGATGTCAGTTTTACATACATTCTAAATCATAAACATCTTAAAGACATCTAATAGACGTCTATTTGACATCAGATGGGAAACGTTCAATAGATGTATTGCAGATGAGCAAACACTCTAAAAAAAAAAATACGTCTTCCAGATGTAAATGCAGACGTCAAATAGACGTCTCCGTGATGAATGTGTGCAATCAGGGAAGTTAATAACAAAATCATTAAGACAAAACTGTTGAAGAACAAAATGTTTGTAATTGCAAATGTGGTTGGCATCTAAGACATCTATTATTTATTAAATTTAAGTCACATCCCAAAGTGTATTTGTTTTAATTCAAAAATAATGGTAACACTTTACAATAAGGTCCTGTTAGTTAATGCATTAACTAAAATTAACCAACAATGACTAAATTGTTATAGTACACTATAGAAAAAAAAATGAGTTATGACATGTTTTTAGATTACTTTGACGCATATAAAATCCATTAAGCAATTTTCAACTTTATTTTATAAGTTGTACATGGTTCAACTCATTTTTTTTTTTTTTAGGCAAGTTTCATGTAATTTAAGATTAGATTTATAGTGTATTTACTGATCTTTACTTATGATGGTTAATAAAAATATAGTTCATTGTTAATGTTAGCTCAGATCCAATAAATCTTGTTAACAGCTGTTAACAGTTAACTTTTTTTCAATTTTAGTCATGTTACTAAATGTTAAAATTAACATAAATGCTTTATTTTTCATTATTAGTTCATGTTATCTAATGTTAAGTGCAACCCTATTGTAAACTGTTACTGTAATAACTCTAATAATACAATAGCTTTTACATGTTGTCCAAATTTTTACATTTTTAAGATTTATTTTTTAAAAATGAGGTTTTGTCCAAATGATTTGGTTGACTTTAACTTCTAAGCATGGATAATATAACTTTACAACATAAAAACTCCTGTATCTTTATTTGAGCTCACTTTTCCTTCTCTTCTTCTGTTCTGTTTGTCGGGATGCTGGTCTGTTCTCTGACTAACACATGCTTTCACTTTACGTGACTGAAAACTTTTGGCTAACTCTGGACAAATGTGTTTAATTGTAAAACCAACCACCGCTGTAAGCATCTGGAATTTTGTATTTACATGAATTGCTGTTTCTTTTGAAGCTATTAAGTAAGTAAAGTAAAAATTAACATGCAAATGTTCATGAATCAATTTTGTTATTAGAATATATAGATGCAAATAATTTCTCGAGTTGTATGCAATGGGCATTTCATTCCATGAGAATTCAGAACAAATGGAACTTAATATGACTTTATATCTGATTACAGTTGTTGAGGACGTGACAATGGACAAACAAGGTAAGACACTGAGCTGCTGTCTACAATCAGGTCTGGTCTTTACACAGGAAGAGAGCATATGCCAAAACAGTGTCTTTACTCATCAGTTTAATAAATGCTTTCTATGTGTACACTGTAGAATACATTTCTATTTTTCCGTTAAGAAAGCTAAAATAAAGGTGCTGAGATGCCCAGCATCCTGACAAATATTACTATAAACCATCAGTGTTTTGTTTGCTTTTGTTTAGTTATTGAATGGTTTGTCCATCTTCCCGTTCTTACCAGTTGTTTATGTCCTATTCTGAATGTTTTACTTCTATGTTTCTTAAGCAGATCAGAAAGATGAGTACAGTGACCAGACGCCGCTGGCTATTGGCATAGTTGTTGGTCTCATGGTGGCAGTTCTGGCGATAGGACTGGCCTACTGGCTGTACATGAAGAAATACAGGTACTGACATAATATCCACTTCTAATTAAACAGTAAAGACATTACCATTCATCACATTTGCACTATGTTTATGTAATTCAGATTTGCTCAAAGTGGTAGATTATGTAACTTTTAATCTGGATGTAGGCAAGGATCCTGGAAAACCGGAGAAAAAGAAGATGGATCAGCAGAAGAGAGCAAGAAGCTAGAAGAAAATCAAAGCCAAAAAGCTGACGTGTAATGTCAAAGGAGCCATTCAGGGTGAGTCAGGAAAAGATTTCTGAAACTAGTTGAATTAATGTGAATATTATTTTTATTTGTAGTAGTAGTATTAATATACAACGGGTAAAATTAGTTTTGAACACGTCACCATTATTCTCTGTAAATATATAAGGTGCTGTTGACTTGAACTTTTCACCAGATGTCAGTAACAACCCAAGTAATCCATACATACAAAGAAAACAAAACCAATAAGTTCATAAATGAAGTTATGTGTAATAAAATGGAATGACACGGGGAAAAAGTATTGAACACATGAAGAAAGGGAGGTGCAAAAAGGCATGGAAAACCAAGACACCAGCTGAAATCTATCAGTCCTGCCCCTTGTCAGTGGAAATTTTTATTAGCTAATTCAGTCCCAACACGTACAGTACCAGGATGATGAAAATGAAACACAGGTGGACATTTCAGCAAGACAATGATCCCATACACAGCCAAGGAAACTCTCAATTGGTTTCCTGGACCAGCCAATCACCTGATTTGAATCCAATAGAAAATAAGAACTAAAGATCAGAATTTAAAGAAGAGGCTCACAGAACCTTCAAGATTTGAAGACTGTGGAAGAATCGGCCAAAACCACACCGGAGCAATGTATGCGACTAGTTTCTCCATACAGAAGGTGTCTTGAAGCTGTCATTCCATTTTATTACACGTAACTTCTGAAATTGTTTTGTTTTCTTTGAATGTATGGATTGCTTGGGTTGTTATTGACATCTGGTGAAAATTTCATGTCAACAGCACCTTTAGAAATATATTTACCGGGAAAAATGGTTACATGATATTACATTACTTATTTTACCGGCTTATGTACATTCAGGTGATTCATTTATATAGATTTATTATTTAAATGGTTAGTTTACTCAAAAATGATAATTCTGTGATTAATTACTCACCCTCATGTCGTTCCAAACCTGAAAGATCTTCGTTCATCGCCAGACCACAAATTAAGATATTTTTGATGAAATCCGAGCGCAACTGACACATTCAAGGTCCAGAAAGCTGGTAAGAACATTGTTAAAATAGTCTGTGACATTAGTAATTTTATGAAGCTACGAGAATACGAGAACGCATGCGTTGTGGTACTCTCGTAAACCCACGGTGATGACTGACACGGAGCAGAAGAAATTGTTGAATGAAGTCGTTATTTTTTTTTATTTATTTATTTTTTTTTGCACACAAAAGCGTCATAAAATTACGGTTGAACCACTGATGTCAGATGGACTATTTTAACAATGTTCTTACTACCTTTCTGGGCCTTGAATGTGTCAGTTGTGTTGCTGTCTATGCAGGGTCAGAAAGCTTTTTGGATTTTATCAAAACCATCATTGTGTTATGAAGATAAATGAAGGTCTTACAGGTTTGGAAAGACATGAGGGTGAGTAATTAATGACAGAACTGTCAGTTTTGGGTGAACTATACCTTCAGTTATATATATCTTTAACAATCAACTAAACTGTTTTGTGTTATGTATCTTGTCTTTCATTAGGATTCATTTGAAAACGTAATCCCTTTATCCACAAAAGAAGGAGTGAAAAATTGGTGAAATCTGAAAAAAAAAAAAGAAAGAAAGAGAAATTAGAAGCTGTAATGGAGGACCTGCGTAGCTGTGTCAGTTACATCTCCACCACTGTCTATGTCTGTGCCTCCCCTATGCTGGGGATTTAATTAATAATGTATGTTGTAAAGTATGTGAATCTTTTGCATTGAAGATCAAGCCTGTGTCTGTAAAGTGTTGATTCATAATGTTGGGTTTAATATTTGTTACGTTTGCCAAAAGCCCTGTTGTGTTTTGTTTTATTTTTGGGTCCCAACTATTTAGATTCACATGGTAGAAACACTTTAGCATCTGTACAGGACTTTGACATTACAATTACACGTAGTACATAATCTGTGGCATGATGTGAAGCATGATATTCACGTTTATACTGAGCACTTGGCTAGTTTTCAGATCTTAACAAGTCAGTGAGCAAAATTACATCCCAATATTATACTTACTGGGATTTAAAGACCATTATTTACCAATTTTTAGATATTACAATTTGAAGATAAAATGTATACACAGGACAAATTACATAATTTTTGAAGTTAAAAAAAAAAATACAGGGACCAATGCTTGTTTAATGAAAACCATGCCCTTTGCTTGGATTGTTTACCATACAGAATTCAAAGACTAAAAACCATGTTAATTAAGGTTTGTTCATATTGCCTTTTCAGGAAAATGTAAAATCATCTCTCAATAATGTATATTGTCACTCTTTTCTCAGATTGTCACCCACGTGCTCGTTTCATTGTTTTGCCGCAGAATTGTACGTGATCTGGTTTAAGCATTACTTGTAAATATGGTTAACTTCTTTTTATTGTTTTTATGTTCTATTTATATTGTTGAGGTTTAGCTGAATGCCAGTGTTTTGACATTACGTTAGCTAGTTTTAGTCAATTTTCCTGAAAATATACCTCTGTTGCTGTTGAATGGTACAGTAGCGGTATTTACTTGCAGATTTTGAATTCAAACTTTCAGTTTGCATAGTGGTTGCTGCATTTCCACACTTCAGCGCATTGTACCTGCATTTAATCCACTGTCAAAACCAAAGAGGTTGAATGTGGCCATGCAAGTATTGTACATACTGACCATTGTTTTGTACTCTTAGTTCAAATAAAGTGTACATTTTTAGGAAAGACTGTTGTTTTTGTTTTTTTGGGGGTTTTTTTTGTATGCTCAGTTATACTGTTGTGTTTTTTTTTTTTTTTTTTTTGTTGAAAAGTTGCTTATGCTTACCAAGGCTGCATTTATTGAATCAAAAATGCAATAAAAATAGGAAAATTGTGAAATATTTTTTTCAGTTTAAAATAACTGTTTTCTATATTAAGATAATTTTAAATGTAACTTATTCCTGTGATGGCAATGCTCTTTTTCTAACGGCCATTACTCCAGTCTTCAGTGTCACATGATCCTTCAAAATTCATTTTAATCAGATCTGGTGCTTATGAAACATTTCTTTTTGTCAGTGTTGAACACAACTTTTGCTGCTTCATATTTTTGTGGAAACACAAAAAAAAGGATTGCAAGACATGCTACATTTAAGTAAAATGACAATATTTTATCACTTTTAAAATTTAATTACTTTTCAAACTGGCCAAATGCCAAACTGATGGCGATGACTGACACGGAGCAGAAGAAATTGTTTTTTGTTAGTTTGTAAGTTGTTATTTTTGTTTTTTTGCGCACAAAAGCTTCATAAAATTACGGTTGAACCACTGATGTCACATGGACTATTTTAACAATGTTCTTACTACCTTTCTGGGCTTTGAATGTGCCAGTTGCGTTGCTGTCTATGCAGGGTCAGAAGACGCATCCCATAATAATGATCCTTTAAAAGCACTGGAGATAAATCCAAACTCATCTGAAAAGTTTAGGCACTTTGACATTGTCATAAACATGATTTGATGGCTCGTGGTAAACAAGTTGGCAAAGTACAGCTGGATGCAAGAAATTTAATTTACTACTGTTAATTATACTATTTCTTTGTCCCATATAAATTCAATTATTGTAGAAATGTATTCAAATGGTTGTCAGATATTAAGTCTCCCCCAACAGTTTTTTATTCCTCAGTGCAGCTGTTGCTGTCCATGGTGCTGTAATTACTGACTAAAGATTCATATACTACAACTGTTATGCAGGTTTGATAAAAACAAAATCAACATTAATATTACATTAATATCACAATCCATTTAGTTTTTTTCTGACAGTCATTAGGCTGTAAAAGGATAAGCCTGATAAGCAGTAACTAAGCATATAATAAATCACACAGACCTGAGAAACTCTGCTAAGTCTTAGATTGTAAGATTGTAGGCCTACATAAAGTTTTAATAAACTTTCAACATCATACAGCCAGATGAGACTGAACACATTTCATGATAAACTTGCAATGTCCTCTGATGTTTTGAAAAGTTACTTATTTTAAACCTTGTATCATTTGTTATACGTTTTTACTTAGCACATGCATTGTTTCACCTCAGACAAATGTGTTTATACAATAATATTGTGTAAGCATAGCATTTTGCATAATGTAGTTCATTGTAAACAAACTATGCATAAGCTGTCAGTAATATGCAAAATAAAAAGCAGCACGGTGTTAGTTAAACAATCTGCGAAGTGATTAAATGATTGTCTGTGTAAAGTTTCTGTGACAGTTTTAGTTGATTGACACACGACGTGAGGCAACCTTTACTGTTTCCCCCTACGAATCGTCATTTGAACATCCGGGTACTCGGCTGCTTGATTGACAGTTGCCATAGCAACAGACCAGGCTGTCGCCATTTTGTCAGTTGCTTTTTTAATCTTTCAAATGTTTTCGCTTCCCGCCGGAATAATGCAGTCACGCGCTCCTAACGGTGACAGTTTTGGAAAGGCTTCGCCAACCGCGTCGGACTGAAAACGACACCGGGACAAAGAATCGGAATGTCAGGAATATATTTAGTGGGCTAGTAGTCCGTGTCTCGGGTCCGCCGGGCCGGTCCGCTGCGCAGGTTTGGAACGCGCGCCATTTTGTGAAAACTGACAGAAAAGCTTAACGGTTTTTGTTCACCTTTTCACGCAGCTGTTTCTATCGCATCCGCACGCCGTTGGTTTTCTGCGACTGATTTTGCTTTTGAAGACAATTAATTTGCATCTCCACCTCTCCAGAAGCGAATAATCTTGAATGTGCGTTTCCGAGCGCTAGCTGGTTAGCTGCGTTCGTTAAAGTCACTGAGAAAGAGCGCTAACTAGCCGCTAGCCTTCACTTTACCACTTGTAAACCATGTTTAATACACAAGTGAGGTCTGACATGGGGAAAAACGCATCGGAGAGACGCTGTTTTACCTGTCAGTCGAAATAGGAAGGCATTTAGCCCCGTCTGGCTCAATACATTAGGGGTGTCTCATCGGAAGCAGCGTAAAGAAACTGGATCAGTCGCCTCACTTTACTGGATCTGGGACTTTAAATGAAGATCACACCATCAAAGGTGAGTATTTGACATTTGTAGAGGTCTAAGTGAATCGTACGGCCGTTGTAAGTTAGGTTTGTTTACAAACCGCTTGTTTGGTAGAAGCTAACGTTACAGGCTAGGTTGATTTGGCCTAGGTGGCTAGCCGATTAATAACTTTCCTCACGTTAGTTAGCGATCTTTGTTCATGCACCAGATAGCTTATCCGATCATCAGCATTTGCTTTTACACTCCCCAAGCCCCACTAGCGAGTGTTTGCACAGGTTTCAGCACAGCCTGTTAGTGGTTTAACAGGTAACCCCGTGTAGCTTCGCTAGGTCCGCCTGCCGGAGCAAATGTGTGTATATGTGCGGTTTGCTCAACCTAACGATTTTATACATCAGCAGAAAGTGCCAGCTAGTGATTACAGAATTGTATCATCACATCAGTCTGATGGGAGTGTTTGGCTGCTAACGCTGGTGGTGATGATGATGATGATGAAGCCCCATGACTAGCGTGTTGTCAGTTAGCCATCAGGCTGGTTTCCTGTCGGGGGAGGGGGGCTGACATTAGCCAGCGATGTGATGCCTAACCATAGTTATCCAGCAAACATTGCTCAGTCATGTAGTACGGGTTTAGACTTTAGCGTGACGATGGAGATGTTAAACAAGTCCGATCGAGCCCGATGAATGGCTAAGCCAGCTAGAGAGGTAAGGTCCGCTTTACCTGTCACTATCACTCAGTTTAACTCTGGTTAGTTTGCTCAGTGTTCGAGGGTTTTAATCAAGTTATCTATAGTTAATGTGAAGGAATTGATGGCTCGCTGCTCAGATTTGTATTTGTTAATCTTTCAGAAGGATGCTTTCGTCTATTCCAAATGAATAATGGTCTCTGACCAGGTAAATACAGGACAGGTTGTAAGATCCCCCCTCAGTGTCACCTGAAGGTTCAGCTTTGGTATTGTTATACACTTAATAAAAGTGCATCCGATACAGATATGGATGCATTTGCACAGAGAATTCATGGTCATGGTTTGTTGCTTTCTGTTTCCCTGAGGTAAACTTTATTCTGAAAGTTCACAGGTAGATCAGTGTCAGATGTCATCTTTTTTTGTCCATCACTTCCTCCCACAGCAGTCTAAATGTGTGACTGACAGTGGTCCTAGTTTAACAGGGCCTTTTGTGATGGAGTTTATTCCTTGTTTTGCACAAACCTTATTTTGCTCACACTATAAGAATAAGTTGCATGCATTTACCTGGATATGCAGGGATAGGCCTACATGCATAAAAGGACCAAGATCTGTACTGTCGCTTGCACTTGTTTTTTCTTTACACTCCATCCACAGTCCAACATCCCTTTTCTTTCCATCTCATTGATGTTGTTTTGGAGTTTCGGTGGTGCTGAAATCCAGCTTATATGCTGTAGTGTCATTTGTTTATTAGCTGTTTAGAACATTTAGATTAATTACAAGTTTCTGTAACCTGGGGAGATTTTACTTTTTGAACACTAAAGTATGTTTGTTTAAATTAGACAAAGTTCTATAGGAGTTGTGAGAACTTGGGCTTACTTGTAGAAATAGGAATTCAATGTTATCCATGTTTTAAACAAAAAAATTGTTGCATGCGAATACATGCACTGCATGCTCAGTATTGAGATGAGTTGTAATTTCTCTAAATAGGTTAGTATTATTTAATTTAGTTTGTTTATTTGCAGACCTTTCATTCATGTAGGATTCTAACTTTGAAATGCTGGCGATAAGTTAGTTAACACTTGTTTCAAGTGAATCAGACATTTTACAACTAATTAAGATGAAATTTAATTGTACTGGAAATTATGCATCCAGGTTAGCTGTTTGCATCTGCTCTTGTTTTAAAGCAGAAACTGCACATCTCACTCTATTGATCCCTGTGGTGGTATGATGGTTAAAAATGATGGCTAAAGTTAAACATTGGTTAGCATGACTGACCATTTAGTCACTTTGGCATTAGTTTGAAGTGGAATATCTAGCAGGTAGCAAAAAACCAACAAGTTGTTTTCTTTTTTTGTGGGTTAGTCGTAACTTGGGTGAAGTTTGTCTCTGTTTGCTGTACGTACTTTTTGTTATTGTGCTCCACACCAAATAAGTGGAATAATTTCTGGGGCATGTAACACATTTTAACTTTGCAGTTTGAGAAGGTGTCACTGGCCACCTTGAAAGCCATAAATTACAGGGAGCTGACCCACTACTACACTATAAGTAAGGAGCGGATATGTTGTTACAGAGCTTTATTATAGATCGAAAAATGTTTATGGAAGCCATAATTGTTGTTGTTGCATGTGCGTTCAACGTGTTTAGTCATTTAATGATCACGGTCCCTCACTGTAAAATAGTCATGGGAATTTGTTGCATGTTTGATGTTTACATGCCTGACAATAACCGGACATGGCATGGTATAAAATGTTTTAAAGGATGAATTAAATGTCAGGTTATTATTATTTGGTTATTACAAAACACATATCACAAGTTTTTGCTAGTGTTGTTTAAGGTTGTTAAAAACAAATGTCTTATATTTATTTATTATTACTATTTCTTTACTTGTTTTGATCCTTTGAAACATAATCAGATCAGTAAACAGCAACACTAATATATTATATTTCTTGTTTATTTTTTTGTAGTTTAATAAGATTCAGAAATAATATGCTAATCTAAGTACCAGTTGTAAAATTTGAGTGACATGCAGAATATTGAGGGTCATATTTAATGTTTACATTAGCAAAGCCTTGTTTACATATTTTATCAACTTTATAATTTTTAATACAGGCTTATAAATTTGTATTCCTTCTTTAAGTTGTAAAGGCTGCTTATAAATAACATAGAAACACAACTAGATATGCAGCAAAAGGATCTTCTGTGGTGCAGAATGTAATGTTGTTTCTGTTTGCACTGTGACATACATCAGTTTTTCTCTTGATGAACTGCATGCAGTCCTTGACAACATGAATCATCAAGCCTATATTGAGAAATATGCCAAACAGATAAAAAAAAACAGCAATTCAATATTTTATTGTACTTTTTTTTAAAAAAAAGATGTAATTAATTTAAAAATGTTTATGTTGGTAAATTAATGTACAAAATATGCTTCTTTATTTCATAGGCTTTTGACTTGAAAATCCTTTGAAATGGTTTAGTTTGAGGCTGTAGAAGTGTTTCCATCCTCTGATATTTTGTGGATCACATGAATTCTTTGCCCTGCCTTAGTTAGGTCAGCTGAATCATTCTCCGCTCCTACACCATGAGTGGGGTCTGAGCTGCTATTTTGCTGTCAGGCTCCGATGTGGTGGATGCTTCATCTAAGTGTGCCAAAGTTCAATTTTATTTCTTGTTTATTTCTTGTTTTCTTATTGGAAAATGGGAGCAGCTCTGCCCTGGCAACAAAAGTAGGCTATTTGCATACTCTTCTGTGATTGGCTTGAACATTGATGGGCTTGCCAAATCACACTGTATCTTCTTGGTGATAGGCTATGCTAATTAGGTGCTGTTGCTGGGATTCTGAATAGTGGTGGGATTCTGTGTGGCTGTGGTGCATTGTGTTGCCTGGCAAGAGATGCTGATATATGAGCAAGCTCCTTATAATTATCACAATTTACAGCTAAAAAAGGACAGATTTCTGACCAAAAATTTTTGTACTTGACATGAAATCTGCACTGTAGTCTTTTCTCTTTTTATTTAGAAATTGAGAAGAGAACTGTTTTTTTTTTTCCTGTTCCATTTCTATACAATTACATTAAATGATCTTTATGCATTTAATTGCTATGCTTTAATTGTTAGTGAATTTATTTTTCTGGCATCACTCCTACAGTTTTGCTATATTCTGAGAAACAAGATTCATAAATTCGTAGATTTTTGTACATAAGTATATATTCGCTTTCTATCCTATTGTGCCTTAGTTCTAGTGCTACAAGTCTATGCTTCATTTTTGTTACATAAAAATCTCAGAGATAGTTTTGCTCTTCTAAAACAGAGAGAAAAGGATAGTCTTAATAACCTGAAAGAGGTTTGCGGTTCAAAGGATCACAGGGAGCGAGGAGAATTTTTTTTCTAACACACACTAATTTAGCTTAAATTTCCTCTAGGGGGAGAGACCTCAGCATGCAAACCCTCGTCTGTCCGGCTTGCACCCTCTCTTTCTTTCCATGCTGCTGGTCTTCAGATGGCTGCTCCCATGCCTCATTCGCACCAGCAGTACAGTGACTGTCACCAGCAGAGTACAGACCAGTCTGTCACTGTACTGCCATACAGTGATCAGACACAAGCACTCACTGCCAGCCAGGTACTGGATGCTCCGCTCCTGTTTATGCACTTAGTTTTTTGCATTGTGAATAAACACGAAGTGTGCTCAGCTATAAAATGAATTCTTTCTGTTACTTGTCACGTTGCCTTTGGATTACTTAGTTAAAAGTATGTGGATTTGTTAAAAAATTAGAAATGTCAACTATTAAATCCACATGTTTCCACCTTCTTTTATTGCAGAGGCACATGCCCCAGTGCTTTCGTGACCCCACTTTAGCTCCTTTGAGGAAGCTCTCCATAGACCTGATCAAAACCTACAAACACATCAATGAGGTAATGCTTAATTTTCTTTGCAGTTGTACAGCATAAAATAAAGCTAAAAAATAGTAAAGAACAATATTATGATACCAGATCATAAGTAGTCGCACTAGTTTTTTTTAACACTAGTAAAGTTATGAAGTTATGAGCACAACAGTGCTCAAGGATTTTGTATTGAGACTAATATGTGAGAAATGCTTGCTCTCTTTCGTACAGGTGTATTATGCAAAAAAGAAACGACGGCATCAACAGGGTCAAGGTGAGGACTCCAGCCACAAGAAAGAAAGGAAAGTCTTCAACGATGGCTACGACGATGAGAACTACGACTACATTGTCAAGAATGGGGAAAAATGGATGGACCGCTATGAAATTGACTCTTTAATTGGAAAAGGGTCATTTGGACAGGTGTGATGTTTTGAGTGACTTTAATAGCTTATTTTGGAAAAGCTTTTGCCCTAATAGCTTATTTTGGAAAAGCTTTTGCCCTAACAAAATAGAAGCTAAATGATTTCAATATACAAGCAAACAAAAGTTAAAAGTATTGACCCCCTTTTTTAGGTTGTAAAAGCTTACGACCGAGCTGAGCAAGAGTGGGTAGCAATTAAGATTATCAAGAACAAGAAGGCCTTTCTGAATCAAGCTCAAATTGAAGTACGGCTTCTCGAGCTCATGAACAAACATGACACAGAGATGAAATACTATATAGGTAAGGAATCTGTTCAGTTCTGTTTCAAAGTGTGTTTATTCAATTTTAAATATAAAAAGCTAAATGTATTTTGTTACTTTTTTTATTTTCTCAGTACACTTGAAACGGCACTTCATGTTCCGGAATCATCTTTGCTTAGTATTTGAAATGTTGTCATACAACCTGTATGACTTGTTACGTAATACGAACTTCAGAGGTGTCTCTCTGAATCTGACACGGAAGTTTGCCCAGCAGTTGTGTACAGCACTACTGTTTCTCGCTACACCTGAGCTCAGCATCATCCACTGTGACCTAAAGCCAGAGAACATCCTGCTATGTAACCCCAAGAGAAGTGCCATCAAAATAGTGGACTTTGGGAGCTCCTGCCAACTGGGACAAAGGGTATTGTGATTTTTTTTTTTTTTTATTATTTTTTTTTATTATTTTTTTTTTTTATAGTAAGTGTGAAGATTGTCCACAGTATGTTTAAGGTAATTGATTACTTATTCCTCCTCCTCTATCAGATATATCAATACATCCAGAGTCGATTCTACCGCTCCCCTGAAGTGTTATTGGGAATGCCATACGACCTGGCCATAGATATGTGGTCTCTGGGATGTATTCTGGTGGAAATGCATACAGGAGAACCTCTGTTTAGTGGAGCCAATGAGGTAATGAGCTGTTTGTGTTATTATTATTATTATTATAATTATTATTATAACTAATGTACTTTTATTATGTTTTCTGTGTCTTTAAACTACAGTTAGATGTGGGAATGAATCACCTAAATTATTGTTTAATGTGTGAACAGAATACAGGATTTTACATGATTAAAACTGAATGTTATAGCAGTGTTATAGCAGGATTCCAGTTTTAGGGGGGTGGGGTACGGTACAGTACTTTTTTTTTCTCAGTACATTACTCTCTGTGTAATAAAAACATTTGTTTTAGTGAAGAAAAAAATTTAAATTTCAACATTTTGAACAATAGTTTTCTTTTTTTTTCAGAAATTCTTGTTTTAATTGTTCTGATAATCAAATACAGGCATTAAACATTTATCTATTTTCAATTAAATGAAAATTAAACCCTTTTATTTGTTGCCAAACAAACAGAGTTTTTTTATGTTATTTCTGTTATTGTTATAATTTCTGCATTTAATTGTTTTATTTAAATTTGCCAGAAATAGGTATATTGAAACACCTACATCAGGGGTGCCCAACCCTGTTCCTGGAGATGTACCTTCCTGCAGAGTTTAGTTCCAACCCTGATCAAACACTTGTCTGTAATTATCAAGTGCTCTTTCAGCTCCTAATTAGTTGGTTCAGTTGTGTTTGATCAGGGTTGGAGCTGAACTCTGCAGGAAGGTACATCTCCAGGAACAGGGTTGAGCACCCCTGACCTACATTATACTGTACATTTCTGTTACTGTTATTATGTTAAACCATACTTTTATTTTGACAGGTTGCCCATTAGTTTTTGTGTGTATACACTGATATGATGATATTTTCTCAAATGAAATTGTAAAATCTGCTTGAAGTGACTCTCACAGCATTTCTGGAGATTAAGTTCATGAGTTTATGTCGTCATGTAATGAGACGCTGAGGCCAGAAATAACCACGAATTGACGAATTCTGTGGCATCCCGTGCTATAGAGTAAATCAGTTTTTATGAATGGACTCTGCAATCCCCTCTGTGTTTTAGTAGAGGAGAAATTGTAGACATGTGACCACGTAAGAAATGACATGCCGTTGTGTAAATAAGATAAATAACATAAGGCTATTTAGTTTATTTAATAAAAGAATAAGGTATAGACCTGGGGCCAGTTGCACCAGTTAGACGTACACCAGGTTGTAAGACTAGGCCTGACGTAAAATGCACTTTTAAGTCGTGCGTAGAATTTATACGTGTTGCACCATCTTGGCGTAGTGCTATATCTGAGACTAAATCTTATGCCTAGTCAAAGGTAGGAGTGAAGTGAAAAGTCACGATTTGCTCGGACATGATTCATTTTTAATTAATTATTGCAGACGCCAACTGTAACATTTATGGAAAGTAAAAAAAAAAAAAAAAAACTACGGCTAACACTGCATTAACGAGACGACGAGAGACGAATCTACTTTACCATGCTGATAACGGTATATAACTGTCTTAAATTATTCCCTTAATATTTCTATTCGACATCTTGCTGGGACAGTATAAATGCTTGGAAATACTTTAATTCCTCTCATCATTTGCAGCGTTCCTGCCATCCAATAATCGTAGTAAGTTTTGTGCTTACTTTTTAATCAGAAATAACGTATCAGCTTTCAAATTCTGTCAGTTCTATCACAAAATACAATTTATACATGTGGTTTTTCAGCCACAGAAAGCCATCAGTAGGCTAAAATACACAATTGTCATGTAAATTCACATTTACCTCAGGAAAGACATTCGTTGTACACAAACTCAAAAGTCAGCTAATGTAACTAGATCTAAATCTAGAAAGAAGCATTGTATTACATTCATTATATTTTACTTAATCTGTCGCCTTTATTTTTAGTGTTAGTCTGAAGAAATATGTCATGGGAATGTGCAGGGAGACCTCAGATACAAAAACGTAGACTTGTTAGGAAATATTTAGTTAATTAAATTATTTCGCGGGGGCTTCACTTATGATGTCTTGAGCAATTTAGTTTTATATTAGTAGTTGTAGCCATTGCAGCGTGGATGTCATCTCAGCTATCACTGTGGGAGAATGTGTTGGCGCGTACGTGCATCGTCTACGTCGGGCATAGTTGCACCTATGGCTGGTGCAACAGGTGTAAATATTTATCGTAAAGTTGGACATTGTAAAGCCCAGCGTAGTGCTTACACCCAGCTGTTTTTTTTGTCTAGCTGGTGCAACCGACCCCTGTTCTATAGGAAAGGTAACCTTAAATGACATCTGTTGTGATCTGGTGCTATATAGAAAATAAAGTTTACTTGACCTTAAAGGGGGGTGGACTGCCCCCTAATATAATGACAGGGGAAATGCTGTATAGTGAAAAACTGTCTGATTAAACAAACGTATTCTTTAAATGAAACCCCATCAGGTGGACCAAATGAACAAAATTGTTGAAGTACTTGGGATCCCACCCAATCACATTATGGACCTAGCACCAAAAGCCAGGAAGTTCTTTGAGAAGTTGTCAGATGGGACATGGAGTATTAAGAAGACCAAAGATGGAAAAAGGGTATGTGTAACTGATATTTTGAAGTTGAATCATTATCATGTGACTTTTGTCTTCATGCAGCGTTTGTGGGAATGCTTATTGTTGCTAAAATGTCTTTCTGCTTTTGTGTGAGCAGTACAAACCTCCGGCATCTCGAAAGCTCCATGCCATCTTGGGAGTGGAATGTGGTGGACCAGGCGGTCGTCGGGCGGGAGAATCCGGCCACGCAGTAGCTGACTACTTGAAGTTCAAGGACCTCATTCTCAGAATGCTGGACTATGACCCCAAGACGCGAATTCAGCCCTACTATGCCCTCCAGCACAGTTTCTTCAAGAAGACGACGGATGAAGGAACCAATACAAGCAGTAGTGTGTCAACAAGTCCTGCACTTGAGCAGTCGCAGTCATCAGGGACCACTTCTAGTACATCCTCAAGCTCAGGTTCGACTACAATTGAATCTCTTCTGGTCTCTTGAATGTATCTGGCTTGATAGTAGTGTTTTTGGCTAAAGCTTAACGCAGTTCATTTGCTCTGCTTCAGGAGGATCATCTGGAACAAGCACCAGTGGCAGAGCAAGATCCGATCCGACTCACCACCATCGGCACAGCGGCGGGCATTTCGGCACAGCCATGCCAGCCATAGACTGTGACAACCTTTGCCCTCAGGTGAGCTCATCTTGTTAATCTTGTCAAGTACAAAAATATACACATAATGTACTCACCCCATTGTCATCTAAGATGTTCATGCCTTTCTTTCTTCAGTTGTAAAGAAATTATTTATTTGAGGAAAACATTTCAGGAATGTTCTCCATATAGTGGACTTCTGTGGTGCCCGTGAGTTTAAACATTCAAAATGCAGTTTCAGTGCAGCTTTAAAGGCCTCTAAACAATACGAGCCAAGGAAGAAGGTTCTTATCTAGCGAATCGATTGGTCATTTTAAAAAAAATGCTTGTCTTTTCTAGCTCTGCGATGCGCATGCGTAGTCTGTAATCCGGGTCAATATAGTTAGGGAATGTCGAAAAGCTCCCATCTCATTTTCTCCTCCAACTTTAAAATCATCCTACATTCCAAATTCCATTGCCTGTCCTCTCAGGATACCTGGAATCAGTGTTACGAGTACCCCAGGCACATCTTTTTACCATTTTTGTAGCATAAACACCATCAGATCAATCGAAATCTGACTTAAAGCAGTGCATGCTGCTTAGAAATTTTGTCCGTCTTGAGATGGTGCTGACGCCACATGACTGTCACGTGTGGCATCGAAGTACCGCGATAGCACTCCGAGAGCAGACAGGTGACTCAGTCGGTCCCAGCTTCTCTAGAGTGGCTGCAAGACCTTTGATGACACAGCTGTTTCATGACCAGATTCCCCGCGTGACAACAATCATGTGTTTCGGATTTATTCGAACATTTTCAATTCCAATAATGCCCACAAATCTATGTTTTTAGAGCTGTAAAAGCACAATGTTATATTGAGTCATGTTTATCATAAAACACTGAGAAAAGCATATATACCCCCACTTTATTACTGTTCAGATAGTATATGTTTATGTTGAACTATATCCTTGAACAGATGGTGAAGTGTTTCTGTTTCTCATGAAAACGTTTCTGAAACGTTTGTGTATTTGACAAATATTGCCTTTAATTCGCCTAATCTGTTATAGGGATAGGAATGCAGCGATTACCTTTTTCACGATTAACTGCGCTTTAAAACATCACGGTTAATTAATCAAAAAGGCTCCGCTACACTTTACAAAGCTTTATTTCCATTGATAGTGTGGGACTATTGTGGGTACACCAAGAATGACCAGGGTGTCATTTAAATATTGCCATAAAAACTTTTGCTAAAGAGTGAAGACATAAGGGCACAGTTAGGCTAGCTGTACATTGAGCGATTTTAATGTACGACGTGAAGGTAAGAACCACCTGACGCAAAGTTACGGATTGTTAGCTTAGCATTCTGACTGCTTCAAATCAGAAGGAGATGAAATAGTGCGGTAAGATCACGTTTATTTGAATTAATTGATTATAACATTTAGCTTGAATTAACTAGTTGATCAAGAGCGAGAGAGAGAGAGAGAGAGATGACAGTTGAGTGTATGAATTCACCTCTGACATTGTTTTTCCTTGTTTGTGCAGGCGAGACAGCCTTATCCACCAGTAGTATGGCCTGGAATCGTAGGACCAGAACCTGTCACTGTAGAGACTCATCCAGTCCAGGAAACCACTTTCCATGTGCCCCCCCAGCATCCCAAGGCATTGCACCCCCATCACCACCATCACCACCACGGACAGGTCATAGCAACGCGACCACGGCCGCGACTCTACAACTCGCCCACCAACAGCGCCTCCACCCAGGATTCCATGGAGGTGGTGCACGGTCATCTGTCCATGACATCCCTGTCTTCCTCGGCATCCTCTTCCTCCACATCTTCCTCTTCCACAGGAAACCAAGGCAACCAGGCTTACCAGCTCCGCCAGCTTCCTGCCAACACCCTGGACTTTAGCCAAAACGGAAGTATGAATATGAGTATGGGTTTGGGTGCCTTCTCGAATCCTCGCCAAGAGACTGGTATGGCTGGACATCCCACGTTCCCTGTCGCCACAAACACAGGAACTGGTCACTTTATAGCAGAGGGACACCTGGGCATGAGACAAGGCATTGATAGGGAAGATTCTCCGATGACTGGAGTCTGCGTTCAGCAGAGCTCGATGGCCAGCTCGTGACTTTAGCTGAAATGGGTTTGTTTTTCTGTGTGAATTTTGTTTTTGTTTATTTTTTAAAATTTGGTTTCGTTTTGTTTTTGCCCTTTTTTACAGTGGTGTTTTCATTTTCTCCTGTTTTTTCAAAAGGTGCATAGAGAATAAAAGCTGCTCACTTCTGAGGGGAGATATCACTGAACCGCTACAAATTGAAGAGTATTTAAAAAAACAAAAAAACAAAAAAAAAAAGTATATATGTATTTCCATCACTTTACGTTGTCGATTCTAGATAAGTTAACAATACTGCAAATAACCATGGTGAAACTGAGACGCCCATCTGCCATCTACAGTACTTACCATCTGTTACATTGGAAACTAGGAGGTTTGTTTTTATTTGTCCCTTTTTTTCGTTCAATCCAGTGAGCATTTCAGAGCTGTGAGCTGTCGTACAGCTTTTTATATGTAAAGCAATGCAAAACATTTGTTTAGTTCAAACAAGTGAAACATTGGACATTATAATTTGGCTGGTCGTTCTTTTATTTACCCTTTAAGTGAAACTTCTCTACGGAGCTGTGTGTTTAAACCTGTAGCGTGTCAAGGAAGCAGTACTTGCAGTGATATTTCGTGTTGTCGGTATCGTGTAACTCTTCGAGAGGGGGGCACATGGCTGCGGAGCTCCGGTGGCGAGCGCTGGCCTAGCTGGTGTTAGGACAGGCAGGTGCAGTACTCTTCAGGCCTGGAGTCCTCCAGACCGGACGGCTTCGACTACGTACAGCGCTGAGGAGCGACGAGGCGGACGGATCTGGGGCTGTTGTCGAGAACCCTTTGGCCTTATGACTTTTGGACCTTGACTGAAAAGGAGCTGGACTTTATCATTAAATAGAGATGATTGCTGTCCTCTATTTTTAACATTTAAAGAGTCCTTAATTGGTTAGGGAAGGTGAATGAGAGAATGCTTATCCAGAGGCCTTTATTTAGCAAAGATTTCTCATTTAAGGGACTCCAAATTGCAGGGTCTTGCTCAAACGTCCCTAACATGACTTCCTAAAATTGCCGAAGTGGGATTTCACATAGAAAAGGTATTCATTCCCATTAATTGGCTTATTTTTTTTCTTTCTCGTCTTCTTTCCCGTCAAGCATGTGGTTCCCGTTGGAAAAACATCTGCGTAAATTGGCCTCTTTGTGTTGAACACAGAAGAAATGTAATGAGATTTATGTGACTGCCTTTTTTCTCCTCTTGAATTATGCTGTGAATTTTACACAAGTTACTTTTTCTTCTTTATTACCGTCTTTCTTGCTTTCTCTCTCTCTCTTTTTGTTTTGATATACCAAAGCAGTTGTTTTTTATAGCACTAGGTGTCTGTAAGAAATAATGTAGCAGTTCACCACTTCAGCCCAAGGTTCATCAAAGTCCATTTTAGTCTGTATACTCTCAAACTGGAACTTTTGCTGAACTTCATGTTTTAATGTTAACGGAATACTGAAATTGGTTTAATATATGGATAAACCTCCCCGATTTGTTACCTTTTTTTCCATTTGTTTTTCCTGTCGAGGGGAGGGAAGGGACGCTGACGCTTACTCTGCAGGCTACAGAGTAGCTGAGAGATCACAAATTATTCCGAGGAGAGAAAAGTGTTTTGTTTTGTATTTACCTGGTCTATCAGTCAGTAATGCTGCCTTTTATACCTAATTTGATGAACATGCTAATTTCTACCTTTTTAAATCTAAGTGGCTACTTAAATTTATTTATTCAGGCAGTCTACTGTAGCTACTGTGACCTCTGAGTCCGAGTCGAATTTGTTATCAAGCGATTGGTCGGATGCTTGCCTCAGACGTGCTATTCAAAGGGAAACCAGAGGTTGCCACACAAACACAGGGCACATGCATGTCGTTCTGAAGAGGAGAAGTGTTTATAGTCACGTTAAGGATAGCTATGCTCACTCTGGTTTTTACACCCGAGCTTGTGAGCCCCCCACCACCACCTAGCATCTCACTTCAGGTCTCAATTCTTCTAAGGAAACCTGTTTCGACCTAGCAGTTCTTTACAGACGGGGGACACTATCCTGCCAGAAAGCGTGTGGTGTTAGCATTTGCAGATTTTTTCCTTTCGCGAAGACATCACCTTCAGCCAGAATCATGTTTGGTGTATTTACAAATCTCACAACGGCTAGTGGTAATCGGGGAAAAAAAAAAAAGGTTTACCTGAATGTTAGCTTGATTTCAAAATGTTCTTTTATATATAGATATACATATATAAAAACATTCGAGTGCAGTTTGCTGACGTTGACACAAACATTCCAAAAACCGAAATCTAAAAAATTACAGAAACTTTTAAAGAGTGCACCTGTTTCAGCTGTTACTAAATGAGACCTGATTTAGTGCAGTTTTCATGAAATGCAGCCCCTTTTTAATAGTTGAAATAGAATTTATGTATATATTTATATTTTTTTAAATAAAGGAAGTATAGAACTCACTACATTGCTCCTGCTGGTATGTCAATTACATTGCCATGTGTTTGTTTACCTGTTTTATTTGTTTTTTTTTTTTTTTAACCCTTATTCGGTCATTGGACCAAAATTGCTTTTAGTGACATCAACAGGACAACATTAAAGGTAGGGCTTATAACTTGTACCGAAAGAATCTTTTCACAGGGTATATGACGCATGTATGTCCACACTTTTTCTAATGCTCATGGTTTGCTAGGTCTGTTTCTCCCCCTTAAATGCATTTTAGGTAAATGTCACTGATACACAAGATCATGGATTTTAAGTCAACATTTTTTTCTGCCTATTTTGTTCTTTTCAGATTTTCTTGACCCTTTTCATGCAACATGCACTATATAATTGAACAGCATGGGGAAAGGATAAGTGTCCACAGATTGTAAGATCTAGTCAAGACTTTGCTGTGTATATGAAAATGCCCTTTGTATTATATTCAAACAGTCTTATGTATGATATATAAAAAATAACTTAATTGACGCGCTCTTGGCTTTTTTCTTTATTTACAACCTGGCTTGTTGCTTCAACACTACATCGGTCTAATTTACAGGACTGTCTGTCCAAGTAGTTCTCACAACGAATGTGTTAAATGTGTTTATTTTTTGTTTTTGTAGATTATCGAATAATACACATAAATGAATAAAAGTTTTATATAAATAAGTTTAGTACAAAATAACGAAAAGGTGAACACAAACAATTCGGTTACATTGTTTATGAGGCGGTATTTCCACCTTGTGATGCGCGGCTCGTTGGTCTAGGGGTATGATTCTCGCTTCGGGTGCGAGAGGTCCCGGGTTCAAATCCCGGACGAGCCCACCTTTTTCTTGAAAGCATTTAAAAAAGTTAAACGCTATCAAAGTGAATGTCTCGTGCTGGTTTCTGAATACAATATATGCAAAGACGTGTATAAAAATGTATTTGTTATGCAAGAATTGAGCAGTGGTTCTATTCTGTAGTTTGACTCAATTGCAGGGATCCTTTCTTGTACTTGATAACCGTGATTTTAGCATTTAATATAGTCGTATATTTTAACGTCTTTACGCGTGTTATATAGCTGTTTAACTAGGTTTTTATTCTTAGAGATTGTTAAGAATTGGAATCTGGAATCGGTTCTTTCGAACAATTCGTTTCAAAGAATCGGTTCAGTGTATTCAGTGATTCTTTACGTCATGACGTAGTCATGAAATCACACCCTGGCGTATTTAAAGAGCCCGTCGACAGCTCATTTTAAATAAAACTGGAGTATTTCATTTTTGGTGCTGGTTAGGTATGTTTTGATGCTGGTTTAAGCTGGTCCTTAGCTGGTTTATGCTGGTCCTTTGCTGGTTTCCTAGATCAGCAACATGACCAGCATAAACCAGCTAAGGACCAGCTTAAACCAGGATCAAAACATACCAGCATATGCTGTTTTTTTCACCAGGGATATTAACACTAACACATTTTCGTAACAGTAACATCCTGTTTTGCCAAATGTAGATACAATGTAGGATCATTTGGGAAGAAAATAAACTTGGAGACCAAAAAAACAAAAACATAAATCACCACTGAATCCTGCGCAGAGACACCCAAGTTGTAGGCCAACATATCTGGTGCCATAAAATATTCAAACAAATTTGTGCAGAACGCTGAACTTTGTGACTCAGAATAAGGAGTTTTTTAGGAGCTTAAAGTTGTCTGGTCTTTGCTGCCATCTACAGGACTCAAACCTTTAATGAGCGGGAAGGGAAAGAATCCAGTCAGTTGTCAGTTCATTGCCATTGTGAATGACTTCGGCTCTGGTGTCCTGCTAACTTTGATTAAACAGTGAATTCACTGATGGCTTTGTGCATTTACATTAGTGGAAGCACGGGATTTTGTTTTGTTTTGTTAAATATACTGAAAATGGCTTACAGACTGCGTTGCTTAAATTAATTTTAATAAATAAAAATGTCCATATATTTATTCAGTTAGTATGAGTCTGTGTAAAACGCTGCATTATGTCGATTATTCAGTAAAGTCTACCGATTAAGCTGTGCTTAAACTATCAAATGAGGTCTCTAAATGTGACCCTCCTGGTGAAAAAAACAGCATATGCTGGTAGGTATGTTTTGATGCTGGTTTAAGATGGTCCTTTGCTGGTTTATGCTGGTCCTTAGCTGGTTTATGCTGGTCCTTTGCTGGTTCATGCTGGTCCCTGACCAGCAAAAACCAGCAAAGGACCAGCTTAAACCAGCATCAAAACCTACCTAACCAGTATTCCAGCATCAAAACATACCTACCAGCATATGCTGGTTTTTTCACCAGGGCCTGGACCACAAAACCAGTCATAAGGGTTATTTTTATTACATTGAGATTTATACGTCATCAGAAATAAGCATTGATGTATGGTTTGTTAGGATAGAACACTATTTGGAATTTGAGGGTGAAAAAAAAATCACAATGTTGAGAAAATCACCTTTAAAGTTGTTCAAATGAAGTTCTTAGGAAATCTGCAAAACATCTTCATGGAACATGATCTTTACTTAATATTCTTATAATTTTTGGCATAAAAAAGCGATAATTCTGACCCATACAGTGTATTCTTGGCTTTTGCTACAAATATACCCGTGCTACTTATGACTGGTTTTGTGGTCCAGGGTCACAAATAAACGTAGCTCTATAACTAATAATTTGACCTTTAGGCTATATTAACTAATAGTTAAAACGAATTACTATAAATGAAATGATTGCATTAATTAAAGAACTTTGTGACTGTATTTTTCTGTCTAGTACTGTAAAACTGCTTTAAAACAATCTATCCCTGCTAACACATGACATAACTGTTACGTAATGTATTATTGTTATTATTAGCTATTATTATTAATATTATATAACTATTGCTATGAAGCGCTATATAAATAAACATAACTTACGTAGAGTCATTTATATGTGAAAACATGTCAGTGTGATAGTCTGACATTTTATGTTCACATCTGATTAAAAGAGTTTTGAACTGATAGATTATTTAACGCATTGTATCATAAACTTAAAAATTAATCTACAAGAGTCATTTTGTTTCAGACAAAAGACAAACGACAGAACATGTCTACAGGAAACATTTAAATGCAATAGTTTTATTTGTATTATTATATTTATTTTATTTATATTTTGGGGGAGATTTTAAATCAAAATAAATTAAAAAACGTAAAAGCACAGACCCTACGAATCTAATATTAGCGAGCATATATATTTAACTTTACAATATATGCTTATATAGCACAGCATGCTTGATATAATTAAAACAAGTGAGCGCTTTTCGAGAACAGTTTGAAACGATTCCGCTTTTGTGAACAGGTTCGACCGACTCATTCAAAAGATCCGACTCAAAGGAACGATTCGTTAATCGTTACTTCTCCTGGTTTCAGTATGGCTGGTGCATTGTGGGATCGAAACGAATTGCATTGTGGGTTGGCACGCCAACGATACTGGTGTTTCATACTTGCGCGCCTTGTTCATTTTTGCAATGTTGCAATGACTGTATTAGTGACATCATAACTAATAGAGTGGCTAGAAAGCTTAAAAAGGTTTTCATTAGACATTCATACACGCACAATGCCAAATTTCTGTGCCGCCCCGAACTGTACCAGGAAAAGCACCCAGTCCGATTTAGCTTTCTTTAGGTTTCCAAGGGATCCGGAGAGGTATGACTTTTTTTTTTTTTTTTACAGCTTAATAATGTTATCACTGTCGTTTTGTGTTTAAATGCTGTTAATTAAATCTGACGACTGATATAAAAGTAACGCTTCCTGACAAAGGTAAGCAAGAGTTGCACCTGCAAATCACTGATCATTTCTCAGAGCTCAAGTGCAATTAGTGCATGTTAACATAATATGACACGTATCAGTACGACTAACGAGGCTTCTCCTATTTATACGTTTGACTGACTGAGACTCTATGATGGACGTTCATTTGTTAAAGTTTTAAATTTAGTAGCTGTAGCAGTGAAGATAGTGTAATGTGTGCCTCTGATTTGTATTTCTGCTCTTTATCTGAACCTTTTTGTTTTGATATTGATTATATAAAGAAAGGTGAGATCCTTGTAGATGTTTCTATTTTCTCAAGAATATATTAAATACGCTTGTGTATTATATTAGTAACATACTGCAGTGTTTTGTTGCAGGTGTTTTTGTATAGATGTCAAACTCAGCAGTGCTCAGTGTTTTTCATTTGTTGTTCATTTTCCTTGTCTGAACTTGTGAATAAGTGTTTTCTACGAAAATGTTATGCAAGAAATGAGTCACTGTGTGTTTCTTAAAACTTTACTTGCACAGATGTAGATTGTGGGTGGAGAACTGTCGCCGGGCAGATCTGGAGGAGAAAACTCCCGATCAGCTGAACAAGCACTACCGACTGTGTGCAAAGCACTTTGAGCCAGCCATGATATGCAAAACTGTAATGCACTGTAATTTGTACTTTAATTGATGTTTTAAAAATGACAGATATTTAATATTACTCATAGTACAGGAACCTCAATGTTTCATCTTAGTATTTAAATAGTTATTTTTTCCTGTAAAAATCCATAAGGATTATGAATATTTGAATGGGTTTCTTTTGTTACTGTGTTTTTCAGAGCCCTTACAGGACAGTACTAAGGGACACTGCTATTCCTACGATTTTTGATTTAACCAGCCACCTCGGCAATCCTCACAGCAGACATCGCAAACGCATCAAAGTTCTGGTAGAATACTTACATATTACATATTACGTTTTGTTAGTGATATGTTAATAAATTTAACACTATGAATCAGCACAGTATTTCCAAAGTGATACTTTACATTCCTGTTTTCCTCAGACAGATGAAGAGGTTCGGAAAATCAAAGAAAGACGATGTAAGTAAGATATAGTTGATTATTACACAGCTCTGTGGAATATTTGATTCTGGTTGGTCAACTGCAACATTTAGCGTTGTATAGCACTCAGTTTAATTGGGTAACTGAAACTGATTAAACTGATTTCATAAAGGGATAGTTCATCCAAAAATGAAAATAACTCATCCTCAAACCATCCTAGGTGTATATGACTTTCTTCTTTCAGATGAATACAATCAGAGTTATATTAAAAATGTCGTAGCTCTTCCAAGCGTTATGATGACAATGAATTGCTGTTGAGCTTTTGAAGCCCAAAAAAGTGCATACATCCATCATAAAAAGTACTTCACCAGATGTGTTTGTGTAAGAAAAATATCAATATTTAAAACTTTATAAGCCATAATCTCTAGCTTCCGCTAACTGTCAGATGTGCGTTCACGAAAGAGTGACGTTCCAGCGGATGATGTAGGACATAGGCATAGGGCATAGCGTAAGCTTTGGTGAGAAGTGATGAAGTGATGAACATGGAAATGCAAAGGAGAGAGCAAAAAAAACAAACACCACTCACAAATTAGAAGTGAAAAACAAATCCTTGTTTTTCACTTCTATTTTGTGAGTGGTGTTTGTTTGTTTTGAAACGCACTATCTGGCTCTGATGCTGATGCAGATTGGCTGCGTTTCAAAATTAAATTATTTTATCGGTGAATCAGCTTTGAAAATGACCAATACCGATAATCATAAAAATGCCTAATATCGGCGCCGATAATCAGTGGACCCCTAATTTTTGGTCATACAGATAAAAGTAATACATCTTTCAAATGTGTAAAGACTCTACGCTTATTTGTGTGCACTCACAATAACAATGAAATATTTAAATATGTAAAATATTTAAAGCAAACAGGATATGGTTTCTGCCGTCTCGGTTTCTACAAGTGTAAAACTTCGAAACTACGTGTAAACTTGCCATACAGACATGAAAAATATATCTAGGGAGAGTGAAATGTCTACTTTTAAATGAACCAATTCAAATAGAAAACAAATATTCTCATATTATGTCAATCGCATGAAACGTGCATACAGGTGCATCACTACTGCGGAGATGACAAGTCAGCGTCACCGACTTCATCTCTTAAGCCAAAAACAAAGAAAGCACTAGTTTATCATTAAATTATTAAAACGTTAATGCAGTCTCCTTGCTGTTTTTCCCTGATGCATTCATAATTATAATATCTGGTAAGCTTTTTTTGCATGCACTTGAGCGCTTATTAGTTAATGTAGGCACATAAAGGCTCCTTATTATGATTCATATGGTTTATTAATAATGATTCATATGGCTTAAAATAAACGACTACTAGTTGACCAGAAAAATCTTTAGTCGAGGGCAGCCCTACTGCCATTATAAATCTTGAAAGAACCAGGACAGTTTTTGAATATAATTCTGATATTATTTGTCCGAAAGAAGAAAGTCATATACACCTAGGATGGCTTGAGGGTGGGTAAATAATGGGATAATTTCTCGTTAACTGATTAAAAATATAGCTCTGAATGATCACTGCTTTGAACGTTCGCGTCTCTGTTTCTTTAGTGGAGTCTTCAGTTGAACAGCTGCTCTCCAAAAAAGACTGCGACGCTCAGGATGACAGTGAAAATGCCGACGACATCCCTCAGCTGACGCCCGAGCAAAAAGACCTCAGAGAGTTCTTAAGGTCTTCCTTTGAAGTCATGGTTTTGATAGGAAGGCAAAACTTTCCATTCAGCTGCAATATAAGAGAAGACAAGATGCGCTCTGAGGAGGAACGCTTCTTAACTACGGGCAACTTCCAAGCGCTAATTGAGCACCGTATCAACGCGGGTGATGAATTTCTTCGGAGGAGGTTCGAGACGGTGGCTGTTAATGAGGAATATTGTTCGGCCGTCCAGCAGAGGCAGCTGCTGGATGTCTGCGAGAGATGCGTCCTTGAAGAGATACTTCAGCAAGTCCGAGAATGCCGCTTTTTCTCTATCATCACAGGGGAGTTAGTGGAGTTTCCAGAAGGAGAGCACCTGCCCATATTCCTGCGCTTTGTAGACCAAGCCAACACTCTTAGAGAGGAATTCGTAGAGTTCCTCTCGTTTGAAGGAGAGGAGGTCACTGTCGCTGAGAGATTGGAGACTCAGTTGACAAAGGGATGGGGCTTGAGTATGGAGCACTGCAGAGGACAAGCACATGCGGGATCTGGTATACTTGGCACCAAGATGAAGGTCATCGCTGCCCAGCTTAAGGAGAAATACCCCATGGCGGTGATCACACCCACTTCCACCTGTGCACTCAATGTTCATCTTGCTAATGGCATGCCATTGACTGGTGTGCAAGTCGTGATGTCTGTTCTGAAGAAGACAAATGCGTTTTTTAAAGCATCTCCTTTGTTGCAGAGCGAACTTGATAATGCTATCTCCATCCTGTGTCAGGAAAACATAGAAAAAGAAAACCTTCTCAAAGAGGGCTCACGTTCAACCTGGACTGATCTTCATAATGTGTTCGAGATGGCCGTTGATTTGATGGAGCCGCTTCTGCTGTGCATGGACAGCATACATGACAATGAGGATCTCAAGTGGAATGACCAAATCACCAGTGACGCTTACGCCATTTCTGAGGCCTTGGCGGATTTTGAGTTCATCGTGACGTTGGTTATTTTAAAGAACGCCTTGTCTTTTACGAGAGCTTTTGGGAAGAACCTACAGGGAGAAACCATTGATGTGTTTTTCGCCGCCAACAGCCTTACAGCAGTACTGCATTCATTGCACGAGGTGTCGGACAATCTCGAAGTGTACCACGAATTCTGGTTCGAAGAGGCTGTCAGTTTGGCGACTGCAATGGATGTCCCGGTGAAAGTCCCGAGGTTGTTTCTTCGGAAGCAACAGGCGGTGGAGACCATGGAAATACAGGCAGAGTCGTTCTTTAAGGAGTATCTTACACTGCCGGTTATGGAGTACATCACGCAGGAGGTCAAGGAGATCTTCTCTGAGAATCATCTCAAGGCGCTCAAGTGCTTGTCTCTCGTCCCCGCGGTCATGGGCCAAATGAGGTTCAACACCTCCGAGGAGACCCATGCGGACATTTACAGGAGCGATCTGCCCCATCCGGACACGTTACCTGCTGAACTACATTGTTGGAGGATAAAGTGGAAACACAGAGGGAAGGAAGTAAGCTTGCCGTGCAACATTCACGAAACCCTTCAGCACTCCGATGTGAAGTTCTTTCCTAACGTTAATGCGTTTTTGAAAATATTAGCCACGTTGCCTGTGCTAAAGCTTGATGGGAGTCAGGGTGAAACCGCCCAAAGACGCTTACAAGCTTACCTCACGGACACTGCAGTAAACCAAAGATGTAAGAATCTGGCTGTGCTGAACATCAATTATCATATAAAGACAGACCTGGAAGAAATGGTTCAGTGTTATTTAAAAACGTACCCAGAAGAAAGTGAGAGCGATTGACAGATAAAACGGCTAGACTCTCCAAGTTTCGACTACGAAAATCTTTGAGCTGGAAATGTTAATATTTTTGTGTAAGTGTTTTGCATAATATTTTGTAAATTCCCTTTCCCTTTTCATTCTGGTTTCCCCTCTGGAGAAATATAGTACTATTTTTACATTTGTGAGGCTCTTCGAAAAGATTCACCATGTAAGTATCTACAATTCGCAGAAAGTTCTTGCATTTTTTTGCTTGACTTTCTTGACCTTACTAATAAATGACTTGATGAACCATTAAAGACAAGTTTGCATTTGTATAAACTGGTGCAAAGTGTAAATAAAATGAAAGCACTTTTTGATGCTGTCTTCTATTATGATGTAATTTCTACTGTCCCAGGTATATACTACTGCAGGTATCAGCAATCTCCATGTAAAACTGGTCGGGCAGACCAAACTGTTAGTTGTAGAGATTTGAAACTTGGAGGGATGGTAGTACTTACACCATCTACAGCGTCACCAAGGCTCACCCCAGTCGGCCTGACGGGGGCATTACAGCAGTCAAAAGTACGAAATCGATCATAACTCCTAAACCGTTTGTCGCAGACTTAAGTGTCTGTTGTTGGAATCCTTGGCTCACGCCGGACAAAATGCGTGCATTCGGAATTTCCGGGTATTTTGCATTTTGTAAAAAATCTACTTTTGCAAACTAGTTCTAGGTTTTTTTTTTTTTTACCGGTCGGAATCAAACCAGTGCAGGAAGATTCTCTGGAGAGTGACTATCTATAATTATAAAAAAAAGCTGGACTTTCGACCCTCCGTCGTGAAGGGACACCACAACGTTTAAAAGGGACAGGGCTGCCTTTACTAAAATGGCTATAACTTTTGAACGGAATGACATATCTTTGCCAAACTCACGACTCAATCTGAGGTTACACGGAAAAAGTCGCAAGGCTTGGCCGCTTGGTGGTGTAATCAGAGGGAAAAAAATCATAAAAACGGCCATAACTGTGCAATTGTTAGTCATATTGACATGAAAATCGGTACACATGCTCTTGGTCCAAAGTGCCACAAGTGGCTATAAGAACATTTGTGTATCTCAAAAAACATGGCTGCCATACTCTGATTAATTTTGAGCACCTGTTAGACAAGGTTAGCGGAGGCCGATCAGAACAAAACTCAATCTCGTGGACGTCTGTTTGACGTCTGCATTTACATCTGCAAGACGTAGTTTGCTCATCTGCAGTACGTCTATTGGACGTTTTCCCATGTCTTTAAGATGTTTATGATTTAGAATGTATGTAAAACTGACATCTTACAGACGTCTGCCAGACGTTTGCACACAGCAGATGCTTTTTAAATCATTGATTTAGGTGGCTACAGACTTGCTAAATATTATTAATATTATTATAAATATTATTTGTTAGCTGTAAATAGGTCCCATTAGTTAACGTTAATTAATGCATTAAATAACAGTAAGCAAAACATTTGCTACAGTATTTATTAATCATTGTTAGCGTTATTTAAAAAAATACAACTCTTCATCACTAGTTCTTCTTAGCTTAAGGCAATTAAATATTAATAGGTTCATAATATGTTAACAGATATATGTTTTAATTTTAATGTTTTAGTAAACATTGAAATTAACATTATGCTTATTGAATGATTTAGAAGTATTTTTCATGGTTAGTTCATGTTAAGTAATGTGTTTATCCAGTGTCACCAAACAAAACCTTAAGTGCTGCCATTTACTCTTTAGTTTTGTATAAGCATATTTATTACTATAAAACTAAAACTGATTGGAAGTTCACATATCAATATTGGTGGTAATAGCAACAACCTGTTTAACCAGTCATTTTAGTCTTACTCCCGTAAATCCAACTAAAGGCTGTTTTGCATGAAAATGCAAAAGATGCACAGCACTGCTTCATGCAGACAGCATTGTCTTCTATTTTATCTTTGTTTACACAATGTGGTGACAAATAAATATAGATATTTTTTGTGAGCACCAAGGCTTTAGCAAGACGACTGTCTTTAGTAATGTTTAGTAAATATTTTGTAAATGCAGTAAAGCCTATTTGCAATGCAAATACCAAATGCTTCAAATAAATTGAAAAGAGATGTTAAAAAGTGCATGAATAACATCTGTTGCTCTTTGTATTTAGAGTCAGTTCCGCTTTGGTCCTCAAGAGAGCAGCATTTGCAAGTTAGTATTTTCATATAAAATCATGCCTTTTTAAACTACTTTGGTGTAGATGGGTGGGTTGAATTAGAGTAAAAAGATTTATTAATGAGATTGTACAAAACATTAAATTACCAAGGAGATGCTGCAGATGTAACAACTCAGATTTAAAAGGGTTTGTATCCACTTGCGTGTGAATTTCTAGCACAGAAAAACAACGAAATGTACACTGTTGCCATACTTTTCATCCCACTACTGATTAGAGGGAAAATCCAAAGAAGTGGAAATTTGAGGATACTGAACAGCAGGCCAAACAGACTGAGTGTTTGTGATATATCCCCTCATCCAAAATCTCCATTAGAAAAGCTTGCACTAAGGTTTCTGATATCAGGTTTTCATTACTTATCACTTTTGCCACTTTCAAGTCTGCTTCTGGAATTTCTGACATGATGTTTTAATTGGGGTAAGGCATTACTTTCCATTCTGGCCACGCATTGTGGATGCAACGTCAGTTAGATGCAGAGGACTGGCAGCATCACCGGATATCTGCACTGAGCTAAATGTGCCCCACCCCATGGGTTACACAATATAACACACAGCACACACATGCACATGTACCACTGCTATCACTGCAGGCACCACTAGATGGTATGTTATACAAATGTAAGAATGAAAAGAACAAAAGAAAGTGGATATAGCAATTCATTCATGCAGGGTGGGTCCCAATATTCACCCTAAATTTCAAAAGCATGCATGCATTCACAAATGTGCAAGTGCTGGAATTGTAAGGCAAACTTTCAAGGAATACTTTTAAAATACATTCAAATTAAACTGGGGAGAAAAAAATGTTTGTTTTTTTTAATGTATTTGAATGTATTTGAAAGATATTCCTTGAAAGTTTGCCTTACAATTCCAGCACTTGCACAATTCTTTGAATAGACCAATGAAACAGTTTTAAACAATAGCCTACAATAATAATTTTACATATTTTTATATAAGTGTGTATTTTGTGTGCGGTTCATTTAACATACATAGGCTAATAATACTTTTACTTACACATTTTTTGTAACATGAATCATTTATTTACTTATTCAAACTCTGCATATTATTTTATAAGACAGTCAATCTTAATAATACGATATGAATATTATCTTTATATATTGTATGTATCAGCTATGGAAATTATATATCTGTACTATAGTATGTTTTGATAGTTGCTAACTCTTAGACCCTTAGTCATAAATGTTGCCAATGTAATAAACCGGTCTTCAGATCAACAAGTTCCAGAATCACGTAGCGGTTTGTGGGTGGATGTGGATGTGTGACAGTCTTGAAATGGTTAAACGATCGGCGTCTCCACCCGATGCTGCCCAGACGCTGACGGCTGCAGGTGATAGTTCACTCCGCAGACCACCAGCGCTTTTCCGAGGAAACACGGGAACCGGGGCGGTGTCCTGTCAAACAGCTGTCAATGAAGTCGCCGGGACGGTGTCTTTTCTATAAAGAAATCTTCAATTTACGTTTGTAACTGAGAGAAAACAAGCACATCGAAATTACTCTGCTGAGAGAAGTGCGCAAGCGCGTCCGCTACGATACAGGGAAATTTCAACACTCTGGAAGGATTTCTCTCATCCGAAGGGACATTTAAAGGAAAGAGCATTGCTGTTCTAATAGAAAAAAAAATTGATTTCATCCGTTTTAGTCTTCATTTCTGAATCGTTTCTCTTCAGATTCAAGCCTTCGCCTCGTCGTTATCGATCATGGCATGGCCCTGTATCACCAGGGCTTGCTGCATCAACCGCTTCTGGAGTGAGTTGGACAAAGGTGACATTGCAGTGCCTTTGGTTTTCACGAAGTATTCAGATGTGGCCGAGGTGCAACATCTGCACCCTCAGCCCAAACCCTTAATTTCACAAAAGCCGGTCATCACAGAATCCCAGCCTGCCCATAGCGCTCACCAAGAGGCGTCGACCAGAGCGACTCACGCCGCTGCTGATGCCGCAGCATCATCATCTCAAGATGGGTCAGGCGCTTCTGTGATGCGGGAGGATTTCAAAGCCTGGAGCGTGCGTCCGGAGCGAAGCTGCAAACCTAGAAACGAGTACCAGCCGTCGAAGGCCCCTTTCAACAACGTGACTCAGTACCAGAAAGATTATAAACCGTGGCCCATTCCGAAAAAAGGGGATCATCCATGGATTCCCAAACCCACTCCTGCTGCACCCTGTAAGGCTGAGAGCAAGTTCTCCAAACAGGAGCAGGCCACTTCTGAGGTTGAAACCGGCGTGGAAAAATGTGAGATTGAAGAGAAACAGCACGAAAAAGAGAGTAAAGAAAGGAGAAAGAAGGTAGACAAGAAAGAGAATGTGTCAGAGGGGATCAAAATGGAGCAAGGTGTTGCAGTGGAGGGAAAGAGGAGGTCGGCTGCAGATGCTCTCAACAGGCAGATTAAGGAGGAAGTCACATCTGGAAGTTCATATAGGTAAATATACGACACATCTGCTTTATTTTTATGTAGTTAATAACTGTCATTGTCAAGAAATCCCGCTCTAATGGTCTGCTAGTGAGATAAAATTTCATATCGTGCAATTTTAGAAAAATATTAATAGATATTAAAATAAAAATATTAATTGGACAATTTCCAGCTGTTTTGAGATTGGTGGGACTGGCTGCTTCCCATGCAGCTAACAATTTTTGGTTCCAAGAACATATATATATATATATATATATATATATATGTTTTCTCACAAAAACTCCCTGCAACATTCTGGAAAGGTTTTTGTTGTTGTTGTTGTTGCAAAAAAAGAACCTATAGAGAACCTACAGAAGCCATATTCAATTCAATTCAAATTTATTTGTATAGCACCGTTCACAATACATATTGTTGCAAAGCAACTTTACAGCAAATTAAAGTTTTTACAATATGTTTAGTAGTACTTGACTATGTCAAGTTGATGTACATTTGTTAGCATTCATCGGTTAACAGAAATTTGTAATTTCCAACATCTACCAACAAATTACCTGCATTCTGGATTATGTAATTAGATTCCAAAAATTAAGTACTTGTAAATTAAATTGCATTTTAAAATTTAACAGTTGCTTTTTCATGGATTACACAATTACATATTATATATACAATAACAAAAATGTATTCATAATTTATTGATTCTCACTAATTCCTCTTTTTAACCTTTTAAATGTTCCTTTCTAAAATAGCCTACTGCTTATATACATTCAGAAAAGCTTTGTGGACAGTCACACAAAGATCAGTCATTAATCAGATGGCGACATGGCATTTGACCACTGATTTACAAAAATCATTTCAGGTTTAAGAAGTGTTTCAATGTTGTATCAACTACTGATGAACACACTGATTTTTATTTAAATTATTACTTTGTAGACTGTTTAACCATGTATTTCCATGTCTTTAGAAGGCTTTTGTCTTTCAAACACCTTAAAATGCACAAATTCATAAACGTTTTTGTCATCTGAACCTCTTTCACCTAATATATTTACTCAAAGTACACCTTAAATTTGAACATAAATATTTTAATAATTAAGTATCACATTTGCACGTTCATTGGTTCTCTGACGTTGGTTATGGTCACATGACATGCAGGTGAGCAAATAAAATATTTCATTTTTTAGTATGTTTTTTTATTTTGATTTGATTTAATTTAACATTTTATTTATTATTAGTTTTTCATTAAACTCATAAACCCCCTGCAGTTCCTTCACAAACTCCAGTTTGGAAAACCTTGACGTAATATGATGTTTAATGCACTTCATGTTGTTAATAATAACAAATATATTTTCTACTCTTTGTATTTTTATGCCAATATGGTACAAGATTATCCTATATAAATCAATGTGATAAACAAGTTAGGTCAAAAGTAATCTAGATTTAGATTGCGATTATATTACCTAAAATGTGTAATGTAATGGATTCTAACGATTATAATTTGTAAGTAATCTATCCAGCTCTGCCAACTGACTATATAATCAATTTTATGTTAATTTTAAGTAAATATGGTACAAAACATTGTTTTTTTTTAAATTTCATCAGTTCTGCGTGCATCATTCTTTTGCCTTAATTTAATTGCATTATGCATTTTCTCAGCAACTTCATTTGTAATCAAGTTTTCTGCATGCTAATTTCAACTGTGTCAGCGGTTCTTAAAACTCATAAAATCCATATATGTTAGCTGGTAAATATTTCCAGAATAGCATGAAATGATAAAATTGATCAATTTTACTGGTCCTAGAAAAACCCTCATCTGATTACTGGGTACTTTTCTATGTTGACATACATTTAAGACTATATAGATTCATTATATTAGATCACAGAAGCTAATGTAATCTCTGAAACAAGATTAATGAACCTTGTCTAAACACAGATATAAGGAAAGATTTAGATCTAGCCTTGTGTCCACCAGTGTAATTTCCTCTCTGTGGGTGTCTGAGGCTTTTTTACTCCAAAATATGTTGAGTCATTCTTGGGCTTTCAGATCATTTTGTGCACACTCACTCTGCGTAAAGTTGTAATACAACAGATGCACCTCAGTGTCCCAATTAGTTTGTCCTGATTTCTTTACAAGGCGTCTGTTTTGGCTGAGTAATTATGCTGAATATTGACTTTATTCTCTCAAAATAGGTCAGAGCCACAACTTTAGATGCCATCTAAATAAAGTACATATTGCCACATGGTTGCTGATCTGTTATCGTTTGTCAGGTTATTGGTTTTGGTCTTCAGTGAAGCGTAAATCATTTTTGATTTCCCTACGCTTAGGTGTATGTATGATTAAGTTGAATCTCTTTGTTCCTCCAGAACGGAGTTCAAGGCTTATAGAGATGTCAAACCAGTGAAACCCATCAAAGCGAAATCTCAGTACAAACTCCTAGTGGAGGAGAAGACCAGCCTGGAGACCAGTTACAGTGCCACCTTTAAAGGAGAGCAGGCCAAACCTCAGGCCACAGACAACAAGCTGCTGGAGCGCCGTCGGATACGAAGCCTGTACAGTGAACCGAGCAAAGAGTCCAGCAAGGTAGGGTGCTTTCTCAGGTCATCGGTTTATGACCGATCACGCAATTTGTTGAGCTATAATGTACTGTTTTATTACCGTAGTGATGCAATGAATAATTTCATATATGATCATCATCAGAAACTTAATTACACTGTGAGAGATGAAAGTGTAACACAAGAGTATGAATTTTTCATTAATATGGGGCTCCAGTATCTGTCAGTCTAATGCTATCAATTCTGAGTTCATCCATTTGTTTACCCTCATAACATTCCATGCATTGTTAATTTAGTATTATTTGTAAGCTATTACAGTTTTCATTTTAATTTTAGTCTGTAATTTGAATGTGCTTCTGTCATTTTTATTAGTGTTTTGTGAATAATTCTATATAATTTTATTTTTTTTGTCATTTTTGTTTCAAATTTAGTTGTAGTAATTTTAGTATTTCAACCTAAACTTTTTTTCAGTTAGTTGCCAAGGTAAAATTTCAAAATTATGTTTACATTTGAGTTTCCGTTTTGAATCTTTGAGCCTGCGAGTTGAACCTGAGAACCATATCATTTTTGAATCACTGAAGTGGATCAAGATCCGACTTTAAGGATTAGTTCACCCAAAATTGAAAATTAGCTAAAAATGTACCCACTCTCAGGTCATCTAAGATGTAGATGAGTTTGTTTAGTCATCAGAACAGCTTGGGGGTGGGCGCCGATAGCCTTGTGGTTAGTCCACTGACATATAGCACAACTGTACTGGCAGCGACCCGAGTTCGAATCCCGTCTGGAGGTCCTTGTTGATCCCACCCCCCTCTCTCTACCCAATACTTTCCTGTCTGCTCTCTACCGTCCTATCTAATAAAAGGCAAAAAAAAAAAAATCTAAATAGACTGGAGAAAATTAGCATTCTATCACTTGCTCACCAGTGGATCCTCTGCAGTGAATGGGTGCCGTCACAATAGGCGTGTTTCCATTACCCTTCAAGACTGAATTGAAAATACGCCTAATGGAAACGCGTCAATTTCGCAAAAACTCCCATATATTAGGGCTGCACGATAAATCACGACAGTATCGCAATCGATATTAAGAAAAGCTGCGATATTTATGTGCGCATCTTGTCAGTGGAGCACAGTTCTGTGATCAGTAGTATATTCACCATCCGAAGGCCAGAGGACGCTCTCGCGCGGAAACTCCAAATATGCCCTGAAGAAGAATCCAGGAAATAACGATCGCTGCAGCTGAATAAACAGAAGATTTAACTGCTTTCGTTGATTTAACATGACTAATAAACACACAACTACGATAATGTATAGTTTATCTGATAATTTCCATTATAATACAGCATATAATAATGGAGTGCTATTCGACATTGCTTTAATTTTTGCTTAGAATGCTATAAAATATTTTGCATGCCTTATTCTGTGTAAGAAGCCACATCATCTCACAGAAGGATTTATTTCAATCACTCAACTGAAGTTATGAAGTGAGGTTTAAGTAAAAACATGTTATTAAATCTATTTACACATGCTTTCAGATTTAGCAGCATTTACGCCGTAGTTCACCGAGAAGCTACGCAAGAAACTGTTATCGCAGCGTGATTTGATAATATCAATGTGTAATATCGATAACATCGTCTGTGTGGTTTTGCGCAGCTTGTCGGTGAATTGCGGCTCTGTATATTGACGCTGCTCTATCTGAAAGCACGCACGTGATGGAGATTTACTGCTGATTACAGAACAGAACGCTCGCATGAGGTGTTTTTTTCAGGCAATTCGAAAAAGGAATATTTTGCAGAACTGCAATGGAAATGGCTTTTTCACATTTACAGGTCACAAGGCACATGCAAAAAGTCATATGATCATTCTTCAGTATACTATAAACTCCAAGAAACACTTCATACGTAGCCGTTCTCAAGTATAAGGGGCTTTCCATGATATTAACGGTGTTGGGCACATACCATTAAAAAAGTAATTAGTTATAGTTACTAGTTACTTCTCACAAATAGTAACTGAGTTAGTAACTGAGTTACATCATTATAAAAGTAACTAATTACCAGGCAAAGTAACTGTTGTGTTACTTAAAAAAAAATCTAATTTAATATAACTATAAAATAAATATAAAACATTGTACACTAATCTACACTATTTTAATGTTGTTGTTGTGTGTTGGGAATGTTACTTTGAAAAGTAATTAGTTATAGTTACTAGTTACTTCTCACAAATAGTAACTGAGTTAGTAACAGAGTTATATCATTATAAAAGTAACTAATTACCAGGGAAAGTAACTATTGTGTTGCTTTAAAAAAAAATTAAATATATTAAATAACTTGGATGACCCCAAATTATTAATATGTTAAATGAATGAAATTTTAATGAAATTAATTACATTTTTAGTTTACTCACCAGACTAATATTAAATACCTGATATAATATTATAATTATAATTAGCATTCAACTTTAGCCATTAGAACTTTAGTCATTAGAATAACCATGTATGAATGCATGTTTGTCATGTTGACTGAACTTAGGACTGGTGGTGATATTGTTTGTAATTTAGTGTTTCTATGAACGTCTTGTTACTACCACGAATTCTACTATTAATAACAATATTAAACACACTAAGGTTTAATGAGCTGCTGGGTTCATGAATATTAATCACGTTGTCTGCGTTCGCCAAGTATATAAAACTGCAGACCGGAGATCTCCAAAATGGGGCGTGAAACTCCAAAAGTGGGCAGAACCTCCAAAATGGGGCGGGGTCTCGTCGCGCAAAGACTTTCCCCATTGGCTCTGGCTTCAGCCTATTGTTATTGACTTACATTTCAAAACTAAACTTTATAAAATAAACAGTTTGTAGTTGTTCTCAAATAAAATAAGCTATGCTATATAAATAAATATGCTCAGTGAGAGCAGAGGCCCAAAGCTGGTGGCCAGTGTTTAATGATATAAACGGGAATCACCCACGAGCTCTCCCGCCAGCCTTCCCAGTGAAGCGCAGTGGAAAGGTTTTACTCTATCGCTTTGTTTTAAGCAACGGGGGCGTCCCGCTTCTTGAAATAGTGATGCTGAATGTAACTAAAAAGGTCCAATTTTCCGGTGAGGTCCGGTTGGGGAGTTACAAAACGGCCCGACGATCTCATATCGCATAATCTTATTAACTGTTTATCTGCCACGCTATTCAGCGCCAATCCCAACGTGCAGTCAATTTCACTGGTTAAGGTTAGGGTAAGGTGTGGGGTAGGTTTAGGGGTTAGCATTTGTGTAGCATAGTGTAGGATTGCGCATGCGTGTCATGTGCCTGTCTGTCAAAGGGAGGAAGCCACGCCCTATTTTGGAGCGCCCACCCTGTTTTGGAGTTCCTGCCCCCATTTGGAGATCTCCAAGCTGCAGTTATATACCCCTCGCGTTCGCTCTAATTGATTTGCTGTAATCAAAACAGGGACGATAATAGGTGAGCGCCAGCCAATGAGATTGCTGTTTGCATAGTAGTTCCGCCTACTACCGGAGAAACCACAGTTCTTAAAAGTTGAAGTATTCCAAAGGAGCTCCGTTGTTTTGAGAGGAAAATACAACAAAGAATATCGTTTACGCGTAGCGCGTCAATTCTGCATGGTATAAGACTCTGTCGCTCTGTATCTTTCTTTGGGTGTGTGAGACAAAGTGACGGCTAGTCGTGTGCCTTCACACTAGAGTTTACAGCTCGTCAAATACAGGTACGCTGCGCATCCATTCAGATGAACTGAAAAATAAAATTATAATAATATTATAATAAATGTTAGTAACGCCGTATTTTATTGGCAGTAATGGTAACGGCGTTGTAACGTAGGAAACAGCAATTCGTTTGATTACTCGTTACTGAAAAAATAACGCCGTTTATTTATAACGCCGTTATTCCCATCACTGGATATTAATGCTTAGACTGTGTACGCTGCACGCATCTGCGGCGTGTAACGGCTCCGACGCGGTCACTGGAGCTGATGTTATGTTTATACCAGCAGTGCCGCACACGTTTCTGAAGTGGCTCTCCTCGCTGCTTCTGTAAAGATACACGCATAGGTATGGGGTTATTTTTGTGTCTTTATTATTCAAACAAAAATACTGTGTTTGAGAGTAAAACTAAGTATTTTGTAATTAAAAAATAAAAGTTTGCAAAAAAAGTCTTCTTAAATCTCAAAAATAAAGAAATTGATAACAAAAGTATTTGCAGTGCATGTACTTTTCTTTACAATCTTTATTTTTCTTTGCGCACTTCAAACACTTTTCATCGCGAAACCACAAGTTTTGCTCTCCTTTCTGCTTTCTTTTTTTGCGAGTCTAAAATTTTTGTTTGCGAGTTAAAAAGTTTTGCTTGCGAGTAAGCTGTATCTCAGTGGGCGGTCTCTACCTACCAGGATGAAAGGCCTTTTTCTATTGGTCACTCTCGATTGAAGTGACCACGCCCACTACGTTGTGCCGCCAGGCGCCAGTCTGACTGAGGAGCGAGCGAGGTTCAGCCATGGCGAACAACAGCAACAACAGGTCGTTTACTGGGTAAGATAACCAAGTTAACGTCTTAAACTCAGTGACAAGTGAACTTATGTAGTCTCTCTTCTCATGCTCACATATTTAAATACGTAACCTTAGCTAAGCCCGCCTGTAGTTCGGCGATACCGTTAAATAGAGGGGCACGAGATGACTCGGATGACGATTGTAATCAAGGTAAAGACCATTATGACATGCAAGAGTCGTACAGTAGCGGTATTAACATTAAGTGACATGGCATCTGACACGCGGAAGGTGCGGGAGCAGTGACACTTTCAGCAGTGACACAGTCCATCGGCATATGTCAAAGAAAACCGTAAGTGTCACTGGCACTGAGCAGTGGCATGCGCCAGTGGCTTCCGTGCGTCAGATGCCATGTCACTTAATGTTAATACCGCTACTGTACGACTCTTGCATGTCATAATGGTCTTTACCTTGATTACAATCGTCATCCGAGTCATCTCGTGCCCCTCTATTTAACGGTATCGCCGAACTACAGGCGGGCTTAGCTAACGTTACGTATTTAAATATGTGAGCATGAGAAGAGAGACTACATAAGTTCACTTGTCACTGAGTTTAAGACGTTAACTTGGTTATCTTACCCAGTAAACGACCTGTTGTTGCTGTTGTTCGCCATGGCTGAACCTCGCTCGCTCCTCAGTCAGACTGGCGCCTGGCGGCACAACGTAGTGGGCGTGGTCACTTCAATCGAGAGTGACCAATAGAAAAAGGCCTTTCATCCTGGTAGGTAGAGACCGCCCACTGAGATACAGCTTACTCGCAAGCAAAACTTTTTAACTCGCAAACAAAAATTTTAGACTCGCAAAAAAAGAAAGCAGAAAGGAGAGCAAAACTTGTGGTTTCGCGATGAAAAGTGTTTGAAGTGCGCAAAGAAAAATAAAGATTGTAAAGAAAAGTACATGCACTGCAAATACTTTTGTTATCAATTTCTTTATTTTTGAGATTTAAGAAGACTTTTTTTGCAAACTTTTATTTTTTAATTACAAAATACTTAGTTTTACTCTCAAACACAGTATTTTTGTTTGAATAATAAAGACACAAAAATAACCCCATAGGCATATGCCTCTTTCGATTAAATAAAGCCAAAATCCGTCCAAATCACACCAAAAAATGTTGCCATGACTTATCGCAAGAGGAACAAGATTTGTTTTGCGCAAATCTGTAATGAGGACGCCTAATGAGTCACAGCTGATAAAACATCACAATAAACCACAAGTCCCACAAGTCTCCAGTCCATTAGTGTCTTCTGAAGTGAAAAACTGCATTTGTAAGAAACTTAGAAATTTCTCCAAAACTGTTGAAATTTTTAAAAAATCATCTAAATCATGGATGGCCTGTGGGTGAGTAAATTTACATTTTTGGGTGGACTATTTCTTTAAAAGAATGATTTGTTCACAGATGGGACATCAGGGGCTTTATTGAAGAAGTATTCTTACTCATTATCATACTTTAATTAGAACATTTCAAATATTAAGTAAAAAATTTAAATTTCTAGAAATAAGGGATAGTTCACCCAAAAATGAAAATTCTGTCATTAATTACTCACCCTCATGTCATTCCAAACCATAAGACCTTTGTTCATCTTTGAAACACAAATTAAGATATTTTAAATGAAATTCAAGAGCTTTTTGATCCTGCAAAGACAGCAATGAAACTGACAAATTCAAGACCCAGAATATAGTCAATGTGACATCAGTGGTTCAACCTTAATGTTATAAAGCTACGAGAATAATTTATGTCCGTAAAGAAAACAAAAATAACAACTTTATTAAACGATTTCTTCAATCAGTTTTCGATGTGCATTCACGAGAGTACCATGACATTTGCTTGTGGCGCTGCTGACGCAGGAACTGGCCTTCTGACGTAGAACCCGGATGTGCTGCATCATGTTTTCAAGCAGAAGAAGATCCACGCTATATATAAAACAGATTTTGTAAACATCTAAAGATTTTGGATGAGAGGATGACTTGCAATTTTTTGCCCAGCCTTACGTATTTAAACCAAAATATGGGTTGTTGACAAATAGGTAGTAAAAAATTTATTTATGTAGTGTGAAGAGAAAATATAATGGGACACTAACTTAGTCAATAAGTTCAACTGAACTTATTCTGAACTGTACCATGAATTTGTCATATGGTGTGACAGAAAAAATTAAGAAAATCTCTTAATAATATACAAATAGTATGAGAGAGATTTATCTTCATTGTTAGACACTTATTAGCATACAGAGTTAGTTATTTAATATAAAATTATAATAAAATATTTTTTCCCCATGACTTGTCGGACAAGTCAAGGAAAACTTTGACAACAAGACAAACTTTGCTGTCATCCATTCAAAACTGCTAAAAATGATACCATTTTAAGATGAGTGATATTTATATCTTAATACTCAACTGTTTTAAGATATTTTTAAGATATTTTGAGATGTGTCACACCATAGGACACCATAGGACATTACGTCACACTAAAGGACAGAAATGGTAGTTATTGAAGTATTTCTACTTAATTTTGAACATGTCAGAGGAGAAAGAAAGTTTAATTTTGATACAAACAATATCAACATGTTTTTGAACAAAACAAAATAATTTTCATCAACAAAATTCAGTCTCGTAGTCAATCAGTATGTTCCTGAAACTCTTCTAGCCCCCCTGCTGCATGTGCGGCACAGCTAAATATGATTGGTATTCAAACTACATTCATTAATATGTAAATGAATTATTTTAAAATGATATAGCTACTCTTTTTAAGGCATCATTTTGATTCTATTTACTTTCTGCATCGTTTTCTTAGGATCTCCTCCCTTCTAGTGGATCCCTGTTCATTTTCTGTCTATATTTCTGTGTCTTCTCTCTTCCTCTAATTTCTCTCCCACAATTCTTTCTGTCTCAAAAACAAAGTGTCACATTTTATACTTATTTTCATGACATTTTATAACAGTACAAGTTTTCTGCAAAAACAACAGAAAATGGTTTAATTAATTTAATTATTGCATTTAAGGGGAGACACTGCAGGCAAAAACACTGTTTTTTCATGCACCTGTCAAGTTAGAGATTTTGGGCTTTTTGGTTTCTCATAAAGTGTTTTTTCAGACTAGTGGTAAGAAAACATCCAAAAGACACTGTTAAGTGTTTCTTTTATAGCACTTTAATCTAATTGCGTCAATAGATATCAATTACTGTACATATTTTTAAAGGCCATTTTCTCAAAATGAGTTTTTTTGTCTACACTGAGCCATAAACCTCTACTTCAGTATCACTTACATTTTTACATTTTTATTTCTGCCTATATCCTGAAGGTTTTTACAGAGGGATTTGTTCATATGTAATTTGCTTGATAATATACAACATTTTATTCCCCCCAAAATTGTCCTGTCTGTTCTAAGTATTTTCATAATTACAGAGTGACAAAAATGAGATAACCAAAGTTCCCTCTGTAAAAACCTTTGACTTTAATATGTCAAAAAAAAAAATAAAAAAATAATAAACAAGAATTTTAAAACTGACTTCATCCAGTGTTTAGATTTTTGTACTAGCCATTCATGCAAATTAGCACATATTTAATTAAGTAATGCCTTATTTGCATATTTAAACCTAACGTTTTAGAAAACTTGTAATACAAAAAATGTTTGCAATTATCAGTGTAAGGTGATAACTATTTGTGAATTTTTTTACCCTGTTCACCTGCAGTGTCTCGCCTTAAGAACACTGAAAATGATCAAAAATAATACAAAGGAGTTAAACAAATCTTATTTAATTATTTAAAATGCTTTTTAAAAAGACCTTGTCCTCTGGTGTGATATCTTTGTCCTATGGTGTGAAAGTACAGGCGTCACACCAAAGGACATTTCAGCCTTTTCTGTCAATTAATGACCTTGCTATTCTGAGCTAACCTGTCATTAGCGGTTAGCAGGACACATTTGCACAATTTTCCATGATTATGTAGTTTAACATACAGTTTTTAATTAAAAATATAATTTAGGGGTGTCACACCAAAGGACAACAAAACATAACACTTTTGTTTTGGTTCAAAAAAGTTAAATATTTAAATAAATTGAGACAAAAATTGTCCATGTGCACATATAATGGGCTTGACAGGGGGCTTCAGTAACATGATCATGAGTTGGCCGATTTAAAAACAGGATATGGTGTCACACCAGAGGACATGGTTTTCAGAAGAGAAGAAATTATTAAATTAAGTTGTTATTTTTGTTTTCTTTGTGCAAAAAAAGTAGTCTCGTAGCTTCAAATTACGGTTGAACCACTGATGTCACATGGACTATTTTAATGATGTCCTTACTACTTTTCTGGGCCTTGAACGTGTCAGTTTCATTGCTGTCTATGCAGGGTCAGAAAGCTCTCGGATTCTATCAAAAATATCTAATTTGTGTTCTGAAGATGAATGAAGGTCCTATGAGTTTAGAATGACATGAAGTAATTAATGACAGAATTTTCATTTTTCTGTGAACTATCCATTTAAGGTTTCTTCTTCACAATATGTTCCACAGAAGAAAGTAGTACGGGTTTGGAACAACTTAAGGGTGAATAAATAATTGAATTTAAATTTTGGGTCAAAATGTTCCTTTCAATGTAAGAGCAAATATGTTAAAACGAGGACCGTTTTCTAGTGTTGATGTGCATGTAATGTGTTGATGTAGCCCCTCCCTCTCTCACTCTCATAGGACTGTTCTGACAGTGACAGCAGCTCTGTTCTGTAGTCAGGTGTGTTCAGTGATTCTTTTGGACAGCATGGATCTAGAGTATTTCACCATACAGCTGCACCATCACAGAGATCCTCAATGGGACCGATTCTGATTAAATCCTCTTCACAATGAGGATTTGCCGAACACTATGCTTTTTTTCTTTTGCATGAAACAATAGTATCTTCACTATCAAGAGGGGGCTCTATCTGGCTTCCTGAATACAAATGATTTACGCAAGGTTACTGGCTTCTGAAACGTGGAGCAGAAGTGTTTAAGTGCCAAAAGATACTAATAGGGCTGCACTCCATTAGTATCAAAACTAAGCTCACATTGATCACTGCGATCACGCTATTGTGCAAGGCATTTGAATGAAGTGCAACATTACTAGAAACCTTGCAAAATAGCAGAAACCTTCCATAGTTTGAAAGTATAGGTAAACTAGTCACATATTATATATGTAATATATATAAACCTTTGTGACAAATTTTGATAATTTGCTTTAAAAGACTTGGCTTACATACAAGCTGTCATCGAAAACTAACTGCATCTCTTTTTTTGAGTATGCAGAACAAATCACCTCTTGTTTTAAACACATCATCTGCATTTAGCACATTCAGTAAGGCCCGAAAATCACATCCTAACACGTATTTCTGTCATGAGATACTAACTTGGATGCCACAATACTAATTTAAATGTGATTCACATTTTCAGATATTTTTTTTGGGCGTCATTTTGCACTGGAGGGGCAGTGATTGTGTTTCTACTGTAAATTACACACATTTGTTTTCTAACTGTATGGTGTTTACCAGGTTTGTGGGTAAAAATGACAAACTACACTACACTACTGTTCAAAAGCTTGGAGTTGGAATGATATATGAAATAAGTATTTAATGCCCACCAAGGTTGCATTTATTTGATCAAAAATACAGAAAAAACTGTAATAATCTGAAATATTATTGTTATTATAAGTAACTGTTTTCTATTTGAATATATTTTAAAATGCAATTTATTCCTGTGATGCAAAGCTGTATTTTCAGCAGTTATTACTTCAGTCTTAAGTGCCACGTGATTCTCCAGAAATCATTGTTTTTTCAATTATATATTTTTTCTGAGTAGCCCCAGACTTTTGAATTGTAGTGTGTATGGTAAAAGTATTAAAGCATTTTTATTTGTTATGTTTATTTTTAAAAACAAACATGAACAGTAAAATGTATAATATTATATAACATATACCAGTTAAATATATGGGCCATTCTACAGAATTGTTCCAGAGTCGGAGTTGGAAATGTTTTGAAAAAAATGTCTTTTTCCACGAATTATGTATGTATGCAAATTGTATAAAATCCAAAGTTCACATTTCTAGTAATTATGCAGTTAATATTGTATTTTCATAAAGTTATGGAATATTTGTCCCCACATTTGTCACTACCAAAACACAGTAATAATAATTTAATTAGAAGGGTTATATTGACCTATTAAGATTTTGCTTACATCTAGATTGTAAATATATACTTTTGTTATTTTATTAACATTTTTTTCAGAGGTCAATAGTATGAATATACACTGAACCAAAAACTGTCATAAAACTGTCAAAAAAGCGTACTTAATTATAGAAATAAGGTGTTCGGTAGTGACGTTCCTACAAACACATTTACCTCAAAATGATGAGACCTATCTATTCACATCTTGTGGCTATGAGAGAGGGGGACACAGGAATATTTTCTGTTCATAATTTTATTTTTTTAGTTAAAATCAGTCTCAGCCAATAAAACATACAATGTTTCGGTAGTGACATGAAAAATGCAGGACACATTTATTTTACATAAAGTTTCATAATTTACTTTTTACCAAGAAATTTATGGGTTAGGGTACAGGACAGCCACCTCCCAATTGAAAGTACCAATAAATGATGATTTTATATATATTAAGCTTACTACTATTGTGGGTTTCAACTGATAATAGAAGGATCTTAATAAACATTTAAGATTTGAATACTTAAATGCTTTTTAAATGTGATTTTTTGGTTGTGGGACAGCAGTTTGCACCAATTCTGTAGAATGGCCCATATTAATAGAGATTTGTTCATGCGTTCTGTTTTGCAGTTTGGAATAATGCACCAAAATGTCTCAATTTTTGTTCCTGTAGGTGGAGAGGCATAATATATCACTTTCCAAGCCAAAAAAGACAACAAGCCATAGCAAAACAGTGAAAAAAGCAAAGGAGAAGCCAATCGCTGGGAGTCAAGCTGCCAAGAAGAAAACCTCAGTGAGCAACCAGGAGCCAAAGCCAGAGGGAGGGGTCACCAAGAAAAGCAAAGAAATGATCAACAGACTAGCCGAGGCGAAAGATTAAGTGCACTTTTGTGTTTAGGGGGGGTTGAGGAGGCTATAATACGGAATAGAGGACTCTCATCCCCTTGTTCATGACCTTACTCTAATGGCCCGACTCTGATGGTGTCTTTACCTACGTATTGTAGTGGATCAAGGCTTGTCTGCTTGATTTGTCTTGACTGTGCGGCCACTGTCCAGTCTATTATGAATCGATCTTTGCTTTCGCCCTGCGTCTGCTCACTTTCCATATACATCACTAGCTTTCTCTGTGGCAAAGATGATTCACGGATCCTTGTTGCATGCTGCCTCTAAGCAAATGGCCATATGCCTTATTAAACAAGATAAGGTTTTTGCTTTATGTTGCATTGAAAGATATTTACAGCAAACAATAATGGTCTTTTCTTTCAAGCAATCTAATGTAAAATGGACTTCATTTAAGGTATATGGACCACTATAATTAGATAGCACTGCATTTGTCACTACACATTTGGATTATAACGATATTGTATTGCTCACAAACAATCAACACCGAACACGAGAACGTCTTAACATCTCAGACTGCATGTTTAAAGATTGTGTGACAGTGTTACACCTGAAATTAGCAGTTAGGAGCCTTACGAGTCCACAAGAGCACCATGTTTAACCAGTGAACACGATCCAGCTTTACCTTTAAGAGTCAAAATGAGTATTTCAGTTCTTTTTAAAACAAATTGAGGCATGGTCTCTCTTAAAGTGTTATTGTTACCTTGTAGTGTAGAGCATTATGCTATGGAGACATATTTACGCTTAGCTCGCTCTGCTCTCAATAAAGCAACGTTCAGATGTGCTCTCATATGCATCATGCTGTGTACTAAGAGAATTTGCTGATGTAAACCTAAAACTGCCTGCTTTCTTTGCATATGCTGAAATACGGATGATTGAATTGGGAAGAATGCTGCTAAGCATACAGCTGGGGTCCATGTGGTTGACAGACAGAAGCATGTCCGTCATAGTCATCTGTATGTTAATCATCATTCTGACCTGATCTGGTCTGGAGGGGTGAGAGCCCTCTCAGTGTAAATCTACAGCCTCTTGGTCCCGAGCTCCTCCTGGGTTGTCGTACACGTGCTGTGCACACCATTCTAGGTGCTATCCTCAAGCTATGCTTTCCATAACAGTAGTGCCTGTATATTGAGCAACATAGGGCCATCAGATGTCCAAGTGGTAATTCTAAGTGTGATGTGCTTGTGTTGTGAGCTTGCATTGAATGAAACTGATTAAAATCATTAAAGCAATACATCTGTGGTGTGGTTTGTGACTTTAAAATCTTATAGCATTGTATTTTAATGGAAAATTGCCTCATGTAATTCAAATATTTTAATAAATGGGAAACTGTAATTAGTTGTGACCTTGGACCACAAAATCAGTTATAAATAGCACTGGTATATTTGTAGCAATAGCCAACAATACATTGTATGGGTCAAAATCATTGATTTTTCCTGTTCCATAAAGATATTTTGTGCATGTTCTACTGTAAATATATGAAAACTTAATTTTTGATTATTAATATGCATTGCTAAGAACTTCACTTGGACAACTTCAAAGGCGATTTTCTCAATATTTAGATTTTTTTGCTGTATATCTGCAGATTTACAAAACTAATTGTATCATGTTTTACCACTATAGAGACATCAGAGCCAGCAGAAAATTCCAGAAGAACTGGCCGAGGTAAGGCTGCTCTTAGCGGGTTCATGAGCACCGAACAGCTGATGACACCCTGGAGCTCACATCTCCAAAAACATCAAGTCAATTTTCAAATAGACGTTACCTTTATTAACAAACCGCATATTTGAATTCTAAACAAGAACGTTCTCGCCTAAAAAACTTTTAAAACTACATTCTGTAAAAATTCAGTAAAAATTCCGATGTCACTACCCAGATAGCACATGTACATCTGCAAGATCTCTTGATCTGGAAAGCATCTGCTGTGTACAAACATCTGACAGACGGTAAAATGTCAGTTTTACATACATTCTAAATCATGAACATCTTAAAGACGTTTATTTGTCATTTGATGGGAAACTTTCAACTGATGTATTGCAGATGAGCAAACACTCAAAAAATACGTCTTGCAGATGTAAATGCAGACGTCAAATAGACGTCTCTGTGATGTACTGTATGTGTGGTATCAGGGTAGAATACCCAGATAGCACACGTACGTCTGCAAAATGTCTGTTAAAGATCACTTGATCTGTAAAGCATCTGCTGTGTACAAACATCTGATAAACATCTGTAAGATGTCAGTTTTACATACATTCTAAATAATAGACATCTATTTGACATCTGATAGGAAACCTCCTATAGAAGTATTGCAGATGAGCAAACAGCCAAAACCGTCTTGCAGGTGTAAATGCAGACGTCAAATAGACGTCTCTGCGATGTATGTGGGATATCACACTCCTCTCAGCCAATCAGATTCAAGGACCATACCCTGATAGCACACATACATCACAGAGACATCTATCTGACGCTGCATTTACATCTGGAAGACATATTTTTAGAGTGTTATTTGCTCATCTGCAATACGTCTATAGGACGTTTCGTAACAGATGTCAAATAGACGTCTATTAGATGCCTTTAAGATGTTTATTTAGAATGTATGTAAAACTGACATCTTACAGACGTCTGTCAGATGTTTGTACACAGCAGATACTTTCCAGATCAAGTGATCTTTAACATTTATATATATATATATATATATATATATATATATATATATATTTTTGTATTGTATTTTGGTTCTTTGACTTGAGGGCTTGAATAAAGCATACTAGAGAAAAACAGATCGACTGTATTTTTAAACAGGACAAAATAATCAAATTTATGTGATGCTGCTGATGAAACTAGAAGCATTTTACACTTTAAACACACAGTTCACGATAGTGGTGCTGTTGGCCTTCATTGTCAGAAAAGAAACATTGCAGATGCACTGGACTCCCAGCAGCGACTCAGTCGTCCTCACAAAATTCAATAAATAATTCAAGTCTCAGGCTCTGCAAAGTGCTGGCTAATTCTAGTTGCTGCACGAATACTGTTTGGGTGTGGTGTAGTGAAAATGAAGACAATGGGACAATGTAGCTTTTAGTAAAATTGTAAAAAAAAAGCATCAATAAAACAATTCCACTTAACTTTTCAGGTAAAACTCATTCAAATGTACAACATTCCAGCTCACAAAAATCACATTCTTAAATCAAGCTGCTTCTGATCATTTTTGAATGAAGATTATAATAAATAACTTAGAATCCATTTTTTAAATATTTTAAAACAAGTCCTGTGCCCTCCAGTGGTTATTTTGAGTGCTGCTGTTTTGAGTGCATTTCCCCCGTTTGTTTTTCTATTTTAAAACATAAAGAAAATGATAGCTATTGATTAAATTCATATTTACATAACACCAGTAACAAACTTTGCAAATTGAAACCCAATAACAAAAGTAGATCATTTCATTTTATGTTTAAGAACTCCAGTAATACTAATATATCTTGTTCTGTTCCATAAACATTAACACATATTATCAATTCACTTAAACACAGTTGTAAAATTATTTTTACTTCAAACTTTCTGAAATTTCCCATGTCAGCGGAAAGATTCAGCCAGGCTTTTATTTTGTCTGTGACACGGAAACACACGTCCCGACCTTCTCCATCCTCTCAAACAAACAAATTACCCGCGTTCCTGTTTGTCTCCACAACCGCTCAACGTACATGAAGTTTTAGGTATTTTAATTTCCCAAACAGCAAAGCAGTTTTATAAAACCGAGTCCAGTTTCTTAATATATTTTAAGACTATGTGAATTTCCTTCTACATTAATGTCTGAATGTGTTTGCTCGCTTCTGAGCCTCGACCAGTTAGTAAAACTGAACTAGCAGTTGATCCTCAAAGCAGCTGACGCATTAACATCAGAGTAAGTGAATTTAATCATTCATAACCTCTCTGGCAGTATCAGTGTGTTGTATTGAGATTTGTTTACACGTGTATGGTGAAGTAAACAACAGTCACTCGACCTTGTTTACATGACGAGTTATTAAACGTTTGTTTACATCGCATGAGCTGACGTCTTATAGTCGTTAGGAGTGCTGTCATTACCAAATGCAACGTCCTTATTGTTCAGAAGTCTTTTATTTATGTAGTTGTTTGCTTTCTCAAAGGTTAAGATGGCAAAGAGAAGAAATGTGTCTAAAATAGTGGTGGGATGCGAGTGGGCATCATGCACTTTCAAGAGTCAAAGCATGGAGGAGTTGAGTGATCATATGTCTCTACATCTGAAGGAGCATCTTGGGGAAGGAGATGCCATGGAGGAACTGGGTAGGACATTGCAATGCATGCATAAGTAGACAAATAAGGCGGATCTTTAAGGCAGCATTGTGTCTGTGGCAACATTTGAATTGTATGTAAATTGTGGTCAGTGCATATATTAAGATGACTGTGTCTGACTTCATGTCTGTTATAGAGGATTATCCATGTCTATGGAGAGGCTGTGAGTTCCTGGCGATGGGAAGCCAAAGCGAGCTGATCGCTCATGCCCATTTTCACATCTTCCACAGCAAGCTGAAATACATTGGGACTCAGCTTCTTGAATCCCACCCCGAACTGCCTAGTTGCACTCAGGATCTTCACAGCAGCAGTCTAGTACCGGATGTCTCTGAGGGGTTCGTCTGTCAGTGGCAGCACTGTGATGTTAGTTGACTTTTGTTTTAGTTTAAATGAATAGTTAACCCAAAAATGGAAATCTGAAAATTTACTCAACCTCAGGCCATCCAAGATTTAGATGAGATTGTCTATCAGAACAGATGTGGAGAAATTTAGCATTACATCACTTGCTCACCAATGGATCCTCTGCAATGAATGGGTGCCATCAGAATGAGAGTCCAAACGGCTGATAAAAACAGCACAATAGTCCACAAGTAATCAACACGACTCCAATCCATCCAGTCCTCTACCCATAATATTGATTTCTTAAATGTAAAAGTCAGTCTTGTCTGAATAATTTGAGAAATATTCACAGTTTAAACATGTTTGCTTGCAAAAACAGTTCTAAACAAATATCAATGGATTTAAAAGGACAACAGGGGATGGACTTTTTAAAACACAAAAAAGTTATTAGTGATTATGGACAGGTATTTTGGCCTGAACTGGTGGTTTTAAGTTAAAAAATTAATTTTATTTTTGACGGCACCCATCCACTACAGAGGATCCATTGGTGAGCAAGTGATGTATTGTTAAATTTATCCAACTCTGCTTCAGTGTAGAAGCAAACTCATCTACATCTTGGTCCTGAATGGCCTGAGGGTACATTTTCAGCAACATTTTAATTTAGTTTGAACTCTACCTTTAATATTGACATTGCAGTTAAGGTCAAAAGTTTACATACACCTTTAACCTGCAGAATGTTCATTATTTTACCAAAATAAGAGGGATCATGCATACAAATGCATGCTATTTTTTTTTTTTTTTAGTCCTGACCTGAATAAGTTATTTCACAAAAAAGACGTAAACTTACACATAGTCCACAAGAGAAAATAATAGCTGAATTTATAAAAATGACTCTGTTCAAAAGTTTACATACGCTTGATTCTTAATACTATGTTGTTACCTGAATGATCCACAGCTGTTTTTTTTTATTTTTTATTTAGCAATAGTTGTTCATGAGTCCCTTGTTTGTCCTGAACAGTTAAACTGCCTGCAGAAAAATCCTTCAGGTCCCACAAATTCTTAGATTTTTCAGCATTTTTGTGTATTTGAACCCTTTCTGTAATAGTTGCGAGTCCCTCAGTTGTCCTTCGTGTGAAAAGATGGATCTCAAAATCATACAGTCATTGTTGGAAAGGGATCAAATACACAAAAATGTTGAAAAACCAAAGAATTTGTGGGACCTGAAGGATTTTTTTTTTGAACAGCAGGCAGTTTAACTGACAATGTGACAAACATGAACTCAAGAACCACTATCACTAAACAAACAAACACACGTTTGTGGATCATTCACAGTATTAATAATCGAGTGCCTGTAAACTTTAGAACAAGGTCATTTTTATAAATAATTTTCTCTTGCAGACTACGTAAACATCTTTTATGTGAAATATCTTATTCAGGTCAGTTCATGAATTTTGCATGATCACTCTTATTTTGGTAAAACAATTAAATGAGAAGTCCACTTCCAAAACAAAGATTCACATATAATGTACTCACCCCCTTGTCATCCAAGATGTTCATGTCTTTCTTTCTTCAGTTGTAAAGAAATTGTTTTTTTGAGGAAAACATTTCAGCATTTTTCTCCATATAATGGATTGATATGGTGCCCCGATTTTGAACTTCCAAAATGCAGTTTAAATGCGGCTTCAAATGTTCCCATATGCGGTTGTAAACAATCCCAGCCAAGGAAGAAGGGTCCTATCTAACGTAACAATCGGTTATTTTCATAAAAATAATACATTTTATATACTTTTTTTTTTTTAAATGTCAAATGCTTGTCTTGTCTTACTCTGCCTGAACTGTTTTTGTTCCGGTTCATGACCGTTAGGGTATGTCGAAAAATTCCCATCTCATGTTCTCCCTCAACTTCAAAATCGTCCTATATCTCTTTTACCTTTTTTATTAAGGGTGTTTGATCTTTCTTGCATGTTCACTTTGCAAAGACTGGGTCAGTACTTCTGCACCGGTGTAGGATGATTTTGAAGTTGATTTTTGAAGTTTTTTTCCATTATATGGAGAAAAATCCTGAAATGTTTTCCTTATATACAGACCTTGACTGTATATAATGAACTCTTTTTTTTTGCTTTATCAGAGTTCCTTTAATAACCCTGAGTGGTTCTACCGTCATGTTGACATGCATGCACACTGCACTGAGCTCCAGCCGCTTCCTGATCGACAGCAGGCTCTCTTCTGTAGCTGGTCAGGTAGGCGCTTTCTGCAAAGCAGGAATGTTTCACCAGTGTTTAAAATGTTCCTATGTAAAACAATTGTGCTCTTTTTGCAGGCTGCGACGCTTTCTTTAAGATCAAGTACCGCCTACGTGAGCATCTGCGCAGCCATACACAGGAGCGGCTGGTCGCTTGCCCCACCTGCGGCTGTATGTTCTCCAGCAATACTAAGTTCTTCGACCATATCCAGAGACAAGCAGAACCAGAAGGTCAGTCAATTTCGGATAGCTTCTCTCCACTCGCTTCACTTCACTATAGCAGCTCTGATGTTTGAGGAAATGTCATGAAGTCTAGTTGTTTCATAAATGCATTTTATTTTAGATTCTCTTACATGTGGACATTGTGACAAAGCATTTGCCAATGAGAGATTGCTGAGAGACCATGTTCGTCAGCATGGTGAGTCAGAGTTTGATATGTAATTTAAGCTGAGACAGGGACCCACAATATATCAATACCATATCTGGTATTTAGACATCTCAGTTTTTTCTGTCTTTTTTGCAGTGAATCATATAAAATGTCCTCTCTGTGACATGACATGCACATCACTTTCCACCTTGAAGATCCATATTAAATTCCGTCACTGCGATGAGAGGCCCTTCCCATGTGACTTCTGTGAGAGCAGGTGGTTGCCGAGAGTTTGCACACTGTCCATGCACTCAGTGAAGTACTGAAGAGTATATTGCTTACATGTAATGGTTTGTCTTTATACTTTCAGTTTCAAGAACCAGCATGATCTGCGGAGGCACATGGAAACACACAATGAGGGAGCAGCGTACCACTGCACAGTAGAGGGCTGTGGATACTCTTCACGCATGGCTCATACCATGAACCAGCACTACAAACGAGTACATGAGGTCAGCCAGCAGAGGGTGCTATAACCTCAGCCATGCTTCATTGATTTTAAAGGGACATTTTTGAGTTGAGCTCTTCTTGACAGCATTTTGACATGTCATAATGTTGATTGTTACAGAAAATAATACTGACACATCTATCCACCTTATTTTTCCCGTAAGAGCGGGTGCGGACATTTCTAAGTTTTGTGTGAGGCTTCCGGTCTCATCACTTCCAGCTATTTTTAGCTGTACAAAGGAGCTAATTTTGCTGCTTGATATTGCAAACTAGTGTGTCTTATCATTTTATTTTATATATGTTATCTTAATTATTAAGAAAGTGGTTTGTAATGCAAACAGTTTTACTGTTTACTGCACTTTGTTGTTATTCTCGCTATTTTCCTGCAGCGTCTAATGAACTGGACGTCTTCTATGTTCACAGAAAACCGCTTGCTTCCGTGTTGAAAAATATGGTGGATACCGAACTGTAAAACTAATTTGATAGAATTGTTTACTGACCTTGTCTGTGCAAAGGCTGAGTTGTGTCGGTAACAAGCAACCAGTTTTTTTTGTTTTTTTTTAAATTAATTTTCAAGTTTATGGACTTGTTCAGCTCAAATCAAAAACTTTTTTAACTGATTAAACTGGTTTAATAATAAGCTTTGCATTTAAATTTTTTTTTTGCATAACTTTGTCATTTTCATTTTTTTCATATATATATTTATATTGTATTTTAATAGTTATAATCTATGTTATCTAACGTTTTTTATATTATTTTCTTGTTTTAAAATGCATGCAAGATATCTCAATTTATTTTTAAATTTAGTTATTTTAGTACATGAAGTCTTTTTGTATATATATAAATATAAATATACGTATATATACACACATACACACACACATATATATATATATATATATATATATATATATATATATATATGTGTATATACACAGCACACACGTATATATAGTTGTTAAACTTAAAGCATTTTATTTTGTGTAACAAAATGTTTTTTTATAAGCTCTGCTTTTTTGAATATTTCGCAGAACTTTTCCATAAATATATTTTACATTATTTAAAAAATAAATTATTGAATTTGTTTTAAAAAAATATATACATACAAAATATTAGTATTTTTATACACACACAAATGGATATGTATATATTTATAGTTATAGCTAGTATTTTAACGGTTAATGTTTTAATATTTATTTTTTTATATTTTGTTGTGTTAAAGTATCTATTTAAAATGACAAAATACTAAAAAAAAATTTAAATATTAACCGTTAAAATACTAACTATAACTATAAATATATCCATTTGTGTGTGTATAAAAATACTAATATTTTTGTATGTAGAATTTTTTTAAAAAACAAATTCAATAATTTTTTTTTTTTTAAATAATGTAAAATATATATTTATGGAAAAGTTCTGCGAAATATTCAAAAATGCAGAGCTTAAAAAAAAAACATTTGGTTACGCAAAATAAAATGCTTTAAGTTCAGCAACTATATATACACGTGTGTGTTGTGCATATATACTAGGGATGCAACAATACAGTTAGTCCACGGTTGCTGCAACTCTGCATCTACACAAACTTAGTGCCGGTCACTTTGAGCTGCTGCGTAATATCATTGCTCCTGCTGCACTCATGTTACGGCAGCAAAGTTCCTTGATTATTACACCAAAATGAGAGTACATTTCCTAGCCATATCAGCCTAGTAAATCGCAACTTTCCCTCAGTCTTAGTACACAATGTAACTACAATGGATTCAGTGATCCATGCTAAGCTATCACCAGACCCAGAGATCGGCTGAATGAATTTGAAAATGGTAGAACAGTTTAACTCTAGGGGAGTTGGAAAATGAGCCTATTTTCAAAAAAATGGCGTGTTCAATTATTTTATAAAATAATATGTATGATAACTGTCTGCAACAGGACAACATGGTTCCGAGGTACAAGTGTCACCTTTGTGACAAGACCTTCTCCTGGTGTTACACTCTCACCCTCCACCTTCGAAAGAAGCATCAACTCAAATGGCCATCTGGACACTCGCGCTTTAGGTATGCAATTAAGAACATCTTAAAAGATGACTAGTTGCTTCTGAGCTATTTAACTAAATAAATCGCTTGTTGAACAGGTACAAGAAGGATGAGGATGGCTATCTACGGCTCAACATGGTGCGTTTTGAGACTGTAGAGGTTACTGAGGAGTTGATCAAAAACATGGCTGAAAAGCGCACACCTCGCAAGGTCTCCGGTTCAACCAGCCACTCCAGGGAGCCCATGCTGCATCCCGACAGCGGCAACAGCACTCCCCAACACTCTTCTTCACCCTCTTCTCCTTCCTCATCATCTTCAACCTCAGAACTCCTGGAGGGAGCTGACGGCAGTGGATTAAAAGGCGATGAAGCATCTGTATATTGTGTGTTGAACACTGTGACTGAGGTCAGTGGGGATCCAGAGGAAGTGACCCAGCCCGGTGGGCCATCAGGGGCTGTTCGAGCTCTGGCTGCAGTGGCTAGAGGTCTAGGAATGGATGTGGTGTAATCTCATACCTATCAAATGCAGCTTCATCAGAGATAACCTGTGTAAGAATACACAACCTGTTTAACCTCCATAGATTGAACCTTTTCCATTAGGTCAATGCTTTTATAAACTAATATGCAATTTCTTTTTTTAGCCTTTGCAAGTGTTTTATTTTAGGTTTTCACATTATCTCAGGTGTCTAATACATATTTGTACATTTTTTGCTCTGAAAACTCGTAGCACACTGCGAGTTCTTATTTTACATGGATTTTACCTTTGATACTTTCAGCGCTGCATTTTAAAGCATTGATTTTTGCTTTTTTTTATATATAAATTACCAGGAACAATAGGTTTTTGAGCGTAAATAGCTAACATCTAATTTATTTGTGTTGATACTTGTTGAATATTTTGCATATTGTTCTGTGTTCTGTTGCTGCCTTGCTAAAGTTGTGTATTTTTTAAAGTCCTTTAGTTTCAAATATATTGTTAACATTCAAAAAGAACAAGCCATTTTTTTTCTCAGAAGTCATTTTAATATTTTTTTTGACAAAACAAAAAAATCATTTTCACCACTGTACATGTCATGACTACACTTTCTTTCACATGAAGTGCTTGATATACATGAGTCCATCAGTTTCTGATGAATTCCAGCTCACCGAGTCTCAGTGTCTCTGTGTGGGTGCAAAACAGGTCTGTCTGTGAGAGGGGTCATCCGTCTTGGAGACCCTGGCCGCGCTGCCAGCATTGGGAAAAGTGGGTGTGGTTGGGCGTGCACATAAGCAGCAGGTAGAGTCCTACTGAGCGAGCCGTAATGTGGCAGTCCTGTGCTGGGATAAGCTGCTGTGAGGAGTCCTGGATGTGGTAAGTGAGGATCCAGTGCAGTATGATGCATAGCCAGTAGGCGGCTACGCTCGCTCTCTTCTCTCAGGAAGGCCAGGCGTTGCCTTTCTTCCAGTTGACTTCTTTGCTCCAAGGCCACTGACTGGAGAAACGGCTCTCGCGGGTAAGCAGGGTGCCCCATCATCGCACGTTGCAGGGGGTCGGTTCTTATTAAGAGGTCCTTGCCTAAGGAGTCCCTACGAGGGAGATCTAAACCCCTGTAAACGTTCCGCATAGACTCCCAATGTTGAGGCGAGTAAGGCAGCCTTTCGGCTCCAGGTAATGGACCCATTCCCAGAAAAGGTGAGACTAGCCTACCCCTGTCAAGACCAGGGTGGCCAGTTGGGATTCCTATTGGCAAAGGAAGAGCTGAAAACTGTGAAGGATTAATAGCAGGGGCTCTGGGATCCTGCCAAGGTTTATCCAAAACTTTCTGGTGTGTTGTAACCTCATGGTCCTGGTCGTCTCTCCTCTCCTCCTTCACTCTCACCTTGCTGCTTTTGGCATGGGGTTCATACTCGACTCTAATCTTCTTCTCAGCTGGCTCCCAGGGTTGGCTATCACTGTTTGGCCGCTTGAGATCCTCTCTCTGCTGCTTGGGGGACGAACTCTCTTTTCCTCTTGGCTTGTCCTCAGCAGGTTGCTGCTCACTTTTGACATCCTTTTCTCTTTTGTCACTGTGGATCTCTTTGTGTTTTGGCTCCTCAGTTTCTCGAGTTTGTTGTGGAAGCTCTTGGGCTTGAGTTTTCTCTCTTGCCTGGTCCTCTTCCTTGGGCTCATCTGGAGAGGAACTTTTAAAAGACTCTGCTGGTTGTTTGTTGTCCAGTGCACTGTTCCTGATGGGGGACAGATGCCTTCCATTTGATTTCTCTTTTGGCTCCCTGCAATGATTGAAATAAAAGATTATCTATTTGAACTCTTGATCAGGATCAACTCTAAGAATTCTTAATCAGGTAGGACAGGGATGGGCAACTTCGGTCCTGGTGGGCCACTGTCCTGCAGAGTTTAATTAGCTAGTTTAGGCCAGTGATGCTAAATTCTGCAGGACAGTGGTCCTCCAGGACCCATCCCTGAGGTAAGGTAGGTTATGGTTATCTAGGAGCAGCGGTGTCCAATCCTGTTCATGGAAGGCCAATGTCCTGTGGAGCTGATCTCCAACCTGCCCCAAACTCATCTGCCTAGAGGTTCCTTAGATAATCCTGATGACCTTAATTGTCTAGACTAGGCCAATGAACCTAAATTCTGCAGGATAGTGGCCCTCCAGGAATGAAGTTGTCCATCCCTAAGGTAGGGTAGGTCACCTAGGAGCTTGGGTGTCCAATCCTGTTCATGAATGGCTAATGTCCTGTGGAATTTATCTCCAACCTGCCCCAAACTCTGTCTGGAGGTTCCTTAGGTAATCCTGAAGTCCTTAGCTAGGCCAATGATGTTAAATTCTGCAAGACAGTGGCCCTCCAGGAACAAAGTTGCCCTTCCCTGAGGTAGGGTAGGTTGTCTAGGAGCCAGGGTGTCCAATCCTGTTCATGGAAGGCCAATGTCCTGTGGAGTTAATCTCCAACCTGCCCCAAACTCATCTGCCTAGAGGTTTCTTAGGTAATACTGAAGACCTTAATTAGCTAGTTTAGGCCAATGAAGCTAACTTGCCTATCCCTGAGGTAGGTTGTCTAGGAGCAGGGGTGTCGAATCCTGTTCATGGAAGGCCAATGTCCTGTGGAGTTTATCTCCAACCTGCCCCAAACTCATCTGCCTAGAGGTTTCTTAGCTAATCATGAAGTTCTTACTTAGCAAATTCTGCAGGACAGTGTCCAGGATTGGACACCCCTGGGTTAGGCAGTTAGCCCCTGCTAAACTGTTAGGTGGGCAAAACAGAACAAGGAGGTCTACATAATTGCAGAACGCAATCCGTTAGCATTCCCAACAGTTTAATGTTAGTTGCAGGACTCCTTGGAAGTACGCAATTTGAAAATCTTTCCAAAACCAAGTACCCATGAAGTAAATATGGCAGCAACCTGTTCACAAACTTTTGGGGATGCACTTGCTGACTGTGCAACTGTCATTGAGAACGGGAGTGCTAATGGATAGCATAGAATAGTAAAATAGCTGGTACGTACCTTTCTTTGTCATCTTTGTTGTCTAGGGAGTCTCTCTTATTTGCTGCTTTGTCCGGTATGGAGGGAACTCTCTCGGTTTCAGAAGGCCTTGGACACAGAGGGGGCGTCGGGAAGGATGAGGGCGTCTGCTGCAGTCTGTTCCAGGGCTCCAGTGGGCCACTTGAAGTTGGCACCGTTTTACCATCTTTAGTCCCATGTGCTGCATTTGGTGCTGTGAATGCCCGAGAGTAATCGTCAGTCAGAGGAAGATTGCATTTTTAACCTACAGTAGAAGCAGATCCTTTCACGTCAGGAGAAATGATGTCCTTACTTAGTGATGGGTTTCCTAGTCCTCCAAAGGCTGATGAACTCAGTGTAGTTAGGCCTCCAAAGGTGAGTGGCTTATTAAGAGACTCTACACAACAACAACAGATATGCGAGTTTAGATTCTGAGCAGTAATGTTAGTCTATTATGAGTTGAATTCTGAGTCTTACCAGGATGGGGGACCACACTGTGGAGATTGTTTGGGGTATGTGGTAAGGATCCATAGGGAGAAACTGAAGGGTGTGTGGGACCTAAAAAAACATAAAGATGTAAATACTGGTGAGCAGAGGCCAGTTTCTGTCAGACATTCTAAGATCATTGTCATTCATTAGAGATAGTTCACCCAAAAATGAAAATTACCCCATGATTTATTCACCATCAAGCCATCCTAGGTGTATATGACTTTATTCGTTCAAACGAATACAGTTGGAGTTATATTAAAAAAATGCCTCTTCCAAGATTTATAATGGCAGTGAATGGGTGTTGAGATTTTGAAGCCCAAAAAAGTGCATCCATCCCTCCATCATAAAATATGCTCCACATGGCTTCAGGGGGTTAATAAAGGCCTTCTGAAGTGATTTAATGCATGTGTGTAAGAAAATATCCTTATTTATAATTTTATAAGTGTTCACGAGAGAGTGGCATTGCCAGCGGATGACGTTGGATGTAGCGTAAGCTCCAGTGTGAGTATGCTAGTCTTGTAAGAACCAAGTTTTGTTTACAGCAAAGGAAAACCAGTCTTCTTGGCTTATTCAATTCAATTCAAATTTATTTGTATAGCGCTTTTCATGATACATATGGTTGCAACTTGCAAAGCAACTTTACACCAAATTTTAAAAAAATTTTTACAAACGTTTTTACAATATATGTAGTAGTAGCTCACAAGTGGTGACTAGTGGTGGCTTATATCACCATCTGCCGACACTTCTAATTTGTGACTGGTGTTTTGTATTGCTCTCTCCACTTGCTTCCACGTTCGTCACTTTCTGAGCTTACGCTACGCCCATGTCATCCGCTGGAATGACACTGTCTAATAAATGCATGTATGACATCTGGCGAAAGCCAGAGATTACAGTTTATAAAGTTTTAAATATGGATGTTTTTCTTACACAAACGCATAGATTTACTTCAGAAGACCTGTATCCCTGGAGCCTTGTGGCGCACTTTTTATGATGGATGGATTCACTTCATTTTGCTTCAAAATCTCAACAGCCATTCACTGCCATATAAAGCTTGGAAGAGCCAGAACATTTCTTAATATAACTCCAACTGTATTGGTTTGAAAGAAGAAAGTCATATACACCTAGGATGGCTTGAGAGTGAGTAAACAATGGGGTAATTTTCACTTTTGGGTGTACTATCCCTTTAATGTTGACAGTGACAGTAGCTAACCCTAACCCAGTGGAGCACAACATCCCAGAAAATAGCTCTAACCTGCCCTAAAATAGCTGGAAGTAATCCTTAAAGTAATCCTGATGTGTTTAATCATAGTTGGAGCTGAACTCTGTAGGACATTGGTTCTCTAGCAGGACTGGACTTAATTAAAAACTACCCTAAGATCAATGGGAGGTAGCAGGTTGAAAAGAATATACCTAGTGTTAAGCCATAACCCTATAATCTAATTTGTTGATGGGATGTTGTTCTAGGACCAACAACGTGTGATCCAGGAACATCCTATTTGGCTAAATTGCAGGCTAGTGTGCACTAGTGTGGATTTGATCCATGCTGTAATTCCTACCTGCATTAGAGAGGATGGTGGCGGGGCGGGGTAAATCACGTGGTTGCAATCCCATGAAGCTCGAGCCAGGCGATCGATTCAGAAACTCAGGCTTAAACCCAAAGTCTAATTTATGTGGCTCAATCTGCATCTGCTTCTGTAATACCAGGAATAGAAAATGGTTACAGATAACAAATGACAGATTAGTTGCACAAATCTAGATGTATTCCGCATCTTGAAAAAGAATAATTTAGTTTGTGCTTACCTTAATTTTTTGCTGATGATGGTAAACTTGCCATGCAATGTGGACATGCATTGCACACCACTTCCCAGGTTTCTAAAGGAAAAAAAAAAAACAATGAATGAGGGGTCAAAACTTGTGTTTCTGATTTATAAGTTAATAAAATGAGTTCAACAATCACATGCAAACCTACCTTTGGTTTAGGACACATGGGGTCAAGAAGCTAAAAAGAAAAATACAAAAATGCATTACATTATCCTTTTTATATTTCCTCAATAATAGACAGAACAGCTGTAAATATTTGATGAGACACCTGAACATGCATGGCTCAGATTTTGACCCATTAGAGAAGTGCTGCAACCGATGCTAAATGGAAACTTACTCTGGAGTCCTTCTGTAAAATTTGGTGTGGCACTGATCCTGGTCTTGACACCACATCAAGTGGGTTGGCAGCCTGCAAATACAAAATTTGTGAATACTGCATCCATGATCTTGAATCATGCCCTGTTCTTTCTCAGCACACATTCTCTTTTATATATTTATATAAGTGTGGCTAGTCCAGCCTTTACATTTATTATTATTTCTGGCTTTTAAAAACAGGCTTTGCAAATGTGGGACTGAAACTTTGACACTTCGCAGAATCTCTCCTGAAAACTAGAAAACCGCAAGACTTTTCTTTTTTGTTTATCCTTTTCTTTCTTTGTGGGAGGTCGTCTCAACTCAAGAAATATCAAGTTATTCACAGGCTTCTTTCAGCGTCGTCAAGGCCTTTTAAGAAAGCTGCGTTTCAAACAAAACAGAAAGCTAAGAGACAGAGTGGCAGGCAAACCTTGGGCTGAAAAGCTCCCTGGAGAGAGCTGAATGGTCCAGCAGGTGGAACCATAGGAGGTATTCCAGTCATTACTGACGGATAGGACGGGACCAACTGTAGGGAAATGGCAGAAAAATGTCATTAATGTCAGGAAACAATAGTCTGTTCATGCTGATTTAGGTCACAGAAGCATTTCTGTGTCTGGCTTTTAAAGTGAAGTCAAAATTGACCCTATTTAAGTAAAGCAGATTGCTGAACTTAAGTTTACTTCTCACACTTCTCTCTTTTTTTCTTTTTTAGCTTACGTCACAAAATAAAAACTACAAAAGGTAATTGCAACTCACAATTTTTCTTCTCTTGCAATTGCAAGTTTATATCTCACAATTAAGACCTGTCTTAGAATTGTGAGATGTAAATGTAGAGGTATAAAGTTGCAATTAGGAGGAAAAATGTCAGAATTGTGAGATATAAACTCTACATTCTGACTTTCTTCTTGCAATTCTGAGTTTACATCTTGCAGTTCTGACTGTTTTTCCTTACAAATCTGACTTTACATGCCACAATTCTTTTTTTTTTTTGCTTCCTTCACAGAATATAAAATAAAAAAGGTAATTTGATTTGTTCTTTTCTTGCAATTCCAGGTTTATACTGTATCTCACATTTAAGACCCGTCTTAGAGCTGGAAGAGACAGTCAGAATTGTGAGATATAAACTCACAATTACGAGGAAAACAAATCAGAACTGTGAGATATAAACTCAGAATTCTGACTTTTTTCTTGCAGTTTTGAGTCAACATCTTCCAATTCTGACCATTTTTACTCACAATTCTGAGTTTACATCCCACAATTGTGGTATTGTTCTAACTTTTTCCTTGCAATTCTGAGTTTACATATTGCATTTTAATTTATTTTTTTGGCTTCCCCCACATAAGAAAAAATAAAATGGCAATTCCAACTAATTACAACTTTCTTGTCTTGCAATTCAGTTTTTTTTTTTTTTTGGCTTTGTCCAAAAAATAAAAAAGGCAATTGCAAACTTTTTTGCCTTACAATTCTGAGTTTACATATTGCAAACCAGGTTTTTTTTGGCTTCCTCCACAGAATAAAAAATAAAAAAGGCAATTCCAACTCTCAATTTTGACTTTTGTTCTTGCAATTGCAAGTTTATATCTCAAAATAAAAGAAACAAAGTCAGAAATGTGAGATATAAATTTATAATTCTGACTTTTTTTCTTGGAATTCTGACCATTTTTCCCTCACAATTCTGAGTTTGTTTTTTGTCACAATTGTTTTTTGTCTTCCTCCACAGAAACAATAAAAATAGAAACTTTTAATTTTGACTCTTTCTCTTGCAATTGCAAATTGATATCTCACACTCATATCTCACACTCAGACTTTTCTTAGAATTACAAAAAAGAAAGTCAGAAATGTGAGATATAAACTCAGAATTCTGACTTTTTTCTTGCAATTCTGACAATTTTTATTCACAATTCTGAGTTTACTTCCCACAATTCTGTTTTTTTGGGGCTTCCTCCACAGAATAAAAAACTGCAACTCTAAATTCTGACTTTTTCTTTTGCACTTGTAAGTTTATATCTCACAATTAAGTCTTGGAATTGCAAGAAAAAATGTCAGATTTCTGAGTTTACACCTCACAATTCTAACTATCTCATAATTCTGAGTAACCATCTTGCAATTCTGACCGTATTTTCTCACAAAAGACTTTACATCCCACAATTATTTTTTTGGCTATCTCCACAGAATAAAAACAAAAATGGTCATTGCAACTCTCAATTCTGACTTTTTTTTTTTTTTTCACTTGAAATTGCATCTTAAACTTTCGGCTTCTCACAAATGCAGAAAAGGTTTTTTTTTTTTGTTTTTTTTTAATTCTGTGGTGGAAACAGGATTCCATAATAGACATATGTAATGAATCAGTAAGAAAAAATAAATTATATATATATATATATATATATATGTGTATGTATATATATATTATAGATATATAACTTACATTATGTCTGTGGAAGGTGTCCACTTTAGGCGGGTATTTGTCAAACTGCACGAAAAGGAAAAAAAAAAAAAAAAGAGATATTTACCTTCACTTAGTAACTCTGTACATTGCAATTGGTAGAATTTCAGCTCAAAACACTGTTTTTTTGAGCACTGATTATGAGTATTTCTCCTCACTTGTCTGGCAGGGGTACGCACCAGTGGTGCTGCTGGGCTGGGCATGATGGAATGGGGGAAGGGAGTGAAGGTGTGCTGATGTGTGTGTTGGTGTGTGTGCTGGTGCTGGTGGAACTCCGTGCGCAGGTAGCCCTGGGGAGCTAGAGCGCCTCCTCGATCGACAGTCTGGGAGGCCAGGAACCGAGAGTTCAACTCCTGCCGCAGTAGGTCATGATCTACAGGGAGCAGGACAGAGTGAATGAGAGCACAGCCAGCAAATATGTGATTTATTTTTTCAGTCTGTATGGTGTTGCTGTACCTGTGTAGGGACCTGTTGATGGTGCACTGGGCACTGGCAGAGCACTTCCTGTTAAGAGGGGAGGAGGAGGAGGCAGGGTTGTCGTCGGGGCAAACATGTTGAGTTGTTTGGAGAGAGGGGGGTGATTACAATGCTCTTCTTTACTTGTGCTGAAGTGCACAAAAAGTAACTATGAACAGCTTTTCCTTCAGATTTCCTTCAGTCTTTCTTGGGGTTTAAACATCACCTCCTTGTGGCATTGTGCTTGCTGTTTTCTGCTCTCGCATTTGTGGTATTAGCAACATCAGCCAGACCTGCAGGTCAAAAAAATATTGAGTCAACACATACCAGGCCAGATAATAATTGGAGAATTCATCATACCAAACAGTGATTCAGTCGTTTTGAGTACAAGAAGATTACATAGCTTGCCCCAGCAAAACTCACTGTCATAATGCTATACTCAATCTGTGATGTTCTTGTCCCTGAATATTAAAGGAGAAGTTCCCTTCCAGAACAAAAATTTACGGATAATGTACTCACCCCGTTGTCATCCAAGATGTTCATGCCTTTCTTTCTTCAGTCGTAAAGAAATTATGTTTTTTAAGGAAAACATTTCAGGAATTATCTCAATATAGTGGACTTCAATGGTTGTTGATCATCCAAAATGCAGTTTAAATGCAGCTTCAAAGGGCTCTAAACGATCCCAGCCGAGGTAGAAGGGTCTTATCTTGTGAAACGATCGGTTATTTTCCAAAAAAAGGTAAAACAGCGATGTAGGAGGATTTTTAAGTTGGAGGATAAAGTGAGATGGGAGTTTATCAACATACCCTAACTGTATTGACCCAGATTACACAGAATGTGCATGCACATGGCAGAACTAAACAAGACGAGCATTTGAGGTTAAAAAGTATATTTTATTTTTTTTGAGAAAATGACCGTTCGTTTAGTTAGATAAGACCTTTATTCCTCGGCTGGGATCGTTTAGAGCCCTTTGAAGCTGCATTTAAACTGCAATTGGACATTCAAACTCGCAGGTACCATATAAGTTCACTATATGGACATAATTCCTGAAATGTTTTCCTCAAAAAACATAATTTCTTTACGACTGAAGAAAGAAAGACATGAGTATCTTGAATGACAATACGGTGAGTACATTATCTGTAAATTTTTGTTCTGGAAGTGAACTAATCCTTTAAAATTGTGTTAATTTTTTTCATATTGGAGGTTTAATCATTTTTATTTTTCATTTTTTAAACTTTCACAGACCCTACCATGAGCTCCAGTAAATGTAAAGTTTTTTTTTTTTTTAAATGAAACCCATCAAAAATATTTTTTAAATAGTCAAACTATTAATTAGATTCAAACTTGCATTATAGCGTCGATTGAGTGTTTGAAATAACTTCTGTGAACTGATACTTATTTTATAGTGTTCTATACAATGATAAAAGCTATGTCCATTGCAATATAAATCTACGTTATTCATATGAAAATACCTGAGATGGCTTGAAGAACAAAGATTAACCATATAGTGCTATAACTGTGTGCTGATTCTCATCACCTTTCATCAAACAAAACATTTTTTCTGCATTTTGTTCAGCTAAGGATATGCCTTTGTCAATATAAGGGATTTCATGAAAAGTCGCGAGGGCGCCCTCCGGTGTCGAGTATGAATGAAACTAACAGTTTTGCTCTATAATGGCACTGGCGTTGGATTATTATGCATCATATAATCGTGTGTGTACTATTAATTTTCAAATATCACCAGTGATTTGCGACATTCCTAATTAAATTCCCAAATAATTCCTAAAACTCTTTTCTTTATTTTTTCGTGCTGAATATTTTGTTCAGTAATAAATATGTCATATTATGGTAGAAAAATAGGTTCAAAATGCATTCTGGGACTACTATTACCTCACACATGTATGAGTAATGAATAAACTGCATAAATTATTTTAAGTTATAGTACTGACCAAAAATCTGAAAAATTAACATACAATACCAATGTTTAGGGCCAGTAAGATTAAAAAAAAAAAAAAAATACTTTTTACTTTTTTTTTTTTTAAATACTTGACGAACGAAATTGATCAAACGTGACAGTAAAGACATTTATAATAATTACAAAAGATTTCATCAAAGAATCCTAAAAAATGAACTAGCACAACCTTTTTAACACTGATAATAATAAATGTTTCTTGAACAGCAAATCAGCATATTAGAATGTTTTCTGAAGGATCATGAAGACTGAAATATTTTAAATTTTAAATTGTAATAATATTTCACAATATTACTCTTTTTACTTAAGTAAGAGTTAGAGACTTCATTCAAAAACATTTTTATAAACCTTGGCGCCCCGAAACTTTTGAACAGGAGTGTATTAATAGTCTTAACAGTGGCACGGTGCACACCATGTTGCACTGATTTTCACGCGCTGCCATACCGCTAGTGACGTCGGTTTCACCGTGACATTTACTGGTCCCTCCCGGGGGGGGTGCTAATAGTGAATGCAAATGTGATGAAGGGGTGAAATCCCTTAGGGATTCGCCCATCTATACAACCTGCAATTACCTCCTTTTGAACAGCACTCATGCACATAAAGCAAAGCAGTAAATCTCTTTTGTGTCGAGCTGTCAATTTGGGCCTTTTCTCCACGGCTGCTGTATCTATAGTGAAAGGTCTTTTGAGAGCCCTATAATGGATTGTTAGCTTCTCCGAGGGGTAGACCTCCTTTGGCGAACACCAGGGGTCCACGGAGGAGGGAAACACAAGGAGCAACTTATTCGCCTGAGCTGAGCTCCAAATCCCTTGTGATGAGCTGTTTGTATTGAGTAGGATGACACAGCCGCAGGGGTCATTCAAACGTCGGGAACGGTAAATGTGTGGACGTGAATCCCGAGAAGTTTAAAGTTGCTTCCAGAACGCAATACTTCCTGGAGTCCATAGGTCTCCAAAAAGGAGAACAGACTAGTCGGTAATGAGCGGTACAGGCCACATGGCACAACTCGATAGCTGGACTAATCGAGTAAAGCTAAATAATAAGCACAGAGAGTCCTTAATAGACCCTTGGATCCTAATGGCACTGGTGTTTAAATCTAATTTGCATCCCGTTTAATCAAAGAACAGCGTGTGCTGATGTACCCTTTCATCAGACGCAGCAATAACCCAGAAATGAAAACGTTTGGCTTGTGTTTATAAGGCCGGTTTCGCTTAAACTGCTTGTTTTCAATTAGTGTCATGGCACGGTAATGCTCTATTTTGATGCAGGTCAGGAATTAAGCTAAGCCTCTTTTTGGAGCTGTCAGGCCACCAGCGAATTTGTCTTCCTGTGTCAGTTGGCAGCTCCCTTCCCCGAGCCATTTTTGTCATTCATCAAGCCCATTACTGGCCTAACCCTTCCAGGCATGCAGAAACGAATGGTCTAATCCCTTCATTCTCACAAAGACAAGATTAGCTGGAGGTTAAACACTCGTGTTCTTTAAATTTCGTCCTTGACAGGGTGCCAGGGGAAAGCTCTTAATCTCGTGAAGGAGCAGTTGGAGGGAGCTTTGCGCGCATACAAAAGTAGACGAGCGTGGCTCAGGCGGAGCGCAGGTAAGCCCTCCTAAAAACTCCTCATAATCTTCGAATCACGAGCGTGTTTACCGTAGCCGTCCCTCCGCGGTTCTGCGCTCGCAGATGGCAGGAGATGTCTCATAAATCATTCGGTGGCATCGAGACCCACGTGCGTTATTGCTGGGGCGCAGTTGGCAAATGACTCAAACTGAGAAACAGTTGTTCTTGTGTGCTGACAGGTTCCCACATGGTTTTTAGCTCGCTGTGAATGAAGCCCACTCAGCTAAGGTGCATCTGTTTGGCTGCACCTCTCTGACACCTCAACAATGTCCGACCGCTATGCGGTTGGATTTCATCTGTGGGTTTGTGTCGCTGAAACATGCTAAAACAAACACTCAAACTTTGATATTCAGGATTAGTCATCAACTGAAAACTGCTAAAACAGGTCCTACCTCTGAACTCTAAAAGATCCACAGCCCTGAATCGTGTATATATCCACTAGAAATGTGTCGTTCCAGTCGGTCCAGGCTGTAATCTGGCAGCGGGCATTCAACAGCTCTTGAATAAGACACAGGGGAACAGTATCTCTCTGTATTCTCAACTTGCCAGTCTGTCTGCAGGATCACAGTCTGTGGTGTTGGGTATCACACAGACTAAGCGAACACTTCCTTTATTCTCTCTCTCTCTCTCTCTCTCTCTCTCTCTCTCTCTTTTTTCCAGTTAATACATCAAAGCAGAAAGCCAACTGGGTGGCATGCATAGGATTTTCATGCTTACTGTGATTTTTATGGATCAAATCAGTAATATGTGCAGGTCTCAGCTGTGAAAGTGGGATTATACAAAGTTTTTGTAACAGTATTTGTTAACACTTTATTTTAAGGACAAATTCTTACTATTAACTAGCTGCTTATTAGCATGCATATTACTAGCGTATATCAGGGGTGTTTCCTCAGAGGAGGCAAGGGAGGCAATGCCTCGAAATACTGGATGAGAAAAAAAATTGTAGTAAAAAAATCAGTTCTGAGAAAGTCAGAACTGTGTGATATAAACTTGCAATTCTGAGAAACGAAGTCAGAATTCTGAGATATAAATTTTATTTTATATTTTGCAATTCAGATTTTTTTGCAATTTTGCGTTTATATCCCGCAAATGTGACTTTATAACTCGCAATTGTGTGTTTATATCTCACAGTTCTGAGGTTAAAATTCAGAATTGCGAGATGTAAACTTGAAATTGCGAGAGAAAAAAAGTCAGAATTGTGAGATAAAAAGTCGCAATTTTTTATTTTTTTATTCAGTGGCGGAAACGGGCTTCCATACAAATATTACAAAATACATCATTAAAAGTGTATAAATCACTTGTTTTTGTAAATAAACATTGTCTAACAGGGACAACAACAGGTAAAGTTACAGCGGGAATCCGTGTTTCTCTTGCCTCCCCTGAGCCCATTGAATTTTAACAGATCCCCTAAACCCCTAAATCCATTCGATATGATTGAATATCACTGGTTATGTTCGTCTGTGATTGGTTCATGCGATAAATCCCGCCTCTTGTGTTTTGTGTGCATTCTGCGATCATAAATCAGTCTGAATGAACAATATAATGGCGTTAATGGGAAGACTAATTTAATAAAAGTAAACAACTCGCACACTTAGATATAACCACTTTGTTACGTCAAAATAAGACTTAAAATGGCATGAAAACATGATTTGTGGGAGTTTTAGTGAGTAATTTATAGTAAATCTCCGTGTCCATGACCAATATTTACCGAGCTTTGATGACTGATGATCCGAAAAACTCAAGAATAGTTAAAAGTATCAAAAAGAATAGATGAATATAAGTTCACAAATAAAATACACTGTTCAAATTGTTACTGCCTTGAGTTATTATTTTAATAAAGGTAAAATGCTTCAAAACACTGACTTGATTCATAATTGGCTTTAATAAACAGAATATTGATTACATTGTTAATGCTAAAATATAAAATATAATTGTTTGTTTTTTCTTTTATTCTTTTAAGTTATGTTTTTTTAACCAAGCAAATGTGACTGGGACATGATTTTACATTTGATTAAAAAAACTGTAAAATTCTACTTTCATAGCCAAGGTAAAGTAAAAACACTAATATTTAGATTTAATATAGATTTATTTTTACAATTTAAACTAACTCCTGTGATGGCTAAGTTGAATTTCAACAGCTTTTTATTGACTCAAAAATTTGGGGTATGTAAGTTTACTCTTTCAGAAATGTTATTTCTCTTAAATCATTTTTTAATTGAATTAACATCAAAGATACTTAAATGGGATGTAACTGATGTCTATTACATCTCATGACCTACAAAAGAGTTTTCCTCTGGGATAACTGGAATTATATATAATAATCTCATTATCTTTGCAGTAAACATTTCCACCCCCTCCTGCACGTCTCTTCCGTTTTAAAGCTTTATATTCAAATAGCTTGTGCAAAAGGGCAATTCCTCCTCCAAAACCTCATTTCACCAGCAATATACAGCACACGACAGAATCAAGCTGTATTTGAGCAAGTCATCTCTTGTTATTATAACGTAATCCCGTCACAAAGGATGATGAGAAAGGCCGGTTCAGGACACAGGCTAAGGACGTATAAATTGCTGTGAGCAAAACGACTGCGTTCTCCCACAGTCAGTACAATAGGCGGCGGTGCTCGGCGTAGACCCGTTTCATTATTCAGCGCTCAGGTTTCGTTCAGTCTGGGATTAGTGATGGAGATGTAGGCCGGCCATGCACACAATGTCTCCCGAAGCCTGTGGGATGTGTTGTACCTCCCGCTTCTGAGAAACCGAGTCCCTGGAAAGCCAGTGAAACAATCAGCGGCGTGAAGGACGCTAGAGACTGGGATCCACAGCTATATAACAGATGACTTCACTGGCGATAAAGAGCTCGTTGTGAGTGTTATCGCAGTGGTCAGTCACGGCGGTAACGTGTGTGAGAGCTGGGGGCAAAGTGAGCGCTAAAGCTGGATAGTCAAAGTGTTTATTTGAGTTGTGCTGAAAGCTCCAAACAGTCAGCTGTCTCGCTGATCTCTCAACAGCGCCGATCTCGGCTATACGCTATCCCCAGACGCTTGGGCTCGGGTTACCCTGCGAACAATGCCAACTCTGTTCGATCTCACAGACTTCGTTGTACTAACATGTATACCTATGTCTGCAACGGACAGGGGATGAACAGATTATACTATGGCCTTGAATAGTTTCACTTCTACTTTGAAAGTGATCGTGCCTGTGAAACACATTCTGGGCCCTGGATAGCATATAATCTTAACACAGCCTTAACAAGCATCGCAGGAACGCGAAAACCCTCCATCCAGGCCAGTCACCACACATCGGCCAAAACTGCGGGCTGAAGCAAAGACAGCTCTGTGAATAGCCGTTTAGTTATTCCTGGCAGAAACACGTTACGGCTGTGAGTGCTGAGGGAAGCTGTCAACTTTTGACAGCCGAGTGTTGGGCGAACAGAGTACACAGCTCCTCAGTGAGCCGGCTCGTATTAACATTAACAACACACAACTATAACAACAGAAGGTCAAACATAGTCTAGTGTTTATATGGGGGATTCTTCTGTAAGGGAAATGATAATATTAAAAGGTTAATTAACCCAAAAATGAAAACTCTGTCATTAATTACTCACCCTCATGTTGTTCAAAACCCGTAGGACCCTTCTTTCATCTTCAGAACACAAATTAAGATATTTTGATGAAGTCTGAGAGCTCTCTGACCCTCCCATACACAGCAAAGGCGCTACTACCACATTCAAGGCTCAGAAATGTGCCAAGATGATCGACAAAGTAGTCCATGTGACGTCAGTGGTTCAACTGATTTTTTTTTTTTTGGCGTGAAGAAAGCAAAAATAACGACTTTATTCCACATTTTTTTGTCCACAAGCGATGTAGTAAAGAGATGAAAATGTGAAATATAGTCGTTATTTTTGTTATCTTTGCGCAAAAAAGTATTCTCGTAGCTTTGTAAAATTACCTTTGAACCACTGATGTCACATGGACTACTTTGTCGATCATCTTGGTACTTTTCTGAGCCTTGAATGTGGTAGTACCCTTGGCGTCTATAGGAGGGTCAGAAAGCTCTCGGACTTCATCAGAAATATCTTAAATTATGTTCCGAAGATGAACGAAGGTCTTACGGGTTTGGAACAGCATTAGGGTGAGTAATTAATGACAGAATTTTTTGGGGGGGGTGAACTATCCCTTTAACTCCCTAACTGTCACCGTCCCGTATACGGAAGGCCTACGTTTACTTTACTATATTACAAATAAAATCTCAAATTCATCCTTTGAAAGCCATTTTAAAATCAGACATTGCATTACCATTGAAAATGTACATTTAAATCATATTACAAAATGTTTTTGTTCATGAATTATAAAAATTTGAAAAAAGTTTGAATAGTGCTTTTTCACGTCTATGTTCAAAAGAGTTAAAGGAGAAAAGTCTACAATATTATACAATATTATATTACAATTATTGTAATAATTCACTGTTCAGAAATTTGGGGTCAATGAGATTTTGCACTATTTTTGAAACAAGTCTCTTCTGCTTAATGCTGCGTTAATTTGTTTAAAAATACAGTATTATTGCAGTTAATATTACTCTGGTCTTCATTTTCACACGATCCTTCAGAAATCAGTGTAATTTGTTGCTCAAGAAACATTTCTTATTATTATCAACGTTGAAAACAGTTGTACTGCTTCACATTTTTGCGGAAACCGCAGTATTTCTTTTTTCAATAATCTCCGATAAATAGAAACTTCAAAAGAACAGCATTTTGATTGTGGACAGTTTGAAAAATGAACTTTTGATGGCATTAATTTGTCAATAAAATACTAAAATGTCATTCGTCACTAAAATGTCTTAATTTTTTAATTATTTTTTTTGTTAAGTATTGTTATCAAATTGTTTAATATTCACATAATTTAATTAAATATATATATATTTTATTGAGTTAAGTTAATCAACTGCTAGTTACGTTGTTGTTTTTGCGTTTCCACAGAATATTCAACATTTATGGCAAAAATTGAACGGCATTACCGTCACGTTTCATTTCACACAAAATTTATTATATACAGTACAATTTTTTAAAACACTTTACAATAAGGTTTATTAGTTAACATTAGTTAACTTGAAATAAGAATGAATAATACTAATACAGCATTTATTTATCTAAGGTAATTTTAAACATTTAATAATGCATTACTAGAATCAAAAGTTGTGTTTGTTAACATGAGTTAATGCTCTGTGAACTAACATGAACAAACAAATTAAAGGGTTAACGTTACTCCACCCCAAAATGAATTTTTTTTGTCATTAATCACTTACCCCCATGTCGTTCCAAACCCGTAAAAGCTTCGTTCGTCTTCGGAAAACAATTTAAGATATTTTGGATGAAAACCGAGAGGTTTGTGACTGTTCCATTGACTGCCAAGTAAATACCACTGTCAAGGCCCAGAAAAGTATTAAAGACGTCGTCAAAATAGTCCATCTGCCATCAGTTGTTCAATCATAATTTTACGAAGCTACGAGAGTACTTTTTGTGCGCAAAGAAAACAAAAATAACGACTTTATTCAACAATTCGTCTCCTCCGCGTCGCCGTAGCGCCATTTTGAAAAGTATCCGCTGGGCGCAAACAGCGTACGCCGTCCTTGTGTCAGCTGCGTCACGCAGATACGCTGTTTTCGTTCGAATCAAAGCGTAAATAAACGTAGAAAACGTACCGTGTGACTGACATAACAGCGTTTCCAAAATGGAGCTACGGTGACGCGGACGAATTGAAGAATAATGTCGTTATTTTTGTTTTCTTTGCATACAAAAAGTATTCTCGTAACTTGGTAAAATTATGCTTGAACCACTGATGTCAGATGGACAATTTTGACGATGTCTTTCACACTTTTCTGGGTCTTGACAGTGGTATTTACTTGGCATTCAATGGGACAGTCACAAACCTCCCGGTTTTCATCCAAAATAACTTAAATTGTGTTCTAAAGACGAACAAAGCTTTTACGGGTTTGGAACGACATGGGGGTAAGTGATTAAGGACAAAATTTTCATTTTGGGGTGGAGTAACCCTTTAATACATACTGTCATAAATGTATTGTTCATTGTTTGTTTATGTTAGTTTATACATTAACTAATGGAATCTTACTGTAAAGTGTTACCAAACAATCACATCACATATACCAAATTCCAGATGATAAATATTTTCATGTTTTTTGAAGAATCACTTCATATCAAGACAAACAGTCTGTTTATAAATGTCATCAGAACTGTATTGTTGCGTCTAAAAATACACACGTTCCACGGATTAGAAATATAATGTGTGTCATTCAAGGAAGTAGTCTAATTAAAAACTCAATTCCGAGAAGCATTTGGCGTAACGCTGAGAAATAAAACAGACTCTGAAAGCTGTCTAATCCCCCTATGATTGAGACAAGCGTCCTTTAACTCAATTGCATTAAGTTGGCTTAAGGTTTAATAGGCTTCTCAAAACATTGCTGCACTGTGTTCACATCCTTCTGTTAACGTAGACAGCCAATCAGGTTTAGCAAAATAAAAGTCTTCAAATCCCTTCATTTAAAAGCAGTGCAAAATCGAGGAGCTCTGTACACAGCAGCAGTCGGACCCGAGGCCGTGACCTCTCGGTCCGGTGAAACTCCAGCCCAGTCCTGGTGGCAAACGCTAACAAATGTGCCAGACAGGAGTCTCCAAAGCACCCGCTCTAACATAAAGATGTAAATTCCATTACTATTGCTGGTGGCTCTATGAAAGAAATCGGGTTAAGTTCTTAAGTGCTTCTGATTTGATTACAGCATGCTTAAGAAGCAAAAACTGCATGAAGTAAATAGTGATGAGTGATTTATGGGAGAAACGATTGTGGTTTTCATGAATGCTTCGTGACTTAAATGTGTAAGAGTGCCAATAAAAATAAATGCATGACTGAGAATGTCTTGTTAAATAAATCAGCACGGCTAAAGTGATTTTGGGCGGGTGTCCTGGCTGTGGAGGGACTGACCCTCTATCCAATTAAGTGGAAGATTACCAGCACGTACTTGGCCTGAACACACCCACCTCCTAAGTTATCAAGAGGCTAACTGGCTCTAAGGGTATTGTTTTGTTTTCATAATTCATCATATTACAGAACGGAAATGTCATGAGATGTTGTGAACCTTTGACTACGGAAACATTCTTAGCCTTGGAAAAAACTCATGAAATGCACCTATCAGATGTCCAAAGCTAAAAATATGTAACCAGATTTAATATCCAGGAGGTTTGTTTATATGCACCACAAATCAAAGCATGCAATCTAACTGAATGCAACAGCAGTTTAGCTACATAAGTCAAAGGAAATATTGCCTAGAACTAAACAAAATATAATAAGAGTCAAAAATGCCCATTAGCTGTTCTCAGAGGATTCAGTCTCATTGGAATAGAAAGTAATGCGATGACACTATCATTGGATAATTGAGTCTATCTATCAAACCTATCAAGAGGTGTTAGATATAATGCCTGCTAATGAATTCTCATACAGGGAGGCAAATAAACACAACACTGAAGGCATATTTAGTATGGCGATGTTATGAAATGTGACCAGTAATAGTGGTTGAAGAGGTTTACATACCTTCATTTGGAGAGGGGAATGTCTCAATTTGTCAGAGCAACCTGCAATAATAAGTTTCAGTAAAAATTCTGCATTAGCCATCACGAAAAGGTTAACCACAAGAGGACACTGTTTCACCACTGCAAAACCTGACAAGCAGCTTCACTCTTTTAAAGACCCAATGCTTTTAAAGGAAACGCACTAAAAATAATAACTTTCCATGCTTTAAAACATGAAACAAACACATGGAAAAAAAGATAATGATTTCATTTTTCATAATCACTCGTTTATAGAATTACTGGTGTGAAGGTATAATCTAAATCTTGTTTTGCACAGCAAAACCAACCAACAAATTAGTGAGGACCCTTACATTTTATTCAATTTTTTTTTGAGAAGCGCTTACCCAAAGTGGCAATGAAGCGATGAGGCAAGGAGGTCCTTCTGAGTGTAATCCAAAATACTGCCAATTTTCAACTATCCAATGCTTTTCAGAATACAGTCACTCCAGTATCAGAACACAAAAGTGTTAAAAAGTTGCTTCCTTACACATATAAATCAAAAAACGCAGGTTCCTTTGACATCTAGGAGCTTTGACAAACTGTTTTTACCCTTTGAATATCAAGGTACGCATGATGTTGAACATGTTCATCCTGAACCAATCCTTTCCAGAGACTGAATCAGTATCCAGTTAAATCCTCCAAACGCAGTAAACGTGAGGCTTTGAGCTCTTTCACCACCAACAGATTAAGCGCAAAATCCACTCAAAGCAGGTTTGTGAGATCCTTTCCAGAGCGTGTCCGGCGGCCGCACTCAGCTCGGCTCAAGAATGCTCCCTCAGTAGCGAACCGTGCATTCCTGTGATCCCTCCCTCAGCGGACACTCCCACCGCCTCCCACACCTCCCTCCTCAGCCCTGAGAGCGGCACCCCGGCGGCAGAACAATTACAACACTCTCCTCCTCTCTGCTCAACACGTACGTATAGACAGTCTAGTGATTATGGCCATCCTCTTAATTACAGGCCCAGAATAACCAGAGGGGACAGGCGACGGGTTCAGAATGCTGATGAGACTCTTCCACCTCACACCGAAATGAGACTTCACTCTTATTGGGTGACGTGTCGGCACCAATTAATGCTTCTGTGCTGGTATGCCACCCTGCTTCTTGAAAAGAATGATATGATTTAATGCGGTGGTTGCATTTGTACCTGTCACAGCTTATTATAAACGCATCACATAAATGTGAATGTCACGCACACCGTGTTGTGGAATTCTCGACGAGGTCAGCCAATTGCAAAGCTCCTCGCCGGACAGAGGGTTGTGAATGTCAGTGGGAAAAGGGCACAGCGGGATGATAAATCACAAGACGGGATATTATCACAACAGATATATCCCGTAATTTATTAGAAGCATCAACACCCCCATGGGAGGAGGCACATGAAAGCTCCTGCACTCATCAGCCTCATGTCTTCCGTCGCTAATGCAGCCATCCTCTCTGAACCAGGGATGGGCTCTCTTGGGGAGATAGCAGAGGGCTTCAAAGTCCGTGACCCGCCAGGAGCGCGGGGAGGTCTCATTCAGCCGTTGCCCCTGTCGGCCCTGAGGGAGTTTCTAATTGCATTTCACAGGCCCTGAACAAAACAAGGCCTTGTTCAAGCTGAAGTTGGTCCTCCTGCTGGGACATAGCTGTGATTTGCGACTCCTCAGCGGGACGTGGATCTTCAGCTTGCCAGAAAAACAGTTTCAGCTTCCTTCTTCTGACTGAGGCGGATGAATATGTGAGTGGCGACGACACCTTCCTCCTCCTCTCGGAGGGCGTACGATCTGTGGGACTGGAGGCAGATGTATGGGCTCAAGTTGAAAAATTAATTCAGACCTACATGAGAGACTCCAAACGTATGCAGGCCGTCAATATCATCAGACAGAAAATTAGGGGGGTTTCTTTTCATAATTTATAAGCTCTGAATAAAATGTGTTTCTATTGGTTCTAGATGAGCCAGATGTTATTGATGTGCTTTATTATCCTGACTATGGCAGTTTGATATCTAATAGAAGCATAGAACTTATTTATGAGTACTGCAAACGTAAAGTACATTTTGGTTAAATTAAACACAACGTACTGTATGTGTTTGTAAATCTAAAGCTGCAAGACCCAAGATATTTCATTGCAATGTTTGCATGCCTTACGAAAATTAACCATGGTTTTATTATAGTAAAAGTGTAGTAATTATGGTTTTTGGCGCATTGATTACCATTTGTATAACCATAGTTTTACCACAAATGCCATGGTTAAACTATGGTTAGTGTAGCAAGACCATGGTTAATTTGTAGTTACTATACAATAGTATACTATACTATAGTAACCACGGTTTTTTGGTTTTATTTGTCATAAAACCATGGTTAATTTTCGTAAGGGTGAAAGCGGTGAGATATATGGCACCTAGCACATGTACGTCTTGGAGACGTCTATTTGATGTCTGCATTTACATCTGCAAGATGTATTTTTTAGATTGTTTGCTCATCTGCAATACATCTATAGGACGTTTCCTATCAGATGTCAAATAGACGTCTATTAGATGTCTTTAAGATGTTCATGATTTAGAATGTATGTAAAACTTACATTTTACAGACGTCTGTCAGATGTTTGTACACAGAAAAGCTTTCCAGAACAAGTGATCTTTAACAGACATCTTGCAGACGTACGTGTGCTATCTGGGTAGGGGTGTGCGATATATATAGTGTCTACGATAATATCGTAGTTCTTGTTTAAACATTATGCGATTTGACTTTATCGAGTATATCGCAAATACTAAACAAAAACACACCCAGAGAGTGCACGCATACACTGAGATGTAGCTTAGCAAGCACATTTAAAGTTCATGCTTTTACTGTGTGATTTAGTATTTCAATACTTTTTAATCTCAAACGCTCATCTTGCCTTTCTCTCCCTGAACTCTGTCTATTCCAACTCAAGACAGTTAGGGTATGTCGAAAAACTCCAATCGTATTTGCTCCCTCAACTTCAAAAATCATTTTAAAATCATCCTACATTGGCGCAGAAGTACCAACACAGTCTTTGCAAAGTAAACATGCAATGAAGATCAAACACCCTTAACAAAAAAGGTAAAACAGCCATATAGGACGATGTTAAAGTTGAGGGAGAACATGAGATGGGAATTTTTCGACATACCCTAACTGTCATGAACCGGAACAAAAACAGGCAGAGTAAGACAAGGCGAACATTTGGCATTAAAAAAGATATCAATTGTATTATTGTTATGAAAATAACCGATTGTTACGCTAGATCAGACCCTTCTTCCTCGGCTGGGATAGTTCACAACCACATTTGGGATCGTTTGAAGCCGCATTTAAACTGCATTTTGGAAGTTCAAAATCGGGGCACCATATCAGTCCATTATATGGAGAAAAATGCTGAAATGTTTTCCTCAAAAAACATAATTTCTTCACGACTGAACAAAGACAGACATGAAGATCTTGGATGACAAGGGGGTGAGTACATTATATGTGAATCTTTGTTTTGGAAGTGGACTTCTTTAATCATTTAGAGATTTGCTGCCACCTACTGGCAATTTTAAAATTTATTTTTAAAGTATATTTTCAGTTTTTCCCCCAAATCATTTAAATTGTGCATTTATACTCATGTCCCGCATTAAACAGTCTGGGTAAATGCATCTAAATGCTACTTCAGATGCAGATTCTCTGACATTTTTGCATTGCAAACACATTTTGTTGATACTAATTTCATTTGATTGGTAACAGCCCTATAGTGTCTTACTATTTGAATTTATCGATTAAATATAAGAATTTGACATACAAGATGATGCATACATTTCATTAGGTTAGAAAAAAATGGTCTTATAAAGATAAAATGCCCATAAAAGGTAAAAATCAATTTATACTTATTGGAAAAGTTAATTATGTTACTTCTGCAAACTAACCACCACACAGATTATGAAAAATATCAAAAGCTTTGGGAGTCAGTTGTCCTAAAGGCAGTCTTAAACCTGCCAAAGTACCAGCACAATAACACACTCAGCGAAATATCATCTAATTACCGTTGTCGTAAAAATTCAAGAAAATATCAAGATCATTTTAGTATGTTATGTTTTGAGATATACAAGCCATATACATTTACCATTATAACTAATTACTAAAATCAGACTTTATTTATTTGCAACTAATGCTAATTCTTCTTCATACTTCTCAAGAAAACTTGATGTTAAAGTCGACACAAAAACTTCAACCATATCCCTTCCTTCAACTTCAACCATATCATAATTTAACACTATTTTATAACCATTATTTATTCTAACAGATAAATAGATTAATTTCTAAGCAAAATGTTCAATATTTATAGATTTTTCTGCATCACATACAGGATTCTTAGGTACTGCAGTTTACAAAGCCACTACACTACAATATGAATATCATTTCAATACTAGTGCTATAATAGTTAGGACTGGTAATTAGATCCATTTTTTAAAATTTTCATGACCAAATAGCAACATCAAACACTAATTTCCCCCAAAGTGAACATTGTTCAGGATACAGAATGGAAATTACTGAATTATTGCACACAATCTTCTGTCATAATCTCATTTATAAAAAACTGAAAAGAGCAGTACATTTTCACAGTGCCATCCCAGTTTAAGCAATTTCCAAAAACCATAATCATAAATTATCAGTGCACAGCGTGTACAAATAACACAAAATAGTAAATCACTGCTAAATTGTATCATCATCATCATCATCAAAGGCAGAAAATCAGAGTCAGATGTGATTACTGAAAATGAGCTGTGGAACGAGGGCTTTTATTAACTCAGTGCTCACTCCAGTAAGTTCCTTCTAAATCATTTTGTGTAATTATGACAAAGAATCGGTTTACGATAGCGTACGTACATCTGTCCCAGCTTCAGCCACACCCCAAGGCCCTAAAAAACAACGAAATCGAATGAAGAATGAGCACACGCAAGTTTTTCCGTCCATCTTTATTTAAACACCGAAAGATTCCTGCAGACTCGCCTCAAAGGCAAAGTCATTAGCGCAGACTCGGCCTGATTGTTTTCACTGATTTTCTGTCTGAAGGAGGAGTAAATTGATGCCTTAGCCCTTCAGCTCCAGTCTGGCTATTAATTTCAAAGAGCAGGTTTGGCCCGATGGCCCTTTGAGAGAAAGCTGATTTAACTAGATCATTTTTAATGGGGATGGATTCCTCCATACTTGCCCTTTGGAATAGCTTCTGTCCTCCATAACCACTGGTCTGTAATGGCAAGCTCCTTCTGAGACTATTACTAAGGGCCAATTGGCCTTGAAATGAAATACATAATCTTAATGTACTGAAAGACGTGCGATCCGTTCGCTCGTGGAACGGAACGACTGCGCGCCGCAGGAGTTTTTAAGTCCATAAACAGAATGGCGCGCTGTCGGGTCGACGCGGGCTTCGCGAGCGGGCGTACGCAAACTCGCATGACAGCCGCTGCTATTTCCAGGGAGAGATAATCAAAGGCATTTGACTTGTGAGAGCCATGGCGAAATACCAATACTCTTGGATTTCAAAGAGTGTCTAACCACTGAATAGGGTTCCCATACGCCCTTTCATTGGAATGACACAATGTTGCATCTGCTCGGCAAGGGATAAATTAAGCATGTGAAAGTTTTAGTGAAATCCCCATTTTCCAGTTAATCAAATCTCCCCTAATCAAATTAGGAGCTGTAATTCCCCAGGATGCGTGTGACAAAAGTGCATTATTCCTGCCTTTGGAGCCGCGAGAGAGAAATCAGCGTGAGGCCATTCCCCTCTGCTTCAGTGGCCCTGAATTGAATTGCTCTTCCGACTGACCCGAGCGCAAGAGGCAGGGTCGAGGTAAACTTTGGCAGTGTTTGAGTTCCCAGCTCATTAAAGAGCTGCCTCTGAGGCCACCTCCAGAGACTGTTGAGCCATTCATTAATGAGGCACTTGTGTAATTTTCCCCGGACATCTGTGACGAACAGGCTCTCTTCCCAATGGCGCACACAAAAAAACACCTCGGACAATGAAGCTCACGTCGATGGCTCAGGGAAACAACGAAGGGAAATACGTCACGCGCTTGCATAAAAAAAAAAAACTTCAACGATCACCTGTGAGGACGTACTTTCCACCGAATGAAAAGTCTCAAGATTTGATTGAGCTGGCGCACACAGGGAGCACAGAAAGTGCCCTTTTATGCTCGTTTAGCAGGGCGATAAATAGGCCCACGGAGCATTCGGATGCCACTTATGAAGTGCTCATAACCGATGTGTACCTCACGGCTTTGCACAACGGTTTCCTTCCAAAGCGATTCATATGGCAGCTAATGAATATGCCACTTTAGACTTCATGAATTGTTCCTTTCCGTTCACTGCCCCCAGTGTTAACACCTCTTTATACGATTCTTAACACCTACTGCACTGCCTCTCAAGGTCACTCCGGCTGAACGGAGAGCTGGAGAAAGCTGCACAAAACCTGAGAGGCTCAATTCCTATTCATTTGTCACATTTGCATGCATGCCTCTATACTCAATCACACAAAGGCCACGGTAGCTTAGCCATTGCCCCCTACCAATTACAAATGAGTCCATTAAGCTGTCTGCATCGGGCCCAGCCTCTTCATGGTAATGGCTTGTGAGATTTCCATCATAATCGCCCGGCTCCCACTGCAGTCATGAGTGCAGATGGAGGAGGAGAGTGGGTAAAGAGCTATCAAACGGGGCAAAGTGCATTCCTTCAGCTTTGTTTATGTGCAGGCGAACTCAAAAGCCAGTGCTTTCTTTAGGAGCCGAGCCTTTAAAGATTATTGCAAAATTCTCATGTGATTCTGCATATGCAAAAACAGAAGCCTTGATACTGCTAAACTGATCATTATTTTATATAGCGATACACTCTAAAAAATAACTCAACACCTGGGTAGAAATATTGAAAACAACCCAATAAAATGACCTAATGGGCTGAGCCCAGCATTTGGGTTAAAAAAATATCCCAGCATGTTTTAACCCAAATGCTGGGTTCAGCCCATTGGGTCATTTTATTGGGTTGTTTTCAATATTTTTACCCAGGTGTTGAGTTATTTTTTTAACCTAAATGTTGGGTTCAACTTGTTGGGTCATTTTATTGGGTTGTTTTTAATTTTTTTTTTACCCAGGTGCTGGGTAATTTTTAACGCTGGGTTATTTTTTTCTACCCAACTGCTGGGTTGAGCCTGTCTCTGACGAAATAACCCAGCTGCTGAGTTACAGTCAGAGTGCAGACTTTTTGACTCCTCTAGGCCTCTCAGTGCTGCCGATTTGGTGCACTTCTTCAGCAAAATAAAGATTTTACTTAATTTATAAAGTCTTTACTGTGCTGTCAACTTAAGAACGCAACATAAGATAAGCAGAAACTTTGTATGATGGAAACGCCTTTTGCCTTGCATAAAATAAATGGATTTTGTTTGTTATAGTATTGAGTTTAATTTAATTTGATGTTATAATATATTCTCTAATGTCAGTACTATTTGTTTATGGGCATCTTTCAGCTACAACTGAAACGCAAGGCCTTAGTCTGAAGTTCGCAATTACCCTGGCGAACAGCAGCTCTTCACCGGCTTAGATTTCGGCGACACATCTGCACAAGAATTGGCATTATTTAATTAAAAAGTAATTACAGAGAACGGTTGAATACACTAAAATTAAAATGCTAGTTTTAAATGTTACATTTTTTATATTCATCCAAATAAATTCAATTTGTCTTGAATTTTGTCCATGTGTTCTTGCTTAATAATAAATGTTCATCTTTTGATTATTGTTGTTGCCTCTAGTAAGTCTGTGTTTTTATAAGCTTCAGTCCATTTTAATACCAGTAATATAATAATTTTTAAACAATAGTTGACTTAAATAAAATAACCCAGCATGTTAAAAACATTTAACCCAACCTGCTGGGTCAAAATAACCCAGCATGTGTTTTGTCCAATATTTACCCAGCACTGGGTTGCCAAATATCCCAAGTTGGGTTGTTTTTAACCCAGCGTTTTTTGGAGTGTAGATAACCAATGGTATATAGATATTAAAATGATAATATTTTGTCTAAACAAATCAAAAATAAAAACTACAATCAATCATTTTAAATGCTACACTCTAAAAATGCTGAGTTATATTTAACCCAGCATTTTTTAGAGTGTACAAGTCCATTTAAGCATCACAACATTATAATGTACAGTATGAAAAGTGGATATTCATTTTAAGATTTAATAAAGATTACATTAAAAGTTTTATCAAATTATTTTAATTTTTTATTTAATGTTTAATTATTGAATTTAATTACCCTGATAGAGATGAGATGGCAAGGTCATCAAAATGTAAAAATAGGGAAAATTAGCATGTATTAAAAAAAAACAATACGGAGTGATATGATAAATGAAAAAACCCTATATCCGCAGATAAATTGTGCATCTCTAATAAATGTAAAATATGGGCAAACCCAGCGACTACATTGTTTTGACCCAGCGGTTGGGTTAAATGTTTAACCCAAAGTTCTGAGTAGTTTCATTTAACTCAGGCATTGTTTAAAAATTACTATATGGCTGTCTTAAAATTAACCCAGAATAGGTTGTAATTTAAAAATCAGACACATAATTAGTAGAGGCATCAGCAATAATCAGCAATAAAGGTGAACATTTATTAATGAGCTATTTAAAAAAATATATTATTTAATTATTTATACGACTTGTTAATACACGTTCATTTATTGAACATATTAATAAATGTTAATATCCAACCTATTCTGGGTTCATTTTAAACATTTAACTCAACCACTGGGTGTGTTTATATTTCACCCAGCATTGGATTGTTTTTGGATTGTGTACAATATTATGCTGAACTATTATTATTATTATTTATAACTAACTTTCTGTTTCAGGGTCAATGCAAACCAAAACAAATACAGATTATCCTCATTACTCACAAGTAATTCTTTATCGTTTTTATATATTTTTAGATTATTTGAACGAAGACAATTGTAGAAATGTGGAGAACACTGAAGCAGATGGGATGTTTCTTGTGGTGTCAAATCATTTTCCTCCTTGGTTCCAAAATTAAATGGCAGGGGGTGATTTACGCACCTTCTCTATTAACGATCTTGGAAGAATAATGCGAACAGCTTTTATTACATGCTGGTTGTTACTCTGACACCTAATTTACAAAGTCTGTTAATGTCTAAAGGGAAATAACAAATCATTTAGGCCAGACAATCAATCCCATAAACATGCATTTATCAAGCTCATTTGTGAAGCCTGACCTAGTTCTTTCATGCCACATAACAGGACAACTCTATAAAGGTCTATTCAAAAGTGGAGGTAAATCACAGCTCATGAAAACCCCCCTGACAAGCCTCTGCATTTCAAAGCAATCATGAACCTCAAATATATGTCATTATAGGATTTCACATAAAAAATATAAGCACTAGCCAGCTGCCTGAGAGGTTTCACTAGTCCACTGATAGATTTCAGATGAGCCAAGTCATGACTTAAAGGGATAGTTCAGCCAAAAATGTTGTTTTGGACCCCACTGACTTTCACTGAACGGGCAGCTGAGACATTCTTCAAAATATCTTTTTATAAAGTCATACAGGATTGTAAACGATGACAGAATGGCCATTTTTGGGTGAACTCTCCCTTTAAAAGCCAACAGTTCCTGGATAAACTGATGTTTGTGAACCTGCAAATGCTGTTTACAAGAGTTACAACCATTCAGCAGCACTACGACCCCTCACAACGAAGTTAAAAACCTATTGCTCCGCTTGCACTATATTTCAGAGAACTGTAGACTCAAGCGTTACATGGCGCGAGTGATTGCAGCAGATCACCTTGAGGACATCTAGCCCTAATGTAGTGCCCCAGTAGTGGAAGAGCATGAAGAAAGATGATAGGACTTCAGAGGTATTAATCACCACGACAGTGAGAGGCTCAGCCCCCAGCCACCAAGGGCTCAGGATAAGCTCGTAAAAATTGCACGGCCCTCCGCAGGGCGCTCATGTCTTACTTGTTTATGGCAGCGAGTCCCAGAGGACGTGGCAGTGATGTGCTAGCCTCTAAACCCACGCCGTCAGGAATGATGTATGACCATCATTACCAGAAAATATCACTTCAGCCGACCCATGATCTTGCTCCGCTAAGGGTCATATTATCCATGAAGAACAAATTACGGTCCCCTCCGCACATTTAAATTACTAGCAAAAAAATGCTAGTGCCGAAACGGTGATATGTCATCTGTGACAATGCCCCCCAGTGTAACGCAGATAAAAACCCACCTGAGAAATCATCATCCTACAGGATGCTAAAGTTCACTTGCGCTCGCTGTCAAGCAGAAGCAAATATACAAGAAAGGTTGTGCTCTTTAATTTCCCCATTTGAGCAATTAGTATATTTACACAACAAAGACAGTCATGAAATGGAATCTTCAGATTTTGCTGTTGATTATAGAAGCCAGTTTCCACCATGGAGTAAAAAAAATATGGGTCGTTCTATGGAAATGTCCATTTTTCTGTCCCTAGCCTTTACAGAAATATTACACTTGAAAAACACATTAGGATTACAATTTCTTTATATTTTAATGAAACAATATCTTATTTGAACAATTACACCTTCTTGAGCTATTAAATGTGGCAATATTTGTTTTTTAATTAATTATTTTGAATTCCAGGCACCACATAACTGCTCGTCCCCACAGCCATGTACAGGAGGAAAGTGCTTTATTTTGAAGTCAAAAACAAGTTTTTCTACCATTTAAAATACAATAATGTATTCATAACTAGTGTTGGCGGTAACGAATTACAAGTAACGTGAGTTACGTAATCAGATTACTTTTTCATTTACAAGAAAGGGTTACTTTTTCAAATAATTTCCCATTTATTGACTGACAAGTCTTCTGTCCTCATGTTGAGAGAGATCGGAACATAAAGACATAAACATGATGTTACTGTAGTTCTAGACTAAATGTAAACATGCAGTGTGTCATTAGCGTTACTATGTTTTTTTCTGTCACATTAAATAAATAAAACATAATCTCATTTCTTGCATTTTTATTATTTTTTTGTAACTAACGTGCTGAAAAAAAAAAAAAATCGAGAAATAATATTTCAGAAAAACCAAAGAAGATACATGATACATGTGGTCTTTAAATAATTGCACAAAAAGATTTTTAAATAATCATTAAGCTGTCATTTATATATGTATTCATAAAGGTGATCTAATAAGGCAATACAGTGATTTGTCATGACACATTAAAGAGCCAGAAAATGGTATTTATTGTTTGAATTTGTTAAAAAAATGACATTTTAAAGCTGAGACCTTGTTTGTACCAGAAGTAACCTGCTCTGTCTTGTCTGTCGGCACATTGTCAGTTTCCTATTCGCTTCGTGATGTATTTTTCACTGTGTGAGAACATGATGTGTAGCGTGAGATTGTTTGTCGGACTTAGTCACAGTAACTAAAGAGGGAGGGTTTTTATGAAGGGTCAATTTTAACTTTCTTCTCAAAATTATAAGTTTTTATCTCACAATTCACAAAGTGTTTATATCTTGCAACTCTGAGAAACTGTTAAAATGGGTGAAATTTTGAATTGTGAGATATAAACTCATAATTGCAAGATAAAAAGTCACAATTAAAGTACATTTTAATTTTTTTATTCCATGTTGGAAACAGTCTTCCATAGTTTATCGCTTAGTTTTAAATAAACTTTTTTTTCAAGACAAAGTTACAATTTTTTATCTGCATCCAGTTAATAATATAAACATACATTTTCTAAAAGTAAATAGATTTTTTTTAAGACTGATTTTTAATTGATAAATGATATGATGCTCTTTGATATTTTTCTTAATCTTTACAGTTTCTCAATATGCCTGATGTTTGTATTTGTAAATAACTGGTGGTTATATTCATCAATAGCCTTGTCCTCTCCATACTTAAATATCATCACCTCGGAGAGCTTTGCCAACTGTGCTGTAAGCCATTTCAACAAAATTTTCAGTGTAAAAGAGTTTTATATATATTTAATATAGAGTGCATTTATTAAAATTATGGATTTGGCAGACATTTTTATCTAAAGCAACTAACTTACGCTCAGGGGATACATTTTTATCAGCCCTTGCATTCCCTGGAAATTGAACTCATGGCCTTGGCATTGCTAACACCATGTTCTGCCAGCTGAGCTACAGGAAAACGACTTTAAATCCTGAATATAAAAAAAATACACATACTCATGATATACATAATGCTTTCTTTTCCAAATCTTTAACAGATTTGGAAAACGTTTTTCATTATTGCATTATTTCATTATAAGCTTTTTTTAAACGTTCTCAAGTTTTCTTATTTAGTAAATGCCAATATAACTTTCTGATTCATCTAATTAAAAACAAATCTAATATTTTGGGGAAAAAGCTCTTGAAAAGCAATCAAAATCTAGCTATGAATATGGTATGATGCATATTTAAAGGGATAGATCACCCAAAATTATCACCCTCATGTTGTTCCAAACCTGAAAGGCCTTTGCTCATCTCATAACACAAATTAAGATATTTTTGATGAAATCCAAAAGCTTTCTTACCCTGCGTAGACAGCAACGCAACTGACATGTTCAAGACCCATAAAGGTGGTAAGGACATCATTAAAATAGTCCATGTGACATCAGTGGTTCAACCTTAATGTTATGAAGCTACGAGTGTGCAAAGAAAACAAAAACAACTTTATTCAACAATTTCTTCTCTTCTGTGTTAGTCTTCGATGCACGTTCACGAGAGTATCATGTCGACAAATGAGTTGCTGTCTCTGCAGGGTCAAAAAGCTCTTGGATTTCGTCAAAAATATTTTAATTTGTGTTCTGGAAATGAACATGAGAGTAATTAATAACAGAGTTCTCATTTTTGGGCAAACTCTCCCTTTAAGATTTCAACACCAATAATGGAATTATACAACAGTTCTTTCTGGTTCTGAATCTGATTGAATCTGATTGACTAGTTCAACGAGTTCAACAGAACTCCAACAGCTGTTTCAAAAAATAAAAATTTGTATACTTTTTAAAGCACAAAAGCTTGTGTAGCACTGGCTTTGGGATGCGCGTCCATGGCGCTACGTACTATTGAATCATGCTGAAATGTTACGCGGAACTACAGACCCAACGCGCAAAGACTAAGGAAGTGCAACTAAGTCAAACGCTGTTTACACACAAAAAGGTACAACAAAAAACATAATTTCAAAAGACACGAACATCTTGGAAGACAAGGGGGTGACTAAAATATTTGTAAATTGTTGTTCTGGAAGTGGACTTCTCCTTTAAACTACGAGTATGTCGTTGTAGATTTGTCGCCAGTTAACTCATGAAGTTACAAAAAAGGTGACTAAAGCTGCCTTAAATCTTTGCATGTAAGTGTTTATTATTTAAGAGTCACATTTACAGCAGTGTCAAATCCGCTTCAAGTTCATCAGCGGAAGCTTTTAAAGTAACAGCAGCCAAAATATCCTAATAACCATCTGCTGCGATGTCTATTAATCAAAGAATATTTTTTTTTTAAAAAAAGAAGAGATCAGTAACTTCTGTAGGTAGTTTTAAGCTTTATCTTTTAATTTAATTTAGATTTTAGTGTTTGATAGCTTTAGTAAATTTGGCTATATTTTCTTGCTGAAGAGCACAGGTAGATATATGACAGTTATTATAATGGGTTTATGTGAAGATTGTTTTAAGTTCACTTAAATTACAAGTCTAATAAATGTTAAATCGAAAGCTCTCAATTATACTGTAATGTTGAATGGCTATAATATAATGGTTAAATATTACAAAAAATTTTTTAGAGACATCTGTTGGTAACAGTGATACTTGCCTTCAGTTAAAAAAAATGGGATTAAACAAATGAAGAGTTCAGATGCAAAACAAGCTAAAAGCCATCTCGGTCAAAAATGAGATAATGATACTGAGTGAATGCTCCTGACACACATTATACGTCCATCAAATACTTTTACTTCAAACTCGCTAAATTCCAGCCTCAGCCCAGAAGTACTAGTATAGAAACCTATACAGAGTAGCCAGAATGAAATGCTAATTTTAAAGAAATGCGTCAGATGGATTTAGAGGCTTTTGCATCTGAACTCTTCAAATATCAAAAATATACTTCCTTAATATTGTTTCTACATTTGAAGATTGAATGTGAAATTATTGCATAAAAGTATAATTAAAAATTGTAATGTTAGGTGGGATTAATCACGATTAATTTCAGAAAAAAAAAATGTGTGATTAATTAGTTAATTTTTTTTAAATCGATTGACACCACTAATTATATTATATATTATGTGTGAGCACTGAATAATATGGTTTAATAACCTGCTGGACTGGACCTTTTGTTTGAGCGCAGCTCCCATGTAATGCAACAGACTGGACAATTAAAGGTAGAGGAGCGTGGTCATTCTCTGCATTCTCTTTGCCTTTGGAAAACGAATCCCCTGATAATTTATAACCGAGGAGAAACAAGCGGCTGATGAATAGTATCCATTATCATGCATCATTTACTGTAATAACAGGCTGCTATTTCCATACAAGAAATGACAAAAATCCTCCATAAATTAGTTTCGAATTTTGCCTGTGGATGTTGGGAAGAGAATAAAGGAGCTTGTGAGTTCTACCACCCAATATCAATTTCAAGGTCCATTTACTTCCTCATCCCTGATCCCTGCCACGCTGAACAGACGGAGACCCCTGAGTGGGCGCATATGGCAGAGGGCTGGGAGTCCACTGGAGCTGGTAATGATGGCAGCGGTGGACTGGTCCATCACCGTGCCAGCGCCGGGGCTCCATTGGCGCAGAGTAATTGACAGCCATGAGCTTCCCTACAGAGCTCAAACACCGCCGCCTGCTCTCTGGCACACACTCCCTAATTCACACACGCAGCCTTGGCTGCTGGCTCAGCAGGGGCAGGCCATCCAATTTACAGCTCTGTCCAGCACTGCCCCGGGAGCCATCTCCAGCCTGCCCAGCCGGCCCAACAGAGACTAATGAAGGGCTCCTCCAGCACCTCATACATTATGGAGAGAGCAGAGACAGATCAGGAAAACACTGCCAACGCACTCGCTTGTCTGAACGGAAAGAATCAATTGGGTTGTTGTGGGTAACTGCTCCCCTGCTATGACACAGCTCTCCATTACAAAGCGCAAACGAGATATTATTTCTGGCACTCGTTTAGTGCCGTTCCATGTTCAAATTTTCTGCACCGCATGTAATACCACTTAAAGCTTTGCTTTCACTTACCAGTTCTGAGGTTATGGTGTGAAACGACCCTTCCTAGATGACCACATCTGTTTTTCTCTTAATCTGCAGGGGGAAAGATTCAAAAGCAGGTATCGTGTCATTGCGTGAACTGCTTAATGGTGACTACGGAGGTCTGTCTACATAAGCATGCGAGGACTTTATGTATGATGGAGCTTCGCTTCATTCTGTTCTTGCATACTTATGAGAGCATAGAGCACACCGGCCCACCGCTGAGCCTGCCTTGGCATGCTGTTACAATGAAACAAATTGTATTCAGCGATGGCTCCGCATGAGTCTTGGCTTCACTAACGTCCTTGGGATGCTTACCATCTGGCAGTCCCATCACTGAGCTCAGATACACTGCATTACAAAACGAGAGCACAGAATGCAAAAAAAAAGTCTTATCAGGTATTTTACTGAAATGTTGGAATGTTTACTGGTTAAGTTAATAATTCAATAATCATTCACTGGAGGGTTACTTTGTTTATTTATGACTGACAGCTACAAAAACTGCCGTGTTTAGGTCAGTTTTGTTATTGTTAACTAAAACTTTATTTTTTTTAAATAAAGCAGAAATAAAGCTAAATATTAATATATTAACTTAAAAATTAGAAATGTTGTTATGCAGCTAACTAAAAATAAGTTGAAGTATTAAAACTAAAATAAAACTAAACAGAAATAAAACATGACAAAATCAACTAACAGTAAAATTCAAAAGAAAACCGAAAAATATAAAAATACAAGCTAATTAAGAATATTAGTAAATGGGTCATTCTATAATTTAGAATTTGACAATGTGAAGAAAAAAAGTTTTCCTTTTTCCCAAAAACCCAAACATGACCTTACATCGCTGCTTTGAAACAATCATTATTGTATAAAGTGCTATATAAATAAAGGTGATCTGTAGGAATATGTGCATAAAATACCATCTATGTTTGCTACAGTCCACCATGTTACCTTTACTGGGTAACACAGTTGACAGATAACTTAGTTGACCTTTTTAGTGTTTTGGGCCTATTCTCAACATGGAAGCCAAGAACTAGTGAGCATATGGTATGTTTAGAAATATATTTTTATAAATATGCAATTAATAATTATAATTATTCAAAATTTGCAGCAATAATACTTGGGTAACACTGTTGACAGTCAATTAATCCACTCTTGACACAGGTTTGCTAGTTCAACCAATATTAGGGGACAGCGAAAGAACATAACTTCTAGTGTTTCATCCATGTGCTTCATATCATCATATTGTGCAATTATGTGAGAATGGGACAAACCATTCCTTTTTGAGGGGAGGTTTTCTAGTGGGTAACTTAGCTGACAATGGTTTTTTGGACACAAATAAAACAAGTTATATCACAACAAACACTTACTATTTTTGAAACACACCCAAATGTCTTGATAATCTAACTGAAGGCAAAACTATGAAATTCATTTATATTTGAAGTAATTTTCATGCTTAAATGCAGAGCAGAATGAGCAACTTTGCAAAATCTGACACCTGAATACAAGGGTGGTGTGTGATATGAACACCATTTTTGAACAAAACATATGGCTTTTTCAACATATAGTAGTGTGATTGGGAAATTAAGCATCTGAGTTCTATATTGATGAAAATATATTAAAAATATACTTCACGGACATGCACTGAGATGTATCCGCAATTATAGAATGATCCAAATACTATAATAGTACACTCTAAAAAATGCTGGGTTCAGCGTGTTGGGTAATTTTATTGGGTTATTTTTTTATATTTTTCAGACAGGTGCTGGGTAGTTTTTTCTGTAACTCAGCGCTGGGTCGATTTTACCATCAGTACAAATAATGAACCCCTCACACACCTACTCATCGCTGGGTCAGTGTAACCCAATGTTGGGTAAAGTCTGTGCTAAACAGGTTAAAACCAGTTACATTTGTCAGTGGTCATTTTGTGTTCTGTCCTGAGAGAAAACTCACTGACGGGAAGCTTCCTGAGTGAAATTAAGGTTTGTATTACATAGTATTCCTTTCAAATTACCACTCTGTATAGATAGAAAACCGTCTGTTGTCTCACATTTTACAAGTTTAAATGTGCGTCGCAGCTAACGTCTGCTTGAAACACCAGCCTTACAAACGCAGCATTCACCGGATCAACACTCGACGCGCCGCCGCCACCATTAAAGTTTCACCTCCCGCCAAACGAATGCAAGAATGCGCGACCAGGGCTGAAACACGACGCGACTTCGCTGTTATATGTAACAAACTTACCGTGACCTCCACTGACTAAAATAAGAGCGCTATTACTGATGTAGTGCGCCATTGTTTGCAGCTGTGGTCGCGTAACTTTTCAAACATGAATATAAGAAGTCATGAATACAAGTGGGAAAAAAAACCTGAACTGGAACAGCCTACTGATTGCAGTTTTCTTCCCACAGATTCCTATTGGCTGCTCTTGCTGCTCATGTCACGTCCTAAAACCTTTACTGAATGTTAAAATTTTATGATTGTAAAAGACAGACTTGACATTGAATAAAAACTAATGTATATGAACTGTTGTCCTATATATAAAACAGATTTTAAAGCGCATTTGTATTATTTAAATTGAAAAACTGACCCAGCGTTATGCTAAAAAAAAAGCAAAAAACAAAAACAACCCAGCAAATGTATTAAACCCAACAAGCTGGGTCAAAATAACCCAGCATGTGTTCTGTCGAGTATTTACCCAGCACTGGGTTGCCAAAAAACCCCCCAAAACAGTAGTTTTTTAACCCAGCATTTTTCAGAGTGTATATAAACAATACGAAAAAACACTGATTTAGAGATGTGGGATGCTTGAATGTCATTGCACTAGACTAGATAACAAATCTAGTAATCCAGAAAATGGCAAATGCTGTCAGCAAATCAGTGAAGGATTTTTCTGATTTGATATTTGGTATGTAATGCAACAACATTCATAGATTTTGACATTTACCCTAAGTGTCTGAATTTTTGGAATTACTTTATATATAAATATAAAAATATTTAAAATATATATAAAACATATAAAAAACATTATAAATAAATATATATATTATATTATATTTCAATATAAATGTCTCAATTTTAATCGATTCTTCTTTTTATGAAATGGTATTGATTCTTAAATCCCAAGAATCAATTAGTCTAGCCTATTTTCAGTTAATGAACAGAACATAGCGCACATCCCAACAAATAAATAGTAATAAGCTTTGTGCTTTGTTACTTTTGATACAAAACACGGTCTCAGATTTTAAATTCTGTCCATTTTAATACTATTTAAAAAAATAAATGCCATTTTGGCGCTGTTTAATGTGGAGTGACAGATCGCTGTACTACCTCACTTAAAGAGAAGTGTAACCATGTTCGAATAAACTTTTGAAGATATGTTAAAAAAACTACAACTTACCAAAATCCATATCTCATGTAATCACTCAATCAGTGTTTCAACCACATAAACAATGTCATGTAATATCACATTCACCTCAGAAAAAAAAACATATTCAGTGACCAAATTTGGTACTGTACCTTGAATCGCAAGCTTGTGAACCAGAATTGAATTATGAAATTTGTGTCAAAACCCAGCCCTATTACATTATATATTAAAAGGGTCCTTCTCTTTTTTTCCCCAAACTGCCATAAATTTTGAAAGTCATATGAAAGATCTACTGCTTTCAATGCACGTGTTTTTATTAGAGAGCCTTGGGAATTAGTTGTTGACTAGCATGGACAAATTGGTCAGAGGGGGAATTACTCAGAGGTGATTTTGACTCTCATTAAACAATTGACCCTTATTTGTGGCCATTTTCGCAGGGCGCTGCTGCAGAGGTTGGGCCAGGAATCAGCCAGGTTCATCCATCAGCTTTATGGCAGGTGGCAGGTGCTCCTTATGCTCAATGTAGTGGAAAGCAAGGCTTTATTACCTCTGGTTTCTCAGTGAGAGAGATGAAGACAAAAACAACGGTGACAGAGTATAGAATTTCCAAGGCTGATGGTCACGGTTGGTGCGTCAATATAACTCCATATGTTCTTGAAATCTGTTGTTGCGCCACAGCGTTTCAGCCGCAGTGCAGACGAGGATGGTGTCCTTCACAAAAGAAACCCTGTCTGCTCGATTTTATCGGCTTTGCAAAATGGCGCCAGCAAATTATTCGTGACAGGTGAGAACTGTCACCGTGTTTAACACCCTGAATATGAGCCGATGTCTTTTGACTTCCGTGGAAGCAATGAAATCCACCGATGACAGCTTACTTGACATTTACACACTCCGATTCCCGTCCTTTAATAGCTACGCTCCATCTCCCTGGGGTTTGCCAGCCAGGCCGACTGATAACAAACCTGTCAGGAGGGTTCACGAGGGGATATGAATCCAGCGCTGGCGGAGAAATGATGTGTTCAGTGGAGGAATATGGAGACTGACATGAGCTGCACACCGGCTTAGTGACAGATGATTTGTTACACCGTGCGCTAAATGGAAGTCGCCACAACGGCTGATTAGGTCTTATCAGGGCCGTTTCGAGCGAGCAACTTTTTCATTTCACCTCTCTCCAAGGAGCCACCATCAAAAGAGATCACAGAGGTTTCCTCGGCGAGCCTGTCAGCTCAAGGTGAAGCCGAATGGGGGAGGATAACAGGGATGAGGAAATAAACTGCTGTCTCAGATAACATTAATGCTCAAGCTTCACGGCTGACAGTTACCTGATAAAACATTATCTCAGCCAATGAGAGACAGGACAGGACAAACACGTCCCCCCACACACAGTTTTTCTAATACATTTGGCCAGATTACAGCAAACCGCTATTCATCTGTGGGTCATATTGCGACTCTAGAGATCCGTTTTCCTTTTTTATAGGAAAGGTCACCCATCTCTCATGTTTTTAGCCGTGAATGAGGTAAGACTAAACGTATTATTGGGCTGTGGCTCCCTAATGGGATTGGATTTGGCCATATTTCAAATGAATTTCAGTTCAACAATATCATACTATTGTGCATTCAATAAGCAAGGCATTAAGAGTTCAATAAAAAACAAGATAATACAGAATAATTTACATTTTAGATGCAAAATTGCCAGTTTAGGCCTGTTTACACTTAGAATGATAAGTATAGAGCAGCCAAACCAGTGCACAATAACATAGTGCGAATTGTTTATTAAAAGCGTCTGTTGCCATTTATCTGCCATTGTCTGTTAGCATTTTTATCATTCATCAGCTGGGAGAAATCATTCTCAAAAAGGCCTGTTCATGCCAAAGTAACTATGGGCATATGTTTGCATGACAAAGATTGTGCTAAAAACGGAAAACGTTTTTCCTTTGTTTCCTTGTTTTTGAAAAGTTTCACGTACAGATATTATTAAAACAATCCCTGTTCAAACAGATCCACGAAAAAAACTAAAAATGCTGTATTATGCACAAGTGTGCCACACGCGACCTGAAAAGTGAAGCGGAAACATGGTGGCTGGCTGGAGAATAGGCTCCAAATGAGTCATTACTGCTGCTCCAAATGAATCACTACTGTGCAGATTCGAGCTCCAAATGAATCACGACTGTGTTTCTGAATGAATCACTACTGTGCAGACTCAGGCTCCAAATGAATCACTACTGTGGCTCCAAATGAATCACTACTGTGGTTCCAAATGAATCACTACTGCACAGACTCTGGCTCCAAATGAATCACTACTGTGAGAATAAAATGAATCACTACTGTGGTTCCAAATGAGTCACTACTGTGAAGACTCTGGCTCCAAATGAATCACTACTGAGACTCTGGCTCCAAATGAATCACTACTGTGAAGACTCTGGCTCCAAATGAAACACTGACTTCCAAATGAATCTACTGTGGTGGCAAATGAATCACTACAAGATGGAATGACTACTGTGCAGATTCCAAATGAATCACTACTGTGAAGATTTGGACTCCAAATGAATCACTACTGTGAAGACTCTGAAGTTCCAAATGAATCACTACTGTGTGAAGACTCTGAAGACTCTTCCAAATGAATCACTACTGTGCAGACTTGGGCTCCAAATGAATCACTACTGTGAAGATTTGGACTCCAAATGAATCACTACTGTGAAGACTTGGGCTCCAAATGAATCACTACTGTGAAGACTCTGGCTCCAAATGAATCACTACTGTGAAGACTGTCCAAATGATGTCATTTTTGCAAGATGACAGTGGCCATATGGAGATGTTTTGCCTGTGCACAATAGACTGAATGAGTAATATGCATGTACATGATGTCACCGTTTTCACAAATTTACGTTTTCGTAGTTTACATGGAGACGATAATGTTAATGTTGTTTTCAAAAAATTGCCGTTTTATTGAGGAAATGAATTGCCAAACTAAAACTAAAATAAACTTTCAGTTTATTGTGCATGCTGATTGCATTCTGATTTACTCATTCATTCTGCTCCATCAGTCAAAACAGTTCCAAACCAATGCAAGTCTCTGCATAGTAGTGTTTTTTCTTTTTTTCCCCCTGAAAGAATCAGGTTCAATTCAACAACTGAATGAAACAGATTGATTCCTGAATAAATAAATTTGTTTTTGAAAGAATCATTTGAATTAATGATTCAGTGATAGACTCATAAAGACTTGTTGCCACCTACTGGCATAACTATGCAACCAGCTAGTCACTAAAAAAAAAACACTGGAAAAATTGTTTAAAATGGCACACAGAATCACATCAATATTTCAAACGTCACTAACTGAGAACCATCCTGAACAACCATGAAATTCTCTCAGAGTGAGCAGATGGTCCTTCCTATATGCAACATCATCCATGTATTGACTGACAATCCAATCCAGATGAGACCACATTATACCACAAATTGACATCTATCACAAAGACTGAATCTTCCTCTTAGTGGTGCAATGATCTGTATGATGGGCCCCTTACAAATCAATAGTAACAATAATGATCTTGTTTCACAAATCTGTAGTACTGATGAATCGAAAATCCATGCAAATACAACATTTTGGTAGCTTCTGGATAACATATCAAGTCTTACATGCACTTTATATCTTCTGGACCACAAAATTAAACCAAGCAGTTGAGATGTGAAAAAAATCCACACATTTTGCCAGTCTGTTCGCATTAAGACACCTTGGCTCGGCCTACACCCTCAAAGTGTATCTGTTTACCCATGGATCTCATTTGATGAGACATAAGGCAGTAATTGGATGAGGCTTGTGATCAGATGTTCTCTTGGGGAAGCTAATTCCACTCTTTCTGACCTGCCTAATCTTCTAAGACCAAGCTGGGGTTAATGGGCTGCTCTTCCCCCACCAACTGCTGAGGGGTGAGTAGGATATCCAGACTGCTGTATAGAAAACGCTGTTTTAGAGCTCTGCAGAAGGATGTGACAGCATAAGCTGCACAACACGATCCATGATAAAGTAATTTATGCATGAGTACTGGACCACAAGTGAATAGAAGATACATTTTCATGATTAGCCGAGCAGAGGTCATGCGTAAATGGATATCATATAGCATCCCTTCTGACAAAAATCGTTAATCTGACTGTAATAGTTCCCATTTACTGGAATGTGTGTTTTTTTCCCTCTCCACTGGGAGGTAGCTAACAAAACATTATATTTTAACAGACAGAAACCACATTTGCTGCTGCCTGGGATATTGTATATGACATTTTCTTCATTTTCTCTTATTTAAGGGAAGAGACTGAAAGTGCTGGCAATTTAGGACTAGCCAATTTTGCAGATTGAATTTCAGTTAAATATATATTTATAGTTTTTTATGTAATGTGATATTTTGTTCAAAACACAATAACTTACATTTTCTAGACACAACATTTTCTAGTTGCCAAATGAAGCAATATCAGAATTATTGCAAGATTCTGAGTGATGTTTCATTTCTGAATGAATCAATGTTTTTGAACAAATTGCTTGAGTGAATCATTCAGTGACTCACTCATTAAGACAGTCAGTTATTGTAAACTACAAGCAAAACAATATAGTACAAGAGCTTCAAATATCCGGTGTGGGGGCAATTTGGCCACTTCTAATTATTGGGGGTGACCTGAGAAAACTTGTATTGAGACCTTGTGGTTTTACCTATTTCACTGCCATTCATTTAAGGACCCATTCACAGTGAACATGTTTTTGCAGTTTTATTTCTGAATGAAAGAATGTTTTTGAAGGAATTGGTTGAGATGACCCACTCATAAAGAGCTGTAAAGATATAACCTGCTCAAACAATCACCGAAAAATCTCCACTTGTAATGCACAGCTGATTAATATTATGTGCAATCACAGGTATTAAGAGCGATGCAAACAGCGAACATTTTCTGTGCTATTAGACTGTGTAGGGGATCTACAGAAGTCAATTTTGCTCAAAGGGAATCATTTAAGATTGAACAGAATCTCCGTTTTACAGCGGATCAATGAATCGGTCAGTGATTCATTGAGCGAGCCGTATAACATCAACTCTACTGGATACTAATATCCAAAATATAGTGAAAACACTATTTCTTAGCACGGTAACAAGGTCGGCAGTTTAAGACATTAATTTATAAGCACAAAACACAAGATACTTCTCTTTTCAATATGAATAGGAATTTATTGGAAAAACCTAAGACATATAAACTAATCTAACACATAGACGCGCATTCACACATTCATACAAGTTGCAGAAAGAGAGAGAGATGAGGAAAGAATGAGTTTAGAAGAGTGAAAATGTGAAATCCCAAGTTTATAGCATAAGTATATGCAATTGCTTAGACCTGAACAACCATCAATCATTTAATTAACCCTCGCGTTGAGTTTCTTAATGAGGTTATTAAACTTTATATTAAGTGCACCAGTTCAGCTAGAATCTGGAGGTTGTACTTGCGTTGCCTTTGTGTTAAGGGGTTTCCTTTGATGACGTCGTTGCAGAAAGGGGTTCCCCAAGGTTGCTGATTGGTTGGAAGTCCGTGGTCATTGGAAGTGATGTCTTGGGCGTTGGCTGGAGGATGGAGTTGTGTACGCTGGTTGAAGTTTTGAGGCGGGCACGAAGTCTGAGACACGGCTTAGCGGCAAAACTTAACTTAGAACACGAAACTCTCAACGGAAAGAAAAGATTAAAGTAAAAGAAAGAAATGTGACGGTCTCCTCATGTTTTCACTAGAGGAGTGGCTGGCGTGCAAGCCAGGAAACGTTCAAAGAACGCAAAAAGCATGGCGAAGACCAATAGCTAAAAGCTAAAAGCAACGGCTAAAAGCATGGCTAGGAGCGATGGAAATAGCAAAAAGCCCAAACTAAAAGCGAAATTTGATGGTGTCCTGTGGTTTTAAACTCAGCTTTGGACACATCCCAAAATGGTGTCTTGACCAATTAGATGTTGTCTTAACTCGGGATATTGCTATGTTTCTCCTCCCAAAACATAAATCAGCACGTTATCTTATCAGTCACATGGTCAGAATTTTCCCGCTCTTGCAGAGTATAATTTGGCCATGATTCCTATAACATGAATACAACGCATTTGACAATGAATTGATTGGTGGAAACATTCAAAGCATGAATTTTCAAACTCATACATACCAAACATGAATATAAACCCTTAAGCTATTCAATAGTTATTAAAAAGGACATACACAACGAGTGATTAGAACATAATAGACAAATGTGTGGGTGACATACATAGTAGGGAGTTATTCAATGGTCTGATGTTCATTCATAAGTCCTTTTAAGCATCATTTTGGTGCATATTTAGGTAAAATGGACAGTCTCTGCCATTCTGTGAACTAAGGGCATGTTCCAAGGAACAAAGGAATTTAGAAGGAACTTGGTCTGGTTCTTGTCTTGGGTGGGGGAGCACCACCCAACAAAGTTTCCTCATGTGATGGTCCTGATGTGCTGCATCTTTGACCATTAATCTTGGGTTTCTCGCCCCAATATTGACAATCTCCTTCCTGAATTGGGATTATCAATAATTGTGTTCTTCTTGTTTTAATGTTGCAAGTTGTTCAAAGCTGTGAAAGTTGGTTGGTTAGGCTTACTTCTGGCTGGCTGGCGCCAGGGTTTCCTGGACAGATTTATGGCGTGGTCCTGGCCCCTTTGTGGAATTTGGCTCTTTGGTTTCAACCAAATGTTCTGATCGAATCTTCTATTTGTCTGATTCGCACTGATACCCTACATATCCCCCCTTCGGTCGACGATGTGTTGGTTGATGAAGACATCGGCGAGCGCTGGAGAAACAAAGGCAGAAGAAGCAGACACCAACACAGCAAACAACAAGACAACACCTCCAGGACAGTTACTGTACTGGTGCAGGGCATTAGGTTATTTATGGTACAGTCACTTACATTTAACTAGCCAGCATAGTTTAGTACACTGAGAATAGTCAAGTTCAATCTAGAAATTGTTGTTCGAATTTGTTTTGGTAGGTTGATTCTTTGATCAAATTTTGCAATTAAAATTTGTTTGTTTCTTATAGGTTTTAATTTAGAAATGTTCACCTTTGATTTCTGGTGAATCATTTGTGGTAAAATGGTTTGACCTATCGGGCATGGAGCTCTTTGGCTTCCATTCAGTTTAGAGGGGCTTGTGGATATTAGGCGTGGCGAGTCAATCCTAATATCAGACCTTTGACCCCAGTGGGGTGGCTAGGAGTTTCACCTGCTAAAGAAAGAGAGAAAGGAAAGGGATAGGTCACAGAAAACAAACAAAAACAAAGGAGCTGTGGGTTTTCCTAGTGTGGCTAACAACTACTGTTGTGCTAGGATGCTGTGTGCAGCTAGGGTGTCATGTACCTTGACTTAGTGTCAGGTGTTCTACCTGTGGTGAGGATAATTGCATGTTCCTGCACGATGAGTATGAAACTACGTTAAGCTATGATTTGAATATTCTCCTTGTGGGAAGAGTATGTTGGTTGAACGTGTTATCAGTAGACGTAGTTATGTTGTGTGTGTTAATGATGTAGTGCAGTGTATGGTCAGATCTGTTTCAGTCTGTTTTGGCTCCCCCCTTTTCTTGCATGTCAGTGAAGACTGGCTCTCTGCATCCTTGGCTTGGATGAGGGCGTGTCCATGATCTCATGGGGGTCGGTCCAGCAAGGCAGGAAGTTCGTTAGCAGACAGTCTGAGGTTTGGTTTGGCATGGCTGTGTGAAGCTGGGATGCAAAACCTTGTCTCCTATGGTGCATTCCTCTTGTGATGCCTTCTGGTTGTGGCAGACCTTCCGACCTTCTGTGCTTTGGTGGTTGCTGTTGCACAGACATGAATGTGGTTCTTAGAGTTGGAGTTCATTTTGCAGTTTCTTAGTGAGTGATGAGTGACTGAGGTGATGTTGTTTGGTACCTCAGCATTTACATCAACGGTGGGCCGTGAGAGACTTGCTCTTTCTGGGTGGTTGATGAACAGGTGCTTGTCATCTTCTGATACGGTGATGTACCAGGTGGTTGCCGGCCTTCCGTTCTGTCGCTGGTCACAGCGAACATGACTCATGTTTCTAGTCATTTGTGTCTAGCTGGTTTTCAAGGAACTCTTTCAGTTCTTTCATGACTTGTTCCATGTCTTCTGATGGTAAGCCATGTTGTTCTTGTGGATACTTAGCACCATGGATGTCTGAGTGGTGCTGATGTGGGTTTTGTCGTCGTTTACCCACTCTAGTTGGACGAGACGTTTGATTGGCTTGGTACGTCCAATTAGGTTTCCAGTTGATCCTCTCTTTTGGGATTTCTGAGAAGCGTAGCTTGTCCCATGGCTTTTCGCAGCGGCTGGGCTGATAGCTGTCGTGGAAATGGGGGTCACGTTCTCTGTGCTCTTGATGGAGGACTCTGGTGTCGGGATGCCACTGGGTGTCATCCAGTGCAAGGCTTGAGTCTTTGGTGACAGAGTTCAAGAGTGTGGGTGTTTTGTTACCTTTCTTTAAGGCCATCTTTTGCTTGTTGTAGGCCTTCTGTGTTAGGTCACGCAACTGTTGGATAGTCATGGAGCGAGGACAGGCTATGACGCCTAGATGACGACTGACTCCAGGGTGCAGATTTTTTAGAAAGAGGTTTTTGAAGTTCACATCCTCTTCAAGGTCAGGTTTGTTGTGTGCACCAAAGTAGGCTTGTCGGAGCCGGTTGTAGTAGGCTTGTGGAGTCTCTTGTCGACCTTGTTTGGTTTCTAAAGCAGTTAACAGTCCATATGCAGACTCTGGGTCTGTAAACTCTTTAATCAGGACCTCACGAAGTAGCTGGTAATTTGACTTTGTGTGACTGGGTTGTCGATCTAGGAAGTTTCGTACCTCGGGACTTGACGTGGCGCTTAGGAGGTACAACCTGTCTCTGTCAGTCACATGAGGTCTCATTTCCAGGCAAGTCATATCTCTTGCAGCGGTTTCCTGATGTCGGGTTCTCGGCCCCGGCCGGTCCCCAGATGTTGTTAGACAGCTTGCTTAGGTCTTTGATGGTCATCCCATGTGCAGCTTGAAGGTCTGCTTGGATGGGGTCTGTTCTTTCGGTGACAGGAAAGAGTTCTGTGGCAAAGGCAGGTGAGGTTTTGGGTTGTGGCTCTTCGCTTCTTTCATTGGATGCCAGTTCTTGGACGTGGGAGTCTGTTCTGCTCAGCAGTGGTGAGGCTGAGAGATGTTTCAGTTCATAAGCCTGTTTGAGTTCTTTTCTGACCATGCAGAGCTCGTCGTTGGCATCATCTAGATGTTGGGTCAGATTGTCAATTTCAGTGCCGTACCTTTCAAGGTGGTCTTCTAAAGCACTGATTTCAGCATTCTTGTCTCTGATGTTTTTTCTGGCTTTCTCTAGTAGCTGTTCGGCATACTGAAGTCTGTTTACCAGGTCTTTCTGGGCAGCATTTGCTTGTTGTTGGTCACGTTGAGCTGCTGCCAGGGCTGCTTGGAGCTTCTTAACTTGTTCCGTTGTTTCCTGCTCCCTCTCGTTGGGTGCTTTGAGTTGATCTTGAACTTTCACGTCCAGCTTGTCTATGCGGCGTTGGGCACATGTCAGCTCCTCTTGGAGGTGGGTGATGTGCTTGTCGCTCAGGTGCAGCTGGGCTGTGAAGGCATAGCTTAGGGAGCTTGTGATCTTGACTAGCTCCTCATGGTTGTTGTTCTGGCTTGGATCATGTGTCAGGAGTCTTCTCAGGATTAGGATTATTATTAGAAATAATAACAGTTCAAAGGTCTTGGGGGTGAGGCTTTCTGCAATGCCTCTCAGCCAAGTGTTCACATCTTCCCCTTGGGCGATGGGGTCTGCAGTATGCTGCATGTTGGCGCACTGAGGAGAAGAGGGACTGACACAGATCTGTGTGGTGTAGAAGCCTATGTGTGGTGGGACAACTAAATGTTGTGTCAGTGATTGTGAACCACTATTGAAGTGTGGTGATGGATGTGTTGGTCTCAAGGTGTCTAGGCAGACTAGGGATGTGAAGACTTCGTCACTCTAATGAGGAAGAGGAAAAAGAGAGAAAGGTGAAACACAATTCAGTGTAATAAATCAATTCCTTTGCCAATGGGAATCTTCCGATTAGATTTTGTTATCAAGAAGGTAAACAATATTATTATATCTCTGTTTGAGACAAAAGAATACAATAATAATGTTGATATCTCTTTTCTTAGTCTGACAGGATTGACACCGTACACCTTACAGTTGGACCGCCTACCTGGGATTCTTCAAAAGCGACGGTTGTTCAACACTTATCTCTATTAATTGATCTCAGCGTTTGGTGAGATGCAAAAATTTGAAATGCGTTTTAAAAGGCAGGGAGGTTAGGAAGAACGAAGGAGGGTTTGGTTACAATCAAATTCATAAGGATGATTCGTCTTCGACAAGATTGTTTATTTCATTCACTTAGAATCGATTGATGGTTCTTACAGGTCCCTAAAAATGTGAAGAGGGAAGAAAGCAGAAGAGAACAGGAGAGACTTGTGTAGAAGGAAAGAAAGGAGAGTAGATCTGGTCCACTCACAGACTGTGTTGCTGTTATGCCCAACTACGAGTATAGCGTTGTTAATAGTTGCCGTACAACTAATGAAACAACAATAAAATTTGAGTGAAAGAGAGTTGTCTTCCTAATTTATTCGAACTTGTAGCGAGGGATAACAATGTCTCCTGTTAAGGGCTCAGGTGTGTCGTTCCCGAACTAGGATACCAGGAGGAAAGAAAGAGGTAAGATAAAGTGGAACTGAAAGTAATAAATGGCAAAATAATCAAAATGGAATTAAATGAAAGAGGAAATCAATAAATAAATATAGAGGCTAAGGGTATAGCCAAACAGGAAGAAGGAAGGGTAAAACGCAATAAGAGTAAGTGCGATTCTGAATAGAATCTATTAGTAAGGGTTATAAATCAGTTAGGTAGAATAAGTTTACTTAAACTTTCAAAGTTCAAGGCTCATTCTTACCTACAATGATTAACTGTTAGGCGTAAAAGAATACTAGAAATAATGATCATATGAAATGACCTGATGAGGAAATCTGAATGCTTCCAAATAAATTTAATGTTTGAATTAAATTTGAATTTGGCACAATTAATAATTGTGGAGCAGTATTTCCATTTCTAGTAAAATGCAAATAAGTAGTAAAAAGTGAGAAATTGGAGAAATAAGAAATAGAAAGAGACCAACTGGTGTATTAGTTAAGATGTTCAAAGGGTTAAATCACTTTAGCTTTAACCAAACACACTGTATACAACCACTAGATGTTAATGCTAACTGCTAACCTTTGAGGCTAATCTTTAGCATAGATTTCAATGTAAACACAACAGTTTCGTTAGCTTAGCAACGCCGTAGAGTTTGTTTACGTATGACGTCGACGTGCTGCGCGTGCGCAGTTCAGAGTTGCTCCGGAAGTAGGTTAAGACTTCCGAGTCACGATCGTAACTATGGCGACCAAACAAACTTTAGTGGACTAAGCACATGAATGTTGCATTGCAAGTACAGTTAAGCATGTTAAATGAAATGTCGGCGCATTTCAACACTGTACAAATAACACCACTTTTAGTTGGTTTTGCGATGTGGCGCTTTAACTCTTAGTTCGTTTAGAGTTAGATTTGAAATGTATTCAAATACAGCTTGGCGCTACAATAGGGGAAACAAGGATATCGATCTCGGCGGATCGTAAATCTACGTGTCAATTTCTCTGGGCACGTAAACACAACACAACAGGGTTTCTTCGCTGTTGGTTCAAAGTTAACTTTACTTGATCAAGCTTTTAAAACACTCCCATTCAGATCACACACGTAGTGTAACACGAGATATGTATCTTAAATTCACTTAGTGAACAGACACAAACAGGCAAGCATTATTTCTAATGTTTAACCCAGGGAGTCGAATAGCATAGTTGAATTGGCAATGGAACACGCACTGACAATCAATCTATGAACAATAAGGCCTTAGAAATAGATTGAGGAACACGCTCAAACTATTTTTATCCGTCGATTTATTTCCCTTTGAATTACTGCAGTTTAGCTCTATTCAGCTAACGGTGACTGAGATTCCCTGGTCGGGAGTATAGCTATTGAATGACACTGGAACACGCAATGACATCAATTCAGCTATAAACAAGGCATTACAGAAAATGAGGAACACTCTCAATTTCGACCTTATTGTACGATCTCAGATCTTACCTTTGAATTCATTTACTACAGTCTATAAGAGAGGCGCGAACTCGAGTTGCAGCCTTCTCTGCGCGCATGCATTCAAGCGTTCAGTCATTCAAGCGGCCGCGCGCTGCTTACGTCACACACACGTATCGACTCAGAAGTTTCTCATCTTTCATCCGCAGCAATAGAAAAGATGAAATAACTTGGTTTATGCCTAAAAATTAGATTAAACTGCCCGCATTCTCCACCATTATACTGTAGGGGATCTATAGAAGTCAATTTTGCTCAAAGGGAATCATTTAAGATTGAACAGAATCTCCGTTTTACAGCGGATCAATGAATCGGTCAGTGATTCATTGAGCGAGCCGTATAACATCAACTCTACTGGATACTAATATCCAAAATATAGTGAAAACACTATTTCTTAGCACGGTAACAAGGTCGGCAGTTTAAGACATTAATTTATAAGCACAAAACACAAGATACTTCTCTTTTCAATATGAATAAGAATTTATTGGATAAACCTAAGACATATAAACTAATCTAACACATAGATGCGCATTCACACATTCATACAAGTTGCAGAAAGAGAGAGAGATGAGGAAAGAATGAGTTCAGAAGAGTGAAAATATGAATCCCAAGTTTATAGCATAAGTATATGCAATTGCTTAGACCTGAACAACCATCAATCATTTAATTAACCCTCGCGTTGAGTTTCTTAATGAGGTTATTAAACTTTATATTAAATGCACCAGTTCAGCTAGAATCTGGAGGTTGTACTTGCGTTGCCTTTGTGTTAAGGGGTTTCCTTTGATGACGTCGTTGCAGAAAGGGGTTCCCCAAGGTTGCTGATTGGTTGGAAGTCCGTGGTCATTGGAAGTGATGTCTTGGGCGTTGGCTGGAGGATGGAGTTGTGTACGCTGGTTGAAGTTTTGAGGCGGGCACGAAGTCTGAGACACGGCTTAGCGGCAAAACTTAACTTAGAACACGAAACTCTCAACGGAAAGAAAAGATTAAAGTAAAAGAAAGAAATGTGACGGTCTCCTCATGTTTTCACTAGAGGAGTGGCTGGCGTGCAAGCCAGGAAACGTTCAAAGAACGCAAAAAGCATGGCGAAGACCAATAGCTAAAAGCTAAAAGCTAAAAGCAACGGCTAAAAGCATGGCTAGGAGCGATGGAAATAGCAAAAAGCCCAAACTAAAAGCAAATTTGATGGTGTCCTGTGGTTTTAAACTCAGCTTTGGACACATCCCAAAATGGTGTCTTGACCAATTAGATGTTGTCTTAACTCGGGATATTGCTATGTTTCTCCTCCCAAAACATAAATCAGCACGTTATCTTATCAGTCACATGGTCAGAATTTTCCCGCTCTTGCAGAGTATAATTTGGCCATGATTCCTATAACATGAATACAACGCATTTGACAATGAATTGATTGGTGGAAACATTCAAAGCATGAATTTTCAAACTCATACATACCAAACATGAATATAAACCCTTAAGCTATTCAATAGTTATTAAAAAGGACATACACAACGAGTGATTAGAACATAATAGACAAATGTGTGGGTGACATACATAGTAGGGAGTTATTCAATGGTCTGATGTTCATTCATAAGTCCTTTTAAGCATCATTTTGGTGCATATTTAGGTAAAATGGACAGTCTCTGCCATTCTGTGAACTAAGGGCATGTTCCAAGGAACAAAGGAATTTAGAAGGAACTTAGTCTGGTTCTTGTCTTGGGTGGGGGAGCACCACCCAACAAAGTTTCCTCATGTGATGGTCCTGATGTGCTGCATCTTTGACCATTAATCTTGGGTTTCTCGCCCCAATATTGACAATCTCCTTCCTGAATTGGGATTATCAATAATTGTGTTCTTCTTGTTTTAATGTTGCAAGTTGTTCAAAGCTGTGAAAGTTGGTTGGTTAGGCTTACTTCTGGCTGGCTGGCGCCAGGGTTTCCTGGACAGATTTATGGCGTGGTCCTGGCCCCTTTGTGGAATTTGGCTCTTTGGTTTCAACCAAATGTTCTGATCGAATCTTCTATTTGTCTGATTCGCACTGATACCCTACAACTGTATCAGAGCTCTGTATGGAACGCCGATCAAATTCCTGAACCAGAACTTACTGTTTGTTAGTAAAATAAAATAAATAGCCCAGAGTTTGTTTAATGTAATAAATCAGACCAGACTATGGAACCTTCTAAGTGGGCCGCAAGATTGTATTTAACCATTATTTAGAGGACATCGGATGCCCATTTTCCAAAAGTTGGTATGATTCTTTAGGATCTTCATGAAATGTTAACACCTTTTTTACCTTGTCAAAAACAGCTCTGTTCACAGTGTTGGTGCATGTCTCTTTAAATGATAATGAGCTACTGCTCACTCTGCCCCTGTTTTTCGAGGAAGAGGAAAGTCGATTTGCAAATAATCATAAAAAATATAAAGTGTGAGATTTACATCTTCTGGAGGTGCAGCTGGATCACAAACAGTGGGTACCAATCCCATCCTTGAGTTTTAACTTTTTAGCAAAACCTGGCTTGAATTGTCCCTCATTCAGAAAGCAGGAGTGAAATGATTTGAGCAGTCATAAACAAATGTAGGTGAATTCTGTGGCGCATTACCATCACAAACAAAACTAATCCCAAAACATGGAAGAGTATTCCGAGCAAAAAGAGAGTGGATGCTGAACACTTGTTATCATCAGTGCAAGTCTGCCTATTACAGAATAACAATCCACTTTAGATCTCAATCTGAAGTTATTACAAACACTTGATAATGATTTTAAGTGTTTATATTTTAAGATGTATTCTTGTAAGCATTATAGATAGTTTGTGTTTCTGGTGTAGAACCAAACTTTATCTCAATGTTGTATATTGAGCAGCGGACAATGTTAAATCCATATACGAGATCCATATTTGAGGAAAAATGCATTGTTGGTTGGTGCCACCTAGTATGCATGTGTGAATTAGCAGAAGGCAATCAATGGTTTTGTGCTCGGTGTAAAAGCACTGTACATTTACTTTTACATCGAACTACAAACACAAACATTGCTTATGAGACATTATTGACGTAACAGCTGTTCAAGCACAGACAAAATGATGGACAGCAAACATCTGGCTGAGGGAGGAAATATGCTAATATTGGACAGTCTGTCAGCAGTCGTGGGCGGGGCCTGAGCAGCATGACATCATACTGCTCAGAAAATCAAAACGGCTTGATAACTGAGACTGTTTAGGATTAAAAAACAGGAGTTAAGGATTTTTATTATTGTAGGGTGGTTATGTCCACACACTGCCAAGACACATTTATATGCAAACTTATAATTTTGCATCCAATGTCCCTTTTAAACTAGGTTTCAAAATAGGCAAAAACAACTAACAATCATGATGTAAGCTAAATTGACATTTCATTTTTTTTAAAGGGGTCATCGGATGCCCATTTTCCACAAGTTGATATGATTCTTTAGGGTCTTAAGGAAAAGTCTATAATATACTTTGGTTAAAAAATTCTTAATGATAGTGTAAAACAACACCCTTTTTACCTTGTCAAAATGAGCTCTGCAAAAATCATCCCATTCTGAGGGATTGTTCCTTTAAATGCAAATGAGCTCTGCTTGCCCCGCCCCTCTCTACTCGCTGTGGAGTGACCGGCTGTTCTGAGAGATTGTTTACTTTAGCCGCATTTAGCGTGTTTAGCCGCAAAACTTGCTAACTTTTAGGAAAGGTGATTGCAGAGATTCATAAAAAAAACCTCATACTCACTTCTGCTGTAAGTGAAGCTGGATCACAAATGATTTGCGCGAACATAGACGCATTTATGTAGATCGGGAGGTGCATTTCCTTCACAAACAAACATAATCCACTGCATCATCAGCGGCTCAGATGTCGGGAGTAAATGACGACCACTATGTTCATTGTTACATCCAGCAACACAACACCTCAATCACTCAATCAGAGATATTCTTGTCTAACTTACATCCCTGCTCCAGCATCAAAACAATGGAGGTCGGACTGTTACAGCTGAGGTAAGACGCTCATGTCAATCAACTATCGTGGGAGCGGCCTCTGTGGGTGTGACGCCACAACGACAGGCATCTGAGAACGGCTCAGTTTGAAAAAGGGGATATTATTTTTACAGATTAATTGTAAACCCCTGCATGGATTTTTATCATTACAGGGTAGATTTTTACATGCACTGCCAACACACATTAATGTTCAAACAACATGGAAAAAGTGAACTTTGTATCTGATGAACCCTTTAACAGAAATAAATTTCTAGAAATTTTGTCAAACTCTATAAAACGTTTATCGGGCAAATTGTGAGTAAACAAAAATTAAAAAGCTGTAACATCAAACTAGAAAAGTCATGTAAAAATTAGCTGATAATTAAAAGTGTGATGAATATTCAGTGATTAATATATAGCCACGACTAGTTTCTGCAAATAAAACATGCAGCTTCGTTCCAAACCTGTAAGACCTTAGTTCATCTTCAGAACACAAATTTGATGAAATCCGAGAGCTTTCTGACCCTGCATAGACAGCAATGCAACTACCATGTTCAAGGCTCAGAAAGGTAGTAAGGACATCGTTAAAATAGTCCATGTGACAGCAGTGGTTCAACCTTAATTTTAGAAGCTACGAAAATACTTTTTCTACACATAGAAAACAAAAACAATAACGTCATTCAACAATTTCTTCTCTTCACAAAAGTACCATGATGCATGCACTTTACACTAAACACTTTAATTCATGTTCTGAAGATGAACAACGGTCTTACAGCTTTGGAACAACATGAAGGTGAGTAATTACAGAAATTCATGACAGAATTTTCATTTTTGAGTGCACTATCTCTTTAAATATTATCTACGGCAAGTCCAAAAGAGACCCACAATGACAGAGAAAACAGGCTTCAAACTGTTTCAAACTGTGGTACTGTATGATTTTCTTTTTACCCTCTTATTTAAGAGACGGGAAGCTAGCGTAACACGGTTTTCCAGCAAATTTCCTAATCTTTATCTCAAAGCTGACAGATATCTTTAAAAATCCCCCACACAATGGCTACTGTCGAGCATGTTGGCAATCCGAACGTACCACCTGCCTCATCTCAGAGTCCCAACCCTGTAATTGTACGTTGATTTGACAGGCAGTTACATTATGATCATATGAAACAGAGCTAATCACCCTTTCCTGTCTCTTTCATCTGCACCAATGAGCTGCTTCCATACGGAATTCAATGACATTTCGCTTCTGCGGCACGGATGAGGAAAGGTCTTCTGTGACCCCCGTTTTTCAGGCCCGCTCAAATGCAAAGCAGGTTATAAAAGAGTCTTAAAAGACGGCAATCATGGGCCCTCAGAAATAAAAGCGATTCTAAACGTCAGCGTGTTCGTTATATTAAGCCCGTCTGCCTTTCTATCTATTCTCCCCAGAAATTTGTAGGCAATTAATTAAATTCCCATGTCCGTGCCTGGCACTCATTAGTCTAATATCGGCTTTCAAGGGAGCACAGAGGCGGCGGTCGCGGTGCCAGGTCACATCACGAGAGACGGCGAACCTCTGCTTCCCGTTCGCCCTCTCCTCCTTTTATTGCCATTCATTTTCCATCAGCAATACGATGCCTGCATTATGCTTGACTGATGTGGGGAGACAGAGCAATTTCCTGAGACACTTAACACCAGGTCACATGGGGTTGAAATACGATAGACAGATACAGCCATTCAGAGGCTGCTACTCGAGATGATGCCAACCCAGATGTTATGTCAATGGCCCAGGGTGAGGAAAACACTTTCTCAGTGCTTCGATTTTCAAGGACGGCGAAATTGCGCCTCGAGTGCGCTTTCAATTTGCCCAAAGGAACGAGGTGAAAGCGAGACCTCGTTCGAGTAGATATTCAAACGCATTCATTCGACTGCCTCGTGGAGGAGCCTAAATATGGAAATTAACTTTGACTGCCAGATGTTTCCTCTGTGTAATAGAAGTCATTACCATCACATTTAGCACTCCGTTTCCAAAGCGCCTCGCATTACGCGGTGAAACGTATTCCTCCGCGAGCTCGGTAACAGTGCATTACGCGCAGATAATGATGACTTTGTTATCCTGTGGTCTGTGAGGTCCATTTCCCAGCTCCCCTAACTACAAATGTCAGCCCCGACAGGCAATTACAGGAGTCCGATTACTCCCTTCTCCGCTATCGCTCTCCAATCTTTGAGACCCCTGGCGTGGTGAAGAGCTGAAGGTAATTTTCCCCTGGGCCTGAAACAAGGCCGTGAACTTGGCTATTAAAGGCCTAACAGGTTTTGTCCGAGCAGTCTGCTGGATGCCTGAGTGACACCCAGTCGATATCCTCCATCCTCTCGGGTCTTCTCAACTGTCAGCGGGCTGAAGGTAGAAAAAATGCTGCACTCAACGGCTGATGGCATGAGAAAATAAGCCATAAAAATGTTTGAAGATATTATTCGTAAGTGTGACTATTTCATAATAGTTTTACAGAGGTTAAAGGTTAGCTGCATTACCTGAATCACTTAAAGTACATGAATGTATGTTGTAGATGTACTTGCACTGCTCAGAAAGTCGATATGATAGCAAGCATCCGCTTTGTTTTTGTCTACCTGAGTGGTGGAAGTTCTTCAGCGGGTTCAGGATGTAAGGAAAGCGCGACAGCTCCACCTGCCGGACACATACAGCAGCGCCGCCAATTTCACTTGTTTACAGAGGATGAAATATCCTTCACTAAACATTTACGTTTTAGGCAATTTATCATGGTAACCATATTTTCAACAGAACATAAAATTGTTTTAAATTTACACTCATTTTTTACTACTGTCAAACATTTTAATCGCAAAATAAATTAGTAAAATAAAACTTTTTCAATCTCTTTTCGGGGGCGTTGTTGCTTTGCAACTATTTTTTTTTAAATTAGATACTTTTATCCAAATAGACAAATTAATTAATGTAAACAGCGATTGTTCTGTAATGTTACATTATTCGGATCAAGTCGTTTTTGTTCGGGTTGTGTACTACATGCTATATTAACACTATACATTATTAAAAATGCATAATGTGTACACTTTTGGCCCTGTTGATTTAAACTTTCTTTCCACACACATAAGTTTATTGAATTTATCCACTAATATCTATAAATTGATATACAACGTGGTGGAACAGTCATTTTAACAACTTTTTACAACTGTCATGTAATAGGTAATTAAATGAAATGACGGTTACGGAAATATTTTTAAAATAAAATGTCCGACACCTGTACTACTAAGGCTAATTTGCGGCTAAAGCTAGATTTTATATACACACAATTAAATATTTTTTTTGCACATTTTAAATAACCGTACAAATTAGAGTTTGACCGGAAATGACGGACAATAAAAATGTTCTGTTCACAGCGACATTATCTTTTTTTCTTCGTTTTTTTATTACAACACGTTCCATAACTCTTCTCAAGCTCTTCACGATGTAAACTGACTTTTGAAAAGGCTGCACTAGGGCAAAATCTTTGGTTGTGGTGAAAATGACACCACATATCTGACGGACAGTCAAAACCTAAATACATTTTCAGACGATAAATAAAAACATCTTTTGCTTACGCTATTTTTTAAAGTAACGTTATTCCCCCACCCTTATGAAAATGAACCATGGTTTTACTGCAAATAAAACCGAAAAACCATGGTTACTATAGTTAAATCATGGTAACCACAAATTAACCATGGTCTTGCTATGCTAACAGTAGTTTGACCAGGGTAGGCCTATTTGTAGTAAAACTATGGCTATACAAATGGTAATCAAGGCGGCAAAAAACAGTTACCACACTTTTACTATAATAAAACCATGGTTAATTTTCGTAAGGGCATGTTTTAAGACTTGGAAGACTTGATGGTAAGTCAAATCTGTACACATTAAATAGCAAAAATAAATCATGAGATATTATATAAAGTTTCAGTAACACTTTACAATAAGGTGTCATTTGTTAACATTAGTTAATGTAATAACAATGAACAATACATTCATTACACTAATCTTCGCTAATGCTAGTTACAAATACAGTCATTCATTGTTTGTTCAGGTTAGTTTACAGTGCATCAACTAATGTTAGCAAACACAACTTGGGATGTTAATAATGCATTAGTAAATGCTGAAATTAACATTAAGATTAATAAATGCTAATAAAGGGTCTCCCAGCCTGACCAGCTAAGAAAGTGGCCAAAACCCTTCTAAAACCAGCCAACCAGCTTAGGCTGATTTTAGCTGTTTTTTTTTCAGCAGGGACATAGCAGTATTTTTCATTTAACTAATGTTAAGTAATTGTAAAGTGTTACCAAAGTTTCTAATTGTAATGCAACCTCAAGGCATAAAGAGAAAAAAAAAACAACTTAAAATTGGTTAGTTTTAATAAAAATCAAGCCTTGGGACATAAGTGCCTTTAGTTAAAATAAAAAAAAATACATGTAATTCATATAATGCCTTTAATTTTATGCACATCTCACTGCCTGTAGGAATTTCACGTCTTTCAAATGAGCAATTTCCAAGTCTGAATGCAGAAGAAAATGAAAATATTTTGACACTATAGACGAAAGTGCTTTTTCAGCAGTAGCACATACGACTGGTACATGACTCTGAGAGAGGAGAAAAAATAATTATAAATCCCCAGGAGCCATAATAACCATCATGCCAAGAACAGTGACAACAATATATAAAGTGATGCAGCGGCCAGGATCTCAATGAACAGTTAAAATACTATTAACGCCACACATTCATATCTCAGCCTCTGGTTCAGCTTCACGAGGAAACGAGCGCATATGCACAGCCGGTCGCCAGGACACGCAAACAGGCCTGATGAGAATAGCACCATGTCATTTCACAGGGATTTGAGCAGAATAAATACACAGCAATTTCTCCCTCGAGGGCTTATCATACCTGGAGAGTATGATGAAACCTCCTGCAATACGGTGTCGCGTTTTTTCCCTAGAAACCCAAGATATTTGTTCAATATCAAGCAGGATGTGCAATGACGACCACGGGCTTCAGGTTTTACACACTTTATTCCTAAAACATCGGCTGCACCATCCATAGCGGCACACGATTGTATGTACACATTTATATACACACACAATTCTCTAAATCTGTGATATAAAATATATAATCCGACAATGTACCTCTTGTCCTCTTATTTGAACACATTAAATTGCTGTACAGGAATTCTGTAGCTACAGCCTATCTTAAAGTCCCCACCACACAAAGGTAAGAACGTGAGCTCCTGTATACTTCATCTGTACACTGTGACAGTAAAAATTGTGGAGAAAATATTTCTCTAAATATTCCTCTAAAAGCAACCTACAGCAAATTCACTTGTCGGTTCTGTAATTAAGACAATTACATACATGACAAACCATTTTCAATTCATTTAGGAAGGCAATATGCAGCTTCCAGTCTTTATATAATATAAAAGATTAAGAAATTACACATTTAAAAACGTACAATAAATAAGATATATGCAGGCATTTCAACTGGATAAAACCTGACCCGAACTGCACTTTCAGGCCATCATCGGGACTCGAGTTCATTGAGATGGACTAGTTCCTTTCCCTCCAGTTGTCGTGAGATGGACACTTGGCATAAACTGGGCAGCCTGGCATTGCCGTAAGTGCGCTGTCTGATTGAAGTGGGTTTGCCCAGCCGTGCCCACGGCGGCAGTGCAGTGATGCTGTGTCTCTGCGGGGTCTGTCGTGAGAAATCGTGGCGACGCTTGCGCAGATCCCCTCGTTTGTTAGAGCATGTTCATTATGAAGTTGTACATTTGGTTGAGCACAACAAAGTGCACGGGCAGACAAGAGCGCCGGTCCTGAGTCGCTGGGTCACAGGTCAGCCATGACAGGGCGTTGTACTGTTCCAGCACAAATCTGCAAATACAACAAATGTGGGAGAAATCCTTTAGCATTATGGATAGTTCATCTAAAAATGAAAATTATTTCATATATTACGCAACCTAATGTCACTCCAAACGCATAAGACTTGCATTCATTTTCAAAACACACTCAAAAAATATTTAAGCCTAAATTCAAGATTTATGTGTTTGAACTGTGTATAAAATTCCATCCATTTGGATTGCACATTCATCAGTCATACATAAATGAAATGGGTAAGAATTCTGTTCAAACAAACAAAGATTTTAAATGTTTTTAAATAAGTTCTTTCTGCTCATCAAGACTGCATTTATTTCATCAAAAATACAGAAAAAAACAGTAATGTTGTGAAATATTTTTGCAATTTAAAATACTGGTTTTCTATTTTAATTCACTTTAAAATACAATTTATTCCCATAACCAGAAATTAATACTTTTATTCAACAAAGAAGTGTTAAATTGATAAAAAGTGATAGTAAAGACTTATACGGTTAGACAAAGGTTTCTGTTTGTAATAAATGCTGTTCTTTAACTTTTTATTCATCAAAGAATCCTAAAAAAAAAGTATCACAGGTTCCAAAAAAATATTAAGCAGCACAACCGTTTTTAACATTGATAATAAATTAACATATTAGAATGATTTCTAAAGGATTATGTGATACTAAAGACTGGATTATGAAAAAAAAAAAACTGTACTCAATTCTACTCATCCCAAACTTTTGAACAAAAACACGTAAAATGAAATTCCAGGATGTTCAAGGACTTTAAAAACTACTTTTTGGATTTTCAAGGACTTCAGTTACGTCTTCTCTTTCAAATTTTTTCTCTCTTTCAAAATTCCATTTTTTGTTTTATTTTTGTAACTGTACTGCCTTAATGGTTTGATAAAGGATAAAAAAAAGGATTTGATCTGAAACAAATGATTCATATGCGCTCCATAGTCTCGAACTGAATCAAATGATTCGTGAACCCGCGCCGAAGTCCTGATCTTAACTGGAGCTTTGCGTATTACTTCAAATCATGCAAATCATGTATCGTGAATGGCTCTTTTCATTTGATCTGGTTTTTGCCAGTGAATCGCTTGAAATGAACAATCATGAGTTTGAATCAATCAGAGCGGTTCCAGCATAAATTATTAATTTGGTTAGTCTGTTTCTCTTTTTGCATCTTCAGCCAAGTTTACATGACATTGTCAGTACTTAGCTCACTAGTTTTCTGACATTAACTGAAATAACCAAAAATTATGTTTTTTGAATTGTGAACTTTGCATGAAAAGATGTGCTTACTGACAAAATGAAACACTTATTTCATAGATACATTGTCCTTTCAAGCACTTCAGGCACTTGTACGAACCCCGTGTATAATATTTTACATATAATGCAGTTATATTAACAAATATCCTCAGAAGACTTGCTTGATCCTTAAGGATTTCTTTAACCATGTCTTTATAAACATTTATGAGCATCAACATTTTGGTGGAATGAACTTTTAATTGTGGTAAGGATTTTGTAAGTTTCCTTAAAAATATCTGATGATGGCGAGAAAATGTTCACTGTGGGGTGAACTATTCCTCTAAATAAAAAGCGTTTAATGTGAAAGACTTTAAAAAGAGACTCTCCTTAAAGTCATTTATTCTTAAATCAAATCCAATCTTGAAAGTTTCATAAATCAGTTGCTCTCCTCCTAACATGGAATTACACAAGCTCCAACAAGAATGAAATGGCATCAACGAGGATTACACCGTGTGGGATAATTTCACAAATTTACAGAAATGTATAAGAAACATGGGATATAGGGAAGAGTGGCTATAAGAGGTCCAAGCTGATACCTGAGCACATCTGAGGTATGGCTGGAGTCCAGAGGGTGAGAGTGTTTACTGTGCAGCAACACATCTGACTGCACTGACGAAACATTAAGGTGCAGAGAAGCCTGACAGGAAGACAGAAACATTAATTATATGACACCTCTGTGGCTGTTAAATAGATTAGATTGTGAAACATGATTCAGACAATAAAGCTGTAATGCATCTCTGAAGCAAAAAGATTATTACGTTTACTGAACCACTTACCTTCAGGAAGAGAGGACATTGGTTCTTTGCCTGTGGACACGAGGACCAGAACCAGTCAGGCAGTGGGCCGGCTTTAGCCGTGGACACGAAGTAACCCAGAGCCATGGGCTGCTGGAGGATGTTGGGAGACTCGTCGTGAGACTCCATCCTGTCTGTGCTCTGGCCCTGAGGACGCAGAGAGAGGGTGAATTCAGAGCTTTCAGAAATGACTTCAGCTGATTTTATGTGTGAAATTCTTTAGAAGGACAGAGCAAATCAGTTTACCTTGCTGCCGTCTCCTCCGTGGTGGTAATGCGATCCAGGGGACTGTACTGGGGAGGTGGTGGGAGAGTTGGGTATGATGTTAATGAGATCAGGATCTACCAGGTCATTCTCTGACAGCAGGTCCAAGATCCCATCCATACCGCCCATTCCGTCATTGACATCTGCAAACACAATAAAAACTTACATTAGCCCGCTATAAACCAGTGTTAATTTCTTCACAGTGACATTTTTTCACAGACGAAGACAAGACGATAACGAAACGAAACTCGTTTTTGGATAACAAAAACTATGACGGATATCTACTGGCATTTTTGTTAACGAATAAAAACGAGACAAAAATGTTAGGGAGGGATGATTTGGGAAGAGATTAATTGAGAACAAATCTGCTACGTGGTTCGACGAGGTTAGACGCATATATTTGAACTGTATCATAGCCTACTGATCCACCAGGGATATAAGCAGGCATACTTTTGTTGCACGTCTTATAAAACGTTCAAAAATGTCAATAAGTAAGAGAACAGCAGACATATGGACACATTTGACAATGCAAGAGAAGTCAATTCAGTCATTTTTTTTTTTAAGAGCACACACCATAGCAGCGCCTCTTACACAGAACACGAGTACACATAATATGATGGCGAATTGTCCGTTTTGACGAGTATTCATGTAAACAGTTACGTCTTATGTGAACGTAAACAGTTAGGAGAATATCAGACGTGTATCAGTACGCTGCAATCGTGTATCCAGTTTTAACCCTTTTATACACGTTTAAAATATTCTAGCTGAGCCCCCAGGGTGTTTTTTTAGGCGACTGTTATTTTAGAATGTATCGCCTTATTGTTTCTATGGCGACGCCTCATGTTTGTCACGTCACACGTCGCAGCCTCAACAGAGCTGTATGACACATATATATCTTTTAAATTGTTTTTCCTTTTTTATTATTAATATTCACAATAGTGGTCACTGTATTATGAAACATCTGATATTCAGATTCTGAAATATGTGCAAATAAGTGTATTCGGATGTTTAAACACTTTTATGAGCGTGTTAGTTGATCTATGCTGAGTGATGGGCACCGCCATGTTAGTTCGCGCTGAATCCGAGCTGTGGGATTTACAAGACGCAAATTAATCCTCTCCTCCCGAAAAACATTAAAGTCTCCGGTGAGCTGGGAGAAGAGCAGAATAAACTTTATAGTTACCTACACAATGTGTATATGATATCAATAAAACATGTCGTCAGACAACATTTGTAAGGATCATTATTGCCGCTTCCATAGACATCGGCATGTATTTTGCAAACTATAAATGCATCATTTTACTAGTTCTTATGTGTATTTAAATGTTTGGAACCAAAAATAAGCATAAGCATTTTATTGTTGAAAACACTGAATAGTTGCGATAATATGAGAAGCGCTCAGCGCTTCCAATCTGGCTCTGCGCCAGCCAAAGCAGATTTGAATTCAGCAGTTGATCACGTGATGCGCTGAACGTTCGAATCACACCGGTGTGATCATACACGTTAAAGGGTTAAAGGGACAGCAGCCTAATTTAGTTGCTATTGTCTGTGGGATTGATATCAAGTAACAAAAGACAGAGAAAATCACTGACTGCTCTTGACTGAATCACTTTAGTAGCCCTAATAAAGATTCATCTAAATGTATTTATATAAATAAATATGTCTGCTTGAAAGAATGAAGAATGTGGTAAACAAGTTGTTATAAAGAATGCAGAACTAGCCTATATAACCATTGGCATTTCATTAAATAGAAGACCATGTTCTTATTTCTTTATGAGAAGTGGTTTAATTTTATTTTAATATAAAGCCATGTTGTGTGTCACAGCAGTTGAGGCTGTGTATTTTATGATAAAACATTAATATCAAACCTATACAATGAGTTGTCATTTTAGAGAATTATTTACTAAATGCATTACACTGTAACTAAACCCATTAGGTTTTAGCCGAGTAAATTTAACGTATAGTCAACTAAAACTAGACTAAAACAATTCAAATGACTAAAATATGACTAAAACTAAATGGCATTTTAGTCAAGACTAAGACTAAATCAAAAATTGCTGTCAAAATTAACACTGCTATAAACACAGTAAGTGGAAGTGAAAGTTGTGAAAGTGTCTGACCATTGATGGGATTGAAGGCCTGGAGGCCGGCGGAAGTTGGGAACACGAGGATGTGAGTGCAGGAGGTGTCCTGAGGAGTGTTTAACTGCGACTGCATGTTCAGGGTCGTGCTGCGGCCAAACACGGAGCCCGTGGACACGGAGTCTATGGAGAGACAGAGAAAGGAGGAAAATCATGAACTTTCATCAAAAATTCAAAAGGACACAGCTAAACGCCAAACAAGCTCTCTGTGTGAAAGCGCCACGTTAATTACCTGGCATGATGACAAAGGAAGCCTGTGGTTCCAGGGCGACTAGACAGGTACTGAGGATGCTGGGACTGTCCGCGGCAGAGATGCCGCACATCCTGCACATTTCCTTCAGGCGTCTGCCGAGAGACTGCAAGTTTCGTCGACTCAACATAATACTCCAATCTGATTGGAGCAAAAACAGCAGTTAGATCAATAGCAAAGAGCACATGATGCCAAACGCTCTGCATAATTCCAAAACCTACCACGTAGCTCCCCGTGACCTATCCTTCCGAGTCGGCCAATCACAATGCGCCAAGGAAGTGAGGTCATCTGTACGAGACCCAGGCACCATTCCCAAAGCTTCTGAAGGCCTTGGCGTCGCGCAGAGCCCTTTTTCCTCCGAGCTCTGTGAAAACGCACAAACACAACAGTCACAAACAGAGGCCTGGGGTTGAGTAAACTAAGCCAATCAACGATCAACTCTCGAGCGCTCACCGGTTGGGTACGTCGATGCTGATGACGCAGGTTTCCAGCAGCTCTCCGTACTGGTCTGTGCATGAAGCCAGGAGCCACCTCTGGTCATGTGACAGGCAGTAGGCCACAAACAGCACGTTGTATTTCTGGGCAGCCTCTCCAAAAGTCTCACCCAGCTCTGTCTGCTTGTCCTTCACTGGTGCCAGGACGAACGGCGGTGCGTAGAGATGTAAACACTCTGGTCTCTGAGGAGGGCAAGGACCAAGAGGTCAATATTATGATTCATACACAGTCCTATTTTTCAATATTCAGGTTGAATTTCTGCCTTCACTTGATGCCCACAGTCCCCAAAATAAGATGATCCCTTTGTGAAAGGCCCCATTTCAAAAACTAAAGGCAGCTATACACTACTGGTTACAAGCTCAAGAAACATCTATTACTACTATCAATGTTAAAACGTTTTTCTCAGAATTGTAAGATAAAAACGTTATTCTGACTTTATAACTCACAATTGTGAATTGATATTATGCAATTCTGAGAAAAAAAAAAGTAATAATTGTGAGTTTCTCTTGCAATTCACTGTATAACTCAAAATTCTCAGAAAAAAAGTAAACATTACTGAGAAAAAAAACCCCTCAAAATTGTAAGAAAAAAGAAGATATAAACTCAGAAATGAGAAAAATCAGAATTTCTTGTTTTTATCTCGCTACTCTGACTTTTTACCTTGCAATTGTGAATTTATATCATGCAATTCTGAGAAAAAAAAAAAGTAATAATTGCAAGTTTATGTCACACAGTTTGGCTACATAATTCATAATTGTGAATTTACATCTCAATTCTGAGAAAAAACTTAATTGTCAAAAAAAAATGGCAGAATTAGGAGATTTCAGAGCATTCTGAAAAAAAAAAGTTTATAAAATTTTTTTTATTGTGTTTTTGATCTAATTTTTCGTATTTGAGTGCTAAGTCTAAAAAACTTTTCAAAAACATTTAAAAAAATCTTGTATATATATATATTATTAATATATATATTATTTTTTTTGTACATAAAAATGCATTTATATTAAGACAAATATATATATATATATATATATATATATATATATATATATTAAATATATTTATTTATATAAAAATAATAACTATATATCAACAAAACAAATTGATGAATAAATGAATCTATTATTAATAGTAATATTTTCCCCTGAACTTCTCATTTACAGAAATAATGAAAGAAACAAAAATACAAAAACTGGGTAAATGTGTATTGAAACCTATTTAATTCGAAATTCGAAACCTTTATGGGTACACTTTTAATTATCAGCAGTACCTCTTTGCTCTGTAGTGCAGTGTCGATGGCCAGGCCGCCTGCCAAGCGCTGACCTGGTGGGAGGGCTGGCATCTCGCCCGCACTGTGTAGGCAACCGAGAAAGCCGACTCCCAAGCGCATATACATGCCCCACCCAGACCGCTGCAGTACCTCGACTGGGGTATAACCCAAGAACAAAACACAGGATGTTTAGAAAAAAGCAACGTGGCATTACAATCAGACAGCACGGATCAGATGGATTCTTACTTGGACATATACAGCATTCCTGATGTGAGGAGGAAGAAACTGAAGCATCTCTAGATAACAGCGAAGAAGAGCCATCGTCCATAGGCTAGAATCGCCATCTTGGGCTGTCTCCTCATAGCTGAACGGATTTACAATGTAGATGACTATAGCGGGAGGATAGGTGACGGCATGGGAGTCGCCATCAGTCGGCACTCCCACCTTCTCTCTCTCCATTGTGCTGTGACACAGATAAATCACAGATCAGACAGGGTTTCTGCAAGTTTTATGAGGGTAAATTGAAGACTTTTTAAAGACCTTTTTAAGACCAACTAAAGAAAATTTAAGGGAAAAAAAATAAATTGAAGGAAAAATACAGCAATATTTTCCCCAAGTATAGTTTTACTTTCACTTTCAAATCAGCAGCAATTCAACGACTAGCAATTGTTTGTTTTTAGTTGGTTTGCATTTTCCCTCTTTTCCTTGGTAAAAGTGCCGCACACATTTTACTTTCACTTTCAAATTAGTGGCAATTCGGAGTCAAGCAGTTGTTTGTTTTTAGTTCATTTGAGTTTTCCCTCTTTTCTTCACTTTCGTTCATTTTTAAGTAGCTTGTAAAAGCGTCCTATGCATTATACTTTCACTTTTAAATTAGCGGCATTAACGTAATGTAACAATCTTTTATTAACAAAACGAATAATACTACACCACGTTATATGCCTAATATAAAATAATAACTTACACAAAGTTTAAACAGGTATACAAAACTGAAAAGCAGTAAACACCATGTAACCAAATATGAATAAGAAAGCTTGGAAGCACGGCATACACCCTGATGTTGCCTAATTTAAAAAAAAAACAAAAAAAAAAAAAACATAAACACATTTTAAATAAATAAAAATTAGCAAACACTGTGGAACCAAATAAATATGTAACTTCCACTATCACCTTAGATAAACGCCAGAATTCAACAGGCTTTTCAAAATCCTAAATATTTTTAAAACTGGCGCTTCTGCATTTTATTTTTGAAACTCTTCCACCATAGTCTTATCTTTCTCACCTCTCTCTTCTTGTCAGTCATTCGGTGCGTTCAGTTTTAATTGTATTGTCTGTTCTCTAACTGAACTAAATGATTTTTACTACTATAAAAAAAATCTAAACAACAAGTTCTTCTTCAGGTAACTGGGAGATGAAGCAGCACATAATGCAATCTACCGTGTATTGTTTAATAAATATTGAGCAACCTCAGCCGTGTTGCACAGAAATTAGGCTTTCGCTTCACTTTAATTTAAACCACGAGAAAATAATCCCTCACAAAAATTAATGCCATGACTAGTGTTGTCAAAAATATCGATATTTCGATAAATATCGATACTGAAATATCTGAAGGGTACCAATACTAATTTCCCGAAGTATCGATATACCGATACTAGCCAAGCTGTCACTTTCATTTCTCTCCAAAGGCGCGTTGACAAACACCACACATGACAGCAGTGCCTGTCTCGTCTTATTCGCTCTTGGTTAAATAGCGTAAGGGGCCGTTCACATATCGCGCCCAAAAACGCGTGGAAAACGCTAGGCGCACCAATTTCTCCTTCTTTCCAAAGCACTCTGTAGCTTGCGCTTCCGTGGCGTCTGCCGTTGCTAAGCAACCATGACCCGCACTCTCAGTGAAGATGCGGAAGTTTCAAAGGACAAACGGATTTATAACACTAAACTTGTGCTTATTTAACTTTATTCAAAAAATTATTACTTAAATTCTGCAATTTGTCTTGATGTCGATCCAGTGAGCAACTGAGCATTTGTTCGCGTGTGATGCACGTTTGCATGCGTGGATCGGTGATTATCTGTGAGTCCGGCATTAAAATCTGTTCATCAAATAATTTTAATGTATTAACCAGCATTTATGAACGATGAGCAATGCATTAGTTACTGTATATTTTAATCTTTGATAACGGTAGGTAATAAAAAGACAACGGATCATGTTAGCTCTGGTCCAATGAAAAAATATTAACAGATAGAACTTTGGATTTTAATTAGTTCATGTATTAGTAAATGTTAGTTTAAATTAACTTTTAACTAAGATTAATAAATGTTTTGGAAGTATTTTTCATTGTTCATTCATGTTAACTAATGTTAACAAATATCTATTACCATTAGCTTAAGTTCTAAGATTAGTTAGTTCAGTTCATTTTAAAAGTGTGGTCTAAAAACAAAACAAAACAAAAAAGTTTATTAAAGTTTGGCACCAGAAAGAAGATAAGACTCGACCTGCAACAAAAACAACACGCTCACAACCTACACTACCAGCTGTATTTGAACAGCAAAGAAAGTATGAAGCAAACTCAAATGAAGCTAAGAAGCTGAACAGGGCTGTAGCAGTGTAGTACCTCAAAACATTTTGTTCATGTAAAATATACCTCAATGTCATGTTCTAGATTTGTTACCCCCTTAATATTGTGGCAGTTTTCGTGGTATTGAAAATGGTATCGAATATCGATATTTTTCAAGGTATCGTATCGAAGTTAGAAATTCCAGTATCGTGACAACACTAGCCATGACCATATGAATTTAAGACTTGCTGCTCTGATTTAAGACCTTTTCAAGGCCTTAATTCACAGAAAAGCGATTTAAGACTTTTTAAGACTTTAAGACCCACGTAAACCTTGTCAGAGATCACATCTGAAAAAGTTAGTAACAAAACTGTTTGGATATGAAAGGTGGTACCTCTCTGCAGGCTCAGCCTGGACCTGAGGTTGGCTGGTGGCCGAGGTGCCGTCCCCCACTGTCCCTGCACTCTGACCACCGCTTTGCTGGCTGGACTGCAAGCCCCCGAAAGGAGGAAGTGAATTGGGCTTGGAAGACGGCATGGTGCCTATGCCCTGAGAGCAGGCGGAAGAGGAAGTGGTGCTGGATGTTGTGGTGGTGGCAGTAGTGGTGTTAGTGTTGGAGGTGCTGTTGCTGGATGGGGTGGCGTTTTGAGTGGATGTTACAGGGCTGCCAGAGCTGGAAGATTGTGTAGAGCTGGGTGGGTTTCGCTGGGAAAGCAGTGAGCTGTCCAAAGACTGGGATGCCAGAATGGACGCTGAAGAGATAAGAAATATTAAACACTGTTGCAATTAACTTCGAAAAAATTCTCTTGATTCTGCACATACCCAAGTCTTGACAGCACACTTGTGCGTAGAGTTTGAGCTTGTTAAATGCCTCGCTGCTGCTGTTGATGGTTTTTGGGAGCCAGTCAGTGAGAGTCTGCTCCGTGAGAGGTTTGGATCCAGCATCGTTCACCGTCACAATGCCATCGGCGTGAGACTTGGCGATGGGCCTGTGCTGACCGAGCCGACAGGACTGCCGTACAATAATAAAATCACGTCAAGTCAACTGTACAGACCAATTATAAGTTTGCAAACATTCAGGAGGCGCGTGCATCATGGTTGCAGAAAAACCTGGAGAGATAGCTTTTACAGCTACAGAATTACACAGATTCGGTACAAAATGGTTAAATTTAAAAAGATTATAGTATGTACGCACATCCATAGTATGTTTAGATTCAAATGGCGTCTTTGACGACAGTACTCTATAAAAATTATTTGTCTTTTTCCATCTATTCCATGGATTTTATCCATTTACCTCCACTGGTTACCAGGGTTTTTCTGCAACCACTATTCACGCGCAGCTGCAACTGACGTCTACTCCAAAATGGTCTATAGTGCTTTTCACAATACAAAGTTTCAAATCAGCTTTACAGAAAACAATATTCACCAAATAAACATACAAATCACATCCTAAGTTCATTAGCACGTTCTAACCTCATATACCGCCGTCAAGTCTCGGAAGAAAATCTTAGCTCCATTAATCAGGGCTTCGTTGTCGGGACACACCACCATGTATCCGATATCCCGCTGGGAGCTGTAGGGGTCCAGCAGAAGCTTCTCCCAGTATGGCAGAGCAAAAGGAGACAGCACCACGAAGTCATACTCGTAACCCACCAGTAAGGTGGGGATGGGGAGAGGCTCTGGAGATTCATCTGTGCCTGAAAGAAAAAGAGTTGTGTAAATACGCCTGTATCATTTATAAACGACGCAGAGGATGGTGTCTATTGAGTTACGCCTACCGTACGATCCCCTGCCAGCCATCTTGTGGAACTGCTGCCAGGTGAGGGGGCCCTGGACTCCCCAAGAGCGCACAGACCTCTTCTTCTGGATGGTGTCCTGCAGGACAGGCTGCAGCGACAGCAGCATCCTCAGCACATCCTGGGAGAACAGCATGCTCATATCGAAAGCTGCAAGAACAGAAAGAGTAGTGTTTTACTTCAAACAGATTTACTGCTAAACACTTTTAGGTTAGGAAAGCCATTTTGTAGGTTACTTGCAGAATTTGCTACAAGTCTGCATGAAATAAAAATTCACAATATCTACTTTAAACGCATGTTGATCTTATTGTGAACAAATAGTCATAACTGGATCACTCTGTTGACACATACTGGATGATCATTTCACCTCTTTCTTACAATCGACTTCCAATCTCTCATTCTGTTCTGCCTACAATTAATAACTGGTCAACTGAACCAAATCCTGATTTGTGTCATTCAGCTGTACGTCACAAATGACGCTAAATGATCTGTTGCTACTTCAAATTCTTAGTGACTTTAAGCTGGTCTTTGAGATCGATTTGGAATCAAACAACATCTCGAAGACAAATCGAAATTAATTTATTTACTTTAACATGTTCCTGGACTTAAAGGGGTAGTTCACCCAAAAGTGAAAATTCTGTCATTAATTACTCACCTTCATGTTGTTCCAAACCCGTAAGACCCATAAGTTCTTTGGAAGACAAATTAATATATTTTTGAGTTCAAAATGTTTTATAAAATATATATTTTCTATATAAAAAATTGCTCATTAATGACTTTCATAAACTTAAACCTCCATATTTTTTTTAATCTGCCAAGAGTCTTCTTTAAAATAAGACCAAACTAAAGTCTGTACTCCCATCTTCAAATTTTTATGACAGTTTTTTGACATGGACATTTTTGTCCTCTATGAACATATGTATAACTTTTTTAAATTGACATTTAAGGGTTAAGATAGTCCATGTGACATCAGTGGTTCAACCTTAATTTTGTGAAGTTATGAGAATATTTTTCTTGCACAAAGAAAATAAAAATAATTACTTTATACAGCAATTTCTACTCTTCTACGTCAGAATGCCAACCCCTGCATCAGCATCATCACACGCATACACTGTGATACTCTCATGAATGCAAGTAGAAGAGAAGAAATTGTTGAATAAAGTCACTACTTTTATTTTTTTCACAAACAAAAAGTATTCTTGTAGCTTCATAAAATTAAGGAACCACTGATGTCTCATGGACTAACAATGTCCTTACTACCTATCTGGGCCTTGAACGCTGTAGTTGCGTTGCTATCTATGCAGGGTCAGAAAGCTGACAGATTTCATCAAAAATATATTAATTTGTGTTCTCAAGATGAACAAAGGTCTCACAGGTTTGGAAAGACATTAAATGACAGAATTTTTATTTTTGGGAGAACAGCTACTGAATGAATACATTTAAGTTAACATCTTGATTTTATGCATTAAGCATTCTAAATTCATATTAGAGTTCAATTATTTTAATATATTGATATTGTATTCATTGAAATTCCTAGCTTTTTGTTTTTGAACTACTGGTGAAAACCTTCCACTGAATGAGCAGTGTAAAAATGAAAGTAAATAAAAAAAAAAAAACAAGAGGACGTCTCACCATTGCATTTGGCCCAGTGATGTAAAGAGGAGCTCTTGACCAGCGTCTCATCGACTTTTCCTCCAGACATGTTGTCCATGAACTGTCTGCCATGTTCCAGAGCCAAGTAGCAGTCGCTGTAATAGTCCCTCTCCTCCAGTCGCATGGGGGACTTGAGACCGGTGCTGGGATGTTCTGGCCTGATGATGGGGGAGAAGGGGTTAGTGCACAGGTCCTGCAGCAGGAGGATTAGATCATCCGGGACTTGCTCTTTAAGGGCCGCCCCTCTGTGAAGGGAGGCTGCGCGTACAGCCTCAAAGTGCTTCTCAGTCTCCCGTCCGGCATCTGAACCCCGTCCCATGATGTCCAGCTCGTCCTCCAGAAAGAGGCCCGCCCCGTTGCCATAGCGGCGGTTCATGACAGCGCTAAAACCGCAGGAGCAGGGTTCCATGCTTGAGTACTGCGAGTCCATGTTGGGATCGCTGATGTAGACGCCCACATCCGCCCCTGTAATGTTCATGTTGCAGACACAGATGCAACAGCTGTCGAAGTTGCAGTCCTTGAAGAGGTTCATGACCGACTCGGAGAGGATGAGGGTGACGTATAGGCTGTGAGCTTCCGGGATGGAGGGCACGGTGGCCGGCTCCACTGAATTTAAAGGTCGGCAGGTGGAGGGCGTTGAGGCGGGAGAATAGAGGTCTGAGTTTTCATATTTTAGTGAGCCCTGGACGCTGGCAGGGCCTCTGGGAGTGCGTGGGGTTCGGGGTGTCCGTGGCGTTGGGGCGGAGATTCGAGGGGTGGCGGGGGAGGGCAGGATGCCAGCGCCGCTGTTGCTGGGTGGGGCGCTGTTAGACATGAAGGTGTTGTGTGTCTGAGGGGTGCAGCTCTGGTCCTGCTCAACTGCACTTCCTACACTAGGGATGTTACTGTTGAAGAAAAGGAGAAAGTGTCACATACAGTGGTGAAACCAACTGGCATTTTCAGATAAACGGAACAAGTATAATTTTTAAGCCTGAAAATTTTTTTTTGGTTTAAAAGGGTGAGAAATTAAAATTCCCTTGATCTTTTGACATATAAGAGGTCACTGTAAAAACATCCTGTAAGTTTCAGAACTCAAAACTTTCTCAATAGTCTAAAAACAACTTAAATTAAAGCCAATCTGCCAAAATGATTGTGGAATGTGCTGCTTTATAACATAATAGTGTGCCTAAATGCAACCTCACTGCCCGTTTAGCCCCGACCACCAATTCACACATGTAGGCTTCATCCAAAAACGTAGGCAGCTGACTTATCAGGCAATACTTTGCATGCAGAATTTTGCACAAAAGCACCTCATGAAACTGATTTCGGACAGGCTTCTGAGGCTGTAATGGTTTAATGATCTACAACAAAGTAGAATCTTGGCTGATGTGGTTTTGGTGATAACTGAACAAATATTTAAATATTAATCTCGCTAGAAATAACCACAAAAGTGCAAAAAGTTAGTCAGAATCACACATTTACACACAAAATGACCACCAAACGAACATTTTCTAGCTCAACCATCATGGAATGGAAGACACAAGATTATGGGATATTAAAGGCAGCGAAGGATACATCTATGCCGACAATATTTACTGACATTTTTCCAACTCATTTTGGCCGATACTGATAAATTTCCTTTTGTTTAGAAACAACACCAAGTCTCTCCTGAGCAGAAATTCTAAGCAAAATATTTCTAATTTCGGTTAGCTTTTAACAAGAACTTATTTGTTAGAATTAAATAAACAATAATGTTCTTTTATAATGACAGTACATTGAAGCTTTAAAAATATCCATAAATAAACTTAATCGCTGTATTTTTTTTTCCAGAAACATTTTAAGATTTAACATTTGTAGATGGTCTAAAACAAAAGAGTTGTAATAATTCTTTTAGAGCTCATATTTGAAAAAAAATATATTACACATTAATAAATGAACACTCTTGTAAATTACTTATTTACAAGAGGCTCTGAAGAGACAAGATGCTGTACAAAATCAGTCTTTGCATTGCCTTCCTTCAGATCCCAACTTTAGGAAAGAAAAGATGAACTTTATTTTTAATGAAGTTCCAGACTCCTCAGTAAAAACTTGGTCCTTTCATTTTACAGCGGATTAATTTACAAACAAGGCACAATTTGATGCAGGACTTTCAGAAAGATTAAAACTAAAAGACAATGTTGTGCCAGCTATATTGAATCTGACAGTAATGTTGCATCACACAAATGTGAGCATGCATTTCTAACATAAATCACAGCAATGTCCATCTGTGAAGGATGCAGGCTGTCAAACACACACAACTGTTAGCCAATCATAGCAGGGGGCGTCTACAATCCGGAAAGCCTATTCAAAAAGAGCATTCTGATGAGAGGGGTCAAAAATCTTGATAAGATTATAAATGAACCTCAGAGAACAGTACAACAAAATCAGGGCTCGAAATTGCGACCGTTTTGGTCGCATATGCTCCCAAAATTTAATCTGCGCGACCTCAAAATATATCTGGAAGCATTGGTGCGAGTGCGATAAATTGTTGCGATGCGACTTGTTTTCATTCCTTTACAAAACTAGGCTAACTACTGCCCAGAGTGCTGTGAGCTGATACAGTGTCAGGATCGCCGTTCTCTCCAACATTACATAACTAATTAAACTTGATCTTTACATTCTTAACCTTAATGCAGATTTTAGATATTAGCCGTCAATCACTCCCTGCCACTGACACTGCGCTGCGCTGAAACTCGGAACAGGCCGTTTTTTCTCTCTCTCAACCAACCTCTGTTCCGGATTTGAACAAACTACATTGAAATCAGAGGTGTGTGATATGACGATTTTTGATTGTGTACAATTTAAATGTCTCCACAATCTGCTTTTGACGAAATATACTATTCGTGCTACAGCGCACATTCTGTCAGACGCAATTCTGGCGCCTCTGTCTCGATATACTGTACAACGCGGCATACATTCACATCAAATGATAACTCAGCTTCAAAATTCCACTCACGCAAGGGCGTAATTTGCACCGGGGACACTTTTCAAATCCCGACTGTGTCCCCCCACTTTCAAATTGTTTTGTTAAATTAATGTTTTGTTATGTAGAATGGACGCTCAGCACCGCCGAGAGTTTCGCGCCATCGTTAAAACGAAACCGAAACCGAAAGTAAAACGCGCACGCGCCTTCAAAAGCAATTTTAATACCCCACGTTTAGAGAGCGACTCCCCAATGTGGGCAAATTAGGCTACGTAACATAACTTATAGCTGTAGGCTATAATAGGTTGTGTAGTTGTCTGTGGCTCTGTCTCATGCTTAAAAAATTCGGTCTCTATTTGCACTTTGAATATTGAGAGACTAGCCTACTTTGATTATGGCTGCATTTATTGTTTGCACTTAATACGACTAAGAAAGAACTGTGTCGTTTATTTTTGTTATTTATACTGTAGATTGTTTAAAAATGCAGTGTTTGCTTCTAATTTAAATGGCTCTACATGTAATAGAGAAAATAAACATCTTATTCATGTACTCGTATTTTCATTAATTATTGTCCCTGCTTAAGGCTTAAAATAAATATTAAACAAAAGCTTTCGGAATCAGCCCATTTGCTTGTAAAACATCGGCAATCAGAATCGGCCATGAAGAATCAAGATCGGTGCATTACTAAAAAGAAATGCCGGGCCGAGTGCTGGCTGTTCTGCTCAATTGGCAGTTGTGGTGCTCCTTAAACACCTGATCCAACTAATCAAGTCCTTCAAGCTTAACGTCATCCGCTCGAACGCCACTCTCTTATGAATGCATGTACGACGGTTAGCGGAAGCCAGAGATTATGGTTTATAATGTTAAATACGGATATTTACACAAACATATGGATTCACTTCAGAAGGCTTTTATTAACCCCCCTGAGCCGTGTGGAGTACTTTTTTATGATAGATGGATGCACTTTATTGGACTTCAAAATCTCAACACCCATTCACTGCCATTATAAAGCTTGGAAAAGCCAGGAATTTTGTTTAATATAATTTCGATTGTATTCGTCTGAGAGGAAAAAAATACACCTAGGATGGCTTGAGGGTGAGTAAGTCATGGGGTAATTTTCATTTTTGAGTGAACTGCCCCGTTAAATCCTACTCAAGTAGGCCAAAAAGCATCAATGCAGAATCATGTCCATAAACTAGGGCTGGTAATTTAATGTGTTAATTAGATTAATATTCATTTCGTGCTCCTAATTTTTTTTTTGGTGCTCCTAACTTTTTGAAGTTGGGAGCACCAGTGCTACCAAGGGAAAAAGTGAATTTCGAGCACTGAAAATAATAAGGCAGTTTATGACCCCTGTAAAAGTATAAAACATATTTTGTCTAATAGGGAAGAAAAAAAAAACAAAACAAAAAAAAAAAACATTTAACCACTTTCTGCTGGTCACAAAGTGGAAATCTTTAGTCACCTCCACAATATTCCTCAAGTCAATTCAACTCAAGGAGACATGATCTAATTCCCAAACAATTCCTGATTCACTGTTTAAAGTGATTCGCTGCCAAACTCTCTGTAAAGAGTCAGCATAAAAGTCTGCTCTGACTAGCCAACAGAAGCAGACCGCAAAGTGGCTCTTTGGATGTGCACAAGAAAGACTTTCGAGAGTGATACGTTGTGTCCAAAGATAACAACAACAACAACAACAACAACAACAACGTACAATTTATATACTTTTTAACCACAAATGCTCGTCTTTAGCCCTAGTGTACTCTGCACTCTGGTTTAAGACAGTTAGGGAATTTTTTACCTTTTTTTCTAAAGGGCGTTTGACCTTCTTTGCATATTCACTTGGTAAACACTGGATTGGTACTTCTGCAGCAATGTAGGATGATTTTGAAGTTGGAGGCGAAAATGAGATGAGAGTTTTTCGACCTAACTGTATTGAACCAGAGGTGCACAGAGTACGCATGCACATCGCAGAGCTAGACAAGACAAACATTTGAGGTTAAAAAGTATATAAATTGTAATTTTGTTTTAGAAAATAACCAGTCGTTCCGCTTAGAGCCCTTTGAAGCTGCACTGAAACCGCATTTTGGAAGTTTAAACTCACAGGCACCACTGAAGTCCACTATATGGAGAAAATTCCTAAAATGTTTTCCTTTAAAAAAAAAACTCATTTTTTTCTTTAAGTTCATACTTTGTAACATTATAAATTAGGGATGCTCATTTTAACCAGTGAACCGACAGAAAGAATTTTGACCGATTGACCGATTGATACAATCAGTTAAATGGTTTAAAAGTTTTTTTTTTTTTTCTTCAGTAATTTAGCAAACTATTTTAAAACATTTGCTGGATGTTTAAAATAAAATAAACACATTTTTGAGAGAGAAAAAAGATAAATCGCATAGGCCTATAACATTTATTATCACATTCAGAAATAGACCTGATGCCAACGCAAAATGTTTACAAACACTATAAACACAGGCTAGGCTATTTTAGCTCCCCCCACTCCACAAAAAAAAAATCTTTCAATTTAACAGTATTCAGAAAAGAACAAGAATGAAAACTAAAAAAGCTAGGCTATACTAAATGTTTGGCTGACTGTATTTTATGATAATCTAAAGGCTGCATTGTCAAGTTAGCAATGCTTAACCTCTGTGCGCAATCACTTGATTTTTTTTTTTCCTTCTAACGGTGGAAACAATGACTCCTAGATCATCGAAACTGTAAATGGTTTGCTTTTATTTGTGTACATTCACAATAAAAACAAATCTTTGTGCTTTTGTAAAATAAAGAAAAATAGGATGCTGCTTTCAGCCGTTTTCTTTTCACGCAGCACAACAATGAATCAAAACTCTGCATACTAGCTAGCCTATTTGTTGCACAGGTTTTTCTTTTGTTAATCAAGTAAAAATATTTATTGTACAGGCCTATTCATTCATTATATATATAGCCTAGCTTTATTATGTTAGCAGAAGTGCTGCAGGTGCGTGATGTGATGAGAATCCTCGTGTTCTGCTGCTTTTTGTGCATGTAAAATTAAAGGAGAAGTCCACTTCCAGAACAACAATTCACAAATATCATTTACAACTGCATTTGGGATCATTTGAAGGCGCATTTAAACTGCATTTTGAAAGTTCAAAATCGGGGCACCATATCAGTCCATTATATGGAACAAAATGCTGAAATGTTTTCCTCAAAATACTATTTCTTTACGACTGAAAAAAGAAAGACATGAACATCATGGATGACAAGGGGGTGAGTACATTATATGTGAATCTTTGTTTTGAAAGTGGACATCTTTAATCCTTCAAAAACAAATTTTGGTATTTTTAACGGGTCACAGACACTTATCCTTTCTAAAATAATTAAATTCTAATTTAAAATAATCTTGTCTGCTAACGGTTAATAATCGGTTAACGAGTGCCGGCTGTCAATTAGGAAAAATAACTGAAATGAACATCCCTATTATAAATGTCTTTACTGTCACTTTTGATCAATTTAATACATCCCTGCTGAATAAAATTATTAATAAATAAATGTACTTACTCCAAATAACAGTAGTGTTTACATGCTCTGACTAGCCAATAGAAACAGATTAGGTGGGTAAATACAGAATTCATTTCAGAATTTTGGTTAGCTGCCTTAAGATGTAAAATAAAAGATATTCAGTCTTTCACAATTTTCTTCGCTGAGAAACTTAACTGAGGCCTCTGGGTATGTTTGTTTAAACAGTACTGTGCCATTTTTGAAACACTGCATACCACCTATCTGTTTTCTGGATCAAACCACGAAATTCACAAGCATTATGGAGTCATTTGAGAAAAAACAACCAGTGAATCAACGTCTCTCTCTATTCTTCAGTTTAAGAGAAAGTACAGCTGTGATTACTCTGCTGGGAACTGACTCACCTGTAGGAACTGACTTCATTAATCCACTAAAATCACATTGGAAACAGTTGGTAAGTTATTGCAAAATAACTTCTTGTTTGTTAGTTTTGAGAAAAGTGTTCAGATGTGGCATTTCAGCATTAAAACAGATGCAGGTACACATTCTAAAAGTTGGCGTCAAAGCTCTGGACACATTCCTCAATTAAAGCTGCACTATCATTAATATTGAATGTCTATTTTGGGCTGGCAGCTGCTTGGACCACAAACAGCAGAGAAGAGTGTTCTGTGCTTGTTAAAAACCTGACCCACTTACTTCAACCACCACCTGCTAAATATGCACGACCACCCCCTCCTCCTCCTAAATAAGGTAAATCAATCTGTTTAAAAGCCTTTTAGGCTTCCATACATGCCAACAAGCTGATGAAAGCTTGAATTGCTCAATGTCTCATTAAAGGTTTGTCTGTTGCAAAAGAACAACCAACACAGTGATACACTAAAATCTGCTAGAAGGGAGGAAGAAAAATCCCTCATTGCTTGTACCTGTCCTTGTTGAGGAAGGTCATGGCTGCCATCGGCTGCAGCATCTCCAGTTTGCCGACTGTCCAGCTGGGCCGGTACACGCACTCTTCTGGAAGCTTGATGGGAAGCAGACACTGGCTGGGCAGCGTCTTCAGAGGGGCGTAAAGGGAGCAGCCGACAAGCGCTTGGCAGGACTCTGGCTTAAACACGTAGGAGAAGTCCTGAAAACACGACAAGGAAACAGTCTTGCATCACAAAATGCCTCTTCGTGAAAACATCCCTGGGAATTCACGCAGCCGTAATTAAGTCCTACCTTAATCTCTGAGGGTTTGGGGCTGCAGAAACCCTCCTCCACCTCCATCTTGAAGTTCCCGCCGATGGCCCCATCCAAAAGAGAGAGGCCAGCCACTGACTCCGTGTTGCCCATGTTTATAGGAGAGTAGCCCATGATGATGTGCTGCTCCAGCGATGGAGGGGTTGGAAACATCTGGTGCAAGTCTGCAGAGCCTAGATCAATAAACACACACAATGAAGGAACAGAATTTTGGCACTATAAATAGAAAATAGGTAACAGATGCTTGCCATTAACGTCTCAGTCTGTGATGACTTGTGCAGCACAAAAACTGTTTTGTCTGAGGAAACATGTAGCTCTTGGATTCTGTAGCTCTAAGTAGGAGCCCATGCAATGACTTTTCTAGAATTGAATTACATTAAAATTTGGGGTAACAGAAGAGTGAAAAACCAGATTTTCTGCTTTTAAGGATTTTCAAAAATCATGTTTTTTCACTGTGCATTCCAATTAATCTGAATCAAACTGCAGTTGGGTTATTTTGATAAAGTAAAAATACAGCTAACACAAAACAATAAAAACATGATAACATAAAAAAACAATTTGAGAAATATTTTTAAAAAACAGTTATGTTTTTTTGCAAATAAACTCTTCAAATAGCTGATACTGAAAAAATTTATAAAAAATTAAAAAAAAGTTGTTACACGCAGTGTTACAGCAGCTACTATTATAGTATTCATTAATAGTTTTTGAACATCTTTTATTTTCATTTTCATTCTAAGTTTTTGTAATTTTGTTATAGTAACATTTGTACTTTAAGTTATACAATTATGAAAAAACCCCAAAACATTTTACGTCAGTTTTATTTTTCAATAATTTTAGTACTTCAACACTTTATCCGTTAGTTTTTAATATTTATATTCTATTTTAATTAATGAAAATAATAGTTTTTTTTACAAGTGAATTCAAGCATCACAACACTATAATGTACAAAAATAATATTAATAAAAATCTTTTAAAGATTTGATGATTAACAATTAAGTGTTAGTGTTTTTAAACTAATTAACTTTAAAGGAAATTAACTAAAAAATTAGTTTGCACAATATCCGATACCAGCAATTTAAAAAAAATCTTTAAATATATTTTTAATTGTTTAAAAAACACATACACATAAAAAAATATTAATTTATTAACTTAATATATATATATAAAGCAACTAATTTAACTATATAAAACTATATAAAGCAACTAATTCTCAAGCTTTTCATGTAATATTTATATTCTATTTTATTTCAGCTTTATTTCAATTAATGAAAATTCTAAGTTTCTTTTACAAGTGAATTCAAGCATCACAACATTATAATGTACAAAAATAATAATAATACAAATATTTTAAAGATTTGAAGATTAACTATTAATAGTGTTATTAGTGTTTTTAAACTAATTAACTTTAAATGAAATTAGCTAAAAATGAGCTTGCACAATATCTGATACCAGCAATTAAAAAAAAAAATCTTTAGATATCTTTTTAATAAAAAAAAAACAAAACATACACGTTAAAAATAAATTATATATTTTTAAACATTATATTTTTAATATTCTTAATATATATAAAGCAACTAATTTAACTATATAACTATATAAACTATATAAAACAACTAATTTTAAAGTTTTTAAATGTAATATTTATATTCTATTTTATTTCAGCTTTATTTCAACTAATGAAAATTATAATAGTTTTTTTTACAAGTGAATTTAAGCATCACATTATAATGTACAAAAATAACAATATTTTTTTTTTGAGATTTGCTGAAGATTAACAATTGTGTTATTAGTGTTTTTAAATATTAACTTTAAAAAAATTAGCTAAAATGGTCTGGGATCACTAAGATTTGTCATGTTTTTAAAGAATTCTCTTATGCCCATCAAGGCTCCAGTAATATTGTGTAATATTATCACAGTTCAAAATAATGTTTTGTTTTGAAAATATGATTTATTCCTGTGATGCAAAGCTGAATTCTCAGCATCATTCCAGTCTTCAGCATCACATGATGCTTCAGAAATCATTCTAATATGCTGATTTATTACTTTTATTATCAATGCTGAAAACAGTTGTGCTGCTCAATATTTTTTTGGATCCTGCAATTTTTTTTTTTCAGGATTCTTTGATGAATAAAAAGTTAAAAAGAACAGTATTTATTCAAAACAGAAGTCTTTTCTAACAATTCTTTGCTATCACTTTTTTTTTTAATTTAATTTAATTTATTCATCCTTGCTGAAAAGTATTAATTTCTTTCAAAAAAAGAAAGAATAAAAATTTACTGACCACAAACTTTTAAATAGTAGTTTAGTAGTAGTTTATAATGTTACAAAAGACTTGTATTTTAAATAAATGCTTTTTTATTTTTATTTATTAAAGAATCCTCAAAAAACAAATTTTATATATATTTTATATATATATATATATATATATAGAGCTCCAATATCAGCCAATAACCAATATGGTACCAATTTATAAGGCACTCCTACAGATTTAACAGCATAAACATTAGAATTTTCAGAATTCCCACTCTATAATATGAACTTCCATTACATATTCTAAACCAGATTGCTCACACACTCCCAGTAACAGTTATTAGAATAAATGTTTTAGTAAAGATGCAGATTCGGCAGGGGTCACAAACTGAGGCACATACAAGGCAGGGGGTCTGGCGCTGCAGGTTTCGGTTCTTTCCCACCAAATTTTTCCTCTGTTCCACCAGCAGCTCTCCTGGATCCAGGCTGTTTGGAGTAAGACAAAGAAACGCTCACTTTAATTGCTCTACTGTTCCCCTAGTTCAGCAAATAAAGAACTTTACAACCACCTGAACGTTTTTCTAATGAGGCAGGAGATCCAGCAACTAAGCGGTCTCTAATTCGGCTCAATATGAATATCATCGTATCCAACAGATTCATTACTGCTGGAGCTTTGCAAAGTGTGATTCATAGCAAAAACTGATTAGAAAAGTTGATTATGATATTATGTTTTTTTTTTTTTTTGAAGTTTGGACAGCTGGCCTTCTAACTTTGGTGAGTTCATTAGTTCATGAGTACTAACCGTCAGGTCATCCTCGTCAGAGTTAAACAGGTTGTCCAGGTCATTAATGGACACGACTAGATCTGTCTCATGAAACAAGCTGGGGGTAGGAAGTGGTTTGCTACCACCTGACCCCTGGGCATCTGTGTGCAAAAAGAACATTTCTCAGAAACATTTCCAAACACAATGAAACTTTTATCAATTAAATTGTGAGAAAATAATACTCACCATCAGATGACAAACTGCCATCATCCCTCTAAAAGCAAAATAAATAAATAAGACTTCTCACTTTGAGAAAGACAATCACACAACATTTTTCTAAGAAAATCACGGCCTGACCTTATTTTTCTTTCCAGCCTCCCTCTCGGCTCCAGGTTTTTTGTCTTTTTCAGAGAAAGTAAACTCCTCATCTCCTTCCACAAATGCATAAGGATCAGATTCACGCTCCTGGTCTCCATCGCACACAGCTGCAGAGAGATGCTGGTTTTTCCTTTGCTCGTACATCTTTACCAGCTCTTCCGACACTTTCAGAGGCCTTTTGGACGAGGACATAAACCTGCAGAAAAACAACCCTCACTATGTTACACTTCTAGTTGGAAAAGAGTCATGAATAACCAGTTGAATAATTAGTTAGACAAATACTACTTTTATACTTCTTTTGTTGTATTTACCTATAGATAGCTTGATAACTTATACCCAGGCAAAAAATGTGACACTTTCATATATTACTACTAAAAGCTTTAGACACCCATGACTGTGGTTTATTTTTTTTAAAGAAATTAAAATTTCCTTAAAGTTTCCTGATGATTTACACACCCCCATGTCATCCAAGATGTTCATGTCTTTCTTTCTTCAGTCGAAAAGAAATGAAAGTTTTTGAGGAAAACATTCCAGGATTTTTTTTCCATATAGTGGAATTCAATGGGGATCAAAGAGTTGAAGGTTCAAATTGCAGATTCAGATTCACTCTACATGATCCCAGCAGAGAAATAAGGGTCTTATCTAGTGAAACGACTGGTCACTTTCTAAAAAAAATTATGTAATGTATATACTTTTTGACCACAAAAGCTTGTCTTGCACTAGCTCAGCAATGCAGGTCTATGACTTCACATGTTGAAAAGGTCATGCATGTTTAATTCTTTGCCTGTGTACTTTGGTTCAAAAAGGCAGGGTATGGCAAAAACCTCAAATTTTTTCCAACTTCAAAATCGTCTGACATTGTTTTACCTTTTTTGTAAAGGCCGTCTGACTTTCTTTGCACGTTCGCTTTCTAAACACTCGGTCGGTACTTATGCCTACATCACACGTGACCTTTCCAACGTGACTACGTAATGCGAGCTAGTGTAAGATAAGAATTTGTGGTTAAAAAGTATATCAATTTAATTTTTTTTTATAAAATGACTGATTGTGTCACTAGACAAGATCCTTATTCCTCAGCTGGGATCAGGTAGAGCCCTTTGATGCTGCAATTTGGACCTTCAGGTCATTGGTCCCCATTTAAGTCCACTATATGAAGGAATCCTGGAATATGTTTTTGTTAAAAACCTTAATTTCTATTTGACTGAAAAAAGAAAACTATAAACATCTTGGATGACATGGGGTTGAGTAAATTTGCAAGAAATTACTCACCCCCTTATCATCCAAGATGTTCATGTCTTTCTCTCTTCAGTTGTAAAGAAACATTTGAGGAAAACATTTTATTCTCCATTTTATTCTCTATTTTATTCTCCATATAGTGGACTTCAATGGTGCCCGTGAGTTCGAACTTCCAAAATGTAGTGTAAATGCAGCTTCAAAGGGCTTTTTCCAGCCGAGGAAAAAAGTTCTTATCTAGTGAAACGATTGGTTAAAAAAAAAAGACAAAAAAAACTATTTATATTCTTTTTAAACTTAAATGCTCGTCTTGTCTAGCTCTGCGGTTCAATACAGTTAGGGTATGTGGAAAAACTCCCATGTCATTTTCTCCTCCAACATCAAAACTGCTGTTTTACCTTTTTTTGTAAAAGGTGTTTGACCCTCCACGTTCACTTTGCAAATACTTGGTACTTCTGCAGCGATGCAGGACAATTTTACGTTGGAGGAGAAAATGAGATAGGAGTTTTTCGATATACCCTAACTGTATTGAACCGGAATGCACAGTTCATGCAGAACTAGACAAGATGAGCATTTGAGGTTAAAAAGTATATAAATTGTCAATTTCTTTTAGAAAATAACTAATCGTTTCGCTAGATAAGACCCTTATTCCTCAGCTGGGATCGTTTAGAGCCCTTTGAACCTGCATGTAAACTGCATTTTGGAAGTTCAAACTCGCACCATAGAAGTCCACTATATGGAGAAAAATCCTGAAATGTTTGCCTCAAAAAACAATTTCTTTACGACTGAAGGAAGAAAGACATGAACATCTTGGATGTCAAGGGGGTGAATAAATTATCTGTAAAGTTGTGTTTTGAAAGTGAACTGCTCCTTCAATATAATCGTAATCTAAAAAATAAAAAAAAATATATATTTTTTTTTTTAATCTAAAACATGCTTATTATTATATTTTAGTCTTAAATGCCACATATATCAATAAATATAATTAGATTTTTACAAAATAATAATAATAATAAGCCATAGGCACTAAATCAAAACATTAAGTGTGTAGGAAAAACCTGAAGGCAAACTCTCCAGAGATGAAGACTTAGTAAGCGGTCATTACTTCAGCAACTGTTGACTATTTATGTGTTCCAGCATAACATCATTAGGTCACATAGAGTGCACCATAATATTGAGCCAGGAACTGTGTCCAATTCAACCTATCTGCCCCTGCCATCAACTAACATTACCAATTAGTTTTTTAGCAAAGCTGGCTGATGTTATTGACAACCACTGAAGCAAAACAACTTGCAAAAAAAGCCAAAGTAATGTTCTTTATAGAACAGATGTTAAAAAGCTGACCTATTCCCAGGCAAGTTAAAAAAGCTTCCTTTTCAAAAAGGCAAGGTCATGTTTTGTTGAGGATCCATTCCGCCTGCCAAACTAGAACTGTTTGTATTCAGTTCTACTAAGCCAAACGGCTATTTATTTTTAACTGCACATCATTTGGTATTTAGTGTAATAATAGCATAATTACCACAATATAGTGCACAATGCTAGAGAACTCACTCTGTAACTGATACAACACCATCCTGGCCTCCGGCCCTGTTACCATCCTCGAATAGCGTGACTACAGGAAGCTGCGGCGTGTGGAAATCCACGTTCTTCCCACCAGGCACCCTAAAGTACCTCCAGGGGTTATGCGTTGTATCCTCGTTGGGGTTTATGGCGGAGCCCACGTATATGGTGGCTTCTAGGGACTCTGGGTATGGAGGTGGGCAAGGTAAGGGCAATGGGTCTAGTGAGGAATCATCTGGCAGTTTTTGGGGCACCAGGCAGGGTTCAGAGGAAGGAGGGTAGAAGTGTTGATGCAAGGGCGAGGAGGAAGTCTTTAGGCTGTCGGCCGTTTCCTCTCCGCGCTCACAAGGGTGCGGGCTGAGCGGCGGGGGCTGAGGCGAGCCAGCCATCTCGTCAGTTGATCCGTGCATCATTGGGGTCTTGTTGGAGGTGACGTCAGCATGATGGAGGCTGGGGTAGCGGCTGTCCTCGTGGCCCTGTAGACACAGCCTGTGAACACCATCTCCCTGCTCCAAGTTGGGCTGTTCTTCACACAGAGAGCTGCGGTGGTGGAAGGGCGTCTGGGGCCTCTTCTGCTGCTTGTCTCCTTTCTCCAGTTTCTCCGCCATCTTGTGTTTGGTAGAGGGCTGCGGAGGTTGGCCAGCAGATGGAGGATGCCCTGGGGTGCTACATGCCCGCTGTTTCTGGTTCTTAAGCCTGGAATGAAAAGCAAAAGCTCATTTCCAGCTTCATTCATTCATTAATTTCAGTTAATTACATGTCATTTGTTGCAAATGTGCAGCTTGCACATACCTTGAGCAACTGCACTGTGACCTTTGAGACGACTCTACAAAGTCCCAAACAGAAGCTTTGTCCGTTTCTTCCTCGCTGACTCCGTTAGACATGGTTGAAAACTTTCTCCTGCAAAAATAAAGCATACCAAATGCCTCAAGTTGCTTTGTTTTTACTCAATAAATTTCCCATTGCCAGGTAATTTGCTCTGGCTGATCAGTCAAGCTGTAGTTTTTATATTCATACTTGTTCTGGGCTCGGTTAATATTGCACTCCTGCCAGACTCGCTCCACCATTTGGCTGGCTAGCCGGCGGGGGATCTTGCCTCCGTGATGACTGCTGCTGTCCACATTAAAGGCGCCTGACATAGCTGAGAGTTTTACCCATTTCTGGGCAGGCTGAGAGACTGCAATATAGGGGGGAAAAAATCATTACAGCTAAATGTTTTGACAGCAATGGAGAATGCAAGTGCTTTGATTGTCTAGTCTTACTATGCATAATTCATCATATAAATATACATTCAATTAAAAATAAAATAAATTAAAATAAATTAAAATAATGAAAATAAAACATCATATGCTGTTCAAAATAATTACCATAAACCATACATATAAGTAAATACAATATATGATTGCTATATGAAGTCATAGATAATAATAATAATATAATCACACGTACACACAACACAACTCTGCATTTAAAATGACTCTTACGCTGACAAAATAATATACATGACATTAATAATTACATGAACAATGCTAAATAATTACATATTTCCATTAATTCAAACCCAAATGGAGGGAAATCAAGTTACTAAAATTAGTACTAGTACTAAAATTAGGGCCGTCAAACGATTAATTGTGATTAATTGCATCCAAAAGAAAAATTTGTTTATATAATACATGTGTGTACACTGTATATGTATATGTATGTGTGTATATATACACATATACATATATATATATATATATAAATTGATACATACACAGTAAATATACACAGTACACATACGTATATTATGCAAACACAAACTTTATTACTAACATAAACTTTTTAAATCACAATTAATCGTTTGACAGCCATAACTAAAATTAAACATTTTTAATATTTTTAATTTTTTCCATTTATTCATAATGTGTTAATTTTTTCAGCCACTTTTAAATTTAGTCTTAGTCCAGTGTCAAATGTAGTTCTTAGTCTTCATGCTGTATAATGGTTAAACTGATAAAAAATGATTTTTGCTTAAAATTATAATTGCAAAGATTGTTGTCCCTTGAGAATTTTATTTTTGCATTTCAGATATAGCACTTCCACCAAAAAGCACAAACCAACAGGATGTGAACTTGAACATGGTTTATATTACCTCATCTAGTGTACTGATTTATTATAGATTGATATTAATTTATGTAGTATACAAAGACTTAGACGTGCACTTTCTCTGTCTACAATATGAAAACTGGTAAAAACAATCAAACAAAAAAATAACAACAGTACAATTCCAAAAAGTAATTCCAAACTGCAATAATGTTCCTCTGTTAAAATAACAGTGTTTGAGTGCATACAATTATTCACCAACCACAATTGCAAACAAAATAGTCGAGCTCTCATGACAGAACACAGACTGGCTGAATGGTACTTTTATTTAAGCAGAATATCTCACATGGAGATCGCTAAACTTCAGCCTACTTGTTTGTCTGTGTTTTTTAGATCATTATCAACGCTTCCGCATGGTTGCCAGATGGCAAAAAAATTAAGCAAAACACCGGGTAGAAAATGTATCCTTGTAACAGATAAGCTCTGATTTGGCCATTTGAACTCTTGAAATCTGGAAACCACACACATGAACGCTCACATAGTAGAGGCTTGCACAGCAGTACACAATTTTATTTTGTCTCCTTTTTGGATGAAAATTAAAAAACCAGACTTTAACTTAAGCTGAACATCTCACATGGAAATCGCTAAACTTCAGCTTACTTGTTTGTCTGTGTTTTCAGATCATTACTGGTACTTCCGCATGGTTGCCAGATTGCAAAAATTGGTCTTTTTAACAGAGAAGCTCTGATTTGGGGATTTGAACTTTTGCTATCTGGCAACCGCACACATGAAAGCTTGCGTAGTAGAGGCATCAAACAGATACTGCAAAATAAAATTCCAAGACTTTCAAGGACTTTTCAAGCACTACTTTTTTGATTTTCAAGGACTTTAATCTGAGATCTCACTTGTGGTTTGATGTTTTCTACTGTTTAAGAATAAAAATCAGAAAAAAAAAAAAAGATTTGAGAAACCTCTCCGGTCTGAATCAAATGATTCGTGATCCACATTCATAGGTCCTGATCTAAAACAAAATATTCACGAACCCGCTTTAAAGTTCCAATCTAAATCAAATGATTCACGACCCATAATTTCAGATTCAGATGGTTTTTAAAAGTTTTTTTAAATCAAGTGATATCGAAATGTGAAAATGAATGCTTCTTTAAATCTGATCTGGTTTTTGCTTGATAGTTTTATGACATTAACTGAAACAGGCAAATAAACTATTTTGTTTTAACTGCACAAATATCACGTGAAAAGTTATGTGCTTATTAAAAAAATTAAACACTTATTTCATAGATACATTGTCTTCCGATATTCAAGCACTTTTCAAGTACCTCTTCAAGAATATTGCTATTTTCAAAGGTTTTCCAGGCCTTAAATTTCAAAAAGTCAAATTCAAGCACTTCAAGCACCTTGTACAAACCCTGATGGATGTACAGCATTCCAAAATAATATTTTTTCTCCTTTTTTTTTTGATGAAAATAGAGATTTACATTTAAACCTCGTCTTTTATCAATGATACTACATGTTGATATACAGTGTCGATTTAGTCATGGAAAAAAAAAAAACATCGGTTTGCATTAATGAAATTAACACTATTCATAATAATTGAGAATATAATGGTCGTACCTGCTTGAGCCTCCTCAGGTGAAGTGGGAGGAGTCAGAGTGACTGAAGAGATGCCAGTATCTCCATGGACCATGTGACTGTGCTGACCTCCTGAGTAAGAGCCCGAGGAGGTGGAAGAGCTCACTGTAGCCACGACCGGGATGTCTGACTGGGCCACCAGCACCAGGCTGGCTGGGTACACCATCCTCACCCCAGCTGCACCACATACATGAAATGAGTGCATGATTACTTGCACTCGTGCTACACATTAATTAAGATGACGCTGAGCTCTCAATATGTACAGCTGACTTACCAACAACAACCTCAACAGCAGCCAAGGAATCATCCTCCCAATCGAGGTCATCCATCTTATCGTCCGTGACCTCCTTGGTGTTTGGGCCTATGGGATAAAACTGCTTCCATTCTTCGATCAACTTCTGGGTCGGTGGATCTGACAGCTTGAAGGACTGGCCCGTCAGAGTCCCACTCAAACCATATGGAGAGAGAATCACTAGGGGAAAACAGGGAGTATATAAGATACGGTCTCACTGTAATTGCAAGTGTGATACTTCCTGGTAAAGGCTCTGTTCACTTTGTGGTAACGTGAGAACGAGAATGCTTAGGGCCACAAAGCCATAAAACGAAAGTCAAGATCTCTGTCAATAACTGAGTTAACACTAGATCTGAAACAAGACAATAAATAAAAAGCAAAGGCATTTCCTTTTTAAAGTGTCATGACATACATTTTTAAATGTTATCATGTCTCGTAATTATGTGACCCAGGACCACAAAACCAGTCAAAAGGTTATATATATATATATATATATATATATATATATTCATTTAAATTCTATATATATAAAAAATATATTCATGGAATATGATCTTTACTTAATATCCTAATAATTTTTGGCATAAAAGAAAAATCTGTAATTTTGACCTATACAATGTATTTTTTGGCTATTGTTATTTTAGTATTGTTGAGTTAGTATTTAGGTACCATTATATTTTGATTCAAATTTATTTATTTTTTTATATTTTCCATTTAAGTTTGAATTTCAGTAGTTTTGTTTATTTTTGTTGATCATTTTATTGCAGTTAACATGTATTTCAAGCAACAGTTTTTATAGTTTTCATTTCAGTATTAGTTTTAGTTATTTATATTAACCCTCATATACACTGAATGCATTTTAAAACCATGATACACTTTTCTGTATGATTCTAAAATGCCTAAAACATCAAAAGAACTGCATTTACTTGAAACATTTTTATTTAAGGGCATCCTTGCAGAACAAAAGTATTCATTTCTTAAAAAAATAAATAAACAGTGTAATATATTTGCAAACACAAACTGCAGTGTGCAGCTCCTTTAAAGCAAAACGAAACTGACTGGAGCACAAACAGTTGCATTATCTCTCCTCCTCCTCCAACTTCCGAAGCTTTACACACCTACAATTACACATTATTCAAAACTGTGGTGAGTCTGACCTGTGCTGAGACACGGAGTTTCATGAGACTTTAACACAACTTGGCGTGTCTCAACACGTGTTTGAGCAATAAAAATATTCACAACGCAAGAGAGTTCATAATACATGTTTACAACAGGCTAATTAAGCATATTGTTAGAAGCAAGAAAGATAGTAAAAAGCACTAACTATATTACTGGTCAATTTCCATGTAGATAAGCACTACTTGAGAAGATGTTTGGCTGCAGTATTCAAGACAATAAAATATGAAGGGATAATAAGAATGAGTGCACTTGGCATTCAACACCATGACTTTTGCAAATACATATAACAGGAGTCTAACATAAGCATTAGCTGCCCTCGGGGAGACGGTTAATGAACTAACACAAGCCAGACAACTGAGCAAAGCTCTGTGAACAAGCTTTGCCAAAGTCAATCTTCAGCCATTACAGTAAGAACAACTGGAATAAAACGAAACCTATGACTGCCAACCACTTTGAATGGAGCACAAACAAGCATCAGATAACAAGGTTTGTCATCAGCTCTTAAAACAAGGACTCTTACTTAAAACAAATATTTTATTCTTAATGCAAGATAAGCCCTACGAAAAACCGTGGAATGACTTGCTATCATGCCATCAACACATCAGAGCTTAACCTGGAACATTGCTTTAAAAAAAACAAAGGCATTTGCAAAGGATTGACGTTGATGGGACTTAGGAGAACAGGTTGAGAAGAAACACAGATGCATCTTATTCAGGGTAAAACATACTGTTCCAAGTGGTAATGCAAGTCACAAGCTTGTGAACTGAGCACCCTGAAGGGAACGGTGATGATGTAACAAAGCTGAAAGCTGGAGAAGTACTGGATCTGGAAAACACCTCATCAGGGCCACAGTGGGGCTACGCTGAGATAATGACTACCACAAGAGGAGCAGCGTCTCAGAGGTGTTAACATGATGTAGGCCTTCCATTACTGTGCCCTTGTGCAGAGGAGAAAAAATGCGTTTGCCACTAGGTTGACTGCGGAGGCAACAACAAACCACAAAAAAAGACAACAGAACAAAAGGGAGGGCCTGTCATCTTTTCAGTTTCAACACTAAAGCGTAAAATTCCCTCAAGTCTACTGTCATTATGTGCTTCACGGTGAGCACTAAACTTTCCGCTTTTGTCTATCAATACAACTGTGTGACTTAAAGTGAGTCAATGTAAAAACTAAATCTACAAATGAGTTTGACAGCATTATTTTCACATAAGTCAGGTTCACATTACAGCTTATTCTGGGCAACAGTTAGGAAAGGGTGATGAATGTAAAATGTAGATGCCACTAAAAGAAAACCACTAGTTTTTCTAGTTGAATATGAAATAAGATTCAGTAGACCAACTGCAACATACAGGAACAGTACCTTTTAGGGCTGCTTTGACTAATGATTTTTCTGGTCGACTATTAGTCACACGCTTATTAATAAACCATATAAATCATAATAAGGAGTCTTTAATTGCCTACATAGCCTAATAAGCTCTCAAGTGAATAGCGCATCCTGTTCGCTTTAATTATTTTACAAAAGCGCAATATTTCGTTGTTATTCTGAGTGCACACAAATGAATGTAGTCTTTACAGATTCGAAAGATGTATTAGTTTTATCTGTATGACCAAAAATGAGTATTTTAAGAGCAACCTCCATCTGTCATTAGTTGACTATTAGCCCTACTACCTTTCAAAAGTTGGGGGTCAGTATTTTTTTCATTTATTTATTGTTTTTTTTTTTGCTTTTTTTTAAATGAAATCACTGCAAGCATCACACGCGCTTTAGTGTGTGTAGTAAATGAAACTGTGCATCTGCTTCCAGGGTTTCTGCAGGTTTTATGAGGGTAAATTTAAGACTTTAAAACCTTTTTAAGACCAACTAAAGAAAATTGAAGGATAAATATATACATTCGAAGGGAAAACAATACAGCAATATGTTCTCTAAATATAGTTTGAGTTTTACTTTCACTTTCAAATTAGCAGTGTCTAGCAATTGGTTGTTTTTAGTTCGTTTAAATTTTTCCCTCTTTTCCTCGGTAAAAGCTCCCTGCACATTTTACTTCCACTTTCAAATTATGAGCAATTTGGCGTCAAGCAATTGTTTGTTTTTAGCTCATTTGAGTTTTCCCTCTTTTCTTTACTTTCCTTCGGTTTTAAGTAAGTTGTAAAAGTGTTGTGTGCATTTTACTTTCACTTTTAAATTGTATTAACATAATGTAACAAACTTTTATTAACAAAATTATTAAATAATACATGTCATATACCTAATATAAAATAATAACACATAGTTTAAATAGGTATACAAAACTAAAAATCAGTAAACCAAATAAACAACCAAATAACCAAATAAATAAGAAACATAGAACATTTATTAGCAAAATGAAAAAAAGAAAGCTTGGAAGCATGGCATACACCTTGATGTAACAAAATAAAAAAAAATTACACAGTTTAAATAAATAAAAATCAGCAAACACTGTGGAACCAAATAAATATGAAACTTCCACTATCATCTTAGATAAATGGCAGAAGTCAACAGGCTTTTCAAAATCCAAAATATTTGCAATGACAAGTTCTTCTTCGGGTGATAAAGCAGCACATACCGCCATCTACCGCATATTGTTTAATGAATATTGAGTGACCTAAGTGACGTAGCACAGAAATTCTGCTTTCGCTTCACATTAAAATGAAACGAGGGAAAAAAAAACCTTACGAAAATTAATGCCACGATCATATAAATTTAAGACTTGCTGCTCTGATTTAAGACCTTTTCAAGGCCTTAATTCACGGAAAAAAAAAGACTTTTTTAAAGACCCGCGGAAACCCTGTGCTTCATTCATTCACACAGAGACACACAAAACATGCAGGATTCATATTTAAATAGTCTTTGTGGCTCAATATTCACAGACACTAGTATAGCGATTTGATATAAGTTGATTAATTAATCCAAACTTTGACAAAATCTGTGACATTCCACAGTACACCGTAAATTCCATTTTTATGACTGTCTTTTGCATATTCATACAACATCATGACATAAAAAAATTTGAGACAGAATGCGCATGCAGATTTCCTCTGAGTCGATTAATTAGCGAAGCTCCTACCTTGAACCGAGCTGCTGCTCTGCTGGGCCAAAGTCAGGTGCTCCTCACTCAACAGATAGACAGGCTGGTGTTGGTTAATCTCCACGCTGGTGCACACGTTGCTGTCTCCATGTACGAAGAACGTGAAGGAGCAGGACAGGTGCTCACTGCAGAGGAGAAGGAACAAATGGAGGATTACTCAAGGGTCTGGAGTTACAGCCTAAGAGAAAGTAGCACACTTCCTGGAGGTCTCTGGGAATGGTGTGTTGACAGCTGAGGTCTTCACAGTGTATTTACAGGCTTAGTGCCCGGGGAGCTACAGTCAGTGACCGAACCTTGACCAGGAGTACTATGAAAAGGTTTAGGAAATAACCAGAATTTAAAATTAGATACACGAGTATCCTATTACAAGTTCAGAGACTTCAACTTTGGGGTTTGATAAAGTGTTTGATTAAATCCTAGAGCACATAATGAACGTCTCACACTCTGACTTGCTTTGTAGCACACATTCTTAAAGTTAACAACCCAACACCTGTGAGTGTGTGACCCGCAGGCAAGAGTAAACAGCTGTTACAGTGTAACCAAACATGCAGGTGATGAGTGATCAAATTCACACATTAAGAAAACATCAACTGAACCCAGTTTATTTCCAGAAGCCTTAATTCTGAAGAATATTTATTTAGACTAATGCGAGGCGAAGAATGACACGGAAGAGAAAAAAATTGTTTATACAAATTCATTATTTTTGTTTTCTTTGCGCACAGAATGTATTCTCGTAGCTTCATAACATTACACATCAACTATTTTAATGATGTCCTTACTACCTTTCTGGGCCTTGAACATATCAGTTGCGTTTCTGTCTATGCAGGGTCAGAAAGCTCTCAGATTCCATCAAAAATATCTTAATTTGTGTTCTGAAGTTGAATGAAGGTCTTACGGGTTTGGAACGAAACGGGGGTGAGAAATTAATAACAATTTTCATTTTTGGGTGATCTATCCCTTTAAGCAAAAAACTAAAATGCTTTTATAAGGGAATGAACTATGCAGTGCTGCAAATAACAATATAATCAAACAATATTAAGTTATTAATCATTAAATAAAAATGTACAATGAGTCTGTGTTTGGGAAAACAATTATGTCATTTACAATGCTTCATGGGAGTGGGCAGCTGATTATGAGCTCTTCTGCCGCCATTTCTGTTTCCATGGTAACAGAAACTTCTCTGATAGGTGAGATGTCTGCTCAGGATGCTTTTTCAATAACACTGAAATTAGACTGACTTGTGGCTTCTTCAGAAGCTTCGAAATCAGTTTGTAATGGAAATTCAATCTGTCTATTTATTTGTTATTGCATGCATTTCATTTTCTTTTTTTTTGGCCTTGTAAATCAAAATGCCACCTTAACCTTACGGTGAAACAACACTTTTCTCTGGCAACGTATGCTGGACTCCTCCAATCATTTAGTCCACTTAAAGGGATAGTTCAGTCCAAAATGCAGTTTAAATGCAGCTTCAAAGGGCTCTAAAAGACCCCAGCTGAGGAAGAAGGGTCTTATATAGCAAAAAGTTGGAGGAGAAAATGAGATGGGAATTTTTTGACATACCCTAACTGTCATGAACAGAAATACACAGAGTACACACAGAGCTAGACAAGATGAGCATTTGAGGTTAAAAAGTATATAAATGTAATTTAATTGTAAAAAGAAAATGACTGATAGTTTTGCTAGATAAGACCCTCAGTTGAAATCTTTTAGAGCCCTTTGAAGCTGCACTGAAACTTGTTTGGAAGTTCAAAATTGCAGGCACCATTGAAGTCCACAATATGGAAAGAAATCCTAAAATGTTTTCCCTCAAAAAACATAATTTCTTTACGACTGAAGAAAGAAAGACATGAACATCTTGGATGACAAGGGGGTGAGTAAATTATCTGTACATTTTTGCTCTGGAAGTGAATTTCTCCTTTAATTACTCACGCTCATGTTGTTCCAAACCCGTAAGACCTTTGTCATCTTCAGAACACAAATTAAGACATTTTGATATCACTCAGATCAGATGTACCTCACAATTCCATTACATCAGGACTTCAATCTGAGCCCATGGTAGGTCTATACTGAAAGACCCACTATGATTAAAATCCAAAGTCACTGTTTTATTTCTGTTCCAAATATATTTACAGACAAATAACGCTCTTTATAATGCCATTTACTACTTGACTTTCTAGAACTTTATAGTGGCATCTCTGTCTGCATGCCTGAACACTGTAGCCTATTCTAATTTAGAATCACCAATGCAGAGAACCAGAACTTCCTGCCTTTAAGCCAACAGTGCATGCTCTCCCTGGAGGGATCGACTGATGACCCCTGGTAACACCAGAGAGTAAGGCGCCAACATTACCCTGTGCAATGCCAGAGAAAAAGAGAAAGAGAACAAGAAACGGGGAAGCCTGCATTCCTCGTCTGTTGAGCACACTTACCAGTGTCATTACGAAACATCACCAGCAAACCACTACAAACTTCACACAGATGGCACTTCGAAGTGTGTGCACAGCCCTATACACTACCATTCAAAAGCTTAATGTCAGTATGATTTTTTTTTTTCCAAGAAATTAATAGTTAAACAAGTAATGAAATTAAATTGATCAAAAGTTACAGTAAAGGCATCTATAACATAAAAAAAAACTAAAAAATGCTGTTCTTTTGACATTTTGATTTAAAGAAATTTGAAAAAAGAAAAGGAATCATGTTTCTCTACAAAAACTGTTATTCAGGACTGATTATAAATGTTTCTTGAGCAGCAAATCAGCATATTAGAATGATTTCTGAAGGATCAGTAACACTGAAGACTAGAGTAATGATGTTGAAAATTCAGCTTTGCATCACAAATGTTAAATATATTAAAATAGAAATCAAACATTAAACTAATTATTCACATAAATTCTGTCTTTACTGTATTTTTGATCAAATAAATTCACTTCTTTTAAAAAATAAATAAATAAATAAAAATCTGTAGTGCATATTCAATGTTCAATGTGACCTAACAGCATTCAAGCTCACCTGCCTTCTTTTTTCATGGCAAAACAAAGCAGCTGTGAGAATCAACACTTATTAGGAAGAACTCTGGATGTCTGACATCTTTTCAAGTTCAGGCAGAGCTGAACAAGTGAAAGCGAAATGGTGGTTCCTGTTGACCTACCTAGTGTGAAACCGCACAGTCAGTGTTTTGTGAGAAAAGTAAGCTCTTCATTAAAACTTAGACAGAGGAAGCAGCCGCAATTTCCAGCTCTTGCATCCTTAACTGACACTGAGTGCACTGTGCGCACACCCACTGCAGGAAGCCATATCCTCCAACCCACAGACACACAACACCTCTGCCCTGAGGGAACCAATGACATCTATGCAAATGAGGCAGACAATTAGACGGACCGCATCTTCTGCCCCTCCCTACATTATTTGAATGTTTCACTTAAGACAGGCACTTCATTAGGATGATGACACGCTCTGGCGCAACTCTCATGCAAACAAACAGAGTATCCCGGGAGGTTACGTGACAGAATCGCTGGCTTCCAGAGCAGGGGCTCTTTCTCACACGAGAATGCCGACAGCCTGATGTCACTCGTCTGCTGCGACAAACAATGAGGATCATGCTGTTAAATGCCGCAGCTTACGGCATGCGTCCGCATCGCTGGGCATGAAAACGCACCAGGTTATCGGCAAAACGTAAACAAGGTGCACAGAACAGTGCATCTTTTACCTTTTGTTGATGGGCTTCTCATCCTTCTCATAGGGTTTGACAAACCACTTGCCGATACGAACGAAGGATCGGTTCATGAGGCAGCGCTCCAGCAGGTTATGGATGGCTTTGAAGAGCAGCGTTCGGCACTCGTAGGTCAGGCCGCTCTCCCACGAACCGTCCTCATTACCTGTGAGACACAGAGGATAGACCAGAACTCTATTATATCTGCATGCTCAACTACTGCTGGCCCAGTTAAAGGAGAAGTTCACTTCCAGAACAAAAATTTACAGATATTGTACTCACCCCCTTGTCATCCAAGACATTCATGTCTTTCTTTCTTCAGTTGTAAAGAAATTATGTTTTTTGAGGGAAAACGTTTCAGGATTTCTCTCCATATAATAGATGTCTATGGTGCCCCCGAGTTTGAACTTCTAAAATGCAGTTTAAATGCTGCTTCAAAGGGCGATCCCAACCGAGGAAGAAGGGAAGAAGGGTTATTTTCTTAAAAAATAATAAAAAGAAGTACAATTTCTATACTTTTTAAACCTTAAAAGCTTGTCTTGTCTAGCTCTGTGTAAACTCTTGTGTATTCTGGTTCATGACAGTTAGGTTATGTCGAAAAACTCCCATCTCATTTTCTCTTCGAACTTCAAAATCGTCCTACATCACTATTTTACCTTTCTAAAGGGCGTTTAACCTTTTTTGCATGTTCACTTTGTAAACAATGGGTTGGTAATTCTGCAGTGATGTAAGATGATTTTGAAGTTGGATGAGAAACTGAGATGGGACTTTTTTTTGACCTACCCTAGCCGTCTTATACCAGAATACACAGTTCTCGCAAAGCTAGACAAGATGAGCATTTGAGGTTAAAAAGTATATAATTGTACTTTTTCGCTAGAGAAGACCCTTCTTCCTTGGCTGGGATCGTTAAGAGCCCTTCAAAGCTGCATGTAAACTGCATTTTGGAAGTTCAAACTCAGGGGCACCATAGACGTCCACTATACGGAGAGAAATCCTGAAATGTTTTCCTCAAAAAACTATTTCTTTACAACTGAAGAAAGAAAGACATGAACATCTTGAATGACAAGGGGTTAAGTACATTATTCGTAAATTTTTGCCCTGGAAGTGAACTACACCTTTAAGAGCTTTTACATCACTTTTTACTTAGCCACACTGCATACAATTTCAAAGGGATAGTTCATCAAAAATGAAAATTACCCCATGATTTACATACCCACAAGCCATTCTAGGTGTACACAACTTTATTCTTTATGACAAATACAGTCAGAGTTATATTTAAAAATGTCCTGGCTTTTCAAAGCTTTATAATAGCAGTGAATGGGTGTTGAGATTTTGAAGTCCAATAAAGTGCATAAAACTATCATAAAAAGTACTCCACATAGCTCCGAGAGGTTAATAAAGTCCTTCTGAAGCAAAACCATGTGTCTGTGCAAGAAAAATGTTAATTTTTTGAAACTTTATAAACCGTAATCTCTAGCTAACTGCCATACGTGAGTTCATGAGAGAGTGCTGTGCCAGCGGATGATGTACTAATTCCTGTTTGATGGAAGGATGCACTTTTTTGGACTTTAAAATCTCAACAGCCATTCACTGCCATTATAAAGATTGGAAGAGCCAGGTCATTTTTTTTAATATAACTTTGATTATATTCGTCTGAAAGAAGAAAGTTGTATACATCTAGGATGACTTGAGGGTGAGTAAATCATGGAGCAATTTTCATTTTTGGGTGAGCTATCCCTTTAATACAATATTTTTTCAAAAAACTAATCAATCCCAAATTTTGAATGGTAGTGTATTTAATTTTAGGTTAGACAAAAATTATTATTTTCTTTATTGGCAATAACAGCTAAAAATTACATCAAGTTAAACAACTGTAACGCGACACAGATGATTTCTTGATAATTATAGTCTTGGTTTATCCAAGACTATCATTATCAAGTCATTCTTGCAATTTTCACCTAAGTTATTCAACAATAACACATCAATCTTCCAACAGGTCATGTGATGGTTATGTCTACTGGACTGAAACAGAATTTTAGGTTGAGCCCTGCCTATAGCGCCATCTCAGACCTCTCAATAGTGTTTGTTGTTGAAAGGGATTTTTCAAGGGAACAAATAATTCCAAGAACCAGGAAATTAACCCCACTTAGCTCTTCATTGGCCAAGTATTGATCAAGCTGTTATGGTAATAAAAGGTGCATGAGAAACAGATGTTTTATCCCCCTCAGACTAGAGTCAAGTCGCACCTTAAAAAAAGAACTAATCTAAATAAGCATCGTTAACTTTTGATCATTAACCACAGTTTCCTCTTTAAGAAGAGCAGTTTATATATAGAGTCTTATTTGTTATACTAAAAAAATAAAGTTGCAAAGTCTGCAGACATACTAAAATCTCTGAATGCTTTTGCTTTGACGCAACTGCAATTAATGCAGTTAGCAAAGCTCAAGAACTGCAATATCAATAACCGGCCTATGACTAATGTCTGGAAAAACACCTCCAGTCTAACCACCAATTTAGCTATGAAAAATTCAGCATCAAGTCCCGCTTAACCTCTGACAAGCAACATGTCATCTCTGACTACACATATTTCTTATTGTGTATGCACGTTACAGTTTGGAAGATGTGTGTCAGACGTACATGATAAGTCATGGTGGACGAGCTCGGCAAAGTTGGGGTCGTCCCCCCACCAAAAGATCCAGAGCTCCCGCCGGCCCGGGGTCTGGTGCCTCCGCCAAACGCTCAGCACATCTGCCTTCAGGCAGCGACTGAAGCTGCACAGGATGGGGTCCTCCTCTGTTACCGGGAAGAGGATGGGGGACGAGGTGGGGCCCTGCCATACAAAACACTTCCATTTGATCCCGGTGAGGTCAGCCTGAAGGCAAAAAGAGAGACGGAGAATGTGTTAGAAAAATCCATCATGTGGGACGACTAAGCAACCAGTGATAAAGCATCAACTCCACTAGGGTTAATAGGCATGCATATGCCATTTTGGCTGTGTTGTTGCAATCTAAGTGTCTGATTGTGCAACTTTGATAAAAGTAGACATGTAAGAGTAGTTTTTCTGTGACTAATGCGAGATGACGCCATCTGACCATGCCCATTAAGCATCATGAATCAACATATAAGCCTATTCGTAATTCGCTGTCAGCATTAAGTTCTGAAATACTTTGACTTTCGCTCAACTTAAAGGCCACTTTGGTAAATATCTGAAGTTTTCTTACATGCACATTTGCTTGTCCAAGATTCATTCTTCAAAATAGAGTACATTTCATGTCCATTGATGATAATTGCACTTTTTTTCTAACAAATTTTTACACAAAAATCCTATTTTTTCGAATAGGGGAAAGCATATTATAATACTGTACAAACAATACTGTATGCTTGAAAATCCAGCTTTTACAGTAAGTGTGCATAATAATAAAATGTAAAAAAAAAAAAAAAAACCCCAATTGTATAAAACACCTCTAAAAACTTTTTTTTATTCATTAAAGTTTAACCTTATTCACACGGTTAATTATGGAGCTTAGCATCTGTGTTGCACTGATTAAACTGAAATCAACAGTATTTTTGCTGGAAAAGCATATTGTTTCTGCACTTTTTTTGTTGATATAAAATTATAAAAGAAGCCCAAACAAAGATGAGATGACATTTCCAATCATAATCTCCATTAAAGTTCACTTCAAACAAGTTTGACCTGGATTAGTCTACTGTAAGTAGCATATCTAATATGTCCATATAAATATGAGTTTTTAATGCAAGGAGGAAGTGAAAAGTGAAATAAGGCCAGACAGACAGGAAGCTTATCATGAATACTTGGCTCTTGTTTACAAATCACTCTACAACCACGAACTGAAGAAAACGGCGTAGGTGTATATACACTTCTACTAGCACATATTACACATGCAAAAGGACGAGCTTAACTAGTACATAACCAAGAAGATAATTAGACTACTGCATAACAGTGACAAAATAGAAAGCACGAACAAACTAGACAATGTTTACACATACTGTCTAAATATCAGGAATGAATGTACAGTGACATGAAGTCACCTCAACTTTTTTTAACTAACTGATATCATTTCATTTCTCCAGCTAGTTGATTACTGTACACTAAAACTTTTTTTCTATTAGACGTTTCTGAAATGTTACGTTACATTATGTTAAATCTAATTAAATATGCAATTATATGCATACATTTCCAGAACAGAAAGCTAAACATTCACATTTAGTTTAAAACTCTTGTTACATTCTGTTGACGTAAAGGTTTTTACAGAAGGGATTTCTTTTTATTACTCCATAACCCTGTCAAAAATGTGAAAAGACTGTCAACAGCCAGAAAAAAAACATTTTTTCACCATATTTGGGAATAAAAAGTTAGATAAACCAGGCAGATGATATATAAATAAACCCTTCTAAATAGATATGAGCACGAACAAAACAATGTGGAGTTATCATGTTATATTTACTTTAAACTTCACTCAAAAAACAATATATTTTTTTCTCTTTTTATGTTCTAAATGTTTTACTGCAGGCATTTTTTATACTCTCTTTTTATCACTCCATAAATCAGAAAACACAGTCGACATTGAAAAGAATATTTTAAAAATAAATTTTCAGCATGTTTTCTGCAATAAAATTAAATGAAATCCAAAACCCCTCTGTAAAAACCTTCAGAACACAGTTTGGAAAACATGGAAACTTTGGTGTGTGCAAGTACTAGTTAAATGGAGATTTTTGGCTCAGTGCAGAAGAAAAACAAATTAACTTTGAGAAAATAATATATATTAACACTATAATTTAAACCTACAAGCGCAGCTAGACGAAGTGTAATAAAACGAACGCCGTAATATGCATTCGTTTCACTAATATGAAAGCAGACATGTTATAAAAGCAAACTATCTTATAATCTCAAAATGATCCCGTGCATGAAAACAAACATCGGTTTTGCCTTTAGTGTCCGGGATTTGATTGTTGATGTTGTTCAACATCACTCTCCCTAAAGCTGTTTTTGTACTTAAGAGTTACTTCATGCCAACAACTTGCAGCTTGTTCCAGCCAGTTAGTTCAGCAAGTGTTTACCAACGTTAGCAAACACGACCTAAATAACACAACAAAGCGGTGTTTCACACGCCAAGCTCCGTTTGCACAACACAAACCCACACCTGAATGTCTAATATATATTTACAAGCCGGTAGCAGTGGCGGTTTAGTTCGTATTAAGATCAACAGGCCTCTGTTTGATTGACTGGCCGGCTAAAAATGGCTTCTGGCCCTCAGTCAGTTGATCTCTTACCAGACAGAATAGATTGGAGTGGCAGTCCTCCAGGCTCGCCCCGTTGGGTACAAAACAAGAACTCATCATCAAAGCGCAGTCCGGCGAGCCATCCTCTCTTTCAGATCCCAGGAACAGATAATACGATGGGTTTTGGACCGGGTCTCCGTTTCTCGGACACAATCAGCAGGACGGGTTCGCGTCCAGCGAGCTAATTAGCTTAGCTCCGCTATTACTCCGCTAGAGGTTACTCACTTACTAGGAAAAATTGCGCTAAAAACTTCCTGCGCGCATTTACCATGATCCGCGGTGGGATATTGTTCTCCCACCAGATTTGTTACATCAAAAAAATCTGTAATTTCAGCAGTCCGAGGGGGTAGGGAGGCGAATTCAGCCCTCCCCCTTTAGCTTAGCATAGCATCAGGCTAGCTGGGGTTAGCCTGGCTAAGCGAGGCAGCAACAAACAGTTCAAGCCAGAAGAGTTCAGCTTCAAATTTCACTAAAAACCACTCGCTCCTTTCCAAGTCTTCGCCGGACTGTCGTCGACGGCCATTCACGGCCAAGCTGGCGGTGAAAATAAAAGGTTCTGGTTAAAAAGTACAGTTAAAAGAGGCAAGGCTGTGCTGTGCTCAGCTGTGTCTCACTGGTTTGTTTGAATACATTGGTCGCATCCTTTAATGGCGGCCACAGGGACACAACTCTACTACACTCTACTCCAGACTACTCTACTCTACTCGGCTCCGATTGGCAGTGCTGTGACTCGATAGAGGAAAGAGTCGATGCCGGATTCCATAAAGCTCCAAAAGAGTCGACTCAGAGCTGTCAACTCCTTTTAGGGAGATTTCTTGATCTTTTAAATGGGACGCCTCAAAATTTAAAAAGCATGTCTAAAGATCCACTGTGTAACTTTGAAAAGTTATTATTATAAATATGATTATTATTGTACAAAAAATACTTCAAACAATATATTTATTTTCTATTAAGTTATTATTATTATTATTTTACTTTTTTTATACTTGTAATACTGCACTGTTATATGTTATTTATTATAATTATATAATTTACGATTAATCGCATCCAAAATAAAGGTTTTTGTTTACATAGTATGTGTGTACTGTGTATATTTATTGTGTATATAGCACATATGCATGTATATATATAATATTTAACATTTTGATAGATATATATATATATATATATATATATGGAAAAACTGGAAATAAGTTTTATGGATACAAATATATGTACATGTAAATATTTTAAAAATATTTACTGTATGTGTGTCTTTATATATGCATAATAAATATATACAGTACACACATATATTATGTAAACAACAACTTTTATTTGGGATGCGATTAATCACGATTAATTGTTTGACAGCACTAAAAATGTGTACTTTGAAAAATTATTATTATAAATATGACTATTATTTTACTAAAATTACTTCAAACAATATGGAATATTTAGTTTCTATAAAGTTGATTTTTTTTATTTTTTTTAAACTTGTAATACTGTATGTTATGTTATTTAGGCTATTTATTTATATAATTATATCTATATATAATATAATTTTTTTTATAAATGAATAAAAAATATATATACATTTTAAAAATATATACTGTATGTGTGTGTCTGTATATAAATAATAAATATACAAAGCACACACACATATATTATGTAAACAAAAACTTTTATTTTGGCTGCAATTATTTGCAATTGCTTGTTTGACCACTAAAAGACACAATTTGTACTGAAAAATTATTATTATAAATATTTATATTATAAATTATTATTTTACAAAAATTTCTTAAAAACAATATGGAATATTTAGTTTCTATTAGGTTAATTTCATACTTTTTATACTGATAATACTGTACTGTTATTTATTTATTTATATAATATGTGATTAATCGCAATTAATTGATTCCAAAATAAACGTTTTTGTTTACATAATATATGCACGTGTACTGTGTATATTTATTATGTATATATAAATACACACACATGCATGTATATATTTAAGAAAATTATGTTATGTTTACATATTAAATATATATAATATAAACTATATGTATATAAATATATGCATGTAAATACATGTAAATATTTTCAAAATATATACTGTATGTGTGTGGCTTTATATATACATAATAAATATACACAGTACACACACAAATATTATGTAAACAAAAACTTTTATTCTGGTTGCGATTAATCATGATTAATTGTTTGACAGCACTAAAGACCCAATTTGTACTTTGAAAAAATATTATTATAAATATTATTATATATATTATATTATATTATTATATATTATTATATATATTATTATATTATATACTTCAAACAATATAGAATATTTAGTTTCTACTAAGTTACATTTGTACTTTTTTACACTTTTATTAATGTACTGTTATGTTATTTATTTATTTAATTTACGATTAATCGCATCCAAAATAAGTTTATATATATATATATATATATATAAATTATATGAATATAAATATTTATAAAAAAGAATACATGTAAATATTTTTAAAATATATACTGTATGGGTGTGTCTTTATATATATACATAATAAATATACACAGTACACACATATATTATGTAAACAAAAACTATTTTGGTTATATTACAAAAATTCCTTCAAACAATATAAACTATTTAGTTTCTGTTAAGTTACATTTGTACTTTTTTATACTTATAATACTGTACTGTTATTTATTTATAGAATTTGCAATTAATTGTGATTAATTGCATCCAAAATAAAAGTTTTTGTTTACATAATATACAGTGGGTACGGAAAGTATTCAGACCCCCTTAAAATTTTCACTCTTTGTTATATTGCAGCCATTTGCTAAAATCATTTAAGTTCTTTTTTTTCCTCATTAATGTACTCACAGCACCCCATACTGACAGAAAAACACAGAATTGTTGACATTTTTGCAGATTTATTAAAAAAGAAAAACTGAAATATCACATGGTCCTAAGTATTCAGACCCTTTGCTCAGTATTTAGTAGAAGCACCCTTTTGATCTAATACAGCCATGAGTCTTTTTGGGAAAGATGCAACAAGTTTTTCACACCTGGATTTGGGGATCCTCTGCCATTCCTCCTTGCAGATCCTCTCCAGTTCTGTCAGGTTGGATGGTAAACGTTGGTGGACAGCCATTTTTAGGTCTCTCCAGAGATGCTCAATTGGGTTTAAGTCAGGGCTCTGGCTGGGCCATTCAAGAACAGTCACGGAGTTGTTGTGAAGCCACTCCTTCGTTATTTTAGCTGTGTGCTTAGGGTCATTGTCTTGTTGGAAGGTAAACCTTCGGCCCAGTCTGAGGTCCTGAGCACTCTGGAGAAGGTTTTCGTCCAGGATATCCCTGTACTTGGCCGCATTCATCTTTCCCTCGATTGCAACCAGTCGTCCTGTCCCTGCAGCTGAAAAACACCCCCACAGCATGATGCTGCCACCACCATGCTTCACTGTTGGGACTGTATTGGACAGGTGATGAGCAGTGCCTGGTTTTCTCCACACATACCGCTTAGAATTAAGGCCAAAAAGTCCCATCTTGGTCTCATCAGACCAGAGAATCTTATTTCTCACCATCTTGGAGTCCTTCAGGTGTTTTTTAGCAAACTCCATGTGGGCTTTCATGTGTCTTGCGCTGAGGAGAGGCTTCCATCGGGCCACTCTGCCATAAAGCCCCGACTGGTGGAGGGCTGCAGTGATGGTTGACTTTCTACAACTTTCTCCCATCTCCCGACTGCATCTCTGGAGCTCAGTGATCTTTGGGTTCTTCTTTACCTCTCTCACCAAGGCTCTTCTCCCCCGATAGCTCAGTTTGGCCGGACGGCCAGCTCTAGGAAGGGTTCTGGTCGTCCCAAACGTCTTTTATTTAAGGATTATGGAGGCCACTGTGCTCTTAGGAACCTTAAGTGCAGCAGAAATTTTTTTGTAACCTTGGCCAGATCTGTGCCTTGCCACAATTCTGTCTCTGAGCTCTTCAGGCAGTTCCTTTGACCTCATGATTCTCATTTGCTCTGACATGCACTGTGAGCTGTAAGGTCTTATATAGACAGGTGTGTGGCTTTCCTAATCAAGTCCAATCAAATGAAGGTGTAGAACCATCTCAAGGATGATCAGAAGAAATGGACAGCACCTGAGTTAAATATATGAGTGTCACAGCAAAGGGTCTAAATACTTGTGGTATTTCAGTTTTTCTTTTTTAATAAATCTGGAAAAATGTCAACAATTCTGTGTTTTTCTGTCAATATGGGGTGCTGTGTGTACATTAATGAGGAAAAAAAAAAGAACTTAAATGATTTTAGCAAATGGCTGCAATATAACAAAGAGTGACAAATTTAAGGGGGTCTGAATACTTTCCGTACCCACTGTATGTGTGTGTACTGTGTATATTTATTATGTGTATATAAATACACACTCATGCATGTATTAAAGAAAAAATGTTGTTTACATATTACATATTACATATTTCAAGTCAAGTCAAGTCAAGTCGAGCTTTATTGTCATTCTGCTACATGTGTGGACATATAGTAGAACGAGATGTCGTGTCTCACAGGACCACGGTGCTACATACTAGTTAAGCATAATATAAACATACAACAGTACACAAATAAGAAAAACAGTTACAGACTTATACAACGGTTAACCATTTGACTATACATATACTATAAATACTATAACTATAATAAATAGTTGACTACACATACAAAACTGAGACAACAAAAACTTTACATAAGTACTGTACATGACGTTTTACAAAAGAGACATTTGTACATGAAATTGTGCAAAAGAGATATTTTGTGCATAAAATTGTGCAGAAGAGAGATTTTGGGGGAAGCAGCACATAGTGCAATGCACAATAAACATATATTGTGCATTGCATTGTGCATTATTTATTTATATATATAATATAAATTATATGAATATAAATATATGCATGTAAATACATGTAAATATTTTCAAATATATACTGTATGTGTTTGTATTTATATACACATAATAAATATACACAGTACACACACACACACTTTTATTTTGGATCCGATTAATCACGATTAATCATTTGACAGCACTAAAAGACCCAATTTGATTATTATTTTACAAAAATTATTGTAAGCTAAACAGAATATTTAGTTTCTATTAAGTTACATTTTTTTTTTATACTTATAATACCGTACTGTTATATGTTATTTATTCATTTATATAATTTATGATTAATCACAATTAATCGCATCCAAAATATGTTTTTTTTTTTATTAATTTGTATTTATTTATTTATTTTTTACAAAAATGACTTTAAACAATGGAATATTTGGATTGGAATATTTATTTTCTGTTAATTTACAATTGTACTTTTTTATACTTATAATACTGTACTATTTTATGTTATTTATTTATTTATTTAATTTGTGATTAATTGCATCCAAAATAAAAGTTTTTGTGTACATACTATATGTGTGTGTATTATGTGTATATAAATACACACACATGCATGTATATATTTAAAAAATATATGTTATGTTTACATATTAAATATATATAATAGAAATTATATGACTACAAATACATGCATGTAAATACATGTCAATATTTTCAAAGTATATGCTGTATGCGTGTCTTTATATATACATAATAAATATACACAGTACACACACATGTATTATGTAAACAAAAACTTTAATTTTGCATGTGAGTAATCGCAATTAATCATTTGACAACCCTAAACTTATTTTTATTTATTAATCAACAATAACGAGATTATTCATTTAAACTTTTATTTGTTTAATTTATTTATTCTTGCATAATTTTTCAAAACCTTTTCACAGACTCCCTTGTGGCCCCCTGGAAGTCCTCAGACCCATTCTGAAAATTATTTTAGTATTTATAAAATAAAATAAAATAAAAATGTTCCCACTTCCACCTAAAAAAATATTTGGATTATATAATAGAGTCATAATATCATGATTATATATCCAGGTTTTTCCAATGATTAAAGGCTAACAATGTGTAATATGTAACCAGGTATCTACAAGAACAAAATAGAGTGAAAATGATTTCCTTTCTCCACGTCGAAATGATAATTTTTGTAATGTTACTTAAGCTTGATTTATGTAACTACGATTTATATAACTCTTCGTATAAATATTTTGTTCTTTTTCATTATGTTTACAAAATCTTGGAAGCTGATTCATTCTGGTCTCACTTGTTATACCTGCTTCTCATCTTCCTTGAAATGTTTGATTGGTGAGCTGTGTTTATTGTGAGCATGGAAACTAATCTTCCTGAATCATTCGTGAGAAAAGCTGGGCAGGGACATATGACGACACTGACAAATAACAGCAAATATGCTTGGCTGTATATAGATTGATGGAAATAAAAGGAGATCATGCATGAAGTATTACAGCACTTAAGTTATTAAATGTTTGTTAAGGCTTTGGTGAATATGGCTAAGGACTTGTGCTAAGCAGTGAACCAGTAAGTTTTACCTTGTGACTCCTTAAATAAAAAGTCTGATGAATTAATGTGTATTATTAAAATTATTAACTGGACATTCGGTCATGTCAGCTGGATGAAAAATGTAGAGCAAGTAAAATGGTAACTTTAACTACTTAATGCTGCTTAATGCTGAGTTAATACTTATTTAAAAGAAAATTTTGAAAGTTTTGGTTAACAGTAAAAAGTTCATTCAAGGTAAAGTCAAAAACTGATGCTTAAAATTAAACATCTTACATTTTGCCTAAATGTGAGACATCATTAAAAATGAGTGTATTTTCTCACCCCTTATGGTTTAATTATGTTGAAACATTCCGATGTTCACCCCTGCTGTGTGTTTGACATGCTAAGAGAGCTCTTTTGTGTTTAATTAGGTTCAGCAACGCCTCGACAACATTCTTTCTCCTAAATACTTGGGACATGTAGTGAGTTACAGTAAAAAGAAAGTACATTTATGACACGGTCTGCTATGAATTACACAGTAAGCTAAATATACACGCTGAATAGGTCAATTAAAATTCACGTGATTTTGTGTGTGTGTGTGTGTACTTGTTTTTGCTACATTGTGGGGACCAAATGTCCCTACAAGGATAGTAAAACCTGAAATTTTTGACATTGTGGGTACCGGCCTGCAGTCCCCACTATGTAAAAAAATTATTAAAAATAGTAAATGGTGTTTATCTGAAAGTGTAACGATGCAAACATGTTTTCTATGAGGGCTAGGTTTAGGGTTAGGGTTGGGGTAGGGGATAGACAATATCGTTTAGTCAGTATAAAAACTATAGAAGTCTATGGAAAGTCCCCACAATTCACAAAAACAAACGTGTGTGTGTGTATGTATATGTGTGTGTGTGTGCGGAGAGAGAGAGAGAGAGAAGCGCGCCATCTAGTGTACAATAAGAAGACATTACATCATTTTAAAACATAATATATACATGTGTGACCCTGGACCACAAAACCAGTCTTATGTAGCACGGATATATTTGTAGCAATAGCTAAAAATACATAGTATAGATCAAAATGATCGATTTTTATTTTATGCCACAAATCATTAGGATATTAAGTAAAGATCATGTTCTGTTAAGACATTTTGTAAATTTCCTAATGTAAATACATCAAAACTTAATTTTTGATTAGTAGTCTAATATGCATTGCTACGAACTTCATTTGGACAACTTTAAAGGCAGTTTTCTCAATATTTTGATTTTTTTTTGCACCCTCATTCGAGAATTTCAAATAGTTGTGTCTCGAACAAATATTGTGCTGTCCAAACAAACCGTACATCGATGGAAAGCTTATTTATTCAGCTGTCAGGTTATGTATAAATCTCAATTAAAAAAAAATGTCCCTTATGACTGGTTTTGTAGTCCTGGGTCACAGATTGGATATATAATCACATATACATATAGCAATTTGTAAACAGCTGTAGCCTAACAAACGTCTAGAGAGCGTTGGTCTAATTGAAACATTAATAGCTTTGCTGTTAGACCCCAAATAATTAAAATTGAAAACGTAAGTTTAATTTACAAAAACGTTTTAAAAAATGAAAAAAAAAAAAAAGACTAACTAAATTACTGAAACGAACATCTTAACACAAGACAAGGCAGTTAATGTATGAATCTGCTGCACAGGTCGACATATTCGTCCGAAAATGTATACTTGTATACCTGTAGCAATAGCCAACAACACATCGTATGGGTCAGAATTATAGATTTTTCTTTTATGCCAAAAATCATTAGCATATTAAGTAAAGATCATGTTCCATGAAGATATTTTGTACATTTCCTATCGTAAATATATCAAAACTTAAATTTTGAATAGTAATATGCATTGCTAAGAACTTCATTTAGACAACTTTAAAGGCGATTTTCTCGATTTTAAAGGCGACCCTCAAACAGTCTAGCTTCCTTTTTCAGCTTTCAGAAGATGTGTAAATCTCAATTTCAAAAACTTCTGCCAAATCTATTAATGTTAATGACATTGTATTATAGGCTATGACAGTCCTGCACACATTATTTCACAGTTTATTGCAAGCTGCTCATGAGTATAAGCGCTTAAGTGGAATAACGATCGTTTTCACTTGTTGTTTTCTCAAAAGTAATGGTTTGATATTTGTATGCACAATTTTATTACGTTTTCTTATATGATTTTTGATTTAAAGAGAAGTCCACTTCCAGAGCAACAATTTACAAATAATTTAAAATTACCCCCTCATCCAAGATGTTTATGTCTTTCTTTCTTCAGTCGTAAAGAAATAGTTTTTGAGGAAAACATTTTAGCATTTTTCCTCATATAATGGACTGATATGGTGCCCCGATGTTGAACTTCCAAAATGCAGTTTAAATGTGGCTTCAAACGATCCTAAATGCGGTTGTAAACGATCCCAGCCGAGAAAGAAGGGTCTTATCTAGCGAAACGATCGGTTATTTTCATAAAAATAATACAATTTAAATACTTTTTAATCTCAAACGCTCGTCTTGCCTTGCAGTCCTTAAACTCTGTGTACTCTGGCTAAAGACAGTTAAGGTATGTCGAAAAACTCCGACCGTATTTTCTCCCTCAACTTCAAAAATCATTTCAAAATCATCCTACATCACTGCAGAAGTACAGACCCAGTCTTTGCAAAGTGAACATGCAAAACAATAAAAATAAAACACCTTTAACAAAAAAGGTAAAACAGCGATATAGGACGATTTTGAAGTTGAGGGAGAACATGAGAACATGAGTTTTTCGACATACTCTAACTGTCATGAACCAGAACAAAAACAGTCCAAGAGGAGTAAGACAAGACCAGTGTTTGGCATTAAAAGTCTATAAATTGTATTACTTTTATTAAAATAAACAATTGTTCGCTAGATAAGACCCTTCTTCCTCGGCTGGGATCGTTTACAACCACATTTGGGATCGTTTGAAACCGTATTTAAACTGCATTTTGGAAGTTCAAAATCGGGGCACCATATCAGTCCATTATATGGAGAAAAATGCTGAAATGTTTTCCTCAAAAAACATAATTTCTTTACGACTGAAGAAAGAAAGACATGAACATCGTGGATGACACGGGGGTGAGTAAATTATCTGTAAAGATAGCCTATGCGCATGCGTCTTTGCTTCGGTTTGAACAAGAGCTCAGCACCAAGGACAGCGGCGACCAAAAACAGGTACAGCATAGATGATGATGACGTGAGGGTCGATGTGACGTCAAAGCCAGCGAATCACAGCAACAAACAAGCTCCCAGTGTATCTGACTTTCTGTAGTCAGTGGAAGATTTACTCGTGGTGCTGTATTTAAAACACACACACACACACACACACACAAACACACAAAATATCTGATCCTCTGTCATTTATTCATATGTGATTTAATATATGTACACTGTAAAATATTTTTTCTTCCTATAACCAAAATATCAGTCTACGTCAAAGTCTTAAGTCTCTCATATGTAACAACATGCAGAGTACCCTAAAGTTTACTGAAATGTTGATTTCTTTTCCATGGCGCTCACACAGCAACATACAGACTCGTCAAACACATGCAGAAAAGACAATTTGGATGAAAAATGATCTTTTTAGACGACAAACTCAGTGGAACAGTAAATGCAGAATCCATAAATGTTGTTTAAAAAAATTCTGTCCATCATTATTTTAGGTAAACAAACCAAAAGCTTCAATGGTTGTACATTAAGCACAGTGTCTCTAAAGTGACAACACTTATTTATGAATTTTCAAATTTTTTTGTTTGTCATAATTTGTGCTTGTATTGGTTTCCATCATTGTTGTTTTTGTATTACAGATGAATGAAATTACTGGTGCAATAAATAAGTCTTGCAATACATAAATAGTCCCTCCTGATTACGTTCACAGCTAAATCTGAATGATCTCAAACAAAATACATTTATCTTTCATGACAAGATAATAGATGACTGGACCACAAAATTATCCATTTAAATATGATACAAATAATTGAAGATTAAAGATAACTGCAACTGCATAGTACCTTAAAAAATCAGTCTTTAGCCATGTGCAACTAAAACAAAACACAATTTCATAACTATCAATTACTGTCACAAAAGTCTAGATGGTAAATAGTATGATTTAACATAAAAAAAAAAATCCCAAAACCGAGCAGTGTTTTGATCAGTAGTTATATATTTTTTACAATACGCATTTGGAGCCCCTGCAATTTAAGATCCTAAAAGACATTTCTTAGAGATGTTTGCACTATATATTCAGACAATAACATACATCAATTCCAGAAGAAAAAAAAAATATAGTGGCCCCAAAGATTATTTGGACATTTTAGATACACAAAATGTATGCGTCTCATTGTATTAGGAATGAAATGAAGCTAGACCTTTTCAGAACTGTTTTAGTTCTTGAGATGATTTTTTTTGTGATATATATACATATAGACCCACAAAATGTTATTGATCACCTAAAACCATGCAAATGTCATTTGTAAAATGTTTTTCTTAAAAAGCGTTTTTGTATAATAACTGCCACTTGGTTTGATATTTTGTTATGTAATGCAAAAACATTCATACATTTTAAAAGTGCCAAAATATTTTTGGTGCCACTGTATTTCACACAAGCCTTTGCAATGTTAGTTGTGCAAAAACAGTTGTAGTGATGCCAACTGTAGTGTCATTTTCTCAGAGATCCTGCAATCCTGAGCATCTGTAAGACTTGTCCTAATGATATGACAAAGTCACATGCAAGCATTTTCCAAACAAATGCTGTGCTGATGGACATTGCTCCAGTGCTCTGAGATGAATTACAGCATGTCATCCTGGTTTTCCCTGGTCGGAGTCCTTCTGCGTCGGCGCCGCATGCTGGAGAAGAGGGACGATGCGGTGAGGGCGACGCGACTCAGGCCTACGTTTAGACAGTGTACTTCTGACGTCACCGGCACCTCTGCGAAGAGAGCCCTGTCACGGGACACCCGCGTGACGGTGTCACTGTTCTCGATGTCTTTCACTATATTCAAGATCTCTTGCCGTTCTGTTTGTCGGGTCATCCCACGGATATTGAGAATGGCGGAGACATGCTTCCTCCTGCAAAACACAAGGAAGAGTCATTCACTCTTGACTGATGCATGAGGCATGTTGTTACATTAACACTACATGGCAAAATAAGTGAAATATTGTATCTGTTGCGTTAGTTAAACCATAATATTGTTGCGTGGTGAGTGGTCAGTATTGAAACTATCCACTTTATTTCTCCCGTAAGAGTAGGTGTGGACATTTGTAAATTTTATGGGTGTGGGTGTGGCTTTCATCCGTGTCCATCTATTTTTAGCTGTACAGAACAGCTCGTTTTGCAGCTTGATATTGTAATTTGGTGTGTCTTACCATATTATTTTAATGTATTATCCTAATTATGAACACACTGGTTTGTAGTGCTTGTTATTTCTTCTTGTTATTTCTCTATAGCGGATAATGAACAGGAAGGCTTACTTGCGCGTTGAAGAATAAGGTGGATACTGGAATAGACTTTTACCAAGTGAATTTCTTATTATATGTTTTGTTCGTCTTAAAGTATGAGCCTAAATTTTTTGTGTAACTTGCAACACAGAATATTATTCTCAACTGAAAATTCTTCAAAACAAAGACAAAAAGTGATACAGTAGATTTAGTCAGCTAAAATCTAATGGGTTTAGTTGCAGCGTAATGCATTTATTAAGCATTTCTCTAAAATGACCAAACTCATTGTTTAGGTTTGATATTAAGGTTTTCTCATGATAAACACTGATTTAACTGCTGTGACAACATGCCTTTATATTAAAATTAAATGAAACCACTTCTCATAAAGAAACAAGAACATGGTCTTCTTTTCAATTAAATGCCAATGGTTATACAGGCTAATTATGTATTCTTTATTCTTTAACTTGTTTACCACATTCTTCATTCTTTCAAGCAGACATATTTATTTATACAAATACATTTTTTGAATCTTTATTAGGGCTACTAAAGTGATTCAGTCAAGAGCACTGAGTGATTTTCTGCCTTTCTTTTGTTGCTTGATTAACATCAATGCCACAGACAATAGCAACTAAATTAGGCTGCTGTTCCTTTAAAACCGAATGCACGGATACTGATATACTTCTGATATTATCCCAACTGTTTACGTTTACTTAAGACGTAATCATTTTGTGTGTATTTCTCCATTCATGCGTCGCGAAAGACTCGCGTGCCACCGGATAGATCAATAGGCTATGTTACAGTTCAAATGTACACATCGCACCTCCTAACCACGCAGGAGATTTGTTCTGAATGAATCTCCTCTCAAATCGTCCCTCCCTAACATTTTCGTCTCGTTTTTATTCGTTGACGAAAATGTCAATAGATTTTCATCATAGCTTTTGTCATTCAAAACAATTTTTTGTTTTGTTATCATCTCGGTTTTACTGGTGAAAAATATTGATGAAAATTATGACGGAAATTATTTGTCAACGAAATTAACACTGCAAAAGCAACACCATCAGGTAAAGTTACATCGGGTGTCCGTTTCTCTCTCACCTCCCCTGAGCCCACTGAGTTTTAACAGACCCCCTAAAGAGTGCGGTGAGTTTGTTGCGGGGTAATTGAGAATGAATGGGGAAAAATCACGTGAGAGGAGGCAATGCCTCCATCACGATATGATTTGATATGACTGGCTATGACTGGTTATGTTCAGCTGTGATTGGTTAACGCATTAAATCACGCCTTGTGTGTTTGTGTGCATTCTGCGTTCGCAAATCAGTCTGAATGAACAATATAATGGTGTTAATGGGAAGACTAATTTTAAAAAGTAGGTAAACAACCCACACACTTAGATATATAACCACTTTGTTACATCAAAATGGACAGAAAACATGATCTGTGGAAGTTTTTACACTACTGATCTGTATATACAGTCATGGTCAAAAATATCGGCACCCTTGCAATTCTGTCAGAAAATGCAACCCTTCTCTCAGAAAATTGTTGCAGTTGCAAATGGTTTGGTACTTACATGTTTATTTTTTTTGTTTGCATTGGAACAACACAAAAAAACAGAGAAGAAAATTCCAATCTGATACAAGTCCACACAGAACCCAAAAACTGCACTGGACAAAATGATTGGCACCGTTAACTTAACTTTTAGTAGCACCCACTTTGGAAGAATAATGGTTAATTCCTGTAACCATGAGTATCTTACACCTCTCTACTGGAATTTTGGACCACTCTTCTTTTGCAAACTGCTCTAGGTCATTCAGATTTGAAGGATGCCTTCTCCCAACTGCTGTTTTGAGATCTCTCCACAGGTGTTCTATGGGATTCAGGTCTGGACTCATTGCTGGCCATTTCAGAAGTGTGTTTTGGGTCATTGTCCTGCTGGAAGACCCATGAGCTCTGGTAGAGATGCAGCTTTCTGACACTGGCCACTATGTTGCGCCCCAAAATTCTTTGGTAATAATCAGATTTCATGATATCGTTCACACAGTCAAGGCATCCAGTGCCAGAAGCAGCAAAGCAACCCCAAAATATCTTTGAACCTCCACCATGTTCAACTGTAGGGACTGTGTTGTTTTCTTTGAAGGCCTCATTTCTTTTCCTGTAAACAGTGCCATGATGTCCTTTACCAAAAGCTCTACTTTTGTCTCATCTGTCCACAGTATGTTCTCCCAGAAGGATTGTGGTTTTATCACATAAGTTTTGGCAAACTCCAGTCTTGCTTTTTTATGCCTTTGCGTCAGCAGTGGTGTCCTGGGTCTCATACTATAGCGTCCCTTTTTATTCACATGGCAACGGATAGTGCGAGCTGATACTGCTATACCCCATGTCTGCAGATCAGCTTGAATTTGTTTGGAAGTTAACTGGGGTGCTATCCATCACCATTCGGACAATCCTTCATTGTAATTTTTCATTAATTTTGCTTCTTCCGTCCACATCCAGGGAAGTTAGCTACAGTGCCATGGGCTGTAAACCTCTTGATGATATTGCACACAGTGCACACAGGAACATTAAGATCTCTGGAGATGGACTTATAGCCTTGAGATTGTCCATGTTTTCCACATTTTTTTTCTCTCAATTCCACAGACAACTCTTTACACTTCTTTCTTTTCTCCATGCTCAGTGTGACACACAGCTCAAAGGTTGAGTCAACTTTTCTCCATTTTAACTGGTTGCAAGTGTGATTACTATATTGCCCAAACCTGTTACTTGCCACAGGTGTGTCTAAATACAAATTACAGGAGCATCACATGCGTGAAAAGCAATTATTTCTTACCATTTTAACAAGGTGCCGATACTTTTGTCCAGTCCATTTTTGAGTTCTCTGTGAAATTTATTAAGTTTGACTTTTCTTCTCTGATTTTTGTGTTTGGTGCAGTGCAAACAAAAACAATAAGCATGTGAATACCAAAACATTTGCAATTGGAACAATTTTCTGAGAGAAGTGTTGCATTTTCTGACAGGATTGCAAGGATGCCGATATTTTTGGCCATGAATCCTCATTTAACCTTCCCATAGTTGGCTCCTGTTAATTCAAAGTTTCCCTAGATCATAAAATATGTGAAGATATGTACGGTAGATGGGAGAGATTCCAAGTGATCATCAGTTTAAACCCCAAAGGTGTTGCTAATGCTAAACAATGGAGCCTGCAGCACATTTAGGTCATGTATTTGAAGTTTCAATCTTTATTTAGCTCACATTCCACAAAAGAGAGTTTCCTCTGGATTCTGCAGCCGTATAGGGCTCTTAATTAGGCAACTGCCCTCTCTAGGTTAAACCATGGAGCTTTAGGTCAGGCTCTGGCAGGATGCCTGTGTTTTTGCTTTGTCTTTGCAAGGATCCAGAGCTGGACAACTGTACACCTTTCATGTGAATCTGGGATAACCAAACAGTCTCCCATAAAAATCAGGAAACTGCAAAGGTCTTGTTTGCTTTTACAAGCCCCTCTTTTGCTGTCAAACAGAATAACCATGTTTTGTCAGATGACCCGAGCTCTCTGCTTTTTGACCTCGATCATATCAGGGGCTACAAGGTGCCCCGGCCTAGTGGCACGCCGTCCCTCAAGATACTCACCGTATGTCAGGGAATTCCCGTACCAGGACGCCAACTTCCATTTGGATGGAGGGAGTGTCTTCCAAGAGAATGATCTCCGATAAGTGAGGAATAGCGCTGTCGAGCCATGAGGCGGAGGATTCCTGGATGGGGGCAAACAAAGATAACATCAGATCTGTCAGCACATGCATCAAATCCTTCATTTTTGCCGAGACATCAGCAATGCACAGATGAACGTTCAGATTCAATGCAACTGCCTGGCACTAAAGGCTTTTTCCAAAACTACAATGTACAATAACTTCTGACAGACAGCCAAAGATCACAAGGCCCGAACGACGCCGAAGGCTATTTTTACCCTCGTCTCTGGAAAAACAAAAACCTAGAGGATTAAGTATAGGAGCACATGTTGTTCCAATCGAGGGTAAATATCTGTATGCCCATTACACCAAGGCAGTTCTTCCTGACTCTCAGTTTGCCCTTAAAGGCAAGTCATGACTTCAAAGGCCCAGGCCAGGACATTCTTCCATAAACAAAGGCATCCTGTTGTCCGTAGAGGTGACAAACGGATGTTTTAACTGAACCAAGGGGTGGACACTGCACAGGGGAAAGGAGCGTTTGGGTGGGTCATAGAGATGCCCTTTGGAGCTAGGGGGCCTGTTTGGCCATCTGCCTCCATGCCCACGCCAGAAATGGCCATTCTTTAGAGCCTCTTTTGTTTGAAAGTTGTCGGCTATAGATGGTTTTGGGGTAATTAAAAGATACTTAGAAACTAGCTCAAAACAGGACGTCACATTTTGGCAACCGTGACGAACTGGGAATAAGGATTTCTTGAGAAAAATATATTTGTCATACTAATAAAAATAATACAAGCATCCCAATACAAGCTACTGTCAAATGTGCATTTCTAAGAGACAAAAATATGTAATATTATTCATTCTGCAGCCTGTACTGCAAATTGTGCTGAAGATACACGTCATCAAATTCATAAAACACAAACGTCATTATTTAAAACAACAGAAATGTGAGGAGTTTATCATGTTCTGACCATAAAGAGTAGTTTAATTGAAATTAACAGTCTGGCTTCTACAGCTATTACTTAGCAAAAATCTGCCTTTAAACTCGAAAGAAATCTTTCATTATAATTATCGATATTGACTGATATGAAAAAAATTAGCTCGATTTTAGTTTTGGCCACATCTCCAGTCCTAATTATTATTATTATAGCAAGTACATCTAACAAGGAACAAGGACACCATTAAATAAGTGTTGCCTAAAATGATTCAGAAAACAGTTCCAAAAAAAAATCTCAGAATTTTCTAAATGTCCAGTAATGTCTACATTTTCCATGTTACAGTAACATAAAAGGTGGTCAATTAGTTTCATGCTTATGGGATTAAATGGGAAACAGGAAACCATGATTACGTAACAACAGAGGAAAAAAAACATTCCAAAAAGTAATGAACAATTAGAAACTTTGCCTTGAAAAATAAGAACTAAAATGACTGTTTATTTAGTTAAAAACTAAACAAAAGCACTGAAATTAAACAAAAAAGTGAAAATCTAAAAATAAAAGCTGAATTCAAAATATTATAAAAACAAAATTTTTTTTTGCAACCATAGTTAGCTAATAGGGGTGTAACGATACACGTATTGGTATTGAACCGTTCCGGTACGAGGCTTTCAGTTCGGTGTGCATTACATACCAAACGATTTGATTCACTGAACAAATCCCATTACATTTGGAAAATAAAAGAGTTTAAAGTGTGTGAAATATAATGTCCTCAGTACAACTATGATCAACAAGGCAAGTTGTGATGGTGAGGTAGTTCGTTAGAGTTTTCCCTCTTTTCCTCGCATTTATTCACTTTCAGGGCCTTTTTGCCACTCCTGCCAATAGCTGGTGATGTGATAAAATTTACCAGCCAAATTGTTTTTTACCAGCCATGAAACTCTTTTTGCAAAAACAGGCAGTTATTAATACTTCAATGACTAAACACATTTACAATGTTAATTATTAATAGCATTTTCGCTCAGGTTTACCTATTAATTATAGCCATTCAACATTACAGTATGATTGAAAGCCATCATTTTTAACATTTAATAGGCTCTGAAATATGTAACTTTTAATTTAACTGATTTTAAAACATCTTCACATAAACTATAAATTGTATATGCATAAAATATACAGATTATTCTTTATTCAAGCTACAAAAGTTAATCAGCGACTAGAGCAGTTGAGTGATGATTTCTCTTTTTCTTTTGTTTTTTGATTTCCATCAATGACATACTTCAGATTTCACTTTAAAATCAGCGCAGTCTCTTTAAAACCTAATGCACATTACATGGATCTGACACATATCTGATTTTCTCCCAACTCTTTACAGTCATTTAAGACTTTATAACTCATTTAAGAATACTTTTATGAGGTAACTCACCAAAACCGTGGAGTTTGACATAATTGTGTGTGTTTTCGTCTGCTGAAGCGCTACTGGCGCACTGTCTGACGCGGCTTAGCCGAACGTGCAACCTTTCAAACCATACTTCACTGCACCGTTTAGACAGTGTAACCCCAGTTATGTGTCGCCACTTTCTTATGGTTATAAAGAATAAAGAAGGGAAAAGTTAATCTTCTGAAATGAAGCAGCAATATCTTATCAGGTAAAAGTTATCAGAACCGTGTCTAGGGACAAGCTCGTGATCACACTGCTCTGATCTTAACAGCGTTGTGTATCCTATTTTTTTATTTGCTCGATCTTGCTGCTTATGACAGAACAGCTAATCATGATGATCTTTTAATCCCTTAGGTCAGAAACAGTGAATCTCTTTTAAAACTGACAGTTGTTTTAACTACATTTCTATATTTCGTAAAAGTTTTACCCGTCAACTGGCGACTGAGAATGTTACATATACTCGCCAACACTGATTTTTAAATAGCTTGTAAATGCCGGTGCACATTTTACTTTCACTTTCGAATTAGCGTCAATTCAGCGTCAGTTGATTGAATTGACAACGACAAAACAGTACGATAAATTCACTTATATTAAACATAGAATGTTTCATTTATTAAAAAACAAATACATAAAATCAGAAATAACTTACAAAAGTTTAAATATAAAACACTGAAAATCAGCAAACACCCGGGGAAACCAAATAAATGAGAAATGAATGTTAAGAAAAGCTTCCTAAATCATCTTAGATGAATGGTATTTTTAAAGCAGGCGCTTTTGTATTTCATTTCGAAACCAAATCTTTCGCCAACTTTCTCATTTCACTTGTCAGCTCGACACTCCTCACGTGATAAATGAAATCTGACTCCTGCTGCTGATCTGAGATGTGACAGTTGATTTTGATTTTTTTTTTTAAAAATGGAAAATATCTATGGTATTTCGTTATTTTTGCTGTATCGAAAACCGTGACACCGCTATGTCATATCGAACCGAACCATGAATTTTGTTAACACCCACCCCAGGTCGGATAGTCAGTGAAAGTCTTTTACTTTGATCTTTCAGATAACTGACTCACCAGCTCTTTGAAGAGTGTTTTTAGATGCTTTCCTTCGTCACGAAGGCGTCCAGCCATTCTCTTTCTCATTTTGAGTGATGTGCAGATGATTCTGCCCCTCATGATGGCCCGCACATATTCAGTCATCACACGCCGGTGCACCTCCACCACCAGGACCTTATAGGACAGTAAATAGGAGGCTTATCTCACAAAAAACCCAAGATCAAACATGAAATAGATAAACCTTATTTCACCTTGAAGGGGTTTATTTTGAGATAATGGCTGGCTGACTACTTTATCCACCCTATTATATGGCTAAATAGACAGTTTCAAATTTGAGTTGAAATTGTTAATTGAAAAAATATTTGACCACAGAATTGTGATGGAGCAATACGAATTTGAAAAAGCTGTGTACAAGGAATAAAGAATCAAAACGTGCTTGACAAAGCAAGATAAACTGAATTGAGGAAGGAAACTGACATGTTTAACATCTCACTTTACCTCATAAGGTGGATTGTCCATCCTGCGAAACTTCTTGAAGTGCTCTTTTATGAGCGCCTCGATTTGATCAAAAGGCTCAGTGTTGCTCAGCCATTTTCGTTTAATCAGTTTATCAAAGAAGGGCTACGAGAAATGAGACAGAATGATCTTGATTAGAAATGACATCCACAGTACACACAGGAATGTACTATATTTGCCTTCGCCAGGATGTGAGGGCTTTCATATTTAGAGTCGAGAGAGTGCGGCTTCTTCCTGTTCGAGCCCCATCTTGGTAAAAAAAGGATGCAGCGAAACTATGTGGCCCATGAGAGCTGGTAATGCCAATGTGTACAGCAAACATTGAATGCTGTTCGGCGTCAGGCCAAAAACATCCAATTCACTTGTGTTTTTCACACAGCGCTGCTATTTTAGTGTCTCAGAGCCAGAGTAGCTGTGCAAAACAACATCCTTGAGAACAACCCATAGGGGAAATGCTGATAAGATATTCTTTATATTCTTAGACAGGGACGCATGATGAACATAAGGTACTGAAAAATATGTGCGTGCGTGCATGTCTATGTAAGGAAGTGTGGGGTGATCTGTGGCAGCCTCACCCTGATATGCTCAAAAAGTCTGTCGTTCAGCACTCGCACACTTAAGTTGATTATTCTGTCCAGAGATGTGTTGGCTCTACGAATTGAGTCCTCGCTGGTTGAGGGGTCACACTGGCTGCAACGCTCCACAAAGCTCCTAAACACATCGGTTTGTATTATAAAAACACTAAAACAAAACAAAACATCATATAAATGACGGACTTTGAGAAAGCCTACTTGAACGATGGACAGCAGTTGACAAGAGCGATGGTTTTAGCGATGTAACCATCTTCATTTTCTCCACAGTTGTTTACGAGCATCTCATGGAACATTTCCACCTTTCGCTGAAAACTGCAGAAAAAACAAAGCATTTAAGGATGGCATGTACTTATTCTGACACATTTCTATGGGAATCAATGTATAAACGTATTTATCTAATAAATAAACAATTTTTAGGCATTTAGGACATTCAAAAAGAGTTGATGGGTTATAGTTTGGGCACCTAACTTGGAACCCCATACAGAACTTAAAATACAGTAAAACAGTAAGATTGCGAAATATTATTACAAATTAAAATCTTTTTGAATACAGCGGAGATCAAAATTAGAGAGTAACATATAATTTGAGAACAACATATAATTTCTTAAATTTCCACACCACTGCCTAGTCCTATTTGAAGTTATCCTAACAGAAGTAGAAGAGCACTTTATTAAGCATATTTCATAGATTAATTGTATTCTGAAGCACAGTATAAGAAATAGAACTCAAAATTAGAGAACACTTACAAATACCTCCAAGTTATTAGTGTTATTCTGGTGCTAATTTCCTTAAAAGGGTAGTCCACTTCCAGAACAAAAATTTACAGATTATGTACTCACCTCCTTGTCATCCAAGATGTTCATGTCTTTTTTTTTCAGTCGTAAAGAAATTATGTTTTTTGAGGAAAACATTTCAGGATTTCTCTCCATATAATGAACTTCTATGGTGCCCCTGAGTTTGAACTTCCAAAATGCAATTTAAATGCAGCTTCAAAGGGCTCTAAACAATCCCAGCTGAGGAAGTAGGGTCTTATCTAGTGAAACAATCAATTTTTTTCTAAATTTTCGAACTTTGTTTATTCTGGTTCATGACAGTTAGGGTATGTCAAAAAACTCATATCTCATTTTCTCCTCCAACTTCAAAATCGTCCTACATCGTTGCAGAAATACCGACCCAGTGTTTACAAAGTGATCATGCAATGGTCAAATGCCCTTTTCCAAAAAGGAAAAATAGCAATGTAGGACGATTTTGAAGTTGGGGGAGAAAATGAGATTGGAGTTTTTCAGCATACCCTAACTGTCATGAACCGGAATATACACGCACAGCTAGAAAAGACGAGCGTTTGAGGTTAAAAAGTATATAAATTGTACATTTTTTAAGAAAATAACCAATTGTTTCGCTAGATAAGACCCTTCTTCTTTGGCTGAAGCTGCATTTAAACTGCATTTTGTATGTTCAAACTCGGGGGCACCATAGAAGTCCATTATATGGACAGAAATCCTGAAATGTGCTCCTCAAAAAACAATTTTATTATGACTGAAAAAAGAAAGACATGAACATCCTGGATAACAAGGGGATGGGTACATTATCTGTAAATTTTTGTTCTGGAAGTGAACTACTCCTTTAATTACATAATAATCCCTATTAAACTGGCAGCATTCCTTCAGTTTTCTCTGAGACTGCATGATGGTGGGCCATTCTAAGGTGACTGAAACCCTGTGACAGGTGGTTGTCCAGATTTTTTGAAAAGTGCAGGTTTACAATGAGACTAATACACTCAAGTCCCCCCAAAAAGTCTAGATGTCCACGTAAGACAAATGCATGGGAAGACAGGATAATGCGGAGACTCTCTTTGGGGAATATTTCATAAATTAACTGCATTCTGAAGCACAGTATAAAAAAACTTGAAATTTGAAAAAGAACTCTGATCAAAATTAAAGAACACTTACAGATACCTCTAAGTTATTGGTGTTAATCTGGCACCTGGTTATAATTTCCTTAATTATATGACAATCCCTATTTGACTGGCAGCATTCCTCCCATTTTTTCTGAGATTGCATGATGACAGGCTGCTCTATGGTGACTGAAACCCTGTGACAGGTGGTTGTCCAGACGAGACAACCCTTTCAGTCATAGCAAGAGAAGTTGGTCGTTCCAAGACTGTAATTTCTCGAATATTGCAGGTGTACAATGACACTAATCCATTCAAGTCCCCCAAAAAGGCTAGTTGTCCACGTAAGACAAATGCATGAGAAGACAGGTGATGCAGAGACTCTCAGTGGGGAATCGGTTCAGCACTGCAGCTGGAATTGCTGGTCAGTTCAGTGCTGAACAGGGTAGGGATCTGTCTCGGTATGTTTACACTAAGAACACTGAAATAATGAAATGGCCGTCCCAGATTCCTGATCTAAACCTGATTGAAAACCTCTGGAAAATCCAGAAAAAAGTTATGGCTAAGAAACCCACTACAGTGGGAGAAATTAGCGATGCCCTGGGCACTCAGATGTGCTGAAATCTTAAAGCAAAGGCCTCTTTACTTCACTTCTGCTTCTTCAATTTCTGACAGCTGTAACCTTTCAAAATTTTAGTTGTCATCTTCTTTTGTGCTACAGTGGCTACTGTTCTCTAATTTTGTTCACTGTGCTTTCCACAAAATAAAGGTTTTTGTTAGAATTCCTTGGATGTCAAATATGTTAAGAACTAAGAGCTAATATTACTTCAAATTTTGAGCAATAAAGATTAACAATATTTCAGAAAAAACAAACATTTATTAAAGATTGTTCTTAAAGTTTGATCTCCACTGTACTTTTTACATATTATTTATTCCTGTCATGACAAATTCGAATTTTCAGCATCATTACTCCAGGCTTTCATATTTAGAGTCTTTCAGAAATCATTCTAATATGCTGATTTGCTCATTAAGAAACATTTTCTATTATTCTTAATGTTGAAAACAGTTGCGCTGCTAAATATTTGCTACAATCTTGTGGAAACTGTAATATTTTTGTTCCTTTGACGAATGCAAAGTTTAATATGAGTTTGAAAAAGTGTCACTTTTGACCAATTTATTGCCTCCTTGCTGGAAAAACATATTAATTTCTGGCTCCAAACATTTGAACGGCAGTGTCACATTTCATGTATCACTTTCCCACCTGTAGAGGAAATCTGCCAATCCGTTGAGACTGCATTGAGCAACCCGTGAACCCAAATCTCTGTTCACGGCGGCAGATCTCTCAAGGTCCTCTTGTAGCCTCTACAATCAAAAATATAAGAAAACATGTTATTTTAGGTTAATTAACATTTGTTAGAAAAATATTTTAATTCCTCAATTTAGTCTTGAAATATCTTCCTCAGTGCTCTAACTACTTCAGCAAACAAATAAACTGACTATGTTCTGGGGGATATTTCTTTAATATCATTCATGACCACTAGGGTGCAATACAGAGCCTGCATAAACAATGTGCTGTAATGGAAACATGCTCACAATGGGAAATGTTTATTTTGGTTCCAGCTAGGAGACGATTTTCTTGTTACACAGAGGTGCATGGATGCCATTCGACATGTCTTACGTTTTGTTAGAACAACAGACCCAGTGTCTAAAACCTGCTGCAAATATTGCAGCTGGCCAAGAACAGCGGGGCATTATATACAAAATCAATACTGGGAAAATGGATTAAAGTAACAAGTGATATCACATGCTCTGACACCATATGTCAAGCACAATATCCTATTTTATATAAACGAGCAGAAATGGTCCATGCGGCCTTGCGCTGACCTGAATAACAGTGCGGGCCAGAGGCATCTGATACTCTTCCACATTCAGGGTGTCCAGCCATCTCTTTTCCTCCTCCTCCAGAACCTGAGAAAGCTCGTTGGTCACTTTCCCCTGGAAAACACAACATTTCAACACAGTCATTAAAAGCGTCCTTGCTGTGAGAGGGGGCGGCCATATTGGGGCCTGTATTGGGTATGTACGAAACGATAGCATCCATAAGGAAACAATCACTCTGTTAACACTCCGTCAGACTAATGTCATTATTTTCATGATGGGCTTAAGGATTATTAAAAGACCACACATTTATGTTGCTTAATGAGCGAAGGGGAAAATATGTTGACAAACTGACGCCTATTGTGTAGTGCTCATTGTAGACAGGAAAACCGAGTGTTGACCCTGAAATGCCGCACTCTAATTGACCGTGCAGGTTGCAATGACCAGCCACCTCTTTGAGCGGACAGGATGTGACTTTGTTCAAGGTGCACAGAAAATGCTAGAAGATGGTGGGAATTTCAGTTCTTACCCTGACTGAGTTGAGGCAGTCAAGCTCGAGTTTTTCCACCGTCTCCGCTGGCAGCAGCGGGCCGAGCTGCGAGAGGTTAATGGGTGTTGTTATGGTGACTGTTCCAAGGACATCTCTGCAGCAACAACAGGAAGAGCAAATCACAAACTGAGTCTGGACTTCACTCATAAGGAAACATTGAATTATGAAGGAACAGGAATGGGAAGGTACAAGAGTGGCTTTCACCTCTCATATCAACCAGAAGCTATTTATAACAATCTGTTTTAGGTTCGCTGTTGCTGTAAGTGGCTTGACAACTGGACACAGCCAGTAATACTTAACAACACAAACTACAAAACAGCTCATCGCTAATGTACACTGCCAACGGATTTTGTTTTCATATTGTTCAAAATGGGGTTGGTCATTTTTTTTGAAGTAATCTCTTATCCTTTTAACTGTCACCCAGGTTTACTTCCCTATATTACAATTAAATCCTGTTCTAATCATGACAAACTATATATTGTCGGAAAGGTCTAAGACTCTTAAATACATATTTTACCATTGTTTTTTGTTACAAATTATTTTGGAACAGCACTAGATTAATTTATGACAAGAGTGCACCTCAAAAATCTACATCATAACAGGAGTTCTGACCTTTGTCACCAAAAATCGTTTTTTGGTTGCCTTTTTCCCTATTATGTTTTAAAAATGATCATAAATTGTATATCAACTGAAAGTTTAAAACCTCAACATTCATCCTTTCAAACCCATATTAAAATCTGACATTCCATTACCATGGAAATGGTACTTCAAAATCATATTAGAAAATGTATTTGTTCATGAATAATAACAATTTAGTTTATATCGCACTTTCACGTCTATGTTCAAAAATGGGGGTGACAGTTAAAGGGTTATGCTCACAAAGGCTGCATTTGATCAAAAATACAATAAAACAGCAATATTATAAAATATTATTGTAATTTTAAAAAACTGTTTTCTATTTTCAGTTTTACATGTGATTTATTCCTGTGATGCCAAGCTGAATTTTTAGCAGCCATTATTCCAGTCTTCACTGTCACATGATCCTTCAGAAATCCTTCTAATATAATGATTTTCCGCTCAAGAAATATTTTTTACTATTATCAATGTTGAAAACAGCTGCTTAATATTTTTGTGAAAACTGGAATACGTTTTTTCAATATACTTTCTTGAATATAAAGCATAAAAACTTTATTTGAAATAGAAATATTTGTCTTTACTGTCACTTTTGATCAATTTAATGTATCCTTGCTGAAAAGTATTAATTTCTTTCCAACCTATTCTCTAAATGAAGAAATTTTGTCTGTCAAAATCGGTTCACTCATTCTAATAAGTGAATTTCCAGAATAAGGTTCATTAGTTAACATTAGTTAACTATTTAGTTAACATGAACTATGAATAAACAATACTTCTACAGCATTTACTAATCTAAGTTAGTTTCAAAATTTACTAATACTAATTAAAATTGTGCTGGTTAACATTAGCTAAGGCTTTGTAAATTAACATGAACTAACAGTGAACCACTGTATTTTCATTAACTAACATCAACAAAGATTAATAAATACTGTAATAAATGAAGGCTTCATTGCTTGTTCATGTTAGTTGATACATTAACTAACGGAACACTTAAAGGAACACTCCACTTCTTTTGAAAATAGGCTCATTTTCAACTCCCCTGGAAGTGTTACCAAGATTTTCTGTACAGTGAAACACAACAATTACATATTTTTCATTATATCTTGGCTGTTTTTCTTCCCATACAATAAAAGTAATTATGGAATGGGCCTCTCAAGCAGTAAAACATGACAAAAACACCATAAAAGTAATCCATATGATTAAATACGCTTAATTCAAAGTCTTCTGAAGTCATATTATAGGTTTATAAGAAGAACAACCTTAAGTTAGAAAATTCTCAGTCCTCAAATTTAATTTGTACACATGCAAATTCCAAATTTGCTGTTTTATTTAAAAGAAACAGTACCAATGTGTCAAATCTGACATGTTAAATATGGCTTCAAAAGACTTCATATGGACCGCTTTCAAAGTACGTTTTTGAAACTTGACAACCCATTGTCACTGTTTGTTTTTTTTTTTATGGGAAAAATGTCTTTGAGTAAATGATCCTAGTCAAACTGCTGGTGTTTACCTATTGTAAATGTTGTAGAGCCAGTCTAGCAAAGAGTATATATCAGTGATCTGCAGATCTCCATTAGTGATAGCCTGGAGACGGCGGGTGATAGCCTGATGGTAGCTCTGCGTGTACACTTGGAAGGAGTCATATTCCGCAGGATATAGAGACACCACATTACGCCGGGCCGCTCCGAGATCCTCCACCATACGCACTCTCAGCTTATCCAGGTAGGCCGCGAGCTCGCCCGCCTGTGCTTCAGCGTGCTGGGGTAAGTTTGCATCAGCCAGCTCGACTACCGCCTCCCTCCAGCGTTTTTTGAGCTCCCTCGGCCGTGGGCCTCCTGGAGCGGCTCCTTCACTCTGAGCCCAGTCCCGATCGGCTTGCTCCTCCTGCTGAAGCACCTGCACCACCAGGCCCAGGTTGGGCCCGGCAGTGGGGGAACGAAGAGATTCCTTTACCACATCCCACAACTCCTTCTGCAGGGCCTCGTACAGCAGCTCCACATCTTTGGCTTTGCGCCGACTGCTGTCTTTGCTGCTGGGGCTGCTGAAGTCCTCGGTGCCCCCTGCCGTCGGGGATTCTGCCTCCCTACACTCCTGCTCCAGCTCCAGAATGTGAGTGTCAGCCAAAAACAAATCTCTTTTCGTCACCAACTGCAGGATCTCCAATACTGATAAAACAGATAAAAAGAAGTTATCTATTAGTCACACAGCAGAGATTGAATACTTCATTATTTAATTGTTTAGTCACCCTCATGCTGTTATAAACCGTATGATAACAAATTTTCCATGGAACTCACAAAAAAAAAAAGTATTTTCATTGTCATTTTAAATCAGGAAGGAATAAAGAAAGTCCTTTATGGGCCATTATACAGAACTGGTGCAAAACTTTCCACAAATTGTGTATGTATGCAAACTGTATAATATCCAAGGCACACATTTCTAGTAATTCTCATGTTGTATTTTTAGAAAGTTTTGGAATATCTGTCCTCTCCCCAAATATGTCACTACCGAAACACAGTAATAATAATTTAATTAGAAGGGTTATATTGACCTATTAAGATTTTTCTTACATCTGCATTGTAAATATATATTTTTTGTTATTTTATGATTTTTTTTCAGAGGTAAATCGATAACAATTACATTTTTAACAATATTTCAAGTGTGATTTATGAGATTTTTGTTTTGGACCCAATTTTTCTTTGTAAAAGAAAAAAAGTTGATCATGCTGATTTCAAACTTAAGGATTCATTAGTTTGGATATAGATTGAATCAAAAACTATCATAACATCTTAGTTGATAATTAAGTATACTTTACTTTTGACAAAACATCCCTTGTTTCGGTCATGACTGCACATTTTCGGTAGTGACAGTAATGTTTTGGTAGCGAACACATCACATTACAGAATTTTAACTTGCATACTAAAACACTATTAAAACATACTAAAATACACAAGTTTAAAATACAAAAATGTACATAACTGTACTAAAATTTGTTTTATTTCCTCCAAATATGAGGATTACGTGTTCCCTTTTGTCACTACCGAAACAATAATGACATGTTTCCATCATGGCTGTTTCGGTAGTGCCAATTTTACGGGATAACAACCAAGAAAACAACTACCGAAACAATTTTAGATACTTCTGAACCTTGCTCAAAGATGCTGATCAGCACATGCTTACATGATTCAACTAGTTAGTTATTTCTAAAACAGGGAGTCAGGGCCCACTAGAAGGCCTCAGCAAACTGCCATTAAAACAAGCCAAAACAACTAAAAATCAATGCAATGGACAATTTTAAAAGGCATATATGTATTTATAGATATGCCAAGCTCTAAAATATTTAATTGGTAGAAATTTGGAGTAGGAAATATTTTCTCTTTGTCCAGTTAATTGAAAAATAATGGAGGAAATGAATATGGTTGTGGACAGTGAAGGGCTGAGAGCCACTGTGAACATCCATTGGAGAAGATGGATAAATTCGGGAACATTACTTTGGCCATTCAATAAAGTTCTTCAGAATTCCCCCATTTGTGGATTTCATGGCATTAAACCTAAAAAATAATGCAATATATCTTCCAGATAGTCAAAAAGACTGCCAATGCACTCTGCTGGCTATAGTTTATAATGACCTCACTTGTGGTTCTTACGTGTAACAGCACTTTCTGACATTCCAAAGAAATCCTCGATGAAGCAGACGGGCTCTCAGTGAGGTCAGCGCTCACACCCATCCTTCATCATTTCCAGTCCTTTCCTTTGGGATGAACACATTTACTTGGGCTGACAAATTGGTCTGATTACCAGTGATATATCTGGACAAGCTTCAAGTATGGAAAAGAAAGTTAAGAGGTCAACAAGTTCACATACTGAAAAGACTAAAAACAAAGCTGGTCACCAGCATATGTTGTGTTATGGATACAGGTGCTAATGTCCGCAAGAGGGCTCTTAAAGGCTTAGTTCACTTTTTTTCATGATAATTTACTCACCCCCATGTCATCCAAGATGTTCATGCCTCTCTTTCTTTAGTTTTTGAGGAAAGGATTCCAGGATTTTTCTCCATATAGTGGACTTCAATGGCGGCCAATGTTTTAAAGGTCCAAATTACAGTTTCAGTGCAGCTTCAAAGGGCTCCACACAAGCCCAGCTGAGGAATAAGGGTCTTATCTTATCTATCTTATACACTTTTTAACCACAAATGCTTGGCTCGCTCTAGCTTTTTTAAGAAAATGACCAATCGTTTCACTAGAATAAGACCTTTGTTCCTCAGCTGGGATTGTGTAGACCCCTTTAAAGCTGCACTGAAACTGCAATTTGGATCTTTTCAACCATTGTCCACTATTGAAGTCCACTATATGGAGACAAATCCTGGAATGTTTTCCTCAAAAACCTTAATTTCTTTTCAAGTTAAAAAAAGAAAGACATGGACATCTTGAATGACATGGGAGTGAAATCATGGAACTTCTCTGGTCTATATATTTATATACGTATCATAAATAACATATATATTACATCAGCGTATATTATATACAGTATATACACCGCAAATAAGCTGTGCAAATAATTGTCCCCTCTATTGAATTCCTCCCCAGAACACTGAATGGCTCCTTGCGGTGCTGAGTTGCCCATTTATTTCCTGTGACTTCCTGACCTTTTCTTAGAGGGAAGGATGCGGGGGTGTTTCGGTTGGCGCCTGACTCATCTGTCCCTGTCCCTGTCCCTGTCCCTATCGAGGATGGACTGTCCTGTAATGCCACGACAGACCCCACGCCCTTCTCAAGCGTCTCGCATAATAACAGCCCGAGTGTGCCAGTCCATCGGAAGGAGATCTAAATATAAAATACAATACCGCCAGGGTTATCGCTAACGCAGACGGGAGGAGGGGGGGGGGGGCAAGGTGGAAAAATGAATGTGCTGCCTGTTAAAAATTTAGAGTCACTTCCTCTGTAACTCATCCACGTGAAAAGTCCTCCACCCAAGAACAACATGTCACCGTATCATCTCAATGACTTTGAGACCGGACCTGGAGGAAGAAAAGGTTGACCCTTCTGTCTGAGAGGAAGAATTTAAGGACTGGCTCTCTTCATTAATGAATGAGTTTGAAAAATACCGGTCATTCCTTCCAGGAAGTTGGAATGAAATGAATTGTAATTTTCTTGGAATTTTCAACAGGTAATGACATTCCAGGTAATGAACTGTTTGTTTACCCTTGTACATAAATCAGTTTGTTTGGCTCATAAAAGCTTCAACTTTTAAGACTTTTTCAAACTTTTTAAATGTCAGACAAGGTTGTATGTGTTTGTTATATAACACTTATGTATACTTGCATATTATATGTTTACTTGCCTTTTTAAGTCTTATTTTGACGTAACAAAGTGGCTATCCCTAAATGTGTGAGTTGTTTACTTTAAAATTAGACATCAAATTAACAGAATTTTCAGAATGATTCATGAATATGGTACGTGCATTAACAAACGAGGCAGGATTTATCGCATGAACCAATCACAGCCAATCATAACCAGTCATATCCAGGGCTCTACAGTGCTTCCGATTATGAAAAAATATTTAGGAGCACCAGTGCGACTGACCCGATCAGCATATTTGTGTTTGCGCTGAGGGGAGCTTCACAGGTTTCTACGTGTTTTTGCAATGTTGAGTAATGTATCACAGACATATCTCGCTAATCCTTTCATAAAGTGTGGAGAGAGTGTAAATAAGAGATTGATTGTGCAATGTGGAGAGCTTCGTTGATTATAATGGAACTTTGTGAGATCACGATGAACTAGATGAGCGAGATTTTAATGATTTTAAGGGAGCGTGTAAATGAGATATTGATTTAATACAACAGTTAAATAAAGAAGAAGTTAATATTAAGTGACTTACATTGTCTGACTTTAACAGTATTGCATGATTTTGCTGTATTTTATTATCAAAAATAGCCTGAAACAACTGTGCTGCTGCGCATCTCCATTCAAACACAGCGGTGTTTCGTTTATGAGTGAATGTGCGTTTTTAAACCTATCAAGTGAGCCAATGATTCAATTTCCCATTCATAAAGAGAGTCACTTGCTTTATTCCTGAATGAATCAGCTGTTTAAACAAATCGAATAAATGAATGATTCAGTAATTAAATCAGTGACTTGCCGCCACCTACTGGTAGATTTAGTTTAATTTTTAAAGTATCTTTTCAGTTATTTAAATTATTTAATATTTCTGTATTCAAAATGTTATATTTAAAACATTAATCTCAACATGAATTTATGAATTTGATTGCACTCATGCCACCTCTGAGCCTCATTAAACATGAAAATACACCTACAAGCCACTTCTGTGTTCTTCTATGCCACCTCTGTGGTACAAATTATTTGATTTGTAACTTCTTATTGTTTTAATTACTAATTTTAAGATGCTTAAAAAATATAACTTTTTTAAAAATGTGACATAAAAGATGACATACTTTTAATAAAGTTAGAAAAATGTCAATACAAAGGTAAAAACAAAATTCCCCTGTAAATCACTTTAAGGAGTCAAATACGACCGGCTAATTTTGATCAGATTTTTTGATTATTGATTAGAAGGTGCTCCTAAAAAGAAAAGTAAGTGTAGAGCCCTGATATGGCAATGGAGGCATTGCCTCCTCTCATGTGTTTTTACCCCCAACCAAACCCAACATACGCTTTGGGGTGTCTGTTAAAACTCAATGGGCTCTGGGGAAGGCGTACTCCCGCTGTAACTTTACCTGCTGGTGTCACTGTTGGACACTGTTGGGTGTTTTTTAACAAAACGAGAAATTTATACACTTTTGTAATGATAGAATTTGTAATACTGGCATTGTTTTATTTTCGTACCGCTAATTTTTTTCTCATCTAATATTTTGAGGAGGCAATGCCTCCCTTGCCTCCTCAGAGGAAACATCCCTGAATATATATATTTGTTTGTATTTGTGTGGAATGATGGACTTTAATATTGGAAAAGCAATGATCCAGACGTTGAAAGCCATGTAGTTTAAATGGTTTTATCCCACAGTCATTAAAATGCGGAAAGTTGCCAGTAATGCGCTGAGCTGTGCAGAGGACTACACTAGTTCTTTGTTTCCACAGAGTCTCACGCACTAAATTCATGGTGTGGAGCACACTTCACTTAAGCATGGACATGTCACCACCCTTCCTTAATGAAAACCACAGGGACCAAAGTGTTGCCTTTTAAGGGCACGTATGGCACATATGCTACACATATACCCCCACCACAACTTCCAAGAGGACATAACACTGTTTGCTTTTGGCTGAGGATTTAAAAGGGTGGGGGCTGACAACCAACTCAACTGAAAAGATCTGACTAAGCAAGATATCCACTAACATAGCTCCAACACACCTGCACACAACACCTCTCAGCAGGACCAATCAGCCGTTACAAGGAAAAGATTAGCCTGGTTTCTAGGAATGTAATGGAATACGATCTGTTCTTTGTCGTGCCACAAGTTCAGGACCATTTTCCATTAACCCTCTGTGTTTCAGAGTCAATCAGACCAGAGCATGAGAAACCGAACAACTTGAGGAATAGCAGCCCACAGAAACTCCCGTTCTCATTCATTCACTTCCCCTCTTTAATGCTCAGCATGTGCAGAGTAGACATATTTTCCCCAGAAGTGAAATATTTAATAAGTGGAGGACGATTGTATTTCCTGCCTCTGCCTTAGCGGCACAGATGGGTCGAGCAATACTGAGCCCTCCTGAAGGAATTCCACATGCTGAAATTTTTTTTCAACATCCAGGCCCAGTGGCTTCCAAGTGACAACTGGCCTCGCCTGCCACTGGAGACCTTTAGGTCAGGATGCAAAATGATGACAAGAGCCTTCTTCACAGAACGGTCCCACTCCCTTCTTGATTTATTTGGACATGGCCAACGTCAACAGAACAAACCTAAACTGGACCATTTGGAAAACGCGAACTCCACCTTACACTAAGTGCTACCCTGCCCTCACTTAACGCTTGTTGGTTTATTTGACATGCATGAACAAATCCTCCTGCCAAGTGTTGGACAATAGCTGGATAAGGTAGAAGTGACTTTGCCAGTTGGCATGCAGGAATATCTGCTATCATAAACGGGAATGCATTGATTGCAAACATTCCACTCAGATACTGATTCCATGGCGGCCATGACAGAATGGCTCTCAGCTGCAGTTATGGCTTATGGTTGGAGGTTGCGGCTTGTAATTTGGCGAGGTCTGGAAATCATTCACTAGGATGAGGGGTAAACGCCCTTGTATATATGGCTTCTTTATCAACTCAGTCATGTCATCTTACAATCTGCCAATCCCAAAGACTACTAAATCCTCTCAGTCTTGATAGATACCAGCCACCCAAATGCAACGTAGACCTTGCTCTCTGAACTCTCAGCAAAGCAACAATGAGGTTTAGTTGCAACATGCTTTGTGTTCCAAGAACACATTTTTCATATTGTTGCAACATCAGGGAAAGGATGGTATTGTTGGGGTTGTTAAAGAAAAATGACTAGATTTACCACCCATGGTGGAACTGTATATACTGTATACTATATATACTGTATACTGTATACAGTAGGGCCTAAAGGGATGGGACTACTAATAAAAATGCTTTTTTACTGGGCGGCAACACTGGTAATAATACACTGGATACAAAATTAACTTTTAGATGGTGTTTGAATATAAGTGCATTTTAGCACCCTACAATGATAATCCAATCACTCTAGGGCTGTGATGATGATAGATTTTTACCAGGTGGTAATAGACCAAGTACCAGTAATAATTGTAGTGCTGTTATATATATATATATATGCAATATATATATATGCAATATATATATATAACAATATATATCGCATCCATGGTAGACAGTGAGTTAATCAGAACCTATGTTTGATCAGTTTAGCCTTCTCAAATCATCATGACTTGCCTAAAATAATTTTTCAAGCAATCTCAATGTTAGTTTAAACATTTAACCTAGATAAATGTGCACTATTAGCCGCATATCCAGTTGTTTGTGCGGAGAGTGGAAGCTAAAGCGTGCTAAAGGCGCCAGTGCATCACTTACAAACAGCTTAAAATCCGCCGTCATTTTTGCTCATAAAGGTAAGAGTAATATATCATCCAGAACTGTAAAGGGTCTACTTTACTTTGTGTAAACTCACAATATCAACAAAATGTTGTGCTTTTCTAAAATAAAGAAAACATACAGGATGCACTTTCTGATGTCTCTGTGTTGAACAGGAGCGCTTCACAAAAATGAACAGAATCTCAGTTAATACCTACCTCACAAAAATGGTAAATATATCTATAGAAAGCTTTAAATTGTTACATTACTACTTTAAAACTAAATAATTCAAATCGAAAACAGAAAGCCTTTCATTACGTAATCCGTAAAGAAGCATTTATCTCTAAAGGCGCGTCCAATGAGCAGACGGCGAGTTAGGACTTTGTCTTTGCACACTGACTCAGAAAACACTAGTTTATTAATTTGTATTTCCCCAGACACATTCATGGTAATTACTTATGTAGCCGAAACACTTTATTTTATGCTTGTTATAGAGTGTATGACATCACGTGCACTATTGCCATGATTGTCATTGCGACCGTCACAGCCCTAATTCACTCCTTTTTTATCCCTGAAAAACCTAAACGGTCTCAATTATGAAGCCGTTTCGATTTTCTGAGCAGTATGACATCTAGTGTTGCTTTCGTCAACGAAAATTATGACTAAATATCGTCGTCAACGAACCTTTATCACGTGACGAAAACCAGACGAGACGCAACGTAAACGCTGGTCGTGTGACGATGACTATAATTAAATGTATAATGCAATATTGTTGACGAATAAAAACGAGACTAAATGTGGTTTACAAAATAAAAACTATGCTAAAATGTCTCTTTATTTTCGTTGACTAAAACGAGACGAAACGAAATGTTATAACGTTATTTCGTTTTGTTTAGTCGCGTTATTATTATTATTTTGCAGTATTTCTGAAGTGGGCTGCATCAAGTCGCACTGCGCAGACGCAGGCGACGTCACTTCCTCAAGCCCCACTCGCGGACCGGAGGGATTATAGGCCTGAAATTACAATTATTAAGACTATTAGACAATTATATACCGTTATCAGCACATGTTGAAGTAGATTCGTGTAGTAGAGTATGCGCCATATTGCAGCGTTAGAAAACTCTGTCAGTTATTTTTTTACTTTCACTTTCTATATAGTGAATTGTAAAGTTAAAACTGAAGTTAAGACGTTCACCGGCATAACTACTGCACAAAGTTTGATATCCATTGGCTCGCCTTCATGGTTTAAAACAGAAATACTTCCAATATAGCGACGTAACCGCAAACCCCCATGCATATGCATCTTAAACGCAGGGAAAGGTGAAAGAGGAATCAGCTCGGTCTGCCGCTCTGTCTGAAACAGGTCTTTGTGTTTGTGCGCGCTTCGGGTGTATGCGAGAACAGCGCGCAAGTAACGAATCGAGTTCTGTTTCGTTTCTTCTTCTTGTGGCAGACTCCAGGGAAAATTTTGTGTTCACCGTTTGACACACACCAATCACGTGCGCATATTTGTATTTTGACTATACTTCTAGGTACTTATACTATATTGACTGGGTTAAATAGAATTGCATTACTAAAAAGAGACTAAAACACAATTTTCATCGACTAAAACTAGACTAAATGTCATCCGTTTTTGTGACTAAAACTAGATTAAAATGTCATCAGTTTTCGTCGACTAAAACTAGACGAAAATAGTCATGGATAATTACTAAAATAAGACTAAAATGCTCAGACTTTTAGTTGACTAAAACTTGACTAGACTAAAAAGAGTATGAACGTGACTAAAACTAATAAAAACTAAAATGACAGCTTTATACAAAGACTAGACTAAAACTAAAATTAAAACAGGCTGCCAAAAACAACACTAATGACATAAGATCCCACCCAGGACCACTGACAGACTGTCCTGTTTAAGCATATTTCCGCTGTACGCAATTTTCTCAGTGCTCGAACAGCTGTAGAAAAAACAATGCAGGTGTTTTGTAGTTGGATGTAAAAGTGAACATAAGAATCTTAACTTTATCCTGACATCAGAGCCACTGAGGACGCAGTGGAATAGTTTCGTTTTTGACGGTAACATGCCACAGAATACACAAATAAATGGAAGAGAGGGGCGGGGTGAGCAGTAGCTCATTATCATTTAAAGAAACATGCATCGAAATGGCTCACAGTGAACAGAGCTGTTTTTGACATGGTAAAAAGGTGTTGTTTAACAAGTATTTTACTAGTGTTGTCAAAAGTACCAACTTCGGTACCAGTCGGTACTAAAATTTTGGAAATGGCCATTTCCCACTCACATTTGTGTGCTGCTGAGCCGATTTTTAAACATCGCTGATTGGCCATAGTGTTCACGTGCTCAACAGATATTACCTTGATTGGCTACAATGATCAGCGGATCTGTCTATGATATTAGGGATCCACTAACAGACATGGCTTTCAAACACGCAAAGTAAGAAGTTTGGAAAATGGGCATCTGATGGTTCCTTTACAACAGAAACCAGTTATTTTCAAATTTAAATAATATTATATAATATTACTGTTTTTACTGTAATATTGATCAAATAAACGTAGCCTTGGTAAGCATAAGATATAGATAATTTAGATTTAGATACAATATATAACATATTGTTATAATAGTTGATATAAAAAATGATATCAACTATATGTTGAACTATAGAGTAAGATGGACAAAGCAATGACACAGGAGTAAAGGCATTTAGAATGTTTTGCCAACTCCTACTCAAGTGAAATCTGATCTTGTTTAGCAGAATTTGAATATTTACAGTTGAAACACCCTCCATGAACAACATTCACATACTGTTCTTTGCTTCATTTTCTGGATTTTCTTGCATGTGCAGCGACCGAGGCACAGGTGGCCTTAAACACTACATGAAGCGTTACTTCACCATATAACATTTTTATGTCCCATATATTTACTGCATTATTGTGAAGATGTCTGATAACATTCTTTAAAAAGACTCACTTTGAATTAAATAATTAAAGCCTTGATTATCATTCACTCAGGAATGTGGAGCCACTTGAAAACAGCTGGGTGAATAGAGAAATGCTTTCTTTAGTCACAACACTTACGTCTGCAAAATAAATGGGAAGTAGGCCTACTATTTAAGCTCATATACTTAAGAAACCACAAAAGCAGACAAAACTACGAAAAATGTACTCAGCATTGGAATGTTGTATATTTAATGTGGCATCTAATCAGTGTGTGAACAAAACTACTCTTCACCCAAATTACAGTTAAATCATAAGCGTCTGGTGGTCTATTCAGCTGAGAGTTGTTGAATGCACAACTTGGAAAGCCACATGACTGTTGCGGGAGGTCACCAGAAGGTTTCCCGTCAACATAATGTGGCTAAATACACAAATAAAAAGTGATTTTTTGCTGTGTCAGCTGCAACATGCAAAGCGGCAAGAATCACTAACCCTGCCCCCCCCCTGCTGAAAAACAAAGCAAAGACATGACCAAACATGACACTGTGGGACACATTCAGTTCCCCTTTGTGCAGATTCCTCTTTTATCATGTTCCATGCTGCAAGGGGAAAAGATTGACGGTTTAAATTTGACAGCCCCCTAGCCCGTATGGTGAAAACTTCGAAAATCAGCTAAAATGCATGCCGCTCTGACAGGCATGTTCTCCGATTGTCAATCTTTCTCCAAAATTTAGTTCCAGCTCTAATCAAACACATATGAACCTGCTAATCAGAGTCTTGCTTAAAATTATTCTGTAATTATGTAAGAGCAATTGTGTAAGAGCAGGGCTGAAACTAAATTCTACTAGGTTGAGCACACAATGAACTCTGTTGACTGTTTAACAAACACACAAGAAACCACTAACATTTGTAGATATGTTTGCACAACAGTCCAGACCTGTGTCGCTAGCAACTGGTATTGCTAGGTCCCAATCTCATCCTACATTACCATCCTTCATGCTTATATTCTTTAACCAACAGAGCCTGCAAGTTGTTGCTGGTTTTCAACCTTATCTCTCCTTGTCTTGCAGTAAAAAGCCTGAAACTTGAGCATGCAATCATGTGCAAATTCCTGCCTCGCATGTACCATGCTCATGCAGGATAAGCTGAACAATCAGGCTCGGCACAGCTGTGGTCAAACGTTTAGAAAAAAACATTAAAGACAGTTGTACGTTCATAGCTAAACTGATTTTCAGTCAATGATGACTGCCAGTAGATCTTCTAGAAGGGCAATACAATTATGCTTCAAAAAATATTCATAAATACTATATTACACTAACACAAACACTTGCTGAATGGTTACTCTACAAATGCACAGCTTCATACTCAGTTCACAGTTTACCTGAAAGTGGCTCCCTGGGTTTGACCTCAGGCACTTCCTCCACCGGCTCCTCCTCAGGCCCCTGAGATGAGTGGTCCTGCATGGACTCCCTCTTCATCTTGCCCTTGCCCACCATCTTCAGGAAGGAGAGTCGGCGACTGGTGGAGTCGGCATCAGTTTCTGAGCACAGGTCACCATTGGTCAAGCTCTCCTTGCACTTTCCGGCCATTCTTTAGAAAGAAGAAAGTTGATGAGGAGAAGTTTGTTTAGAATAGTGTCAATTCTACTAGTGGTGGCAACAAATGGAACTGTAAAAATTGTTTTACAAACACTCCACAAAAAATTGGGATTCAAGTTTTAAGTCCTAAAGCATTTATCCTGCTTCATTCCTTCTCATATTGCTGGGAATCAATCTGGAGTGTATTAGCGCCAATCCACTTTTCAGCTGCCTTGGTATTTTTCCATTCATTTTTCCCGTAGGGAATTTAAAACAACTCTTTGTTAAGGCGTTATGAACTAACCAGCTACAAAGTAAATCACAACATTACAAACTTTGAACTGAAGGACAAGAGTTTTGGAATATCGGACAAGCAGACAGAGATACAGGCCTGTGTGCTTATGTCTTAAATATGCATTTAAATCCCAAATCCACCAAATCCACACTGTAGGAAAAAAAAAGTTCACAAAGGCCACAAAAACACAGATGAGGTACACAACAAACCAGTGTTTCTATGTCTTTATCTTGCCGACACCAAATCACTTAACAACATTTCATATCCAAGAATCAAAACGTTAGCACAGCTAATACTCAAGTACACAAACCTGACCAATGAGAGAGAACAGCTAAGAAATGAACTTCTGATTCTTGGTAAAGTTTCTTTAGTCTATGTAGTCATTTGGTATCCACATTCTCAACATATTTGTAAGCTAAATGTGTCCGGTTTCTGATGTCATTCACCTCTACTTATTTTTAGCTGCACAAAACAGCTCTTTATGCTATTTGATACTGCAAACTGGTATTTCTCACCATATTATTTTAATGTATTATAAACAAACTGGTCGGTCAGCATATTGTTTTACTGTTTACTACACCTTGTTATTTTTATTGCATTCTGTATCAAATGTTTACAGAAAATAGCTTACTTCCACATTGAAAAAAATGAGGTGGATAAAACAGATATTTTTAAAGTACAATGACTTGGTCACAGTAACTTTTACAGATAGTCAGTAAAGTCAGACAGATGAGTGTAAATGGGAAAAAATGATGGATTAATGGACTGACTATTAATTCAATTTTTACTAAAAGTCTGATGTGCAGTGTTGGGAAAAATTACTTTTAAAAGTAAAGCATTACAATATTGTGTTTCTCCATAAAAAAGTAACTAATTACATTACTTAGTTACTTATTATGGAAAGTAAAGCATTATGTTACACCTGCATAACTTTTTACTCACCTGGGCTAGGCTTTAAAAATATATTTTTGGCAACTTTAAAGGCCCTTTCACACCAAAAGTGAAATGAATAAACCTCAGGCTTTAGGAAGTGCCTCTGCGTCACATAATTACTCTTAATACACGACAGGAGAGGTGTCAGTGAATATTGTACATTTAAAAAACAAAGTAACTTGCATTACTTATTTTAAAAAGTAACTCAGATATTTTGTTGTAAATTAAAAATGTGTTACTTTACTATTTATTTGAAAAAGTAATCTGATTATGTAACTCGAGTTACTTGTAATCCGTTACTCTCAACACTACTAATGAGACTGAACTGGTATACTTGTATAGAGAGAGTCTATTGTGTCTATTGTCTGTTTAGGATATAACTGTAAGTGTAATTGTTTAATCTGCACAGGATTTTGTTAAGAATATGTTTGATTGTTGATATGTTTCAGTTTAGATTGGTCTGAATGACACTGACAAGGCTGGCATATGAAAATTGGATGACCTCTGGGTAAGAAATCACTGAACTGAACTGATTATAATGTAATAAATGATTCTCACATTTAGTATCATATCATAGAAAGCAGCACTGAACATCTAATGTTGAACTTGTGTCAGGGTCTGAAGAGTCAAATGTGACTGTGGACAATGACCCAAGGTAGTCTACCTTATCAGCGTGGTATGATGTTGCATGTAACAGAGAAGAGGATTTCACAACTCATACTGCCATAGGAACATCACAGACCGTTTGACACAAGTTAAACAGTACAAAACTTTTGCATTAACTGATTATCATCTAAAGCAGTGTTTCTTAAAGGGATAGTTCATCTGAAAATAAAAATTTTGTCATTAATTACTCATCTTCATGTCGTTCCAAACCCGTGAGACCTTTGTTCATCTTCAGAACAATAATTAAGATGTTTTTGATGAAATGCGAGAGCTTTCTGACCCTGCATAGACAGCAATGCAACTGACACGTTCAAGATCCAGAAAGGTAGTAAGGACAATAAAATAGTCCAGTGGTTAAACCATAATGTTGAATACTTTTTGTGCTCAAAGAAATCAAAAATAACGACTTTAAACAGTTTCTTCTCTTCCATGTCACTGTCCGGTGCTATTCACAAGCGTACCATAACGCATGCATGTAGTGCTGCTAACGTAGAATGGATTGTGGTACTTTTGTGAATGGCACAGGATGCTGGTGCGGACTTTTTTTATTTCCCTTTGCACACAAAAAGTATTCTTGTAGCTTCTTAATATTATAGTTAAACCACTGATGTCACATGGACTATTTCAACGATGTTCTTACTACCTTTCTGGGCCTTGAACGTGTCAGTTGTGTTGCTGTTTATGCAGGGTCAGAAAGCTCTAGGATTTCATCAAAAATATCTTAATTTAAATTCCGAAGTTGAACGAAGGACTTACAGGTTTGGAACAACATGAGGGTGAGTAATTAGTGACAGAATTTTCATTTTTGGGTGAAATATCTCTTTAACCTTGTTCATGAACATTTTGAATGTCACCTTTGTCACTTTGGGTTCAATAAGGGTAAGAGATTGACTTGAGAAAAGATGGAGGAATATAAGTGGGCAGGGACTAAAAAGTTCTTTTGGTGCAATTTTCCTATTCCGAATTCCCTAATTGGTGGGATTTCTCTACAGAATTATGGGTAATGTAGGTTTTCACCATTGGTTCCACTGTTAAACATGATTATTTAAAAAATAACTTGAAAAAATGCTGGCTAATGGCTTCATCAACGCATATACCCGTGATCAACAACCTTGTAGTTTACAATAACTCTGTTTTTAAAGAAGTAGTTCACTTCCAGAACAACAATTTACAAATAATTTACTTACCCCCTTGTCATCCAAGATGTTCATGCCTTTCTTTCTTCAGTCGTAAAGAAATGATGTTTTCTGAGGAAAACATTTCAGGATTTCTCTCCATATAGTGGACTTCTATGGCGCCCATGAGTTTGAACTTCCACAATGCAGTTTAAATGCAGCTTCAAATGGCTCTAAACGATCCCAGCTGAGGAAGAAGTGTCTTATCTACCGAAACAATTGGTCATTTTCTAAACAAATTGACAATTTATATACTTTTTTAATCTCAAATACTCGTCTTGTGTAGCTCTTTGTGAACTTTGTGTATTCCAATTCAAGACAGTTATGGTATGTCGAAAAAGACCCTTCTTCTTCGGCTGGGATCGTTCAGAGCAGTGGTTCTCAACTCCAGTCCTCAGGGCCCACCGCTCTGCACTTTTTGTATGTTTCTGAATCTGACACACTCAGTTCAGTTCATGGATTTTTCTCCTAACGAGCTGATGATCTGAATCAGGTTTGTTACATGAGGGTCACATACAAAATGTGCAGAGCAGTGGGCCTAGAGGATTGGAGTTGAGAACTACTGGTTTAGAGCCCTTTAAAGCTGCATTTAAACTGCATTTTGCACGTTCAGACTCAGGGGCACCATAGAAGTCCACTATATGGAGAGAAATCCTTAAATGTTTTCCTCAAAAACATCATTTCTTTACTGAAGTAAGAAAGGCATGAACATCTTGGATGAGAAGGGCGTGAGTAAATTATCTGTACATTTTTGTACTGGAAGTGAACTTCTTATTTTAAATAACCAGTCTTATTTTGTACAAATGACACTTATTAGTTGATTCTTTTAAGTGAATCAAAAACATACAGCGCAAGCAGTGTAGTCTAATTCCTGAACGAAAGACTCTTCTGAACAACTGTTTTGACTTATTGAAGGTAGTTACTGACTGGTTGTTCATACCACATTTATTTATTTATTTACTTATTGTTTATTTGTTTGCTTGTGTAATGCACTGCCTTGTCAAAGTGATAGTTCATCCAAAAATTTAAATTCTGTCATCAATTACTCACCCTCATGTCTTTCGAACCCCATAAGATTTTAGTTAATTTTCAACACACAAATTAAGACTTGGATTAAACCACTTGATTCATATGAATTTGTTATGCAACACTTTTATGACCTTTTTGGACTTGTTTGAAAGCCAGTTATTGAATGGCACTTGTTAAAGTTTGTTTAGACACAACTTGAAGTAATTAACTCATTAATGAACCATTAAGGAATCGTTGAGAAGAAATAGAAGCCATCATACCGTAGCAAGCTCCCTTCTGAACTTCGTCTGCCCTTTTTCTTTCTCTGCATGGGTGAGGCTGATCCTATTGAGCCATGTGGGGAGGGGGTGTCCTTTCCTTTGCTCCTGCTAGACATGCGTAAGTTCTTGCCCAGTTTGCCCAGGGTTTTGAGGGGAGAGACCCCTTTCATGCGTTCCAGGGTGCCTTTGATGGAGCCTCCCTTCCCTGATCCTCCACGCCGCACCTCGTTAGCCTCATTTTCATCTTCCTCATCCTCAAACGGGTTTCTGTCCCGGGGCACACGCCCATCCAGAAGTGAGCCTCCGTTGCTTCTGGGCCAGTCCTCATCTGAGCCAGGCTCCTCAAACGGGTTGAGGTTAAGACTCATTTTTCTGAGAATGAACTCACTACGTGTTGTCGACAAATCCACGCTAAACCTGCCTCCCTTCAGCCGAGACGGAAGGTTCTTGATGACTGGCATGGTTGCGCTGGGAGGATATATGCTGGAAGACAGATAAAAAAATTAATGCATCTATCAGCACCACCACTACCAGTAAACTGTGTAAGCCATTACAAATGCACACTGCCTCTACAAACAGGAAATTACTGCCACATGGGCCAGTACACTGGCATTCATCCATCATGCTGCTATGAGCTTTTACTTTTTATGAAAACTTTCCTTGGTTCTTTCCAGTTTACAACACAGCTGAAATTACATAGAAAAAAAAAACACATCTTGTGAAACAGTAGATTTTAATAGTTTCTGATATGTAGTGTTGGTAAATGACATAACAGCTATTCATTTATTGAAATACAGTAAAATAGTTAGGCACAGTTAATACTTTCAGTGTATGAATTCAAATGAATTTGGAATATAGACTACTGTTCAAAGGTTTGAGATCACATTTTTTTTCTTTTCTTTTTTCTTTCTTTCTTTGTTTAACAAAGAAATTAATGGAAGCCCGGTTTCACCATTGAATAAAAAATAAGAAAGGTAATTGCAACCTTTTATCTCACAATTCTGACTTTTTCTCATAATTGCGTGATATAAACTTGCAATTCTGACTTTTTTTTATTCTCAGTTGCATGATTCAAACTCACAGTTCTGACTTAGAATTGCATAGTCTCAGAACAAAAATTTACAGATAATGTACTCACCCCCTTGTCATCCAAGATGTTCATGTCTTTCTTCAGTCGCAAAGAAATTATGTTTCTTGAGGAAAACATTTCTCCATTTCTCCAATGTTCTCCATATAGTGGACTTCAATGGTGCCTTGAGTTTGAACTTCCAAAGTGTAGTTTAAATGTAGATTCAAATGGCTCTAAACGATCCCAGCCAAGAAAGAAAGGTCTTATCTAGCAAAATGATCAGTCATTTTTCAAAAAAAAAATTTAAAAAAATACTTTTATATACATTTTAACCTCAAATGCTCATCTTGTCTCGTCTCTATGATGCGCATGCGTAGTCTGTCTAATCCGGTTCTGAATACAGTCAATACAGTTAGGGTACACTTTTACAAATAAAGGTGCTTTAAAAGGTTCTTCAAGCATTCTTCAATGTTTCGAAAATGCTCTATCGTTTTGCTAGATAAGACCCTTCTTCCTCGGGCTGGGATCATTTAGAGCCATTTGAAGCTGCACTTAAAGTACATTTTGAAAGTTCAAACTCGGGGGCACCATAGAAGTCCACTATATGGAGATAATTTCTGACAAGGGGTTGAGTAAATTATCTGTTAGTTATTGTTCTGACCTAACAACTGCTATAAAGTCAGAATTGCGAGTTTCTTTTTTACCTTTTTCCTTAGAATTTAAGTTCAAAGTTTACAATTCTTTTATATTTATATATCAGAATTATATCTTGCAATTCTGACTTTATAACTAACAATTGCAAGTTTATATTACGCAGTTCTGAGAAAAAAGTGAGAACTGAAGGTATATAACCTATATTTTTACATTTTTTGTTCAGTAGCGGAAACAGGCTTCCATAATATCCATACTTCTCAATTCAGTAGGAATACAATAAAATTATAAAAAAAAAAAAGATCTGTAAACACAAATGTTTTAGTTTAAATTAATGACTTGTTAAATTGTTAAATTAATAAGTGAACTCTCTAATCATCAAAGAATCCTAAAAAAGGAACATGGTTTCCAAAAATATATTAAGCAGAACTGTTTTTCAACATTAAATCAGCATATTAGAATGATTTCTGAAGGATCAAGTGACACTAAAGACTGAAGAAATTCAGCTTTGCCATCAAAGGAATAATTTACATTCTAAAATATATATTCTAATAGAACACAATTATTTTAAATTATAATAATATTTCATAATATTACTATTTTTACTGTATTCCGATCAAATAAATGCATCCTTGTTGAGCATAAGACTCTGCTTATTTTATCTTACATATTTTAAACTAGGTATTTTGACTTGTTCTGTTCTTTGTCGTATGACACATGTACTGCTCAGCCCCATTTCATTTTACTGATGCACGTCAACTCAATATCAACACAGTATCAGCATAGCAAACAGTATTACATAACAGAGATAAAAAAAAAATCTGACGTTTTTATATGAAAGATTACTCATTTTATGATGGGTAGAATCAGAAGCACACCCTTTGGTTAATATTGAAGAGACCTTTTGATGTCAGGCCTGCTTACATTACAAGGGTAATAAAATATTTTTTATACTCAAAGGGAAAAAAATGACACAGTGAGAACAACCTTATCCTGACTAGGACAAGCCACCCGAAACTTACATCTGACACTTTATCACAACACCACGACCCAGCGCTATCCCTGAATATACGAAATCTTGTGTAAATAAACAAAGGGAGGCTTCAACTTGATGAACCGAGTCTATTTCAAGAAAACATGTTTGCCTCTTTCAAAGGCTTCTTGGCTAGAATAGCCCTCTTGGATATTTATGGCTGGTGACAAAAGGGGATAGGAACAGCACTGAATCACTTCCGCTTTGCTAATTTGTGTATGTGTGTGCGAATACGAGGGGGCTGAAACTTAATCAATGATTAACTTTGGGTTAACAGCCATCTATCTGGCTTCCTCATGATAAAAAGTACCTTCTGCCATTTTAACAATAGTTCAGTAGACAAAAAAGAAAAAATATATTACCAACATGTTTCTAAGATCAAAGTCATATACCATACAGTATCTTGGAGACAAATTTCAGTGTGTAACGAGCTTTAAATTCCTAGAGAGGGTCTATTGTTTGTGGCTTCCTACCTCTTTTAAATAATTATGTCTGCACGATTTTTCCATATGGGTCACCTACCATTCGGGGCTTTTTCTTTTATGATCATTCACACTGGAAGACGTGTGTAAGGCCATGAACACACTTGAAGATATATTTCATTGAATATTTCAGAAAAGTCAGTGACCCCATTGACGTTCACTGAAACATTTGTGTTTTACAGAAGAAAAAAGTCTTACAAATTTGGAATGGCATGACGGCGAGTAATGATGAGTTTTCATTTTTTAACTTGTCATTTGATGATTGAGTCACCACTGGGATTTAATTATTACACAAGATGGAAATTTACTTTGCAAATGGACTGAATGAGGAGGAGCAAGTAAGTTGTGCAAACGCTTAAACTGTTCACAAGGGGTTAACTAGTTAAGTTAATGAGTTAATAAGAAAAATGTGACTGAAATATCAAATGACTATTGAAGTTCTATTGCAAATCATCCTCTCTCAACATTCCCACTGAAATTCCAGCTCTAATTATAAACCTTACAGTGGAGCCAATATGGAACGTCGGGTTAGATCATTGGGTGAGATATAAAAGCCATACTACCGCTTTCCCAGACCAACTCCTCTTCCTGTCTCATACAGGTAGGGGACAAAAGGGACAGGTCCCCCGCATTACAGCCAATGGCAGTGGCATTCTCTAGTAATTCAAGGAGAAATCAGACAAGCAGTCTATATGTCACGGTAAAATATCTTGTTAAATTGGCAGCTTTGATTTATAGAAGACAGTTTCCACCAGTGAATAAAGAATTAAAAAAAAAAAGTAACTGCGGCTTTTTATTTTACAATTCTAACTTTTTTTCTCAGAATTGTGAGTTTACATCTAACAGTTCTGACTTTTTATCAAAACTGTAGGGGTGGGGGAAAAAAATCTATTCACATATGAATTCAGCCTTTGCATCGATTTACCAATTTCAAAAATCGATTTTCTAGTTAATACTGACCCTGTGTAGCCCCATTTTTTTGTCTTCTGTCTTCTGGTTGTACTGTATTTCAACAGTGATCAGATTTAAAATCTTTCTGGTCTACTGACATTTGTTAAGACATTTGCTTTAAACACTACAGTGCTCACAATATCTTTCGTTAACCTTATAATACAGAAATCCACTTTACCAACTAAATTACTCTTAGACAGCGATGCCATAGAAATATACAGAGCTACCGCACAAACAGAAGTTTAAAGACGATATTCTAAAGATGGTGACATGCTTGTTTCTCTGGAGAATAAGATCAATAATAATATTAAAAACATGCTGTTGTCAGAACAAAACAGCAACAGCAACGGAAGAGGAAAGACAAATACGTCCTGCCCCATTTTTACCAAGGGCAAGTGTTTGGAAAAATATTATATTAATTTTTAATTAATTATTGATTGCTATTATGGGAAGTATTCGGAAAGGCATAGGCAAAAAACTAATAACGTGTTCAATGGAGCCACTGAAGGGACATGGTTAGCCGCAAGTGGTAGCCTGTTACATTACAGTACATAAAATTTCACTTACCACATAAACAGTATGGAGAGATGACTGATAGGATGATGGCAAATGATTTGCGGATCCTGAGCACTGCTGACAAACATCTAATTTCGTTTACCACATATGTGGTAAGTACTGTCGCTTCGTAGTATACACAGAGTACGTGTGATCGCGAATCTCGAAAGTGAAAGTAAAAAGCAAGGGCGCGTTCAAAAGCGACTTCAATGTGCCGCATATTAATACCGTTTATATTAATACAGTTTATATGCAGCATAATTACCAAACAATATAATTACAAGAGAAAAGATTGAAATGTATTTTTCCTCCCATCTCATATTTATTCTCTTTAGGGGTTCTGTAGTACTGGTCATTTCCTTTCCGATCACAGTATTTGGATTCGGGCACATTACTAAGGGGAAATGTAAAATATTTTAGATTTATTAGGAAGTTAATAGTTAATCGTAAACACTGATTTCTTAAGTCAGGAGTCAGGACTACCCATACAAAATACACACTGTCGCGTTTGATATCCAGTGTGTACAAATATTTGATGAAAAATCGTGAATTAATTTTTAATCAAACCGTGACCCCAAAAATCTATATGGATCGCAATATGAGGTTCCGAAAGATTCCCACCCTTACAACATTGTGATATAAACTCGCAATTATGACTTTTTTCTCGCAATTGTGAGTTTAAATCTTGCAATTTTGACCTTTTTCATAAAATTGTGAAATATAAAAGCACAATTCGGACTTTTTACTCGCAATTGGTAGTTTGTATCTTACAATTAAGAGTTTTTCTCTCGCAACAGCAAGTTTAAATTTCGTAATTCTGACTTTTTCCTCAAAATTGTGAGATATAAATGCACAATTCTGACTTTTTTTCCTCAGAACTGCATGTTTGTATCTTGCAATTCTGACTTTTTTTTTTTTTGAAATTGTGAGTTTATATCTCGCAATTCTGATATAATATCTGACATAACTGATTCAAATTGCGAGTTATAAGGTCCAATTCTGAGGGGGGAAATGTTTTCTCAGAATTGCGAGCTTATATCTCACAGTTCTGACTTAATAACTCGCAATTGTGTGTTAAGAGATGTAAACTTGCAATTCTGAGGAAAAAAGTCAGAATTGCGAATTCAAATCTCGCCATTCTGATTTTTTTTTCCCACAATTGCGAGTTCATATCTCACAATTCTGAGAAAAAAAGTCAGAATTGCAAATTTGTATCATGCAATAAAATCAGAATTGCAAGATAAAAAGTCGCAATTATCTTTTTATTTTTTATTCAGTGGCAGAAATGGGCTTCCATAGTGATTGCCAGAAATTCACTGTAGAAAATACAGTGACATATTGGCGCTAGAAACATGATTATTATTATTTTTTTTTTTATATCCGTGCTACATAACTAGAGAAAACAGAGAGAAAGGGCTGTGATGAAAAAAGGTAAGAAAACTTCACCGCCCATTACGCATTAGGCTTGATCAGATTATCCATGAGCAGGGATCCAAAAATGCAGAAGTATGATCTGTGGTTTTTACAAAAACCCTAAAGCTTTCAAAAGTCTGACCCATTTTGAGACTTCAGTGAATTAATTCACATTGTTCATTTATACTACAGACACTGTAATAATACAATAATGGTTGAAAATTGTTGAACTTTTAAACTTTTTAGTTTTTCACTGCATGTGGTAAACAACAGTAGACCAATTTATAGGTTTTACTGTAGCATTTTTGCAGTTTTTTTTTCTTGCAAAAACTATTCTTGTTTGTACTTTTTGATTAGTGTCAAAAATGGTTTCTGGAGGATGCCAAAATACCAAAATCTTGTGAAATCTAAGCTTAGTCTCGCTCTGTTCGCACCATAATCCTTCTCATCTGCATCTACCATTTCAAAATTATGTGGAAGCACAGACAGCAGTGCCAGTACGGTTCAAAGTCTATCGTCATCCTGTCTCTTAGCAGGGATGGGTAGTGAGTTACACTCAAACAGAGGAAGGACTAGTTTTAATATATGACAGACAGAGGCATTGCTTCTGTTATAGCTTTGGGTTTCAGGCTCTGGTTAAAGGAAAAGCACTGGAATGCTGGAGAGAGCCAAAGACAACCTCCCAATGACTTTCCCCAAGGTGAAGTTTCAGTGCTCCTGAAATCATGGGGTAATGCAAGCACGTGATCTCAAACAGGTCCGGTGAAATTTAGAGAACGGATTATGAGTGTTTTAATTGGAAAAATAAAAACATTAGATCTGGTTGAATATAAGATATGTATCGTGCAATACTACTGTTTAGATAGATAGATAGATAGATAGATTTGAGTTTGTGTGTCTTTGAAGCCACAAAAGTGATTGAGGATAGAAGTGTTAAAAGGGTCCCTCATGCCATCATTCATCACCACTATATTACAGATGAACTCAACACAAGCACAGCATTATATGGGTACAACAAGGTCAGGTTACTTGTTTTGACGTAACCAACATTAGCAAATCTTAGTCGTCCATCTTGACATTGGAATATGCCCTGCTATAAAGGCTTGTGCTTTTCCTGGACATATTATCTTTCTCTTGGGAGTAAATCTTTAACTGCACACCAGGAGAACAATGTTAGATGACCTTATGAGATTTTCAGTGAATGAGGATGGAATCTTTCTTTCTAAATGGGAAGGGTAAACATTTTACTTAATAAGCAGGAAGAGAAAAGTATTAAGTCAGCTAGTTTAGAATTCAGCCGAACAATTTTTTTTTTTTTGCATTGTCATGTGACGAAGTTGCAAAAAAAGATGTGTAAATGAGGATTATACTGAAGGACAGAGAGGACAGTAGGGACAACTAACTACTGACTTTGTATTCAGTTTAGTTTAGTTAATATGAGATGTATTAGTTTCACTCAGAAAAAAAAAAACTACTGACGCAAATGGCTAATTTAAAAACATTATAGATATTTTGTAATATATTTATAAGCGTTAATCCTCCGTTCCCCACTTTAATTCTCTTATTTTAAAACAAATATTCAACACTGTAATAAAATACCCCAATATTTCATTCATTTAGTTCTGATCAAATCCAGAGTTGTAAACAATAAAAACGCCAGCGCTATTACAGTATCACAGGCGGTAAATTCTCCACAGAGATTAACATGGTTACAAATGACACACGAGAGCTAATTAAACTCTGCAGGTACGGGGAAATTTAACTTTATATTAACTAAGGAGAAATAACAACTTACAGAGTCCATGTCGGTCGGTCTTCATGTCAGCACCCAGAAGGAAAAATATTTGAATTAAATAATGAGATAATAATTAAAATCGAGGAACGTCACCAATGCCAGCCGCTCAGAGCAAGTGATCTGGAGCAGCGCTGTGTCAGGACTTTTACTTTTAATTTGTGGGCTGGACTAAGTGAAAACGCACATTCAGCTTCAAGCACACAAGAGCAAGTGGACCAAAATGTTTATATGTTCATAAAATGTTTATATGTTTATAAAATGTTTATATATATATATATATTATTTTTAAGTTTGTCATTTGAGAATGTAAAAAAGAAAAAGTCACATTTATATTTAAAATAAATTATAAAAGAAAAAAATATTAATTATAAACACTTTAAGAACACATTAGATAGTTTAAAATCATTCACATTTATGTATTCGGGTCATCCTTAACTTTAAAATAAATAAATAAATAAATAAATAAATCATTTAAACTAGCTAGCCGTTTTATTGTTGACGTTTTATTCAGTTTTATTGTCTAAATGTTAGTGAAACGAATAAAAAAACCCCATTATATATATATATATATATATTTTTTTACAATGCCACTTGCAATCCTCTTTTTTGTATTAATAAAAGTAAAAAATTGTACAGGCTTTAAATGAACATAAGTAAGAAATATCAAAACACACAGTTGTAAATACAATAGGCAGACACAACTAAGTTATATACATTGTATGGCGGTAGTTAAATTCGAATTTGAAATCAAATGAAATGTTTTTTTTTAAAAAATAGATAGAATAAAAATAAACAATAGAGTGTTTATTTATTTATAAATAGCCTTATGAGCGTTTTCAGGACCCGTCATCAATCGGCTATAATGGCGGCACAGAATGTAAACAATGCTACTGAACCAAACAAAGCTAGCAAATTTTGCTGTTTATTGCTGCTGAAAATGGTGAATTTTTGTCTTGTTTTGGGCTGTACTAATAGGTCAGACTTGGAAGAACATTTGGAGTACTTTAGCCTGCCAAAACTTATAACAAATCAAGAAGAAAAGTGCAAAAAGCTGTCTGAGGAACAAAAGGCTTGTGTGGTTGGCCAAACTAAAACAGGATTTCCAGGGCAAGAATTTTGACAACTTTCATGTTTGCTCTTATTAATTCTGGTCAGGTAGGTAAAATATTAGGCTAATATCTCAATTAATACTGCTCGTATGTATCTTTACCACCTATTAACTTTAGTTTGTCAAAATATCATCCCTTTCCTGCTTATTAATCTTTCTCTATATGATTTAGCAGCTTCCACATTTGTTTTCCTATTGTTTACATCCGAGTATCTCCAATATGGCCACGCATCCAGGTAGCTGAGCAAACCGTGTTGTAAGTGCAATTCCTGATTAACATTTTTGTATTTCACAAAACAATCAGACAGCACACGTGCCAAGGGGAAGTCAGACGAATGCGTATAGTTTTGTCTGAACAATAGAAATGGCCCTGGAGTGCGTCATGGAGGGCACATTGCAACTGAATAAAAGAAACTAAGCATGTTAGAGGAGTGCGAGCTTCTCCAAACACTTGTTTTCGTAAGCATCTTGGCAGCCCATATAAGTACTATGAAATGTGTTTCCTTCAACAATATGATAAACAGCACAGAAAAGCTTATTCGCTGATGCATAAACAAAGGATTGCCGTGAGTGTCACGCCTCCCATGAACCTCAGGGATGTTTGTAGAGGTCAGAAATTTGGCATGGCTATTTAACTCATATTTCTTTTACAAAAACGAGAGCGCTGACCAGTTGGGCTGATCAAATCGGGGGAATTTGTACATTCGGGCTGTACAAAGGTCGGAGTTCAAGCATTTTTCTTCAGTTTTTCGCTTTTGCAGCTCTCACTTATCTACCGGACGTACTTTCTCATGTCCACCTTGACCTCCCTGCTAATTAATTATGAGATACATGCTATGTTTTTAAGTTGAGACCAAACAAGGACATCATATGCTTGTTCCTGTTGATTGTCAGGGGGCAAAAGCGCATCAGGAAACCACAATTGGCGCCACATCTAAGACGAGCACTGAATAAAGAGGGACTGTATAAAGAGAAGCTGCAAACTGGGGTGAATTCTTGGCTTGGGGAGCAGGAAATACTACCGCATAACATTAACTTTGTCATTGTTGTGTGTGTTTGCTGGTGCATCCTTTGCTCCTGCTCTGCCTACGACGTTCACCTTGGCGAAGTTACAAATATTTCCCAACAGCCCAAGTGGTTTAAAAGGACAATCTGGCCCGTGTTTTATTTGACATGCTTTAGTAATATTTTGTGTTTTTTAGATTTTTGTCAAATGTTTGTTTAACTTTAATGGACAATTATGTCACTTGATGCATTTTCAATAAAATCACATAAATATAAACCAAACATGAGGATCATCCTCTTTCTAAAATATAATGGCACATGTATACTGGTAAAAATAGTTATTATAAATAGGTATAAAATATTACATGTAAAATATTTACTTTCTAATATTTATTTTTGTTCTATTATTTGTCCGTTAGTATGTTTATTTATTGATTGATTTATTGATGTATTTATGAAATATCATATTATGAAGTGTTTATTTATTTATAAAAGATAATTTATAAAGACCCATATATACCAGTTAAAAATACAATTATTATTAATATGTATAAAATATTATGAGTAAAATATTTACTTTCTATTATTTATTATTTAATCTATTATTTATCTGTTATTTATCATATTCTAAATTATTTTTATGTATAAAATATCATTTATAAAAACCCATATATACCTGTAAAAATACAGTTTTTATAAATATTATGTGCAAAATATTTACTTTCTCATGTATTATTTATTCTATTATGTAATTAAATTTTATTTATTATGTATTTAATATAATAAGAGCATATTTTTATTATAATAATTATATAAATATTATAATTAAAATGTGTACATTTTTACCCATCATTGAAAGTACAGTTAGACAAACATATTTATTTACTTATTTGTGTGTTTGTTTGTTTATTGATTGATTGATTTATTGATTGACTAATATATGTATTTATGAAGTATCATATTATGAAGTATTTATTTATTTCATAAAATATCATTTATACAGACACATATATACTGGTAAAAATACAATTATTATAAATATGCATAAAATATTATGTTTAAAAGATTTACTTTCTATTTATTTATTTAGACCCATACATAAGAGTAAAAATACAATTATTATAAATATGTATAAAATATAATGTTTAAAATATTTACTTTCTATTATGTATTATTTGTTCTATTATGTATAGGTTTTATTTATTTATTTATTTGTTTGTTTATTACTATCATATTATAAAGTGTTTATTTATTCATAAAATATAATTTATAAAGACCCATACATATGGGTAAAAATACAATTATTATAAAGAAGTATAAAATGTTATGTATAAAATGTTTATTCTATTATTTATGTATTATTTTTTATATCTATATATTTAATATAAAATAGTTTATTTTTATAGTAAAATATAATAAGCAAATAATGTATTATAATAATTAAATCAGTATGAATACAGATACACATGCGTATTTATTTATTTAGATTGTATATTTCTTAAGATTGATATATTATAATTTTTATTTATTATTAAATCTAGTCTTAAAATTTCATAATTTACAGTTTGCAAATCTACAAAACTTGTGTATTTGAATGAGACATATTTATATATATATATATATATACTGTAAAAATAGTACAATTATATCATTTAAACTATTTTAAAATGTGTTTAAATAAGGACATTACAACTCCTTTTAAAAGAACCTCAAATATCTGTTCGTTGCTTGTACAATCTTTATTGTCATTTCAGTAAAACACACTATTCCTGGTTTCTCTCCCAAAGTAGTGTGCTCATATCCCTGTTTGTCACCACTATTACGCAACTTCTCTCTGGCACCTGAATGAGGGGTCAGCGGGGGATGGTCCAATCACAGCCTGCCTGCATCCTGCAGTGCTGCTCCATATGGACCACAGGAAAAGCCCTCTGCATCTGTGCTGAGAGAAGGGCTCTAAGTCATGCCACTAGAACAGCAGCTCTGACCACAGCGAGCAATCAGCCGCAGCCTTACTGACACGCTCCAGCGCGGTGGATGCCAACAGAGGAACAGGGGTCATCCTTTATAGGACCCCTTTTAGCTGGTAGCATCCTGGTTCCGTTTCGCTGTAATGTGGGCATCTGCAAACGGGAATGGACTGGGAGGACGTCACAAGTGTAACCTTTTACATTGAGTGGGTCAGGTTAAAGCTAATTTAAGAGGTTTACGGGGGAAGATATTAGTCAGTGTGTGAGGAAGGATTGATTATGGCATGGCTTTGTCTATCCCAGGGTTTTACGGTCATCACGTTATCGCTGTTCATGTGTTTTCTGTCATCAGCACTGTGTGTTTACTCCTGGCGCAGGTGTTGTTTTCATTCACTTGTACACTTTCAGAAAAAGGGCGCAAAAGCTGTCGCAGGGGCGAAGGTCAATCGAGGAACATATCAGTAAAAAATACATATTAGTATTAGTAGTAATGATGTTGTGTATTAGTACCTTTTTTGAAATGGACAGCTTTTGTATGTTTTTCAGTCTGTATAATGCTGATTGTAGTATTCTAACCTGATGTTATGCCAGCTGGATTGTGTATTAAATTCATGACTCAGATTTTTTGTTTTTTTAAATACGTTTCTTATGCTCATCCACAAAAAACAGTAATATTTTGAAATATTATTTCAATGTAAAACTCACATCCTTCAGAAATCATTCTAATATGCTGCTTTATTTTCAATGTTGCTGTTTAATATTTTAAACCTATGATACTTTTTTCAGGATTCTTCAATAAATAAACATTTTAAACGAACAGCAGTTATTTAAAATAGTTTTTTTTTTTTTCTGTTTAAACTACCATTTAAAAAATGTGGTCAGTAAATTTTTATTCTTTCTTTTTTTGAAAGAAACTAATACTTTTATTCAGCAAGGATGTGTTAAATTGATAAAAAGTGATAGCAAAGACTCATACTGTTAGATAAGATTTCTATTTTGAATAAATGCTGTTCTTTGTAACTTTTTATTCATCAAAGAATCCTGAAAACAAAAAACACGTTCAAACAAGCAGCACAACTGTTTCCAACATTGATAATAAAAGTAATAAATCAGCATATTAGAATGATTTCTGAAGGATCATGTGACGCTGATGATTGGAGTAATGATGAAGAAAATTCAGCTTTGCATCACAGGAATAAATTACATTTTAAAATATATTAAAATTGAAAACCATTATTTTAAACTGTAATAATATTTCACAGTTTGAACGGCGCATATAACGGCGAAGTGTGTAATTCATTCTGCTTTAACACAATGTAAAAAAAACAGCTGTTTTTTTAAATAAAAAAATGACAGAATATTCACTAGAACGAATTACCATATTATAATATTGTATTATAAATTATTTATTTATTTATAAAATATCATTTCTACAGACTCAATTATTCTGGTAAAAATACTATGTGTAAAATATTTACTTAATGTTATTAATTAATTTATTTATTTAAGACCCATATATTCTGGTAAAAAAAACTATAATTATAAATATGTATAAAATATTATGTGTAAAATACTTACTTTTTATTATTTATTATATTATTTATCAGTTATTATTTTATATTTATTGATGTATTTATAAAGTATCGTCTTATAAGGTATTTATTTTTGTTTATACAATATAATTTATAAAGACAAATATACACAGGTAAAAATACAATTATTATGTGTTATTTATTTAGACCCATACATACTGGTAAAAAGAAAGTTATAAAATATGTATAAATATTGTGTGTAAAATATTTATTTTTTATTATTTGTTCCATTATTTATCTGTTATTATTTTATATCTGTTTATTTATTTGGTTGCTCACAGGGAAAAACAAAAACATGTAAATATGCAAGTTATGATATAAAAATAAAACTCTTATCAGCTACAAAAAGAGAGGAGTGTATAGTGTTTTTCTAATCTAAACTAATATTAGTTTTTATTTAATCATAATTGATTTAATAATTTGTTTTTGCTCTTTGCACTGTAGTTCGGTCTGGTTTTGTTATATATTGTCAGTTTAATGTTAAATAAAAATATGATGCCAGCTTTATTTTTTACTGTTTTTAGCTTTTTGAGTAAGATTATGTGATTTAAATAATTTTAAGACTTATTGAGTTGTTGACGCCCTCTGGTGGGCCCTGGCCTTTGACTAAGAGCCACCGATCTATGGCATATTTATTTATGAACTGGCAGAAACTAGTCAAATAAAAACCTCAAAAGAGAACAAAACTACACAGGGTCAAAGCACATATAAGTCTGACTAATTACTTATTATTCAAGTAAAATCACACTGTTTTTCACAAAAAGCAGTTTGTGGTAACATGAATACATTTTAATGTTTGATTTTAAGGATTTGTTGTTGTTGTTGTTTAACATTTTTTAGTATCAGTTGGGTCACCAAAGTCAAATGAAGTAAAACTAGTTAAAAACCAGCTAATTACAAAGACCCATCCTTGATTTCTGTGCACTCTTTTGAGACGAGATGTCCAAAAAAAGTGATTTAATAAGAATCAGTATCTGACGCATGTGAACATCATAACATTGGCCATGCTAAATAAATCAATATGTAATATTCTACAATTAAAAAGCTCAAAGGAGCTTTCCAGTTTCGTATTAATACAAGAAGTGTACACAAAGTGAAGACTGAGGTATACTTGGCACTAATGTATATTAATGCCACTGAGACCTCAGACACCAGAAAAGCCCTCTTCACCCAACAGAACCAGCTGAACCCCATGACATTTATTTAAACTACTACAACTAAAGTACTAAACGTGCCTCCACCTGTCGCTTCAGCAATTTCGAACCTGTAAAAAATCAAAAAGCCCTGTCAAAGCAGAAAAACGTTCCTCTTACCTTGTATGGCAGCGATGGTAAATCCCTAAACGTCTCAGAGCAGGGACATCACAGTGTCCCAGAGGTTTCGTATCTGTGTATGTGTTTGTGTGTTAGTTTATCAGGCAATGACTGTAAGTGTCCGACTCGGAGAGTAACTCACTGTACATGTGCTGTCGTCCAACTGAAAGCACGTCTGAAGCCCGGGACTAGCTATGGTCACTTCCTGAGTTGTTTTGGAGCGCAAAAGACGATGCTTTTTCCTCAGGAAGCCGGCCATCCCCTTTCCTTTCCACCAGCTCTGAGCTTCCCCCACCACCTCTTGGGCCTCTGGGATCATGGGCACTATGACTCCACTAATTACTCCGGGAGGCGTGGATGCAGTACAGTATTTTCTGTTTATTTCTTAATCGACTGGCATGGATATGTGTGCTTATGACTAACGTGATGGGTCATCACTGGTGTGTGGCGTCAGGGAAGCGGTCCTGAGTAGGAGTCCTCTGTCCCGCTTGGCTTTTGTCTGAAGCGTGTTTGTTGATGCTGACCGTCCTAGCACATCTAAAGGTGTTTTCCCAACTGTGGGTTGAAATAAGCAGGGCAGACTGTGCCCGGGTCAATGAGTGCACCTGCGCCGTCTCTGCGTGGGGTAGTTTGTTTGTTTTCTTACAGCATTGTATTAGACCCACGGATCTATAGAGGCTTTGATCGGCACTGTGGTAATCAGTGCTATTTATGTTGTTTACATCATAGGAACAAGCTTGACTTTGGTGCTTGAAAGAATTCGCACAGCTCTATCTGAAAAACAATGTTTCGTTTGGTTTCTTTTTTTCTCTTTGTTGACAGGCCTCAGCGTTAACATGGTATGTTTCTGATATAGCGTGTGTTTACAAGATGTTAACTTTGTACTGGGTTTAAACTGCCATTCATGTGTTTCCATCTTTCAACAACAATACAGCTGATTGATTGAATTGGCTGACTAGTTGTTTTAGGAAAGCTGAATAGAGCTGCTACTGAATGCCAGCGTCTGTGAATGAAACTATTACAGTGAAGGTATTAAATTATAAACCATCTTCTGCACTGATTTTAATCTTAAATGGTTTGTAGTCAAGTGAAACATATTTATGTTTAATAATCACATATGCAATAGCTTGTGTAACCACAAGATCTTAAAACAGGTTCTTGTTATGCACAGATGCATTACTGCCCTCTGCTGTCTTTTTGAGGTCACGCTGAGAAGATTTCTTTTACAGGACAGCTGAACATATTTTGTTAAATAGATATATCCATAATTTAAGCAGAATTTATTAAAATTTCTCAGTTTATTCTAAAATTCACAAATCTGTCATTAAGTGTGAATTTAAAAGGTAGAAAATCAAACCTGCAAAATCAAATACAAGCATTACATCATTTACTATTTACATTTACGGTCATGGCCAAAAATACTTGCACCCTTGCAGTTCTGTCAGAAAATGTAACCCATCTCTCAGAAAATTGTTGCAGTTGCAAATGTTTTTTGCAATACTCACATGTTTGTAACAGAGAAGAAAAGTCAAATCTGGTACAATTCCACACAGAACCCAAAAATGCACTGGACAAAATTATTAGCACCATTAACTGAATATTTGGTAGTACCCCCTTTGGAAAAAAGAACTGAAATCAGTCTGCTTTCTGTAACCATGAATGTGTTTCTTACACCTCTCTACTATAATTTTGGACCACTCTTCTTTTGCAAACCGCTCCATGTCATTCAGATTTTAAGGATGCCTTCAATGTGGTTCGGGTCATTGTCCTGCTGGAAGACCCATGACCTCTGGTGGACATGCAGCTTTCTGACACTGGCCACTATGTTGCGCCCCAAAATTCTTTGGTAATCATCAGATTTCATGATACTGTTCGCACAGTCAAGGCATCCAGTGCCAGAAGCAGCAAAGCAACCCCAAAACATCTCTGAACCTCCACCATGTTTGACTGTAGGGACTGTGTTGTTTTCTTTCAAGGCCTCATTTCTTTTTCTGTAAACAGTGCCATGATGTCCTTTACCAAAAAGCTCTACTTTTGTCTCATCTGTCCACAGTATGTTCTCCCAGAAGGACTGTGGTCTTGTCACAGTTGTCAAGTTTTGGCAAACTCCAGTCTTGCTTTTTTATGCCTTTGTGTCAGCAGTGGTGTCCTCCTGGGTCTCCTACCATAGCGTCCGTTTTTATTCAGATGGCGACGGATAGTGTGAGATGACACTGTTGTACTGCAGATCTGCTTGAATTTGTTTGGAAGTTAATCAGGGTTCTTTATCCGCCATTCAAACAATCCTTTGTTGTAATTTTTCATTAATTTTGCTCTTCCGTCCACGTCCAGGGACGTTAGCTACAGTGCCATGGGCTGTAAACCTCTTGATGACATTGCACACAATGGACACAGGAACATTAAGATCTCTGGAGATGGGCTTGCAGCCTTGAGATTGTCCATGTTTTCTCACAATTACTTCTCTCAAATCGACAGACAGCTCTTTACACTTCTTTCTTTTCTCCATGCTCAGTGTGACACACAACACAAAGGTTGAGTCAACTTTTCTCCATTTTAACTGGTTGCAAGTGTGATTACTATATTGCCCACACTTGTTACTTGCCACAGGTGTCTAAATACAAATTACAGGAGCATCACATGCGTGAAAAGCAATTATTTCTTACCATTTTAACAAGGTGCCAATAATTTTGTCCGGTCCATTTTTGAGTTCAATTGGAACAATTTTCTGAGAGAAGTGTTGCATTTTCTGACAGAATTGCAAGGGTGTCAATATTTTTTGGACATGACTCCATGCATATTTAGTACTTCAGTAAACATTCTACATCTAAACATCTAAAACCAGCTACTTCCAGCTTAAACCAGCCTAGGATGGTTTTAGCTGTTTTTTTTCAGCAGGGTTGTATAAGCTTGAGGTTTAAAAGTTTAGATACAGATTAATTAGATGTTGATAATAGGGTTTAACTTTATTAACCCCCCGGAGCCGTGTGAGGCACTTTTTACTGATGAGGAGAAAGAAACACCCGTCAGTGACGTTCTAAAGCTTGGGAGTGCCAGGATAAAATTTAATATAACTCAGATTGCATTCGTCTGAAAGAAGGAAGTCATATACAGCTAGGATGCATGGAGGGTGAGTAAATATGCTACAGTAGTGTTGGGTCCTATCGTCAGCCTGCGAGATCGCTTATACATGATATTATCGTGCTAATGTATTTAATTATTTACATACTTAGTTTCATTGCCCGAAACCAGCTCCAGCATAAGGCTAAAAGCAGTTTAACATTATCAAAGAACATCAACAAACAAACAACATTAGCCTAGCCTATTCTAGTGCAAGTTTCTGCATATTAAAAAACACTCACGTTACAAGTGAAGTTATCTGCACTGTATGATGAATAAATCTCTTACCACACACTGCACACGTCAGCAGCGCGTTACAGCGCCGACACAGCAACCGGAATAAATCGCGGCTTCGGCATGTGTTTTGACCCCCTGTACTGCACACGTCTGCCGCGCATTACAGCTCTGAAGCAGCCACTCTAGTCAATGCTTGTGTTTATACCCGCCGCGCTGCGGCTCGTTGAAGCGGTTCTCCGCGCTGCATCGCTAAAGTTTGGCTAATCCACCACCTCATCCCTACACCCCCCGCCCCAAAACAATTATAATTTCCATGGGCGGGATTTAATTTAATGATATTCTAATGGCCGCGTTGCGACATTATTGCATGCGGAAAACATACGTTGTGGTCCAAAGGAGCCGTTCGTTGTGGTTCCTGAAAAGGGATTTTTAAAAAACGAAATATCTCCTTTTGGAGTGGACTTTGAGATTTGTAACTTTGTAGATCTTTTTTATAAGATACACAAAGATACACACCACACACTGACTAAAGGTCAGAAAATGAAAAAATATAATAGCACCCCTTTACACACACACACACACACACACACACACAGAAAAACTCAACTAAAACCAGCTCATTTAGCAAAAAATAAATAATAAAATAAAATAAGCAGCTGAAAGTAGTTTAAACTTGGTTGGTCTTTTAGCAGGTCTCCCAACTTGATCGGCTAAGACCAGCCTGACCAGCTAAAAAGTGGCTAAACCCACTTTAAAACCAGCCTGTGAGACCAGCCAAAGCACCCAACCAGCTTAGTCTGGTTTTATTTAATTTTTTTTCAGTAGCGTTCTGTTAAGCTTTGCTATAGCAATAGACAACTTAAATGCACCATATATCTCACTGTACAAAAGTTTTCACCCCTCAATGAAAATCTGTGGGATTTTGAATGGTTTTGATAGTCTGGTTTACAAAAACCATAAGTCAGATCAGTTAGAAAAGATATGGCACACCAAGTCAGACCAGCCTAAAGGTCTGACCCGAGTTTGGTGGTGGTAGCTTTAAAGCTCTAAGAGGACTTAGGTGTTCAATTTTGGCTCAGAAGAAGAAGCAGCTTAATGAGTAGATCAGTAATTAACTGAAGACATACAGTAGATTTATTATTATTTTATTCCACAAAGATATAACGGGCTATATACAGCTTTATTTATTTATGTGTTCTTTAGCTTGAGTGTTTTTGTTTAGTTTAAAATTAGGGGATACCAAAAGATAAATAGCCCGTTATTACATTTTGCTCAGTTTCATATCATATAAATACAAAATAAAACAAACAAGTGAAACAAGCAAGTGAAAACAGTAAATAACAAAAAAGCTTGGTAAGAAAAAATTGCTGGCAGTCTGCCACTGTACAAACAAACATAGCAAAGCATTATACAAACTAAAATACAGAGCTAGAAAAGGAAGTGGAGTCTTGTTTAAACATAGTAGTTCATATAGTAGCAGCAAACATATTAACAATACCTCATAATCCTTCATTTCTACTGGGAAAAAGCTCTAACTGTCAGTTTTAATGAAGCATATTAAATTCAGCACTGATATTCAAGATTTTTTTCTGAAAAATAATTTAATCCTACAAAATCTAACCACAGACATAAACAACACAACAGGGAATGACCGTAACTGATTTGATCTAAAAAAGCACCTTGACAAAAATCTTTGGTCCATTCGTTAAAATTTCATGGGTTCAGCATAATCTAAAAAAACTAAACAAAAATATCCTTCACATGGGTCAAAACCTATTTTCTCAGGTGACGTAAATTTTTTTTAAATCAATAATTATATTACCAAATAAACCTGACTGTGTTATATCAATGAAAGCAATTTTAAGAGATCAGGAAGAAATAATTCTTTAAATCTAAAATCTTTGAAATGTTCAAAATTATAAAGACAACTTGTCACAGGTCCATGCAGTGGTCAGTCACTTTTTACATAAATATTTTTATAGGGTTTTTCTTGTTTTGTTTTGTTATTTGACAAATTAAAGACAGCAATATGAGGCTTGATATGAAGTGGTTTTGATGCAGGAGACTAAAAAGCTGTTGAATATTGAAGAGATGCTGCTCAGTGTCTTTCAGCATCAGGAGAGCCCTGGCGATCAGGGAAGATGTGAAGCTGGGGATGTTCAATCCCATTATTGTGAAGATCTTCTTGTTTCTGCAAACCGTGAAGTTTATTCACCAATTCTGTGATGAAGACCTGGTAAAGTAGAGGAGAAAAGCACATCAACATCAGAAGAATCTTTAAAGACATGATAAAATGTGTCAACGGTATCTTAATGAAAACAACACAACTTCTTTAAGTTTGTCAACAGAGGGCAGCAGAGGACAATGCAATGGTTGTAGTCCAGATGTAAACGTTTTAGCTGGTTAGCACGGCCCATTTAGCCCCTGCTGGTGGTTGTTGTAGCTACATCATCTGGCTAAGCATTCTGTATTTTTTTAGGTATTATCTCATAACACAAACATGTTTTGATAAAGATTTTTGTCTATTCATTAACACGGTAAGTCACTATTTCCTGCAGTGTGGCAGTGAATCACTTTTATGTCTACAATAAACTCAAACATTTACAGGGGGTTATTTAGTTAAAGACAAAACATTAAAACTATGTGTAAAAATAGACAACACAGCTTTGTTTGAAATGAAATATCATGTTTATTTCCTGTTGTGCAATAGAATGATAACATATGAATAGCAGAAAGGAAAGAACAGTAGGTAAACTTACTTCTGTGTTGTTACCGCAGGAATGAAGGATGTCCTATGAGAAATAGAAATGAAGAGATTTAATAAACAGCATGACAGATCTTATCCCTGCTGAAAATTAATTTGGATGGTTGGATGGTTAATGCTGGTTTGATTCTGTTTTTGCTACCAAAGAGATCTTACAAGTTAAAGGAATAGTTCATTAAAGAGGTCTTGACATGAGAAGTCAAATTTGCCTTCATCTTTTGGCCATATACAGGTGCATCTCAATAAATAAGTCATGGAAAAGTTAATTTATTTCAGTAATTCAACTCAAATTGTGAAACTCGCGTATTAGTTAAATTCAGTGCACACGGACCGAAGTAGTTTAGGTCTTTGGTTCATTTAATTGTGATGATTTTGGCTCACATTTAACAAAAACCCACCAATTCACTATCTCAACAAATTAGAATATGGTGACATGCCAATCAGCTAATCAACTCGAAACACCTGCAAAAGTTTCCTGAGCCTTCAAAATGGTCTCTCAGTTTTGGTTCACTAGGCTACACAATCATGGAAGACTGCTGATCTGACAGTTGTCCAGAAGACAATCATTGACACCCTTCACAAGGAGGGTAAGCCACAAACATTCATTGCCAAAGAAGCTGGCTGTTCACAGAGTGCTGTATCCAAGCATGTTAACAGAAAGTTGAGTGGAAGGAAAAAGTGTGGAATAAAAAGATGCACAACCAACCGAGAGAACCGCAGCCTTGAGAGGCTTGTCAAGCAAAATCGATTCAAGAATTTGGGTGAACTTCACAAGGAACTGACTGAGGCTGGGGTCAAGGCATCAAGAGCCACCACACACAGACGTGTCAAGGAATTTGGCTACAGTTGTCGTATTCCTCTTGTTCAGCCACTCCTGAACCACAGGCAACGTCAGAGGCGTCTTACCTGGGCTAAAGAGAAGAAGAAATGGACCGTTGCCCAGTGGTCCAAAGACTTCTTTTTCAGATGAGAGCAAGTTTTGTATTTCATTTGGAAACCAAGGTCCTAGAGTCTGGAGGAAGGGTGGAGAAGCTCATAGCCCAATTTGCTTGAAGTCCAGTGTTAAGTTTCCACAGTCTGTGATGATTTGGGGTGCAATGTCATCTGCTGGTGTTGGTCCACTGTGTTTTTGGAAAACCAAAGTCACTGCACCCGTTTACCAAAAAATTTTTGAGCACTTCATGCTTCCTTCTGCTGCCCAGCTTTTTAAAGATGCTGATTTCATTTTCCAGCAGGATTTGGCACCTGCCCACACTCCCAAAAGCACCAAAAGTTGGTTAAATGACCATGGTGTTGGTGTGCTTGACTGGCCAGCAAACTCACCAGACCTGAACCCCATAGAGAATCTATGGGGTGTTGTCAAGAGGAAAATGAGAAACAAGAGACCAAAAAATGCAGATGAGCTGAAGGCCACTGTCAGAGAAACCTGGGCTTCCATACCACCTCAGCAGTGCCACAGACTGATCACCTCCATGCCACGCCGAATTGAGGCAGTAATTAAAGCAAAAGGAGCCCCTATCAAGTATTGAGTACATATACAGTAAATGAACATACTTTCCAGAAGGCCAACAATTCACTAAAAATGTTTTTTTATTGGTCTTATGAAGTATTCTAATTTGTTGTGAGCCAAAATCATCACAATTAAAAGAACCAAAGACTTAAACTACTTCAGTCTGTGTGCATTGATTTTATTTAATACAGGAGTTTCACAATTTGAGTTGAACTTTTCCACGGCATTCTAATTTATTGAGATGCACCTGTATGATACTGTTTCCTATGCAATGATGTTAGCCAATCATAATAGTGGTGGATTATTGACTGAAGTCTTAAAGGACCCCTTTTAAATATATTCATTTTGTTCCAAAACCTTGTGTCGAAACCAAAAGAATTTTAAAACAAGAAATTGCTCATAAAAGTAGTTTATATGTTTCACTGTGAGAACTGTTTCTTCAAACTAGTTAAATAAACCACATACTGGTGACCAATAGAGTTTCTTCATTAGTAGCTGCAGAATACAGATACCTTAAGCTTCTGCGTCCTTTCTTCATCACTCTGTAGATCTAGTAGCTCGTCAATGTTCACTTCCTCTGGCATATCGTCTTCCTGTGAGGAGAAAACAGTCATATTTAAGGCCTTTTCATGAAAAGTGGTGTGAATGAAAATGTAGTTTCACTTTCTGACAGTAAGTGGCGCAGCTGTAAATTAAGAAATACCCAGGTTACTCCGGTATATAATGCACTGTGCAGCTTTGCATTTCTGACACCCAGTTGTCATAGAAAAGAAAGGAAGTCAAACATATGAATAAAATTTTCGAGTTTTCAGTTTTCAGTCCTCATCATATCACAGAAACTGCACTCATTAAAATTACAAATGTGACCCTGGACCACAAAACCAGTCTTAAAGGTGCAGTGTTTAACTTTTAGCAGCATCTAGTGGTGAGGTTGCAAACTGCAACCAACAGCTCAGTCCACCGCTCACCCTGCTCTCCATAATTGATACAGATTTTTTTAAAAATTAATGAATGCAAATTAAATTGTGAAATTTTGCAGACACTGTCTATTGTCAGGTGTAGCGATGCATGAAGCACCACTTGATAAACTGAGAATCTGCATGTTAAAAGTTCAAATTTAAATCTGTTGTGATAGTGGGAACATTTGTGGGTAGTATCCCTTATGTGAGATTCCTGAATGCTGAAGACCAGAAATGCAAGAAGTTTTGCATTTTGCTGCTTTCCAAAGGTCAGATTTGAACGTGTGTCTAACAGAAGATCAATATATCAGAGCGTGACATCTTAGCTGAATTAAAAGAAGGTTTGCAGCACCACAGGAAGGTTATATGTTGTTATACATGTATGTAATAGACTACCAGTCAAAAGTTTTTCATAACATTTTTTATGTTTTTTAAAGAAGTCTCTTCTGCTCACCAAGCCTGCATTTATTAGATCCAAAGCACAGCAAAAAAACAGTAAAACTTTTATATTGTTACTATTTAAAATAACTATTTGAATATATTTTAAAATGTAATTTATTTCTGTGATTTCAAAGCTGAATTTTCAGTATCATTACTCCAATCTTCAGTGTCACATGATCCTTCAGAATTGATTTGCAGTTCAAAAAAACATTTATTATTATTATTATTATTTCCTCAAAAAGGGGGGAGATTATAAAAATGAATTATTTTATTTAGCAAGGATACTTTAAATTGATCAAATGTGATGATAAAGACATTTATAATGTTACAAAAGATTTATTTTTCAGATAAATGCTGTTCTTCTGAACTTTCTTTTCATCAGTGCAACCTGAAAAAATATACTCATCTGTTTTTAACATAATAAAAAATGTTTTTTTGAGCAGCAAATCAGAATATTAGAATGATTTCTGAAGGATCATGTGACTGGAGTAATGATTCTAAAATTACATTTAAAATACTTAAATAGAAAAGTTATTTTAAATAGTACTGTACTGTTTTTGTCTTACTGTTCAAAAACTTTTGACTGGTAGTATATATATTATGTTTTTTCAAAAGTCAAAAGAGTATGATGTCTTATATTTCAAAATTTACTTCTGGATCTTTATCCGCTCATTACTGGTAAAAATAAATAAATAAATGCATACATACAAAAAAGCATGCTAAAATATGAGTACATCATGAATACATTAATTAATAAATACTGCGCACAGAGCGTTAGAGAACAATTAGACTTAATCTAGAGCTTAATAAAAGAACTATTCTAAAAGGAAGAGTTGCATTAAATATGCACATTCAGATGTATTCTCACTTGACTGCCCATCACATAAATCAATAAATCCCCTGCTAAGCTGTCTCTAAATGTTAGAAGTCATACTAAATGAAAACAGTGACAAAATCAGTGGGTGGCATAGCATGCAGGTCCACACAGCCTTATAGAGCTTAAATCACATTATTGTCTCCTGCTCTATTCAGCAGCTGTCAATCTAGGCCAGACAGCTGTCAGTAAGCACTAATCTATTGTGTGAGAATTAACAAGTCCCGCCTTTCCATTTTATTCAAACCACCTCAAATACACCTCCAGATAAACCAGACTACTTATTTACAGTACATTTTAAAATCTTAACTGCAGTGGAAAAATCATTTCCTCTAATAGGAAATGGTGTACCTGAAAAACACAATCCATTATTTATGGTTTGCACCTCAGTGTTTTGAAAATGATTTAATTTTCACTTCCCTTTCTGTTGTGGCATGCTGCGTTCGAAAATAAGCCAAGGTCAATTTTCCAGATTCCAGTAAATCATTTACAAAAACAAAACAGGGTTGAAACCTGCCACCCACCAGCAAAGCAGAATGAAAACTGCATGTTTTCTTTCAATATATGTAAATCTGACAGTTTAATTGACCCCTCGATGACCTTTGTTTTTAGAAATGTGTGACACGTACAATTCTTTTTATCTCACAGAAGACAGAACATCAAACAGGTCAGGAAAAACACAACAAACTTTTTATTCAAAGCAGAAGTCCACTCCCAGAACAACAATATACAAATAATGTACTCACCCCCTTGTCATCCAAGATGTTCATGTCTTTCTGTCTTCAGTTGTAAAGAAATTATGTTTTTTTTTTTGTTTGTTTGTTTTTATTTAGAGAGGACAGTGTAGTTGGATGGGAAGCGAAGTGGGTGGGATCAGGAAAGGTCCACAAGTCAGGATTCGAACTCAGGTCAGCCTCAGCACTAGAAACTATGGTTTTTAAGGAAAGCATTTCAGGATTTTTCTCCATATAATGGACTTCAATGGTGCCCCTGATTTTAAACTTTCAAATGCAGTTTAAATGCAGCTTCAAAGGGCTCTAAACGATCCCAGCCGAAGAAGAAGGGTCTTATCTAGCGAAGTTATCGGCCATTTTTTTCGAAAAATTAAAATTTGTATACTTTTTAAGCATAAAAGCTCGTGTAGCATGACCTTTCGATGTGATTCTGTAGTACGTAGCGTTGTGGATGCGCATCCTACAGCTAGCGTTACACAAGCTATGGTGCTTAAAATGTATAAAAATTTTAAGTTTTCGAAAAAAATGACCGATCGTTTCACTAGATAAGACCATTATTCCTCGGCTGGGATTGTTTAGAGCCCTTTCAAGCTGCAATTAAACTGCATTTTGAAAGTTCAAAATCGGGGGCACCAATGAAGTCCACTATATGGAGAAAAATACTGAAATGCTTTCCTTAAAAACCATAATTTCTAGTCGGCACCATTGGCCTCACGGTTAGCGCCGACATATAGCGCGATTGCGATCTTGGATGACAAGTGCGTGAGTAAATTATTTGTAAGTCGTTGTTCTGGAAGTGGACTTCTCCTTTAAAGAAAGAGTTCATCCAAAAAAAAAAAAAAAATTTAGCTGATAATGTACTCATCCTCAGGCTATCTAAAATGTAGTTGAGTTTATTTCTTCATCAGAACACATTTTGAGATTTCTAAACTGTCACTTTAACAGAAAATATGAGTCCATAATCCATCATATTCATCCTTTTACACCAAAATCCTCCAACATATTTGTTTTGTTACCGCTTGTTGGTCCTTGATTTGTGTATATTTCTCTTCTGATTCAGACGAGATGACTTTTTATGTTATGGATAAAGGACGTGTATTTTGGTGGAAGAAATGTTAAAAACAGCTTTTTACTTTTCACAGCTTTTCACTTCATTTGACATTAACTGATGGACTGAGTTGTGTGGATTACTTGTGGATTATTGTGATGTTTATATCAGCTGTTTGGATTCTCATTCTGACGGCACCCATTGGTGAGGATCCATTGGTGAGCAAGCGATGACAAGTACAAACTCATCTACATTTTGGATTAGCACATTTTCATTTTTGGGTCAACTATTCCTTGGATGAACTACTTATTGATTTGTATTATGAAAAAAACTAAACTAAGATCAAATTCAAACTAAACAGATCTGGTATGCCCAAAACTAACTCACAACATAGTATAGAAAAAGCTCTAAACTGTCACCAGTATGGTATGTATATCCACATAGCAGGTTAAGAGCAAGCCAGAGTGTTTCCTGATAAGGTTATAGATAACAACAGGGAACAGGGATGGCGTGGGAGAACTTTCAAAATCCTGAAACTAACACCACTGTTGAAAGGTCAGTAAGAGAAAGATCCAAGCTGAAAGCCCTACCAGGGCATCAGTGACCTTTCTTTTAACTCCAAATGCCACTGAAATGCTGTGAAACAAACATAACCCTTCATATGCTGAAAGTACAGAGCAAACCCTCAGTAACTGAAAGTTTGTGCCTTTGCTTTCGATTGGTTCCAAAGCAAAGAAGACTCAATGGAAAGCTGAAAACGAGTGCTCCAATTATTGTTTCCCACAGCAGTTCCTTATTAAAATATCTTGAGAATTTATTTGTAAATATTCATGGCGATTTTGGTTGGTCATGGTTTATTTAAAGCGTGTGACACATTTTGGCTTGTCTTTATAGTAATTCCCCAAAAACTCTGATGAAACATGAGTTCTTTCACCTTTTACTGCATGCATGAGTGCTGAGTGAATCACTCCAACTGCTTTAGCATCATCCAGTCCCCCTGGGCTGTGATTCAGTCTCTATTAATTCCAGGCCAGTAGCTAATGGGTAAGAGTGTGTTTTTTGCTTCCTGCAGTCTTTGAGTTGGGCTGATTCTTTTTTTCTGAGTTTCCATGTCTTATTAACAGCAGTGACCCTAATTCAAATGTCCATCTCCTGTGGCCTTTTACAAGTATTTGACTGAGAATGTGATAAAAACTCATGAAACAGTATTTCCAAACATTATGTGTCAAGACAAGTAGTCTGACAAGTAAATCAAGTCTTTTTTTAAACGTATCACTGGTGTTTTGCTACGGCAAACGTGATAATTGTTATTGCTCATTCCTAGGGCTAGGGATTTTAACAAACCTCATGTATTAAACTTACATATAACTTGTTCTGTATGAGCTACAGTTTTGTCCATACAATGAAAGTCAGTGGGATTTAATGTCATTTTAGACCCCACTGACTTTCATTGTATGGACAAAAACAGTTGTACATTCTGTTCCAAAGATGTAAGAAAGATTTGGAATAACATAAGGGTAAGAATATGATGACAAAATTTCCATTTTAGGTAAACTATCCCTTGAATTAAAGATGGGATCCAAACCGACCAGTTGCATAAGCCACTTTTTACAAGTTAGTTATCTTATTTTTGTCAGTTACAAAAAAATAAAGTAAATTGGTCTAACCTGAATCCTAAAAGACTACTGCTGGTTGGTCAGACTAGTTCTTAAGTCTTAACATAGTTCATGCAAATGGCCACAGACTCGCAAGTGTTTTTTTAAATTTTGCGCAGTAACCCTGTTGAAAAACCAGCATATGCTGATTATGTATGGTTTGAAGTAGCAGCTGGTTTGAGCTGGTTTAATCTGGCCTTTGGTTGGTCACGAGTTGGTCCTGAGCCTGAGCTAGTTGCTTAGGACCAGCACCTGACCAGTTTAAACCGGCTCATAATTAACTTATAACCAGCTCAGGACCAGCTAAAACTAGCTCATGACCAATTAAGCACCAGCTCAAACCACCTGACATGCTTCAAAACATACCTATAACCAGCATATTGTTTTTTTTTTTTTTAAACAGGGAAGCCAACACCTAGCTACCACCAAGAACATCCCAGTAACTGCATAACAGCATCCTAAAAAAAAAAAAACACTTGTTCTTGACCATGGAGCCAGGGCCCACTAGAGGGCCTCTGCAAATTTCCAAGGGGAACTCAGGATGACTCATAGGGACAGTTCACCCAAAAAGAAAATTTTGACATCATTTACTCATCCCTATGTTGTTTCAAACTTGTATGAGTTCTCTTATAAGCAAAAGAAGATATTTTGAAGAATGATAACAACCAGTTGCTGGTAGCCATTGACTTCCATAGTACTTTTTTCTATACTATAGATATCAGTGGCTAACAGCAACTGTTTGGTTACCATCAAAATGATTTAAAGTAAACCCAAGCCTTAAAATAAGCTCAAACAAAAATCATTATATTAAAAAATGATGAAACTTATAATATTATATTTGGTCACACTTTATTTTAAGGTACAGTTCTTGCTATTACCAAACCATTAACTATGGCTTTTGCCTCCTAATTTGCTGCTTGTTAATAGTTAGTAAGGTAATTGTTAAGTTTAGGTATTGCTTAGTATTAGGGATGTAAAATAAGGTCAAGCAGAATAGGTGCTTTATATGTACTAATAAACAGCCAAATTGTTAATAATAGGGATGCTAATAAGTAACGAGTTAATAGTGAGAATTGTTGCCTATAGTAAAGTGTTACCATATTTTTTAAATAATATTATAAAATTGTTTTAAAAAACAAGGGCATTTTTATAACAAATATACATTTTTCTAGCACTAAAATATTTTGTCTTGTGAGTAAAAAAATATATATATCCTTAATATTCATGGAAAATTCATGGGGCCTTCAAATAGTGTGGGGCCTTGGAATCACAAAGGTTAAGCACCATAGGCTTAAAACTTCTATAGTTTATTTTTCATGATAAACTACAAATAATACTGCATTCACTAATCTTAAAGGGATAATTCACCCAAAAATGAAAACTCTGTCATTAACTACTCACCCTCAGGTCGTTCCAAACCCGTAAGACGTTCATCTTCAGAACACAAATGCCGGAAGACATGATTTGGAGGAGAAGAATTATTTAATAAAGTCGCTATTTTTGCTTTCTTTGCACACAGAAAGTATTCTCGTAGCTTTGTAAAATTATGGTTGAATCACTGATGTCACGTGGACTGTTTCACAGATTTCCTTACTACGTTTATGGGCCTGGGAACATCTCAGTTGCATTGCTGTCTATGCAGGGTCAGAAAGCTTTCGGATTTCATCAAAAATATCTTAATTTGTGTTCTGAAGATGGACGAAGGTCTTACGGGTTTGGAACAACAAGTTGGCGAGTAAACAATGACAGAATTAAATTTTTTGTGTGAACTATCCTTTTAAGTGCTATAGATAATCTCTGATGGAGTGCTGCAGTAGCATTTCAGCACCTCTCACATCAGCTCAATCCAACCAGAGTAAAATGTCAGATCATTTGTGCATCATCTGCCTCTGGGATTCCATAAACTGTGATGTAACGGTACGCCATTCCACATTAAAGGCAAAAGTGCATACCACAGGTTGACATGGTTTAGCCCAACTAATTACATGCCTTTGATGGAATTGTTATCATTTATATAATCCACAAAAAAATAAAAAATAAATAAAAAAATTTCCACAAGAAACAAGTATGTTATTCTTCAAATATTTGTGCATCCAGAATACATGATTTAATGCGGCCTGTGGTTATTAGTGACCTCTTTGCAAGCTGACCATATTAGGAACAAGAACCCAGCTGCAGGTCAACTCTGAAATGTAATATTGTTTATAAACATTCCAAACACGGATCTAAGTTTCTTACATCTGCTGTTTTGCTTTTTGCTCCTTGCAGTGCTGATATAAGCACTTTGGTTGAATACATCCAGGTGCAATCAGTTTCTGATCATCATTCCCATGGGAATGGAGCTAGCATACAAACGCAGATGTTACCGCATTACCACTTCTCAAACTAAACTGATAATGTACAGCAGAATGTAAAAAATGCATCTTACACTGTAAAAAACAATTTGTTGAGTCAACTTAAAATAATTTGTTACCCGGCTGCCTTAAAATTTTAAGTTCAGTCAACTAAAAAGTTTATTCAACTTGAAATGTTAAGTTGTACTAAGTTACAACTTACATATTTGAGTTGATTTAACTTAAAATTTTAAGGCAGCTGGGTTACTTACCCAGCTTTTAAGTTTAACAAACACAAATATCTAAGTTGTCACTTAGTACAACTTAACATTTCAAGTTGACTAAAATTATTTGAGTTGACTGAACTTAAAATTTTAAGGCAGCACGGTGATAAAATATTTTAAGCTGACTTAACAAATTGTGTTTTTTGTTTTTTACGGTGTGCATTTAATGTGTAACATTTGTGTCCTTTATTGTGAATACCACAATAAATTCCAGCTAATGCTTGCTAGCTAATGCTAAACTTCTCAAATGGATTTACATTAAGATAAACGGCGATCCAACATGGTTCCAACCAGTATTTAATCCAGTTTGGGTTTTCTTTTACCGTCCACTTCAAAGTGCATGACCATGTTAGCATGTGCCTAATTTGGCTATCCTATACCAAACGACAGATTCATTTGCATCAAAATACCACAAAATATGAGTGAATACATAACCTCTGACATCAACAATAATACATATGAGATGTTTTTTTTCCACTTTATCAGCCTGTTTATAGCATCATCCAAGATGTTCATGTCTTTCTTTCTTTAGTCAATAAGAAATTATGTTTCTTGAGGAAAACATTTCAGGTATTTTCTCCATACAGTGGACTTCTGTGGTGCCCCCAAGTTTGAACTTCCAAAATGCAGTTTAAATGCAGCTTCAAAGGGCTATAAATGATCCCAGCCAAGGAAGAAGGGTCTTATCTAGAGAAATGATTGGTCATTTTAGAAACAAATTGACAATTTATATACTTTTTAACCTTGAATGCTCGTCTTGTCTCATCTTGTCTCTGCGATGCGCATGTGTAGTCTGTGTAATTCGGGTCAATACAGTTAGGGTATGTCGAAAACCCCGTCTCGTTTTCTTCTTCAACGTCAAAATCGTCCTACATCGCTGTTTTACCATTTTTTTGTAAAGGGTGTTTGATCTTCTTTGTCTGTTTACTTCGTAAACACTGGGTCGGTACTTCTGCAGCGATGTAGGATGATTTTGAAATTGGGGAAGAAAATGAGATGGGAGTTTTTTTAACTGTCTTGAAGTTCACACAGACTTAGACAAGCCGGGCTTTTGAGGTTAAAAAGTATATAAATTGTCAATTTGTTTCGAAAATGACCGTTTTGCTAGATAAGACCCTTCTTCCTCGGCTGGGATCGTTTAGAACCATTTGAAGCTGCAATTAAACTGCATTTTGGAAGTTCAAACTTGGGGGCACCATAGAAGTCCATTATATGGAGATAATTCCTGAAATTTTTTCCTCAAGAAACATACTTCTTATCGACTGAAGAAAGAAAGACATGAACATCTTGGATGACAAGGGGGTGAGTAAATTACCTGTAAATTTTTGTTCTGGTCTTTGATAGAGCAGGGGACTAATGGTCCTGCTTAATGGGGCTTGGGATGCCCTGTCCGTGGACCAATTTGTAACGTGTAGTCGTTTTGCGGGATGGGGGTGGAGGACAGTTTCAGGAAGGCCTTCTTTGTGTGATACAGTGACATATGGGGTTTTCATGTCTACAGCCCCCATCCCCCTCACATAAGAAACACCCCATGAGACAAATATACCATCAATCAATCTCAGGACCATAAGAGCAGGACGTAGTTGAGCCTGCTGCCGACAGGAAATGAAGGGGGGATCTGATTACAGCCTCAGTGGGGGCTGTTTCTTTTTAGCACCAACATCACATCATAAAGATGACTGGTGGGATTCGTTCTAGTCATCATGTACTCTTAAAAAATAGTAAAAGTTGTAACCGGGGTGGTACCCTTTCAAAAGGTACCACTTTAAAATATGTACACATTAGGTGCAAATACATACCTTCTAGCTACTATCATATACCCTTTAGGAGTAAATAACATACAAAGATGTACCTTTTAAAAGATAATATCCCAGTGACAGCTTTTGTACCTTTTTTCTTTGAGATTGTGTGATATAATGCCATGCTAGTGTGTACTTTTTATGGTGCATTTAAACAAATTAAAAAAAGAAAAAATATTATTTGAAGTTTTAAATAAAACATATTATTAGAGTAAGTTTTACAACATTCTACTTCATGTTTGTCACATAAATGTCATTTTTATTCAATGCTGTTTCTTATTTCAGTGTATAATTTAAGACCCTAGAACCAATAAAAATAAAAAAAGAGGATTTACATGATATAAAAGAGAGAGAGAGAGAGAGAGAGAGAGAGAGATTAAAATATGCTACTTTAATTAGTAGCAGGCAAATTGGGAAATACACAGGATGTGAAACATACTGCTTAAAACCACTGATTATAGATGTTGAAACTAAATGTGCTGCAACACCCCTCAGTACCCTACAAAATTTCATAAGTGCCTTCCAGTGTCAGAGCTCAAGCATCTCTCTCCACACATCCACCATCACAAAGCCCAGTGACTGTAAATGTTTACTGTTTTCCAGACGCCTTCTGGCATCTCTCCATGTAAGGCAGCAAACGCACCAACAAGTCTTGACCGCATCTTTGAACATTTAAGATCGCCCCTCTGATTTGCTGCTTATGGGAAATTCCCCTTTGTCCTAAAATACCCCAAGATACAGGAATGTGAGCTAATTAGATATAAATTGTTACTTTTCTGCATATCAGACATGTTAACTTGTCTTGGGCATGTCTAGTTTTTCAAGCCTCACAGGAGAACAGGACAAGTAGCCTGGCTACTTAAGTTGGCTAACTATGTGTGCTAAATCAGCAAAATTAAAGTATAAAGACAAATTAAAGATGCAAATCCCATGTCAAAGTGTGAGGTAAAAATCTTACTTTTGTGGTCTTAAAGACAAAATGAAAATTCGTCATTAATTACTCACCCTCATGTCAGTCCAAAACCGTAATTTATCACAAATTAAGATATAAGATACTCTGATTTAATCAACAAAGGTCTTATGCGTTTGGAACGACATGAGTAATTAACAACAGAGTTTTAACTTTTGGGTGAACTATCCCTTTAAATAAAAATTCACCAAGAAAAATTACATAGTTCATTTAGGCATGACTACCCTTGTCTTATGACAAGAATTTAAAGAATTTAATAGTGATTTTTCATCCTACTGATGGAAACAAAAGAGAAAAAAGTAATAATTAAAAAATAGTACTGAATTCACATCTTGTACGGTTGTCAAAACATTTACATGTTATATAATTTTAGTAGGGAGGAGTAATGATGGTCATGTAAGCTATATATATAAGAAAAAGAGAGGGAGAGAGTATAAATACAAAATACTAGCTTGCTACCTTGTATAATACACAAACACACGTATATATAGCCTACATAAATACAGAAAAAATATATAGAAATGCAGTGCTATAAAATGAAAATAATATATATATATATAACCGCCTATAATAACACAGTAAATGTTAGTATCAGTTGTCATTGTTTACATATATATTCATGAAGGACACAAAAGGCTGTCGTTTCGTGGAATGCCCCAATAAAAGGTTCACGCCCTTTATGAATAAACGTGCGGAATAATCACTGATTTGCACATGAAAAGGGACTCAGTCAAACATTATTCCGAAACTTACTTGAGGAATGAAAATCCTTTATAGCATTTTACCATCTTTGCCATCAGACAATTTACATTCCATTTTATTCAAATGGTGTGACACCTGCTTCACAATTGGAACACGTAGACTATTAAGTGCACATTTCCACGTGGATAGTGATATTTTAAATCTAACTCCCGCTTATAGAAACTTTAATCATTATTAAATAGCCCATTATTGCGTCTTACCAAATAATTATTTCTGCTGACAGCGTAGACATATTATCAGCAATCAAGAAGTGATTTATCAGCAACGCCTTTGCTGCTGCCAGGTCATAAAAAAAATCACAGAAATTATTTGAAAATTCTTCATATTCCATTTATATTTCATTTATCACATTTTATTCTACTTGTGTAATTTTATTTTTGGTTTACAAGAGAACTCACCCTTCCCAAATACAGCTCGTCAAGTCCACAATCTATCCACTTTTCCACATCCAGGCGCCTTTGGAGTTCCTTTCTGTTATATTTTACGGTGACTCGTGCTTGTCTCTTCTGCACGCTCAGTCCAGCTTCCCGGCTGGTACCTCGGTTCGGTGAGTGGATCTTGTTGTTATAACGCCTCCCCACCCGATTCGCAGCCATCTCCAGACTGACCCTTCGGATGGACACTTGCATACAAATAATTGACCAGGAGTCTGGCGGAGTAGGTGCGCTGCTCCGGCACGAGGGAGCGCTGACAGCTCCAGAGTGCGGCGGACCTCAGGGTCCTAGCGCTGCCATGTTACAACCTTACGAACACTGGAGGTCTTGCGACCACCAGAGGCCAGCAAGGAGGTGCTACAGTGTTTGGGGTTAGAGAAAATAGTACCAAATTCACTTTTGCTCAGAGAAATGTTACTCAGAGACTGAACTGCTGATAAAAACATCACAATAATCCACAATAACGTCAATCCATCAATGTGTGAAGTGAAAAGCTGCACGTAAAATCGAATTAGTTCGGCTTACTTAAAAAAAAGCATGCAAACCCATTGCCTTAAAAAAAACCCTAAGTGAAATAGTTATAGCATGTTGTACTGACAAATGCTTAGTATAGTTTACCTACACAAGAGTTCTATTAACTAAAACTGTGCTCTAAAAACTGGCATATTGCATGACTTTGTGTAATGCAAAGTCATCATAAAATCTAGAGAAATGTTTGAGGTGGTCAGCGGGGTACAGTTGAGACACAGTGTATAATTTATTTATTATGTTTTTTAGGTTATTGTTTGCATTTGATCTGCTTTATTATTGTTCACTGTTCAGTGAACTAAATGTTCAGTGTTTTTTTACTGTTTCACTGTTTACTGTACTCAACTTTTCAACTGTTACTATTAAAATAATAAACTGAAATTAAATATTGAATCACTGTAAATATTAAATCCATTACTGTACAATGTTTTACAAATTAACTACTTTTACTAAACAAATAATAATGAAAAAAAAAATACTGAATGAAATAAAAAACTGTTGAATTCTCATTTTTAAAGGTATTTTTTTACATTTTACATTTGCAATGAATTGGTTAGGCAGCTTTAAAGCAATTCAGATGGGTTTCTCAACTGTACATGGGTACAGTTGGAACAAAAAAGCTTCTTGTGTTTATGAGGTAATTGTGGCAAATATGACCTACTTATGGATGTTAATAATGATTAACATTTTAGTAGATAAGTAAAGGAAATGTCATATGAAAAATCACTTCTTTTCAGTCCCTTTAGTTTTGATGTGGCAATGGAAAAAGCTAAAAGTGCACCAACTGTACCCGTTCTATCCACCTTATTTTTCCCATAAGAGTGGGTGTAGCCATTTGTAATTTTTTGTGTCTGGCTTCCGGTCTCATCTACTTCCAGCTGCACAAAAAGCTTGTTTTGCTGCTTGATACTGCAAACTGGTGTGTCTAACCATATTATTTTAATGTATTATTTTAATTATGAACACACTGGTTTGTAGTGCAAACTGTTTTACTGTTTACTGCACTTCGATATTCTTCTCGTTATTTCCCTATGGCAGATTATGAACTGGACGTGTAACACATTACCAGAAAACAGCTTACTTCCGCACTGAAAAATAAGGTGGATAGCTACTCACTGACTCCCAGAGTGCATTGTGACATGAATAAATTATGCAGTTACTTTGTTTTACTGTTGTTGTTTTTTGTTTGCCAATTTTATTTGTTGTCTTGTGTCAGTAGCACAACAAAATGTGCAAATAAAATTTCCATTGCTACCATTGATTCGCATACTGAAAGTTGAAATTTGTGTGTGACTCAAGTATCTTACCACAAATATCAACCCAACCCAACTAATAGCTCCTCAAGGTGTTTATGAAAACCAATGAAATTATTAAAAAAAAAATCACTAATAAACATGACAAATGCACTAGCTAATGATTTAATTAGAAAATAGGTCACCTTCTAAAAGCAACCTATTTATAACTTTTCTTCCCTCGAAATCATCAAGTGCATGCATCAAGAAAACTATAATAATATAAACAAAGTTCCAAGTGCCCAACCAAAAGGAAAAATGATCATTATAAAGGTGATTAAAAAATTAAAAACACATTTTAGAAAAATCAACATCAATTCATGAAGTCATCTTATGTGATGCTCTCTCAAATATTTCAGTTGTATTAAAAATATAACATTCAAGATGACTTTGGGAATGCAACTAGTGAAAGACTGTCCCTTTTGGCTAAAAAAAATTAGCCAAAAGTCCATAATCAATAACAACGTTTCTTCCAGCGAAAAAGTCCATCCATTGCTGTCCTCTCACATCAAAATCCACAGACATGTTTAGAACTGTTTTGGACTCTTTTCACTTGTAAACAATGCATCATCTGTGCATATTTCTTTCCTGATTCAGACGAGATGATTTTTCACTTGAGAAAGCAATATGGATGGACTCATTTGAAGTTAAAATGACTTATTGATATATTTGTTTCTTACAAAAACACAGCTTCTCCCTTTACAAGATTTTGTTAATTGATGGACTGGAGTTGTGTGGATTACTTGTGGATTATTGTAATGTTTTTATCAGCTGTTTGGACTCTCATTCTGATGGCACCCATTCACTGCAGAGGAACCTTTGTTAAGCAAGTGATGTAATGCTAAATCTTTCCAAATCTATTCTGATGAAGAAACAAACTTGCCTACTCACCAACTTGCATGGCCTGAGAGTGAATACATTTTTAGCAAATGGGTGAACTATGCCTTTAAACAAACAAACAAATAAAAAAGCCAATGAAACAAATAACTGCAGTAGGCTTTAAGATCTGCACCCACAGTTTGACTAACTCATCATGTGTTGTATCATATTGTTTCATTTTTGATGTTACAAAGATAAATGACTATAAATTTGATTAATGACGTGTCATCATTATATTCTGAGATTATATTCAACCTAGCACCATCTGTCTATGTATTCTCACAAACTATTTGATGTTGATGGATCTCTATTAATGATTTGATTAAGGACTATTTTTGATAGTTATGGCTTCAAAATGCTGGAATATATTTGAATATAGATTTTTAAAGATAGAATTGCTATTAATTTTCATTTCTCTTAATTTTTATCTAGAGTGATGATATATTTTAAAGGGATAGTTCACCCAACAATGAAAATTGTTTATCATTATCATTTTTGTTTATATGACTCGGATTATATTCATCTGAAAGAAGAAAGTCATATACACCTATAGGATGGCTTGAGGGTGAGTTAATCATTGGGTAATTTTCACTTTTGGGTGAACTATCCCTTTAAACATCTAAATATATAGTCTACAGTGCATACTAGTCAATATACCAAATATTTAATAAGAAATCAAGATAACATTTTAGTTAGTCATTGTATTGGCTTTTTAAGTTGATTTTAATTGCACAAAGGCAACTCATTTTTAGAAGCAACTATTTTTTAATTTTAAAATGCATACTTTCTTTTAATGAAGTGGTCATTTCATCTGACATTTTATGTGGCATCTGACAATACCTTCAGTTAATTTATCTTTTATCATGTGAAATGTCATTTAGAAGATGCTTGATACATTTACCTACACTTTTAGTAGACGGTTCCCACACACACATACACACACACACACACAAACACACACATGTTGTGTTTACATGTTTTATGGGGACATTCCATAGGCGTAATGGTTTTTATACTGTACAAACCCTATTTTCTATCGCCCTACACCTACCCTACACCTAAACCTAGCCCTCACAGGAGACTGTGCACACTTTTACTTTCTCAAAAAACTTATTCTGCATGATTTATAAGCCTGTTTCCTCATGGGGACCTCACAAATGTCCCCACAAGGTCAAAATTTACTGGTATTACTATCCTTGTGGGGACATTTGGTCCCCATAACGTGATAAATACCAGGTGCACACACACACACACACACACGTTTGTTTTTGTGAATTGTGGGGACTTTCCATAGACTTCTATAGATTTTATACTGACCAAATGATATTGTCTATCCCCTAACCCAACCCTAACCCTAAACCTAGCCCTCACAGAAAACACGTTTGCATCGTTACACTTTCAGATAAACATCATTTACTATTTTTAATTATTTTTTAACAATGTCAAAAATTTCAGGTTTTACTATCCTTGTGGGGACATTAGGTTCCCACAATGTAGCAAAAACAAGTACACACACACACACACACACATAAGCACAGACTCTTGATTTAATTTTTGCTTCTCTTGAAGTGACATTTGGTTCCCACAAGTTACGCAAACCTGACCCCCACAATCAAAATATGCTATTTAAAAAAAAACAAAAAAAACAAGTAGTGTTATGAAAAATACGCATGCTTGCATCCAGAGGTTGGGTGAATATTCATATCCAGCTTCAAGAAATACATCATTTGAGGAAATATTTCAGTTTCACGGATTGCTCAGCGGTTCTGTCGCTGCATAGGCAGCCTGTGTGTCTGTACTGCGGTATGACGATCTTGTGAAAGTCAAACAGTGACGTCATTTAAGAGGAAGTTGTTTGTTGCATTATTTCTCAGGAGAGAGACTCACACCTGCTGCGTCCGCATACACGGGCTATATAGATAAAGACTCTAGTTCGTTTACATAGGTGTGGTCGTAGAGTTTGTTTAACTTTATTCGAGTCGACCGTTGGTCATAACCGTGGTCGTAGAGTTCGTTTAACTTTATTCAAGTCGACCGTCGGTCACAACCGAAAAGAGCTAGGACAGGTAAACGGGAAGTGAAGAATGGCTCAGGTGTGTTTTACCGTCACCATCGTCGGTTTTCTCTGTTGTCTGTCGGTTCTAAACGCTTGTAATTGGGACCCGGACACGAAGCTCGAGCAGGGTCTGGATATTAGCTCGTTTGATAATGGCGCGGCGTACCTGGCTCACCTGCCGAATATCTCGGACGCAGAGCAGTGCCAGAATGCCTGCTGTGAGAGGGAGGACTGCCAGATCGCGCTGATCGGGACTCCGGCGGACGGCAGGCCAGAATGTATCCTGGTCAGCTGTATGAAAGACGGCAAAGACGTATGTGTTTTGACCCAGAGCACACAGTTTAAGGTGTACCGGAAGATCGTACATAGCGCTCATCAGGAATCCCAAAACGAAGCCGAGGTTCGCGCTGTAAACACCACAGGTAAAGATTACCGGGGGGAAAAATACTGACACTTTACCTAAATCAAAGTTAACGCCAAAATGTAATTCATACTAGACCGGAAATGGAAATGTAACTGCATGTATATTGGCCTCATGTATAATGAATACTGGGGAATGTACCAAACTTATTTTCAAAACTTATTTACAAAACATTTTAGGATATTTTTATATTTGACCTCAACAAACTGTACCTTGTCATGAAAAGGTCAAATATATATTTAAGTTCATATATTTCAAACTTATTTACCTGTACACAGTTGGTTTTATAGCTTTATTCTCACATGACAATACATCAACTAACAGTGTTAGTTACACTACACAGACTTCAACTTTTTTATTGAAACATGAAAAATAATATTTTAAAACCAAATTACAATAAATAATTGCCCAACTGCTAATTTAATTTTTCATAAACACTTATTCCCACAACTAACATTGTACATATAATAACAATGCAGTATTTTTTTTTTTATTAGTTCATGTTGAAACTTCTTTGGCCATGTTTTAACTTTAAGTACAGGGTTTGTAAGGTACAGTAAATAGGAAGTTCAGCATTTCACGGAATTTACATGAGGTTGAAAAGTAAAATTATAATTTTGCTCAGTGAGAAACTGTTAATAATTATTGGTGATCTTAAACCTTAACCCACAAAACAAACAAACAAAAAAAAAAACACACGCACACAAAGAAAATGCTGTTTAGAAACCCTCCCCTTGTTCCAGGTAGTGGTACAGCATTGTTGTCCACTTACCTGAGCAACCTGTACGTCAAGTTTTACAACCAGGTACTGTAAACAAAAGACTTAAACTGGAAGGTAAAGTCTCATATTTCCATACCTGAATGGGACATCATCATTTTTGAAACCACAGTAATATGTTACAACCAGAGATGCCAGAGCATGATCTGAGGTCTGCAGTAATATCACAACCAAATGCATTAGCAATTTGACTGGCAGTTCAAATCTGATAAACATATTTCCTAGAATTAGAATTAGTGCTTTCAAATGATTAATTCCATACAAAACAAAAGTTTGAATGTGCCTAATATATGTATGTGTACTGTGTGTAATTATGTATATATAAATACAAACACATTCATGTATATATTTAAGAAATATTTACAAGTGTATATATATTCATTATAATTTTTATATTGTTTATATTATATATAACTACAAATATTTAGTACATAATATATTTCTCTTAAATATATACATTAATTTGTGTGTTTATATATACATATTTATTACACACAGTACACACACATATATTAGGCAAACTCAAACATTTATTTTGTATGCGATTAATTGTGATTTATCATTTGACAGCCGTAGTTAGAATACATGTACACTATATTAAGACTAGGCTGTTCCTTTTCTTCCGTTTAATCAGACCACTGCCGTCTCCCAAGTGAGGTGGGAAATTGCCGCGCTGCCTTCCCAAGATTTTATTATGACGTCACCAATCGGACCTGCAAGCCGTTCATCTATGGCGGCTGTGGGGGCAACGCTAACAACTTTAACTCCCAGGAGGAATGCGAGGCTTCCTGTAGTGGGGTGAAAGGTAAATACCAGACAATAAAGAGTGTTCACATTTCAGTTTTTTTTAAACCTTTATTATGTAAAAGGCTCATTGCACCTAAGATTTTGAGATATTATGCAGCTCTTTCTCTCCTTTGTCATAACCTGCGTTTATAACTTCATACACGCGATCATTCAAAAGTTTGGGATTGGTAAGATTTATTTAATGACTGTGAAGTTTATTACACTCACCAAGGCTGCATTTATTTAAGTAAAAATACAAAATGCCTGTTTTTTAGTTAAATATATTTTAAAATGTAATTAATTCCTATGACAGCAAATGTAAATTTAAAGCATCATTACTCCAGTCTTGAGAGTCACATGATCCTTCAGAAATCAGTGAAAAATAAATGTACTAAAATGTATATAAATAGATTTATTTCATGCTAAGTGTACTACAAATACATTTACATATTATGCACTTAATAAAATAAAAAAACCCTGCAATTGTACTTTTAGTATACTAAACTGGTACATTTAAAGTCTAAAACTAGAACAACTATTTTTGTACTTAACGCACTTCAATTGTGTAAAGTAGTGCTGAAGTCTAACTAAAGATATAGTGAAGTATATTTGATTGTGCTAAAGTGGAATTATTGCAAGTATACTTTAGGTACACTTTAGGTACATATTTTGTATTTAAAGACAGATATTATTTAAAGATTAAAACATACTTTAGGCTTAATATTAAGTAATGTGCATTGTGCCTAAGTAATACTCGAAATAAAGTTTAATTACAATTTTTATATTAGTAAGTCTCAATATGTCAGTAAATGTTAATAGACTTGAACTATACTTAATGTAAAATAAATGTATACATTTTTACTACAGCACTTACATTACACAAATAATCATTACGAATACATTTTTTCTGGATTCTAGGATTTTAAAAGAGAAGCATTTATTTGAAATGGGGAAACTTTTGTACCATAATAAATGCTTATTAATTAACTACTTAATTACTTATTAATTTTTCAACTTTAAATCAGTTTAATGTCTCCTTTTTGAATAAACGTGTGAAGGTTTAAAAATTAAACTCACCCCAAACTTTTGAGAGGAAGTTTAAAAAAACATTAATTTACCTGCTGTTTACCGATTCAGACTTCCTGCTTTAGAGCTAAGCTTTTGTGTCAAGCCCTTTTCATTGTTTGCGCATCACAGCTGAGACGTCTGTACATGTGATGTTACTCTATTGAAGTGCAGTGACAAAAAAAGAGCATTTTATGACAGCCAAAAGAAAACTTCTGTTAGGTGTGGTTTTAAGTTGAGTCATTTCATTAGATTACTATTTAAGGAATCATACTTTCATCGTTGGAGCATTTTGGATCACTAATATTTATGTTGCACAAAATGTGTCAGCAGCCTAGTTAGGATGTAATATGCAAGAAATGTGGTTAAATAAATGCAAACCAGTAAGTACATCCTGGATTTGAAGCCAGCAGCCATTTGCATCTAGGTAATGTTTGCATTTGCGTACTTTGGGCACTCAGGAAATGCAGATAAATTTATTGTACTGAAAGAAAACCATTGCATTTTATTGAGGATTTTGTGCTTGAATCTCAAATCACATACATACTATGTGAGGCCCTTTACAATCAGTGTTACTTGGAAATGTTTTTAGAGCATATTAGTCTATGATCTGACTTGTCTGTGGTGATGAAAACAGAGGTTTAGAGAAAGAGACCTATAAAATATGAGCTTTGGCAAACCATGCGACTTTTATTGCAGCCTTTCTCCAGTGAAAGTGGGCACGGATCCAGTACCCACATTGTAGTTTGTGGTTGGCTGTGTGCTTAGTATGGTCAGTCTCAGTGTGCTGGTTGATGTCCTGCTATATTTGAATGCTGTCGAGTTGATTTCCACTTAGGGTTCGTAGTAGAGTTCAGCCAGGTAACTTGACATGGGCCTCTATTATTACATGACTCTCAGCAACTTCTCAAAGCTTAAGTGTATAGTCTTTTTTTAATTTTATGGCCTGAAATCCAAACTACTTTAGTCAAAGTCAGTTGGATAATTCTTTAGCCCTACAGTTTCAGTGGGTTTATGCTGAATGTCTGAACAAATTGGTTTCATCTTACTCTTGGTTGTTGAATAACCGGTTTGGTGACCCCTATGCAGATGGATTACCTGTCCTCGACGAAGGCATGACAAACACTGTTGTCACTGTTTTTTTTGGGTTTTTTTTGTACCTCTTTCCTCTCTTAGAAGAATTACACCTAAATAAGTGATCGATTTAGAGGAAAAAGGAAGGGAATTTTTAGTTTTCTTTATGGGGTCATTGTGCGTCGTGCCTGCTGTATCCGAATGACCTTTTGTGATCCGTGGAATTACCAGTTTTATGAGATGAGATGGCGTTTAAGTGGAAAAAGATGCCATCTGCTTTCAATAGAGACGCTTAGGCAAAATCCTATTATTGTCTTCAGGAAATCATATGAAGAATTTTATTTACAACACTCTGGACTGGTTTGTGTTATGCAACGTTATTTTGTGTGTGTGTGTGGGCCAGTGTGTTTATGTGAGGGTGTGTTACACATTGTGAAACTGTGTGCATGGAACTTGCAGTACAGATTTTATAGAACATTCCTTACTGTTTATTTTCCTTAGAAAGCATGGAAAAGTTCCGATTAGTTAAGTGTGCTATTTAGTTACTGAATTACTGACCTCACAAATTTTGAATGGTAATGTAAGATATTATTTAAAAAAAAAAACATTGCGTGGAGAAACTGCCGGCAAAAACACAGTTTTTTCATGCTTTTTGGTTTTCGTAATGTGTTTTTTCAGACTAGTGGAAAGAAAACATCCAAAAGACCCTGTTAGGTGTTTCTTTTGTAGCACTAACCTATTTGTGTCAATAGATTTCCATTACAATACATATTTTTAAAGGCTGTTTTCTCAAAAGGAGTTTTTTCTTTTGTTTATTATATATATAAATACACACACATACATGTATATATTAAGGAAAAAATATTTTAGATTTATATATAAAAATTCTATTTATAAATAATGTAAATTATATAGAAGTGTGTATGTGTGTATATTATTGTATATTGTATTAGCGGAGCAGTGTACTGTACTACACTGTATTTAACATTGATAATAAACATTTCTTAGGCACTAAATTAAAATATTAAAATGATTTTAAAGGATCATGTGACACTGAAGACTGGAGTAATGACTGCTGAAATTCAATATAATGTATTCAACAAAAATTCCAAAATACTTCTTTAAAGGGACAGATTTAAAGGGACAGTTCACCCAAAAATGAAAATTGTCATTAATTATTCACCTTCATGTCGTTCCAAACCCGTGAGACCTTTTTTCATCTTCAGAACACAAATTAAGATATTTTTGATGAAATTCGAGAGCTTTCTGACCCTCCATAGACAGCAACGCAACTGACACGTGAATAAAGTTAAACCTGAGGTTCAAGTACTAATGTCACATGGACTATTTTAATGATGTCCTTTCTACCTTTCTGAGCCTTGAATGTGGTAGTTGTGTTGCTGTCTATGCAGGGTCATAAAGCTCTTGGATTTCATCAAAAATATCTTAATTTGTGTTTCTGAAGATGAACGAAGGTCTTACAGGTTTGGAACGACATGAGGGTGAGTAAATTATGACAGAGTTTTCATTTTTGGGTGAACTATGCCTTTAAAAATCTCACGCAGTACTTTAAAATGGTAGTGCATGTCTATTCTTCAGACATATATAATTATATACACACACAGTGTAGTAATTTAAAGTGTGCTCTCTGCTCTCTTCAGATGCTGCACCCGAGGACTCCCATTCCGTCGCTCAACGCAGCAGAATGTCTGTACCTGAAAACAACATTGGTAATCAAATCTGTCTGTTATCAAGATGTCCCAACTGGTTTTCAGAGATCTGACTGATTATAACACAGCTGATGAGTGACTATTTTATAAATAGTAAATAGTTAGCTCAACTAGCTCAAGTTTTGATCAGTTTAATATATTCTTGGAACATGATCTTTACTATATATCCTAATGATTTTTGGCATAAAAAATAGATCATTTTCACCTATACAATGTATTTTTGGCTACTGCTACAAATATACCCATGTTACTTATGACTGGTTTTGTGGTCCAGGGTCACATATTAGAATGATTTCTGAAAAAAACATGTGGCAGTTAAAACTAAAGTATTGATTGCTAAAAGCTTCTATGAAGATTTAAACGTTTGTCTGGGGGTCCAGGAAGTTTACATAGTGGTCTTTAATACTAATCTTTCACAGTTCAAATAAAAATGAGATTGTATTAACTTCAAAATGGATGATAGACACTTAAATGTTTTGTCTTTAGTAGTATTCATTTTACTAGGAACTTGTGACAGATAAAACAATACATATTGTGCATCTCTTTCCTCAGATGGTGAACCTCTTCCTGAAATGACATCAGAAGAATTTGAAGGTATTGTAGCTTTATTTTTCTACAATTTAAATTGAATACGTTGTAGTGGTTTTACATTGTCCACATCTTAAAAGGGATAGTTCATCCAAAGATGAAAATTCTGTCAATAATTACCTGCCCTCATGTCGTTCCAAATCTGTCAGAGCTTCGTTCATCTTCAGAACACAAATCTGACAAAAGTATCTTAATTTGTGTTCCGAAGATGAACGAAGGTCTTTTGGGTTCGGAACAACACAGAATTTTCATTTTTGGTTAAACTAATCCTTTAAGCAGAGTACAGTTGTACACTATTGGTTTTAACATCATCTTCCCATCTATCTTGCCATATCAGCAAAGTGCCTGGCTCCTGCAAAAACCGGACTCTGCAGAGCCTCCATTAAACGCTATTACTACAACAGTGGCGCTTGCAAACCATTTATCTATGGAGGTTGTGGTGGCAACCAGAACAGTTATGAAACTGAGGAATCATGCATGAAAACCTGCACGGGTACTATTGTGTGTGACTGTTCATTTCTTGATCACTCATCATCGCTATAAATCACTATAAAATTATAACTCTGTGTGTTTGCATCCCAGTGAGGGTCATTCCCAACAGCAAGAAGGAGCCCGTCGTTCCTGATTCTTCTAACAACATGCACAGCTTTGAAGGTAAAAGGCCAAAAAGTCATGTGTCAGATTCTACATCAGTTGTCCTGAATTTCTGCCTTTCAGATGTATTGCCAATAATGCAATAGCGAATGCTTATACAGTGTGAACCAAACTTTCTCCTGTTAACTTAATACAGAAGCCTGTGCTGCGCCCTCCGAATCTGGCCCATGCCGTGCAGCCTTCCCGGCGTTTTACTTTGATCCCAGCACTCAGTCTTGTAAGCGCTTCATCTATGGAGGCTGCCATGGAAACCTAAACCGCTATGGCAGTGAGGAAGAGTGCATGGCAACTTGCTCTGGGAACGAGGGTAAGAGGGCAACAGGAATTCTCTTTCCAGTAGTACGTATGTGTTTTTGTTTTGTTGGTAACTCATGTTGTTGTATATTGTTTTCAAAAGGTCATTTTGATGGACACCACAGACGTAACCGCTGGACTCCAGGTAAGGCATTATTAAATACCTGATATGTATTAAAATTATCTTAATTTATTAATTAATTAAAATTAATATAATAATTATTTTAATTGTAATTAATTCTAAATGCATCTTAAAGGTTTTTATCTAAAGCGAACTTTAAAAACCTTTTACTGTTTTGTACTTTTTTTTTAAAACTTGTTTTCGGTATGAAAATACTGGTGTGGTGTTAAAAAAAAACTATAGAAAGCCGATTTTTCACCACTGAATACAAAATAAAAACGGTAATTGTGACTTTATTGTCTTACAATTGTGACATCTTTTCCCTTCAGATTTGTAAGATAAAAACTCACAATTGTGACTTTTTTCCCCTCAGAATTGTGAGATATAAACTCTGAGAACATTTTCCCTCAGATTTGGAATTTATAACTTCCAGTTGAGTTTTTATTTCACAGTTTTCAGAAAAAAAGTCAGAATTGTGAGATTTAAACTTTGAAATTGCAAAAAAAAAGGCCATGATTGCGAGATATAAGCTCAGAGTTGCAAGAAAAAAGTCAGAATTAAGTGAAAGAACTGTGAGATATAAACTCGGAATTGCGATGGGAAAAAAAGTCTAAATTGTGAGCGATAAACTTGGAATTGCGAGAAAAAAGTCAGAATTGCAAGATATAAACTCGAACTTGCAAGAAAAAAGTCAGAATTGCAAGAAATAAACTCGGAATTGCGAGGAAAAAAGAATTGGGAGATATAAACTTGGAATTGCAAGGGGAAAAAGTCTGAATAGTGCGATATAAACTTGGAATTGCAAGGAAAAAAGTTTGAATTGTGAGAAATAAACTTGGAATTGCAAAATATTAACTCGGAATTGCAAGATATAAACTTGGAATTGTGGAAAAAAGTCAAAATTGCGAGATATAAACTTGGAATTGCGAGAAAAGTCAGAATTGCGAGATAAAACTCAGAATTGCAAGGAAAAAAGTCAAAATTTTGGGAGATAAACTCAGAATTGCGAGGGGAAAAAGTCAGAATTGTGAGAAACTCAGAATTGCGAGGAAAAAAGTCAGAATTGTAGGATATAAACTCAGAATTGCGAGGGGAAAAAAAGTCAAGAATTGCGAGATATAAATTTGGAATTGTGAGGGGGGGGAAAAAATCTGAATTGCAAGATATAAACTCAGAATTGTGAGGAAAAAACAATTGCAAGATAGAATTGCGAGATATAAACTCGCATTTGTTTGGGATCAGTTCAAATTTGTTAGAGAAATGAACTTTTATTTAGCAAGGAAACATTAAACTGATCAAAAGTGATAGTAAAGATATTAATTTACAAATGATTTGTATTTCAAATAAATGCTGTTCTTTTGAAGGTTTTATTCATCAAAGAATCCTGAAAATAAATGCATCATGTTTTCCACAAAAAATATTAAGCAGCACAAATGTTCAACAATGAAAATAATAAGAAACGTTTCTTGAGCATCAAATCAGTATTAGAATGATTTCTGAAGGATCATGCGGCAGCATTTCTGTTTTTACTATATATTAGATCAGATGAATGTAGCCTTGATTAGATTCCTGTTTAAAAAAAGAAAAAATATGGACCTGTTTTTATTATAGAATGTAACATCTTGTGTCTCTTATTCCCAGCCTTCTTTCTAGTGGCCACCCTGGCCATCATGTCTGCCGTGCTTCTGGTAGGTTTGATCCTGATCGCTGTGCGCAGAAACTCCCAGAGGAGTTTCTTGGTATTGGATGATAAAGAGGAGTTACTGCCTGAAGAGGAGCAGGTGTCCTATGAGAAGCTGCCTAAAGTAGACACAAACTAAAGCCGAAGGCCTTTCAGTGTCTGGTACAAACATCCATCTCATGACACTCCAACATTAAGCTGAATTAAACAAATATACTAAATTATATTAAAGTTCCAATTTGACTATTTTGGAAGAGGTTCCAAATTAGCATGCATAGAACAATATACATGTGAAATTAAGAAAGTTTCTCATTATTGTTTAAATAAAATATTCTACATTATTTTTACCTGTGGGATATGTTGCACTAAAATTGGTGAGTTGGTTGAAATACTTCTGTTACTTTCTTTATCATCTTTCACTCTTTATGGTTATAATCCTACGTAGTAGAAGTAAATCAGCTTTCAGGGATGTATTTATTGTCAACCATAATGACAAAGCATATGATGAATAATAAAGTGGATTCTCATATGTTTTTTTACTTCATTTATATGTATATGTACGTATACATTTATACATAAGAATAATTACTTGATCAGTTGAATTTTATGGGTTTGTAACACTCATGGCACATTTTGAGTGGGAAATATTTTCTATAAGTCATTAAATCATTGCTACAGTCCATAGCATTGTTCTTTGATTGTAAGCCTATATAAAAAATTATGTAGATTAGAGAAGTTTTGCAGACATTTGTTGAGTTTTTGCACACTAATGAATGGCCTGTGAGCTGTAACTGTTTAATTCATACCAGCCTGTACTTTTTTTTAAAAAATCTTCAGTAATAAAGGCAATTTATTCAGTTTGGTTTCTTTTTCAAGTTCTGATTTACTGATATGTTAGCGTGTCAAGAAGGAATGGGGCAGAACAGACTAGTCACATAAGGAAGTTGTAAGTTTATTTTTTTTAAAAATCTAACACCATCTGTGTCAGAAATTAGGATTGTTTTGGGTTTCACCCTCCAAGCTAAAACTCCACTGTCATTATAGCTATTGGGTAAATGAGTGGACACAATTAAACCATTAGAGCAAGAGTTAACCATATGATGAAGGTAGATTGCACGCGGAAGGACATGACAGAGGGATTTTTCTTGAATGTCAAAGGCAGGTTGTCACGTGTGTTATATGTTGTAATGTTTTTTTTGCATGTTCTCTTTCCTATTTCATCTGTTTCCTGGATTGTTTCATTTTTCCCTCGTTGTTTTACTGTTTAAATAATGCTTAAAATCTTAAATGGATAATTTCTGAAGCATCATGACAATAAATAACATTTTAAAATATATTAAAATAGATATTTTATTGTTGAAGACCTGACATTAATTATAATTAATGGAAATAATGCGGAAGGAATGAACGGGTATGTTTCTTAAATCAGTGTAAACAATCAGCAAGTCATGATTATTTGTCATATTTATGTTATGACAATATATGTTTTGTTTTTTTTCTGGGGATTAACTGAATTTTAACTGAACTTAAGACTTTAAAAATGTGTTTATAATTAGAAATCGGAATTATGATTAGGTACATATTTTAGTTATATAAACTATGCTAGAGCCAAAAAAAAGCCCCCTAGTGGCCATTTCAATTCACATTTAAATAGCCACTAGGGGGTGATGGTGGATTTGATGTTGGCACTAGTTTTCAGCAATACAAGGAAATGCAAAGTCAGTTCTGTATTATTTTGGTCTTATTTAATTAATATCACATGTACCACACTCCAGTCATGAAAGTGTGTTTTAGATTCTCAAGTCAGCTTTTACTCTGAATAAAAACTGTGAATAAAAAGTCAAAGACATAAGAAAAGAACGAACCCCTTTGGTATCTAGTACAACAAAATATGTTTTAAAAATCCATCTTCAGCTAAGACTGTTTAAATGATCCTTCCATCGTGTTTCTAAACAGCAAAAACATTGGTGTTGTTACTTTATGGGGTTACAGGCACAGTGAAGCCCATTTATACTCTGTTAAGAGAAAGTTTCACACACCGAGCAGCGTTTGGAATGAAGGTTCTGTCTTTGTCTCAGCAAGCTGAGAGCTCTGAAATTAGGTCATAAAGACCGAACGATTAGCTCATTTCCCAGTCATGTAAAATCACCCCCTCCGCTCACAGAACAGGCAAAAAAGGAAGGCAGGAGAACATTACAAAAAGTTTGGCTAACATGGCAAACTTACTACAAAGTCTTTGTGACAAGCATTACAAGTTTACCATGAACAATCCGATGCAGTTCTCAAAGAAAGAAATAAGTCAAAACGTCTCGACTGAGGTGTTTTGGAAATCCTGAGAGGAATGAGGGGGTCGTGGCTCACACTTAGATCACGAAAGTGCAGTGTGGGAAACGCGGCGTGTTTACAGAGGCCCATCCGTCTACTGCAGGGCTCCAGGATGTTGTAAGGGCCCTTTGTGTGTGAGTGTGTATCTGAGCCTTGGCCTGTGTAACCCCTGCATGTTGTCAGTGCCCGTGGTCATCTGGTTTCCATCCCGTGTAAGTGTAATTGTGCTTATTTAGTGTGACACCCCTCCTTTCTCCTCCACTCCCTTCTCACCCATCACACCAGCTGCCCGACTAACTGCAGAGATGCTCGGCATTCCACGAATGTGAGAGCGCCAAGCCGGCAAATGCACCCAAACACACAAGCATCTCGAGTCAAGGTATAGAGAGTTTTGAAGAAATATTTCTAAACAGCCTGCAAAATCACATTAAAGTTTGTCTGCAAATAACTGGTTAAAGGTGGAGGGATGTTCTCATTCTAGAGAGCGTCTGATTGCGTAACCAACAGAAGACCGCATGAAGAAGAAAGCAAACTTTAAAGCTCCTGGTTTGAAAACACAATCTACTTTCATTTAAAGTTCAAACCAACAGTTTTAAAGTTAGCATTCTTCTTCATGCTATCACGTATTGCTCTTCTGTTCACAAGTTTTCAAGTGATACAAAATCGCAGGTCAAAGTTCACCAAACCTGAACTTTGGAATGCAGCGAAATTTGAATGTGCTTGTGTTTCTGGTCTCTGGCATTTGCATGTTATTTATTTCCTTAAAGGTGGACCATGTAACTTTAGTCTCTCTATCACCATTTGTGCAAAGGATATATATGGGTTGTTGACGTGACATGGCATTTTCACTGTCCCAAAAGATTAAGTAAGGAATAATTGACGACGGGCCGTTGAATTCTTAAAAGGTGGTGATGCGGCCACGACACGAAGCGAAGTTATTGTGAGTACGATTAATTTCTTACGCAGCTTATCCAACGCCGCCGTTGCTAATTTCAAAACGTCATTTTAGACCTAGTGATGACCCTTGAGCCCTTGATAGCAGACTAATGCACTTAAAGAAGAAGTCCACTTCCAGAACAAAAATGTACAGATAATGTACTCACCCCCTTGTCATCCAAGATCTTCATGTCTTTCTTTCTTCAGTTGTAAAGAAATTGTTTTTTGAGGAAAACATTTCAGGATTTTCTCCATATAGTGGACTTCTATGGTGCCCCGAGTTTGAACTTCCAAAATGCAGTTTAAATGCAGCTTTAAACGATCCCAGCCGAGGAACGATCAGTTATTTTTATAAAAATAATAAAAATGTATATACTTTTTAATGTCAAACGCTGGTCTTATCTTACTCTGCCTGAATTCTGTTTTTTTTTTTCGGTTCATAACAGTTAGGGTATGTCGAAAAACTCCCATCTCATGTTTTCCCTCAAATTTAAAATCATTTTAATATCACTGTTTTACCTTTTTTGTTAAGGGTGTTTGATCTTCTTTGTATATTCACTTTGCAAAGACTGGGTCGGTACTACTGCAGCGATGTAGGATGATTTTGAAAGGATTTTTGAAGTTGAGGGCGAAAATACCATTGCAGTTTTTTGACATACCCTAACTGTCTTGAGCCAGAATACACAGAGTTCAGGCAGAGCAAGACAAGACGAGTGTTTGAGATTAAAAACTTTTAAATGGTATCTTTTAAATTAAAATAACCGATTGTTTCGCTAGTTAAGACCCTTCTTCCTCGGCTGGGATCGTTTACAACCACATTTGGGATCGTTTAAAACTGCATTTAAGCGGCATTTTGGAAGTTCAAAATCGGGGCAACATATCAGTCCATCATATGGAGAAAAACGCTTAAATGTTTTCCTCAAAAAACATTATTTCTTTACGACTACAGAAAGAAAGACATGAACATCTTGGATGACAAGGGGGTGACTACATTATCTCTAAATTGTTGTTCTAGAAGTGGACTTCTCTTTTAAGTTTAGACAGACAGACAAGCAGACAGACGGAAAGAGAGATTAAACTCGTGAATTACCTCTCTGAGTCTGTGTGTCTCGCAAAAGTGATCGGCACCAGTGTCTCTACTAATGGTAAAACTTTAAGTTCATTTTCTTCAGGAACAGCAACTCGCTTGTGAGAAATGTCATGTAGTTTTTAAGTTGTTAATCGTCAGAGCAGTGCTAACAACATTAACGCGTATGCTAACGTATGGAGAGAGTGTGAGAAATAGAGTATGTGCTTTCCGTACATAATAAAACGTAATTTTGTGGAAAAACCACGGAAATAATCTATCGTTTTTATCCTAGTATTTACTGTATTTATTTATTTGGCCAGTGTCATTGTGGGATTTGGTTAATTTGCTGTTTTAGGCTGTAAGGACTTTTGAAATAACTGAAATCATGTGGCGAAGTGATATAGACATGTAAATACGGTCAAGAGCTGCCTGGAACTACGTTCGCCGTGCGTTTCCCTGAAAATGCACACCTTCAAGCATTCAACAGCCCCGTAGTCTAAAATGAATATAATTAATATTGTCGTTATTTAAAATGCAGTAAATGGTTAAGCATTTCTTTGTCCTAGATGGATCTGTTGTTATAAAAGCTGCAGTGTTTGATTTTTTTTTTTTTTTTTTAAATTGTCCTATGGTGTGACTGTCTCAAGCATGGTTTAATAAATTACAACTTTTATAAATTAAAAAGAAAAGCATAAAAATGTTAATAAATACATCTGGCATAATTGTACAAGTGTCTGTTTTAGTAAATAGCAATCTTTTTTTTTTTCATCCATATATTTCTGCAAGCGTATGAACTTGATACATTTTGTCTGAAAACCATGTCTTCTGGTGTGACACCATAGCCTGATTTTGAATCAGCCAATTCCAGAGAAAACTTTAATTAGCTGAAGGACCCCATTCATGATCACGTTACCGAAGCCCCCGTTGAAGCCCATATGACGTGCACATGGTCAATTTTTGTCTCAGAATTGTTCAGTTATTTAACTTTTTTGGAACAACTACAAAAATGTTACGTTTTGCTATCGTTTAGTGTGACACCCCTAAATTATATATTTTTAATAAATGTATTATGTTAAACTACATAATCATGGAAAATTATGCAAATGTGTCTTGCTAAGCCCTAATGACAGGTTAGCTCGGAATAGCAAGGTCATTAATTGATACAAAAGGCTGAAACGTCCTTTGGTATGACAGATAATGTCTTCTGGTGTGAGGCCTGTACTGTCACACCACAAAAGACGTCAAACCAGAGGACAAGGTCTTTTTTAAAAGCATTTTAAATAATTAAGTAAGATTTGTCCTTTTTATTCTTTTTTGATGATTTTCAGTGTTCTTAAATGCAATAATTATATAAAATTTTTTCCTGCTTTTTTTGCAGAAAACTTGTACTGTTATAAAGTGTCATAAAAATAAGTATAAAATGTGATACAGAAAGAATTGAGGTGTCACGTATGTGTGTAGTAAATGAAATTGCACGTTTGCGGCATTCATTCACACAGAGATGCAGAACAAGCAGGATTCATATTTAAATAGTATTTTTGAGGCCTAATATTCACAGACACACATTCTGATATAAGTTCACTGACCAAGTTATGATTTATTCATCCTTCAGTGATTAAAATCACTGAAGGTAAATCACTGAAGCACACAATGTTAGCATAATTTCCGTCATGCAGGTAGATGACCTTGGGAGTGTGGTAGATGGAAATTTGGATCAACATAACTGGGTCACTGAGGACAACTGAGGGACTCATATGCAACTATTACAGAAGGTTTAAATGCTCACTGATGCTCCAGAAGGAAACACGATGCATTAAAAGCCAGGGGTGAAAACTTTTTAAATTTGAAGATCAGGGTAAATTTAACTTATTTTGTCTTCTGGGAAACATGTAACTATCTTCAATAGCCTCTGAAGGGCAGTACTAAATGAAAAAAATATGATATTTAGTCAAAATAAGAAAAATGTACATATCTCCATTCTGTTCAAAAGTTTTCACCCCCAGCTTAATGCATGCATTTTTCCTTCTGGAGCATCAGTGAGTGTTTGAGCCGTCTGTAATAGTCGCATACGAGTCCCTCAGTTGTCCTTAGTGTGAAAAGATGGATCTCAAAATCATACAGTCATTGTTGGAAAGAGTTCAAATACACAAAAATGCTGGAAAACCAAATGATTTGTGGGACCTGAAGGATTCTGAAGAACAGCAGGCAGTTTAACTGTTCAGGACAAACAAGGGACTCATGAACAACTATCACTAAACAAAAAAACACAGCTGTGGATCATTCAAAAAACAACACAGTATTAGGAATCAAGGGGATGTAAACTTTTGAACCGGGTCATTTTTATAAATTCAACTGTTATTTTCTCTTGTGGACTATACTGTATGTAAAAATCTTCTATGTGAAATATCTTATTCAGGTCAGTATTAAATAAACAATAACATGCATTTTGTATGATTCCTCTAACCTTTTTAATGATTCTGAAAGGGGAATGTAAGCTTTTAACCTTAACTGTATATGGTTTTCTCACCTGTGGTGAGTTTGTTGCTCATACATGTTGTTTACCCTAGTGAAACTCACAAGCCCTTTCACCCCTGCATGAGTTCCTCCACTGCAGCCCTCTGCACCTCAGAGGCCTGTCACCATGTCTTGAGTGCCTGACAACAGACTACACTGAAGAACACCAGAAGACCAACACAAACCACGTCTGAGTCAAAACAGAGTTGAGATAGAGAGAGAGAATGACACAGGAGAAAGACACTGCCATGGATCTGGAAAGACACGGTTGAGATACATGACATAGGGCAAGAAGAAAGAGTGCAGTGGGGTGAGAGGCAGCGTTAGAGAAAGCCACTGCTGGTGATGTCATGGCTTTGGCTCTCTAGAGCGTGGAGAGGGCCGGGCCTGAGCGCAGTGCTGGGGGGGTGGGGGCCGTGGATTGGGTCTCGGCGGAAGGGGGACTGTAATTTGAGTGACCCCCATCTCAAATTGAAAGCAGTTGTGAATTCTCTCGAGGGTAAAGTTTAGCAATCCAGACTCGGCTCACGGTTCCCACGACACAGTCCGACCTCCCTCCTCACTCTGTCCCGATGTCCATTCTTTCTCTCGTTCCTTCGTAAAGTCACCAGTCTCTGTGCCTATAAATGGGAAGTCTGGTGGCAGTTTCGAGGAAAGGCCTGCACTGAAAAAGGCAATAAGAAGGACTCACAGCATCCATGCTTATTAAAAGAAATCTGGAGATTATAAAATGCCTCTGAAATGGAAAATAGTTGAGGCAGATAATTTAAGAGACGGTTGGGTGGCTAGACCGCACCCGCCTCGTTTTTCTGTCTACTTTCTTTATCATTCTATCGTAGTCTTTATCTATCTTAGGAAGACAAAAGCCTTTTCTGTTTCAGCATCTGGGTCAACAATATGGCACTTATTTATTTTTTGTCCAGATCTAATCATTTAATCAAATGTACATTTAAAATGCAATTCGCATGCAACCATTTGAATGTGTTTTTGATTTACGAATTCAAATTCATGTTATTCAAGGGACATAGAGTAAAAAAATGTTTGCTTTGAAGTCTTGAAACCATAATGAAGAAAAAAAGCCTAATTAGAGAAAAGTTTATTACATACATTGTAATTATATATGCATGTGACCCTGGACCACAAAACTTTACTTTTTTCTATGATGCATTAAGAGCCAGGGAGTGAAAACTTTGAATTTGACGATCAGGGTGAATTTAACTTATTTTGTCTTCTGGGAAACATCTAACTATCTTCTGCAGCTTCTCAAAAGCAGTACTAAATGAAAAATAATATGATATTTAGGCAAAATAAGAAAAATGTACACATCTTCATTCTGTTCAAAAGTTTTCACCCCCTGGCTCTTAATGCATTGTGTTTTCTTCTGAAACATCAGTGAGCGTTTGAACCTTCTGTAGTAGTTACATATGAGTCCCTCAGTGTGAAAAGACAGATCTCATCAATTATTATTTTCTCTTGTGGACTATATGTAAAGTCTTTTATGTGAAATATCTTATTCAGATCAGTACTGAGGACAACTGAGGAACTCATATGCAACTATTACAAAAGGTTCAAACGCTCACTGATCCTCCACGAGGAAACACAATGCATTAAGGGGGTGAAAACTTTTTGAATTTAAAGATCACATCAAATTGAACTTATTTTGTCTTCTAGGAAACATGTAACTATCTTCTGTAGCCTCTGAAGGGCAATACTAAATGAAAAAAATATGATATTTAGGCAAAATAAGAAAAATGTAGGCTACACATCACCATTTGGTTCAAAAGTTTTCACTCCCCGCCTTAATGCATCGTTTTCCTTTTGGAGCATCAGTGAGCATTTGAACCTTCTGTAATAGTTGCGTATGAGTCCCTCAGTTGTCCTCAGTGTAAAAAGATGGATTTCAAAATCATACAGTCATTGTTGGAAAGAGTTCAAATACACAAAAATGCTGTAAAAAAAAACATCTGTGGATCATTCACGTAAGAACGCTATTAAGAATCAACTTTTGAACAGGGTCATTTTTATAAATTCTACTATTATTTTTTCTTGTGGACTATATGTAAACATCTTTTTTGTGGACTATATGTGGACTATATGTAAACATGTTTTTCAGGTCAGTATTAAATAAAAAATAACATGCATTTTGTATGATCCCTATTATGGTCGAATAATTGACATTTTGCAGATTCTGCAAGGTGTATGTAAACTTTTGACTTCAACTTCTGACTTCAACTGTAAATATATATATATATTAACTTGCTTTGCTGCTTACACTTGAAAACCTTTGTATGTAAAGTCAAAGTGTCTGAAAACAAACTGAAAATTATATTATCGATACCGATCAATATAAATGAAATAAGTCTCTTCAAATATCAGTTAATTTTACCTTTAATGACAAGGCATTTGTCCATGACGTACAACATGACTCCTCAGATACGTAATATTTACAAAGAAATTTGTAGAATTTTTTTTAAAAACATTTTTTATAATTAATTATAATTGAAAATTGTTTTTAAATCATTTTGTACTCTCACAGTCAAGCTGCAAGTCGAATATGTATAACGTTTTACTTGACATGACATTTTTAGTCAATACATTAAAATTTAGCTTTAAAAATTTCACAAATGTTATTCAAAACCACAAGAAATATGTTTTAACTAGATTTCTATAAGGGGTGCAGATGTGGTGGTGTTTTAGTTCTGAGGGTTATAAGTTAACAAGGTCTATCTTACACAATTCAAGCCTGATAAGAGAAATTAGAGGTCTAAAGTTATTTGAGTTTCCCAATCCGTCCACCCACTTACTGTGAATGTTGTTGTTTTAGCAAAATGCTGGCCAGCCTAAATCATCCAATCAATTACATTCTTGATTAACTGAGACAGTCTGGGCTCAAGGACACCTGACCCGTGCAAGAGAAGAGGATTTATTTGGAAAACACTGGCATATCATCTAATTGATGCCTGAAGATTCTCCTTTTGGAAAACAATGATGTTGTGGTAGGTAAAAAGATGGCATTCAACCATAATTTCTGTAATCTTTTTGCCAGTACAACTGATTGCTGAACGTAAGCCTTGCCCAAATAAACACAACCGCACACAGAACTGATGGGAGCCTCTGCATTGTCTCGGATGACACATTGCCAACATAAAACTGTTGTCTAAATGCTTTCAGACTGCAGCTGTAATGTTTTTTCTCAGCTGTATCTATTGTTACGATCTCAGTCCAGAATACCAGTTAGATAAAATGTGTGTGGTAGCCTCCAAGCATGTGTGTGGTAGACTTTATAAGCAATGAATCGCATTTATGGTTTAATAAGAATTACAAGCTTGTGCCATACGAAAATAAGTAAAGGGAGAGGCTTTGGTTTGATGTCAGACATGAATAAAATTGTTTAAGGTCATCAGTTGAGTCTAAAAACCTCACTTTCTCTCTCCTTCCCTCTCTACATAAGCACCATTGTGTTTTTGCATGATAAAATCAAGAGGAAGGAATGTTTGGGGCTGATTCAAAAATGTAAACAGCATTTTAATTTACAAAGATGTGTTATATGTTGACTTGGAGAAGCATGCTTTGTGTGTCTAGAACATTGATTTGTTGCGTAAGAATATGTTTAAGTCTGATAAGCCGTAAAAACTTCTTTACGCGTGAAATATCTTGGCAGCTTCACACGCTGTTGCTCTGAAAGGAGTAAATTAATGCTTTGTTATTTGACGGCACTAATTGCGAGTGTTGGTGCGGTTTATTTTCTCGCAGTCCTGTGCATGCTCACCTTTTTGCTGGGTGGCTTGTTCTGTTTTATTAGTCAGGATGTGTCCATTTGGATTCAAGCCCTGGGAGACACCGTCTGGGTCTGTAACATCACAAAAGGAGCATGATGAAGTGTTTTGGTGTGAATCAGTGACACACAGAAGGTCAAAGTCTCTTGGATGCATTTATCATCTGAACTTTTTCACTCGGTTGTTGAAGAAAAAAACTGCACAGCTGCTGATAGTCTCAGCTGGAATGTCTTTGGAGTTAAACCCGATCAGCAATCGTTCCCATGTTTGGCGATTGAGGCTCTCTTGGGAAAGAGGTCACGATTGGTACGACTGGCCCTCGGTCAGTGTTCAGAATGAACATATCCGTTCATTGTAGGTTAGTGTTTGTGACACTGTTATATACTATTTATTAATGTTTGACAGAATATTAGCTTTAAGTACCACTGTTTGACAAAATATCCAAGAAATCTGAACAAAAACCTATTTTGTGAAAAACACAGTGATCAAAATCAGAGAACAGAAACCACTGTGACACGAAAGTTGATTGCAACGAAATTTTTTGAGGGTTACAGCTGTACGAAATTAGTAGGAAGTGTAAATGGCCTTGCTTTGAATGATTTCAGCATATCTGCACTTTTCTTCCACTCTCCTCCATAATTTGGTAACTGTAGTGAGGTTCTTAGCCATGACTTTGTTGCCAAGGATTTTACAGACACTTTCAATCGGGTTTAGATCAGGACTCTGGGCCAGCCATTTCATTATTTCAGTGTTCTTAGCTTTAAATAACTGCTTTACTGGTTTTGCAGTGTGGCACCACATGTTTCTAAAGGAGGTTCTGATAAACATTTGTATTTATCCTGCCATGTATATGTATAAGAGGTCCAACTCCTGCTCACTGTAAAAAATAAAAAACACAATTTGTTGAGTCAGCTTAAAATAATTTGCTAATTGCTAGGGAGTTGAGCTTGTAACCGACAGGTTGCAGGTTCGAGTCCCAGCAGGGATTGAAGGTGGTGGGAGTGAATAACCAGCGCACTCTCCACCCTCAATACCACGACTGAGGTGAGTCCCTTGCGCAAGGCATCAAACCCCCAACTGCTCCCTGGGCGCCGCAGCAATAGCAATATGGCTGCCCGCTGCTCCGGGTGTGTGTTCACGGTGTGTGTGTGTTCACTGCTGTGTGTGTGAACTTGGATGGGTTAAATGCAGAGCACAAATTCCAGGTATGGGTCACCATACTTGGCCTTAGTCACGTCCTTTCCCTTTTCCTTAAAATGTTAAGTTCAGTCAACTAAAATAAGTTTAGTGAACTTAAAATGTTAAGTTGTACTAAGTAACAACTTAGATATTTGTATTTGCTAAACTTTGCTAAACAGATGGTTAAGTAACCCAGCTGCCTTAAAATTTTAAGTTGATTCAACTCAAATATCTAAGTTATCTTAGTATAATTTAACATTTCAAGTTGAATAAACTTTTTTGAGTTGACTAACCTTAAGCCAGGTTACAAATTATTTTAAGTTGACTCAACAAATTGTTTTTTTACAGTGTGGAGGAAACAATCCTCAAACCATGACACTTCGTTCTTCACATTTCATTTCGGGGTCTTTCCTCACATTGATGCTGAACAAAATGTTTCTCATCAGATCCAAACAAATTAAACTTGCTCTCATCACTAAAGTGAATTTTGGAGCAGTTCTCCTCTCTCCACCAGTGTTGGGAATGTTACTTTAAAAAAGTGATTTGCCCCTATGTTAAATATGTTAAATGAATAAAATTTAAATGAAATGGATTACATTTTAAAATTAAATATCTGATATACTATTATATATATGTAACCATGGACCACAAAACCAGTCATAAGGGTCAGTTTTTCGAAATTGAGATTTATACATCAGCTGAAAGCTGAATAATAGTCGCAAGAATATGCTTTCCGTCGATGTATGGTTTGTTAGGATAGGACAATATTTGGCCGAGGTACAACTATTTGAAAATCTGGAATCTGAGGGTGCAAAAAAATCAAAATATTGAGAAAATGGCCTTTAAAATTGTCCAAATGAAGTTCTTGGCAATGCATACTAATCAAAAATTAAGTTTTGATAGATCTATTTATGGTAGGAAATTTACAAAATATCTTCATGGAACATGATCTTTACTTAACATCCTAATGTTTTTTGGCATAAAAGAAAATTTTATAATTTATAATTTTGACCCTAAGTCATCTCATTCTAGTCGAGGCTGCTTTAAATGCAAATGAGCTCTGCTGCCCCCACCCCTCTCTTCTCTCTGTGGAGTGACGAGTCTGTTTACTTTAGCCGCATCTAAACTTGCTAACTAGCACATTATTAGGAAAAGCGATCGCAAAGATTCATAAAAAAAAATCCTTATACTCACTTCTGCTGTAAGCGAAGCTGGATCTTGAATGATTTGCGCGAACATAGACGCATTTATGTAGATCAGGAGGCACATTCCCTTCACAAACAAACGTAATCTACTGCATCTTCAGCTGCTCAGATGTCGGGAGTAAATGACGACCACTTTGTTCATTATTACATCCAGCAACACAACACCTCAATCGCTCAATCTGAGATATTCTTGTCTAACTTAAATCCCTGCTCCGGCGTACGCTCATGTCAGTCAACTATCGTGGGAGCGGCCTCTGTGGGTGTGACACAACAACGACAGGCATCTGAGAATGGCTCGATTTGAAAAGGGGAATATCATTTTTATAGAATAATTAAAAACCACTGCGTGGATTTTTATCATTATAGGGTAGATTTGTAAATACACTGCCAACACACATTAATGTTCAAACAACATGAAAAAGTGAACTTAGCATCTGATCACCCTGACTGTTTCTGTGGTCCAGGGTCACATAAAGCTTGATGGCACAGTTTTTACATTTCTGAAAGTACATTTAGCATCAGTCAGTCAAGCATTATAATGTGAAATTATGATAATTTAGCATTAAACTTTAGCAATTACAGCTTTAGTAAATAGAATAACCATGTATGAATGCATATTTGTCATGTTGAGTGAACTCACAGTGGTGGTGCTTAAGATATTGTTTGTAATTTATTGTTTGTTTCTAAATAAGGAAAAAAAACTATACTGATAACATAATAAACCTATTACGAATTGTACTACTAATAACAATATAAAACGCACTAAGGATTAATGAGCTGCTAGTTTCATGAATATTAATCACGTTGTCTGTGTTCGCTCGAACTGATTTGCTGAAATCAAAACAGGGATGATAATAGGTGAGCGCCAGCCAATGAGATTGCTTGCGCATTAGTTCCACCTACTACCGGAGAAACCGGCAGTTCCTAAAAGCTGAAGAATTTGAAAAGAACTTTTTTGACAGGAAAATACAACAAAGAATATTGTTTACATGTAGCACGTCAATTCTGCGTGGTATATTAGATTCTCTTGCTCTGTATCATTCTTTGCATGTGTGTGAGACAAAGCGACGGCTAGTTGTGCCTTCACTCTAGAGTTTACAGTTCGTCAATGACAGGTACGCTGCGCATTCATTCGGATGAACTGAAAAATAAAATTATAATAATATTATAATAAATTATAGTAATCCGTATTTTATTCTCAGTAATGGTAATGGTGTTGTAACGGGGGAAACAGTAATTCGTTTGATTACCAGTTACCTAAAAAAATAATAAATTAAAAAAATAATTTATTTATAACACCGTTATTCCCATCACTGGTCTCCACACAACATGCTCTTCAGCAAATGTGAGCTTAGCTTTTTGATTATTTCTGCTGATGAGTGTCTTAGTCACTGCAGAGTGCACTTTCAAACAGAGTTCTCTAAAACATGCTGAGACAGATCCTATCCTATTATGCTTTACAGCACCGAACTGGCGAGCAATTCCAGCTGCAGTGCTGAACCGATTTTCCCATTAAGAGTCTCTGCATTATCCTGTCTTCTCGTGCATATGTCTTACATGGACGATTGTTATTGTAAAGCTGCAATATTCGAGAAATCACAGATTTCAAACATCCAGCTTCTCTTGCAGTGGCTGAAAGGGTCATTCCTTTGGCCTTCATCTAGACAACCTGCTGTCGCAGGGTTTCAGTCACCTTAGAGCGGCCCTCCATCTCGCAATCTCATTGAAAACTGGAGGAATGCTCCCAGTTAAATAGAGTTTGTCATATAATTAAGGAAATTAGCACCAGTTGTCAGATTAACTCCAATAACTTGGAGGTATCTGTAAGCGTTCTCTAATTTTGATCAAAGTACTTTTTCAAATATCTAATTAAAGTTATTTATACTGTGCTTCAGATTACAGTTCATTAATGAAATATGCTTTAAAAACTGTCCTTCTATTCCTGTTAGGATAACTTCAAATAGGACCAAGAAGTGACCTTGAAATTTAGGACATTGTAGGTTGTTCTCTAATTTTGATCTCCACTGTAGATCTGTGCACACTTTGATGGCCACAACTCATTGCATGGCGATTGCAGATTTGATTAGAACTACAACAAAAAGTGTTGTACAAAAACTACAAACATAACAGATATGTGAGGCTGCCAGTTAAGAAGCAGCCTTAAGAAACATAAAAAACTTTAACTTTCCAGAAAGTATGAGTGCATTGTTTTATGTTGCATACTTGAAGTGTTTCTACATTCAAGACCCGGATCCAAAAGATGATGCACTGTGTAAAAAAAACTTTTTCCAGTATTATGCCAGTATGATCTAAGAAACAAAACTGTTCCATGCCACAATCAAAACATAGCTCTCATAAAGCCAGATATTCTCCCACCGAGTTTTCCTGTACCATTTAATTACTTGTTAGAGGATATGACATCATTCACTGAGAATTTCTTCTCTGAGAATATTTCAGATGTAGAGTCATCTAATTTACAAAGAATCAGGCTTTTTAGTGGGCAGCATATCAGACACCAAAAATAGCTACTTGAGTCAAGTCTGGTAAAGAGTGGGCTGTAGAAATGTCTGCTTATGTATGAACGTCTTGAGGGTGGAGATCCGGATTTAACAGCGCAGAAGATAATTGGCACAGGTCTTGTAGAGCTCTGGGTGGCCACTGACTGTAGACTTCCCCTTACAAAAGAAGGCTTTCAGGATTATGGGTGGACAAACAGGAGATGTGAAACATTAGAGCCCACCAAAGATGCCTGTTGTATTCATTTGAACAGATGTTTTTAAAGCAATATTTTAGGTTCACTACAAATTAACTGAAGATGACAGCATTTGTGGTATAATGGAAAATGAATTTCCACTTGTCCAACCTATTTATTTAGTTTGTTAAAGCACACATCTGGGTTACAGTAAGGCAATTACAAGTCAATAGTAAATGTTAAAATATTTACTGTTTCAATATTATAGTTAAAAGATGTACATAATGTGAGCCATGATTTTAGTGTGGAAAAAGTATAATGTTTTCTGTGTAAAGTAATGGGTCATTGATGTAGAAAGATTTTTGACAGGCAAATTTTAAAATACAAAAATAGTAATATCTTAAGTGATTTTAGTGTTTTTTTCATCTACAGTAGATGAATCGGCCTTGTCATGTCATGTGGTGCGACCATGATTTATATTAAAATTCATTTATTTCCTTAACATGCTTAACACTTTTAGATGTCCTCAGTCATTAAAGTGTTTAGAAACAAAGTATTTGCATTTCTTTTGAGTTTTTGTAAATAATGATCTCTTTGTTCTATAGTTTCAGAGTTGCCTTCTTGCTAAATGTAGTTACCAGACGTATTTTTCTGTAAATTGCTTAGAACTGATAAAAATACCATTCACTTAAGCATACTGTAGCAGTGATTCATATTTCAGCCACAGAAATTAGATAATTTATTTTTAATTGAATACAGTTATTGTTATTATTGGTCGCACCACATGATGAGTGGTCGCTCCAAATGACTCAAAGACCTTATATAATTAAAAATCTATTTAAAGGGACGTGTGAAAAGTACAGCACGTGGCATTAATTGCAGTCATTTTTTAGACCCAGTTATTTCTAAACTTTGCCCAGTCTTGGCTGCTCAATTGACCCTTGGACTGGATTAATGATTAACAGGCGATCTGACCAATCATAACACCAAATACGCCATATTTTTCTGTCTTGTATGTCGGTGCGTTGTCAGTATCTTCTTTGCTTTATGATGTACTTTTCATCGCATGAGAACATGATGTGTGGCATGAAAGTGCCATAGTTTGTCAGACATAACAACAGTAACTAAGGGGGGTGGGTCTTTGGGAAGAGTCAATTTAGAGTAGCGAAAGGTTGCTGGCTCAGGTTCTGAGATGAAATCATAAACACCTTTCTTACAGTTGAAAATGACATCAGATTAGACTTGCTGCCTATGGTGAGCGTTTATTTTGCTTTGCTTGGCAGTGGAATCTGGTATAATAAATTAAAATAGTTGTTAATAAATATATAATAAATTACTAATAAATGCATAATTACAGGCTCTAGATTATTTTTTGCATTTTTTTCCATCTGAGATGCATAATATCTATTCCAAATGATACTAAAATAATGTACTTTATGTATATAAACCATGCGTTGATTATGAAAGCACAGAAACTGCCAATCTGGGACATATATTTATAATGGAAAACACTCTGCAGTGGTCGTACCACATGATCAATTTCAGTCACAATTTACAAGCACAAAACTAGCCACCTAAACAAAACAAGCTAGCTTCCCACGAAAGGTCACTATGAAATTTATAATCAAAGTCAATACTTGTAGAAATAACTTAATATTCATTGTTTTTTTGAGGTCATACCACATGATATCTAAATGTGTTAACTACACACCAGCTGATAAACCTGCTTGATGCTTCAGTGGGTTCGTGGCATTTGAATGGATTTCAATATAAAAGTCCCAAAATGGTAGTTTCTTGATGGTCGCACCACATGATATTTCATAAAATGGAGATTATCGGACAAAGTTTGTTTGAATATTATGATAGAAATATAAATACAAAAGCTGTGCAATTTTATATAGGATTACAAAACACTTTGGAAATCATGCCAAATAGTTCTGAAAATTAATCGGAATAAATTTAGGGTAATTTCAAAGAACAGCCATGGCCGGATGGTCGCACCACATAATGCTTTGACACCTTGAAAAGCAGAAAAATTACAAATAACTAATGTTTTTTGAAAAGTTAAAGTTGGAACATATGTGGGAGAAGTACTTCTTATATATGGCATCTTTTTTAATGCATTTAAACCAATTTTTAACTGAAAAAATGCAGTCGGACAGAAAATGTAAGCGTCATGTCATTGACCCTAAAACAGTTGTACGACTTTGTTGTACGACTAAATGACTGTAAGAATTATGATTTACTTTTTACAGCTTAAATAATACACGTTTTACACATGTGACTCCATTCACTTGTATGTAAAGCCCAAAGTATTTTAAGAAAATTACATTTAGCATATATTAGTATACACAAACACCAGGCACAGGCCACATGCGCACTACAAACTGTTATTCTTGTCCAGTATCTGCGCAATTTTTTTCTCTGGAAGTTATGAATGATAAAAATCTGCGCCTGTCAATGCTGGTGTCTGTTGTTTTTGCAGTCTTCGGTAGTTTGTTGTTGTTCCATGTCATTGGTTTCTTTTTCAATGGTGCAACAACGTGTTGCCACTTTGTGAAAAAAAACAAGGTGCATGAAAAAAAAACCCAAGATAACAACTTTACTCATTAATTCTTGTTTAGTTGTTGAATAAAGTTATTTTTGTTTTCTTTGCACAAAAAAGTATTCTCGTAGCTTTATAACATTACAGTTGAACCACAGGTGCCACATGGACTATTTCAACAATGTCCTTACGTAGTTACATTGTCTCGGATTTCATCAATAAATAGCTTAATTTGTGTTCCAAAGATGAATGAAGATCTTACGGGCTTGAAACGACATGAAGGTGAGTAATTAATGACTTTCCCTTTAAATGCTTAAACATTTCAGGCATCTATTTACAAGGAAGGAAAATGAAGGGACTCAAACAATGTTACTGCCACCAGCTGTGGGAACAGATCGCAAGCCACGCAGCACCTCCCTGTTCCCGTTTGCCTCAGTAACAGGTGTGGAGCTGTCCCCTGCATTTCACAGAGACTTGTGGTATATAGCGATCAAAACCGGAGCCACAGACAGAACATTGCTCTCACGCTGAGCCGTCACGTCCAGTTCAGAGATGGACAGAGACAGGATGTAGGCCCTCTGTTTACTTTCGCAAAAGGCTCCAGCCATTTCCTGTGGGTCATTTTGTGACTGAAACCAATAGTCTTGGGTTCAATGGTTTGCAGTTCAGCTGACCGTCATGTCATTTCTGTTGACCTGTCCCCTCAGAAACAATAAAATGATGTGTGTTTGCTTGGCGGACGCCACAAAGCAAATTATATCTTGTTTTGAAGGTGATACTTATACAAGTGAAATGAATGAGGAGTGCTGTTTTATGTTTCACAATGGGTTTTTTGTGGAGACATCTGGACAACCATACATGTATGAAAATAAGTCTTTGGTTTTTATTTCCCCAGCTAGACAATCAAATGGCATAATCCCGTCATTTAAATTCATTTTGTAGCCATGAAATGTATTTGATTTGAACTTGAGCTGTCACATTTAATAAAATTTGACAGATTACAGTAGTCTTAAAGCTATAATCTTAGTTAAAACTGGTCTAGTAAGCTTTGATTCACCTTTAAATTGATTTGCTGAAAGAATATTTAAGTTTGTTTAAAATATTTGAAGGTATAGTCATCTCAGCATGCAGTTGTCACATGAAAATATTTAAGAAGTTAAAGAAGTAGCAGTAGTGACCATATAGAAGCCTGTTTCACCAGTTGTGAGTTGCAACATCTTATAATTACAACTTTGTCTCACAATCTCAACTTCATTTCTAACAACTGTGACATTATATTTCACAATTTCAGCTATTACAGTTGTGATTTCGCAACTGCGGCTTAATTTTGTAACTATATAATTACATATAGTTGTGACATTAAATTTCACAATTACAACTGCTTCACGCAACTGCAACTTTGTCTCACAATTGTGACTTTATATCTCTCAATTACGATTTCATATCTCACAACTGTGATTATATATTGCAACTGTTTCTCAACATGGCATGTTTATTTCACATAATATGACTTTATATCTTACAATTGTTACTTTTTATGTCAGAGTTGTGACTTTATTTCTCAGTTATGGCTTTATACCTCAGTTTTTCAATTATGGCTTTATAGCTCACAATTGTCACTTTATATCTCACAAATGTTACTTTATGTCTTATAGTTATAACTATAGAGTTGTGACGTTATATTTTATAATTGCAAATTTGTCTTATAATTGTGACTATATCGCACAATTGTGACATTATACACTGACCAAAATTATAAACGCAACACTTTCGTTTTTGCCCCCATTTTTCATGAGCTGAACCCAAAGATCTAAGACTTTTTCTATGTACACAAACAGCCTATTTGGTCCTATTTGCCCAGGACCTCCACATCTAGCATCTTCACCTCCAAAATTGTCTGAGACCAGCCACTCGGACAGCTGCTGCAACAATCGGTTTGCGTAATCAAAGAATTTCTGCACAAACTGTCAGAAACCTTCTCAGGGAAGCTCATCTGCATGCTCGTCGTCCTCATCTCGACCTGACTGCAGTTTGTCGTCGTAACCGACTTCAGTGGGCAAATGCTCACATTCGATGGCGTCTGGCACTTTGGAGAAGTGTTCTCTTTACGGATGAATCCCGGTTTTCACTGTACAGGGCAGATGGCAGACAGCGTGTATGGCGTTGTGTGGGTGAGCGGTTTGCTGATGTCAACGTTGTGGATCGAGTGGCCCATGGTGGCGGTGGGCTTATGGTATGGGCAGGTGTATGTTATGGACAACGATTCCTGGAAGCTGAAAACATCCCAGTTCTTGCATGGCCAGCATACTCACCGGACATGTCACCCATTTAGCATGTTTGGGATGCTCTGGATCAGCGTATACGACAGTGTGTTCCAGTTCCTGCCAATATCCAGCAACATCGCACAGCCATTGAAGAGGAGTGAAACAACATTCCACAAGCCACAATCAACAACCTGATCAACTCTATGCAAAGGAGATGTGTTGCACTGCGTGAGGCAAACAGTGGTCACACCAGATACTGACTGATTTTTGGACCCCCCTGGACCCCCCCAGTACAGTAAAACTGCACATTTTAGAGTGGCCTTTTATTGTGGCCAGTCTAAGGCACACCTGTGCAAAAATCATGCTGTCTAATCAGCATCTTGATATACCACACCTGTGAGGTGGATGGATTATTTCGGCAAAGGAGAAGTGCTCACTAACACAGATTTAGACAGATTTGTGAACAATATTTGAGATAAATAGGCCTTTTGTGTACACAGAAAAAGTCTTAGATCTTTGAGTTCAGCTCATGAAAAATGGGGGCAAAAACAAAAGTGTTGCATTTATAATTTTGGTCAGTGTATATCATTATTGCAAAAATTTCTCACAATTGCAACTTTATTTCTCATAATTGTGACTCTATATCTCCCAATTGTTATACTTTGTGTGTCACAGTTGTGACTTTTTCATATTTTTTTATATTTCTTAATTGGATCTATATTTCTCATTAATATGATTTTATATCTCTTAATTGTTACTTTGTATCTCACAGTTTTGACTTTTATTTCTCAATTATGGCCTTACACCTCAAAGCTGTGACTATATCTCAGCTTTAAATGTATTTTTTTTAAAATTATGGCTTTATATCTCATGACTTTCACTTTATATCTCACAAGCATTACTTTATGTCTTACAATTGGAACCATATCTCACAATCGTGATATTATATTTCACAAATACAACTGTTTCACACAATTGCAACTTTGTTTCAGAACTGTGACTTTATATCTCTCAGTTGTGACTTTATATCTCACAACTGTGACATTATATTTCAAAATTGCAACTATTTCTCACAATTGCAGCTTTATTATAATTATGACTTTAAATCTCACAATTGTTATACTTTGTATCTTACAGTTATGACTTTATTTGTCAGTTACAGCTTTATATTTTATAATTGCAACTATTTCTCATGATTATGATTTTACATCTCACAATTGTTACTTTGTATCTCACAGTTGTGACTTTATTTCTCACTTACATTTTATACCTCAAAACTGTGACTATATCTATATTTTTTAATTATGGCTTTATATCTCACGACTGTCACTTTGTATCTCACAAGCATTACTTTATATCTTACGGTTGTACCCATATCTCACAACTGTGACATTATATTTCATAATTACAACTGTTTCACACAATTGCAACATTGTCTCACAATTGTGACTTTATATCTCTCAGTTGCAACTTTATATCTCACAATTGTGACATTAGATTTAAAAATTGCAACTATTTCTCACAATTGCAGCTTTATTATAATTATGACTTTAAATCTCACAGTTGTTATACTGTTGAAACTCACAGTTATGACTATTTCTCAATTACAGCTTTATACCTCAAAACTGTGACTATATCTCAGTTGTAAATGTATTTTTTAAATTACGGCTTTATATCTTACGACTCTCACTTTATATCTCACAAGCATTACTTTATGTCTTACGGTTGTAACCATATCTCACAATTGTGACATTATATTTCATAATTAAACCTGTTTCACACAATTGCAATTTTGCCTCACAATTGTGACTTAATATCTCTCAGTTGCGACTTCATATCTCTCAATTGTGTCATTATATTTCAAAATTGCAACTATTTCTCACAATTGAAAGTTTATTTATTATAATTATGACTTTAAATCTCACAATTGTTATACTTTGTAACTCACAGTTGTGAATTTATTTCTCAAATACAGCTTTATATTTCATAATTGCAACTATTTCACGTAATGTTATCTTTATATGTTACAATTGTTACTTTGTATCTCACAGTTGTGACTATTTCTCAATTACTACCTCAAAACTGTAAAATTATCTTAGGTGTTACTTTATTTTTCAGTTTTATCTCACAATTGCCACTTTATATTGTCACTGACAAGCATAAATATATGTTTCAAAAATGACCTTATCCCTTGTAATCCTGTAACTTCCTAATATCCTCAACTAAACTGCAACGTTTAACTTTATATCCCACATTTGCAACTTTATTTCACAAAAAAAAAAGTGTATTAACTTTGACACAGCTTTTTTATTTTTTTTTCTGCTCTGAGGCAGACAGGCTTCCACATGATTTGAAAGCTATTCATGAAGATGTCTTTAAATTTGTACAACATACTTTCCATAACGCCACAGGTTAACAGGTTCTGGCACAGCTTTGTTGTTGCTCTGCCGTTCTACAAATGACAAACATGAGTGGAACAAATTACATACATTTTCTAATGCTTAAAACCTCCTGTTTCAACCTAGAGAGGCCTGTAATTGGCCTTCGCTGACAGCTCTGAAAGCACGTGCACTCCCATTCACCCTCCCACTGCGTATATATGAATCATGGATCATTTGTGCAAGCCTGCGGCTTCTTTGTGGCAACCCCACCAGGCTCCAACTGACTCATGCTTAAAGGTGACCGTGATCCCTGCCAACTTTGCCGTCACCGACTACCTGGTGACTTTCAGACGGTTTCCCATGAGCACACGTGCAAGAAAGTGATTAGTCAAAATTTGGTCATTAAATTCTCATGCTGAGGTGTGGTGTGCTGGTAACCTCCTGGAAGCGGGTGCTAAGTGACTGTTGCCAGTCATTGTGGTTTAATAGCGTCTCAGGCTGATCAACAGCTCCAGGTCAGAGCCAGTGACCAGGCTGCTGAAATTAGAGAAATATGAGCCTGCGTTTTCTAGTCACGCTCCCCCACTTTAGCTCCTCTCCACGCCAGTGGCAATGCGGGTAGCGAAACCGGGCCCAATATCTGTTTTTTATATCTAGGTCATTGGCATGTGTGTGGCTTCAAATGGGAGCTCAGCCTAATCTATAGGCTTTCTCTAGTAAAATGCTTTCAGCTGTGTTGGGCTTTTTCGCCCCTTTACGCCTAGATTTTGCACTAATACACTGGATCATTTGAGAGCGACTCCCTGCGTTTTCACCATCCAACCTGATGTTTTTTCCATTGATGTCTCTTGAATTTAGGTCTGTGTTATTTTCCATCCAAGAATGCAGAGGAGACAGGAGGGAACAGCTATGGTAAGCTTCCTGGCATTTAATCTCTCCATGTTGGAGGCCTGTAAAATATATCTAACAACCCTAAGCAGAGCATCGCTGTTTAGGCCATCTTCAGAGCGGGGGAAGCTGCATTATAAAACTACTGTTTGGCATTCAGCCAGCGACTTCTGCTGAAATGCTGAACTTCTTTAGAACGTCTGCTGTTTATTTGCCAAAGGTTTTTCATGCTTTCACTCAAAAACACCTTCGGGTTTTAGTTTCCTGTTTTAGAAAAGAGATCCCTGGTGGCCTTAGGGGACCTTTGTCATGGGACCTGGGTGAAACCATTATACTTGTATGAAATTATGTAAGGTATAGGGGATACTGGGGCTAACTGTCAAGTGTATATTTTTCTGTCTAAAGTTCTGTTTAAATACATAGCTTAAAGGGACAGTTCACCCAAAAATGAAAATTCTGTCATTGTTTACTCTCATGTTGCTCCAAACTTGTATGACGTTCCTTTTTCTGCAGAACACAAAATATATTTTAAGAAATGTTTCAGTGTCAAAACATCTTTTATGTCTCACAAAAGAAAGTTCTACAAATGTTTGCACCTTAGAATGTCTCCCTTCACAGTGAATGAATGCAGCGAACTTGTTTATTACATGTGCTGTGAGTTTGGCGCGCATTTGGGAACTCAACAGCCACCAGTTCTGCTTTATTTTCGAGGCAGATGATTACAGCATTAAACCAGATTTTTAATGAGATGTGTTTTTGTAAGCCAGTTTTCACTTAAGCTGGAGTTTTCTTTCATATTAAAAGCTCTACAGCCGTTTCCATCAAAATAAAAGCTTAAAGGGGTCATCGGATGCAAAGTTCAATTTTACATGTTGTTTGAACATTAATGTGTGTTGGCAGTGTATGTACAAATCTACCCTGTAATGACAAAAATCCATGCAGTGGTTTTTAATTAATTTGTAAAAATAATATTCCCTTTTTCAAATCGAGCCTCAGATGCCTGTCGGTGTGGCCGCTCCCACGATCGATAGTTGATTGACATGAACGTCTTACCTCAGATCAGCTGTAACAGTCCGACCTCCATTGTTTTGATGCTGGAGCAGGGATGTAAGTCAGACAAAAATATCTCCGATTGAGGGATTAAGGTGTTGTGTTGCTGGATGTAATAATGAACATAGTGGTCTTTATTTACTCTCAACATCTGAGCCGCTGAAGATGCAGTGGATTACGTTTGTTTGTGAAGGGAATGTGCCTCACGATCTACATAAATGCATCTATGATCACATAAATCATTTGTGATCCAGCTTCACTTACAGCAGAAGTGAGTATAAGTTTTTTTTGTTTTTTTTTTACGAATCTCTGCAATCACCTTTCCTAATAACGTGCTAGTTAGCAAGTTTCGGGGATAAAAAACGTGCTAATTGAGCCTAAAGTAAACAATCTCTCAGAGCAGCTTGTTACTCCACAGAGAGAAGAGAGGGGCGGGGTGAGCAGAGCTCATTTGCATTTAAAGGAACAATCCCTCAGAATGGGATGGTTTTTGCAGAGCTCATTGACAAGGTAAAAACCAAAGTATATTATAGACTTTTCATTAAGAACCTAAAGAATCATATCAACTTGTGGAAAATGGGCATCCGTTGACCCCTTTAAAAGTGCAGTATGAATAGCGGTTTAAATGCAGTCCAAATTCATATCTATTTCAAGTATAGAAATTAGAAAATAAGTATTGTAATTTCCCTACTGTAGTGTAAAGCAAAAATAATATACATATGAAATATTTACATTGTTTTGTTTAGCTTCCTTCCTTTTTTCCAATTCTTCATTTGGCTTTTTTTTTTATATAAATATCACAATAAATATTGTATTGTGGACTTCATATCGCAATATTGTCGTATCGTGAGATTTTGATATTGTTACATCCCTACAAAATGATTAATTTTTATCCCTTGACTCCTTAATAATATATAAAATATATATATAATATATTTTGCAGGAAAAAAGATTACAGGTTATCAAACACATGGATGTGTGACTTTTGGTGACAACATGCCCCTGTAGTTTGGTAGGATGTCACAATGAGAAGCTGCTGATTTACGAACAAAATCATTTTTGAAATATATAAGCCATTTTCAACCACATATCTTTATTATATCATATTTAATGACTTTTGAGCAAAATGTAAACAATTATCATAAGTAAAACTGCAAAAATAGAAAAGCTGACTTACAAAAACCCAATGTGACATTTCAGAAAAATAATTTCTGAGAACATAATGTTCATTTGGACTTATCACCATGTGATTTTATTATGTTCCTAAAAATATGATATTATTGAACTGTTGTTTAAGACATAAACGTGTTTTCGGAACCCAACAAAGACAAATGCTGCTAAAGAAAACAATATTTTATTTACTTTGGACTTTGAATCCAAAACCTTATAGTTGCTGTGATGCCGCCCTTGTGACTATGTACGTTGTACTATGTACTCAGCACTATTAAAGGGATAGTTCACCCGAAAATGAAAATTCTGTCATTAATTACTCACCCTCATGTCGTTCCAAACCTGTAAGACCTTCATTCATTTTCGGAACACACAATATATTTTTTAATGATATCCTCGCATTCACCAATGTGTTGTGGGATTCTTATTGAATTATTGATGTTGATATATTTGTTTTCTTTGCACACAAAACATATTCTTACAGCTTTATAACATTATGGTTGAACCACTGATGTCACATGGACTATTTTAATGATGTCCTTACTATCTTTCCTTTAATGTGTCAGTTGCATTGCTGTCTATGCAGGGTCAGAAAGCTCTCAGATTTCATCAGAAATATCTTAATCTATGTTCTGAAGATGCATGAAGGTCTTACAGGTTTGGAACAATATGAGGATGAGTAATTCATGACAGAATTTTCATTTTTTGGTGAACTATCCCTTTAAGTAAATGATTTGCATATGGATGGAATACACAGTGTCCTGTCTTGAGATAATAGACTGGATAGCTGTGAATCTTCCTCAGTAATGGAGTCTCTGCCTATGACTGGGAGTAATTCCACTACATCTCAACAATGACATTCTTCTGTTATTGCTCAGCCTGTTTACACCCAGACAATTAAACTACAACTGAGGACAAGAATTCTTAACACTGTGGTAAAAAAGCCCCATTCAAACAATGCTCGTGGCATTTTTCCTTATCTGTGCAAAATAAACCCATTCCCCATGTGGAAGGTCATGCACCTTGAAGCTCTTCAGATCCAACAGTTTGTTTGTCTAGAAGTAAAATGTGATCCTGGAATGTCTTGGGTCTGGATCTACTCCTTTCAGTCTTCACTGCAAATATTTTGTGTGCAGTTTACCTTCTCACGAATTCAATGAGTTAATGAGATACAAGGATCTTTTCATAATCTAATCATTCTTTTTATTACAGCTGATAACACATTGTAGTGCAGTAACTGTGTGTTAATATTACACTGTTTGAAAAGGAGTTCTATTTTGGATAAACGCTTTTAAACTTAATCTAGCTTCTTCCAAAATATTTGCGTGATTAAAGGGTGAGGTGATCTCAGAGACACATGACAAACCGTTATGGTGATGATTTAAGACATTACTTGTGCTGACATGTCTGAGTATTACTCATAAATGTAACATAGCTTTATTATTCAAGGTGAATGCATGACTTGTTGGATTCATTTCAGTTTCAAGGAAGTTATTCTGATGATATCTTGTTATTCCAGCTTCGTCATTTTATGAGAAACCACACTGACATAGCCCACATCTAGACCAATATAGGCCTCTATAATAGAGGCAAATTTTAACTGAAATATTTGTGTTCTCAGGACAAATGTCATATTTTTAATAGGCCAATTTGTCATTAATTCAAAACAATTTGTATGTCACCTGTGACTGTTTCATAAGCTGTTTTACTTTTGAATTATGTTTATTTTTCCTTAGTGACAAATTACCTCATACAGAGTGAAAATATGAAATTGATGTAGAAAAAAGTTAAATGATCTACATTTAAAAACAATATTTATTTCTTAATTTATTCTGTATGTGTCTAAATAAAAAATAAAAGTAAAAGTTTGACAACTAGCCGCGGTCTCCCCTACAGTATTGGAGTCTCTATAATGTAAAACTAGCGTAAATGCAATTATAACAACACTGTAAAAACATAAATACATTTATGGAGCTGCTGTGGTTGCCAAAACTTTACCATAAAAAATATGGTAACAACATTTTTGGTTTTAAAGTCTTAACTTAAATTCACAGTAAAAAACTTAATTAACTGATATAATGATAATATATACCAACACATTGAAGTACTAATATCTCTTTTGTATCTTTGTAAATACACTGCTCCAAAAATGGGTGGTGATAAAACTGTCCAGCCCGATCTCACTGCAATTCGTACATATTTTACAAGGTGGCTAATTCGTATGAATTTGTATGACCTCACTCATACAAATATGTATATACGTAAATACGTATTTTGCAAAATTGTACGGATTTTACGAGTTATACAATTTGTATGAATTTGTACGAATTACCTACACCTAAGCCCACCCCTAAACCTACCCGTCACTGGGGTTTAGACAAATTGTACAAAATCGAATGAGTGAGGTCGTACAAATTTGTGTAAATTAGCCACATTGTAAAATACGTACCAACTGGTTGTGAGATAGCGTTGAAATGTCATACGATAAATCAAAGCTCATCACAAGCAGCTTTTCCACAAACTGAGGAGAAAAATACTTAAAGCCTATATAGAAGGTGCACATTGTCATTTAATAAATACTAAACACCACCATACTAACACACAATACTGAAATAATGCAATAAACATTAATTTACCCTGGTGAAAAAAACAGCATATGCTGGTTAGGTATGTTTTGATGCTGGTTTAAGCTGGTCCTTAGCTGGTTTATGCTGGTCCTTTGCTGGTCCTTTGCTGGTTTATGCTGGTCATGTCGCTGGTCAAGGACCGGCATTAACCAGCAAAGGACCAGCATAAACCAGCACCAAACCATACCTAACCAGCATCCCAGCATCAAAACATGCCTACCAGCATATGCTGTTTTTTTCACCAGGGTAACAACATTAGATGTCAGATAAAACCCTAATGTACACAACTGAAAAGAAAAAATAAGAAGAAACAGCTATTTCAAAGAAAAAAAAACATCAAATGTGAAGTGTCATGCAGGAAATTCTGTAAAATTTACAATTTACCTTATTTTTCAATGCGGAAGTAAGCCGTTTTCTGTTCAGTAGCCACTGTAGGGAAATAAAGAGAAGAATATCAAATTGCGGTACACAGTAAAACTGTTTGCACTACAAAACATTGTATTCATAATTACGATAATACATTAAAATAACATGGTAAGACTATAAGACACTATTTTGCAATATCAAGCAGCAAAACGAGCTGTTTTGTAATAGCTGGATGACACCTGAAGCCTTACACATTATGTTTACAAATGGCGGTGCCCGCACTTATAGGGAAAAAAAGGGCATACAATGACTTGTTCAATGAAAAAACTTGGTTTTAACCGTACTTTACTGTAAAATTACATTAAATGCAATCACCCCTGGTGAAAAAAACAGCATATGCTGGTTAAGTATGTTTTGATGCTGGTTTAAGCTGGTCCTTTGCTGGTTTATGCTGGTCCTTTGCTGGTTTATACTGGTCCTTTGTTGGTTTATGCTGGTCCTTTTATGGTTTATGCTGGTCCTTTGTTGGTTTATGCTGGTCCTTTTATGGTTTATGCTGGTCCTTTGCTGGTTTATGCTGGTCCTTTGCTGGTTTATGCTGGTCCTTTGTTGGTTTATGCTGGTCCTTTGCTGGTTTATGCTGGTCCTTTGCTGGTTTATGCTGGTCAAGCACCATCACCATCATCTTAAACCAGCATCAAAACATACCTAAGCAGCATATGCTGTTTTTTTCACCAGGGACAGTATGCTCCGTATATACAGAAATTTATACTGTCAACCAATTAACAGGTTTTTACTGTAGCATTTTTACAGTCTTTTCATAAAATCATGCTCATGTTTTACAGTTAGGTTATTTGACATCTGAGAATGTATGCACTGTGCCTTAAAACAACTTCATTACCTCTCCGGTTAATTTAACGCGTTTTAATGGCTCTACAAATTTGATAAACTACCGCTGTTCACCGAGACGCCCTCATAACATAAACCGAGCTTTGTTGATCTCTGCACTCATCCGTCGTAACTGTACGCTTTTGGAGTGACTGATCATATTCCCTGAAGCAAAATGATGAATGAGGACAGCAGCAGTAAAGGAGTTAACACTGACAGGAAGTTCAAGGAGTCCGTGTCCGCGGGGGGCACGTCAATACTCCTCTCACACTCTCGTTCACTTACTTTCAAGGCACATGTAGCCTCCAAACTCCCTTCACTCTTTCTCATTTCTCCAGTGGCGTTTTCTTAGCTTTTTCTTTAAATGAATTCATGTCCTTCTTAGTCTAAATGCAGTATGAGTGTGGATAACGGAGACAAAGAAATCAAAAGGAAAATGTTCCATTACTAATTTTGGGGTTTTTAACGCCGGCGTTTCTTTCGCGGAGCGTCTATAGTGAGTGACGCGTGATTGTTACTCATATATGGGACTGTGCTCGCACCAGCAGTAAATCTAGGGAGGATGACACCTCATACTCAGCGGCAAGACTCTCAAGAAAGTTGGAAACTGAACACTGGAGCATCCAGCGCTGCTTAGTACAGTACAATACGGGAAGCCAAGCTTCCAGACGCGTTGTTTAGTCAAAGCAAGCAGGAATACTCACTGATGCGCACGATCCGGGAAAACTGTTGATCCTTTTTTATCAAAGTGGGATATTAGGATTGGAAACTGAGCACGTACATTGGATGCCTTACTTTTGATGTCTCCGATCAGCACAGCTGTAAAGGTATGTGTTACTATGTCAGACTTGTCATAGTGATTTTCTCACGATTAAAAATAAGGGAAGTAAGGTTTATGTATTTGCATACCATCTTAAAGACAGCATTAACACTTTACAGTATACTATAAAATAGAATTTCTTAGTTTCTATCAACTGGTAAGTATATTGATACCGTTAACTAAACAAAGACATTGACATATGACACAGTAATGATGTATTAAAATGTGTGCAAGTCAAAACTTGTGTCTTTCACCATCATTACTGTCATCATCATCATCATCATCATCATCATGTCTTGGACCTGTAAACTCATTCTTGTTTAGTACAACAAATCCTCCTTTTTTTGTCTAGTAATACTTAATCAGATTTGTTTACTCACTCCAAAATTAATTTATGTCACACAGTTCCTAATTATGTTTTCATAAAAGATGCAGTATGCTTATATTTCACTGTAGCCTGCATGAAAAGATTGTAAGCTGGTCTTAACTGGTCTCCCAGGCTGTCGTCTGGTTTTTAGAGAGATTTTTTTTAGACTTTAAAAAGTCCAGACCAGCTAAAAACACTTGATTGTGAGACCAAATCAGATAAAACCATATTAAACCAGGCTGGATTAAGGTGATTTTTCAGCAGGGTTCTACTGTACACTTTGTTGCTGGTGGTCTAAGCTGGTTTTCTAGCCTGGAGAGTGCCCAAAACCCCTTCAAAACCATCACAGCAGAGCTGATAACCACCTTAGGTTGATAGTTTAAGAGTATAGACTCATTTCTTAAGATAAGTGTATTACCTCAGTCTTAGCTCATAGGCAGCAGTGGAAAACCCTTCAACTTGGGATTGCTTTCAGCATCAGATCTTTTGTCAGACATTTAAAGTCCAGGCTTTCTCAACCGCTCTTACACCCCCCTCTTGCTCAACAAACACTATTTTCTTTAGCAGCTGGAATGCTGACTATTCGGGGTGGACAAATAAAACTTCCCAACGAATACCGTCTGGTCTCAATTTACTCACTCGTTAGTTCAGCCGGGAATACAAACTCATTGAAAAGATGTTAGTCGTTACAAGTGGGAATATCTTAGTTTCTATTAAAAAGGAAATTCGGCTTTAACTTGGATCAATGAAACCATGCGACTGATTGGACAAAAACGTATGTAATGCATTCCATGCTGAATTTCATTATAGCGCTGTTGTTTTGCGAGTTCATGCTGGTGTGCTTTATGACCTAAACACACACTACACAGTTTGTCTGTCATTTCATCTGTCAATCAGTAGATCTGTGGGGTCATGTTTATTTTCCTTTCAAACACGCAAGACGCATGTATTCTCGACCGGCTTCAAGGTCTAAATTTTCGTCAGAATGTCAACAAGTATGGATTTGAGTTCTGAAAGCTCTCCACAAATGGCACTTCATTGTTTTTCCAGCTTATTATGTTATTTTGAAAATTGCAGCATATCTCAGGGCCAAACAGTATGTTAAATGTCGCCCATTTGGGTCTTTAGAGGGGAAAAGGGTATTGTTTGGTCATTTTCATCATATCAAAGAGAAGAATAGGCTTCAGGATTGGTCATGGAATCTGAGAGGCAGGAAGTCAGCCAAACCCTCCCTCTGGATGTTTGGACCTTTGAATGTGAAGGTTAACATGCAAAGCCCTGTTTGCTTTGAAAACCAACATCCCCTTTTCACCATCCACTTATTCACTTGGAAAACTGTCTTGCTAATGCTGGCTTGCTGCTTAGTTTACCGTGAATTTAGGAGACAAACCCCCTCCTCCTAAGAGCTCGGAGGGAATATGCCAAATCCCCATTTCCTCCCAGTGCACCCCAGCTACAAGAATTTGGGCTGATGAGCTTCCCAGCTCCATGCTCCCTTAAGGAGAGATGCGGTACAACCTGTAACTGAGGTGCAAAGCGCAGCTCGAATTGTGTGTTATCGTCTTTCATACTGTCAGTATTTTTGTTGCTTTAATGCTTACTTTTACACCACATTAATCTTCACATTAAGGAATGTTCTTGCTGAATGCTGAAAGGTTTGATTTTTCAGGCTCAGCTTATACATGCGCATTAAATATCTTTGCACTAAGGCAGCATGTCCACCAAAGCATTTTTTCCCAAGGCTAGCATGTTTTTTTCGCTTGTTTTCAATGGGTGCGCCACGATTTTTAAAACAGCAGGACCGTGACAGGGAAGAATAAGTTTTGCAAGTTTCCATTGTAGTTTTGCTGAATATTCCTTTTTCGAATTGCCTGACAAACCACCTCATGCAAGAATAAAGACTTTTTTGCAGTATATGGAAGTTTCCAGTGGGCGTATTTAAGTCAATTTAATTTCGATTTTAATTCACGCAATTTGAAGGGTAATGGAAATGCAGCTACTGTCACTTTTAGCCAGCTAACCAATCACAGTAGAGGAGGGGTGGGACTAATACCACACTGACAACCGTCACACTGCATGTACTACGACTGGACAACATTGGAGAAGATAGTAATATTGCTTGTCTCTAGCTATGTTTCCCATTACCCTTCAAATTACACGAACTGAAATTGCAAATTGAAAAACGCCCATATCGCTTGCATGAGGTGGTTTTTCAGGCAATTCAAAAAAGGATTATTTTGCAAAACAGCAATGGAAATGGCTTTTTCGCAGTTAAAGGTCACCTTGTGTACATCAAAGTCACGTGATCATTGTTTAATGTACTATAACCCCAAAAAAACACTTCATAAGTAGCCGCTTACACGAGCATTGACTACACAATGCTTGAATAAGGGGCTTTTTTCTTACAATTAAAGCTTGGATAAACTCTTATTTACACTTTTTTAACTTTTATTAATTTACACTTTTTTTTAGGGAACCCCAGGTATTAAGTTTGTTTGGCTTAATATAACGTAAATTATGTGTTGAACTGAAATATGTAGTAGAAACCCCATGAAATATTTGCAATATACTGAAAATCCACATCGTTTTATACATATTTTGGACTATGGGGGCGCCATTTTTTTGTTGACGTGAAATGGTTGAGCTACTGGAGCTACATATTGCTATTTTAACTCAAGCTTACTTGTGGCGATGGATATAAGCATAGGCTTAAAAAATGCGGTTCCATAGATTTTTTACCCACAAGGAGTTAAATCCGCGTCAACATGTTTACATCCTGCCAGGATGGCATCTAGCGTTTCTTGTCTCTGCCATTCGTAAGTTGTGCTCTACCTCAGGAGCTGTGGTCTACTAAAAGTTTTAAAGGCTAAAGTGGACGGAACAAAGATGCAGGTCTTTAGGAAGTTTTATTCGTCAACAAGCATCTTCCCATTGTTTCGGTAGAAAAGCAGTGAAGACTTACATCACTTCTCTTGTTGTCCTTTGACTGAAAATTACAAGCAAAACCCACACAATATGACATCGTATCAGTATTTTATTTTCAGAGTTGTGTTGCGGTAAAAATAGCAACAGGTAGCGCCAGTAGCTCAACGAGGGCAACCATTTGACATCATTGAAATAATGATAGTCCCCCATAGTCCAAAATATGTGTAAAATGATGTTGATTTTTTTTATATGACATAAATCTTTCATGGGTTTTCTACTACATATTTCAGTAAGATACATCATTTACGTTATAATAAGCCATACAAGTCTTAATACCCTTAATTCCCTTTAAAAATAAACAACTGCTTCAAAACTGGCTTATGGGTGTGTCTAATTAACACTGTAGAGTATCAAATGTCATCAATTTATATTTCCCCTAGACTTTTCTTTCTCATAAATTAAAAACCCATTAGAGAATCTTGAGGGAAGCCACGGCGAAATTAGTCTTCTGGCATTTGACGTCACGCCTCTGGCACTCTATTAGAAAATACATTTAATTTTGAGGTTTCATTTTCATCTCGAATGCAAATGTTCTCAGATATCCCTAGATAAGAGCATCTGCCCAGCAGATGTTGAGGTTTTGATGGAGGTCGTAATGCAAACACAGACAGAATCCCCCCCCAACTCCGACCTCCGAAGCCCCCGGAATGAACGTTAGAGCAGTCCCACAGCAGCCAAGAGCCTGACTTTACACCCGTCTCCCTCAAACAGCGGCATTTCCGACACTGGTGGAGGAGAAAAGAGCTGGAAGCTGTTCAAAGAGTTGATGGGTTTGGGAGGGGACGAGCTTGTTGACGGTGGAGTTTGCTGACTCTGTCCATCTCAAGGAGTCTTGTGTTTGCAGTGGTGACGTTTCCAAGTGCAGGTGTGTGCAAACGCACAGCTGTGAATGCCGTCCTCTGTCTGGTGACTCAAAACCGCACTGTCTCTCTGCTCGACTTGGCTGCGTCCTCCATGAGTAATTCATCCCCGCCCTTCTACACTTCTCTATGACTCTTGAGCACCCTAGGTTTCTGTCAGCACCCCTGCCACGTTCTTTCATCCAGGTCAAAGTTCAAGACATTTTTGCGTCATTCCTTCTGTCTACACTTCGCCTTGCCTGGATCGTTGTCCATTTGTCTTTTTTTAATCTCTTATCTTAGATCACTAGAAACATTCCTGTTCGTAATGTATAACTGTTTAAGTTCCCAGACTTGCATGGTACACTATGCATGACATAGCGCTTCCTTTTCCTGGCTACTAAAAGGTCCATTAGCCCCCCTTTTCCCGCTGTTGATAAATTGATGGGGCTGCATGCTAGTTTGTCACCTTGAACTTTATGGACAGACACTTATTATTTTATAGACACCATTTGCAGCACAGCTTTCCTTCTATAATTAGTTGCATACACTAAGACAAAGGGAATTTCCCTGGTGGAGCAGGCAAGAACTCAGGGCTACAGGCCCTTTTTTTTTTATAGCCTCACTCTTCACTACACCCGATGACACTTTTATTGAGCCTCAGGAACTTGGATGTTTCAGCCCTCTCGGCCAAAACTCTTTCCCCTCACTATATGTTCTCTGGGGAATAATTGCCTTTCTGTGCAATCATGACACATTTCTGAAAAACCATGAAAATTGGTCTTTTGAACTATATAAACTGCTTTCTATTGGTCGTTGGGAGGTCACTGGCCTTGTTTCATCGTGTGAATGGCAGGGAAAGCTCTGCTCTCGCTGGCCAGTTGATGATGGCCAAATTTGGACGATCTCACATGGACTGCATTACTGATGCACAGCTGTTTTACTGTGCAGTAATGGGTCATTTTAAAATGTAGGCCAAATTCCCAAAGCTTCAAAATTTGTGCATGAAATGTATTAAACATTGAGCTCAGTAGGAACATTTGGAAAAAAATGATCAGTTTGGCTGGTGAATAATAATGATTTGACTTAACATTTTTTTAGTAGTTCTAACTGATTGGTAGACTTGTTTTTTCTACTTTTTGTGTGTCTTGTGCAATGACTTTAATAGACCTATTAAAAAGTATTTGTAAAAATGTGTTTTTGATTAGGGGGTGGGGGAAGAAAGTCAAATATTTGTTATTGTTACACTGTAAAAAAAAAAAAAAGAAAAAAAAGTTGTTTCAACTTAAAGTATTTGTGCTGCTTTAAAATTTTAAGTTTAGTCAACACGAAATGTTAAGTTGTACTATGTGAAAACGTGGATATTTGAGTTGAGTAAACTTAAAATTTTAAGGCAGCATGAGAACTTACTTATTTAAGTTGAAACTATTTATTTATTTACTTTTTTCAGTGTATGATAACTAGGGGTGTGCAATGTATATGGTTTACAATATCATAATTTTTGTTTAAAAGATATATGATTTGCCATTATTGAGTCTAAAACCAAACAAAAACACACCCAGAGAGTACACATATACTAGGTTAGACTACTGCTCACTGTGTGATTTAGTCTACTAAAATACTTTTATAATTCCCCCAAAATTCAAGATGTGGGGTGAAAATGTCCCTGTATGATTTTTCATGTCTTTTATATTTAAATCATCTGATATAGTTAATAGCTAAAGAGTCACACGAAGAGTGATGTTTTTCTCCAAAATTGCAGCATGATTGCACATGTAATATTGATTTGAGGAACAGCTCAATAAAGTTAATATTAATTGACGTACATTTTAGACCCAAGTTCCTGTTTTTGCTCTATTTCGTCAGCGAAAATATCTCAAACAAAGCCACAGCTGAACTGTTTTGCATCTCTGAGCAACACACGTTGGTGTTTCGGTACTGAATCAATCAGCCGTTTGAATGAATCGGTTGAATGAATGACTCAAAGACTCACTTATGAAGTGATTTGCCACCACCTACTGGCGATTTCAAGTTTATACTTTAAGTATATTTTCCCTTTTTTATCCCAAAATATTTTCAAATATCAGTATTCAACGTTTATTTTTTTATTAAACATCAAAACACTAACGATGCAATTGTAACTGCAGGTTAAATGCATTCCTATCCTGCATTAAACAATCTGTGCCATTTCTGCATTGCAAACACAAATTTTGGTAATGATTGGTAACTGCTCTATAGTGTCTTACTATTTGACACAAAAGATGATTCCTACATTAATTAGGTTAGAAAAATTGGCTTTAAACGTAAAAATGCTCATAAAAGGTAAAAGTCCATTTAAACTTAAAAGTTCATTTCTGTTACTCTGCAAACTCAACTCAGTCAGCTGTCCACGGCAATATCGTCTAATTATCATTATTGACAAAATTCCAGAAAATATTGAGATATGCTTTTTTGTCATTATCACACACCCCTACTTGATATCAAGAAGAAGAAAGGTCTCATTGGTGGAATTAAATATATAAAAAAAACTTTTCTTGGAAAGGGAGAATTTTTGCATAGTCTTTCCTTAGATTTCGTTATTAATTTTTTTAATTAATTAATTAATTCATTCATTTATTACTGTAACAAAACTATAACAAGACTGAAAGTGTGAAATATGACTGTACCTTGACCATTTTTTTTTTAATTTGTTAGGTTGAATATCAGTTTTCACATTATGTATCTCTAAATCTGAGTATAGCTGAACCATCTGTCACAGATTATAGACATGAATTTATCCATAACTTAATTTTGACTAAATTTGTAGTTGTTGCATTTTGGCTTTGTCCAGAATCTACTCCTGATGTGACCAACTGGCAAATGCTTGGTTTTAAAGTCACTTATTTTTGTAACCAGCTACATTTCTTCTGTTGTCACTTTGTCAAGCAAAACAAAACTCTTGAAATATGATGATGTGGAGTGTGGCTTATGTGTCCATGTCTTCACTTATAATTGTTTTACCATTTCAAGCCAATTATAATTTGCTCTGAGAAACAGTTGTGTCATTATCATATTTTACAATCCCCAATCATTATTGTCTAAGAAGATACAATATTCAACAAAGGCTTGAAACAAAAGGCTTGAAGCTTCATACAGCGTGGCCTGCATTACTGTCCCTCCCTCCTCACCGCCCCTTCGCTTTCATGCCCACTACATTTCCTCACCAGCGTATGTGTAAATAGGGGTGACCACCCCAGTCGCGCATTATCCATTGTGTTTGTGAAGCCTTTGTTATCTAACCGAACAAGGAAAAGGCTAAAAAGAAAATGTTGCGCTGGCAGTGGGCAGACATGTCGATGGGGGAGTAGAAAGGTGGATGGCAGTGCTGTGGTCCGGGCTCCAGAGGGAAATGTGAAGGTCAGCTGGAAAAGAAACAATAACCTTCAAAACTCTCGGTATGAGACAATAGAGCAGCAGGGCCAAGACTGACCCCGTTGCATTGGCTACAATAGTCACGCTCCTGTTTATTTATGTTTGGGTGCATCAGCACTGACCTCAGTTTGTGAACAGGTCAGCTTTTGAACATCTAAATACATCTCAACGCCTCCACACGCTCACATACACCTCTGTTTATGTGTGTCGGGCAGTTTAAATAGATGGACGTTGTGTTGGGTGTGACTGTGTTTACACTAGTGGGCTCTGTTTGCAATGTGAATTCATCTGTTGATAATTCTTTACAGTTCAGTGTCAAAAGTAATAGTTTTGAATGCTTTTTATACTGTAGTTGAAACCAGAAGGTTTGCTTCTGGTTTGTGATTTTGGTTGCAAATTAACTAGGAAGAAAATAAATAAGTATCTGACATGTTTAGTGAATAAAAGTTCTTTATTGGCATCTGTGGCTCCAAAAAAGAACATTTAACCTCCATGAAACCTTTCCTTGCACAAAAGGTTCCTTACAGCAGAAAAACATTCTAACATTGTTAAAGGGGTCATCGGATGCCCGTTTTTCACAAGCTGATATGATTCTTTAGGGTCTTAATGAGAAGTCTATAAAATAGTTTGGTTAAAATTTCTCAGTGGTAGTGTAAAAAACCTTATCTTGTCCAAATCAGCTCTGTTCAGAGTGAGCCATTCTATTGCACGTTTCTTTAAATGCTAATGAGCTCTGCTCACCCCGTCCCTCTCTACTGTGGGGTGACGAGCTGGTCTGTTTACTTAAGCTTCGTTTAGCCGCGAAACTTGCTAACTAGCACATTATTAAGAAAGGCAATTTGCAAAGATGCATGAAAACCCTTATACTCATTTCTGCTGTAGGTGAAGCTGCATCACGAATGATTTGCGTGAGCATAGACAAATTTATGTAGATCGCCGGGCGCATTTTCTTCTAAAACGAAAGTAACGTTAATCCTCTGCGCCTTCAGCGGCTCAGATGTCGGGAGTAAATGATGACTGCTATGATCATCATTATTACATCGGAGACATTGTTGTCTTCCCCTGCACCGGAGTAGACACAGTGGCGGTTGGAGACAGATTGTTACAGCTCAGTCAGGGCGGGTCTAAGGTAAGACGATCATGTCAATCAACTATCGTGGGAGTGGCCTCACACCGACAAGAAGCTGCGAATGGCTTAATTTGAAAAAGGTGATATTTCTTATAAAGATTACAAAAATATCACTAGGTGGATTTTTATTATAATAGGGTAGTTGTGTACACACACTGCCAACACACATTTATGTTTATGTAGGTGGTTGGCGAGATGAGAAGTTCGAAAATGTTTTAAAAACTTGTTTTAAAAGCATTCATCAGGTATTTAATTTGATTTTATGTAATTAAAAATGACAAATGCAACATTTTTTTAAAAAAAGTGAAGACTGAATGCACATGAAAATGTCAAATGGTGTAACCGACAAAAAATTAGAAATATTAAATATGTTATCCACCTAGATGCCACGTAAGCTTACTTATTGAAATAAATATTTCATTTTAAAATATCACACAAAAATACATTTTATTAGAGTTGTCTCTAAATGTAAATTTTAATGTGTTTTTGCAATATTTGGCAGGACATATGCTGAAAACACCTCTTATCTAAATAATCTTTGACAAATTATGTAAAAAAACATATTATTATACTAAACTGGATAATTACATTTGATTCAACATTAATTTTCCTGTATGTAATTATATTTTTATGAAAAATACTGGTTACACCAGTTGACACAAACCAGTTATGCCATTTGACCATGTTGCTTCTACAGCCAAAGGCCATTGTTTGTTGAAGAAATTGACACTGAAAATCAAGCATGACTGTCAATAAGTTCAGCTGAAGTGCTTTTTTTTTCAATGCCAAAAAAAAAAAAAAAATCTGGTAATACCAAATTACCATAGTGATGAACAGTGAACTCATGACTCATTTTGTAATTACAGTTAAGAAACAATATCTGACAAGAAATCAGGGTGCTGAACAGTGAACTCATGTCTCATATTGTAATATTAATTTTCGTACTGTAAGTTCGTATTGTATTGTGCCATGTATTGGGAAAACGGGGCTCTGTTATATAATATTAATTATAAAATGTCAGAAATTTAATGAAGTGTATTTTACAGATGTAAATTGTAATTTTTGGTTAACATTTTTTATCAGTGAATTTATGTTAAAATGTTAATACAGGCCAGGGTTAATAAAGGCCTCCTGAAGCGAATCAATGCCCCTTTGTACGAAAAATATCCATATTTAGAACTTTATAAACCATTATCTCTAGCTTCTGCTATCTATCGCACTCAGAGATGGCAAAAGTACGCACATCCTTCACTCAAGTAGAAGTTCAGATACTCATGTTTAATAATACTCTGGTAAAAGCAGAAGTACACTGTTTTTACTCAAGTTAAAGTGAAGAAGTATGGGCTCAGATATGTACTTAAGTAAAAAGTACCGATTACTACTACCTGTTTTGGTAACAGGACCTCATCATATTGACACATTAATACAAAATAACCTATATTTAAAATTTGTTAGCTAATGAATGTATCAAGGCTAAACAACCTCCATGTAGAACAGGGCCAGACTGGGACAAAATTTCAGCCTGGAAAATTTCACACTCATCCAGGCCATCCCATACACCCACAACAAACTCTGAAACCATGGACAACCCTATTTTTTGTTGTTGTTGTTTTTGGTATGGCCATCACATTTAAATAAATGTTTAAAACCTTAGGCTAGGGCTGTGCAAAACAAGAAAAAGGCTCTCTCTTGAACTGCACCTTCACTTCCATTTTCCTTTTCAGTCTCTTTATTTTCCATGATATCGCTCTGCATCTCACTTTGTGTGTGTTGGCTTTTCGCACTAATTTTCTTGTACCTGTCACTTTTCCCATCAGCCATTTACTGTTATGAGCACAACTGTCTCCACCTTGCAAAACAACCACCTCATTATATTCTATTTGCAGTAACAATTTCATTTAAGTCCAATTTTAAGTATCACATTATGACCGGGTGTTGTTGTTTTATCGTAAAATGGCTTAAATACTATAGATTTATGAAAACTATATTTTCTAAATTGCCTAAATGTCAAAATTAGTACAATATCATGAGTCATATTTTTCTGTTACCAAAATTATCCATGGTTTATTACAGTAAAAGTATAGTAACCATGTTTTTTGTTTGTTTGTTTGTTTTGTTTTCTTTTTTTAACAATCTGTTTTATCCCCCAAATATTATCTTAAAATGAATTAAAACTAGAAAATTGAGACTTGGCCCACAAAAAAGAGAATGTATGCAATTATTTTGCACATTTATTTTGAAATTTTAACCCTTTTAAATTTAATTAAACCATATGGACACAAAAAAGCAGCATCACATCATTGACCACACATATATGTAATCGTGCAGCTCTACTAAATGTTCAAATGCTCAAGCTTTCAACATATAAAATCCTCAAGTTTTTATTCTGATGGAATATTGGTGAAATGCTGGTGAAACTTCTACACACAAAAATGTCGGAAATTATGCCAGTGTAAGTAAAGTGATCCTAGCGCACATTGCACTCGCAAGGTTTTGAAAAGCAGCATTTATTATGATCGCTCGCAAAACGTAAATAAACAGTGCTGTGTGTCACTCTGAAACATACACTTCTGAATGCACGATCACTTTTTACTTTCACTTTCGAGTTTCACGATCACACATGCTCTGTGTATAGAGCAGCAGTTCTTACCACACATTTTACAAGTTTAGACACTGTCAGTGGTGCTCAGGATCTGCAAATTATTCATCATTGTCCTCAGTCATCTCTCCTTACTCTGTTTATGTGGAAAGTGAAATGTACTGTAATGTAACAGGCGACCATGGCTATCGGCTAACAATGTCTCTTTAGTAGCTTGCAGCATTATTTGTTTTCTGTGCCTTTCTGAATACAGATGGATGCTTCAGACACCAAACACCAAACTAACTGAAACATAAATCAACACGTACTTAGGAAACAGTGGGTTCATATGGAAATTTTCAGAACTTATGTTTATTTTCAAGTGAGTGCTCAAAATATATATATATATTTTGAGCACTCACTTGAAAATACACACAAAGTATTGTATCAATTGTACTTACAGGTTGTGGTTTGGAAACGTTTGTTCCAAATAAAGAAGATTAGAAGTTAAAGAGGATAAAAGCTGAGATTAGAGATGGAGTCCTCTGTAAAATGTAGAACACAACAACAAAAGGATCAAATTGTATTGCTGTGATATTGTGGAAAAAATGAATTTTAAGCACTGATTGATTCTTCACATAATCTTCATCATATTTGTAGCAGTAGCCAAAAATACACTGTATGGGTCAAAATTATCGATTTTTCATTATCGTTATCATATCGGATATTAAGTAAAGATCATGTTTCATGAAGATATTCTGTAAATTTCCTACTGTAAATATAACAAAACTTCATTTTTGATTAGTAATATGTATTGCTAAGAACTTCATTTGGACAACTTTAAAGGCAAATTTCTCAGTATTTAGAATTTTTTTTTTACATCCTCAGATCCCAGATTGTCAAATAGTTGTATATCAGCCAAATATTGTCCTATCCCAACAAACCATACATCAGTGGAAAGCTTATTTATTCATCTCAATATAAATCTAAACAAAAATTGACCCTTAATGACTGGTTTTGTTGTCCAGGGTCATATATGACCTGCTCTTTAAAATCATGAGCATTTGCTTTAATTGCATGCAATTTCAGGTTTATTATTAATTGTGAAGCCACATTTGTTTATTTTAATGTGACATTTGATTTAATTATTAGCTTTTCATCAACTTTTTACCACAGAATAACAACTAAAAAAGGTAACTGAGACGTTTTATCTCACAATTCAGTATTTTTTCTGCACGATTGAAAGTGACGACGTATTGTCAACTATGGTGATCCATAGTCGAAATTGGTCCTCTGCATTTAACCCACACGCGTACACACACACACACTGTGAACACACACCCGGAGCAGCGGGCAGCCATTGCTCCAGCGCCCAGGGAGCAATTGGGGGTTCAGTGCCTTGCTCAAGGGCACTTCAGTCATGGTATTGAAGGTGGAAAGAGGGCTGTTTATTCACAATCCCTACCGGTGCGGGAATCGAACCAGCGACCTTCAGGTTATAAGCCCGACTCTCTAAACATTAGGCCATGACTGCCCCTAGATTCTAAATTTACGTTTCGCAGTTCTGACTTTTTTCTTTGAATTCTAAGTTTACATTTCGCAATTTAGTTTTTTGGTTTCTGCCGCAAAATAAAACAAATAAAAAAGGGTAATTCTGAATTTCTACCTCACAATTCGGAGTTTATATCTTAAAATTCTGACTTTTTTCCTCAAAATTCGGACTTTTTTTTTTGCAATTCTAAGAATGATCAGAATTATGTGATATAAACTCAGAATTCAAAGAGAAGATATAAACTTTTATCTAGTTTATATCTCGCAATTTTCTCAGATTTACATGAACAACAAATCAGTATTGTGAGATGTAAACAGTGTGGAGGACAAAAAAACATCTGAATTGTGAGATAAAAAGTCATAGAAAAAGTAACCCCCTGCATTTAGGAAACCCTGTTCTATGAGTTTTGGAATGTTTATTTTCAAGCCTTTTGCTGTGTTTTGTCAGTGACTGACTCTTATATAACAAAACAAGAAACAGTGAGTTCCTTCACACTAACATATAATTGTCATCCATCTCTTCTACCCTTTAGACACGCAAAAGAAAACTCCCCAAAACGCACAGACACACACGCATGTGCAGGCAAGAACACGCACACAGCTGTCCAGCTGTGCTCTCATGTAATAGGACTCTGTCAGCGGGTAGTTTTGTCTCTGTGACTGTCAGAGTGCGGAGCGTACGGAGCGTACGGATGCACCTGGAATGATGCCACGAGAGATGCAACTGTAATGAAAATTACAGGGTGGAAAAAGGCCTCCCGCTCGACATTTTTCATTATGACAAAGTTGCAATTTTGCTCGAGGAGCACGTCAGGGTGTTTGGAAGACGTATGGAGACTGGCTGCTCCGCATTAGGGAGAGTGGAGTCTCGCTAACCTCATTCTAACCTCTGCGCTGGCTAACCAGATGTTGGCTCTCATCCGCTCTGCCTCAAAAATACTCGCTGTCCCCGTCCCCCTCAAATTCACCCCCCCGACGGAAACATTTATTCGCTATTAGAATCTGTTGTCGGAAAGCGAGTTAATTTTTACCACAATTCCATTTCTGGAATTCGGGAATTTCGCAGCAAACAAGCTCTGGAGCCAAGAAAGTACATGGGGTTTTAACCGCAAAGTGCTTGTAGTGTTCTACAACCTTCATGCTTGCAGTTACAGGAAGTGAGATGCTTTTAATGAGGCAAGAGCTGGAAATGGGCCCTAAAGGACCCGGGGGACTGCGGTGAGAAACACTCTGAAGGACAGTGCGTGGAAAAGTGCCAGGGTAATTTTTAATTTAGTCTGGTTACGAGACATCCAAAACAGATCATTACGCTTGGCTCCGAGTGTTTTGCTGCGACTAAAGTATGGACACAAACAGAGCTGCCTAAATAACAGGAGCTATATCTCGCCCAGACCGACTCTCTGTCTCTCTGGGGGTAAATGATCCAAAATGTTAGATTAGTGGATCGTGACCCAAAATTTGGTTGCACGTCTGTTTTGACAGAGGGTCAAAACAATGCTGAATGTAAATGATGAAGTGCAATTAGCCATAGATACGTGATATGTCTGTACCATATTGATTATTGGATAATTTTGCTGATTTTTGTTAATTTATCTGTATCAGTCGTTATTGGATATTTAAATGCAATGTAGTCATCAGTGTCATCAGCACTGTACAAATTACAATTCTTGCCTGCCTTATTTATTTATTTATTTATTTATTTAGAAATAAAAAATCTCAAGAATATTTTTATACTGTACATTCTGATGTTGATATTTTATTTGTAACTTATTTAGAAAGACTGTCCTTCTTTCAAGCATTTTTATTTTAAGAATTTTATTTTATTTTACAAACAGGCCTTGATGTGAGTTGAAAGTGCTACCGAATTATTTTTTTTTTATTTTATTGTATTTTATTTTATTTTTGTCATAAACATATCTTCTTGCTGTGAGTTGACAGTGCTACCCAATGATTTTTTTTATTTTATTTTATTTTATCTTTTTTATTTTATTTTATTTTATTTTATTTTACAGACTTTCTTGCTTTCAGTGCTACCCAATAATTTATATTTTCATTATTTTATTTTATTTTAATTATTTTTATTTTACAAACAGACTTTCTTGCTGTGAGTTTGACAGTGCTACCCAATAATTTTATTTTTATTATTTTATTTTATTTTGTTTTATTTATTTTATTTCATTTTATTTTGCTTTATTTATTTTATTTTATTTTAATCTTTATTTTATTTATTTTATTTTAATTAATTTTATTTTACAAACAGACTTTCTTGCTGTGAGTTGACAGTGCTACTCAATGATTTTTTTAATTTAATTTTATTTTAATCTTTATTTTATTTTATTTTATTTTATTTATACAAACATACCTTCTTGCTGTGAGTTGACAGTGCTACCCAATAATATTTAATTTAATTTAATTTAATTTTTAATTTTATTTAATTTAATTACATTTTTAAATTTAATTTTTAATTTTATTTAATTTTACAGAGTTGATAGTGCTACCCAGTGATTTTTATTTTATTTTATTTTATTTTTTTTTTTATTTTGTAAACAGACCTTCTTGCTGTGATTTTGACAGTTAGATTTATTCTAATTTTATTTTATTTCTTTCTTTTAACATATTTAGAAAGAAAATGTTTTTATAAAAATATTATTAGTTTTAGTTTAAGGATAATTTATTTGCGATTAATCGTTTTTGTTGAAATGTTTGGCCACATGCCTACTATTCATTCTGGGTCCTTAGGTGAGAACCTCTGTTTTAGATGATAGAAACCTCTTTATTGAAATTCATAAATCAAAGCGTAGAAAAAGAGGTCTCCTGCTGGTGCTGTCCTCTAAGTGACGGCCAGCGGGAAGCCTCCGGAGTGAAGGCCGGGGCAGGTGACGTGGGAGACAGCTTGTCGGGATATGATAAACATTAACACATCATAGAGGAGCCCTGTCTATTCTGATTGTTTCCTTTTCCTGAAGTTCCAGCACCAATTGCGCTGACAGGACACATGCTCAACATTTGGGAAAGAGAGCTGCAGATTTTTGTGTCTGTGCCAACCATTACATACGTTTCATTTTCTCTTCTTTTGTAAGAGAGAGAGAGAAAGTGCGAGACGAAGCCTTTCGAAGCAAGGCCTGTGAGCTACACCCCCACTCTTTGTCAAACAGCGTCTATCGAGTTTCAGTTCTTTAATTGCTTTGGCTCAGACCTTTGGTATTTTTTTCCTCTAGGTTTTTTTTTTTATTGTCTTCCTCTTCTCATGAAAGAAGCGGAAGGCACTTTAGCACTGATAAAGAAAGAGGCAGTTTGCTGTAGTTTTTCTCAGTCTAAACTAATGGGAGTATACACTACATTTGTTGAGGGGTTATAATGTTCTGACTTGTGTCTGACATTACTGTGCAGGACATTTATTTATTTATTGATTTATTTATGTATGTATTTATGTATTTATTTATTTATTTATTTTACATTGCTGTGAGGTGCTACTCACATAATTTTATTTTATTTTATTTTATTTTACTTTATTTTATTTTATGAAAAGACCTTCTTGCTGTGAGGTGACGGTGCTACCCAATAAATAATTGTTTTATTTTATTTTATTTTATTTTATGAAAAGACTTTCTTGCTGTGAGGTGACGGTGCTACCCAATGAGTAATTTTATTTTATTTTATTTTATTTTATTTATGAAAAAGACCTTTTTGCAGTGAGGTGACAGTGTTACCAAATGAGTTATTTATTTCATTTTATTTTATTTTATTTATTAAAAGACCCTTCTTTGTTGTGGAGAGGACGGTGCTACTCCAAATGAATAATTTTATTTTATTTTATTTTATTCTATGAAAAGACCTTTTGCAGTGAGGGTGACAGTGTTACCTAAATGAGTTATTTATTTTTATTTTATTTTATTTTATTTTATTCTTATTTTATTTTATTTTATTATTTTATTTTATTTTATTTTTATTTTATTTTATTTTATTTTTATTATTTTAATTTTATTTTATTTTAAAAAAGACTATCTTGTTGGGAGGTGACAGTGCTACCCGAATGTGAGTTATTTTATTTTTATTTTATTTTATTCTTTTATTCTTATTTTATTTCCTATAAAAGACCTTTTGCAGTGAGGTGACAGTGCTACCCAATGAGTGTATTTTATTTTATTCTTTATTTTATTTTATTAAAAGACCTTCTTGCTGTGAGGTGACGGTAAGCAAATCTTAATGAATAATCGGTTTTATTTTATTTTATTTTATTTTATGAAAAGACCTTCTTGCTGTGGAGGTGACGGTAAGCAATCTAGAAGAATAATTTTATTTTATTTTATTTTATTCTATGAAAAGACCTTTTTGCAGTGAGGTGACTGTTACCAAATGAGTTATTTATTTTATTTTATTTTATTTTATTATTTTATTTTATTTTATTTTATTTTTTATTATTTTATTTTAAAAAAGACCATCTTGCTGGGAGGTGACAGTGCTACCCAATGAGTTATTTTATTTTATTTTATTTTATTTTATTTTATTTTATAAAAAGACCTTTTGCAGTGAGGTGACAAAAAGCACCTTAATGAGTATTTTATTTTATTTTATTTTATTTATTAAAAGACCTTCTTGCTGTGAGGTGTTGGTGCTACCCAATGAATAATTGTTTTATTTTATTTTATTTTATTTTATTTTATGAAAAGACCTTCTTGCTGTGAGGTGACGGTGCTACCCAATGAGTAATTTAATTTAATTTAATTTAATTTAATTTAATTTAATTTAATTTTATTTTATTTTATTTTATTTTATTTTATTTTATTTTATGAAATGAAATGAAATGAAATGAAATGAAATGAAAAGACCTTCTTGCTGTGAGGTGACGGTGCTACCCAATGAGTAATTTTATTTTATTTTATTTTATTTTATTTTACGAACAGTGCTACCCAGTGATTTATTTTATTATTTTTCCAGGCAGACATTCTTGCTGCAAAGTGATTGTAATCATACTGCCATTTTTTTTTAATCACACATTTTTGATTACACTTTTCATGAAACATTACTTAGATAAACTGAAACTGTTTTCATTTTAACACTTTGCATTTTTCCGCAGGTTTCAACTTCCTGTGATATAATCACACCATGCCTGAGGGGGCGGGCCGCGACAGCCAGAAAAAAAACAGCAACCAAGGTCAGATGCCACTCAGTTAATATCAGTGTTTGGAAATCTGAGCGTGATGATGTAACATCCCAGTGAAAAGTTACTGACAGGAAACGCTCATTCATGCTCTGATTTTGAAGTTGCTTTTGTTAAGTTCTACTGTATGTTGTGGTTGAGTTCAAAACCACAAACAAGAGCCTGGGAAAATGCCGAAAGATATCTTTTCTGAGATATTGCACAATTTTCAATGGAGATAAGCCATCAGGCATGCCTAAGATAAGAGTGTCTATTAGGAATGAAAAGCTAGCAGTTATCAGGTTCACATTTAGATGGGGTGGTCTCCCTCTTGATATTTTTGGGCCTCAGCCTCTCCTTCTTTACAAAGAATGGCTGCTTACATTATCAATTCAAACAAACCCAACAAGACTGTTGGAAATGTGCTGACAATCACAATTGTTTAGGGTTGGTCACCTCTCTTTGGATTGGGCTCTCCAAACAATTCCTGACTGAAATAGCTCTGATCATGCAGTAGAGACCAAGAGGCACATTTATGTTTAGAAAGAAACTTTTGTCATATTGACTCTGGAATACGTCAAGTTGCCATCAATATACTATGCATAACATCCGGCAGTGCAGGTATGTGGCCAGATTTCAAATAAAAATACATAATACAAACATCTTTAGGCTTTTGACCCAAATAATGTCGTCCTGACTTCAGCTGGCATGTGATGACTAGGTGGTGTTGAGCACTGAGCACCTTTGGAGGAAACTGCTTGCATTTGGTTTCACCACTTCCTGTGACGGGGCCGTCAGGTGCAGACTGGCACGGCGTACAGGAAGTATCTCAACAGACAGACGAGCAGTTAGATACGCTGATACAGATAAACACTCACTGCTTGAACTCAGCTCCATCTTGTAGTGTTATTTTGTGAGTCATGCCTGTTTCGAACACTTTTGAATGTCTGTGTTGGAATTTAAGAATGTATTTCTATAAATGGGCATACCAGACGTTTAGAAATATGCTGTGGTCGGGTCTACACAACTGTACACACTGGCAAGAAAGAAGGATATAAGCTAACTTAAGGGTTTTTTTGTATATATATATATATATATATATATACTGATTTCTGTTGTTTTCCCAAATAGAGGAGGCGGATGTTGTTAAGAAACTAACTTGTGTTACCTTGTGCAAGCTTGTTCAGAAGTGTTAGAAAAGTAATTTAGAGATTAAATACGGCATTTAAAGGAGAACTCCACTTCCAGAACAACAATTCACAAATAATTTACTCACCCCCTTGTCATCCAAGATGTTCATGTCTTCAGTCGTGAAGAATTTATGGTTTTTGAGGAAAGCATTTTAGGATTTTTCTTTGTGCCCCCGATTTTGAACTTCCAAAATGCAGTTTAAATGCAGCTTTAAAAGGCTCTAAACGATCCCATCTGAGGAAGAAGGGTCTTATCTAGCGAAACGATTGGTCATTTTTTTCGGAAAATAAAAATGTGTATACTTTTTAAGAACAAAAGCTTGTGTAGCACAGGCTCTGCTTTGCGCGTTCACGTACTATTGAATCATTTTGAAAGGTCACGCGGCACGTAGGTGGAACTACAGACCCAGTGTTTACAAAGCGAACGCGCAAAGATTAAGAAAGTGCAAATAAGTCAAACAAAAAGGTATAACGATGTTGGACGATTCTGAAGTTGTAGGAGAAAATAACAGGAGTTTTTCAACATACTCTACCTTTTTGGGTACACGGATGATGAACTTGTGGTGATTCGAACACATAATTCGTAGTAGTAATGGTAAGTTCGGATCATTTTAGTGACTTGGACATTTGAGTCTCGTTCAGCAAAATGAACAAATCTTTTTTGAGTCATTTCATTCATTTTAGCAAAAACAGCATCACCTGACAGCCCCATAAGATGAACGAACGACTCGAAAAACCCAAAGACTCAAAACAGGTGAACTAATTCCAGTACAGAACCTAATAGGATGTTGCGCATCCGCGACTGAACAAATCACTCCCCGAGACGACTCGTTCTTCCTGAGTCACATTAAAGATTCGTTCAAAATGAACAAGTCATTCAAGAACAACCGTGGACGCACATCCCAGAGCCTGTGCTACACAAGCTTTTGTGATTAAAAAGTATACACATTTTTATAAAAAAATGACAGATCGTTTCGCTAGATAAGACCCTTCTTCCTTGGCTGGGATTGTTTAGAGCCCTTTGAAGTCCATTATATGAAGAAAAATGCTGCATTTTTGTGCTAAAAATACAGTAAAAACAGTAATATGTCTAAATATTATTATGATTTAAAATAGTTTTTTATTAAATGTGTATTTTATGGCTAGGCCGAGTGCTGTAGGTAATCACAGCGTGCTGATATCCAGCCATATTGCATGGCTACGAGTGTAATATTTAGTTTATGCAACAGTTTGACGGCATGAATGTGTAAATACATAAGAAACGACAACTGAGTGTCTTTAAAAGCCCTTTACTTCCTTCCGCCACCGATTCAAATCTCAGTTTGGCAGTTGAATAGCTGAGCCCGTCTTCATTACTAATTTGAAAATGTTAATTTAGAATTTAACGAAGGAATGTTGAATTACTTCATTAAAAGCTTGTTGTATTACTGTGTTAAAAGCTCACTTTATTATGTAGAGTATTATCAGAGAGAGATGGACTGAGCGAGTGTGATTACCTGCATCTGATACAGCATTCATTCTTCAGTCAATCTCATATTCACGATAAAACATTTTGAATGTCCGCTAAGGAAAGCGATATCTTTGTCGTAGTATCCTTGCATCTGCTATGGGTGATTTCCGATGACAGCGCTGCTTAGTGCATTTGCTGGCTGTGTTTTACAAGGTGTTGTTGAAAGCAAAAATAACTTGTTTACAACCCTGTTTCAGTCTCTTTCAATATAAGTCTTTACTGCTGACTCACTCATAAAAACAGTCTCTTGTCGCCACCTAACTGTGGAACAATGAAACTTCACTATCACTCACACATACTCACACACTGTTTCCCAATACTAAATACTACTATTATATGTATATAAAATATTATTTATTCACAACAACGGCCATCATAAAAGTTGCTAGGCAATTCAGTCAAAAGTACAAAGGCAGCACTCTGATATACAGTATTAAATTGACATAAAAGATAACATGATGAGATTTTGCCCTTAACCAAAACGATTTGCTCTGTAACAAATAATAGATTAATGAGACCAAAAACGGCCTGTTAGATGTCTTGTATGATGCGACAAGCTTTGCACATTTGCATTTGGCAATTATCTGCCAATTATCAGGCTCTGTCAGCTTGGATGGGGGCTTGCAGACATTTTCAGGTTTCTCCAGAAATATTTGATTGTGTTCAAGCTAAGGCTCTGGCTGAGCCACTCAAGGTCATTCACAGAGTTGTCTATAAGCCACTCTTGCTGTGTGCTTAGGGTCATTGTCCTGTTGGAAGGTGAACCTTCTGCCTAGTCTGAGGTTCTGAATGCTCTGGACTGGGTTTTCATTAGGCGATCTCGATATTTTGGTGCAATAAGCTTTCCTTCTACTCCGACGAGTCCCTCAGCCCCTGCCGCTGAAAAACAGCCCCATAGCATGAGGCTGCTACCAGCACACTTTACTTTTGGGATGGTCCTCTGCAGGTGATGAGCAGTGCTTGGTTTCCTTCAAACATGATGCTTGGAATTGAGGTTCATCAGACCAGAGAATCTTGTTTCTCACAGTCTGAGGGGCCGTTAGGTGCTTTTTTGCAAATTCCAAGTGTCTTCACTGAGAAGAGGATTGAGTTTGGCCACACCACCGTAAAGACCGGATTGGTGGAGTGTTGCAGTGATGTTTGTCCTTCTGCAATTTTCTTCCATCTGCATATATGATTCATGGAGCTCAGCTGGAGAGACTATCAGCTTCTTGTTCACCAGTATAACCACGCCCCTTCTCCATCAATCGCTCAGTTTGGCCAGGAGGCCAGCTCTGGGAAGAGTCCTTGTTGTTCCAAGCATGTCCCATTATGGATAATGGAGGGTACGTGCTTCTGTAAAGCTTCAATGGTGCAGAATTTTTTTTCTAAACTCTTCTCCAGATCTGTGCCTTGACATAAGCCTGTCTCTGAGCTCTACAGGCAGTTATTTTGACCTCAGGGCTTAGTTTTTGCTCTGATATGCATTTTTTTTAGCTGTTAGACCTTTTATTGAGAGGTGTGTGCATTTCCAAAGCATGCTCATTTAAATAAACTTGCCACGGTTTAACTCCACTCTAAGTGTAGTAATATCTACAAGTAAATATAAGTGCTCCTGAACTGAATTTCTAGTGTCTCAGAAAAGGGTATAAATACTTATGCAATGGAATCATTTCAGTTTTTTATTTCTAATAAATTTGCAGTTGTTACAAACCTGTTTTGTGCCTTGTGGAGTGTAGATTGATGTGGAAAAAAGTAATTTAAAACAGTCTAACATAAGGTTGCAACGTAGCAACACGTGAGAAAAATGAAGGGGTATGAATACTTTCGCAAAGCACTGTATATAGAATATATATATTTAGCCTGAGCAACCTTTGTGATGTCATTTATCATCAGCTTTCTTTTAAAAGAGAACAGAGATATGGAAGGTCAGCATCTACTCCACATATTATTTCAGTTTATCTTGCTGATGTCATAGACATTCCTATTTAAGTAGCTCTGACAGTCCTCTCTCACATGCTAAAAGTATTCAGAATGATGTAATGGGGGGGAAACTTACGAAATTGTACAAAAATACAATATAGATTCTTTTTTACAACAGTGAAGCATAGGACCATCAAGCTTTGCGTATGTGACATTTAAGTGTATTTCCCCCTTCAGATTTAATTTTCCTACAAATTTTTCTTTATTTTGAGGTGAAATGTGACCTACACGTTTTAATGTAGTGGTTCCTTGTATTGTCTTGTTTCTCAAACACATAAATGCTCTTTAGTATTTTCCGGCAAAGACCGAGTTTGGCAGCTCTTTGTGGTTTTGTGGCCTGTATGCTAATACACACCTAGACAGGAAATCTCTCTTTGAGAGAGAAGTGTGCAACAAGCCCAACTCGCATTATTTGCACATGTTAGATATGTTGCGTGGTTCCTGTTTGCTGTATGACTGATGAGGTACTTCCAGTTACTGCCGGAATAAGATTCTGTTTCAGAAATCATTTGGATACCTGATGTCATTCGGTAGACGACAGTAGAAATTTGCTTTAAATTAGTTATGAGGACTAACTAAACTACAGTGAAAAGACCTAATTCACAGCTAACCGCATTGGTGGTCGTTTCAGCTGATGCTGCAGTGCCTTGCGGATCAGGTATGTGATCTTTTTCTCTTGGCTTTCACTCGTCTAGCCAAATGATCTCCACAGACTGCCGTGATCGATATAACAGGCCTGATTCTCTGTTAGGTGAGCCTTGTTAGGTTCTTTATTGGAGTATGAATGATTAAATAAAAGAGTTGAACTGCATGCATGAGATTTATATGATGAAAATACCACAATTACTGGAAATCATAATAAGTATGTATCACCAACTAATAATTTATTGCAATTACGGACACAAAGATCAAATTAAGGTGTTTTTTACATTATTATTTACATAAGCGGATCGATGTCATTATGAAAATATAGGCAATTAGCTCTAATGTATTATTTCAGATTTCTAAAACAGCTGCACAATTCATCAAGTCATTCCATTTTCCATTAAGAATCATATAATTATGAAGAACAGAGTATGTGTGTTGGCTCCTGCACATGTCCATCAGTCTTATCTTAATATGGTTGGGCTTTGTTGGACATCCTGACCGATTTATCCTCTCTAATTCGTGCTGTGTGCTTAAAGGCTCTTTAAACTTAATGTTGGGGTTAACGAAATCCATAGGGATGAGGTTTTGGGTGAAGAACTCCCCTGTTGATGGTTCTTCCATGCCACATGAAAGCTTCTGACTTCATGGTCAAGTAGTGATGGAGAACGCTGTCTGTTTGCTTTTGTTCCAGAGGATGCACTGGATTTACGTTGTCACACTTCATGCATCTGTCTAGCTGAATTTATGCTGCGCTTTGAATGTTCTTCTGAATGCTTTTGCACCCAGTACAGCTGATCTCGAGAAAAGCAAAATATGGCCGTATTGGTGATGTATGTCTGGCCGTGGAGGATTTTACAATCACATTTTTTTCATGTGCGACTGCCGCCATAGTGGTGCTGGTCTTGGATCAGGTCCAGCAGAAGATAAACACATGCCTTCATGCACTTTATGAGTGTGTTTAAATCAAATTCAGGCAATCAGTATTACCGAAGTGCTTTCAAAACTTGTATGAATGCAGGGAATGAGAGAAAAGGCCACAAGCTTTTCCAGCTAATGGTCAGTTGGAACGCTTGATGGATGATAGGCAGACTTGGCAAGGAAGGGAGCGTAACAGTTGACTGCGTCGCCCTGCCTGCTAGGTCAGAGGAAATGGAGGATTGTTCGTCTCTGCCGGCTCGCGCTCTGTAACTGGGCCACCATTGTGACAAGCACAGCCCAGCATTCAGCCTTTAAACAATGGCAATCCTCACAGCGCTCTGTACTGGTCTGTGTTCGCTTGCCTTGACGACCAGACTGTTGAGTTCAGTTTTGATACGGCTCTTCAGGCAGAACTGTTTTGTTTTAGATGTTCTGGTCGTCTGAGGGCACGGCTGATTGAATGACTTCTGTGTTCTTAGGTTTAATCATCCAGCAAATTGCAGTCAGGAAGTTGTGATTTTTGTTTCCTGTCTATACAGGGCGTGCGCGGCACCGTTCGACTGACAGCTTCTGTGGGTTTGCTGCAAGCCAGTGTGATGTAGATTTGCACAGTCACACCTTTGAGGCAGGCAGATTTTTTTGTAGAAAACACTTTGTAAGGACTTATAGTTTGTCTTTGTACTTCACTGTTAGATTGTACCTTACCTTACATAAAAAAATATATATTTATTAAATAATATATTAACATAATAGTATGTATTATATTAATATATATTTATTATTTTTCAAATATATTTATATGTTGTTAAATGTGTGTGTGTGTGTGTGTGTGTATTTATTTAACATTTAATATTCTAAATAATATTAAAAAAGAAAAAAATATATAGATACATATAAACAGATATAAAGATATATATAAAGGTGTGTGTAGATGATAGATAGATAGATAGATAGATAGATAGATATTTTTATAAATAAATAAAATAAATTGTTTTTAAATTATAAAATTGTAGTATTAACGTAACTTAAGTTAAAACTTGTAACTTGTAGCTTGTAACTTTATACTTAACCCTTTAACTGTCACTCCCATTTTTGAACACAGACATAAAAATGCACTAGACTTACATTCATGAATAAAAATATTTTGTAATATGATTTTAATGTACATTTTCTGTGGTAATGCAATGTCTGATTTTAAAATGCCTTTCAAAGGGTGAATTTTGAGATTTTAAGTTTTGAGCTGATATATAATTTCTTATGATTTCTGAAATGTGATAGGGAAAATGGCAACGAAGAAAGTCTTTTGTGACAAAGGTCAGAACTCATGTTATGATGTGGATTTTTTTAAGTTGCACTCTTGACATATATTAATCTATTACTTTTCCTACATAATTTGTAACACAAAAATATGGTAAAATATGAAGTAAACTTAGGCATCCCACAGAGGGGATGGTGATAGTTAAAGGGTTAACTTGTAGCTTGTAACTTGTAACCTAATATAATTTGTAACATAATTTGTAACATTTCACTTAACTTGTAACGTAACATAACTTAACATGTAACGTAACTTAACTTGTAACATAACTTGTAGCTTTTAACTTAACTTGTAACGTAACGTTGCGTAACGTAACTTAACTTGTAACTTTTAACTTGTAACATAGCATAACTTGTAATGTAACTGAACTTGTAACTTAACTTGTAACTTTTAACTCAACTTGTAACTTATAACGTAACTTGTAATATATCTTAACTTATAACTTAACTTGTAACTTGTAAGCTAACAATTTTTAACATAACTTATAACTTGTAACTTAACTTGTAACGTAACTTAACTTGTAGCTTAACTTGTAATGTAATGCAATGCAACTTACCTTAACTTGTAACCTAACTTAATGTAACTTAACTTGTAAGTTAACTTGTAACATAACATAAATTAACTTGTAACGTTATGTAACCTAATGTAACTTAACTTGTAAGGGAACTTAACTTAAGTTCAACTTAATTTAACCAAAAAGTAAAAAAGGAACCCAAAAAGTAAAAACTCAGAAAAACAGAGAATGCCAGACCAAAAATAATTAATTAAAATAATTAATTAAAAAATAAATGCAATGTGAAGTATTTAATGAGAAATCTGTTTTATTGATATTAAGAAATTGATAGTAATAAAGCAGTATTAAAATATTAAATTGATAGTAATAAAGGATAGTGTTAAAGTATTAAATCTTTGATTTTTGCATGCAGACAGTTATTCTGAGTACAGTTTTAAGACATTGTTGAGATCTCCTCTGGAATGCATGCAAGTTTACTGGGGTCTTCAAGAAGCAGGAGATTTAAGCCAAAGTCTCCATTTGCTCTTATCTTGGAGAAACTGAAATATGAATGAGATTTTTGTGATATTTATTTATTTATTTATTTTATTTTTTTTAGATTCATTTGTGATTTTTGTTTTTCATAAAAGTTCTCAACATTGTCTTAACGTTGTTTTTATTCAAAAATGCTGTATTACGCAGTGATTACTAGTATCTTCACACTAAATTGTTTCTGTTTTTCTCTGCTGTAGCTGCCAAGCGCCCCTCCTCTGTGTCCTCGCTGAGTGGGATCGTGAGCCGCATGGCCTCCTCAGGGGGCGCGTCCCGTGGGAGCTGCACCTCTGTTAACACGGTGTGCTCTGACAGTGACCGTGGAGCCAGTCTGAGCTCCTCTGCCTCATCTGCCTCACTGCAGGATGGGCACTCTTCCTCTTCTTCCTCATCCCTCCCCTACGGAGCCGTGCCGGCCTATCCCGGGCCACAGCGTAATGGCTCTGACATCAGCCTGGACCTCACCCCTCTCTCCCTGCTGACAGGAGCTGGTCCCCTCGCCACATCTACAACACCACTGCCCAAACTCACTCGTCTAGAGAGGGTGGCGCTGGAGATAGTGGAGACCGAGCAGGCCTATGTGAGGGACCTCAAGAGCATTGTGGAGGTAAGCACCAGACAGATGCTGATCTCTGTTCACACAATGTTTTGTACAACAAAAACAACATTGAGCTATGTTTAAATAATATTTAAATCGTTTTAACCCTTAAGGGCTGGTTTACCAAAAAAACTAAAAATTGTTGTTTACTCATCCTAATGTTATTCTAAAACCTATATGCATTTCTTTCTTCTGTGAAACACAAAAAAGATACCTTTGAAAAATGTTTTTTGTCCATGCAATGAAATTCTAATGGTTATTTGGACTCCTTTACTTTTATTACAAAAATATTTTTCAAAATATTTTGATGAGACCATTTAGATAACCCTAAAACCTAAAATCCATCAAAAACACCACAGAGAAGAGTTAGCAACAGTGTAGAAGCCAGCCAGAACAACCTAGAAACCAATCAAAACACCCAAGTGAACAGCTACTGTAGCAACACCCTAGAAACAAACTGGAACAAGAACCTTCCCAAAATACCCCAATGATCAGCTACTATAGCTACATCCAAGAAATAACCTAAAACAGCCTACCAAGCACCTAGCAACAATCTAGAAACCACCCAAAACACCTGAGCAAACAGCTACTGTAGGAACACCCTAGAAACAGACCAGACATCCTACAAAACACCTAGCAACAGCCTAGAAACCACACAAAATACCACAGCGAACAGCTAGTAACACCTTAGAAACCAGTCAAAACACCTAAGCAAACAGCCTACAAGCACCTAGCAACAACCTAGAAATAACCCGGAACACCTGAGCAAACAGCTACTGTGACAGCACCATTGAAACAAACTGGAACAACCTAGCTAACATCTAGTAACAGCCTAGAAACCACCCAAAACACCGCAGTGAACAGCTAGCAACACCTTAGAGGCCAGCCAGAACAACCTAGCAAGCACTTAGCAACAGCACTAAAAAGCATCAAAAACACCACAGCAAAGCACTAGTAACACCTTAGAAGCAAGCCAGAACAACCTAAAGTGGACTTCAAAAACCTAGAAACCACCCAAAACACCCGTAACAGATACTGTAGCAGCACCTTAGAAACAAGCCAGAACAACCTAGAAAAGACATAGCAACAACCTAGAAACCACCCAAAACACCACAGTGAACAGCTAGCAACACCTTAAAAGCCAGCCAGAACAACCTAGAAACCACCCAAAACAGCACAGCGAACAGATAGCAACATTATAACCACCTAAAACAAACTAGCCAGCACTTAGAAATGATCTAGAAGACACCCAGAATACCTTAGTGAGCCCCTAGCAATAGTCCAGAAACCACCTAAAACACTTAAACAAACAGCAACTGTAGCAGCACTCTAGAAACAAACCAGAACAACATACCAAGAAACCTAGAACAACACCCAAAACACTGGAATGAACAGCTGCTGTCACAACAACCTAGAAACAAACCAGAACAACCTTAAAAACACCTAGCAATAGCTTAGAAATCACCCAGCTAGCAACAGCTTAGAAGGCAGCCAGAACAACCCAGAAACCAATTAAAACACCTAAGCAACAGCTACTGTAGCAACACCTTAGAAACAAACTGGAACAACCTAGCTAACATCTAGCAACACCCTAGAAACCACACAAAACACCACAGCAAGCAGCTAGCAAGACCATAAAACAAAACAACTTAGGAAGCCTCTAGCAACAGTCTAGAAACCTCCCAAAATACCCCAGCGACCAGCTACTATAGCAACATACAAGGAACAACCCAAAACAAGCACCTAGCAACAACCTAGAAACCAATTAAAACACCTAAGCGAACAGCTACTGTAGCAACACCCTCAAAACAAACTGGATCAACCTAGCCAGAACAACCTAACAACAACCTAGAAACCACCCAAAACACCTGAGCAAAGAGCTACTGTAGCAACACCATAGAAACAAACCAGAACAGCACAGCGAACAGCTAGCAACATCATAGTAACCATCTAAAACAACCTAGCAAGCACTTAGAAATGATCTAGAAACCACCCAGAATACCTTAGTGAGCCCCTAGCAATAGTCTAGAAACCACCTAAAACAGCAACTGTAGCAGCACCCTAGAAACAAACCAGAACAAAATACCAAGCATCTAGCAACAACTCATCTAGCAACTCAGAAGCCAACCAGAACAACTTAGCGAGCATTTAGCAACAACCTAGACACCACCCAAAACACTAAAATTAACAGCTACAGTAGCAACACCCTAGAAATAAACCAAAACAACCTAGCGAGCACCTAGCACTGGCTTAGAAGCCACCTAAAACACCACACTGGACAACTAGTAACACCATAGAAACCGCCCAGAACAACCTAGCAACACCCTAGAAACCACTCTGAACACCTTAGCAAATGTAAGACAGCCTAGAAAGCATCCAGAACACCCCCAACAAACATCTAACAACAGCATAGAAACCACTCAAAACGATAAAGCGAGCACCCTAGAAACCACATGAATGTTAAATTCAAATTTGAAGACTTTGAAAAAGACTCAGGATGACTGCAGAATAAATCCTATTATTTTTTCTGGTCCAAACCCACCCAGATGGTGGTGCATTCTTTTGGGCTCTAGGATTGCTCAGTCATGGAAGCTCATCCAGATCAGCATTTCGACCGTCATATCTCTTCACCTGCCGTCCACCCCGTATGTAATCCAGGACTCATATAACAGACAGCAGAGAAAGCTGAGCCCTTTCCCTGTGCCAGCGGCGATTTAAAATGTGATCATTGTGAGATTCTGTTGTGCCATTCATCACACGTTCAGGTGGAGCAAAGGAGGTCATGGCACTGGATGAAAGCTGCAATAAATTCAGTCTGTCACTTCAAACGCATCTCTGCGCTGCTTTTCGCATGATTCGGGACAATAACGAGGCTGTTGCTCAGCATTTCAAACGCACGCACGAACAAATCAGAATGTGCTGTAAATATAAGAGACTCTTTGTGGATGCTTTTCAACACATTCATCATATTTCCATGCACAGGTTGTTGGAAGATCAGACCTCCACTGTGACCTCCAGTGGGGGTCATGGACGCACACCAAGACATGTTATGCCCTGTGCACATGGGCAGCAATTTTGATCACCCTCACTGATATTAGTTGCTGCTTATTTGTATTTTGTTTCTGCAAATTTGTCCTTGTTTGCAGTCAGTTTTATTTTATTTTTTAGATTTTTATCAGCCATGATGCATTCAATTGATCAAAAGCGACAGTAATCAAAAATTATTAATTGATCAAAAGTATATATTATTACTTTTGAGTTTTCTTTCTAAAGATTCAAATCATGAGAATAATTAGGTCAATACAGTTTCTGCCTTAAAAGGTAATTGCGACTTTTTTTCTTAGAGTTTTATGAGAAATAAGTCAGAACTGCAAGATAAAAGAATCAGTCCGAATTGCGAGATGCAAACTTAGAAATGTGAAAAAAAAAGAATGTGATAGAAACTGAATTGCAAGAAAAAAAGTCAAAATTGCGAGGAAAAAAAGTCTAAATTATGAGATGCAAACTCAGAATTATGAGAAAAGTCAGTAAAAATTGTGCGATCACAAATTGGAATTGCAAATAAAGTTAGAATTGCGAGACACAAGCTTGCAATTACAAGAAAGTCATAATTGCGATCAAAAAATTGGAATTGTGAGGAAAATTCTGTTTTCTCACAATTCCGAGTTATCTCACAATTCTGACTTTTTTCTTGTAATTGCAAGTTTTTATCTCGCAATTTTTACTTTTTTCCTCACAATTCTGATGTTTTTTTATCTCGCAATTCTGATTTTTTTCTTGTAATTGCACATTTTTATCTTGCAGTTTTGACTTTTTTTCTCACAATTCCGAGTTATCTCGCAATTCTGACTTTTTTCTTGTAATTGCAAGTTTTTATCTTGCAATTTTTACTTTTTTCCTCACAATTCTGATGTTTTTTTATCTCGCAATTCTGACTTTTTTCTTGTAATTGCACATTTTTATCTTGCAGTTTTGACTTTTTTCTTGTAATTGCATTTTTTTATCTCGCAGTTTTGACTTTTTCTCACAATTCCGAAGTTATCTCAATTCTGACTTTTCTTGTAATTGCAAGTTTTATCTTGCAATTTTACTTTTCCTCACAATTCTGATGTTTTTTATCTCGCAATTCTGACTTTTTCTTGTAATTGCACATTTTTATCTTGCAGTTTTGACTTTTTTTCTTGTAATTGCACATTTTATCTCACAGTTTTGACTTTTTCTTTGCACATTTTATCTTAGTTTGACTTTTTCTCACAATTCGAGGTTATCTCGCAATTCTGACTTTTTCTTGTAATTGCAAGTTTTATCTCGCACTTTTACTTTTTCCTCACAATTCTGATGTTTTTTATCTCTAATTCTGACTTTTTTTCTTGTAATTGCAAGTTTTTATCTTGCAATTTTGACTTTTTTTCTCACAATTCTGTTTTTTATCTTGCAATTCTGACTTTTCTCGTAATGGCAAGTTTTTATCTTGTAATTTTGACTTTTTTTCTTGTAATTGCACGTTTTATCTTGCAATTTTGACTTTTTCTCCCAATTCTGATGTTTTTATCTCGCAATTCTGACTTTTTTTCTTGTAATTGCAAGTTTTTATCTCGCAATTTTCACTTTTTTTTCTCCCAGTTCTAATATTTTTTTATCTTGCAATTCTGACTTTTTTCTTGTAATTGCAAGTTTTTATCTCGCAATTTTGCCTTTTTTTCTCTCACAATTTCGATGTTTTTTATCTTGCAATTCTGACTTTTCTCGTAATTGCAAGTTTGTATCTCACAATTCTGACTTTTTTTCTCACAATTCCGATGTTTTTTATATTGCAGTTCTGACTTTTTTCTGACTTTAGAAAACAAACTCAAAGGTAATAATATACATTTGAGTTAATAATATACAATTACTAAAGAAAAAATCAAAATTGCGATATAGCTTGGAATAGCGAAAAAAGTAAAAATTACGTAATACAAACTTGCAATTATGAAAAAAGTCAAAATTGTGAATAAACTCGCATTTGCGAGTAGACAAAAGTAAGAATTGCAAGTTTTTATTGGACATTTCTGACTTTATAACTCGCAATTGCAAGATTATTTCATGCAATTCTGAGGAAACATTCTGACTTCATTTCTGAAAATTTTGAGTTTATATCTCACAATTTAAAAAAAAAAGTGACAAATGACATGCAATGACCTTTTCTTTTCTTTTTTTTTTTTAAATTAAAACAAAATTGAAATGAAAAAAAAAAACCTGGAATAAAACAACACACTGTGCAGATTTAGCTCCATCAAAGTGGAGTTCGAGTGGTCTGTCATGAGTGACAAGGTCATTGTGAACAGTCTTTGAACTCATGGGAATATTGCCAGTGCCAGCCAACAACAGGTGTGCGTGTATGTACTATATAGTATGTGTGTGTTACCCTTTGTCTCTGTGACTGATTGATTGCAGAGGATCATGGGTACGTAGGCCGGAGGTTGGGGAATGCCTGAAATGTAACTCCTTTTCCCTTTTGCTGATGGTTTATTTGAAGTCGAGCTTTTCATAAGCCAATAAAAAGAGAAGCCATGCGAGCTTATGCTGCTTTATGAAAAGATGCCTTCAGATCAAATAGCCTTAAATTGGTTGTTGAAAGACGCAGATCATGCCGAGGAATGCTGCTGTTTTATCAATCTGTGGTCTTAAAATGGAGGCTGAGTGGTGGATGGTTTTGAGGACGTAGTGCTGACTCTGGGATATGTGTGTATGATGTCTGATTGGAGTCATACCGAGCCAGGCTCTGCTTCTATTAGTAAGAGCCGTCTGGTTTTGATAGAAAGCATAACAAAGAATGATGTCAAGCTAGCTGGAAACGAGATGAGCGTGAGCTCGCGGTGCACGACTCTGCTGTGTGTGACTGTTTTGCTTGGTGTTTGTGTGGGTTATTATTAGTTTGTGAAATGTCGTTTGGTGACATTCAGGTGCAGTGGGTTCAGCTCTAATGTGTGTGTGTGTTGATGTGGGGAGCGTTTAGGGGAGCAAGACTGAGAGATTCCCCCTTTCTGTTTCAGCTGTGTTTCAGCCAAATAGGACAGGAAATTGGGGGACGAGGGGGGCTTTGGCTGTAGCCCCCATTCTGGGGCACAAGAGGAGATGGAGAGGGGCTGCTTACGAGAGAGAGGGACTGACTCCTGTTCCAAACTACAAACTGACCTAGTTTCTCAGACAAAGACTCTGAGAGTGTGTTTAACTTGTTACAATCTCTCTCTCTATTGTCTGCCACCTTTCCAAACTTCCTCCTGTCGATAACATTTCCTTTCTTTCTTTCTCTTTTCTTTCTTTCTTTTTTCTTTCTTTTTCTTGCATTCATTCATTAATTCATTCATTCTTTCTTTCTTTCTTTCTTTCTTTCTTTCTCTCTTTCTTTCTTTCTTTCTTTCTTTTATTCTTTCTTCATCATCCTGTTTTTTGTTAATGTCTTTTTGTTGTTTCTTTTCTTTTTTCTTTTATTTTCTTGATCTATCTATCTATCTGTCTATCTATCTATCTATCTATCTATCTATCTATCTATCTATCTATCTATCTATCTATCTATCTGTCTGTTTATCTATCTATTTATCTATCTGTCGAATCTGTCTGTCTGATTGTGTCTGTCTTGTCTCTTTGTCTTTTCTTTGTCCTCCTATCTATCTATCTATCTATCTATCTATCTATCTATCTATCTATCTATCTATCTATCTATCTATCTATCTGTCTATCTGTTTATCTATATTTATCTATCTGTCGAATCTGTCTGTCTGATTGTGTCTGTCTTGTCTCTTTGTCTTTTCTTTGTCCTCCTATCTATCTATCTATCTATCTATCTATCTATCTATCTATCTATCTATCTATCTATCTATCTATCTATCTCTTTGTCTTTCTTTTATTTGTCTGTCCATGTGTCTTCTTTTCTTTTCTTTTCTTTTCTTTTCTTTTATTTTTTTCTTTTATTTTCTTTTCTTGTCTTTTCTCAGTCTATCTATCTATCTATCTATCTATCTATCTCTGTCTTTCTTTTATTTGTCTGTTTTATTTTATTTTATCTGTCTGTCTGTCTGTCTGTCTGTCTATCTGTCTATCTATCTGTCTATCATCTATCTATCCATCTATCTATCTCTGTCTTTCTTTTATTTGTCTGTCAATGTGTCTTCTTTTCTTTTCTTTTCTCTTCTTTTTTTTCTTTTCTTTTCTCAGTCTATCTATCTATCTATCTATCTATCTGTCTGTCTGTCTCTCTGTCTATCCTTTCTTGACTGTTTATCTGTCTTTTTCTTGTTCTTTTCTTTTCTTTTCTTTTCTTTTCTTTTCTTTTCTTTTCTTTTCTTTTCTTTTCTTAGTGTTTTCTCTCGTTCTGGTCCGTATCTCATATGTGAACATTTATGTTTTTCTTTTTGCCAGACTGGCTGTCATAACACACTTCATGTATACTCTAGTAAGTCATTTCGGTTAGACGACATCTGCCAAGAAAATGTGCACATAACTTATGGTTCCTTTGTCTGTGGCTGGTCCCGCTTGTCTCGCACACTCTCCTTTCATAACTCACAATGTAATCCTCAGATTTCCCCTCACCTCCTGGATTTTCACTCTTCCCCAAGTAGCTTTGTCATCACTCATCTCTTCATCTAGCGTTCTCCAGTTTTGCCATGTGTCACTCTCATGAGCGCCGTTCGTTCGGGGGTATTCTTTTCAGTCTACAGCGGAGTGTAAATCAGCGTAATTACAGTGTCCATGTTCCCCTTGCCTTGTAAAGGTGCTGAATGTGCCAGTCCCTTATTTTCTGGCTCATTTTGCCCCCACCTCAACATGTTTGCCTTCCCAGATGTCTTGTGGCTCTGGAAGCAAACAGAAGAGGAAAAAAGACCCCACGTTTTACAGTCCAAGAATGCAGAGGCACAGGGAAAGCTGGAGGGTGACAAAAAGAGGCCCTTATAAAGCCAGACCACTGTCTTACAGGACTCATTAAGTTTGTTTATTTGTACCTATTTATTGTAGTGGCTCATTTTGAATCTTTTTTTAGCTGGTTTCGCCTGGTGGCCTTCTTTTGTTGGCTCCAGTGTGCGTAGTTTCTCTCAGGAGATTGTAACTGCCATTCTTGGCACTTTCCCGTACTTCAGTCTGTTGCAGTCTGGTGGAATTTGTTTGTCTATGTTGGTTTGTTGGTTTTGGTCCCAGGGCTTGCTTATTAAGGGTTAATGAGGCCAAGCACTGATAAACAGACTGATAGTGTTGATAGATAGCGCTGTTTCACTCTGCCAGCTCAATCCTGAGACCATTTGCCGCAGCTCTATTTTGGTTTTTGGCCTCTGTTGGACACAAAATAGGCTGTAAAATATGATTAATTTTCTAATTTAATGCAAAACGCATTTTCCTCATTAAGGCAAGAATGTATCTTCTTAACAGCAGTATTATTATGATTATAGTGTTGGAAAACCTCTTCAAGCTGGAAACCTCACTATTTAGTACTGGTTTAGTATAAATGATAGATAATTATTAAGCTGTGCTATAGATTTTTTTAAAGGAACATTCTGGGGTCAGCTCACCAAGAGTTAAGCTCAATGGATTTTGTGGCATAATGTTGATTACCACAAAAAATTATTTAGACTCATCTCTTATTTTCTTTTAACAAATGATGAGACATTTGCAGTGGAAGTAAATTGAGCCCCTTTTTGAGGTTTTAAAAGCAGAAATGTGAACTATTTCATACAACCACTTACATTTATTCTAAAATGTTTATTATTTGAGCTGTAAAGTTGTTCTTATAACTTTAAAAATTGTGTTTTATTTTACAAGAAGTCTCTTATGCTCACCAAGGCTGCATTTAATTTATTATGTGTCTCTATTAGTGTGTTTCTAAATTTTTTATGACGGACGAAAGTTTAGGAGGCAGTGTGTAAACGTGATTGACATAACGTGAGATTTTATTTTTTAACGTGCGAAAATTTCGGTAGGAAATTATGCAATGACCTTAAACCAGAGCTGCACTGCATATTCTTCACTGTGTAAATTAAATATATATTTCTTCTTATGAAAGTTTTTCTCTCGTTTGTTGTGTGACAGACAGCAGGAATATTAGACTGCTGTCACTCTAAGAACTGCCCAGATACAATATACTGTAACAAATTCATGTGTTTTCTTTCTCAGCTATTTGCTTTCATTTAAGACCTAAATTACTGTGTTTATGAGGATACTTGTAAAGACGGGCATCCTGACACATACAAGTAACTCAATATTCAATATTCCCTTGATCTACACTTTTAAAAATAGAAGAGAAGAGAAGAAGTAGAATAAGTTGACATTTACGCAAAGTTTAGAAGAGTGTTATTAAGCAGACAGTCTACTAATACTCTCATGACTAGTTGACATGGATTTGCAAAGTTACTTACTGTTACTTACTGTAGAATGTCTAAAGTGGACTTTTCCTTTTCACTTCCATCCTATGTTTCTCACTGTGACCCAGATCTTCCGTAAACTTTAACCCTGTGGAACCGGTTCCCTAAACTCAGCGTTAACCAACCACTCCAAAACCGAGAAAGCTTGCTGACCCCCGGCTTCTCTGTTCCTCAGCAGGCCACCTAAACCAGCCAGTATTTTACGTGGCTTAATGATGAGACCGTTTTCTCATGAGACCAGCTTATGACTTTTTTCGAGGTCGGAGGTGAAAGAGCAGAGAGAGAAAAGATAAATATTGTTAGAGGGGCTCCTTTTAACCACCGTATTAGTTGCATGCTTTGCTTTCCTGCACCGCTTTGTATGTTTACACTGAAGATCATTGAGGGGCTCAAGTGTGGCGTCCATGGTAATTGCATTACAACGATTCTTCGGGTCGAGAGAGATCATTCAAGGGTGAGAGTCACATCCTGCTGTGTCGAACCCATTTATAGTCTCTTTTCAGACGATAAATTATGAATCAACTCAGTGTTTACAATGGGAAAATGTGATAGAATAGAGGCATTTCACCAACTTCACAAGTCTCACAGGAGTTTTCTGAATCACTAACAAGCGAAACAAATTCAAGTGTGAAAATGCCTAGTATGATTTCTGTGAGGTCATCCACGCTCAATCTTTCTCGCTTTCTCTCTCTCAGGACTATCTTGGCTGCATTATCGACTGTGGCGACTTGCCTCTCAAACCAGAGGAGGTCAGCACTCTCTTCTGCAACATCGAGGACATCTACGAGTTTAACAGGTGGGTGTCTTCTTTCTTTTAAAACTCTGGTGGTCGAGATGTCCGTCTGGGTGGCAGTGGTGTCTGTTGAATTTGTCTAACACACAATGACTGGCCTAGGTCCTGGTCTGTCCCGTCATGAGGGACAATGTGCAGATGTCTGCCAAGAGCGAGTGTAGCCATTTCTGATACACTCCAGCAGACTGTCCCTGGACTGCTGTAGTTGATCTGGAATGCTCTTCAGGAGACGTTTCCTCAGCCGTCGTCAAAACTTAAGCTCTTTTTAAAAGACGTGCAGCATATGGTTTATTACACTGCATGGTCTACCGAACAATTTAGTTAGCCGGTTTCACAATGTTTATTGCAAATGTCGTACGCATGGCTTTCAGCTGGTGGTTCATGCCACTCAAACACCCTGTGTTTTTTACATAATTCTCTGTCTTGGTTCACCTCCACTGCACATCTTTAATGACATTAGGCAGTGTTGAAATTGAACATGGCGCCTTACTGCCAGCTCTTGTGGGAAATTATCTTGGCTGTGTTGAAAACAGAAAATCTTCAAAACTCTTGGGTGTCCTCATGACTTTATTTAATAAAACTTCCTTTAATAAAATGGCAGGACTTTTCTTCCCATCGCAGCTGCTTTTGGCCTCTGCTCGAGATTGTATTGGCATGTAATGAGCAGAATAAGTTATTAGCTTTTAAGAAAATCATTCTTAAAGGGATAGTTCACTTATAAATAAAAGGACTTTCATAATTTACAGTTTGTAGTGACCACAGGCTGTCAAGCTTCAAAAATGACAAAAACCACCATATAAGTAGTCCATGTGACTACACTTAAGTTTGGGGTCGGGTTTTTTCATTTCATTCAGTTTATTATTTTTTTGGTAACACTTTAGTATAGGGAACAATATTATTGTTCCCTATACTAAAGTGCTCATTATTAACTAGTTACATATTAGCATGCCTATTATTAACATATTGGCTGTTTATTAGTACTTTTATGCAAAACTTTGGGAACCCCTTGCAGAATCTGTGAAAATGTGAATAATTTTAACAAAATAAGAGAGATCATACAAAATGCATGTTATTTTTTATTTAGTACTGTCCTGAGTAAGATATTTTACATAAAAGATGTTTACATATAGTCCATAAGACAAAAAAATAGCTGAATTTATTAAAACAACCCCCTTCAAAAGTTTGGGACCCCTTGGTTCGTAACACTGTGTGTGGTTACCTGGATGATCTACGACTATTTTTTCGTTTTGGTTGTTCATGGTTGTTCATGAGTCCCTTGTTTGTTCTCCAATCCTCCAAGTCCTGCAGATTCTTCAGTTTTCCAGCTTCGTTTGTATATTTTAAAACTTTTGAACAGGATAAGGATTGTCCAAATTTTTCTTATTTTGTTGAAATATCATTTTTTTTCCTTTTAGTACTGCCCTTTGGATGCAATAGAAGATAGTTACATGTTTCCTGGAAGACAAATTAAGTACAATTTACCTTGATCTTCAAATTCCAAAAGTTTTCACCCCCCAGCTCTTAATGCATCGTGTTTCCTTCTGGAGCATCAGTGAATGTTTGAACCTTTTTTAATAGTTGTGTTTGAGTCCCTCAGTTGTCCTCAGTGTGAAAAGATGGATCTCAAAATCATACAGTCACTGCTGGAAAGGGTTCAGATATGCATATTCAGATATGTGCTCAGTTTAACTGCTCAGAACAAACAAGGGACTTATGAACAAATATCACTAAAAACAAAAAAAAAAGTTGTAGATCATCCAGGTACACTGTAAAAAATAAAAAACACAATTTGTTGAGTCAGCTTAAAATAATTTGTTACCCTGCTGCCTTAAAATTTTAAGTTCAGTCAACTAAAATAAGTTTATTCAACTTGAAATGTTAAGTCGTACTAAGTAACAACTTAGATATTTGTGTTTGCTAAACTTAACAGATGGGTAAGTATCCCAGCTGCCTTAAAATTTTAAGTTGATTCAACTCAAATATCTAAGTTGCCACTTAGTATAATTTAACATTTCAAGTTGAATAAACTTTTTTTGAGTTGACTAAACTTAAAATTTTAAGGCAGCCAGGTTACAAATTATTTTAAGTTGACTCAACAAATTGTTTTTTACAGTGTAACCACACACAGTATTAAGAGCCAAGGCTTCCCAAACTTTTACAGGGGGTAATTTTAATAATTTCAGCTTTTTTTTTTGTCTTTACGGACTATATGTAAACATATTTGATGTAAATTGTCTTACTCATGACAGCACTAAATAAAAAATAACTCCTATTTTCTTAAAATTATTCACATTTTTACAGATTCTGCAAGGGGTTCCAAAAGTTTGCATAACAATAACTTTTTTGTATAAAACACCTGTTCTGCATGACCATATTCTACACCTCTAATCCTACCCAATACCAGAATTTATTAACCATCTTACTAACCATTAATAAGCAGCAAATTAGAAGTTTATTGAGGCAAAAACATAGTTAATGTTTTGTTAATACCAAGAACCGGACCTTAAAATAAAGTGACTTTTTTTTTTTTTTATGTTTTTAAAGTGTTTTACACTCACCAAAGCTGCAACACTGTAAAATTGTAAAATATTATTGCAATTTAAAATAACCGTTTTCTATTTGAATATATTTTAAAATGTAATTTATTCCTGAAATGGTGAAGCCGAATTTTCAGCATCATTACTCCAGTCTTCAGTGTCACATGATCAATCAGAAATCGTTCTAATATGCTAAATTGAACGATTGGCTTAAAATTGGCTTAAAAACATTTCTTCTAATTATTTTAATATTTTGGAAAGCGTGATACATTGTGTTCTTTTGGAAAGTATGTTTGAAAGTTCAGGTTTTTTTTAAAAATATATAGAAATCTTTTATAACAGTGTAAATATCTTCACTTTTGATTTAAACGAATGTGTCCTTGTTGAATCAAAGTATTCATTTCTTTGTAAAAAGAAAAAAAAAGAATCCAACAGAACAACATTTATTTGAAAATATAAATCTTTTGTAACATTGTAAATATCTTTACTGTCATTTTAATCAAATTAATGTGTCCTTGTTGAATTAAAGTATTAATTCCTTTGTATATATATATATATATATATATATATAATACAGTAGTGTATGAATTCCAATTCATCTGAAGCCACATGCTATATTTACATGATTAATAGACTGAAATTTAAGTCACTCTGAAATCACATCATTCATTTAACTCAGCACGCAGCTCTCAAATCATACGAGAATGAATAATGACTGAAACTTGGTCTGTTCATCCCACAAAGCTTTATGTTTATGGAAAACAGGGAGTTGGAAATTATTCAATATTTCTCTGATTGTGTTCAGAGAAAGAATAACAGCATGTGGGTTTGGAACGACAATGATGGTGCGTAAACGATGACAGAATTTTCGTTTCTGACTGAGCCGCCCCGTTAAATCATGCAGCTCTTGTGCCTCTGTAGTTGTTAAGACTATATAAAACGAATGATTGACATTGTCCCCCCCCCCTTCTTATAGTTTAAACACATAAGGCTCTCTCTTTGTCTGTTCGTACTCTTAAAAGCCCTCTGTTCATCGTTGTGGAATGTAGCCCCTGTATTCAGACTTGATTCTGTTGAGTCTACTTTCTTGGCACCGGTGAGAGCTTTAGGACCCATACAGATGTCATTTTCTTCTTAGCCAAAGCAGCTCCAGCCCCTGTGGTGAACGAGCCACACATGACCTGTCAGAAAGTGAGGGTGCAGCCAAGCGAGCAGTGCATCCTGGGATAGTAGACAGGACTTATTTTGTTCCCACAGACATCTGTCCAGTTTACAGTGAAGCATTGTAAATTGTGCATTTGCACTGGAATGCTGCATTTGTCTTGTGCAGCGACTTCAACAGAACAAGCTGTTTTTGCTGGCTTGGGAATCTCCTCTCTATTCTGCAGTGATGAAAACGTTCCACTGCTGACTCATTCTTGTGTTCTACCATAGTTCTTTAAAAATCTGGTTATCAGTTCTTATTGTTCTTGGTTTATTTTAGCATTTGTAATCGCACCCTTGTGTTTTTTCTATTTTGATGACCTTAAATGGGTGTTAAAACATAAGGATCAGCCACATTGCACATTGTCTCCAGTGACTCTTAAGAACAGGCCTTTTTTAAAAGCCAAACTAAATACATAACTATACACAAATATATTCACTACCAAATAAAATGTATAGACTGCCATTCAAAAGTTTGGGGTCAGTACTTTTTTTTTTTTTAAGAAATTAATACTTTTATTCAGCAAGGACACATTAACAAAAGTGACAAAATTATTGCTTGATTTAACATGATGTACAGTAGACAGTAGAATAAAAATATTTTGCTCAAAAGTGATATTAGCCTTGATTTTTTTTTTTTCTTCACACAGAACATTTCATCATAAGCTCACATGTTTTTCTCCTTGGTAACCAAGCACACTTAAAAAAAAAAAATAAACTTATCACCAGCATCACATTACAACCATGTGACAACAATTGTGAAGTCCAAATTACAACAATTGTGATTTATATAAAGTTAGAATTGCAAGATAACTTGCAATTGTGACTTTTTTCACATAAGTACAAGTTTGTATCTCACAATTCTGACTTTTTTCCTCGCAATTGCGAGTTTATATCTTGCAATTCTGACTTTTTTCTTAGAAAAATTCTGAATTCTGATGTTTTTTTTATAAATGCGAATTTGTATGTATATAATATGTGTATCTATATAATTCTGACTTTTTGTTGCAATTGCAAGTTTATATCTCACAAATCTGGCTTTTTTTCTCATCAATCGCCTGATATTAACTTACAATTGCGAGAAATTTCAAAAACTCGCAATTGACTTTTTTTCTCGTAAATGCGAGTTTATATCTTGCAATTCTGACTTTTTTAGAATTGTGAGATATAAACTTGCAATTGTGAGTTATGAAATCTAAATTGCAGTTAACTTGCAATTCTGATGTTTTTTTCATAAATGCGAATTTGTATGTATATAATTTGTATCTATATAATTCTGACTTTTTGTTGTAATTGCAAGTTTATATCTCACAATTCTGGCTTTTTTTTCTCAACAATTGCATGATATTAACTCACAATTGCAAGAAATAGTCGTAATTTCAAAAACTCACAATTTACTTTTTTTTCTCGTAAATGCGAGTTTGCATCTTGCAATTCTGACCTTTTTCCTCACAATTGCTAGTTTTTATCTTGCAGTTCTGACATTAAAACTCACAATTGTAAGTTTGTATCCCACAATTCTGAACTTTTTTCACGATTAAATAGAGTAGAATAGAATTAGCTTTATTCGCCAAGTGTGTGCAGACACAAGGAATTTATTATTATTATTTTTTTAAGGAGCTCTTGGTACATACATTTATACATATCTGACACGAGAAAAGAACATTTAAATAAGTAAGACTTAACAATAAATAATATTAATAATGTGTATGAATCTGGAACAGAAGATTAATGTACAGATTTGTGCATTATTTACTCCATATACAGCTGTATAAACAAAATAAACTTTTTTATCTTGCAGTTCTGGCTTTTTTTTTTGTTGGTGTTTTTATGCCTTTATTTAGATAGGACAGGAAGCGAAGTGGGTGAGAGAGAAGGGGGTGGGGGCGGGAAAGGTCACCGAGCGTGGATTCGAACTCGGGATGCCCGCAGCGCAATGGTGCTATATGTCGGCGCGCTAATCACGAGGCTATTGGCGCCAACAGTAGTTCTGGCTTTTTTCCTCAAAATTGCGTGATATAAACTCACAATTGCGAAAAATAGTCATAATTGCAAAAACTCACAATTCTGACTTTTTTCTAGCAATTGCTAGTTTTTATCCTGCAGTTTTGACTTTAAAACTCACAGTTGTAAGTTTATATCTCACAATTCTGACTTTTTCCTCGCAAGTGCGAGTTTGTCTCACAATCCTGAGGAAAAATGAGAACTGCGAGATAAAAGGCACCTTTTTTTTTTAATTTAGTGGTGGAAACTGGCTTCTATAGAATGTTGAAATTTGCAGTTTGCTGAAATTTTTATTTATTTATTTATTTTTTTAAATCAACTAATGGATCATAAAAGATTCATAAAAATGGTACACCCCATAGTCTCATGTGGACCATTTCAGATGATCCAATGATTTCCTCCATTAAGTGGGATTTACCTCTTTTGTGTGCTCTTCTTGAATCACGGTCTGTCACTACCATGCTTAAATTTCATTTTGGATTCAAATACACCTTAACACTGAGAATAAGGAGTTCTCGTTTTCTTAATTAAGACAAATCTGCCTTTCCCTAAAGCATATGTCTCACTGTCCTCGAGTCTCCTCACCGTCTCACTGTCTGCTTTGATCTCGTTTGAGAGAAATAATGGGTGTAGATTAGTCCTGAGGATTTGCACTATATGCTGCATAAAAAAGAAGAATGACTGTGTGAATTTTCCACACCATAGGATGCTGTATCTCCAGCAAAAATAAATGCTTGACTGCTGTGGGAAATACGAGCTAGATGAAAGGAACCGTAATGCAGCGAACTTCTGTTTCTGAGTTATACACACCATGTTAATGGATGAATGGTGGGAGTAGGACAAAAGAAAGAGATGAGACAAGGAGGAGAGTATGAATCGAGAGAAGACGACAACTCATGAGTTGAGTCCAAAAAACGGGAAGGGTGAGGTGCAGACTGAAAGGGACAAAGGGAATTGTGGGGTTTTTTTACATTCAGGGCCTCTTGCAGGTAACTCCCTGTTTCTGGTCATAACTCTTGAAAATGAATAAGTGAGGCTTTTTTATTTTTTTGCTGGTGTTTTTTGTAGTCTGCTTTATTGCATGGCTTGATAGCCAATTCTGACACCGTCAAAGAACCAGTGTGGTGTCTTAATGTATTACATTTCTCATTTTACCTCAAGTAATACCACAAACACTTCAAAATCTCTTTGTACGTACTGTATCTGGCAAAAAAGAACCTGGGAAAGTATTTAGTATGAATGTAGCACACATATTTCAAGTGTCAAACTATTGGTCCGCCAGCACTTTCCTGGGATTTGAGTGAAGGGGCCAAAACCTCACAAGATTTGCCAAGATCTAATTGAATCCAACTTATCTACTACGGTTCGGACAAGAAAGCAGACACTTGTGGCTTTGAATCGACAATAACATCTTTGTCGTTTTACAATTCCAAATTACAAAACTATATGTTGTTATTATGCCAAGTCATCATTTAGGAACATCCCATCCCTACAGGCACCTCGAACACCGAGCTCTTTGGACAATCCAAGCAAGCGTGCATGAACTCAGTTCAATTTCCTTCATAACCACAGTGAAGTCCCCCTACCACAAAGGTCAGCCACTAAATGAATTTCGTCTTCAGAGGGGAAGAGAGGATGATGAAGGCTGGAGTGCTGCGGTTTCCTTCCGAACTTTTCCCCTCAGCCACATGAAGGAAAGTCCATGGCGTTTAGAGAGCGTCACGTTGTTTTGTTTCACGATATGGAAGGAGGGCTTCCCTCGAGACTGACCGGCCTGGCGGTTTGGGGGCCTCTTGAGAGTTTCGCTAATGGACCGAATGAAATACGGCGTGCCTGGTCGAGCCGTCATATACCCTTCGTTCAACCCTTCCTTCAAAACACAGTCAGGGAATGTCAAACCACTCATCCTCGGTCGAAAAAGTCCCACCAGCCACAAGAGATCATATCAACTTCGTAACACTGAGGGAAAATCCATTTGATTCCAACTCGTGTTTGAGTTACAATAGAGATTGTTTCACTAAAGCAAGCCCAAGCTTCCTTTATTGCCTTCCAGACGTTGTTACAAGCCAATATAATTTAAATTGGACATTTTTCATTGATTTACTACCTGAAATAAGACTTTTCCCCACTAGCAGAATGCACTGTAGAATGGTTTTCAGTTTTGGCTATGAGAATATTGGGGTATGTTTGGAGGAAATCAAGCCAAAATGAGAAGTATCCCATCTGTGTGCATTTAAGCAATGGTTTGGTCTAAATGATAAAAAAGAAATGGATTTGGAGCCTGTTTCAGTCAAGAGTGTCTTCTTTGAAACACCAGTCCCAGATGTTTCCTCAGAAAGGGAATAACATATTTTAAACAAAGAAATAGTCTAAGTCTCATGTCAGAAAACTGGTCTTATATGACATTCAGTGGGTTTTGTGAGAATATGTGAGAAGGAATACATGTCATGCACCAAAACTGACTCAATTCTTTTCTCATTTTACAGTGAGCTTTTGGAAGATCTGGAGCGTAGTCCACACGCGGCAGCCATAGCAGAGTGCTTTGTGGAGAGGGTAAGCACATGACTATAAAACATATTTTTTTTCTGTTTAAAACCATCTCGGACGGCACACAATGCACATATCAAGACAAGGAAGACGTGTTTTAATGCATGTCATTCTAGATGTGTTGTCTATGTAAAAAAATCCAGTTTTGTTAATGTTGGGGCCCTCGCTTGGCAGTATGGCACGGATATGTTTGGGCTAGAAAAACTGATGGATTCTGTGAAACAAAACCTAAACATATCAGCAAACAGTGTTGAACTTTTAACACATGCACACGTCAGCTAAGTGCATTTGCAGACACTTTTGGCATTCTTGTCTCCACACCACAATGACACAACAATGAGCAGACCAGGCTGGGATGGGAACCAGACAAGGACATCATTGTTTGGAGTGCTTAAGAGGTTGAATGTGCTCATGGCTCTTTCTGCAATGATTTGTTTCATGAGAATGGAAAATCAAGAAAATCTTTTTTTTACCTTTCAGTTGCTTGAGGCTGTGTCTCTATCTCAAGCACTGAAACCCAATGTTTACCTCCTGCTGAAACGGCCACTGTTAGGATCAATTAGCGCTGGCCTGTAAAGCAGAGAGTACATTAGATTAAGCCATTACTGGTGGGTTATTTTGAGGGTTTAGCTCAATTTAACCTTTTTTAAGTCTCAGTCAAGTTTTTTTCCCATAATCTCTGCAACATCAAAAAAAAGAAAACTTGTTCCAAATCAAACAGTGCCTCACGACTAGATATCAAGCTCCAAATAGAACACATATTATATGTGTTTACATGCTCGCACAGATGTAGTTCAGTGACTGTAACGGTTGAGCTGCCCATATCTGGTCACATCTGGGTATACTCGCCATTGCCAAAGCAGATGATGGGGTTCACTCGATTGGCTTGTTCTGGTACTGCTTCTGTTTTCGGTACACAAACATTCAGTGGAAAATCTCCCATAAACTGCCAAGTGAATGCCAGTCTAGACTGTGCCCGTTATATTTTTGTCTAGTTTCATAACCTTGAACTCCCTGTATATTTTTGAGCAGTAAGCGATGTCCATAATTAGTAGTGTACTTTTGTTACTAGAATGGAAGTCATTGTAACAATTTATAATTTTGTTTTTTGTTTTGTTTTTTTTAGAGTGAAGCTTTTGACATTTACACCATATACTGCATGAATTACCCCAAGTAAGTGAACAATATTTCTGTTCTGAAGTACCGTTGGTAAGATTCTTTGTGTGTGCATTGAATAATCAGTACTTTTATTTAGAAATTATTCTTTAAACTGAACAAAAATGACAGCGTAGACATTTACAATGTATTTCTGAAAAAAAAATGTATCAGTTTTCAACGTTGATAATAATTAGAAATGTTTCTTGAGCACTAAATCAGAATATTAGAATGATTTCTGAAGGATCATGTGACACTTAAAGGATTAGTTCACTTCCAGAATAAACATTTCTCGATAATTTATTCACCTCCGTGTCATCCAAGATGTTCATGTCTGTCTTTCTTCAGTCGAAAAATAAATTAAGGTTTTTAAGGAAAGCATTCCATGGTTTTTCCCCATATAGTAGGCTTCAATGGGGAATAAGGAATAAGGAATGAGGAATAAGGTCTTATCTATTGAAACAATGGGTCATTTTCTAAAAAAAAAAACATTTATTTACTTTTTTTGTCACAGCCAGCAGCTGGTATGCCCTGGACAATCACCAGAGGACACTCCTCTTGATTTTTGTTTGTTTTCTGGACTTCAGTTCCCATCACCCTTATCTGCATGATTGTGTCCTTCAGCTATGTGTCTTTATCTTGTTAGCTCATCCTATATATAGACCCTGTTCTTTGTGTCCTTGGTTGCTGGATTATTGTTTTCTGTTCTCCGTTTTTGCGGATTCTTTTTGTGGATTACTTTTTGCGTGTTTTTCTGCTTTTGCCCTGATGTGAATTACTGTTTATAGATTCTTCAGTAAAATCTGTAATTGGATGATCTTTTGTTTGAGAGCATTTTGTGATAGAATTATCCAGCCATTTTCAAGATCCAGCAGTTTTTTTTATCACTTGGACTCTGGAGATCCGGACTTCTCCTCCTGCCGCTAAGACAGCGCAGATGGCTCAACATCGGGTTTTAATGGCTCTGTGTCAGCAAGGGATGGAGGTAGGAGCTTTCACCCAGAAATTTTGGACAAGGGCAGAAAGACTGAATTGTCAGGGTGAAGACATTAAAGACATCTTCAACCTCTCTTTATATTAACCTTTACTACAATGGGAGATTGATGAGGTAAAGTTGTTGGACTTCTGGAACGTCTTTTGATACTTGCAGCTTCGTTAAGAGGGCAAGATGAGACTCCACCGCCAGAGTCTCCCTGCAGAGACTATTCCATCCCCACCTCCCTTGTCAAGTCCCATACAGGACCCTCCATTGATTTTCACACCGAAGAGGAGAAGATCAGAAAAGTCAACTCCGGTGTTCCTGGAGGACCCGACTCCAGTGATCCCAAGTCAGGAGGTCGTGGAGGACCTGACTCTGGTGGTTCAAAGTCAGCTGGTCCTGGAGAACCCGACTAAAGTGATCCCAAGTCAGGTGGTCCTGGAGGACCTGACTCCGGTGGTCTCAGAGGTCACTTCATCGCCGCCCGTTTTTACTGCTGCTGCCTTAATCAAGAAAGCAGTCTTTGCCTTTAATCTCTGGACTGTTCTGTGCATGGGCTGCCGCAGAGCCCACTCCAGCCCAGGAACCCTCAGGGTCCACTCCAGAGCCCAGTCTAGTTCTGAAGCCTTCAGACTCCACTCATGAACCTTGTCCAGTCCAGGAGTCCTCAGAGTCCACTCCAGAGCCTAGTCCAGTCCCGGAGCTCTCAGAGTCTACTCTCTAACCTGCTCCAGTCTGGAAGCATTCAGGGTTCACTCTAGAATCAGCTCCAGTCCAGGAGTCCTTAGAGTCCACTCCAGAGCCTTCTCCAATCCCGGAGCTCTCAGAGTCCATTACCGAGCCTACTCTAGTCCTGGAGCATTCCGAGTCTTCTCCAGAATCCGCTTAAGTTCCTCCTGGGGTGGCGGTTTCGGCTGCAGAGTCTCACAAGGCAGTGACATCTGCTTCAGCTCTTCTCTGGGTGGTGGCACTCACTGAGGTGGTCGTCAGCTCCTCCTTTGCTGCCCGCCATGCTCTTGGCTCTGGTCCCACCCTGGCTGTCCATTGGGGTTCCTTCTAGCTGGTTTGTCCCACCAGCTCCACCCTGGTCCTCCACTGGGGTTCCTGTTTGGCCAGAACCTCACTGGTGTGTCCTGCTGGCCCCGCCCTGGCCACTGATTATGTAATCATGTGCGTGTGGCGTTGGCTAAAGTACCAACCCAGTGTTTACAAAGCAAACATGCAATGAAAATTAAACGGCCTTAACAAAAAAAGGTAAAACCACGATGTTGGACAATTTTGAAGTTGGAGGAGAAAATGAGATGGAGTTTTTCACCTTACCCTACCTTTTTGAACTGAAATACACAGACAAAGAACTAATCACGCACAAACTTTCTAACATGATTATACAATGCGCAAAGAAACACAACTGCATCGCAGAGCTAATGCAAGACAAGCATTTGTGGTTAAAAAGTATATAAATTAAAAAAAATAAAAATTGACCGATTGCTTCACTAAATAAGACCCTTATTCCATGGCTGGGATCGTGTAGAGCCCTTTGAAGCTGCATTGAAACTGCAATTTGGACCTTCAACCCATTGATCCCCACTAAAGTCCACTATTTGGAGAAAAAGCTGGAATGTTTTCCTCAAAAACCTTAATATCTTTTTAACTGAAGAAAGAACATCTTGGATTACTTGGGGGTGAGTAAATTATCAGGAAATTTCTATTCTGGAAGTGAACTAATCCTTTTAAGACTGGAGCAATGCTACTGAAAATTTAGTTTTGCCGTGACAGGAATAAATGACATTTTTAAATATATTCAAATAGAAATGCAATAATTTTACAGTATTACTGTTTTTACTTTATTTTTTGATCAAATAAATACAGCCTTGTTGGCATTTGAGACTTCTTTCAAAAACACTGTAAAAATATTACTGGTCCCAAGTTGTTTTTGAACAGTTCACACAAATGACAAATGATTAAACGTATATTTAAAACAAAGTATATACATATATATATATATATATATATATGTATGTGTGTGTGTGTGTGTGTGCACCTGGTATTTATCACGTTATGGGGACCAAATGTCCCCACAAGGATAGTAATACCAGTGAATTTTGACCTTGTGGGGACATTTGTGAGGTCCCCATGAGGAAACAGGCTTATAAATCATGCAGAATGAGTTTTTTTGAGAAAGTAAAAGTGTGCACAGTCTCCTGTGAGGGCTAGGTTTAGGTGTAGGGTGATAGAAAATATGGTTTGTACAGTATAAAAACCATTACGCCTATGGAATGTCCCTATAAAACATGTAAACACAACGTGTGTGCGTGTGTATATATATATATATATATATATATATATATATATATAAAAATGTATATATGTATTGTCACGGGTGCGGAGCAAAGCGACAGACACAGTGGGCGTGACGTCAGGCCTCGGAGAGGCTTTTATTAAACAATAAACAGAAAGTGTCCAAAAAGGGTAAAAAAGTGTCCAAAATAAACAGGGGGATCTGGTGTCCTCGTCGTGACGGGGTTCCGTGAAGGTGGGGTAGTGTTCCGAAGGGAAGGGTCCAGGTAAGGGGCGGAGTCCGGCGGCCGCACGCGCTCCCCGCTCAGGTCCGGGGTGCGAGGGGCGGCGGCTTCTCTAGCGGCATCGTCCTCCTCCACCTCTGCGGCACTTCTGGGGGATAAAACGGCCCGGCAACCTGGCCCGTCAGCCGTCACGGGTGCGGTCCTCATCCGGACCCGCGGGGTCCGGCGGCTCGTCCTACGGCGGCGCTGGTTCCCTCTTCACCCCTTCCTGGACCCACGAGGACACCAGCGTGCATGCACGGGGAAGAGACCGGTCTCCTGAGGAGAGGCGCGCTAGGCATTTTAACAGCGGCGGTGATGAGGCTTCATTCACATCAGGTGTGCCTCATCACACGCAGCCAGACCTGGATGTTTCAGCGCCCCTCCTCCTCCCCCCACACACCCACTCCCGTCGGGAGCCTGGTGAAGGGCGGCGATTACCGACGGGGTGAAGCTGATAGTTAGGGGGGGAGGCAGCCGACTCATCACATTCCCCCCCCCCCAAGCGACATCCCCGTCATCCGGTCGCCGCCCACGCAGGAGTGCTACCTTCCTCAACCAGGCTCCAGCGGTCGGAGTGGGCGGGGAATCCTCTCTGGGCGACTCCCTCTCGCAACGTCACCGGACCGGGGACAGAGAAACCGGAATTTAGTCGACAGCCTCAACCAACCGCAGGGTAAGTGTTACTAAATGAAAGAAGTCACTTACCCCTTTAGCGGCTGGGAGGCCGTCACCGTTGTTTCTCCGTCCCTCCGGGTCCGAAACTTCCTTGACTTTTGCGAGCGAGAGGGAATGACGTCATCAGGTGATTCCCACTGCGCTGTCTAAGCTCCGCCCATGCCCGCATTCTCCACCACTTGTCACGGGTGCGGAGCAAAGCGACAGACACAGTGGGCGTGACGTCAGGCCTCGGAGAGGCTTTTATTAAACAATAAACAGAAAGTGTCCAAAAAGGGTAAAAAAAAAAGTGTCCAAAATAAACAGGGGATCTGGTGTCCTCGACGTGACGGGGTTCCGTGAAGGTGGGGTAGTGTTCCGAAGGGAAGGGTCCAGGTAAGGGGCGGAGTCCGGCGGCCGCACGCGCTCCCCGCTCAGGTCCGGGGTGCGAGGGGCGGCGGCTTCTCTAGCGGCATCGTCCTCCTCCACCTCTGCGGCACTTCTGGGGGATAAAACGGCCCGGCAACCTGGCCCGTCAGCCGTCACGGGTGCGGTCCTCATCCGGACCCGCGGGGTCCGGCAACTCGTCCTGCGGCGCTGGTTCCCTCTTCACCCCTTCCTGGACCCACGAGGACACCAGCGTGCATGCACGGGGAAGAGACCGGTCTCCTGAGGAGAGGCGCGCTCGGCATTTTAACAGCGGCGGTGATGAGGCTTCATTCACATCAGGTGTGCCTCATCACACGCCGCCAGACCTGGATGTTTCAGCGCCCCTCCTCCTCCTCCCACACACCCACTCCCGTCGGGAGCCTGGTGAAGGGCGGCGATTACCGACGGGGTGAAGCTGATAGTTAGGGGGGAGGCAGCCGACTCGTCACAGTATGTATGTATATGTATATGTGTGTATATATAACATTTTGAACTACTGAAATAGTTAAAAACCTTAATTGCCCTGCATGTATCCCTGAAAACTTACATAACGATACAAGTATGTGGCATATTTGTGGACGGCATAATTACAATCATGTGATGGAGATGTCAACCACAGTGATGTATAGTCGTGTAAGATATTTCTGATGAATGTCATGTGGTTATAATTAGTCTGTGTTAGCTATATGTCTAGTAGAAAAATTAGACATATCAGAGGCAAACATGCTTGGATGATGACTACTTGGAAATACTTTTCAGCCCCTCTCTTAGTATTCCCATGTGCCTCTGGTGGTGCTGCAGCAGCAGATGTTCTGCTAAAGCTGATTCTGATCCACCTTTAGAGAATAAGCTGTTGCATATTAATACAAATATCTCTGCAGTTACTGCAGTTAAGTTATGCTTAAAATAATATTTGATTATACATATTTTACAGGGCAGTACATTAATACATCTGACTTGTTTTTAACGTTCAGAGACCATATGTGAGAAGTCTAAGAGTTTTGTAAGCATGTTTGTAGGTTTACACGCCATCAGCTGAATGCATTACTGCAGGTCTTAGGATAAGATGAAGTGCTGTCAGGCAAAGCTGCCAAACTGACGAGTCTCCCAGTAGACCACCCTGCTTAAATGTCTTCCTCAATGTTTCCGTCCAGCTCTGTAACAGTCCTGCGGGACTGCATGAAGAACGAGAGCCTGGTGCGCTTCTTCCAGGAAAGGCAGGCCACACTGTGTCACTCCTTGCCTCTGGAGACTTACCTGCTGAAACCGGTGCAAAGGATTCTTAAATACCACCTCCTGCTGCAGGTCAGTGGTGTACAGTGTTTGGATCGTAGTGCTGATTTTAGACCTGATCCTGTCCAAAATGATATGTGTTCTGCTGGAAGATGGTGTAGCTATGGCATCTGCTAGCAGGGGCAAATGGGGCCATGCTAGTAAACTTTAAAACAGACATGTAACTCCAGTCAGACTGTATAGCTGATATGTTGTCGCCCCCTTGTGGTAGGAACTATCCAAACACTTTGATAAAAGTGATCCTGGATATGAGGTGGTGGAAGATGCCATTATAACCATGACAGCAGTCGCCTGGTACATCAATGACATGAAGAGAAAACAGGAACATGCAGTCAGACTGCAGGTAACCAAGCCATAAAATGCTCCCTATGATGTTTTACAGAATCAAATATTCTGTAACTCTTCGATCTTAATGTATTTAAAAAGGTAGTTCACTCAAAAAAGAAAACTTGGTTATTAATTACTCACTTTCATGTCGTTCCAAACCCGTAAGATCTTCGTTCATCTTTGGAATGCAAATTAAAATATTTTTGATGAAACTCGAGAACTTTCTGACCCTGCATGGACAGCAATGCAACTAACATGTTCAAAGTCCAGATATGTAGTAAGGACATTGATAAAATATTCCATGTGACATCAAGTTGTTCAACTGTAATGTGAAGAGAAGAAATCATTGAATAAAGTTATTATGCAAGTCTATGCAGGGTCAAAAAGCTCTCCTATTTTATCAGAAATATCTTAATTTGTGTTCTGAAGAGGAACGAAGGTCTTACGGGTTCGGAACGACATGAGGGCGAGTAATTAATGACAGCTTTTTAATTTTGGGGTGAATTATCCCATTAATTCTGTTGTGAATGTTACTTCTTTTTATAGGAGATTGAGAGCTTGTTGCTGAACTGGACTGGGCCTGATCTCAGTGGTTTTGGAGAGCTGGTACTTGAAGGTTCTTTCCGGGTTCAGCGTGTGAAAAAGGAAAGAGCATTCTTTCTTTTTGACAAAATGCTTCTCATTGCCAAGAAGAGGCTGGATCATTTCATCTACAGCACTCACATATTTGTAAGTCATCATCATTTGTCATCAGATTTCAGTATTTATCTGCAGTAGGGGTGTAGCACTTTACTTAATCCATTAAGGATATGCAAGCCTCATGTTTTTATGTTTCTCTCTTCCTCTCAAATTTCAAGTGCTGTAATCTGCTCTTAGTGGAAAACATGAAGGATCCCCTCTGTTTTAAGGTGTCCGACCAAACGATTCCAAAACAGCAACACGTAGTTCAGGTAGAATATTTAAAATGCACATCAGACAGACAACATCATTTTGTAAATGCATTACTTGTTTTGTGTCTGTAGCCACTATTAAAAATAATGAAAAGACACTTTGTATATTGCTTACTATACTTCTCTGTAGGCTAAAAATCAGGAGGAGAAGCGGCTGTGGTTACATTATCTCAAAAGGATGATAGTGGAAAACCATCCTGCATCCTTACCCCAAAAAGTAAGAGTTTTATAGGTCAAACTATACATTATGTCAAGGATAATGTACAGTCAGAACTGACCAACATTTTGAGATGTGGACTCACTAATAAGTTCAGTCATACATAGTTCACAGAAGGACACCAGTAGGCTAAATATCTATTTATAACATGTTTTCCAGGCAAGGCAGGTTCTTGGTGACAACTTCTGTCAGTGTAAGTATTCTTTGCATTCTTGTCATTTTCAACGGTTGCCTGCGGGCAATGAGTGTGACTTGCTGTGGATTATTCATGTTTTGTTTCATACTTAGCCCCACAGTTTGATCAAGAGCCAATAAGAAAACCAATGCCTTCTCCACGACTGGATGATGTTCATAACTACCACAGGGGAAGAAGACAATCAGGTCTGAGATGTAGTGTTCATTAGAATTACTTTAAAAATGTCAAACCACACTATTTCAAATACTCATAAAAGTGAACTTCATAATTCCTGACAGAGCCACCAGAGTTCATCTACACCCCTGAGAAAGCCAAAAAAAGCCTTCCACTCCTCTTAGAGGGTAACCTGCCATACAAGCGTGGGAGGAGACAGTCTGGTGAATATAATCTCAGATTTTTAAAACTTTATTAAGTTCTAAAAGTATTTAGAATTATATACACAGCTACAAAATTATATATCTTTTTTTATTCAACTTGGCAAATAAAGTTTAAAGTCTAAAATCTAATCTCTGTGTGCCACAAGCGCCTGCCAAAGACATTGAAGGTGCGTTCCAGCAAAGTGGTGAGTGTAGACTGGTTCTTTCACTTTCTATAATTCTGTTATCTTGTTGTTCTTTGATCAGTGATGATGTTGCTTTGAAAGTGAATGTCGAAAAAGCAAACAAAGTTGAAACAGAGATATAGATTTAAAGAATGGAATAGTCTTTAAAAAAGAAAAAACTAAAACCATTTCTGTTTTTCTTTTTCTGATCTGCCATGGCTTCACTGCTTATGGAATCCAGGGTCTTTAAAGGTATGAGAGAATTTCATTTCCTTCCATTAAACATTATATATCATATAACCTTAACTGTGTCATTTTTGCAACCTTGTAGCAATAGGCTTTGTTTATACTTTTGGTATCACAGCTGAGGTAAAGTGTTTTTTTAAAGGTCCAATTTCTGTATATCCATGCATCTGTCCATTTAATGGGTTTTCAGGCTGACAGTGACGGGGAGTTGTGCCCACAGGCTGATAGCATGGGCTCTTCAGGGAGTACCAGTACTCTGGCATCTTCTGTCATTGAAGTTGAATCTGGCCGTGATGATCTGGCTTTATGCCAGGATGAGGACGACATGACGCCACTGCCTCCACCACCAACATTGTCCATTACTGAGGAAATCATGCAGTTCATTAACGAGAGCCGTGCTCGACAAGGCATGGCAGAGTTAATGACTGAAGTGGTACTTAAAGCACAAAAACATTTTGACACCTCACATAATATTCCAAGACAGTAATTGCTATAGTAACCCATCACAATGCTTCATTGCTATGGGTATACACATTGACATCAGTAATTTTGTCGCAAAATGCTGTTAATTTGTTTAAAAAAATAAAGGGATTTTACACATTTATTTGTTTTCCATTGTGCCAGATGACTCCAGAGTCCCCGGAAGTCCAGCCTTTGGAGCCACAGCAGTTGGATGAATCCAAACCACTAATAGCTGAGGTGGATGAAAATAAACATCAGACCAATGATACCGTAAGATCAGAGCCAGAAGAAACGCTGGTAGATGGGTCAGACAAGGATGAGGACAGCAATCCATCCTGTAAAGCAAATGTTGCTTCACCAGAGGAGCCTGAGAAAGCATCATCACTATTGCACACCTCCAAAGAAGTGAATCAATCAGGGGAGTTGACATTACCAGAGTCCAGTCATACTGAATCATCCAAACTGGAAATGGTGACAACCACAAGTGAACAGGGGGAAAAAGACACAGAGGACTCTGTCAAAAATGAAGAACCTCATCTATCTGATAATTTGGACAAAACCACTGATGAAAGAGCATGTGAGGCTAAATCAGCTTGCACTCACATTGCTACTACGGTAAAAGCAACCGACAGCTCTCTTGTCCCCAAAGTAGAACCTGAGCAAAAACTGACCAAAAGTGACAAGCAGATTATTGAGAAGATACGCAGCTACTACGAGGCAGCGGAGGCAGGTGTTGAGGAGGGTCAGACAGCCCGAAGAAACAGCTTTTCTCATATTCCTGCTGGATTAGTGAAGGATTCCGTGTCTCGATTCAATGTTTGCGTTCGGCAAGACAGTCTAGTTGAGTCTGAGAGTAGCCGTTTAGACTGTGTTGAAACTGACGCAGCCTCTGCATTACTGCAAACGTCAGACCAAGTTGACCAGAATTTCAACCCTGGGGAATATGCAGATACAGCCATTCCTCTTGCACATTCTGATGTTATGCAAGAGCAAAAAGAATTATTAAACCGCAAGACTACAGATAAAAAGGATAAAGACGTTTGTGAGTTCAACCCCTGTATGGAACTCTGGAAGGAGAAGGAAAGAACTGGGCAAGGCTCTAATAACAATCTAAAAGTCCCTTTATCAAAGGAAAAGAGCTGTGGTGAACATACAGATGTTTCTGAGAAAAACGACACATCCCTAAATTGCACAACATCCCAGGTGCAACATAAAATTGAACGTTCACAATGCGATCCAGACACATCTAATCTGCAGACAACAGAGACAGCGGATACATCTCTTCAGTGTGGAAGTAGAACAAAAGTTAGGATGTCCTCTAATGGAAACCTCGATAGCCTTCCAAGTCAGATTAAAGTTGGCCGATGGTCTCGTCAAGGCAAGGTGGTAACATGTAGCCGTACCCTTTACGAAGGAATGGAAGAGGTACCGGATTTAGGATTTTTTGAGGGTGGACCAGTCAATCAATGCTTGGTAGAAAACTCAGAAAAGATTCTTAATAAAGTGCAAATGCTTGCACGCATGTACACAGCAAAAGCAAGCAGCATGAAGGTACCACTACACCAAAAGAAAACGCGAGTGAGTAGGGGAGCATGGGCAGTGGAGGGAAAAGGGAGCACTTCACCCAAGTGTCGGGAAGTACAGCTGCACCAGGGGGATATAAGAATACTAAATCAGCCCACAGGTAAATTCCTAATCCATATATAATTCAATTAAATCTTGTGTGATATTGTTTTAAATCTGTTTAAATGTTGCCTGTTGTTTTGTTGCAGAAGAATCTTCAGTATCAACACCTACCGAGCCTTTTGGTCATATTATTTTAAGGGAGAAGCTGTCTACAAAATATCATCAAGAAAATGATTGTAATCTCATTGGCCCCCCAAATGAAATCTCAACAAATGCATCTAATTCATTGTATTTTTCATCTGCTGAATCCTCTGCTACTTCAATTCAAACATTAACAACTGTTATGGAATCTGTGATATCAGACCACAGAGAAAGCTCCTTAGAAAAATGTGAGTCCAAAGTACTAGCCAGTGTTCCTTTGGACAAGCATGATAACATTCAGGAGAACAATTCATATGCTGTGGACAAATCTATTGCGATAAATAGTACTGAAGAAGGTCAGATATTGCAAGAAGAGAACATTGATTTTGTGAGCAATTCTGGCCCAAGCAGTGAACTTATTATTGACCCACTAATCATGAAACATTTAGAAGATGAGACTCACAGTGTAGAGGAGAAAATGGACTTAACTGTACAGCACTGTGAAACCATATTGTCCATAGATGATAAACAAGATGAAATGCATACAGGACATTTGAATTCCAATCAGGCCCGGGCTGATGCTGAAACCACTAGCATGGAGGAAATAACACCTGTAGTGTCCACCGTTAGTGAACTAGGTGTATGTCCCCCAGTACAGTCAGCTGCCTCCTTGAAAAATTGTGTTCTGAACACTGCAGTCATCTTTGAAGGATCAGAGCATTCATACCCTGTAGTCCAGTTGCAGGAGAATAGAACTTGCTCTACACAACTGACGCCTCTGCTTGGTTCATGCAGCAAGAGTAGTCCACTGGATGTTAAATCTAAAGAAGACCTGAGCAATAATTCAAAGACTCTAAGCCCACCTTCTACACCCCCTGTAGGTGGACCTCCTTTGGATGAGCTTCCAAGGTTTACTAGCCAAAGACCTTCCAATCTACCCTCCACCACAGGAAAGAGAAGTCCATTCACTAATTGGAATCCATCATCTCCAGTTGCTCAAAGGTAGTCTGCTAAGCATACCACAAACCAAGCTGTAGTTATAGGGCAGGGAGTCTCAGATCTGGCCCACAAGATCCACTTTCCTGCAGAGTTTAGCTCTAACCCTAATCAAGCACACCTGAGCATGCTAATCACTGTCTTCAAGATCATTAGAAAATCACAGGTAGGTGAGTTTGATCAGGGTCAGAGCTAAAGTCTGCAGCACATTGGCCCTCCAGGGCAAGATTTGAAGAACCCTGTTATAGGGCGATCCAGTTGACATTAAGGTTAGGGCATTGTAGTTTATAGTACAGCAGTGTAAGTGTTTGATTTAATCTGTCTTATCTTTACTTTCAGAGCGCCACATACTTCATTGCGGACCGAGGAACAGATTCAGGATACTTTGGCTTCTGGCCTTTCTCCTCACAAACAATCTTTCTCCCAGGCTCTTAATGATAAGCCTTCAAACATTCTTTTTGGCTGTGGACGTCCACTGGATGCAAAGCCACCGTCTGCCTTCAGCCCAAACCTGCGAATGCGATCACCCTCTCCAGTTAGAGGTGCCCAGAATTCCAGATTGTCCTCACCGGCCTCAGCTCTTTCAAAGTCTCTTGCTGCCTCTTGTATCAGTCAGACAATTTCTCAAACTATGGCCAAGAGAGGTGCAAATCTTCAGACTGCTTCCCCACCTCCGCCCACATCTTCTGTAAGGCTAAGATCACCCTCACCTAAACCTGTCACCTTGGACTCAAGTGCGGAGTCAGGCTTAAGGAGTACATCCAGCACTGGAGTAGGGAGTCAACCCCTAAGGTCTTGTCCATCCCCGTTCAGATCGAACAGTCTTCGATCCAGTCCAGCAACAGTTCAGTCCCCTCCTCCTTACCGTAGTCAACGGTCAGTGTCCCCTGCACCTCCAGTTAGCCTCCATTCAGCTCCATCTGTTAACAGCTTAAACTCTGCCACACTTGAACAGCCTTCTTACACCAGTTTAAATGGTAATAATAACAATAACAACAGTTTAAGTAATAACGGGTGGGCCACTAACCACAAAAAAGCACCACACTCAAATGCAGCTGGACTCACTCATTTCCATGATCCTCAAAGAACAACTTTGCACAATAGGGTGGCCCGTCCTTTTCCGTCCTCTGAGCCTAGCTCTCGTGTACAGTCCCCTTCTATTTGCCCATCTCCAGTTACCCGAATCTGTTCCCCTCCACCTGCTCCGAACCACTCCAGTCATCTAGTAACAAAGCCACCAAATCCCAGAGCCCCAAGACAAGGCGGCTTCTTTACACCTCTTTCTTTGGAGATCTCAAGATCAACATCAGCTTGTTCATTATCTCCCTGTGAGAGCCCCAGAATCACCTCTCCACCCCCTATTGGCATTCCTGCAAGTGTATGGGGCTTTGCTAATCCGCAGCCAAGGAATCCCTCATTAACAAATGCATCTTCTCCAACAAAAGTGGAAACAAACTCTACACAAAGAGGCCCCAAAATCATCTCTCCTACACCAGTGGGAACATCTTCATGTTCAGCAACCAACTCTCAGAGCCAGAGGAGGCTACGAGGAACCAGTTTGCCCTTTGTTGCTCTAGGGGATAGGCCACCCAGTCCAACTAGATACGAACGCAGGTCTTGGGCAGAAAGTGGACGATGGTCAGTGGGATCAGAATTGGGGTTAATAAGTCCTCGTGGGGGTTCATACAGTGGCAGCCCATCTTCTATCAGCCCTGGCCCTCTTTCACCTGTCAGACTAGCAACGACTAGTCACACCGGGAAACATTTCACAAGCATTGCCTGGCCGGATGTACATGATATGCTGACTAAATACAACACAGAACCCAATACTGAAACTGAGACAGAGCAAGATGATATAGAGGTTGCGGAATCTACTTGTCGGAGCACTCTGATCTGTCCCTATGTTGCTCCAGCTATCCCAAATCTGAGAGAGAGTCCCATTCAGTGCCTAACCGAGGGCAAAATAGAAGACAGTGTTCCTAATCAAGGTTCCAAAACGACATTAAAAACCAGCTATGCCACCACCGTCAACTTGCAGATTGCTGGGAGTGGCAGGATAGCATCCTTTAGCAATGCACAAGTCAGCCTGACACAGACACTGTCCCCTGTGGCAGACAGCCAGAGCAGGAGAAGGGTTAGCATCAATAGCTGCAACTTCTCACTGCAGAACTGCAAAAGACTTTAAGTGGTGAGCTCCTGAGGTCTAGCATGGTGCCTCGTTCTTCAAAGACACTTTATCTGGCACTTTAGCATGTAGCGGAGGAGTCAGCTTAGAGATCCAAGTCCACTCCACTCAGACGGGAAAAAAAAATCATGGACTATACTATACGGGTGTCAGCCAGTTGATCCTATGGTCAGTGTTTTTTATTTGTTTTATTTTTTAACCCTACTTCCTGGCCAAGATACCAGTAAAACAACAAAAAGACTGCTTTGCTATATTTGGCAGTGTTTATTTTATTGCTTTTAAGACTCCGTAATATGCAAATTTATTATATGTAATTGAACTAAAGCCTCTGTCACTAAAGGCTTTCAGTTGGCTGTGATATATAAAGAACTTATTTATGAAGTAGTTGTTTTCTGGCACTTAACTCTTGTTTCTTTGTTTTGCACATTTTTCTCGAATGTGGTCCAGACGTGTCTGGAAAATAGCGTGTTTCAGACAAAACATTCTTGGGTATGTTAAAATACATTTTTATTGCCAGTGTTCTACACAAATTTGGTTAATAGCAAGGGACCATGAATCGCTGCTTTGATTGTTTTTAATACAAACATCAAAACATCTGATCTGATATTTTGCTTTGAAAAAAATTATTGCTGTACACAATGAAAAAGCATTCCAAGTATTCTTTTGTGGACTAAAACAAGGTAATGCTGATGGACTCTTGATTTTGTTTTAATTTTTAGTGTTTTTTTAATGTAATACATTGTTGATTCTTAAAGGAGATTGTCACAATCATTGACTGCTCAAGCCAATTAAAAGTATTTCTAAGATTTGCTAACCAAAGGACTTTATGTTCCACACCCTGCCTGACAGAAATAGTGCAAAGAAAACAAATGTTCATACCTGCTCTTTGAACTTACTGTCAAAAAAATGTCATGATTGTCACACTGTATGGAAAATGTGGTTTGTACCTAAATAAAACCTGCATAGTTTAATTCTGATTGAGCTACTGTGTAACCACAACTCTATTTTTAGTCAAATCAACTCGTATTTTACTGGAAACAAGCGATATCATGCTAGATTTTGCAGAAGAGAGGAAAAAACGCAGAGGGGCCGAAGAACAAGTGACGTTTTTTTAAACAGTAAGTAAATGGGAGTAGTTCAAAGCATAACAATCAAGGAAATCCGGGGACTTTTACAGACAAATAAATAAAGGAAACACGAATAGATAAGTATATTTAGCACAGGCAGAACCATTTTGTTTTAGTGCAGCAATAATGTGTTGAAGGATGGGAGTTTTAGAGGATTGTGTCTGTATTAATCTGTTTGTAGTGAGAATTTCACTCCTGTCTCAGATCATACAATGCCCAATTCTTTACGTATTCAATCTCGTGTTTCTATTAGAACCACTTAACTATTATCATCTGTGTATTTATTAAACATTTACACTTATCAAGTAAACATAACCTACTTTCAGTTTTGGAGGCTCATCCAGTGTCTCTCTATGACTCATGAGGGCACCACAGTCCAGCCCATCACGCGTAGGTATAAAGGTACTCGACTGCAGTCCACGCATTCGGTCGTGGTTGTACTCCGCTGTGGTGTTCATATAGACGTTTAGAGTTATTGGTGTTGTTTCTGCTGAAAGTGGATGGAGACTCAGTTATCAGCATTTTTTTAGTGGTTTGGGTTTGTCTTGTCATTGAAATTGTGGCAGATGAAAACACTGACGAATTCTGCATAATGTTTCTCCGTGAATATGGAATTCTGTCTACGGACGTCTTTAACTATTCCCTCCAGAAATGTTTTGTGAGGTAGGTCGGTGCTACTGTTTGACTGCCGCTGTCTCTAAGTACCTACTAACACAATGTTTTATGAATTAATGTAGTTTTTAAAATTATACACGTAATTGGAAATAGGTCTAGTAAAAAAAAATCTAATGAAATAAAACGTTTGCATATTTTCAATGCCTGTTCTTATTAATTCTATTAATCAGTTTTTGTTTCTTCTCTGTCTTGTTCCTTTAGATTAGAAGCAGAATGTGTCTTCGTCCACGTGCTCTATATTGTATATCTACAAATAAAAACCAAACCCTAGGAAGGGGGAAATATAGCCAATCAAAGCACCCCATTTCTTCCTAGGCCTGATGACAGATGTGTGGGTGAGGGAGAGGTGGATATTTGATATGAGGACAGATTTGCTCCACTATTCCATGCGTTTTACATTATTTCTGTATCTGCTGATCATGTTGACAAGACAGAGACGGATCAAGTGTCAATCAGTACACTGCAAAAAAAAATGTTTTTCTTACTTAGATTTTTTGTCTTGTTTCCAGCCAAAATATCAAAAAATTCTTAAATCAAGAAGGATTTTTTAGACAAGCAAAAATTATTGTCTTGTTTTCAGAAAAAAACATCAAATTTAAGTGAGTTTTTGCTTAGAACAAGCAAAATAATCTGCCAATGGGGTAAGCATTATTTCAAGTAGAAAACAAGATTATTTTGCTTGTTTCAAGCAAAAACTCACTGAATTTTGACTTGTTTTTTCTGAAAAAAAGACAATAATTTTCACTTGTCTAGAAAATCCTTCTTGATTTTAGAATTTTTTGATATTTTGGCTGGAAACAAGACAAAAAATCTAAGTAAAAAAAGCTTGTATGCAGTGTATGCAGCATAGAGAGTGTGAAGATGATGCAATGGATCGCAGGGGAGCTGGAGAAAGTGGTGCCACATGATTTAGTACTGTTTTTACTTTAAAACAAAACAAAAGTCTAGTCTGTTCTCACTCTGCTTCTGTTTAAAGTGTGATTTCTCTTGTGACAGAATTGTGATACCATGTTGTACACACCAACTCTAGAAGATCATAAGGTATGTGATTTTACAGGCAATGTTTAGTTATCAGTTTAACCTACTATTTGAATATCCTGCCAAAAATCAATTGCCTGAAGGGGTGTTTGAATTTTTGGACTTTGACAGTAATGTGCTGTCATTACTCATTCAGATAACCGATCGATTTAGTAAAATGGCTTTAAAATTGGAGGTAAGATAAGCACTTTTAATAAACTGCATTAAGGCCAAATGACAACTTAGTAATACTGTAGGCAGCAATGTTGAAGTTGTGGGCTCGTTCATTTTTGTGAAGAACAGCTGGGACCTTTTTTAACCTGTGTTTATTCTTTTGTTGACTTTTAGTTTACGCACAACTTCAGTTGGAGTACATTCTTGCATTCGTTCACTTACATGTTTCAGAAAGCTTCTAACACTGTTATGTATTTAGTTTATTCTCTCCATACAGGCAAGTGTGTTTCAGAGTGAGAAAACATAGATGTCTCACACTAGGAAATTAATTTGTAATTTAATTACATTTAATTTAAATAGTTTAATCAAACCATTCAAGGCCAGATGTTAGTCATTTGATTGCGTCAAGTTATTAATCAAAAGAGTTTCCTTCTGGCTCTGAAGTCAACCCACAGAGATTTCTGTGCACATTTCACTCCACTTTTTCTTTTTTTTTTTCCATGATTAATTAAACAAATATGTCCTATTTTTTTCTCACATCTGCATATATTTTGTTATTACAAAGTTAATTCATAGAGGCCCAATTCTAAATACTGAAAGCTCCTCTCATATACAGTGAAACCCTAATATCTGATCTGAATCAGATGCTTTTACTAATGTAAATGCACCAGTGTCGCTCTCACAGAACTTTTTCTGCATATAAAAAAACATCAGAAAAGGAAAAAGCTTCACAAGCACAGTTCCAACCAACTTTGTAGAAGGTTTGAAATCTGTTTAAAATCAGGTTTTTGTTAATGCTTCTTATCTGAAAGATCAAATGTTGGCTTTCAGAAGTCTTGTGATGCAGTTCATTTTTTTAGTTAGATAATCTATTTTTGCTGAAAAGTCTGCGCATGACTGCTGCTACTGGATAATTGTTATCATCTCCTTTTGGAGAATTGCTCCAGGTCTACACTTATGTGCTTTGCATTGGAAGTGAATGTTTTGATTCTCGGCATCTACTAAGGATCCTCAACACACTGAAGTATAAGGTGAGTTCAATATTTGCAAGACATTTAGGATGATTCAGTAATGGTATTTAAAGTAATGTTCGTAATAGCTTGTAGTAACTTCAAGGCTCACAAAAAAAGCACATCTGCTTTCTTACATAGCAAAACTGTAAAGGTCACAACATATTTTCAAGATCTTTAAAATACTATTCTTTATTATTTAACAGCTATTACTTGCTGACAGTGGCAAGAAGACATGTTACACAAATGAAACAAACATTTTTTCCAGTCAAGAGTTAATTTAAGTGCGTGCAGAATAATGGGTTTCACATGTCTGCTTTAAAAGCCTCTGGCCTTCTTGCAATCTGTTCTCAGCAAGTTTATTATAAAAAAAACAAGCTGCTCAGATTTCACTCCTCCCGTGATGTAGAAAGGGAATCTTGATATAATATTACCACCACTTAATATGTGCATTTCCTCCCACAGTGTCATCTAACACTATTTAGAGTCCCAGCCTTAGAGGAGACAAGAGAGCAGTGGATTTATTGGTTTATTTACTGTATACGCTACTGCCAGACAGATCTAATATAAACATGCGATTTCTTTCCCAGCTGTTTACCTTCACAGACATAACCAAATAATTGAAATTCATCATCTCCAGTTGCTCAAAGGTAGTCAGCTAAGCATACCGCAAACCAGGCTGGGCAGGGATTCACAAATCTGGCCCACAAGATCCACTTTCCTGCAGAGTTTAGCTCTAACCCTAATCAAGCACACCTGAGCATGCTAATCACTGTCTTCAAGATCATTAGAAAATCACAGGTAGGTGAGTTTGATCAGGGTCAGAGCTAAAGTCTGCAGCACATTGGCCCTCCAGGGCAAGATTTGAAGAACCCTGTTATAGGGCGATCCGGTTGACATTAAGGTTAGGGCATTGTAGTTTATAGTACAGCAGTGTAAGTGTTTGATTTAATCCGTCTTATCTTTACTTTCAGAGCACCACATATTTCATTGCGGACCGAGGAACAGATTCAGGATACTTCGGCTTCTGGCCTTTCTCCTCACAAACAATCTTTCTCCCAGGCTCTTAATGATAAGCCTTCAAACATTTTTCTTTTGGCTGTGGACGTCCATCGGATGCAAAACCCCCATCTGCCTTTAGCCCAAACCTGCGAATGCGATCACCCTCTCCAGTTAGAGGTGCCCAGATTTCCAGATTGTCCTCACCGGCCTAAGTTCTTTCAAAGTCTCTTGCTGTCTTTTGTATCAGTCAGACAATTTCTCAAACTATGGCCAAGAGAGCCATCTTCAGACTGCTTCCCCACCTCTGCCCACATCTTCTGTAAGGCTAAGGTCACCCTCACCTAAACCTATCACCGACTCAAGTGTGGACTCAAGTGTGGTGGCTTTAGGAGTACATCCAGCACTGGAGTAGGGAGTCAACCCCTGAGGTTTTGTCCATCCCCGTTCAGATCGAACAGTCTTCGATCCAGTCCAGCAACAGTTCAGTCCCCTCCTCCTTACTGTAGTGCCAATTAAAGTTATTTCTAAGATTTGCTAACCAAAGGACTTTATACTCCACACCGTGCCTGACAGAAATTCCAGGGTTGCCAACTCAACAACGCTTTCAGGCCCTGCCTCACGCTCTCACTCTGCCCATGTAAATCTCACGCCAAATTAGCAACCCTGCTTGCGACTTTAAACAAAGTTTAAGCTTTCAAATGTTGTAAGTTTTAATACTAAATTTAAACGATAAATACCGTTTTGGCGCACGTAAAGTGGCGTAAATCGTAAAATGTAGCGCTTCCGTTAACGCCAGAGCCGTTGAAAAATACAGCTGCGACAAGCTTTGATCTCGCCGGCGTCGCCGTCACGCGGTCACGTGATTCACGGAGCTCTCAAAACAAACCAGCGTTGTCAGTATGTTTGAATGTGTTTAAGTAGGATAGAGACCACAGCTTCACTATACAGGTATTTGCAGCATTTTTTGGTAATATTACAGCATATTATGCATTGATTTTTACGTCGATGACATTTACAGTATAATTTTATTCTGGACAGTGATGGAGAGGCGACCCTTACGAAAATTAAATATGGTTTTACTACAAATAAAACCAAAAAATCATGGTTACTATAGTTACCATGGTAACCACAAATTAACCATGGTCTTGCTACACTAACCATAGTTCAGCCATGATATTTGTAGAAAAACTATGGTTGTACAAATGGTAATCAATGGTTACTACACTTTTACTACACTTTTACTATAATAAAACCATGGTTCATTTTCGTAAGGGTTAATATGGCTTGTATTTAAACCTCAGGTATTGCTAATGTGACCATACAGTTGAACTATTTTTGAGTTAAATAAATCTTCTATATTTTAGTTCAATAATATTCATTTAATATTTTAAGGAGATCATTACTAAATACCGTTTGTCCAATAATTATGGTCCATTAATGACTTTATATATATATATATATATATTACTTATATTAAAATTAGTGTAGTATTTAAGGTTAAATAGAGAAAAGGTTTTTAAATTCCAATGCAAAGAGGTCATATTAGAGTCATTTTGTGGTCGGGAAAAAAAATCATTTTCATTTGCAATGCCATGGTTTACCCAATAGGTACCTCTATGGCTCTTCACTAAATATACATGTATCTAGAATATTGCAGATCATACCAGCTTACTTATTTTTAAGTTTTTTTATTTGAATAAATATTTAGAAATGATTAAACACTATTTTTTAAAAGTTTTTAAAAAGTTAATAACTTACATCCTCTTTTAATGATACTTAGTATAAGTAGACACAATGAATGCAAGCCAATACTGAATTCAAACCAAGTTTAAAATGTTGCAAAAAAGTCATTCAGCTGCATTTTTATCCCCTTATATATAATATATGCATATAAATAGACACAGAATCGAGATCAACCCAACTCCAAAAAAATCTCACAAGCTGAACTTAAAAGTTGGCAACCCTGCAGAAACAGTGCAAAGAAAACAAATGTTCATACCTGCTCTTTGAACTTACTGTCAAAAAATGTCATGATTGTCACACTGTATGGAAAATGTGGTTTGTGTTTGTACCTAAATAAAACCTGCATAGTTTAATTCTGATTGAGCCACTGTGTAACCACAACTCTATTTTTAGTCGAAACAAATCGTATTTTGCTGGAAACAAGCGATATCATGCTAGATTTTGCAGAAGAGAGGAAAAACGCAGAGGGGCTGAAGAACAAGTGACGTTTTTTTAAACAGTAAGTAAATGGGAGTAGTTCAAAGCATAACAATCAAGGAAATCCGGGGACTTTTACAGACAAATAAATAAAGGAAACACGAATAGATAAGTATATTTAGCACAGGCGGCACCATTTTGTTTTAGTGCAGCAATAATGTGTTGGAGGATGGGAGTTTTAGAGGATTGTGTCTGTATTAATCTGTTTGTAGTGAAAATTTGTCCTGTCTCAGATCATACAACGCCCAATTCTTTACGTATTCAATCTCGTGTTTCTATTAGAACCACTTTACTATTATAATCTATGTATTTATTCAACATTTACACTTATCAAGTAAACATAACCTACTTTCAGTTTCGGAGGCTCCTCCAGTGTCTCTCTATGACTCATGAGGGCACCACAGTCCAGCCCATCACGCGTAGGTATAAAGGTACTCGACTGCAGTCCACGCATTCGGTCGTGGTTGTACTCCGCTGTGGTGTTCATATAGACGTTTAGAGTTATTGGTGTAATTTCTGCTGAAAGTGGACGGGGACTCAGATATCAGTTTTTTGTTAGTGGTTTGGGTTTGTCTTTTTATTGGAGTTGTGGCAGATGAAAACACACTGACGAATTCTGCATAATGTTTCTGCGTGAATATGGAATTCTGTCTACGGACGTCTTTAACTATTCCCTCCAGAAATGTTTTGTGAGGTAGGTCGGTGCTACTGTTTGACTAGTATCTACTAACTCAATGTTTTATGAATTCATATAGTTTTTAAAATACACGTAATTGGAAATAGGTCTAGTAAATATATATATATATATATATATATATTTTTTTTTTATTTTATTTCATATATAATGAAAACATGTTTGCATATTTTCAATGCCTGTTCTTGGTAATTCTATTAATCAGTTTTTGTTTCTTCTCTGTCTTGTTCCTTTAGATTAGAAGCAGAATGTGTCTTCATCCACGTGCTCTATATTGTATATCTACAAATAAAAGCCAAACCCTAGGAAGGGGGAAATGTAGCCACTCAAAGCACCCCATCTCTTCCTAGGCCTGATGACAGATGTGTGGGTGAGCGAGAGGTGGATATTTGATATGAGGACAGATTTGCTCCACTATTCCATGCGTTTTACATTATTTCTGTATCTGCTGATCATGTTGACAAGACAGAGACAGATCAAGTGTCAATCAGTATGCAGCAAAGAGAGTGTGAAGATGGTGGAATGGATTGTAGGGGAGCTGGCCAAAGTGGTACCACTTGATTTAGTACTGTTTTTACTTTAAAACTAAACAAAAAATCTGTCTAGTCTGTTCTTTTCTCTGCTTCTGTTTAAAGTGTGATTTCTCTTGTGACAGAATTGTGATACCATGTTGTACACACCAACTCTAGAAGATCATAAGGTATGTGATTTTACAGGCAATGTTTAGTTATCAGTTTAGCCTACTATTTGAATATCCTGCCAAAAATCAATTGCCTGAAGGGGTGTTTGAATTTTTGGACTTTGACAGTAATGTGCTGTCATTACTCATTCAGATAACCGTTCAATTTAGTATAATTGCTTTAAAACTGGAGGTAAGATAAGCACTTTTGATAAACTAAATTAAGGCTAAATGATTACTTAGTAATACTGTAGGCAGCAATGTTGAAGTTGTGGGCTCGTTCGTTTTTGTGAAGAGCGGCTGGGACCTTTTTTAACCTGTGTTTATTCTTTTGACTTTAAGATTACGCACAACTTTAATTGGAATACATTCTTGCATTCATTCACTTATATGTTTCAGAAAGCTTCTAACATTGTGTTATGTATTTAGTTCATTCTCTACATACAGCCAAGTGTGTTTCAGAGTGAGAAAGCACAGATGTCACACTTATCACAAAGTGTTATAGCAAAGAAGATATTAGGAAATTAATTTTTAATTTAATCAGTTTAATCAAACCATCAAGGCCAGATGTTAATCGTTTTACCAAGACAAATGGCGATTTTATTTCACTACTTAGTCATTATTTAATAAAGTGACTGCGTCAAGTTATTAAAAGAGTAGCCTTTTGGGATTTTAGTACTACTGTAATAATACCTTATCTCATTGATGGTGAGAGGCATCTATTGACAAATGAGTTTTCATAAACTGCCAAGAAAAATTAAGATTAAGGTTACACATTTTTTTTTGAAAGCTCTGAAGGCAACCCACAGAGATTTCTTTTCACATTTTACTCTGAAACCTTTTTATTTTTTGCCAAACCAACAGAGTTTTTCTGTTATTTCTGTTATTATAATTTTTGCGTTTAATTGTTTAATTAAATTTGCCAGAAATAGGAATATTTAAACCTACATTATACTGTACAAAAGTAATACAAGACTAATACATTTCTGTTACACGTTAAACGTAATGTGTAAAAATTCCGTTTTTATGAATGGACTCCGCAATCCCGTCCACGTTTTAGCGGAGGAGAAACTGCAGACGCGTGACTACGTAACGTTAGAGACAGAAATGACATGTCGTTGTGTAAATAAGATAAATAACATGAGGCTATTTCTTTTTTTTTTTAATAAAAAGAACAAGGTATAGACCTGTTCTATAGGAAAGATAACTGTAAATGACGTCTGTTGTGATCTGCCCCTATATAGAAAATAAAGTTAACATGACTTTAAAAGGGGGCGGCAGCTGCCTAATATAATGGCAGGGGAAACACTGATATATTTTATTACAAAGTTAATTCATAGAGGCCTGATCCTAATTACTAAAAGTTTCTCTCATAAATACAGTGAAACCCTAATATCTGATCTGTAATCAGATGCTTTTGCTAATGTAAATGTGCCAATGTCGCTCTCACAGAACTTTTTCTGCATATATAAATACGTCAGAACAGGTTTTTGTTAATGCTTCTTATCTGAAAGATCAAATGGTGGCTTTCAGAAGTCTTGTGATGCAGTTCATTTTTTACTTAGATAATCTATTTTTGCTGAAAAGTCTGTGCATGACCACTGCTACTGGATAATTGTTATTATCTCCTTCAGCAGAATTGCTCCAGGTCTACACTTATGTGCTTTGCATTGGAAATGAAAGTTTTGATTGTTGAAATCCAGATTGCGAACAAATCTCAGTCTGTGAAACTACTAAGGATCCTCAACATGCTGAAGCATACGGTGAGTTCAATATTTGCATATATATAAGACATTTAGGATGATTCAGTAATGGTATTTAAAGTAATGTGTGTAATAGCTTGTAGTGACTTCAAGGCTCACAGAAAACCACATCTGCTTTCTTACATAGCAAAACTGTAAAGGTCACAATATATTTTCAAGATATTTAAAATACTATTCTTAATTATTTAACAGCTATTAAAAAATTTTTGTAATCACAGTCACCAAAGCTGACAGTGGCAAGAAGACATGTTACACAGCTGAAATAACATACATTTTTTTCCAGTCAAGAGTTCATGTAAGTGCATGCAGGATAATGAGTTTCACATGTCTGCTCCTTCCTTGATGTAGAAAGGGAATCTTGAAATAATATCACCACTTAATCTGCAAGTTTTCTCCCATGGTGACGTCTAACACTATTTGGAGTCCGAGCCGAGCCGAGACAAGAGAGCAGTTGATTTATTGGTTTATTTACTGTATACGCTACTGCCACACAGATCTAATATAAAAATGCGATTTCTTTCCCAGCTGTTTACCTTCACAGACATAACTGACTGTAAGTGCTATAAGACATGAAAGAGAGCTTGGTTTAGTACTCACATGCCGTGTCACAGCCACTTTTTTGTTATATCAGATCTTTAAAATAATATGGCTTTAAAATGCATGCACCTCATTTGCATTTAAAGAGACATGCACTAAAACAGCGCATTTCTGCTTCCACTCAAAATAGGCATTTTCAAAATGGTATAATAAATGATCTGTGGAGTATTTTAAGCTGACACTTCACAGACACATTCTGGGGATAATTGAGACTTATAATGCATATTGCAAAAAGGGGCATAATAGGTCTCCTATAAGTGTATTTACTGTTCATGTTTTTACTACTCATGTAATAGTTTTTACTAAAGACCTGTTCACAGCAAGAACGACAGCGATAACTATAACTATAAAAATAACATTCTAAAAATCGTCCAATTCCAAAACAAAGATTCACATATAATGTACTCAACCCCTTGTCATCCAAGATGTTCATGTCTTTCTTTCTTCAGTCGTAAAGAAATTTCAAAGAAAATTCAGCATTTTTCTCCATATAATGGACTGCTATGGTGCCCCCGATTTTGAACTTCCAAAATGCAGTATAAATGCACCTTCAAACGATCCCAAATGCAGTTGTAAACGATCCCAGCTGAGAAAGAAGGGTCATATCTAGCGAAAAGATTGGTTATTTTAATACAAATAATACAATTTATATACTTTTTAATGCCAAACGCTCGTCTTGTCTTACTTTGCCTGGACTGTTTTTGTTCCGGTCTATTACAGTTATGGTATGTCGAAAAACTTCCATCTCATGTTCTCCCTCAACTTCAACATCGTCCTATATCACTGGTTTACCTTTTGTTTGATCTTTGCATGTTCACTTTGCAAAGACTGAGTCGGTACTTCTGCAGCAATGTAGGATGATTTGGAAATGATTTTTGAAGTTGAGGGAGAAAATATGATTGGAGTTTTTCGACATACCCTAACTGTCTTGAGTCAGAATACACAGAGTTCAGGGAGAGCAAAGCAAGACAAGCATTTGAGATTAAAAAGTTTTTAAATTGTATTTTTTTAAATGAAAATAACCGCTCGTTTCGCTAGATAAGCCCCTTCTTCCTCAGCTGGGATTGTTTACAACCGCATTTGGGATTGTTTGAAGCCGCATTTAAACTGCCTTTTTGGAAGTTCAAACTCGGGGCACCATATCAGTCCATTATATGGAGAAAAATGCAGAAATGATTTTCTCAATAAACATAATTTTGTTACGACTGAAGAAAGAAAGACATGAACATCTTGGATGACAAGGGGGTGAGTACATTATATTTGAATCTTTGTTTTGGAAGTGGACTTCTCCTTTAACAGAATAGCAGAGTTCACACCTCGACTACAGGGTTTCCACGGGTCTTAAAGAAGTCTTAAATCACTTTTCCTTGAATTAAGGCCTTGAAAAGGTCTAAAATCAGAGCAGCAAGTCTTAAATTTATATGATCATGGCATAAATTTTTTGTGAGGGATTGTTTCCTCGTGTGTTTCATTTTAAAGTGAAATGAAAGCGTATTCTCTGCTACATGGCTTAGGTCTCTTAATATTCATTAAACCAGGGGTATCCAACACGTCGCTCGCGAGCTACCAGTAGCCTGATTTGAGGTAGCTCACCAATCCAGTCAGAGTGAACTAATGTAGGCTAGACGGCTTTCCCCGTTTAATCATCCCGTTTAGTATTTTAATTATCATTAAACCGGTATTTGATTATTGCAGTTTGAAAAACTTGCGGCAAATAGGCTAGTACTGCTTACCCACGAAGGGGCAACGCGCAGACTACCCTGGTGAAAAATCCAGCATATGCTGGTAGGTATGTTTTGATGCTGGTTTAAGCTGGTCCTTTGCTGGTTTATGCTGGTCCTTAGCTGGTTTATGCTGGTCCTTGAGCAGCAACATGACCAGCATAAACCAGCAAAGGACCAGCTTAAACCAGCATCAAAACATACCTAACCAGCATATGCTGGTTTTTTCACCAGGGTAGGTTTCGTTTTGTATGAAAATATGACATGAGGCAGACTGCTGAAAGAAAGTATATGAAATAATGTATGATTTAATTAATTATATGAATGCATAAGGAGGAACCAGCTGTCTTTAGAAAAGTTTCGTTGGGATTTCTGTTGATTTTCCCACCCTGTAATGCGCAATAAAGCAGTGGTCATCGCTGCTTTGTTTACAGCGGTTACCGGAGAAACTGCTTTGTATCTGTTCCATATGCGCCACCTTCTGTCAAACAGAGGACTTACAAGTTTATATTATCCGAAGTGTTGAGATTTTTAGAAAACCAATTAGCTCATATAGAACTGTTTGGAGCAGATCAAATATAATTATCATTCTGACATATAATTAATATTTGATCAACTCTCATTCTGTTTTTAATGTTTTTATTTTAATGTTTATGCAAACCAAAAGCGCATAGTGCTGCTTTTGTTGCTTTTCAACATAAAACTTATGAAATTATTTAAGTGTGTGTATCAGTACTACTTGAACTTTTCCAGCACATTTTAACATGTATTATACCATGTTATATTATGCATAACAGTTTGGACTTATACATTATTTAAGAGATTTAATTACTGTATAACATGGGTAGCTCTCAGACACTTTCATTTTTAAAAAGTAGCACTCGAATGAAAAAACGTTGGAGACCCCTGCATTAAAACAATACTTCATCTGTCAGTCACCCGAAGAAGAACTTGTCGTTTTGATTTTATTATGGTAATAAAAATCATTTAGTTCAGTTAGAGAACAGACAATACAATTAAAACTGAACTCGGCTACTCAATGCAGAGTGTAAAACGACAGTGGCATCACATTTCATTTATCATGTGAAGAGAGTGAGTCAGCTGACTTACAAGAAGAGAGAGGTGAGAAAGATAAGACTATGGCGGAAGAGTTTCAAAACGACATGCAAAAGCGCCTGTTTTAAAAATATTTTGGATTTTGAAAAGCCTGTTGACTTCTGCCATTTATCTAAGGTGATAGTGGAAGTTTAATATTTATTTGGTTACACAGTGTTTGCTGATTTTTATTTATTGAAACTGTGTAATTTATTTTTTTATTATTTTATTATTTTATTAATTTTATATTATATCAAGGTGTATGCCATGCTCCCAAGCTTTCTTATTCATTTTGCTAATAAATGTTCTACGTTTCCTATTTATTTTTTTGTAATTCAGTGTTTTTATTTGTTTTCAAAGTAGCATATAAGTTACATCAAACAAGACAGAAAGTATCAGACAATTACTACCCCCCAACCCTCTTCCCTCCCACCGCACTTCAGAAATTTGAAAATAAATAAAATAACTACAAAATTAATAGAGGTGGTTTAAATGCCCAAAATCTCCCTAACTGAACAGATACAGTTCTTCCACATAGACAAAATGACAGGTTTAGCATTATTGGTCCGTGTTGAAGACAGTTCCAAATATAATATCTCAAGTAAGGAATGTAGCCAGTGCTTAATAGAAAGGTCATGAGGAGGTTTCTGTTGTTGAACTAAAAGTTTCTTTGCAGCGGTCGAGGCAGCTAACCAAAATTTCCAGCCCTTCCCATTTAGAGGAAATTGAGAGCTGTCGTTCAACAATAACAGAACAGGGTCTTTGGGTCAGGGTCCTCTCCTTGTACAGAACATCAAGCGCTATATCCTAGAAATCTTGCACATCTGGACAATCCCAAAGCAGAGTTGCAAAACAGAAGTAAAAATAAGAAACTGTTCTTTTGTTTGGCGCGTTAATCCATTTTTCTACTGGATGAGTTTGAAGGTCAGTACCCCAAGGTACCTTATGTGCCTTTAATGCTGCACGGAATTTAAAATATAGAAATAAAGTATTCTGAGAAATTGTGCCAAATAGGGGTATGAGTATGCCATTCAGTTTTAGAAGAAAAGAGACTTTCTATTTTTTATTTTATTTTTTTTAATTTTTGGAGAGTACAGGACAGAATGGGACGATAGTATAATGGGCACTTCCTGTAAGAAATGGCAGAAAATGGAAAGTCTTGCAGATGAATTGGTAAAATTAGATCTTTTTCTATTTGTTTCCATGAAGACTGTGAACAAGGATCAAACCACTTCACAACTGAGAGCAGAACGAAGGACCAGTGATACCATTTACAGTTGGGGCAGCCCCATACACCTTCCGATTTGTTTTTTTGAAGTGTAGACCACTTAATACGTGGATGCTTTCCATTCCATACATATTTAATCAGTAAAGAATCTACTTTTTCCAATAATTTGCTGGTGGGGAGAGAGCTAATAAAATGAATGCGAGGCATATTTTTTATTGATGACATTCGGGCAGGTGGTAGACACATCCATCTTTGAATATCAGCTTCAACATTTCTATAAATTGACATATAATTGACTTTTGGAATGAGGGATAAGGTAGTTCTCAATTCAATCCCTAAGTATTTAACTTGTGTTGATATCTGAATATTATTATTATTAGGGACATTGGAACCTGAATTGAGAGGCATCAAAATCATTTTAAAGTGATTGATTTTAAAACCAGAAAGCTTGCCAAATTCATCCAGGACTTTAAGGGCATTAGGGGGTATCACTGGAGTGGTATGCTTACAGTGTCTAATGAACTGTGCCAAGGGTTCTATTGATAGATTAAACATAAGAGGGGAAAGTGGGAATCCCTTGGGTCTTGGGCCTCTACAAATATTAAAGATATCTGAGATAAGCCCACTGGTACACTGTAAAAAACAATTTGTTGAGTCAACTTAAAATAATTTGTAACCTGGCTGCCTTAAAATTTTAAATTCAGTCAACTCAAAAAAAGTTTATTCAACTTGAAATGTTAAACTATACTAAGTGACAACTTAGATATTTGAGTTAAATAAACTTAAAATTTTAAGGCAGCTGGGTTACTTACCCATCTGTTAAGTTTAGCAAACACAAATATCTAAGTTGTTGCTTAGTACAACTTAACATTTCAAGTTGACTAAACTTATGTTAGTTGACTGAATATTTTAAGGCAGCAGGGTAACAAATTATTTTAAGCTGACTCAACAAATTGTGTTTTTTATTTTTTACAGTGTAGATACTCTGGCCATGGGATTGGCGTATAGGGTTAGTATCATTCTATTAAACTTATCACCAAAGTTTAACTTTTTCAGTGTGTACCATAAATAACCCCATTCCAGCTGATCAAAGGCTTTTTCAGCGTCTATAAATAGGAGGCCACTAGGTGTTTTCAATTTCCCTGATTCAGCAATAACATGTAACACTGCGCACATTATCCGCAGCCAAACGTCCCGTAATAAATCCTGATTGATCTGGATCAATTAATTTATGAATCACAGATTGTAAACGTCTGGCAATAACTCTAGCATATATTTTAACATCTTCATTAACAGTGTTGGGAAGGTTACTTTGGAAATGTAATAGGTTACAGATTACAAGTTACTTGATTTTGTAACGTGGAGTGAATGACTAGAGGCGAGCGGATCCATAAGCACGCTTTTATTATATGGACGAGGCAAAGACATAGTCAGGCAGGCAGGGTCAGAGTAATGACGAACAGATATATAAACAGAAAACACAAGAAAAGTCCGTGAGGCAGGCGTAGTCCAATCAGGGGCGAACACAGTCCGAGAAGGGCGATCCGAGAGAAGGGTCAAAACGAGCGAAGGTCAATGGGCAGGCGGAGACAGACGTAAACGAGAAGGCCAGGCAGGAACGTAAAACACACGGAGCAAGGGAAACTAGGAAACTCGGAAGAACACTAACAATAACAAACTACAATCTAACAATACGTGGTTTGCAAGTGGGGGGCCCGGGGCTTTTATACGGTCTCTGATTGGACGCGGGAGAAGAGCAATGGCTGATGGGGAATGTAGTCTGGGGTGTAGTGCAACAGTCAGAGTGTGTAAGTGAGGTGAGAGTGACATCTGGTGGTGAGCGGAGAACAGGACACCGACCAGATTCATGACATAGCCCCCCCCCAAGGAGCGGCTTCCAGACGCTCCAACAGAATAACAGTCCAGGGGAGTGGTGGGGGTGGGAGCGAGTCAGGGCGAGGGCTGGAGGACCAGGTCCATGTGGGAAGCCCAGAGATTGAGGCAGGACCGACAGAGCAAGTACCCTCCAGGGTGGGGCCAGAGGCGGAGCAAGAGCCTTCCAGGGCGGAGCCGGAGCAGGAGGCGCAGTTGCCCTCCAGGGCGGAGCCGGAGGCAGAGCAGGAGGTGCAGGAGCTCTCCAGGGCGGAGGCGGAGCAGGAGCCCTCCAGGGCGGAGCCAGAGGCGGAGCAGGCAACGCCAGAGCCCTCCAGGGTGGAACCGGAGGCGGGAATAGGGGGTGAATAGGGGGAGAAGGCGCAGCAGCCCTCCGGGGCGGAACAGGAGGCGGAGCAGGAGGTACCGCAGCCCTCCGGGACGGAACAGGAGGTGCAGCCGCCCTCCGGGGCGGAACAGGAGGCGCAGCTAGCCGCCCTCCGGGGCGGAACAGGAGAAGCAGCCGCCCTCCGGGGCGGAACAGGAGGCGCAGCAGCCCTCCGGGGCGGAACAGGAGGCTGCGTCATGGACTGGGACCTGAGGAGAACAGTGACAAAGGATGCAGACAGAAGAAAGGGAGAAGCAGAGAGTTTAGCGGTTAACGCCCCCTCCATAAGAGGTTCTACGGCAGGCACCGACACCTCTGGAGACATTGGCGCAGCTTCTCCGATGGGGAAGGCCTCTGGAGCAGACTTGAGACCAGACGGGACCTCTGGAGCAGACTTGAAACCAGACGGGGCCTCTGGAGCTGACTTGAGACCAGGCGGGACCTCTGGAGCAGGAAACTGCGTTATGGCCTGGGACCTAGGAACAGTAGAGACAGAGGAGGCAGACAGAATAAGGGGAGAAGCAGAGAGTTTGAGGCAGAACGCCGCCTCCCTAGGAGGATCTAGAGCCGAAGCTGACACCTCAGGAGGCATTGGCGCGGCTTCTCCGACTGGTGAGGCCTCTGGGTCTGTCTCGTGGTCAGGCGGGACCTCCAGAGCAGACTTGAGATCAGACGGGAGCTCTGGAGCAGGCTTGAGATCAGACAGGACCGCAGGAGTTGGCTGGCAAACAGATGTGACCTCTGGAGCCGAGTGTGCAGCCCACACACTGAGAATGGCGATCGCCAGCACGCTAGCAGACATGACGTGACAAGGCTCAGGGAGGTCAGACGAGACCTCTGGCACAGACTTGACGACGGGCAGGACTTCTGGAGTCGTCGTCAAGATCTTTGGAGCGTAGCTTGCGGCCCAGATGCTGAGGATGGCGGTTGCCATCACACTGGCAGACATGATGTGACCAAGCTCTGGGCGGTCAAACGAGACGTAACTTGGCTCTGGACAAATAGACGAGACATGACGAGACACTGGGAGGTCTGATGAAACATGGGGAGGCTCTGGGCTGTCGGGCAGGGCGTGACTTGACTCTGAAACAACAGCAATACCTTGACTTGGCTCAATGAGTGCTGCTGTGACTTGACCAGATTCGTGAAGATTAGTAGTGAACTGACTTGACTCTTGGAGATCAGCGGTGACTTGATTTGATACGTGAAGACCAGCGGTGGCTTGAACTGGCTTGTGAAGATCAATGACTTTACTTGACTCAGGAACCACGACTGTGACCTTGCTCGACTCAGGAGGAGCGGCCCTGACTTCACTTGGCTTGTGAAGATTAACAATGACTTTGCTTGGCTCAGGAACGACAGCCTTGAGGTTGCTTGACGCAGGAACGACAGCCTTGACGTTGCTGGACTTGGAAGCTTGACTGGATTTGGAAGCTTGACTGGACTTGGAAGCTTGACTGGACTTGGAAGCTTGACTGGACTTGGAAGTTACAGCTGTAGCCTGACTTGACTCTGGAGCAGCGGCTGAAGCTTGACTTGGCTCTGGAATAACAGCAGCAGCTTGACTTGGCTCATGAGGAACTGCTATTACCTGGCTTGGCTCATGGAGATCCGCTGTACCGGGACTTGACTCGTGAACAGCATGGCTTGGCTCAGGAACAACAGCTGTTACATGACTTGACTCAGGAATAACATGGCTTGACTCAGGAACAACAGCTGTAGCATGACTTGACTCGTGGGGAACAACTATGACTTGGCTTGACTCGTGGGGAACGGCAGCTGTATCTTGACTTGACTCAGGGATAGCCGCCGCGACATGAAGGAGCGCCACTTTAGCCGCCCGTACTGTCATTAAGGGTGTGTCCAGCACGTGGGCCATCATGACCACAGGTGGCGTCCGGGTGCTGACCACAGGTTCTGGAATGGCAGCCATCTTGTGGAGTGGCTTGGAGACGGCGGCAATCTTGTGCAGTGGCTCTGGCGTGGCAGCCATCTCGTGCAGTGGCTCTGGCGTGGCAGCCATCTTGTACAGTGGCTCAGGAAAGATGGCTGTAACTTGACTTGAAACAGAAGTGACAGTTCTGACTTTACTTGACACAGGAAACCCAGCATTATCTTGACTTGCTTTAGGAAAGGCAGCTCTGACTTGGCCTGACACTGGAACAGCAGCTGTGACTTTACTCGACTCAGGAAACACAGCTGCAGCTTGACCTGACTTGAAAACTTGACTTGACTCAGGAAATACAGCTGCAACTTGACTTGACTTGACAACTTGACTTGACTCAGGAAACGCAGCTGCAACTTGGGTAGACTTGGAAACTTGACTTGACTCAGGAAATGTAACTGTACCTTTAAATGGCTCTTGTATGGCAGCTGTGACGTGATGGAGCTGTTCGATCGCCGCCATTTTGTGAACGGGCTCCGCCGTCGCCGCCATCTTGTGAGCGCACAGCGGCGCGGCCGCCATCTTGTGCACGGACTCTGCTGACACCGCCATAGCTTCGGCACGCTCCGACACGGCCGCCATTTTGTGAACGGGCACCGTAGTCGCCATTTTGTGCACGGGCTCCCTCCGCTGCCATTTCTCAAAGAATTTCTGTCAGTGTCCATGTCGTAATGAATGTCCGGGCGAAAGCTGCTGGATCCTGTGTTGACTGATTGTTCTGTAACGTGGAGGAATGACTAGAGGCGAAATGATCCATAAGCACGCTTTATTATATGGACGCAGGCAAAGACATAGTCGGGCAGGCAGGGTCAGAGTAATGACTAACAGATATATAAACAGAAACACAAGAGAAGTCCGCGGAGGTATGAAGTCCAATCAGGGGCTAACACAGTCCGAGAAGGGCTGCATCCGGAGAAGGGTCAAAACGAGCTTAAGGTCAATGGGCAGGCGGAGACAGGACGTGAAACGAGAAGGCCAGGCAGGAAATGTAAAACACACGGAGCAAGGGAAACTGGGAACTAGGAAACCTCGAAGAACACTAAATGGGCACAACCACAATCTAACAACTGCGTTTGCAAGTGGGAGGCCCTGGGCTTTATAATGTCTCTGATTGGACGCTGAGAAGAGTACCGGCTGATGGGGAATGTAGTCTGGGGTGTAGTGCAACAGTCAGAGGTGTAAGGAGGTGGGAGAGTGACATCTGGTGGTGAGCCGGAGAACAGGACAATCGCACCAGACTACGACAGATTTAAAATGTAATAAGTAGTGTAACTTTTCAATTACTTTATTAAAGTAATGTAACATTACTTTTAATTACTTTTTGATTACTTTTCTAAATTTCTAATATTTTCAACTGTTAATCATTTTGAAACATTTAAACCAGGCAGAGTTAACCTTACAGTAGCGTTCAACACTGATTACTGTCAGACTTTCAAAATCTTCATCACTTGAATTAAGATTATAATAAGTAAGGGATAATATACATCTTTATTTTGCGATAACAACTGGCTGAATGTACATTATCTCACTTATTACACAGCTGCTTGATAGATTATTTAGATGTTTCGTGTCAGAATTATTAGACACGAAACACTGATCTGAGTTGAAATATTTGAACACAAAGCTTCCATGAAGAAATCAGTTGCTAGCAAACGGCAAGTTCAAACTAGACATTTTAGGGATACAGTACAGTCATACCACTTTTCTTACACAACATTTCACCACATAAATAATTAAGTAGTAGTACTAGTTTGTTAGTTATCGTATAATACATTACAGTGTACAAAAAAAAAAATGGCAGCAGCTGCATTTGTATGAAACAACAGAGCAAGTCCACGATACCAGGATGACAGAATTAAGAAATTGTCCACATAATATTGAATTAAGCTTTAATATTTTATTAGCTAACCAAACGCAAAGCTTCCGCCAAGAAAAATTATCAAGCATATAGCACTGAATTAAGTTGCCCCGAAATAGTCTGAGCTGTGTAATAATTTAATTTAAAGCACAGCCACCACTTTTTTTTTACTTATATTTTTGGGCTTTTTATGCCTTTTATTGTGATAGGACAGTAGAAAGATGACAGGAAAGAGCTGGGAGGAGAGAGGGGAGCGGGATGGCAAAGGACCTCGAGACGGGAATCGAACTCGGGTCACTGTGAGCGCAGTTGCACTATATGTCATAACAAGATCATAACATAAATAACATCATAACAAGAAATAGTTTAATAGCTATGATACTGGGTTTGAAATCAAATGTTTGCATAGTTATGACAGAAAACACTAGCATCTAACAATGCCTTGGAAAATCTTAAAAAATAAAGCTTATGCATAAAACCAAATATGAAATAAAACAGTTATCGAATAAGCATGTGTCCAGTTCTGTGTCCTAAACTCCTGAAACATTGGTGTCTCATTTTAGAGCAGTCAATACAATTTATGAAAGAAGTCAATTAAATCTGTAAGTGTGGGTGGGTGTGTGAAAAAATTCAGATGTAATCCCCTTTGTAATCACTGGCATTTTTCAAAAGTAACTAATTTAATTACATATTTTTTCTCAGTAACTGTAACTAATTACAATTACATTTATTTTGTAATTAAATTACGTAATTCCGTTACATGTAATTAGTTACTCCCCAACACTGTTCATTAATCAAGGAAATAGGCCTATAATTAGAGCAATCTGAATGGTCTTTGCCAGGTTTAGGTAAGACCGTACTTAAGACCGTGTTAAGATCTTTATGAAAGTGGCCCTTGGATATGGCGTCATTAATAGTGCGTAACCAGATGTGACCTAGTAGATCCCACAGCACCAAATATAAATCAACTGGGATATGTTTCTTATTTATTTGATTACACAGTGTTTTACTGATTTTCAGTTTTGTATACCTATTTAAACTTTGTGTAAGTTATTATTTTATATTAGGCATATAACATGTTGTATTATTATTAGTTTAGTTATTAAAAGTTTGTTACGTTACGTTAATACAGCTAATTTAAAAGTGAAAATAAAATTGCACAATGCTTTTACAGCTAAAACTGAAGTAAAGAACAATTGCTTGACGGCGAATTGCCGCTAATTTGAAAGTGAAAGTAAAATGTGCATGGCGCTTTTACCGAAGGAGAGCGAGGAAAAGAGGGAAAACTCAAACGAACTAAAAAACAAACAATTGCTAGACGCTGAATTGCTGCTAATTTGAAAGTAAAACTCAAACTATTGCTGTATAGTTTTAAATTAAATTGGTTTAGTTGGTCTTAAAAAGGTCTTAAATTTAGCCTCAAAACCTGCAGAAACCCTAGATAACGATACAGGGGAACGATATCGTTGGGATCACTTTCAGAATGATTTTTTTTACAGCTGATGAATGATAAAACATTGACAGCTAATCAAACCATTCAAAATAAAAGGGCTTGAGCATTTGAACTAGCAGGTGACACTGTAGAGAATCAAATAGACATTGCACAGCAAACAGAAACATAAAACACAAAATTACCTCAGAAATTCAGCGTTTGTTTGGACAAAATTGTCTTGCCTCCTTTGAAGTTGCATTAGAAAAGAGTATGTATTCTTTTTATCCCACTACACTGAATACATTAGAGATCCGATAGATTACACTTCTTTGGACTAGTTAGGAGATCGTTATGTAGCTTCCAAAATATTCTGGTTGGTTAGAAAGTTACTAGAATGTTGCCATGTGGATACTAGAAAGTTGCTATGTATTTGCTAGGGTGTTGCTTATAGTGCTTAATTGACCCTTCACAGGGAGTTTGATTGACAGACGATCTAACCAATTTAGGCTACGTTCATGCTGTGAGTGAAGTGCTCAATTCCGATTATTGCAGAGATCCATTTTTTTGTATGGCTGTTCACATTGTTGTTTTAAATGTGGCCAATATCAGATTTCAGGTGTGAACAGATCATGATTCTGAACTGACCCGCATGCACAAAAAACAATACGAATGGGGTTGCCAGGTTTTCACAATAAAATCCGCCCAATTGCTTCGCAAAACTAGCCCAATCGCATTCTGGGGGGTAAATAACACTTTGGTGGGGTTGCTTCAGCCCACAGAGTTGGTTGTGAAAAAGTAGCCTAATTCCACAGGAAAACTGTGGACTTGGCAACGCTTGCTTAGTGCGCCATCATACAGAAGTAAACACGGAGGACATAAAGTAAGCGATTATGCGTTGTAGTGTGATCTGCTGCAGAAACCAATAAAATCATGCACAGGCAATATGAAAACTAAAGACGTAATGGAAGACAGCATAGTTTGTATGATACGAGACCACATGTTTTGCTTGTATATAGAGCTGGCACTGTAACACTTTTGGGTTCTGTAACATTGCGCTTTTACTGACTACCTTTCGCAACTGTCTTAATAATTTTGGGTTGGTAAAATCTTTGAAGTGACTCCCACGAGTGCAGAATCATGATGAATGTTTATCATGAATTACGTAAAAGTTCCATGAATTCCAGTGTGACTGTTCAGACTGTGGACTCATTGCAAAACATCTGGCCCGTATTCACAAAATATTTTATCTTACCACTACAAGTTCTCCTAAATAGCAGTAAAAGTTTTTTGCTAAGAGTTTCCTCCTCAAACCTATTCACAAAGCTGCTAAGAAAAACTTTCACTAAGGAATAGAGAGAAGTCTTAAGCTACGAGTAAGGGCGAGGTTGACCTCGTTGCTATGGATGATGTCAGCATCCTTACTAGCTATTCACACACTGATTGGCTTAAAGGGGAGGGGTCTCTGCCAGAGATTTGTTCATAGAAATATTGCAGAGTGCCATATTATGTTGCCATATTCAAACAAAGGTAGAAAATAAAGATAATAAAGATTTTAAAATGCAAAGTGTCACTAATTAAACAAGTGTAAATGTAGGAATTCTAAATTTACGATTGACACAATCATTATTTTTACAATTTTCTCCTAAATCGGCAAGTTATAAGCTAATTTTAGCCTTAAGATGTTTTGTGAATACGGGCCCTGACCTGTATCAGATTTGGAAGTGGCACAAATCGGAATTGAAAAGATCAGATTCCATGTGGTTTGTGCTGTTCACACTGTCATGAGGAAAAACAGGTCACATGTGAGCAAAAAAAAATCAAGCAAAATCAGATCTGGGCCACATTTACCTGCAGTGTGAACATAGCCAGAATGCAGAATCTGCTTTTTTGGCCAACAAACAATCCAGACTAGAGAGTAGATTAATGTTGGAGGACTTGAACTTGTGTCTATTGACATCTTTCCATTTTTAAAGAAGATACCTTCTGATGTTCGTTCATGTTTATTTTGTGCTATAACTAGTAAAGAGACAGAGTTGATTGGTCCACGGTACAGTGACCTGTCATGACACATTAAAGAGACTCAAAATGGTATTTATTGTTTGAATTTATTAAAAAACGATCAAATTTGAAAGCAGAGACTTTGTTTCATGCCATTAGTAACCTGCTCTGTCTTGTCTGTCAGTGGGCTGTCAATTTCCTCTTTGCTTTGCAATGTATTTTTCACTGCGTGAGAACATGATTTGTGGTTGGGGTGTCTAACAGCCTTTCGGGTTCTGTGAGAATAAAGGAAAACGGACACGAGAAAGTTAGTTCGAACCGGAGGGTGTATTTATTTACAAATGAGCAAGTGGAAGGAAGTAAACTAAAGGGTGCCTTGACTGAAGTCCTCTGGTCTGTGTCTAATAAAGTAGTGCTCTCTTTTGCTGTTTCCAATAAGAGAGTCTTTGTGACCCTGGTGAGTGAGTGTGGGTGATAATCTGCTAGGCAGATAGAGACCAGCTGGTGTGATAGTCCTGCGGCGGAGAGTCCATAACACCAACTTCCTATTAGTCACGGCAAGGAAACAGAAGCACAAACATTAATTTCTGTGTCCTCCAATGTTTGTATCAATATCTGGGAGACTGCCTGAATGCCATCAGCTGGGCTTGTTGTTTCTTAGCTGACCTTTGTTGTTTGTTGTTTCTTAGTGAACCGTTAGGGGGGGATGCAGAGTGTGCAAGACATATGGGCCCAGGAGGATAGGGGGCCCAAATCAAGACTTTGGATATTTATGTATTTACTATTTATTTAAGCTTTAACGGACAAATTGTTTACACCTTGCCATTTATTCTGTATGGCTGTTGTATTCACAGTATTTATTTTAAATGTGGCCAAATTACAATGTGAGTGAATGACATTCCTGAACTGACCTGCATGAGTGGAAAAAAACGGAAGTAAACATGGAAGCCACTGAATTTTTTGCTTTTACTCATTCATTTATAAGCTTTAAATTCGAGATCAGGCAATAAGGAAGGTGAAGGTGAGGAGAAAGAGACCAAAGTTTGTATTTACAGTAGCCTGTGACACCTTATGTTTAGCTTGTATAGTGCTGTCATTAGAATACCCCGTAAAACAACACCACTGCCTTTCTCCTGCTACCTTCTGTAATTTTTTGTCATGTTCAGCGAGTGACCAAAGAACTACCATCTTGGCAAATATCCTTGAAAACAGTCGGTTATGTCTTAAATGAAAATCAGCAGTTAAGAAAGAGAACGTGTATCAATATTAGACCTGTGAATTGTTTTTAAAGTGACCTTGTCTAATTTACAAGTACATTAGAGTTTTCCCTCTTTTCCACGCTCTTAAATAACTTGTAAATGCCCATGCACATTTTACTTTCGCTTTCAAATTAGCAGCAATTCTGCGTCAAGTGTTTGAATAGACAACGACATAACAGTACAATGACAAACTCACTTATTTTAAACATAGAATGATTCATTTATTAACAAAAAGAATAAAAATACAACATGGTATAGGCCTTATATAAAATAACAAATAACTTCCACAAAGTTTAATTATTAAAAAAAAAAAAAACTGAAAATCGGCAGAACCACAGCAGAACCAGATAAAAAGAAATCTTCCAATGAGCTTCCAAAATCACCTTTTAGATAAACTGCAGCAGTTAACAGGCCTTTAAATCCAAAATATTTTTAAAGCAGCTTTTGTATTTCGTTTCAAAACTAAAACACCATCTTGTCTTTTTCACCTCATTCATCAGTTTGTCTCGCTCTCCTCATGTGATAAATGAAAGCTGACTCCTGCTGCGGATCTCTGATAGCACAGGTACATCTTGGAGATGTCTATTTGACGTCTGCATTTACATCCGGAAGACGTATTTTTTTAGAGTGTTTGCTCATCTGCAATACGTCTATAGGATGTTTCCTATCAGATGTCAATTAGATGTCTATTAGATGTCTTTAAGATGTTTATGATTTAGAATATATGTAAAACTGACATCTTACAGACGTCTGACAGATGTTTGTACACAGCAGATGCTTTCCTGATCAAGTGATCTTTAACAGACATCTTGCAGATGTACATGCGATCTGGGATGCAACTGTTGTTCGGCAAACTGCATTGAACAGCCGCGTTTAGTTTTTAATGGTACTGTCTGTTTTCTAACTAAACTAAATGATTTTTATTACTATAAAAAAAACAAAACGGTGGGGTGTGGTGTTGCAGTGGACAAGTGATAACTGGCGTTGCGGCTACAAATCTACAAATCTAAAACCCCAAAACATCTTTAATTTGTATCTTTTTTTCTATTTATATATTTGTGCTTTTGGTTGTAATTTGTTCATTTATTCTTATTTACTGACTGTTCACATGTCTTTATGTTTGAACTTTGTTAGGGTAGAAATTTTTGCTGTGGTATTGAAATTGGAATATAATTTTGGTGTCATATAAGCTTGTTTATTATAATACAATATAACATGGTTTTAAAAAAGTTACTTGAAATAAAACATTTCATAAATATTAACTATGAAATTATTTTAATGTCTTAATCAGTTTCTTTCAATTTCCTAAGCGTTAAAAGAAAAAAAAACACAATTATCTCTGGAAGAAAGGGGCCCAAATTTCTGTCTTGCGTACCTTCTTTAAAACTCTTCATGGCTAGGGGTGTGCGATATTGACAAAAAATAATATCTTGATATTTTCTTGGATTTTATTGATAACGATTCTTAATATTCTGTATGGTGGTCAGTTCACAGAGATAGAAATGAGTCTTTTCCAATAAGTTTAAATAGAGTTTTACCTTTTATGGGCATTTTAAAATCTAAAAAAGCCATTTTTTTTCAAAAAATGTGCATTAACTTTTGAGTCAAATTCTTACCAAGCAAATGAAATCAGTATCAACAAAATTCGTCCTTGCAATGCAAAGGAAACACAGAAGCTGCATCTGAAGTGACATTTAGATGTATTTACACACTGTTTAATGTAGGTCATGAATGCATTTAACCTGCAGTTACAAATGCACAAATAATGTTTTCATATTTTTAACATAAAACGGCCAATACTGAAGTCACAGTTAATAAGTGAGTCATTGTGATTGAACCGAATCATTTAAATGGTTGAATCATTCAGTAACAAAACGCTGTCATGTTGCTCAGCGAGGCAAAACACGCTTTGTTCTTGAACAGATGGTGCTGTGTTAAGCAGTATAAAAAAGCGTCACTACCAGAAGCAAAAAGTGTCCGACTGCTCTCGGCCAATCTCGTTCTCGTTCAGTCCGTAGCCGTGGTTCAAGTCGAACACACCTATTGTCTATCACACACATACTACACACATTTGTTGTTAATGCGGCTGAGAGATGACCTATTTCTTTCACTTCTAGCTCCCAGACATTTAAAATGAAAATAAGAACTTGTTTTTAATTGACTTGCCTGGTTAAAACTTGGCTGCTAAAATTGTACATCTGTTCCAAAACGTAGTAAGCTGCTTTGTTGTTTACCAACATCCCAAGTCCAAGTCAACATCCTAATTGAAATGAAACCTTTTAATATGACACTGACTTGCTACTTTCTTAATGGTGAACAAACCTTATGTCTCAAAAACAACACTCTTTAAGTAAACTCCACATAAGACTTTGCTTACAGTCTGATGTTAGCGTGTTGCTAAGCTAAAAGCTTAAAAATAATGCTCTATACATGAGGCGTATGAGACACTTCTTACAGTTAAATCCAGTAGATTTTGAAGTTAGCATGTTGACATTGAAAGTTCAAGTAAAATGTAATCTAGAAATGTATTAAAGAAATGCACTTATCATAGCCTCATGACTATGGCGTTTTGTCCTCTGTAGAGGAAATTATATTTTAGTGGGTTTCTCTGAGATCTTACATATCACAGTTTTAACCTTTTAACTGTCATGCGTCCCCTCAGAAGGACGAATACGTTTACTTCACTGTATTACAATTAAATCCTATTCTAATCATAACAAACTATATATCATTGAAAAAATGTCTAAGACACCTGATATTTCTTGTTTTTTGTTACAAATTATGTAGGAACAGTAATAGATTAATTTATGACAAGAGTGCACCTCAAAAATCTACATCATGACAGGAGTTCTGACCTTTGTCACCAAAAATTGTTATTAGTGCAATTTCACGTCTATGTTCAAAAATGGGGGTGACAGTTAAAGGTTAAGTCTGGATGTCTTGTAAAGAGCACATTCAGGGCTTTTTTTTTTTTTTTAGAAAGATATGCCAATTGTTTGGATGTTTTACCACTTCCTCTCCTTGGTCTTTAAATATGGCATAATAAATATGACATAAATTTAGTGATCAAATTTAACACCCTTATGGAAATATCGTAATATTTTGTAATGATCTTTTAAATCTGACTAATTTTCAAATTGTTTGTCATAAATCAACATCACAGTAAAATGTTACAGGGTTTTAAATTAAAATGTGACTTTCTGTTATGAAACCCCTTAAGAAAATAAACCATGGTTTTATTATAGTAAAAGTGTAGTAACCATGTTTTTTGGCGCATTGATTACTTTTTGTATAACCACAGTTTTACAAATACCATAGTTAAACTATGGTTAGTGTAAGCAAGACCATGGTTAATTTGCGATTACCATGGTTTAACTATAGTAACCTTTTTTTTTTGTAGTAAATTTATAGTAAAACCATGGTTAATTTTCGTAAGGCACAGGACATCAATTTCATACGTCCACTATAGAGGATACCATGTTTACTACACATTTTGTGAGACACAGCAAGTGAACAGAGAAAGAAATTATAGCTCAAAATTCCTTTGAAATATTAACAATTAATTACCCTCATTATTACAATTCTTTTTTCGTTACATGGCACTTTACACATATTTTGCATAAAGCAAAATGGCTTATCAAATTATTCCGTTATATTTTTCATAACAGTTGAGAATCGTCTTTATACAAAGTTTGGTATAAAAAATACAAAAAAAAAAATACAAGGGGTCATCAAATGCAAAGTTCACTTTTTCATGTTGTTTGAACATTAATGTGTGTTGGCAGTGTATGTACAAATCTACCCTATAATGATAAAAATCCTTGCAGTGGTTTTTAATTAATCTGTAAAAAATAATATCTCCTTCTTCAAATCGAGCCATTCTCAGATGCCTGTCGGTGTGCCTTTCCTTATAATGTGGTAGTTAGGAAGTTTAGCTGCAAACGCTGCTAAATGCGGCTAAAGTAAACAGGCTCGTCACTTCACGGAGAGAAGAGAGGGGCGGGGCGAGCAGAGCTCATTTGCATTTAAAGGAACAACCCCTTTATAATGAGATGATTTTTGCAGAGCTGATTTTGGCAAGGTAAAAAGAGTGTTGTTTTACACAACCATTGAGAAGTTTTAACCAAAGTACATTATAGACTTTTCATTAAGACCCTAAAGAATCACATCACCTGGTGTCCTCTACAGAGGAGAAAGCATAACATAAAATATAATTTTTACAAACCATTATTTTTTTATGTCTCCCTCATTTAACGCACCTGATTCAGATCATCAGCTTATTAGGAGAAAGATCCATGAACTGAAAATGTGCAGTGTGTGGGCCCCAAGGACTGGAGTTGAGAAACACTTCTATAAACAATTTAATGACATGGAAAAATCACCTAAATTCACAAAATGTTTTCTCTGGTAGTCAGGAGGACAGAACTAAAATAGGGAACAAATGCGGTTTCTGAGTTTGTTAGTCAGGATTACATTGTTTTTGGAATTGGAATGTTTTTGGAATGTCTTTTGAATCCTAAAACTTTTCCCGCTGTGCACTAACCTTTCATTATACCATATTAAGTTACAGGACAACATGGATCCATGTCCAGTCTGCGAGCTCTATCGAGAAGAAAGTGCAGAGACTTTTTTGGGAAGCTTACTAAATGTTTTACATTGGATGAATACTAACAGAACCTGTGCTCCAAGGATTAAGAGACATCTAGAGAATGTTACGAAAAAAACATTAAAAATATGATCTGATGGAGCAGATTTATGGATTCCTAACACCGTTCTGAAGACATTTCTGAGAGACAAAACAAACACCATATGCTAAGCTACACCAGTATGTATCCATCTGTATATGAACATGCAAAGATATATTTTGTTAAATAAATGACTTTTATGGAATATTTGTTACAATAGTCTGTTTTAACGACAAACTAAACCCATGACCACTTTCTGTTGATCATTTACTGCCCTATAACTTATAGCTGTGTAGATTGGTTTGAGAATTACTGTATTCAGCTGAACAAAATAATTAATGTCACCTTGACTATATGTCCTATCTGAACTAAACAAAGGAACCAAAGGCATGAGCCTGACCCATAAAATGTGATAAGTTCATTGACCGAATGTTGGCCTTATGTTACATGCATGTTGAGTTATTAAATTGCCAATGTAAGTGTTACACATTATTGGCCATTTAACGACTTTTCCAATATTGGCAAATAAAGTTCCTATGTTATACTCTCCTGCTGCTCTGTAATTTTGAAAAGGAAAAGGGACTGATAAGAAAGAATAGTCCAGTGCACTTTGTGGAAGATCATCCAAAACCAGCTGCTCTAACATGTCCTGGGATTTTGGTAGGGGTTTACCTTGATGATTATCAGTCTCTTCAAATGTCTTGACATGTTTTATTTAAGACACCAACATCTGAGGTATGTTTTTTATGACCTTTTTATGACCATTTTAAAATGTTAAAAAAAAATGTAAATGTTAAACTGCTTTTCTTTGACAAAGCACAAAACAAGTTTGTAACAACTTTGCAAATTAATTAGAAAACTGAAATGATTTCATTGCATAAGTATTCAAACCCTTTTCTGGGACACTTGAAATTTAGCTCAGGAGCACTCATATTGTGTGTAGATGATACTAACCTTTGAGTGGAGTTAAACTGTGGCAAATTCATTTGAATGAATACGATTTGGAAAGGCACACACTTCTCAGAAAAGATCTAACAGCTAAAAATGCATATCAAAACAAAAACCAAGCCCTGTGGTCAAAAGAACTGCCTGTAGAGCTCAGAGACAGGCAGTCAACACACAGATCTGTGGAAGAGTTCAGAAAAAATTAGGCTGTGTTGAAGGTTTACAGAAGCATGTAGCCTCCATTATCCATAATGGAAGATGCTTGGAACAACAAGGACTCTTCCTAGAGCTGGTCTCCTGGCCAAACTGAGCAAATGATGGAGAAGGGGCTTGACTTTGAGTGGTGACCAAGAAGCTGATGGTCACTCTAGTTGAGCTTCATGATCATATATGCAGATGGGAGAAACTTATAGAAGGACAAACATCTCTGCAACACTGAACCGATTTGGGCTTTATGGCCGTGTGGCCAAACTCAATCGTCCCCTCAGTGAAGACACATGAAAACCCACTTGGAATTTGCAAAAAAAAAAGCACACAAAGGACCCTCAGACTGTGAGAAACAAGATTCTATGGTCTGATGAACCTACATTTCATGCATTATGTTTGAAGTATTGCTCATCACCTGCAGAGTAGCATCCCAAAAGTAAAGTGTGCTGGTAGCAGCCTCATGCTGTGGGGTTGTTTTTCAGCGGCAGGGACTGAAAAACTTGTCAGAGTAGAAGGAAAGCTTAGTGCACCGAAATATTGAGATAGCCTTAATTAAAACCCAGCATTCAGAACCTCAGACTGGGCGGAAGGTTCACCTTCCAACAGGACAATGAGTCTAAGCACACAGCGAGAGTGTCTTATAGCTTTGGCTTGAATGCAATCAAAGGTCCTTCAACTAAGTACTGAGTTACAGGTATGAATACTTATGCAATGTACTTATTTCGGTGATTAATTTTTAATAAATTTGCAAAGTTGTCACAAATCTGTCTTTTGTCATATATGAGTGTAAATTGGTGTTGGAAATTTAAAGCATTTAAAGCAGTTTAACATAAGGCTGCCACAAAACATAGCGTTAAAATAATGAAGGGGCATGAATACTTTCACAAGGCACTGTATTTCATTAGATACGGTTAAATGTCCAAATGTATTTCAGATGTCTTTTACATGTATTTGAGCACTTGGTGATTGCTGGCAGATCCATCGCAAACAAAGATACATGATTACTTTACTTCATGACATGAAGGAGTTTGGCAGCTTTCAGGTATTTTAGTGGCACGTTAACATGTTTGGTGCTCCTTCTATAAAATTTATGAGCGGTTTTATTTTCGATTCAGTTTTCTTCCTTGTTTCTAGCAAAGTTTATAGCAATAAACATTAAAGTAACATCACAATTAAATTGTCAAATAAATTTCAAGGTTGTAAATCTTTAATAGCCTATTTCCAATAGTTTGGCAGTGCATCATAGATAGCGTTGATATGCACGTAGGAGTGCAGATTTTATTTTTGTAGCCATTACTGTTTGCCATAAAGCAGATTAATAAGAGGAACCCCCTTAAGATAAAACATACTGATAGTTAATCATCCACTATTAAAGTCAGCAAGTTAGTGCACCACACCTTTGCGGGAAACAACACGGTTGTCCTCCAAAGCCCTAGATGGCGCTCTGCAGCTCTCGATCTGCTGGTTGCTTACGGAAGTTTAAGGAAAGAAAACAACATTGGCCTTCGCTGCCTGATTGTAGCAAAACCAGACAGCTGTTTAATAAAGGTAAGAAGATTTTGTACCCGGTCTGTAATTGTACGCTTAACACATATTTAACCGCATAGTGTTTTCGTCATAAACTAAAATCTGACTGTGGTAATTAAAAAACGTGTTTTATTTGTAAAATACAATGTCTGTTAGCTAGCTCATGTGCTAATTCCTTATCGACTGGATTTAGCAGCATTAGCCAGCACATCACCTTAGCACTTAAAACTAACAGACTAACAAACTAGATGGACCGTTGGCGTTTATATGTAGTTTTTAACACGTTAATTGTATTATGCATATGCAAGTGAAGAAATAATAGTTACAGTGTTTAATCAAACCGCAATGTAACGTTGCACCGCATCATTCGCCGTGTGTCATATATACTGTCTGGTTAAATGGCTGGTTTCAGTCTAATAACACGTATGCTATTATGTTCATGAACGAATCTTGCATCATTTTGTACTTGTTTATTGTTCTTTGATTTTTACACCTATTTGATGTGATGTATATTGCAGTGTAACCGTCTGGATAACACGGATAGAAGAAAACAAAGACATGTCTGACAGCGAGGACAGTGATTTCTCTGATAATCAGAGCGAGAGGAGCAGTGAAGCTGAGGAGGTGGAAGAGAATGAGGTGAGATGTCTAGCTTCTCCCTGAATGTGTCAATAAATAGCATTGTTTAGTAGCCAAAACCCTACTAAACCATCGAGGTGTGTGTGTTTGTATATATTTTCAGTATTTATTCCATGACTATTTGCTATCATAGAATAAATGGCTTGGCATAAAGTATGTATTTTAAACCTGTTTTGTCCAGTAACTGCCCAGAGGCTTAGAGTCTTTCTGACTGGTGTGAAAATTTACCAATCAATTCAATTCAAATTTATTTGTATAGCGCTTTTCACAATACATATTGTTGCAAAGCAACTTTACACCAAATTAACGATTTTACAATATACGTAGTAGTAGCTTGATGTACATATGGCAGAGATGTGTGGTAAAGATCAATTAATGACGTAATCAAAGCAGACAAAGAACACTATACATTAGTAGCAGAATTCGGCATAGTCTTTTTTTTTTATCATAGTCTTTTTTTTTTTATCTGAAATAGTTTGTAGTTTTATATGGTTTATAAAAAATAGAGACGTAAAAACTCAAACTCACAACACAATTTTTTAAGGATGAGGAGGAACAGGGGAGCATAGCTGGAAGTGACAAGGCTGAGGAGGAGGGAGAAGATTTGGAGGATGAGGAGGAGTATGACGAAGAGGAAGAAGAGGATGATGACCGTCCCAGGAAAAAACCTCGGCATGGTGGCTTCATCTTGGACGAAGCCGGTTAGAAAATCCCTTACCAACATGTATTTCTAACATCTTTTGCATATTAAGAATATTATTTGAAAACGTGTAATGTTATTTTATTCCATGCTTGACTAGATGTTGATGATGAGTATGAAGATGAAGATCCGTGGGAGGATGGTGCTGAAGACATCTTAGAAAAAGGTAAGAAGCTATAGTTATTTTAAATGAATTGTGCATGTTAAGTTACATTCAAAAAATATCTGAACTAGGGCTGTGACGGTGGCAGATTTTGTCCACCGCGGTGGTAATGGATCAACTACTGTCAGTGGCGCGGTGTTGAGATATACATACTAAATATATATACATATATACATATATATATATATATATATATATATATATATGTATATATATGTATATATATATGTGTATATATATATATATATATATATATATGTGTGTGTGTGTATATATATATATAAATATTTCACTTGCAAAAAAAAATTTAATTACACCATAATCTTTGCTCATAAAGGTAAGCGTAATATATCATCCAGAACTGTGAAGGGTCTAATTTTATTTGCGTGCACTCACAATATCAACAAAATTTTGTGCTTTTGTAAAAATAAAGAAAAAAAACAAGATGCGCTTTCTGGTGTCTCGGTGTTGAACATGAGCGCCGCACAAAATGAAATGAAACTCAGCGAATACTTGCCTACAGTCAGGACAAATATATCTATAGAAAGCTTTAAATTATTACTTTACTACTTTAAAGCTAAAAAATTCAAATTGAAAACAAAAACTCTTTTGTTAGAGATGCACAGAAATACATTTCTCTCTAAAGGCACATCCAGTGAGCAGATGCCAAGTCAGGATCGTCATATTTCCGACACTGGCTCAGAAAACACTAGTTTATTAGTAATACATTTATGTATCTCCTTATTTGCCTCTGACACGTTCATGGTAATTACTTTACCTGGAGCTTTGCAAGCTGTAGCCTATTGTGTGCGTATGAACGTGGATCTCTTCCAGCACCTGCGAAGGCACTTGCGCTTGCTGCTCCTGCCGGCGGGGACACTAAACAGCCACGGCAGAATAATTGTTGCAGAAACACTGTATTTTATGCTTGTTATAGATTGTCTGATGTCACATGTAGTACTCCCGGCGCAGTTGTCATTGCGGCCGTCACAGCCCTAATCTGAACAAGTTATTATATATTGAATGTTTGTATTATAGCTTATGCAATGATGTCTGCTGTATATGCATGATATAAACTCTGGCAGGTGGAGTTAAGATCTCTTTTGATATTATATACACGTATGTGTTGTATGTTCATATCCATAATTTGATAAAATGGAGGCATTTTAAGTGAAATACCAACAACTGTATATTAAATATGTTGTATGAAATGATGCCAGATATTTAAATGTATTTCTTGCGCTCATTGATTCTTTATTTCTTATGCATGCCTCCTTCAGTTAACGGTAAACCAATTCCAGATTTCTCTGCTCTTTGTTTTCTTTCTGTCTGATTGAACTGATTAATTCTCAAGTCATTGTTTCACATTCGGTAAAATCCATACCCATGATCTGCACCCCTCTAACATTTGTTTGTGATGTTTAAAGTTGTTTGGCTAATGTTTAATTTGCTTAAATTTCCAAACAAGGAGCATGGATGGCAAATACATTTTTTTTGCGGTACACTTTCTACTTTGCATTATCCAAATATGTTCCATAAGGACAATAAGGCTAAAACTCTTATTTTAAAATGCACCATTCATTAATCAGGGGACTGTATTGAGGGCACTGACAGAGTTCTGAAAGGGAACCAAATATGATAATTTGCCTGAAAATGCTCCTTTGAACACAACAAAACCCAATTCCTCATTTTTGGTAGTATTCCAGTGTGCTTATTGTATTGCATCAGCTAACAGTGACATGACATCATTATCATGTAGTTTCCATCTTTAAAATATACCACATGTGTAAGCCTGCCCATCATTGGTAATTTCCCTTTTTATTTCTGTTTACCTGGTCCTGTCTATGCCCTTGCCTGAAATGCTGTGTGCACATGACTTTGTATTATGGCTCATGTTCCTCCTATCCTCCCTCAACTCTGGATTTGAGCAGAAGAGGCTGAAGGTATGTGCTTGAATCTTCTGGTATGCATGGATATTCATTTATATTCAACACATATGTCAACCATGTGTTCAGTAGCTGTGTTTACATGCGCTTACTGCTTGCACGATACCAATTCATCTTGCATCACAGGAAAAAATTAGATTTTAAAATAGGAAAATATAAATTGTGATTTTTTTTTTTTTCATGATGTTCTTACTGAATTTTGATTAAATTAATGCATCTGTAGTGAGCATGAGACTTCTTTCAAGAATTAAAAAAAAAAAATTACATTTGAACGGTAGTGAACAATATTTTTAAGTTTTGTTACTTTTACTTGCACAACATATGAAAAAAATTGTAATAAATAATTGCAAAGAATCAGAAGATCTGCACCACCTCTTTTCATTTCATTTGGATTGAAGTTAATCAGATCATTCAGCTTGAGCGATTTGTAAGTAGTCAAATTATTAATGGATTATTACACCGCATGTAAACGTAGCTACTGACACTTCTTGTTTTCTTTTCTAGCCACAATATAATTTTTTGTCATATAATTGTTTATTCATCTGTTTTCATCTGTTAGTTTCCAACATTGACCATGTAGTTCTGGATGAGGATCACTCCGGTTCAAGGAGATTGCAAAATCTCTGGAGGTGCGATGGCTGCTCAGTACACACTTCTTTCACATGGCTGAATCTGATGTGTGGAAGTCACTAAATGCCTGAATACCTGTTTTTCTCTTTAGAGATTCACGTGAGGAAGCTCTGGGCGAGTATTACATGAGAAAATATGCCAAATCCTCAGGAGGCGAGCAGTAAGTCAACAGAGTTCATCTTTAATATGTATGGTACTTTTAGAAACAGGTGACTTGATTCAGCACGTGCATGTTTTGAAATGAAAGGAATGTTGGTTTTGCTGCATTAACCTCTTTGGTTGTAGCTTAATGTGCTTGTTCTGTTGTTTTCTTCAGTTTCTATGGCGGCTCTGAGGATCTTTCTGATGACATCACCCAGCAACAGTTGCTTCCTGGGGTCAAGTATGAAAATAATCAAATTTATTGATGATTAAACATGCTGAATTAAATATTTCTGTAAGGTCCACTGGGCTTGTGTTAAGCAATCTATTTTTTGCAGGGATCCTAATTTGTGGACCGTTAAGTGTAAGGTTAGTATTGGACACGATCTAACATGTGTTTTATGGGTGCTGTGATGAGGCTGCATGGTTTAATTCTGCTGTTTCTTTGCAGATTGGAGAGGAGAGAGCAACTGCTATCGCCTTGATGCGAAAGTTCATTGCTTATCAGTGCACCGACACGGTAGGTTTTCCACAGTTCATCTGTCCTAAAGGGGCCATGAACTGAGAAATCAAAATTCCATTGATCTTTAAAAAAATACATATATAAAATAGAGGTCATTGAGCTATAAAAACATCCAAGTTTCAGAACTCAAAACTTTCTTGTTAGTTTACAAACAGCTTTATATTGAAGCCAATTTGGCAAAACGACAGGTAGTAGAATGAAGGGCTGGGCGATATGACAATATTATCGTATATTGACGTCAGTGTTGGGCAAGTTGCTCAAATGTAATTTAATTACTGATTTTAAAAGTAATCAAATTACTGTTGTGATTACTTTATTTCAAAAGTAATTAGTTACATTACTTTTTTTTCTGTACATCCATGAAATTTACGTGAAATAGTAAGTTTGTGTGTTGCCAGCAACATCCCAGCATAAACGCTCCTGATAAAATGTTATTAAAGCATCAACTTTCACAAACCACTGTTATCTTTACTAAAAGCAATAGGCTGCTGTGTGCGTGGTTGCAGAATGCACAGCATTTCGAGCGATGAGTGGATTCTCTTGATTGTCCACTGCATTCCAGAAATCAGCATTGTTCGTTGCAAACACCTGTTATAAATAGAAACTCTGCCTATGTTTATGCGTGTTAATCGTTTTTTGTCTTATATTAGTTGTACTTGTGCTTTTGTTCAATACATGAATAGCAATTCATTTGTTAGAGATATTTTATGTTTAGATACCTACACCTGGACAAGACGTCCTTTCGTCTCTCCATGCTGACTTTGTTTCATTGGTAGTATCCACCTCACAGGTGCTTACCAGTCAAAGTAGGTCTCAGGTAGAGGACGTTGCGTGTTCTAGCCAACACCCTTTTTACAATCTAGATGATCAAAGACATTCTGTCGGTAATGATGTAACACAGCAGTAACGCATGCCTGTAACTATACTCTAATTACTCATTTGGAAATTATAATGCGTTAAATTACTCTAGTAATTAAATTACTCTACTTAAATTAAATCTAGTAAGTTGCCAAAGCATTTTACACAGCCACGTTGTTACCATATAGGTCTTTTTGCATGCAAGAATGAAATTATTTTTTGTAGTAGGATGGTTGAGAATCAAAAAGCTATTCCAGTTTTGTAAATCAGGTGCAGTCAAGAATTTTGTTTTCGATTTTGTTCCTTGATTTCTGTATACGCATTTGTGATTTTAAATGGTTCAACTGCAAGAAGACAAAACCATGGAAAAAACACGAGACTTCGGGGTGGGGGGTGGGGGGTAGTAAGGAGATTTTTGAATTATTTATTAATAAACTAGTGTTTTCTGAGTCAGTGTCATCTCCTCTTTGGACGCGCCTTTAGAGAGAAATGCATCTTAATGAAAGAGTTTTAGTTTTCGATTTGTTTTATTTCATTAAGTAGTAATTTAAAGCTTTCTATAGACGTATTTATCTCATCTGTGAGGTATGTATTCGCTGAGTTTCGGTTAATTTTTGTGAAGCGTTCCTGTTGAGACGACAGAAAGCACGTTACGTTTGTTTTCTTTATTTTATAAAAGCACCGTTTGCAACGTTTTGTTGATATTGTGAGTGCACACGATTAAAAGTAGACCCTTTACAGTTCCAAATGATGTATTGCTTTTACTTTTATAAGCAAAAAATGGAATATTTTAAATTGTTTCCACTGAAAAAAGTGATCACGCTGGCACCTCCATGTCCTGCAAAGCGTGCTTCAGCTTCCACTCTCTGCACAATAAGTTGGCTATTAGCCCAACAGCACACATTTGTCTAGGTTTAATGTTTAATGTTTAAACATAGTTTTATGCTTGAACTGTTTTATATCTATAGATTTTAGTTTGGCACGATGATTTGAAAAGGCAAAATTGATCAGACAGACTATGATCAGTCATTCGCTGGCTGCTTGGTAGTTACTTAAAAAAAAAACATATTTAACAAACAAAAAGTGCTTCAGTCTTTTTTCTAAATCAACTTAATAAAAAAACAAAACAAAATATAATCACTTGCCATTGCATACGCAACTGAACTGTTTTAATAGCTGAAAAAGTAGTATAGGCTTTTTTTGGGACTGGTTTGTGTCTTGACTCAGGCCAAGAATTCTGATAAGCTGTCGGACAAGAGCCAGGCTAAGACATGTCTTGATGGAAAGTTCATCCACTCTTTCATAATGTTGAGATCAGAAGGAAGCCAATGCAGAGGCTGTGGTTTTGTACAACGTAGTAAGACAGCGAAACTAGTTAACCAGTAAGAACTTGGTCCTTTGTTCACTTAAATTCACCGTGGATTTGATTATAAACAAGGCGCAATTAGATGCAGGATTTAAGAAAGATTGAAACTAAAAGACAATGCTGTGCTGACTATGTTGGATCTGACAGTAATATCACAGCATTAATCACAGCAGCGTCCATCTGTATAAGGTGTAGGCGGTCAAACATAAACAACTATCAGCCAATCATAGCAGAGGGCTATATTAGCCAATCATAGCAGGCTCAGAAGTCTGGGTCTGCAATCCAACATGCCTATTCAAACAAAGTGTCCTGATAAGGGGCGTCAAAACAGGACAGAAAATAGCCTATTACTTCTAAATTATTGTGTGTTATGATGTAGAAATCTTGTTAACATTATAAGTGGACCTCAGAGAACTGTACAAAATCATAAAGTTCATGACCCCTTTAACTTGTGTTTTTGTTACTGCCAGTGTTAGCGCCATAGTTGGCTAATACCTGTAATACTGCCAGTTCTTTTGATTTGCACAATTTCAGTCCTTATTGTGTAAGGCACAGAACTGTATAAACATTGCTTGGTGTAATTTTTTTTTTTCTTGCTCTTTGATGTTTTTCTGAAAACAGATGTTTCGAAGTCACAATTGTAGGCCAGGGGAGGAGAATATGCGAAAAGTATATTGAGAATAAAATTGCTGGAATGTGTGTGGTACCAATAAGTTGTGCTTTTTGTTTTTTGTTTTTTTGTTTTTTTTTTCCACAGCCACTTCAAATCAAATCAGTGGTGGCCCCTGAGCATGTCAAAGGTTATATCTATGTGGAGGCGTACAAGCAGACCCATGTCAAGGCTGCCATTGAGGGTGTTGGAAACCTGCGCATGGGCTTCTGGAACCAGCAGATGGTGCCCATTAAAGAGATGACAGATGTGCTGAAGGTGGTTAAGGAAGTGACTAACCTTAAACCCAAGTCTTGGGTTCGTCTCAAGAGAGGCCTTTATAAAGATGACATTGCCCAGGTGGGTACAACAGAAAACTTGGCTGTTTAGTGATAAAGGAAGTATAGGGGTGCTAGATATTGTGTTTTGTATTACGTTATTTGATTTATCACTCATACAGCTCTACATATGTGCCAGAAAAACATCTGATGCATGTGTTTATGTGCTTTAGGTGGACTATGTTGAACCAAGCCAGAATACAATCTCACTGAAAATGATTCCTCGCATTGATTTGGATCGCATCAAAGCGAGGATGAGTATGGTAGGTTACTTTATCACAATATTTATTATATCAATATTTATGCTACCATTCAAAAGTGTAGAGTCATATATATATATATATATATATATATATATATATATATATATATATATATATATATATATATATATATATATATATATATATATATATATAGTACTGTGCAAAAGTCTTAGGCCACTAGTATTTTCATCAGCTAAAAATGGTTTAAAGTCAGTTAAAGTCGGTCTTTTGCTGTAGTGTGTCAGTAGGAAATATCAGTTTACATTTCTAAACATTCATTTTGCCATTAATTATAATAATCCAGTGAGATTTTTGTGTGGAGCACAGGCTGTTGTCAGACTCCTTGTGCAAACAGAGATCTGATCTCTCCATCATTCAATCCAGTCTGTCTTAAGAAACAGAAAAAACAGAGACAGACTAAATCCAGAAGAACTGTGGCAACATCTCCAAGATGCGTTAAGAGACCTACACCTACAAAGCTACAGTACTGTTAAAATCTTTAGGCAGTTAGGCACATAAAATGAGGATGCTGTCAAAAACAATGTCACAAATAGATTTTCTTTATCAAAGAACTTCTATTAAGTAAAATAAATCAGCATTTGATGTGACCATCCTTTGCGTTTAAAGCAGCTTTTGTCCTATGTGCGCTTGTGCATAGTTTTTCAGGTAGCTTTGCAGGTAAGTTACTTGAAACATCTTGGAGATGTTGCCACAGTTCTTCTGGATTTAGTCTGTCTCAGTTTTTCTGTTTCTTAATGTCATTCCAGAGACAGACTGGATGATGGTGAGATCAGATCTTAGTGTGGAGCACTGGCTGTTGTCAGACTCCTTGTGCAAACAAAAATCTCAATAGATTATTACAATTAATGGCAAACAGAATGTTTGGAAATGTAAAAAAAAAAGAAAAGGAAAAAAAAAAAAAATATATATATATATATATATATATATATATATATAATATTTATATTTATTTATTTATTTATTTATTTTTTTTAAGTAAGTAATTCACCAAGGATTAGGGCTGCAACGATTCCTCAATTCTATTCGAGTATTTGCGTTTTACAAAAGAATTCACAAAAAAATAAATAAATTAACATGGATGTAAATAAAGCACATCTATTAAACCTGCATCGCATATATTTCATTGAATGGTAGTGTTTGTGAATTATTAATAGCATTATGAATTATAATTTTTAAATGGGTTTAATATCTGGAATGCGCCACTTCAGGTATTTTGCCTATTAGCCAGGTGCTAGTCAAACGAGTACAAGAAAGGTACAGGGGTTGAGGGAGCTTCAGTAAAACAACAGTGAACTGCGGTTAGATGAGATGTTGTCAGGTCATATGTCAGTAAATACGAATTTACGTGTCCTGTCAACCGTGTCAACTGTGCTCGCAGCACACACTCTTCGATTGCATGCACGAATACAATGGCGCACACTGTAGCCTGTGTAATTTCATATTAAAGCGTGAATGAAACTACGAGCACACGTGTCAGATCTACGTCACATTCAGCAGCGACAGCTCTTAAAGTAATAGCAGCTGAATTATCTAATAACCCAGATGCTGTGATGTCTGTTAATCAAAGAACAAAAGAAAAGAGGAAATCAACAACTTATGTAGTTTTAAGGATTCTTCTGTATTTAATTTAGTATTTAGCGTTTTATGTGAAGATTGTTTTAAGTTCACTTACATTGTAAGTTGTTATATTTTAAGTCTAAAAATTAAAATTGATAGCTCAATTATACTGTAATGTTGAATGACTATAGTCAGTGGTTAAATATTAGGGGGAAAAAATCCTAGAGGTAACATTGGTATCAGTGAATGCTCGCCTTCAGTCAAAAAAAAAAAAAATTAACAAATGTTAAAAAAAAATATACTGTATTTGTTGTTTCTACATTAATTTGAAGATTGAATGTAAAATTACTTGAAGAGAAAAGTATTTAAAAACGTTAAAAGTTAGGTGTTCAGTAAAAAATGTGATTCGTTTTTAATTGATTTACAGCATTAGTTATATACGCTATGTGACGACTTGGTGATCTGACCCCGGCTTTGTCTTTCGTCTTACAGAAAGACTGGTTTGCGAAGAGAAAGAAGTTTAAGAGGCCACCTCAGAGACTTTTTGACGCCGAAAAGATCAGGTAAAAGAGCACTTCGATTTTGACTCTCTCATAATCAAACCTATTGAAACATGTCAGCCCTTCTGACACACGCTCTGCTCTACAGGTCCCTCGGTGGTGAGGTCAGCCATGACGGTGACTTTATGATCTTTGAAGGCAACCGATACAGCCGCAAAGGCTTCCTGTTTAAAAGCTTTGCCATGTCTGCTGTGGTAAGAGCCCTTACGCTCATTCTAGTGCTAATTTTACCTTATTGGTTCGCTGGTTCAACCCGTGTGTCTTTTTGTATAGATCACAGAAGGGGTCAAACCCACTCTGTCGGAGCTGGAGAAGTTTGAGGACCAGCCAGAAGGGATTGACCTTGAAGTAGTCACGGAGACAACAGGTAAATGTGTCCAGACAGCAGATCATTTTTTGGTGCCAATATATTGAGCAATCCTTCTGCGCATACATGTTTGCAAAGTCAGTTACAAGGATTTTATAAATGCAGGTAAGGAGCGTGAGCACAATCTCCAGGCAGGAGATAATGTGGAAGTGTGTGAGGGGGAGTTGATCAACCTTCAGGGTAAAATCCTGAGTGTGGATGGCAACAAGATCACCATCATGCCCAAGCATGAAGATCTCAAGGTGATTAAATCAGTTGCTGCATAAAGACAGTGCCAGTATGAAAATCATTGTCTCTTACGTTGTGAAGTGTGTAATTTCTGTGCCACTGAATTGAATTCAAATCTATCTTGTTTTTCTTTAGGACCCTCTTGAGTTTCCAGCTCATGAGTTGAGGAAGTACTTCCGTATGGGTGACCATGTGAAGGTTATCGCAGGGCGTTTTGAAGGTGACACAGGCCTCATAGTCCGTGTGGAGGAGAACTTTGTCATTCTGTTCTCTGATCTCACCATGCATGAGGTAGGTTTCAAACTATTTAATGATATAAATGCAAACTATGCTACAGTCAATGTTGTGTCTTCTCCGTCTCATATGATTTCTCTGTTTGTTCCAGTTGAAGGTCTTGCCCCGGGACCTGCAGCTGTGCTCGGAGACTGCCTCTGGTGTGGATGCAGGAGGTCAGCATGAGTGGGGAGAGCTGGTACAATTGGACCCCCAAACTGTAGGTGTCATTGTCAGGCTGGAAAGAGAGACCTTCCAGGTAAAGTTCAAGAGAAAATGACATGTTCAAGTGTAATGGAAACTAAATTCAGTAGCATACACTTGCCGGATATGTTTCTTCACAGCTACCGCGCACTTTTCACCATAGTCCCTCTGAGTTTACTCTTGCCAAAACCCAAGAGCAGCTAAGCTTGTATTTCAACAATATTGTCCTATCAGCAGGAACAGCAGTTTATCATGAATCTGGGGTCAACAAGAAGGATTGAGTAGGTGGTTAATGTTCATACTTGAGCTGCCAAACGTTTTATCTCGGCATGAAAAATTGTACATCTCAGTTAAAGCAACATTTTTATGTATTTTTTTTATAAAATTATAAAAATTTGTATTTATGAATCCATTGCTATTTTATTACCTATTCTGTATGCTTGTAAGAAAATTCTTGCAATGTGTCCAGATAAATGACTTTGGCACATTACCGTTCTTAGGTTTGGGGTCATAAGATGTTTTTGAAGTCTTTTATGGTTTCCAAGAATATCTGAATAACCCCCCCCCTTTTTTTTTGTACAGTTTTGTCTTTCTTTTCAAAGAGAAAAATTACAAAAGAAAAAATTAAAAGCACAGTTTAACCTTAAAAATAATTAAGTTAGTAAAATAATATTCTTTGGCCATTTTTAAGACCCCCGTGTTGAATCAGGCATTTATTTGTGAACCACAAAACCAGTCTTAAGTTGCTGGGTTATATTTGTAGCAGTAGCCAAAAATATTTTTTTCTTTTTATGCCAAAAATCATTAGGAAATTGAGTAAAGATCATGTTCCATTAAGATATTTTGTAAAATTTCTACTGTAAATATAACAAAATGTAATTTTTGATTAGCAATATTCATTATTAAGAGAATATTCATTTAAATGACTTGTTTTTTTTTTTTGCACCCTCAGATTTCATATGTTCAAATAGTTGTATCTTGGCCAAATATTGTGCTATCATAACAAACCATACATCATTCATTCATCAAGCTTATTCATTCAGGTTTCAGATGATGTATTTTGAAAAATGGACCCTTATGACTGGTTTTGTGGGCCAGGGTCACATTTTTTAAATAAATGCAGCCTTGCATTTAAAGCCTAGATTCTTTTAAAACATTAGAAAATATTACAGATTCCAATTTGAACATTATGTGGGAATGTTATAATAAACGTATTAATAGAGATGTTGTTGTAATTATTATCATTATACATTTATTTTACAGAACAGTAACATTACAGTACTTACATTTATGAATGTTGACTTTTATTTTGACGGAAACCCGCAAGAAGACCTCAGTACTTTTTGTTGGCAGTAGAAGATTTATGAATGATTCTCATTGCGCTGTTTCAGTGCAGATTTTCCTCGCACTTTGGACTTGAACTCTGGCTAAGAAGCTCTTACAGCACTTCTGACATACATACAATTGTATTAGAAAACATAACCTTCTGTAGTTTATTTACTAATGATTTAAGGCCATTTCGTGATTTCAGTCATCATACAGTAACCAGCAACAACCACCACTTCCTCTTCTCATCGAAGACATGCGATGTGGTACTAAACAGTATCTCGCTGTCGGTGCTTGTAGGCCTAATGATTTTTGCGTCTTTCTGGGACAATTTTAAATGCTTCCACATTGCTGACATGTTTGCTGCATTAGTGTGCACCTCTATTTGATTGCGTCACGTCATTGTTCGGCTGAAAGAGCTTTTTGTGCTATTTTGGGCCAAATAATTTTGGTTGCCAAACATTCGGTGCATCCCTAATTTAAAGAACGGTTATCTATTTTGATATAAATTAATAGACAGTAGCCATTACTTCAGCAGGTCCAGATGAAATCCATTTCATTTTTTTTCCAAATTCAGTTTTTACTGTTTTAATATTTCTGGATTTTCTGTTTTAATGGTTAAAATAAATTGTATTATTCAAAAAGCATGTCTAATTAATTTAATCATTCAACTATTTTTAACAGGTTTAACAAAAAACATTTTTGAAATGCCCTATAAAATGTTTTCCCTCCCCCTCAAATTTAGTTTTATTTTTACCAAATTCAGTTTTCCTTTGTTTCATTAAATATTAATAATCAAAAGCATCTCTAATTTAGGATGGCGTTTTAGTGTCTCGTTAAAAAAAAATCTAAGATTATGAGAGTAACGTCAAATTGTTTCAAGAATAAAGTCAAAATGTTTCGAGAATAAAGTCAAAATGGCGAGAATTCATTCGTAGCAATTGCGAGATTAAAGTTATTATATTTTGAGAGTATATTCTAGCCTATTGAGGGAGGTATTCCAAAGTCTCTGCTTTCAAAATCTGTCAGTTTAATAGCAAAACAATCTACAAAATACAAAATATCTGTTACAATAATGTGTTTTTCATGCTTTTAAATGTGGCATGACAGAACGCTGTATTCGCCTCAGTTTAAATGGCATGTCAATCAGTCATCCAGGATGTTCATATCTTTCTTTACTCGTAAAGAAATTTCAGCATTTTTCTCCATATAATGGACTGCTATAGTGCCCCGAGTTTGAACTTCCAAAATGTAGTTTAAATGCAGCTTCAAATGATCCCAAATGCAGTTGTAAACGATCCCAGCCGAGGAAGAAGGGTCTTATCTAGTGAAACGATCGGTTATTTTCATAAAAATAATACAATTTATATACTTTTTAATGTCAAACACTTGTCTTTTGCTCTTCCCGACCTCTGTTTTTTTGTTTTTTTTTTTCAGTTCATGACAGTTAGGGTATGTCCAAAAAAAAAAACAACTCCCATCTCATCTTCTCCCTCAACTTCAAAATCATCCTATATCGCTGTTTTACCTTTTTTGTTAAGGGTGTTTGATCTTCATTGCATGTTCACTTTGCAAAGACTGGGTCAGAACTTCTGCAGCGATGTACAATGATTTTGAAATCATTTTTGAAGTTGAGAAAAGAGTTTTTCGACATGCCCTAACTGTCTTGAGCCAGGATACACAGTTCAGGGAGCACAAGGTAAGACGAGCATTTGAGATTGTTTAAATTAAAGAAGTATTTAAATTATATTTTTTTTTTTTTCATGAAAATAACTGACTGTTTGCTAGATAAGACCCTTCTTCCTTGGCTGGGATCATTTACAACCGCATTTGGGATCGTTTGAAGCTGCATTTAAATTGCATTTTAAAAGTTCAAACTCGGGGCACCATATCAGTCCATTATATGGAGAAAAATGCTGAAATGTTTCCCTTAAAAAACATAATTTCTTTATGACTGAAGAAAGAAAGACATGAACATCTTGGACGACAAAGGGGTGAGTACATTATCTGTAAACTGTTGTTCTGGAAGTGGACTTCTCCTTTAAATTAGGCTATATACACATTTCATTCCTTCTGATGTTCTTTCACATTTATATCATGCTACTTGAAATAAAGAGGAAAAACATTTATAATTTGAGTTTTATAATAAAACTGGCGGAATTTGACAGCTGAGCTGTGTTATTAAAAGCAACAAAGTACAAAATTATTGAGATTACTGGGTGGCTGGCACACTACAAAAAAATGAAAGACGTTAAATATTATTTCCAATAATTTACTGTTATACCATGAATAAAAAGCTTGTGAATAGTGTCTTATATACCTCAGAAAAGACAACAGTGTAACTTATGTTAACGAGTCGGAGTCCACTTCAACTTTTAGAACGTTTCATTGTTGTTTTTTAAAAAATACATGTGAGCAATGAAAGATTGGATGCCACAGATGTTTTTAGAGAGAAGGTGGTGGAATTTTCACCAAGAAATCTAAATTCTTCACTAAGAATTTAATTGAATGAATGTCTCATTGTAATCAAAAAGACGCTTGATTTACATGAATACAGCAATCTGTCCCGCCACATTAAAGAACGTGAAAAACATTATTGCAAGACATATTGTTTGTATTTTGTTATAAAACTGCTTTTACCAGGCATTTTTTTTAACATTGTTTATTTTTTAATGGAAATACTTTTAATACATACCTGACTTCACTTGCCACAGCGGTCATATTGAGTGGGTTCATTTTTCTGCTCTCTGAATGCTTTCACAATTATTCATTTTTAGGTTTTGAACATGCACGGGAAGGTTTTAACTGTACGGCACCAGGCAGTAAATAGACGGAAGGACAACCGCTTTGCTGTCGCTCTCGACTCTGAGCAAAACAACATCCACGTGAAGGATATTGTGAAAGTCATTGATGGACCTCATTCGGTAACTACCAGGGATAAAGATTTGTTATTATATAACAGAACCACATTGGAGGAAGTTAATATTCTCGTTGTGATCCGTCAGGGCCGTGAAGGTGAAATTCGCCACATCTTCAGAGGCTTTGCTTTTCTTCACTGCAAGAAGCTGGTTGAAAACGGAGGCATGTTTGTTTGTAAAGCACGCCACCTTGTTCTGGCGGGCGGCTCCAAGGTAGGTCTGTTCCACTACATCTGTGGACTGATCTTACACATTTCCAAACTTCATTGTTGTAAAACAACCCCCTTTTGTTTCCAAAGCCCAGAGATGTGACCAATTTTACAGTCGGAGGCTTTGCTCCTATGAGTCCACGCATCAGCAGCCCAATGCATCCTGGCGGAGGTGGTAAGCAATTTCACAAAGGTTGAAGATCAGGGCTTTTTTGAACTGTTGGAGGCTCAAATCATGCAAGAGGATTTTATAATCACAAGTGGGTTTCTCTGCCAATATTTTAGTGTTCATCACAATGTTAACGCACCAAAAGTGTAACAAAACAGCAGGACTCTTTTGAAGCATGCCACACAGACCGTTTATCCACTTGGCTCAAAGTACAAATGGTAGCACAGCGTGAGCTTACTTGCTGATGAGTCTCTGTCACGCATGCACTAAACAGCACTGTGAGATCCAGTGTGAAGCGCTTAAACTCAGCGACAAATGAAAAAGCCAGATAAAACAGTGCAGGAGAAACACTATGCTCAATGATAACAGCCAGAATGCTTTTCAGTCTACAGATTGCCAACATTTACCGTAGATTTATTGTGGTAACACTAACTACACCATGCTGTTGTGTCAGAAATGTTTATTATATCATTAATATAGACATGTATTAAAGGACTAATGGAACATAGTTTTTTTTTTTTCTGATTTAATCTACAGCATTTGAGCATTTACACTAAATGTATTTAGACTGGTGTTTTTCATGAAAATACCTGAAAACCATAATTATATTTTTACCATGGTATTTGCTATATGTTTTATTTTAACTGTGTTACCATGATCTAAATGTATGCTATTATGGAAGACCAATGGTTAATGTTGATGGAACTCGTTCAGAAAAAATTAATTTCACCATCTAAAAATGAGGTTGTTACTATTTTTACTGATGTTACCATTTTTGATAATGGATATAAATATCCATCTGCTTACCAACTCAAGCTGCTGTCAAATGTGCATTTCAAAACAAAAAGATGTATTATTATTAATATTGCAGGCTTCACTGCAAACTGTGCTAAAGATGCATGTCATCAAAGTCAGACAACACCAATCTGCTTCATGCATATTAAAACATGCCGGTACTAAATATTTCTCAAAACTTTTATATTGAGATATTTATTTTAAAGGATCACTCCACTTTTTTTGAAAATAGGCTCATTGTCCAACTCCCCTAGAGTTAAACAGTTACGTTTTATCGTTTTCGAATCCATTCAGCCGATCTCTGGGTCTGGCGGTAGCAATTTTAGCATAGCTTAGCATAGATCATTGAATCAGATTAGACCGTTGGCATCTCGCTCAAAAATTACCATATAATGACGATATTTTTCCTATTTAAAACTTGACTCTTCTGTAGTTACATCGTGTACTAAGACTGACGGAAAATGAAAAGTTGCGATTTTTCTAGGCTGACTAGGAACTATACTCTCATTCCGGCGTAATAATCAAGGAACTTTGCTGCCATATCATGGGTGTAGCAGGCGCAATGATATTACGTAGCGCCTGAAAGCGACCGGCACTAAGATTGTGTAGATGCAGAGTTGCAGCCGGCAAAGTTTCTTGATTATTATGCCGAAATGAGAGTATAGTTCCTAGCCATATCGGCCTAGAAATGACCTGTCTTTGTACAGGATGTAACTACGGATGAGTCAAGTTTTAAATAGGAAAAATATGGAAACTCTTTGGTCATTTTTGAGCGAGATGCTAACGGTCTAATCGGATTCAATGATCTATGCTAAAAGTGCTACCGCCAGACCCGGAGATCGGCTGAATGGATTCGAGCCGGGTAAAATTCAACTGTTTAACTCTGGGGGAGTTGGAAAATGAGCCTATTATTTAAAAAAAAAAGTGGAAAAGGAAAAATGATTGGAAAAGTGTAAGAATTCGAAATTGTGAAGTGTTTCATGTTCTGACCATAAAGAGTAGTTTATAATCACAATTACTGGTATGTTTTCTACAAATTTCACAGAAAATGCCTTTAAAATTGAAATAAAGAAATAAAAATATGAAACTTTGTGATAATTATTAATATTGTGATTTTTTTTGCTTGTGTCGCCCATCCGTATTTGAACCGTATCGTTGATATAAATCTCATCTGTTGATTTCTGGTGTTCCTTCCAGGTCAGCAGCACAGGGGCGGAGGTGGTGGAATGGGTCGGGGCCGTGGGCGACGAGACAACGATCTGATTGGGCAGACCGTCCGTATATCCCAGGGACCATACAAAGGTTAAATGAATGATTTTTTTTTTTTTTTTTTTTTGAAATGGTATTTTTGTATAAATTGCTTTGCATTTTATAACGTGTTAAGTGTGGCTTCAGTGTCCATTCACTTTATGTCTTGTTTTCATATAAGCCACAGATTTCCTAACTCCTTATTCATTTCCACAGGCTATATTGGAGTGGTGAAGGATGCCACAGAATCAACCGCTAGGGTAGAGCTCCACTCAACTTGCCAGACCATCTCTGTGGACCGACAGCGTCTTACGACTGTGTATGCTGTCGTGCACAAGCATTTATACTCTCTCTGCTTCCACACTAGTTTTTTCCACCTTGTAGCTAATTTTATGACTTTACTTCTAGCTGCCAATAAAAAGCCAGTAGACTCAGCTCTGCTTAACACATTTACACCACAATACATTTTTACACGAGCATCCTAGCTCTTAGTCTCCCAGCCACCGTTTGACAGTTCTGTCTCATAACACGTTAGACTGGGCTTGCGTTAATCCTGGAACATATTTGCACATTACATACCCCAGATTGCTTGGTAGGTCAATTAAATATATTACCAATCAAAAGTTTTTTAATATTAAGATTTTTAATGTTTTTTTTAAAGAGGTCTCTTCTGCTCACCAAGCCTGCATTTATTTGATCCAAAATACAGCAAAAGCAGTAATATTGTGAAATATTTTTACTGTTTAAAATACCTGCTTTCTATTTGAATTTATTTTCAAATGTTATTTATTATAGTGATGCAAAGCTGAATTTTCAGCATCATTTCTCCAGTATTCAGTGTCACAAGGATGCTTTAAATTGATCAAAAGTAAAAGATTTCTGTTTCAGATAAAGGCTGTTCTTCTGAACTTTCTATTCATCAAAGAAACCCGAAAAAATTCTAGTCAGCTGTTTTCAACATCATAATTATAATAATAAATGTTTTTTGAGCAGCAAATCAGTATATTGGAATGATTTCTGACGGATCATGTGACTGGAGTAATGACGCAGCTTTAAAATTACAGGAATAAATTACATTTTAAAATTTATTGAAGTAGAAAATTTGAAATGGTCAAAATATTTCAAAATTTTAGTTTTTGCTGTACTTTAGATCAAATAAATACAGGCTTGGTGAGCAGGATCAATTTCTTGCATCCTTGTTAAAAGATTAATTTCTTGCAAAAATATCTTACTGACTTCAGGCTTTTAAGTAGTTGTGTATGTTTGATATCTTAACTGTTTTTAACTTTTTAACTTTTTTTTTTTAAACACCACAATCATTTTGCTTTCTTTGAATCAGCGGTGGCAAAGAAAGACAAGGAAGGACTTCCACCCATTTACGAACCCCATTGTATGGTTCCCAGACGCCCATTTATGGAACTGGCTCACGTACCCCCATGTATGGTAGCCAGACACCCCTCCACGATGGTAAGAAATGCCAAAATATGTTGTTTTAAACTGTGTTCTGCAACACATTATTTTTGTTTTTTTAAACCCATCTTTAATTGCTCACAGGAAGCCGTACTCCTCATTATGGCTCCCAGACTCCTTTGCACGATGGGAGCAGGACGCCAGGTCAGAGCGGCGCATGGGATCCCAACAATCCAAACACACCATCACGGTAAGAAGCAGAGCAAGACAAATATGCACATGCAATCAAACAGTCCCACATACCTCAACTCGTTTTCCTTGTTTTCAGGCCTGATGACGAATACGAGTTCGCCTATGATGACGAGCCTTCTCCGTCTCCTCAAGGCTATGGCGGTACGCCCAACCCTCAGACTCCTGGCTACCCAGAAGTACCTTCCCCGCAGGTCAACCCTCAGTACAACCCTCAGACTCCTGGGACTCCTGCCATGTGAGGGCTCATTCAGATGATAGATGCTTTTGTTCTGGCTTGAGATCATCTAAAACTGAGGATGTTTTTGCAACCTAGGTACAACACCGACCAGTACTCCCCATATGCAGCGCCCTCTCCGCAAGGGTCCTACCAGCCAAGCCCCAGCCCACAGAGTTACCACCAAGTGGCCCCAAGCCCAGTGGGATACCAAAACACGCACTCGCCCGCCAGTTACCACCCTACTCCGTCACCCATGGCCTACCAGGTACTGTAATATAGTGCCTTGTGAAAATATTTGTACCCCTTCATTTTTTTCACATTTTATGTTGCAGCCTTATGCTAAACTGCTTTAAATTACTTTTTTTTTTTTACCCCACATCAATTTACACTCCATACACCATAATGACAAAGCAAAAAACATATTTGTGACAGCTTTGCAAATGTATTAACAATGAAACACTTAAATAACTACATTAAATTTATAGTGTTCATCCCCTTAACTTAGTACTTAGTTGAAGCACCTGTACAGCCTGCACAAGTCTTTTTGGGTGTGATGCAAAATGCATTCCACATCTGCATTTGGCAATTATCTGGCATTCTTCGCCTCACCTCTCAAACTCTGTCAGCTTGGATGGGAGATCATTTGGCAGACATTTTCAGGTTTCTCCAGAAATATTTGTTTACTTTCAAGCCAAGGCTCTGGCTGGGCCACTTAAGGACATTCACCAAGTTGTCTATAAGCCACCCTTGCTGTGTGCTTAGGGTCATTTTCTTGTTGGAATGTGAATCTTCTGCCTAGTCTGAGGTTCTGAATGCTCTGGGTTTTCATTAAAGAAACACTCCTCTTTTTTTTTTTTTTGAAAATAGGCTCATTGTCCAACTCCCCTAGAGTTAAACAGTTGAGTTTTACCATTTTTGAATCCATTTAGCCGATCTCCGGGTCTGGCGGTAGCACTTTAAGCATAGCTTAGCATAGATCATTTAATCAGATTAGACCGTTAGCATCTCGCTCAAACATGACCATATATAATGACAATATTTTTTCTATTTAAAACTTGACTCTTCTGTAGTTATATTGTGTACTAAGACAGAAGTTGAAAAGTTGTGATTTTCTAGGTTGATATGGCTAGGAACTATACTCATTCCGGTGTAATAACCAAGGAGTTTTGCTGCCGTACCATGGGTGCAGTAGGCGCAATGATATTACGCAGCGCCTGAAAGTGCACTAAGCGCACTACCTTTGTGTAGAAGCAGAGTTTCAGCCGGCAGAGTTGACAGCTGCGTAATATCATTGCGCCTCCTGCACCCATGATACGGCAGCAAAGTTCCTTGATTATTACGCCGAAATGCGAGTATAGTTCCTAGCCATATCGACCTAGAAAATTGCAACTTTTTATTTTTCGTCCGTCTTTGTACACGATGTAACTACAGAAGAGTCGAGTTTTAAATAGAGCAAGATGCTAATGGTCTAATCGAATTCAATGATCTATGCTAAGTTATGCTAAAAGTGCTACCGCCAGACCGGCTGAATGGATTCGAAAATGGTAAAACTCCCAGAAAAGGGAATGAAGCAACATGTTTAACATAAGGCTGCAACAGTACGTAGAAAAGAAAAAAAGAAAAGGGGTATGAATACTTTTGCAAGGCACTGTAATTCTGGTTTCTACTCCAATTCATTGTTGAAATGCAAACATTTTAATGGTGGGTATAGTAACTTTATGAAATATTTATTCCAACACACAGTATATTAAATAATGAACTAACAGGCTAAGATATGAGCAATGATTGAGTGACTAGATCAAATAATTTTCAGTAATTTCTTTCAGTAAATTTTTTTTTTTCATCTTATGATGTTCATCTCATGATAGAACTAGTAGTGAAAAGAAAGCGAGATGAGTGGTTTATGCAAATTCTGTACATCACTAGCTTGCAGCAATACGTTTTTGTTTTTTTTTCCTCTGATAATTGGCTGCACAAACAGTATTGAGTTGAATTGTACTCCATGTGATCTTTAGGCCAGTCCAAGTCCCAGTCCGGTAGGGTACAGTCCAATGACTCCTGGAGCACCATCTCCAGGAGGCTACAACCCTCACACCCCTGGATCTAACATTGACCAGGCCTCCAACGACTGGGTCACCACAGACATCATGGTGCGTGTTAAAGACACATTCCTAGATGGAGGAGTCATCAATCAAACCGGTGTCATCCGGAGTGTCACCGTGAGTGAAGTTTATTATGATTTAATCTTTTTTTTTTTTGGGATCTAGATGTACTGTGATTTTAAAGCAAGAACCTGCAGGCAGAAGCATGTGAAGTTTGGATTTGCATATTGCATGTGCTGTGCTGAGATGCCCGGGGCAGATTTAAGATTTGGCAGTGGATTATGTCTCTGTGATACAATCCATTCTATGTTAGATTTTACAATGAATCATGTTCTGATATGTCGTTTGTCGTTGTTAAGACATCACAAATTTACTCTGATTCATCCATGGGAAAATTCTTCTTTCACGTAGGGGGGGATGTGCTCCGTTTTCCTGCAAGAGACAGAGAAGGTCGTTAGCATTTCAAGTGAACACTTGGAACCTGTTACACCAACCAAAAACAACAAGGTACTGCTTAACTTATTGAACCAAACGTGATTGATTTATTTTTTTCATTTTTTTTATTTTTTATTTTTTTGATTGTGATTTTAGGTGTCTTGGGTAATCTCAAGGTCCGTTATTTTGATTTTAAACTTTATCTTGTCTTTTTTGCTCTATGAACACCGTTTTGAACAGTTATTTGTACCACTTCATAGGCCTTGAATGGTTAAATACACTCGCTTGTATTTCAGAAAGTCTGTCTTTGCAAGTATCCTTGTAAACAGTAATTTAGGTCTTAAGTAAACAGCAAACAGCTGAGAAATAAAACACATGTAACAGTATGTTGTATCTGGGCAGCTCTTAAAGTGACAGCAGTCTTAATATTCTTGCTGTCTGTCATTCATGTTAATCAAACAACAAAAGAGAGAAATTCTCTAGCTGCTCTTGACTAAATCACACTGGTAACTTTTAATAAGAAGAAATATACAGTTGAGGTCAAAAGTTTACATACACCTTGCAAAATCTGCAAAATGTTAATAATTTGACCAAAATAAGAGGGATCATACAAAATGCATGTTATTGTTTTTTATTTAGATAAGATATTTCACATAAAAGACATTTACATATGTGACATTGGACAACGAAACCAGTCTTAAGTAGCACGGGTATATTTGTAGCAACAGCCAAAAATGCATTGTATGGGTCAAAATGATTGATTTTTCTTTTATGCCAAAAATCATTAGGATTTTAAGTAAAGATCATGTTCCTTAAAGATATTTTGTAAATGTCCTACCTTAAATGTATCAACACTTAATTTTTGATTAGTAATATGCATTGCTGAAAACTTAATTTGGACAACTTTAAAGGCAATTTTCTTAATATTTTGATTTTTTTTTTTTCTTTTTTTGCACCCTCAGATTCCAGATTTTTGAATAGTTGTATTTCGCCAAATATTGTCCTATCATAACAAACCATACATCATACATCATTCAGATGATTTACACTTACGACTGCTTTTGTGGTCCAGGGTCACACAAAATCTACAAGAAAAAAACTGTTGAATTTATAAAAATGACCCAGTTCAAATATTTATTTTACACAGTGAAGAATATGCAGTGTTTTTATATATTTGATTACTTAATAGAATGTATGTAGCATTTCTTAATTTTTTGTTCTGCTATATTTTTTTTTTTGTCCTACTACTTGTAATTAGTTTATTATTCTTATTTGTTGACTGTTTACTTGTCTTTAGTTTTAAACTTGTAATTTGTTTTTTGTGATACACTGGTGACAAGAATTGTGAAATTTCTATGGTATAGAAAAATGGGTATCAAAAAGACCTTAATTTAAAGCAAAAGTAACTATATTGCGATATGTATATATCGTCACTTTGAAATAAAAGTACTCATGTGACCCTGGACGATAAAACCAGTCAATTTTTTGAAATTGGGATTTATACAGAATTTGAATAAATAAGCTTTCCACTGATGTATGGTTTGTTAGGATACAATACTGGCTGAGATACAACTGTTTGAAAATGAGGGTGCAAAAAAAAAAAAAAATCAAAATCTTGGAAAAATCTATATTGAGAAAACGTTCTTAGCAGTGCATATTACTAATCAGAAATGAAGTTTTGACACATTTATGGTAGGAAATTTACAAAATATCTTCAAGGAACATGATCTTTACTTAATGTCCTTAATGTTCAGAGAGAAATCATTGTTTTATACATATTTTGAACTGTCAAGTGGTTGCACTCTGTGAGCTACTGGTGCTACCTGTTGCTGTTTTTGGGCGTTTAGACTCTTTGTGGGGAAAATCGATGGTACAGCATTTGGTTTAAGCCTACACTGTAAAAAACAGTTTGTTGAGTCAACGTAAAATAATTTGTAACCTGGCTGCCTTAAAATTTTAAGTTTAGTCAACTCAAAAGTTTATTCAACTTGAAATGTTAAATTATATTAAGTGACAACATGGATATTTGAGTTGAATCAACTTCAAATTTTAAGGCAGCTGGGTTACTTACCCATCTGTTAAGTTTAGCAAACACAAATATCTAAGTTGTTACTTAGTACAACTTAACGTTTCAAGTTGACTAAACTTATTTTAGTTGACTGAACTAAAAATTTTAAGGCAGCAGGGTAACAAATTATTTTAAGCTGACTCAACAAATTGTTTTTTATTTTTTACAATGTATGCTCTTTCAGTAGCTGTGGTCATCATATCAGTGTTTTTATTTTTTTGAGTTGTGTTGCAGTAAAAATAGCAACAGGTAGCACCAGTAGCTCACAGAGAGCAAATGTTTTATGTAATCAAAATAATGGTGCCCACACAGTCCAAAATATGTACACTGACCAAAATTATAAATGCAACACTTTTGTTTTTGCCCCCCATTTTTCATGAACTGAACTCAAAGATCTAAGACGTTTTCTGTGTACACAAAAGGCCTATTTCTCTCAAATATTGTTCACAAATCTGTCTAAATCTGTGTTAGTAAGCACTTCTCCTTTGCTGAGATAATCCATCCACCTCACAGGTGTGGTATATCAAGATCCTGATTAGACAGCATAATTATTGCGCAGGTGTGCCTTAGGCTGGCCACAATAAAAGGCCACTCTAAAATGTGCATGTTGTGCATGTGCATAAAATGTTTTATCACACAGCACAATGCCACAGATGTCGCAAGTTTTGAGGAAGTGTGCAATTGGCATGCTGACTGCAGGAATGTCCACCAGAGCTGCTGCCCGTGAATTGAGTGTTCGTTTCTCTACCATAAGCCGTCTCCAAAGGCGTTTCAGAAAATTTGGCAGTACATCCAACCGGCCTCACAACCGCAGACCACGTGTAACCACACCAGCCCAGGACCTCCAAATGCAGCATCTTCCTCTCCCAGATCGTACGAGACCAGCCACTCGGACAGCTGCTGCAACAATCGGTTTGCATAACCAAAGTATTTCTGCACAAACTGTCAGAAACCGTCTCAGGAAAGCTCATCTGCATGCTCGTTGTCCTCATCGGGGTCTCGACCTGACTGCAGTTCGTCGTCGTAACCGACTTGAGTGGGCAAATGCTCACATTCGATGGCATCTGGCACTTTGGAGAGGTGTTCTCTTTACGGATGAATCCCGGTTTTCACTGTACAGGGCAGATGGCAGACAGCGTGTATGGCACATGGTGGCGGTGGGGTTATGGTATGGGCAGGCGTATGTTATGAACAACGAACGCAGGTGTGAGTTCAGAGCACACTTTGAGTTCAGCTCATGAAAAATGGGGGCAAAAACAAAAGTGTTTAATTTATAATTTTGGTCAATGTATAAAATGATGTGTTTTTTTTTTGTTTTTTTTTTGTGTGTGGAATGAAAAAACCTTTTATACCCTTGACAGTTTCAAATGATGTATTAATCTCATTTGTATGAGAAGTTTGTTTTACTGTTATAGGGAAAAAATGTCAACAGCTCCATGTTGTGCAATAGCATGCTAACAGCTTCCACGCTCCGCATAAACCCTTGGATATGTGCCTAAAAGCATATTTAATCCTGCTCATGAGGTCCGGATATAATGTATTATACATAATATAAATAAACTTTAAAGTGTTATTATAGTTTAATTATATAATTGTTTTACATGCTATAGAATGCAATAAAATTTACACAAAACACCAAACCAATAATTGACGGTTATTGCTGTAATAAATACATGCAACATTTATTCATAAATCATTTAAATTCATATACACATACAGAAACTGTTAGGCATTTTGTGGGACCACAATCATGAAAGTCACAGCTGCAAGAACCACTGAAGCATATACTTGCCTGAAATCGCTCTTGTATTGAATCCATGCTGTAGACACTTAAGCAACGAGAAATAATTATATATTTCATATATAATGAATGAGCAGTGAAGACCTAAGGAAATAAACGGGTGCTCCCACCAAATCAGATGTTCCAAATTCATCTTAAGAAGCTTGGTATTATGTGTCGCAGTCATGTATGGTGTTACAACAAATGTTCCTCCAACAATAATAAATGTGAATTTGTGCTTCTCAGGTGAAGGTGATTTTGGGAGAGGACAGGGAGGCCACAGGAGTCCTACTCAGTATTGATGGTGAAGACGGCATTGTTAGAATGGAGCTGGATGAGCAACTGAAGATTCTCAATTTGCGCTTCCTTGGGAAATTGGAAGTGTGAACACATTTAAACATTTTGCTATTCAAATGCAGATTAGACACTTTCAGTGAGCTTTCTTTTTTTCTTCTGTTTGCCATCATCTATGTTGCAAAATAGCTGGCCTTTTACACTTCCTTTTTTACTTAAAGGTTTTAGTGGATAGTCTGTTTTCTGTTTATGTGTCAGTGGTGTAGAAACATACTTTTGGCAATCTGATTCCATGTCAAATAAAATGTAAACCGTGAGTTCCCAAATCCATCCATCCTGAGTGTTCGCATGAAATATTTAATAGCTGTTGGCTGTCCATTTTAAACATTTTACTGCCATTCAGACCATCAACCATAAAGAGGAAATCCATATTGAGTCACTTGAGTGATTTTGAGCTCCAGCAGATGAGATAAACCGCTGTGCTTTGCACCACAAGTTTATTTCAAATCATGGTCCATTACATTGAGTCGTTAATGTCAACAACAATTAGTGTACATTCTGAGTGCATTAAAGGTCTTTTAAAAGCCTTTATTTCATCCTCTCAATTTTTTGTTACCGGCTCACTAATGAGAAAAAAACGACCCAAGGTTAAGTACTTTAGGAATTGTGTAACATTTTTATTAAAACATGCATCAGGCTTGAGAACTGGCAAAGGATAGTCAAACATGAAAGCAGTGAAAGTTTCAGCTTTTCTCAGTTACAGGGCTCATGGGGATTTTTGTAGTTAATTGGGACGTAAAAGATGGTGGTGTTCTTTGGACAGGGATGTCCTGTGCTGTTAAACAGTGACAACCTATCAAACCTTTGCTCTTGTTCTTTGGGGCATCCAATAGTTTGGTTCCTGAAAAGATGGATCTTCAGCTGGATCCACGCTTCACGACCCTAAAAAATGAGGAAAGAAAAAGTATGCTGTTGGGTTTAGATTTATGTGTTTTAATACATTAAAACTGTTTTTAAAGGACCAAATTCAGTAAACACATTATTAAAGGAGAAGTCCATTTCCAAAACAAAGATTCACATATAATGTACTCACCCCCTTGTCATCCAAGATGTTCATGTCTTTCTTTATTCAGTCGTAAAGAAATTGTTTTTTGAGGAAAACATTTCAGCATTTTTCTCCATATAATGGACTGATATGGTGCCGATTTTGAAGTTCCAAAATGCAGTTTAAATGTCGAAAAACTCCAATCGTATTTCCTCCCTTAATTTCAAAAATCATTTCAAAATCATTCTACGTCGTTGCAGAAGTACCGACACAGTCTTTGCAAAGTGAACATGCAAAAAAGATCCTTAACAAAAAAGTTAAAAGAGCGATATAGGATGATTTTGAAGTTGAGGGAGAACATGAGATTGGAGTTTTTCGACATACACTAACTGTCATGAACCGGAACAAAAACAGTCCAGGCAGAGACAAGACAAGATGACCGATCGTTACGCTAGATAAGACTCTTCTTCATCGGTTGGACTCGTTTACAACCGCATTTGGGATCGTTTGAAGCGGCATTTAAACTGCATTTTGAAGTTCAAACTCAGGGCACCATATCAGTCCATTATATGGGGAAAAATCCTGAAATGTCTTCCTCAAAAAACACTTTACGACTGAAGAAAAGAAATACATGAACATCTTTGATGACAAGGGGGTGAGTACATCATGTGTGAATCTTTGTTTTGGAAGTGGACTTCTCCTTTAATAGGGCTGTCAGTTTAACCCGTTAAGTATTTATAAAAAATAACGCAATTACATTTTTTAATGCAGTTAATGCACTGGCCCTGCCCCCAGACCTGTACATCATATAGTTGACTCTTGACAAATATGATGCAGGGCAAAAGCTCCATAAATAAAGTTATGCCCTAAAATTCAAGATATTGGGGCAAAAAAAAAATGTCCTGTATGTGTATAATGTTTGTATCACACAATATCACATGGCAGCAAGGGCAACATGGCACGAGTGCTGATTTTGTCCCGATCGATCACGAGCTTAAATGTGATTTTATACAACAATTCAGTAATAGTTGATATTGTGTTATATTTTAAACACAATATTATGTTTTTGCTCAATTTTGCAGAGAACATATTACCTTTGAAGCCATAGCAGAATTGTTGCACGTCTGTGAGCAACAGCGGTGTTTAGTTTCTGAATGAATCCGCGTTTTACACAAATCATGTGAATCATTAGCCACATTTACATGTACACTTTTTTTGTCATTCTGATTGAAAGATTTGGTAGACTGTTTACATGATTAGGCATTAGGCTGTTAAGTGTTTTCCTTGTGGGAGGAAAACGTGTTCTTATTCTAGACTCATCTGCTTGTCTGTACATGGTACACTTTATTAATAATGTTTATTTAGTTTGGTCTTTTAAAGGGGTCATCGGATGCTAAGTTCACTTTTTCATGTTGTTTGAACATTAATGTGTGTTGGCAGTGTATGTACTAATCTACCCTATAATGATAAAAATCCATGCATTGGTTTTTAATTAATCTGTAAAAATAATATTCCCTTTTTCAAATCGAGCCGTTCTCAGATGTCGTCAGACCGACAGAGGCCGCTCCCACAATAGTTGATTGAGTATAAGGGTTTTTTTTTAATGAATCTTTGCAATCGCCTTTCCTAATAATGTGCTAGTTAGTAAGTTTAGCAGCTAAACTGCAAATTTTTGCAGAACTGATTTTGGCAAGAAAAAAAGGGTGTTGATTTACACAACCATTGAAAATGTTTAACCCAACTATATTATAGACTTTTCATGAAGACCCTAAAGAATCATATCGACTTGTGGAAAATGGGCATCCGATGACCTCTCTAAAAACACTGTTTTAATGCTTTAAGCCACATTAAGCATTTTAGAATGTCCCTAGATTTAGATAAATTATTTTACTTATTATAATTTCTGTGTAATGTTATTATGCCTGGGTATTAAGACAGATTTTCCAATCCCAATTCATTTGAGTATATTTCTGTTATAATGCCATTTTTGCTAGCATAAATGTGTGTGACTATTCACCTCATTTTTTTCCGTAAAACTGGACGAAGCAATTTATACATTTAATGGGTCCAGCTTCTGCTCTCATCTGCATCCAGCTATTTTTAGCTGAACAAAACAGCTTGTTTTGCTGCTTGATATTGCAAACTGGTCTGTTCTACCATATTATTTTATAGTATTATCTTAATTATGTACACACTAGTTTGTACACAAAAGTTTTACCATTCACTGCACTTAGTTATTCTTCTTGTTATTTTACTACAGTGTCTAATGACGCAAAAGTCTCGCACATTCACAGAAATGAAAAATAAGGTAAATTAAACAATATTTCTTGATATTTTGAACATAATATAGTAAATAGAATTTAACATTGCTTCTCTCACCTTGCTGTCCGTCACACATTGCAAATCATAGTTTTGTCCAAGCAGTGGGGTCAAAACACTGCGTATGTCGTCATGCTGCAAATCGCATCATGGAAAGATGGATGAAGTGTTGGTTCCCAAATGTATTAACTCTGAAACATGATTCACAGCTAATACAATAAACTTACCTTATATGACACATCACATGAGGTTTTGATTCCAGAGCTTTCCAAGACACTAGAAAAATATATAAATGGGAGAAAACAGATGAGCTCACGTTAAGATGATAACATGGTATATGTGCTAATAATACCCACTTATCAATGTCAAAGAGTTTCCGAAGCTTGACTGCGGCCTGGAAATAAAGAAGCGGTGAACCCATGGTCTCCTCACAGCCTGCACACGTCCCATGTTTAATCCATTCTTCCTTCCTGCCAAACCAAATGAAATCAATCACTGATGCTTCGGTGAAAAATATGTCTGAGCTACTATCAGACATACCAGACATAATTAAAATGCTCTTTTTTTTTAGGGGTTAAAGTGCGTAGCGCTGAAACCCTATTGTAATTGCTAAAATAGCCAAGGATCAGCGATCTCTACATAAAACTGATCTGGCAGACCAAACCGTAAGTCGTAGAGACTTGAAACTTGAACAGATGGTAGTACTTACACCGTCTACATCACCTGACTTGGGCGCTGCAGCGATCAAAAGTACTAAATCGCTCATAACCGCTAAATCATTTGTCACAGGTCAGGTGTCTAACGCCGTTGGAATCCTTGGCTCACGCCAAAGGAGGACTGAAATGTTCAGCCAGTTTGCATTTTTTTAACGATTTGGCCCAATCTGAACCAAACACATGCAGGAAGATTCTCTGAAGAGTGAACATCAATAATTATCAAAAAGAAAAACTTTGAACTTTCGACTCTCCGTTGCAAAGGGGTGCCAAAACGTTCGAAAAGGGGGACTTACTAAAACTGCTATAACTATGAAAGGCATTAGATATCTTTGCCAAACGCACAATGGTAAAAGGTCACGTGAAAAAAGTCATGGAGCTTGGCCACTTGGTGGTGCTATAAGAGGGAAAATGGCCATAACTACGCAACTGTTTGTCCAAGTGACATTAAAATTGGTATGCACGCTCTTGGTACAAAGTGCCACAAGCATCTATAAGGACATTTGCGAACCTCGAAAAACACGGCTGCCATTGACCGACAAAATCTGAGCACCTGTTTAGACATGCTTAAGGGAGGCCGATCGGAACAAAACACTTTGGGTCTGTTTGACTCGCGGCCCTAAAGGTCTGTGAGAAATTTTAAAGAATTCGGCCACCAGGGGGACGATTTTTCAAGGGCATAAAAAGTTTTTTACGCATATGCACGACATTCATATACAATAGACCTCCTCATTCTACACAACTTTGCCTCTAGAATCACTGCTGTCAATCAAAGCGTTTGTTAAATGATTGCGAAAATGTGAAAAACCTACTTTTTGCAAACTAGCCCTAGGTTTTTCACTCAATCTGGAAAAATCAACTACTATGCAATTCTCTGCACTCTCAAGGTCAAAAATTATCAAAAGAATGTTGAAATTTACCCTTTGGGAAGCTATAATGGAGTGGTTTAGAAAAGGGGCCTGTCCAAATAACCCTAAAAGCCTATAAAGCCTAAACAAAAACTCAAAACTTCACAAAACCTACTGAGCAGATGCCACAGGTGATTCTAAACAAGCACAATTTTAGGGAGATCGGACCACAGCTGGCACTATAACAGTCATAAATGTTAAAAAAAAACATCATATTTATATAATAAATTACCTGGATTTGACAAAAATGCCTCTTTTTTTTAAAATAATTGATTTAGGTCGTTACATGCTTAAATAATATGTAACATCTTTTTCATATGTGCCTAAATGCCTTAAAGCACTTGAACCCTAGCTGTAATTTTGTTCTGTTCTGTGTAATTTATATATACTTTTTCATACTTTTCCAATTATACAATATATGATTAAACTTTTCTAGAGTCACGCAAAACTCCTGATTCCTACTAGAATGACTGGATTTTGCTCGCAACATTTTGCCAAGCAACGGTAAATGTGACAACACCTTTACTATGGAAATGCATGGTTCAGGCTGTGAGACGTAGAACATCCATCTCTTTTAGTTCATTGTCTGTATATTCCGGTTCTTCTTCTGTTTGTAAACAAAGCGGTGCATTCAGGTTCTACATCAGAATGCCAGCTTCAGTGTCAGCAGCGTCACACGCATGCAGTGTGGTACTCTCGTGTATCCTCGTAGATTCATAACATTACAGTTGAACCACTGATGTCACATGGACTATTTTAGCGATGTCTTTATTACCTTGGCCTCGAACGTGTCATTGTATTGCTGTCTATGAAAGGTCAGAGAGCTTCCAGATTTCATCAAAATATCTTAATTTGTGTTCTGAAGATGAACGATGGTCTTACGCGATTGGAACGACATGAGGGTGAGTAATTAATGACAGAAATGACATTTTTGGCTGTACTATCTCTTTAAATCACAAAACATTGAAAGATCATAGTTTGTGTTTACCAGAAGTAGAAGAAGTGCTTTCCTTTTATAAACGACGGCCACAGCTGAGTGAGGTCAGCCTCAATTTCCTAGACACAAAAACATGATGTTACATATTATATTTAATGTTTCAATAAATAAATAACAATAAAAACAAATAAACAGTGGGTTGAAGCATTTTTACCTGAAGATGGGAATGATATATGGGCCAACAGTCACAGCAGTGACCAGTATGTATAGGCCTAAAAGTCATTAGAAAATTTCAAAATAAAGAAATGAACAATAATGTCAGAAATAACAAAAAAAAGACCAATCAAAAATGCAGAATGTTCGTGTGAAATGTTAAAGGTGCAGTGTGTAAATTTAAGCAGCATCTAGTGGTGAGGTTGCAAATTGCACATAGAGAAGCTAAGGACAAAGACTTCATTGTCTGAGACAGCAGAGAGTAGCAGGTGGTAAATTAAAGAAGTCCACTTCCAAAACAAAGATTCAAATATAATGTACTCACCCCCTTGTCATACAAGATGTTCATGTCTTTCTTTCTTCAGTCGTAAAGAAATTATGATTTTTGAGGGAAATGATCCCAATGCAGTTGTAAACGATCCCAGCCAAGAAAGAAGGGTCTTATCTAGTGTAATGATCGGTTATTTTCATAAAAATAATACAATTGATATACTTTTTAAAGTCAAACGCTCGTCTTGATTTACTCTGCTTGGACTGTTTTTTCCTGGTTCAAGACAGAGTATTTCGAAAAACTCCCATCTCATGTTCTCCCTCAACTTCAAAATCGTCCTATATCACTGTTTTACCTTTTTTGTTAAGGGTGTTTGATCTTCTTTGCACGTTTACTTTGCAAAGACTGGGTCGGTACTTCTGCAGTGATGTAGGATGATTTTGAAATGATTTTTGAAGTTGAGGGAGAAAATACATTTAGAGTAAGATTAGATAAGACCCTTCTTCCTCGGCTGGGATCGTTTACAACCGCATTTAGGATTGTTTGAAGCCGCATTTAAACTGCATTTTGGAAGTTCAAACTCAGGGCACCATAGCAGTCCATTATATGGAAAAAAATCCTGAAATGTTTCCCTCAAAAAAACAATTTCTTTATGACTGAAGAAAGAAAGACATGAACATCTTGGACGACAAGGGGGTGAGTACATTATCTGTGAATCTTTGTATTGGAAGTGGACTTCTCCTTTAAGGAATTATATTTACTTAATTATTCAGTAAACCCACATGAATATTATTGTTACTTGTTCATCATTTTGTCAGTGTTTTAGAACAATATAGTGACGAAATGTGATCTGTAGGGCAGCTTGTCCGCTTAAGGCTACTGTAGAAACACGGCGGCGCACAATAACGATTTGTACGAGGAACCGCGGTGTATGTAGTAAGATAATAAAAACATAACGATTCATTATGTAAGGTCTTTATGCACCTTTGAAAACATGGTTGAGTATATTATATTGCATTTCTGTCAATAGATCATCCTAAATATTACACACTGCACCTTTAATTTACAGATGAGCAGGAGAACAACAACATTGAATTCCTCACCATAGACCATGGATGGTCCAGTATTGAACAGTATCTGGTATTTTGCAGATGGTTTTGTTGGTAAGACCCTGTGGGAGGACAAAAAAAAAGTTAAGTTGAAACAACGTGAAAGGCAGAGCTGTTGGTTTTCACATGAAGCACAGATATGAAAATCAGTTGTCATATGCTTCATATGATTTCAGGCAGATTTGAATAGTCTTATATGAAGTTTACAAGCACTGCTGTAATATGTAAAATATAAAGACATACTATACAGAAACTCCCAGGCCATTGAAGAGTGAGAAGCATACAAGTCCAGTTGCATGAGCTGAAAATGAAAAAGCAGTTGCACTTTTTCCTTTCTTTTTGCTGTACCATATCTCTTTAAATTCTATGCCACCCTGCATTTCTTTTATTGTCTATTGAATTTTTTATTTGAAGTATTAGTTCACTCCAAAATGAAAATATGCTGAATATGTACTCACCCGAGTTTCTTTGTCAGAGTAGATTTGGAGAAATTTATCATTACATCACTTGCTCACCAGTGGATCCTCTGTGGTGAATGGGTGCCGTCAAAATGAGAGTCCACACAGTCCAAACGTTTTTTTCCACAAGATGTTAACTGATTGACTGGAGTGGTGTGGATTACTGTGATGTTTTTATCAGCTGTTTGGACTTTCTTTCTGACGGCACCCATTCACTGCAGAGGATGCACTGGTGAGCAAGTGATAAATTTGTTCTGATGAAGAAACAAACTCATCTTGGATGGCCTGTGGGTGAGTACATGTTTGGCAAATTTTCCTTTTGGGTGAACTTTTCCTTTAAATATTTGATTGATAAATTACTTCTGGTCTCTTCCAGTCAGCAACATTTACTAAACATGGTGATTTATTAATTAATAAATATTTGATTTATCTTACTGCCTTGTGACAGTCCCAGAACAGCGTCCGTCATCATTCGTGAAGACCCAACCAGTGACAAGAGCAGCGGTGCAGACCCAGAGGATGTGTTTAGCTGAAACAACACAGCACAATTCATTTTAAGCAAAATCTGTGTATAGAATTTAAAACAACTAGTCTGACTTCAGAAATGAGGTTGTATGTAATTGTTGAATATTAGAAAATACCTACCGTAGCTCATGTTGACCCTGCAGTTGTGAGCTCCTGTGACAGTGTCAGCTTCAGTTTCCTTTCCCCTGGTCCAGTGCAGAAGCGAAACATACCACAACCAAGTGAATGTTCTATGTTTGCATGCTTAAGAAAAAGGAAGTGATACTGCCATGCATTATGATTAGAAAGAGACAGAGAGAAATTTCTTAACATGTCACGCCTGTGAAATCTATATTCGGAGGCACTTGAAAGATGTACATGAAAACACACTGCCCTTTAAAGCCAAGGTTTTAGCTTTATCTATAACCCACTTAAGGGTGAACAGGCTGAAATGAATGCTTTCTTTTAACCAAAATATTTTATATTGTAACAATTATAACAATTTTATATTGTTTACACATTCAGCTTTTTAACATCACGACTTTGAATTAAACACACTTTTATTAAATATGCACACACTGGCAATATTACATAATGTGTATAACATGATATTACTTCACAAAGCAAAAAAGCAAAATTTCACTTAAAATTGTTTTTGAAACATACTAACCAATCAAATTCTAATGTTATAGCTGAAAATAGAAATGAACAGATGGCTATATTTCATTATTTTATTTTTAATTTTATTCTATTTTATTTTTGAAGGTTTCGTGAGCTTATTTTTCTGATGTTTTGTTTCATTATTTTATTTTTAATTTTATTATATTTTAATTTTGAAGGTTTGATAAGCTTATTTGTCTGATGTGTTATTTCATTATTTTTATTTTTAATTTTATTCTATTTTATTTTTGAAGGTTTGGTGAGCTTATTTTTCTGATGTTTTATTTCATTATTTTATTTTTAATTTTATTTTTATTTTTTATTTTTATTATATTTTAATTTTGAAGGTTTGATAAGCTTATTTGTCTGATGTGTTATTTCATTATTTTTATTTTTAATTTTATTCTATTTTATTTTTGAAGGTTTGGTGAGCTTATTTTTCTGATGTTTTATTTCATTATTTTATTTTTAATTTTATTTTTATTTTTTATTTTTATTATATTTTAATTTTGAAGGTTTGATAAGCTTATTTGTCTGATGTGTTATTTCATTATTTTTATTTTTAATTTTATTCTATTTTATTTTTGAAGGTTTGGTGAGCTTATTTTTCTGATGTTTTATTTCATTATTTTATTTTTAATTTTATTTTTATTTTTTATTTTTATTATATTTTAATTTTGAAGGGTTGGTAAGCTTATTTGTCTGATGTGTTATTTCATTATTTTTATTTTATTTTTAATTTAACCCTTTAACTGTCACCGTCCCCCCGTGGGACGCCTAAGTTTACTTCACCATATTACAAATAAATCCAAATCTAATCATGACAAACTATACATCATTGGAAAGGTCTAAGACTTCTAAATAGATATTTTACCATATTTTTGTGATAGAAATTATGTAGTAAAAGTAATAGATTAATATATGTCAGGAGTGCAACTTAAAAAAATCTACATCATAACATGAGTTCTGACGTTTGTCACAAAAGACTTTCTTCGTTGCATTTTTCCCTATCACGCAATAGAAATTAATGACAGTTAAAAGGTTAATTCTATTTTATTTTTTTGTTTGGTAGGCTTATTTGTCTATTATTTCATTATTTTATTTTCAATTTTATTTTATTTTTAATTTAATTCTATTTTCTATAAATATATATAAAATATTCTATTATATTTTTGAAGGTTTGGTAAGCTTATTTATGTGATGTGTCATTTCATTATTTTTATTTTCAATTTTATTTTTTATTTTATTTTATTTTTGAAGGTTTGGTAAGCTTATTTGTGTGATGTGTTGTTTCATTATTTATTTTTAACATTTTATTTTTAATTTAATTCTATTTTATTTTGAAGTTTTGCTAAGCTAATTTGTCTGATGTGTTATTTCATAATTTTATTTTTAATTTTATTTTATTTTTAATTTAATTCAATTTTTTTGAAGGTTTGGTAAGCTTATTTGTCTGATGTTATTTCATTATTTTTATTTTCAAGTTTATTTTATTTCATTCTGTTTTATTTTTGAAGGGTTAGTAAGCTTATTTGTCTTATGTATTTTTTCATTATTTTTATTTTCAATTTATTCTATTTTATTTTAAAGGTTTGATAAGCTTAATTTTCTGATGTTTTATTTTATTATTATTTTATTTTCAATTTAATTCTATTTTATTTTTTGAAAGTTTGGTAAGCTTATTTGTCTGACGTTATTTCATTGTTTTTATTTATTTATTTATTTTTGTAAAGATTTATTTTTTGGCATTTTTGCCTTTATTAAGACAGGACAGATCAAAAGTGACAGGAAGTGAAGTGGCAGAGAGAGATGGGGGCGGGATCAGGAAAGGTCCTGGAGTTGGGATTCAAACACGGGATGCCTGTAGCGCAAGGCTATTGGCGCCAACAATTATATTTATTTTATATTTATTTAATTACGTTTATTTTATTTCATTCTGTTTTATTTTTGAAGGGTTAGTAAGCTTATTTGTGTGATGTGTTATTTCATTCTTTTATTTTCTTTTTTTTTTTTTGAAGGTTTGGTAGGTGAATTTGCAAAATAGCTGTGGAAAAACCATGACAATATTAATGTGATAATATTAAAAAGTGATAAAGTGATAATATTAAAAATAATCGTCAAGAAAGGTTTATCTGTTGTAGAAATGATGACCCACATTCTTAGTAATGTCAGATTTCAGGACAGTTAAGAATTGTGTTAATATTAAATAATCTTTAACTTTAGGACCTTTGAACACGCTCAATTCATGACAAAATACAAGCATAGTTTAAGACATGTCAAGGTATTATGCTTTAGTGTAAAACATATTACAATATGTTTTGTAAACATGAAACATGAAAAATGACTTCTACTTTGGAGTTCAGTGTTGTATGTATTGAATCAGCTGGTGGCATGGCTCTTCAGAGTGATCGTTTCCCCCACCTGACTGCTTGGCCCCCGTTCAAAAGCTCTGCAATATGTGTGTGTCCTTGTAAGGGCCCCGACTAGACAAGAATCAACAAGCTCAACCGAGAGCAGCGTCGGACATGAGGCATTTACTGGTAAATACACTGCTGTACTTCTTTATTCTTCCATAGTCTGTGACATAACAGCTGTAGAAGTGTTATCAGGAAGAATCTACTCCTAAAATACTTGTGAAACAGGAACTATGCCACACAACGATACTCGTACTGCAGACATTGCTTGGGAAAGCTAGTTATTAGACGGTAGTCTTGTTATTGATACAAATAGATTTCGAATTTAGCTGTTTTTATGTTTTAATCTTCGGCAATTCCCATGTTTTTTGAATGACTGATAGCCTTAAATGACCTCTAAAGAAAACACCCAGTTACTCAACAGCCACATACTGAAACACATTCTTTATGAGCAAACAATCAGTGTGTTTGACCTTTTAATCAAAACAGTCTGATTGTGCAAATAAACGTTTTAATCAAAAATACATTTTAGTACTCTACATGGAATCAAACAAATCAAAGGTTTGCTTGAAAACTCTTGAGTCGTGGCTTCCAGCTATAATTCTGTTCTCATATAAAACGGACACAAGTGTTTTTTGAAATGGACATTGAGGAGGTCATGTCATCATTAGCCTCTCCACATTTAGCATGCCTACATGCAGAAAAACACACACACGCTGCTGGACAGTGAAGTAAAAGGGGTGGGATGTTCTCAGCTCAACCCACTAGTGTGTACTACGTTCTGATTGGTTTGTTCCAGATGCTGGTGAGCAGCGATTGGCTAAAACCGCAGCTCATTTCTACGCCACATGAGCTGGGTTGACCTTCAGAACCATAAAATGTTAAATTCCTATCACAAGCGTTGTTCTACTTAACATACTTGAAATATAGCAAACAGATTCAAAATATTCAGGTGTGGAGTTGCTTAGTCTTCTGTTTAAGGTCCCAAAAGACCATCTGAATAGCTCAAAATATAGCCTACTTGACACTAACGTAGGTTGATAATTCATGAATTTTCCTAATCTAGTGAAGAAAAAGAAACAAAACTGTTCTTAATGTAAAAAATGGAAAACTTGTAACGCCATAGAATCTGTATGCAACAGAAAGGTGTTACCATGTTCTATGTGGTGTTTTAGAAATGACTAACATGTTGCTATCATGTTTCCACACATTACTAGCATTTAAGCATGCTGTTACTGTTTTAATATTTTAACATGATAGCATGTTTTCATCGCTTTGTTAGCAAGGTTCAAAATGCTGTGTTTTGAGGCTACTATTTTAGGCGTTGCTAACATATTTTAGCATGGAACTAGCATGTTTCAGCACATTGCTATTGTTTTACTATGTTTATCCACCTTATTTTTTCCGTACGAATGGGCGCGGACATTTGAACATTTTATGGTTCTGGCTTCCAGTCTCATCCACGTCCAGCTATTTTTATCTGTACAAAACAGCTGGTTTTGCTGTTTGACATTGAAAATAACCATGTTATTTTAATGTTTTACCTCTTAATAATGAACACACTGGTTTGTAGTGCAAACTGTTTTACTGCTTTCGCGTTGAAGAATAAGGTGGATTAACTGACATGACTAAAGTTTACTGAATATGCGTCAATAGGTCACTTACTTCAAATGTATTGAAACTTCCGTTATTTCAGAGTATTCCCCGGCTAGCCTCACGGGCTTTCAGCACAACCGTCCGGCAAATGAAAAACAAGGTGCCTGAGAGACAGAAGGTTTTCCTGGTAAGAATTTCAAATTAACATGATGTCAAAAACACACTTTCACACATCACGACGTAACAGTTACGTAACGTATTCATACTTTTTGGTAATTTCATTACTTACCATTAGACAATGTAACCACGACGTCGTATGCAGCATTCAATTCAATTACCATTCCATTACCAACGCACAACGTCGTCAGTACGTCCTCCTAACGTAACAAGATAACAAAGAACGTCTTAGATATCCGTTTAGATGACGTGTGCATTGTGCACTGATTTATATTTGCACATTTCAGAGGTCAAATAAAAAAAAAACACGCATGTAAAACACATTAAATAAAAATTGATGAATCTACAGAGCTAATCTATAATCTACGGTGAATCTGTAGCCCTGAAATGTCTTCATCCAGTTGCTGTTTTCATTCTACAGCCTGGGCATCTTTATAGTGTAAACACATTTATGATTCTTTAGTAAACAATATGTAACAGGTAGACAAGTAGTGGCAATAAAAATAGGTAATCCAAAAATTTAAATTCTGTCATCATTTACTCACCCTTATGTCATTCCAAAAACAGAATAATCTTGATTTTATTTACCAACTAAAACATGTTTTTCATGTTTGTGGCTTAAAGCAACCCAAATAACGTGCCAATTTTATCAGGGAAACCCCGCGGGAAAAAAAAGTATTTTACAACACGATTTTTACCGCGAATTTGGCGGGATTTGTTGTGAAAACTTGGCAACCCTGTATATGACTTTTTACCTCTGCGAAACATAAAAGAAGATATTTTAGAGAATTGGTTGGTAACCAAACAGTTTCAGTTCCCATTGACTTCCATTGAATGTATAAAGAAAGAAAATAAATAAATAATTATGAATAAATCATTAAAGAACTGTTAATTAGTAATTATGACTACTATTAATAATAATAATAATATTCTTTGTGTATCTAATTGGAAGAAATATTATATTTCTATCTACAAAGGACTTTTCAATTAATACAACCATACAAATTTTGTGTCGCATTGTTGCTGTACGTTGCAAGAGTAACATCATCTTTTCTCTGTAACACTTATCTGCACTTACAGGAGGATAACGGTCTGCCAGTCCACATTAAAGGAGGCTCCACTGATGTCCTTCTCTACCGTTTGACCATGACCATCACAATTGCAGGTACAAAACCCTTCTGATCGATCATAACATGTATAACATGTACACCCCATGATTAAGAGAAGTCTTCTCTCTCTTTGTGGTTCTGTTTAGGCACTGGCTTTTCCTTATACTGGTTGCTGGTGGCCTGCCTGCCCAAGAGTAAAGCATAATTACTTTGATACTGCATGATGCTGTACAAATCTATTACATTTCAAATACCTTAATAAAACACATATAATCTTACAACTACAACTTTTCTACAGAAGTGTTTGGTCTCTACACTACTGTTCAAAAGCTTTTGAAAAAAGTATTTACCTGAATGTACTTATGCTAACCAACATTATATATGTCTTTACTGTCACTTTCGGTCAGTTCAATGCATCCTGGCTCAACATAAGTAAATGGTCGTGTATCGCTGGCATGAATAAAGAATATGCACTTGGCGCCACCTAGTGCCCACAGCAAAACACGGCTTAACTTATATAAAAAGTTGTTCAGATGTATTAAAAATTGTGATCTAACTGCTTAATACATAAAAATGAATTTCACTACAAAAACTGCTCACTGCTTATCGAATTGGGCTTGTGTGACAACAAGAGGTCCAAAAGGACACCAAACAATACTTTGAATGCTGTGAAAAATGATTTAATATTCTTAAAAGTCAGTTGCATTTCATACAAAGATGAAAAAAAGCCCTTTTTTTAGTGGTTTTGGTACAGCATGCATAAGGTAAGGTAGCCTTTCTTCTCACTTCTATGTAAAATTGCAAGAAGCATAGCTGCATTAAAAGAATTAACACTTTTGAGATTTCAATGACAGAAAAAAAATCCAGTTTTATCAGGATTCAGGATAAATTTACATAAAATTACAAATATATGGAAAGCATCATGCAACCAAGATGCTAAAATACTGAGTTGAATTTGCACACATCTAGTAAACCTTCAGACTTGGTAAATCTTACCTTGAGATCGTCACACTTCACAGAGTAAAAAAAAACCTTTTCCCCACATATGGTAACAAATGACGATTCAACACTGTACATTCTGAACATTATTATGAACTCTTTCCTGCTAGTTATAATTATATACAAACTTAACCATTCCAGTAAAATTAATTCAGTAAAATTGCACAGAATGCAAAAATCTACAGGGGTCGGTAAGATGTTCACCAGGGATGCATTTCTTCAATCAAAAATAAAACAGTAATAATGTGAAATATTATTAAGTGCAAATAGCCCGACTTGTTGGCAGAGGTTATTTACACTAACCCCGCCCACCAATGTGTGATTAGGCTAGTGAAAACTATAAGACGATTATCAAACAATGGCTCCCCTAGCGTAGATGATAAATCACGTCATAGCCTTTTTGCTGTGATCAACCCGGGTTGAAATCTGTCTTTGGCGTAAGTTTTTTTTTTTTCCTCACTTTTCAAATCTCATTCTATCACATCGGAAAGGCATTTATTTTCAATTAAAATGAAGGAAATAATCCCAAAGTTGAAAATAAAGTATCAGGTAGGGTTAAGGTAAGTGTACAAAAAGCTTTTTTGTCCCAGTAAGGTGGTATCCATTTAATAATTAGAATTAAAATTATCATTTACACTCAAAACGTTATTACTGCATACTGTTTTATAATGTACTACAATGCTGAGGTGCAGATAATTGCTACTTTTTGTAATAAGTAGTATAAATATCAAAAAAATCCTGCTATTTTAACATAGTGTAAATAGAATCCATAGTTATTTGCACTTAGTGTAAATAGCATCTATCACTAAGAAAATATGCTATTTTCTGTGTAAATAGTGTAAATAGCATCTAATTGCATTAAATAGCATATTTTCTTAGTGATTGATGCAGTTAAATAGCCTCTATTTACACTAAGTGAAAATAGCAATGGATTCTATTTACAACAAGTGAAATTAGTAATATTTTTAGTGATTCTATAGATTCTATTTACACTATGTTAAGTCTGGCTCACACTATAGGATTTTTAAAATCCTAACTGATTATGAAATCTGGTTTCAGTGGTCGTCCATTGGCTGTTGTGAAAGTACTGATCTAATCATATAACTGTGATCATCCCAATTTAAATCCTAAATATCAAACATATTTGATATTAATCAGGGTGGCCCCGATTTGTGTACGAGCAGATCGGGAGGTGCAAGATTTGATCTGTGAACGCCTCACATTACCAGATAATCTGAGCCAAACATCAGGACCGATCGAGGTGCTCGACGAGATTTTTGCTTTGATTTTCCGGAGGGGAAAATCGGGGCAAAATCGGGCTAAAAATCCTGTAGTGTGAGCCTGGCTTTAAAGTAGCAGGATTTTCTGCTATTTATACTACTTATTGCAAATAGTGGTAATTTATTTACCTCAGTATTTTAGCATATTATAAATAAGTATGCAGTAATAACACATTGACTGTAAATTATAATTTTAATTCTAATTATTAAATGGATGCCACCTTATTGGGACAATCTAGACCTACCCTAACCTTATCCAATACTTTATTTTCAACGTTTTGCTTGTTTTCTTTATTTTTATTGAAAATAAATGCCATTCCGACGTTATATGGGATTTGAAAAGGGAGAAAAAGAAGTTTGACAAAAGGCAGGTTCGAACCCGGTCGATCGTGTCAAAAAGACTATGCTACGTGCTTAACCATCTACGTCACTGGAGATTGACAACCGTTTTTTGCAGTGTTTGACTAGCCCAATCACACCCTGGTGGCTGGAGTTAGTATAGTTAGCCTCTGCCAACAAGGTGGGCTATTTGCACTTAGTGTAAATAGAATCTATCACTAAGAAAATATGCTATTTTTACTTAATGTAAACAGCATCTAATTGCTATTTGCTATCTAATTGCTAAGTGCAAATAGCCACTGCCGTAAAAATTGTTTTTATTTTCGGTGTCACATGATCCTTCAGAAATCATTCTAATATGCAGATTTGCTGCTTAAGAAACATTTCTTACAATTAATAATAATAATTATCAGTAATTAATATTTTTGTGGAAACGGATGCATTTTTTCAAAAACAGCATTCATCAAAAATAATCTTTTTGTAACATTATAAATGTATTTCCTGTCACTTTTGATCAATTTAATGCATCCTTGCTGAATAAAACTCTTACCGACCCAACACTACTTCGGTAGTGTAAATTATTTGTCAATGTGCAGTTTTTGTGCAGATATTACCAGTGCATTAAATTCCTGTTAGACGGACAAACACTGATCGCATCGTACTGATGTTCCTTCCATTTCTAAAGCTTGGAGATAGAGGCGTATAAGCTTTCCCATGATGCTCTAGTCTAGCGCAAGAAGCGAATGCTCATCTTGTGGTCAATGTTGACCTTCTCCAGAGACTAAGACAAAACAACAGACAGGTTGAAAAAGAATTAGTAGCAGTCATATTCAATCGACATTACAATAGCTACTTTAATTAAACCCTGATGTTTTAGGCGATACCTTACGAAACTCCTCAAACGATATCGCATCATCACGATCTAGATCCGCTTCCTGTATAGTGCGGTCTGCTATGCTCTCCAGCTGCTCCTCTGTCACCTGCATTCCCAGCATGGCTCGGAGAACCTGTCAATCAGTTCGCTATCAGTCTTATTCAGGTTGTGAGAAAACAGCTGAAAACATGAAAGAAGAAGCTAGTGACCTTTAAAAGCTCATCTCTTGAAATCTTGCCATCCTTGTCTTGGTCGTACAACTGAAACGCAACTACAGGAATGAAGAACCAGGCGAGAAGGAAGAAGATTATTCAAACTCAAATCAATATCTCATGTCACTTTATTTGTTTATTTGGTGAAACCAAATATACGTGTAATAAGCAGGATACTGTTCAGTCAGTCAGTCATTATCATAAAATAATAAACCCTTTCAGGCTGTCTATTCAAGTGATAATGGCCGTCTGAATGTACATTATCTCTACAGTAACATCACCCATATTCCATTACTGAGACTGAGATGATGTGGTTAATCTACCAAGCAAAAGCAAACATACATTTGAGTTTGTTGCTCCTGCTATTAATGGGCTCAGGAGAATTGGGCTCTTTGGGTCGGTCCTTGTCAACAGGCCGGAAATGAGCCAGGATCTTCACAAATGTGTGGAAGTCCACCGTTTCCTTCCTGAGATCAGCATAATTGTTTATAACTTAAAGACACAAGGACCGTTTAAGATTTTGGTTACTGAAAAATAATAAACAAATTTCCTGATCACTGCAGGTTATTATAGTAAAAAAACACTCAATTAGACTGAAAAGACTGTATGACCAAAATACAAATCGACTAACCACCATTTTTGTTTTTATGAGTCATTTAGGGGTGGGGTTATCTGAAATAAATTATACAACAATAATAGGTTGGCATGGAAAAACATTAGACAGTTCAGGACTTGTGCTACAGTGTTTTATGTTAGAATCCAATGTTCAAGAATCCAGTGTGAACATCAATTATCTGTAGCTCATGCCAAGATTCATTACCCAGGGGAGAAGAAGGCACCTATTATTCTGTCTCCTATAGGGTTCATTGCCAGCTCCTTTATAGCTCCAAAATCCTGGGGACTTTGTGAGAATGAGACAAGACGAATGGGTCAGTATTTATGCGATTACAAAAGATATCTGCCATGGATAAAACATCAGTCTCACCAGAGATAACCACGTCCTTCTTTATCCAGAGCTTTGAAGCGATCATGGAGACGAATAATGTGGGCAGGCGAGACTGGAAAAGAGAAATCACATTAATTATGAAAATGTTTCACTGAAAATCATGACTCAGCAAATAGCCCAAAAACAATTTAACTACTCCTAGAACCAGCTTCATTGAAACTCATTCAGGTGTTCGACATATACACATACCTGTACTTTCTGTGCAATGTATCTGAGTAACATTGGTTTGCATCTGGAAAGTAAATTCTCATAAACTAAACAACACCTGTCACTGTCAATCTAGGAGAGTTCGCAACATGCAAACCGAATTTGTACCACATTTGATACTTTTATCTTAGTTACAAATAAAAATGGCAACAAACGTGCAGGAAAATGTTATTTTATATCGTTGTTTACCCGACAACAGCAATAACTAGCCAGTAACAAAGCACACTTGTGTCAAATGTTACTCACAGCCAGTTTCTCGCATCAACACCTCGACATTTGGGATTTTTAATAGGGTGGAGTTCGTCGAACCCATTTTATATAGTTCTGTATCGACAGCTTTCAAACATTTAGCCCATTTCCAGAGGACGTGCTAGCAAAAAAGGATGAAAACTAAGAAGTCACGAAATTAAAAAATCACATTTTAAACGCTGGAAAATGTTAACGGAATCGCACATACGCCGTTGCTTTTGCCTGCGCTTGCTAGGAATAATACCCGCTGTGTTCACACAGATATACAACGCCCACCACATTAATGAAATCTGATTCTTTTGAGCCGAATCCTTTTAGTGACTCCACAAAATCCGTGTGAGCGGTTGAATGATTCGTTTATGAATAGCACTGATTCGGCGAACCGTATCTTGTAATGAACCAAGAACTGTACTGTTAGACAACTTTCCAAAATGTTAAAAATAAAACCTACTTATGAGACAGCTTTTGTAGATATGAAAATTAATTTTAGATTAATGTTTCAGAACTGAATCATTGTTGCGACTGAACTCGAGCACATATGCAATAAACATACTTGAAGATAAAACTAAAAACGTAATAAACAGAAATATGTGTCTACATTAATGCGCGATTTTGCTATTTCGGATACAACGTGATGACGCAATCACGTAGGCTACAGCATAAAAAGAATCATTGAACCGGTTCGGTAATATTGTTCAAAAGAACCGTTTAGCTGAAATGAGTCGGACTTCCCATCACAACACACAATGGCACTCGTATGTATGTATATTTACGTATTTGTTCATAATAGTCGTATTTAATCTATAGCTAGTAGCATGTTTTGTTTTTGTTCATTAAGTGATCGGTACATTTTGCAATACTTCACAATGTATTTTTTTGATCACTCATATCATTTTATCTAATTTTTTTTACTTCACGATGCTTTTTTTTGATCACGCATATTATTTATCTGATTTTTTTTTACACCAAGAACATACAATAAAAAACTGTTTGTCTCCTCCGCACATTAATAAACATTTTTTGTAGACAGAATGCATTTGGTAAAGTTTGGTATGCATACACTGGATGGCGCCGGAGTCTTTCACATCAAATTTAACTTCCATCTACTCTGGTCAACTGTCTGTACATTTGTCTGTTTATGTAAGATATTAATATATTGCAATAAGATATTTCTCTAAAGCCATTTATTTCATCCAGTCGTTGCATCTTTAAAATAACTTTAAGCAACGCTGTTAAGGAAAAGCTGGTCTCAGAGTTTGGTGTCTGTTGCTGAGTACTTACTTTAAAGGCAAATTGCTGAGGGAAATCTACAGAAGATAAAGATTCAAGATAAAAACACTTGCTGGTACATAAAAGTATCAAAATAGTTACCGCACCCCTGGTGAAAAAGCCAGCATATGCTGGTAGGTATGTTTTGATGCTGGAATGCTGGTTAGGTAGGTTTTGATGCTGGTTTAAGCTGGTCCTTTGCTGGTTTATGCTGGTCCTTAGCTGGTTTAAGCTGGTCCTTTGCTGGTTTTTGCTGGTCATGTTGCTGGTCAAGGACCAGCATGAACCAGCAAAGGACCAGCTTAAACCAGCATCAAAACATACCAGCATTCCAGCATCAAAACATACCTACCAGCATATGCTGTTTTTTTTTCACCAGGGACTACCATTAAAAACATATACAAATTGGTGTCAGACAAGGAAAACCTAAATATCATCAGAATTATAGTATGATCCAACTCTTTTTCAATTCAATTCAAATTTATAGCGCTTTTTCACAATACATATCGTTGCAAAGCAACTTTACAGCAAATTAAAGTTTTTACAATATATTTAGTAGTAGCTTACTAGCGGTGACTATGTGTTTTACTTGACAAAGATTTACAAAATTTCATATCCGAATACAAATGCTTTGAAGTAATGGCATGTGTGGACAAGAAACTCTGATACCTGCCATGACTAAAAGAAAGAAAAATGGCAAACACGTTTTGTGCCAGTTATCGTAACGCAAGCGTAAAAATACATCCATTTCCAAGTAGGTCGGGACGTGGGCTTAAAAGATAAACATGCAAAGATCATGTTGGTCATGATTACACAGGTTTTTGCGGCTTTTCTCATGTTTTATGAACTAGAAAAATATTTGAAACTCAATCTAAAAGAAAGAAAGAAAGAGAACAAAAACCAATTAAAGGCACAATCACAAACCCACCCAGAATTTCTGGCAGTAATGCACAAAATTATGTCCTCAAACACAAATACTTACATATTAAACACCAGGAAAAGCTTTGCCCCGAGGAAACGTACAATAATAGTTTTGAAGCAGTCTATTCATACTACTACTAGAATGAGAGAGAGTTTTATACCACTTGGCGTGCTTCTATTTCCATGCTTACTAAGATTTTTTATTGCTCTGATAATGAGTTTTGACATGGTTTCAACAAAACAAGACTAGTTGTGAGGTCTTGAAAGGAGAAATTTAAAGTTGCCATGGCTCGCAAATTTTCACAATGAATTTCATGTATCTTTGTTCTGCGGTGTAACTTTAATTTTAATTTTATTACATTTGTACACTCCCAATATATTTTAAAAGGTCATGATTGCTTTGCTTTAGGTAAAACTGTGAAGTTGGCAGTTGTGAAGTTCTCTGTGAACTGAACATACATTCATTGCAGTTAAGTCCTGGTGGACTTAATTAAGAACACATTCCCATTGGAAGCCATTATTATCACTAGTTACATGTGATTAGAGGCCTAATTTTAATAAACACCATAGAGTAACTGTCTACTGGATTTTTTTTTCCAATGGGAATTTGTAAACAGAGATTTACATGCCAAACAAGGTGACTATAGTTAACTAAAATCGTTTAATTCAAATAAATTAAACATTGAAACTGAAATAAAATACAATTTTGAGGAAACATTTCTCATTTTCATACACACGCTTAAAAATAAAGGTGCTTCACGATGCCATAGAAGAACCTTTTTTGTCTAAATGGTTCCATAAAGAACCTTGAGCATCTGAAGAACCTTTCTGTTTCACAAAAGGTTCTTTGTAGAGAAAGAAGGTTCTTCAGATTATATTAAGGTAAGAAATAGATGGTTCTTTAAAGAACCTTTGACTGAATGGTTCTTTGTGGAACCAACAATGGTTCTTCTATGGCATCGATGTGAAGAACATTTTAAAGCACCTTTATTTTTAGGAGTGTAGTTTAACCTGACACACTAAAATGACTGTAAATTACATAAAAATGACTTACATATATATTAAGTTGCTTTGGATAAAAGCGTCTGCTAAATGTCTAAATGTAAATGTGAATCAAAGACATTTAAAAGCAAAAAACAAAACAATATTACTTACATTTTAATACAAATAAAACTAATAATAAAAGCTATATTAGTGTCTCAATTACACTAAAATAACACAGATACCCAACAATGAAATTTCATGTTGCATCACAACTGTCAAGAACAGATGGCAAAAGTACTGGAAATTCTTGTGTTAAAAATTCATTGCACGTTCACACGTCGAAAATAGTCAGCGTGTTTAGAAAATGTCAACTGACCAGTTTGTGCTTGGGATATTACGCCGCATGGGGATGTGGGGACTTTCAATGTTTTTGCATATTTTCATGACGAGGACACGTGCATATACATTATTTGCACATCATTTTTTTTATATTTGCAAGTTACAAAACAGTCTTTGAAAACAAGTTAAACCGTTTTCAATCATTGTGAACTATTTCAGGTAACAGTTTATTTAAAGTCCTGCCTAATACGTACAAATTAAATGTGTAAGATTAAAAGTTGGTCAACTGCCAAGTGGAAAATTTGTAAATACACAGGTTTCATGGGGAAACATAGTGTGATGTCACACACCTTGTGATGCAGGTAAAGCACCTTAAGGCTCACTGGCATGCACCCAAACAACTTGAAGTGTAATTACTATGTCAGTTTATGCTAACCATAATCAGCAGATTGTTACTCAGTGCAACAGTCATGTTTTTCCAAGTCAGTGTAACTGTTCTGGCATAATCATAATCAAGCACATTCCTGCAAAGAAAAAGCCTGTGGGGAAATTCAAAAGGAAGAACATACTAAATGGTATAAAACCATCTCATTGTTGCCGCCTTCAGGGTTTACAGGTGTAGAGCTCTTTGCACAACCCAAACTGTTAAATGCAGCTTTAACTCATATATTCATACCCACTTAACATATTTTCTCAATGATCCATTTATGATTCATTCTACATTTAAAACAAGTTTCCTCAGGATATAAAAAGAGACACAGAAAAGCATGGACAACTGATGCAGGTACTGAAAGAATATATAAATAACATGTTATTGTGTAGTACAAGCATGTAAATTGCAGAAGTAATATTGTCTTGTATAATATTTTCTATGTACAACTTTGAAAATTCAGGTGTTTTTTTTATTGTCTTTATTCTCTTAAAAATGACTTGCATAAGTTGTAAAATGTGTAAATAATTATGAGCTCTATTAATGATAGCAATTTCTTCATATTTGCTGTTTATTCTCAAAGCACAAACCACTGAGGAATAGAAGAGTCCACCTCTGGAAATTCCCAAATTAAGACCTTTTCTGACCCCACTGACTCAGAGTATATTTTAGTATCTTATACTCTTATACTCACAATTTTAAACATACATATTTATATTGGCATAAAGGTACATAATAAGGTAATCTGTAAATTTCTTTGAAAACCCTATGTACTCAACTCTTGTGCTAAAATACAACAAACTTTCATTCTTATAACATGTAAATAATATTTGAAAATACTAGCAACACCCACACAGTCGTTCCAGAAGGTCTGCATTACTCAGAGACTTTTTGTTCCAGATATTTATCTGAAAAAAGCAATGCTTTCAAAATCACATCCTTTGTTAACGTTTATTCTGACACACTGCCTCACTGTTTTCAATTTGAAATGGTTCGTCAAATGGTTGTTTTTTGGTTCAGCATGCAACAGTCATGCAAAGAGTCATTATAATAACAGGAATGTCCCATGTATATGTCTCGTAAACATGGAGATACAAATCACTGACTAATTCCCAGGTCACAAAATATTAGATGCTTTCTACACTGTAAAAAACAGATTTTTCGAAATTGTAAATAAAACAAAGATTGGAGTACATTTTTAGAAAATTCTACCTCGACATTTCATGTTTAATTCAATATTTGTTTGTGAAATTTACTATCTTTTTTTTCAATGTATATCCTCAAATAATCATAATATATTACATTGTAGTACAGTTTTTTTTAATGTAATACTTACATATATATATATATATATATATATCCTGAACACAGACATGAAAATTAAAATTTATAATTATTTTTTTTGTTAAAGTTGTGTTTATTCACCTCTATTTTCCTGTTTTAAATTTGTTTATAATACAAAATAATTATTATTATTCATTATAATATTAAAGGGTAATTCCATGCAAATGTAAACCTTAACATGAAAAAAGTTTTTACAAAAGGTTTTTACTATACTGATAGCACAGATGTCAACATTTGGTGGTTCAAATGCCCTGTGAGGTCTCTCTTAAAGTTTTTAAAGGATTTTTGTTTTCTTTTTTTTTAGTGCAAGAGTTTCCGTAGTCTGGTAAGTGCTATTTTCAGACTTATCACATCCATAACAGCATATTGCTCATAAATAGACACATCAAATAAAGGAACAATTATATGTTCTGTGAAGAGACATCGCTTCTCTCTTTGTTGGGTGTTATTGTGTCTGGTTTGTGCATTTTAATTAGCAGAATCCCACAAAGTATGTAGTCATTCAAAAACTATGTCCTTTTTTTGTCACATCCATAACGCATGGTTATTTCCCTTTTTTAACAAAGAAAACGTGTGCGTAGACTCTATCAACAAGGGTTTACTAAAATAAACAGATGGTTTGGTATATTGGTAACACATACATTCTCTAAGCATTTATATTTCACATCCATAACGCAAAATGTAACATCCATAATAGTGGATTTGCCCTAAACTAGATTTTTAAACCTGTACATGTATGCACCAATTATGGTCAAAGGTTTTTTGCAAAAAGTTTGGATAAAGGAATATTGTTTATATAAATTCCCTAGAAATGTGAAATTTGGTTAGTTCAGCAGTTGTGTACTATTTACTGTAGTTACTGTACTTACTGTAACACAACTTTTTTCCTATAATATGCCTCAATCCTCACTTCCTTGTCACTGGCAAACTTTCAAAGGCGTTACATTTTTTACCTTTTAGCCAGATATGAGTCATTACCTACAAAGTACATAGTAAATAATTCACTGTGTGACTAACTAGGATTTGTCTCATCCTTACATTAACTCAGTAATTCAATGAAACTAGTACAGTGACCTCAATGAACTTAGACCTGCTGCTGCAGCCCACAAAACATGAAATGAAACCTTCAATCTAACTTCACAAAGAACTGGCCATTGTTCAAAAGTAAGGGAAAGCCTTCAACAGATTACCTGCCGAAAACTCTTCTGTTCTTTCCATTCAGTTTGATTCCTGTAACCCACACCTCTTTCTGTTTTCGCCACAGAGCTTGTAATTGAAACTAGTTTGGATGATTGATAGCTGCTAAACATGACAACTTTTTGAGATGACACCACAAAGGTCATTATCGTTATACATGGTAGATGATAAATACAGAAACGAGAGTAAGAAAACACTCGCCTATTGACTCTTACATTCTATGATACCCATTTTAGTGAATTATCAACCTAAAAACAATGTGCTTTAAGTAAAATAGTTAGAATTGTGAAAGTGAAACCATGTTAAAGGCACCAAGCCAACAGGGAAAGGACATGTTTCCTATCTTTCGTATTAATTTTCGCTCTGGTTTTTATGGTGGGTACACTTTGACCCTTATTTGTTAGAATGCAGAAATGATGGTCAAAGGTCTTTTCGCGCAAATGTTTTTGTTTTCTTGGGATATTCCAAGCACAACAATAAAAACCTCTAAATACGTTGGTACTTTTAGCATTACATCCAAGCCAATCTATGCTGCTCATAAAGGGAATTTCAGGTGTAGAGGGTGAACCTGTTGAGTCACAATGACAAACAAATAACTTTGGTCTACCTGGGATTTTGCCAGGGTTCTGAGAGTAAATGCCATTTTATATCTATGACGATATGAATAACACAAAATGCTTTTTTTTTTTTTTTTGCACACTGCACTTAAACGCGGATTACTGTCGTTCTAAACCACGTTTTTAATTCCAGGTTAAGGTTTCGAACATTGTTTGTGCTTTGAGAATATCAACAGACACTCAATCGCGTACATTCAATATTTATGCTTTGGACGGTCAGAAACACAGACAGTCAGTCGTTTAGCTTTTGAAGAGAAAAATGTCAAATAGTGATGGAGAACACGTGAACTAAAGTGAAGAAAAGACTGTTTTATTCTCACCTGTATAGTCCACCGAGAACTTCAGAAAACCGTGATCGTGGCAATATACAGGAACAGAAACAGGATACAACCGTTACAGGATACAACCTAGAACCGTTACGTAAACAAACACACTGACGCCCTGAATTTTATACAGTGTGAAATGTCGGCTTATGAATACCCAGAATTAACTCTGGGTTAATATGAGCAGTGAAGCACGACAAATGACACACTATTTTATGTATAAAATCCCTAAAAGCCACAGAAAATGGGATGTGATGTGCCATAGTCTGACATATGGGTCATTCTATAATTGTGGGTACATGTCCGTTAAGTCTATTTTAAATATATTTTCATTAATATAAATCCCCGAATCTTAATTTTCTAGTACACAATTATATTTTTCCAAATCACACTACTCTATGTTGAAAAAGCCGTATCTTTTGCTCAGACATCATTTTAAGCTGTCAGATTTTGTAAAGCTGCTCATTCTACTCTGCATTTAAGCATGACAATTACCTCAAATATAAATTAATTTCATAGTTTTGCCTTCAGTTGGATTAGGTTATCAAGACATTTGGGTGCGCGCTTCAAAAATGATATTTGTTTATTGTGATAGGCTGTAACTTGTTTTATTTGTGTTTGAAAAACCATTGTCAACTAAGTTACCCCTCAAAAAGGAATGGTTTGTTCCATCTTTGCATAAGTTGCACAATATGATGATATTTCCTCTAGAAGCACATGGATGAAACACTAGAAGTTATGTTCTCTGTCTTTCCCCTAATATTGTTTAAACTAGCAAACCTGTGTCGAGAGTGGATTAATTGACTGTCAACAGCGTTACACAAGTATTATTGCTATAAATTGTAACAAGACAATTTAAGTAAAACTTATGTTTTGTTTATGAAAACATATTTCTAAACATACCATATATTCTAGTTCTAGGAATCCATGTTGAGAATAGGCCCAAAACACTAAAAATGTCAACTAAGTTACCCGTCAACTGTGTAACCTAGTAAAGGTAACATGGTGGACTGTAGCAAACACAGATGGTATTTATGCACATATTCCTACAGATCACCTTTATTTATATAGCACTTTATACAATATAGATTGTTTAAAAGCAGCGATGTAAGGTCATGTTTGGGTTTTTGAGAAAAAGGAAAACTCTTTTCTTCACAATGTCAAATTCTAAATGTACCCTTAATTATAGAATGACCCATATGCTGCACCTCATGCGAGTCCTGGCATGAGGTCCTTTCCTGGTCTTGATTCCCTCTCTTTTCCCACTGTCCTGTCCATTAAAAGAGAAGTCCACTTCCAGAACAACAATTTAGAAATAATTTACTCACCCCCTTGTCATCCAAGATGTTCATGTCTTTCTGTCTTCAGTCGTGAAGAAATTATGTTTTTTTAGGAAAGCGTTTCAGGATTTTTCTTTATATAATGGACTTCACTGGTGCCCCGATTTTGAACTTCCAAAATGTAGTTTAAATGCAGCTTCAAAGGGCTCTAAACGATCCCAGCCGAGGAAGAAAGGTCTTATCTAGTGAAACGATCAGTCATTTTTTTTTCGGAAAATAAACATTTGTATACTTTTTAAGCATAAAAGCTTGTGTAGCACAGGCTCTGGAATGCATGTTCACGTACTATTGATAACGTCAAAAAGTCACGCGGAACGTAGGCGGAACCACAGACTCAGTGTTTACAAAGCGAATGCGCAAAGACTAAGAAAGTGCAAGTAGGTCAAACACTAAAAAAGGTACAACGATGTCGGACGATTCTGAACTTGTAGGAGAAAATAAGATGGAGTTTTTTGACATACTCTACCTTTTTGAGGCGGAGTACACAGACGATGAACTTGTGGTGATTCGAAGACATGATTGGTAGTAGTGATGGGAAGTTCGGATCATTTTACTGACTCAGACCTTTGAGTCTCGTTCAGCAAAATGAACAAATCTTTTTTCGAGTCATTTCGTTAATTTTAGCAGAGTCAGCATCACGTGACAGCCCCATGAGATGAACGAATGACTCGAAAAACCCGAAGACTCGAAACAGGTGAAAGTTCAAAACAGGAAGTTCAAATTCGGGGCACCAGTGAAGTCCATTATATGCAGAAAAATCCTGAAATGCTTTCCTCAAACAACCAGTTTTTTTAAGACTGAAGATATGAACATCTTGGATGACGCGAGGGCGAGTAAATTATTTGTAAACTCTTGTTCAGGAAGTGGTGTTCTCCTTTAAGCAATTTGTTTACTCCTAAATTAAATTTCCTGCTAATTTACTCACCCCTATGTCATCCAAGATGTTAATGCCTGTCTTTCTTCAGCTGAAAAGAAATTAAGGTTTCTGAGAAAAACATTTCAGGATTTTTCTCCATATAGTGGACTTCAATGGTGAGCAACAGGTTGAAAGTTCAAACTGTAGTTTCAGTGCAGCTTCAAAGGGCTCTACCCAATCCCAGTAATAAGGGTCTTATCTAGCGAAACAACTGCCCATTTTCTAAAAAATAAACATTTATATACTTTTTAACCACAAATGCTCGCCCTGCTGTAGCTCTACAATATTCTTCGTCTGTGTACTTTGGTTCAAAAAGGTAGGGTAGGGCAAAAAACTCCATCTCATTTTTTCTTCCAGCTTCAGAATTGTCTAATTGTTCTTACCTTTTTTGACTTTCTTTGCACGTTTGCTTTGTAAACACTGGGTTGATCATTCCGCCTACGTCACGCGTGACCTTTCCAACATGCATCGTGGATGCAGGGCTACTGCAAGACAAGCATTTGTGGTTAAAAAGTATGCATTTTAATTTTTTTTAGAAAACAACCAATTGTTTCACTATATAAGACATTTATTTCTCGGTTGGGATTGTGTAGAGCCCTTTGAAGCGGCATTGAAACTGCACTTTGGACCTTCAACCTGTTGATTCCTGTCAAGTTTTCCTCAAAACTTTCAAATTTCTTTTTGACTGAGAAATCAAAGACATAGAGAAGGGGTGAGTAAATTATCAGGAACTTTTAATGCTGGAGGGAACTAATCCTTTAAAGGTTAAACACACAAAAGTATAATACAAAATGTGTAAATGATGCAATGCTATTAGTGAACTAAAAGCATCATCTGTTGCTTGACAGTTTCAGTTGCATGTAATATTTACCCATGCAAGACACTAATTGCACAATTGCATTACCTAATGACTTCAGTGAAACCATACTGGTGTCACTGGAACTGCAGACAAACTAAAGCAACAGCAAATGCAAAACTGAAACTAAATATTTAAAAAGATGTCATGTGGAAAAAGCACAAAAAATAGCACAATGGAAGAAAAGTTGAATTACATTTTTGATTTTTGACAGATGGTGGTGAGGAGATTGTGCCTTGAAAAACTGGAAAACAACCAGTTTTTAATTACCACATGTCTAAAAGGAAGACAAACATCTTATTAGTGCAGAACAGGACGACGGGACTCTCCTGCGCTGGCATCTGACGCCATTCACCAGAGGCTCTAATTGCCGAAATCACTGAGGGATTGAATATGTGTCCTGTTCATGTGACCCTGTGCTGCTCTGATGGTTGGGCTGTCAAGAAAAAAACTGTGTTCATTCAGGATCCTAGGATTTTAAACTATCGAGACACTACTAATAACAATAATAATAATAACATACATCTGTAAGTATAATATAAGTAACTGGCCATCTTTTACATTATGTTTTAATTTTTTATTTGTGCTGTTGATGAAGGGAGGTGTTGGGAATAAGTTAGCGTGCAAAGGCCTTTTCCTCTGTGTAATCTCAAAAATCACTGTGAGAAAACAGGCAGGGAGCAAAACATTTTTCAATGATCAAACATGTGGGAAAACGGCTTATCTGATTTCCCTTCTCTTAAATGCTTAAATACCAGATGGGATTTATATAGTTTTACTGTGAATTTTGATCATTTACATTAAAGTATAAACTAACCTATGAATGGTTCTAGTTTATTTATTCCTAGTAGCTTCCTAGTAGCTAAGTCCCGTCAAAACATGAACATCCAGATGAAAAAATGTTTTGCCCCGTGCAGCGATATCTGTGAACAATATTACAACTAGATGCACAAAGAGCTAAATTTACTTTGATCAGTGACATATGAAATAGTGCAGAATGTGAAATATTTCATTTGATGTCATTTCTTTGTATTAAAATATTTAAAATCATGAAAATGCTCTGGTTTTCACAGACTCAGATTGTGTTTTTTTTTTTTCAGAAAGTTGGTGTTTATGGCCAGTGCATGATATGTATGTTTGAAGTCTCAACTGAAATAGCAGAACAGACCTCATTAACATAGAAAATGAAACCAGTTGCCTGTTGCCTTTCATTAAAATAGCAGGGTTTCTTCTCTATTGTTCTGTTTATTTGGGAAAAAAAAAAAAAAAAGTGACAATGCAATCTGGCACGCTGGGGAAAAGTTTGAAACAACCTGAAGCACACTCTCTATAGACGTCATTTGCTTATTGCTTTCTTTATTCACAATAAACAAAAAGAAAATTTGCTGTAGGTTTGAGGGGGAATTTCCAGTATCTTTACACTGGTTTCTGTCATTCCTACACAGTCCATTGTAAAATTGCTCTAATTAGCCAAATGCATTTATAAAGAAAGTTTTTCTTGAAATAAAGCCAAAGCAAGCCCACGACTTCACTTCCCGTTTACTTTCCTGAGGAATTTTACCCATTTTAATCTAAAGATGCCAAGATTACACATAATCAAAGATTAAAAAGAATTGAGGGGGATTCTCTAAACTTTTATTCTGCACACTTTGAGTGACATATCACTTCTTTGTAAATGATGAGTCAGTGCAGAAGAGTTTGTGAGGTGTTTGTGAGAGGTCTGCATGGTGTCGGGAACTGTAATTCATTTGAAAGGTTTTGTTCTTGAAATAGGCTGTTGAACAGGTTTATTGCAATAGCCAGCCAAAATTTCCTGTTGACTGATATCCAGACTGGAAGCGTTTGATCATTTAGTATAAGCATAAAAATAAATTGCAGTTTTGCTTTCAAATTAACACAGTAAACATCATATGCTTATTATAATCAATACATGTAGCAGGAAAAGGTGTGCAGCGTGTGTGCTTTTGGTTTCATTTTGTCCCGTAACCATCATTGTAACGTCACATTGGTCTCTCTGTAGTGGTATTCTTTCTATCATATACAGACTGTCATCTGACATGGATCTCCAGGAATTTTCCCAAGCAATTTACTGTGCACATTTACAGAAAGGTGAGCCTTTTCTCAAAAGAGCAGACAAGCCTATTTGAAATGATTACCCTAATGTATTGTTATGATAATGCTTTCAATATCAATATCAACACAGAGGGATACCAGACTAAATCTGATTGCAACCGGAAACACAACTGTTGGTGTTGGAGTGCAGTGAAAACTTTATACGAATACACTGCATGCATAATTGTTGGTTTTAGACTTGATGCTGTTGCGTGCTTTGCATTATTTTATTTTATTTTAACCTGTTTCTGTTTAATAAAACTCACACATCATGTTTTGTCATGGGGAAATTTATGCACCTTGATTAAATTATATGGAATTACGTACTGTTCTCCAGTTTCTGTATGTGTGGGTGTGCATGCAGTGGAAGACTGGATAACCATCGCTCCTACATGTCTCTGTTAGCCTGTTATCACATTTATCACATTCACATCACATTCCAATAGGATAAAACAAAACAAAGAACACAATTCAACTCTCAGTTTTTCTCAGGTCTCATTCATCTTTAGAAACTGTGATGGCTGCATTATTTCCCTGTTATAAATGTATATCACTGGACATTGCAAATGGGTATTTGCTTTTCAAAAACGCCCTATGCATGTTTCTCTAATAAATGCAACTGTATGCACTTCTTTGCACAGTGACAATAGGAACTCAACAGAAATAATTATTAGATAAAAAACCATGCAGTGGTTTTTAATTAATCTGTAAAAATAATATTTCCATTTTCAAATCGAGCCGTTCTCACATGCCTGTTGTTGTGGCGTCACACCGACAGAGGCCGCTCCCTTGATAGTTGATTGACATGAGTGTCTTACCTAAGATCAGCTGTAACAGTCCAACCTCCATGTTTTGATGCTGGAGCAGGGATGTAAATTAGAAAAGAATTAAGCGAGTAAATTAGACAAGAATTGAGCGATTGAGGTGTTGTGTTGCTTGATGTAATAATGAACGTAGTGGTCGTCATTTACTCCCGACATCTGAGCTGCTGAAGATGCAGTGGATTATGTTTGTTTGTGAAGGGAATGCGCCTCCCGATCTACATATATCCGTCTACGTTCGTGCGAACCATTCGTGATCCAGCTTCACCTACAGCAGAAGTGAGTATAAGGGTTTTTTTATGAATCTTTGCGATCACCTTTCCTAATAATGTGCTGGTTAGCAAGTTTAGTGACTAAACACGGCTAAAGTAAACAGGCTCATCACTCCACAGAGAGAAGAGAGGGGCGGGGCGAGCAGAGCTCATTTGCATTTAAAGCAGCCTCGACCAGAATGAGATGATTTTTGCAGAGCTGATTTTGGCAAAAAGGTGTTGTTTTACACTACCAAAGTTAACCAAAGTATATTATAGACTTTTCATTAAGACCCTAAAGAATCATATCAACTTGTGGAAAATGGGCATCCGATGACCCCTTTAAATAACTTGCATGCGCAACATGTCTGATCTGTTAAATTTGCTTCGCATATGTGTATTAGCGCCCTCTTCGATCATGGGAAATTTGACTTTTAACTTCACCACGTTCCTTCCACATTGAATTGCTTCTCATCCTTACATGACTGCTACAGTTAACTTACATTTTCATTAACCTCAATCTGTGCTCTAAAAACGGACATATTGCATAACTCTGTCATGCAAGGTCACCGTATAATCTAGAAAAATGTTCAAGGCAGAGATGCTCACAAGTCTCTGAGCTAGAGTCCAAGTCAAGTCTCAAGTCTCTGAGCTAGAGTCCAAGTCAAGTCTCAAGTCTTTGAGCTAGCGTCCAAGTCAAGTCTCAAGTCTCTGAGCTAGAGTCCAAGTCAAGTCTCAAGTCTCTTTATTATATTAAGTCTCTGGTTATAATAAGTGTTGCATCACGTACAGCGACCCATCCAACACTGCATAGCTATATATAAGGAACTCAAAGCATGTAATATGTTAAAATGACTCCTTTATCTATTAGCATACAGTATCAGCTTTGATTTTGGTATATAATCAGTGTAAACAGGCTATTGCAACATGACAAAAACACCAAGAATGCTTTACTTTTAAGTTAATATCTGTATTTTGCCTTGTAGCATGAACACACAGTACAGTACAGACCAAAAATTAAGAAAGACCAAATATGGTCAAACATCACATTGTGCTCCTAATTTAAAAAAATTAGTAGCACAATCAAAATTTTAGGAGCACAACAATAATCCAAAAATCTGATAAAAAATTTGCCTTCCCATTAAGAGGTGATATTTGACTCCTTAAAGTGATTTACAATGGAATTTAACTTTTGTTTTTACCTTTTCATATGTTTAATGAGGCTCAGAGGTGGCAGAAGTGCAATCATATTCCTAAATTCATTGTTGAGATTAATGTTTTAAATCAAATTGTTTTAATACAGAAATGTTAAATGATTTAAATAACTGCCAGCAGGTGGCGGCAAGAGACTGATTTAATTACTGAATCATATCATTCATTTGATTCGTTCGAACTGCTGCTTCATTTAGGAATAAAGAGTGACTGTCTTTATGAATGGGAAATTGAATCATTTCACTAGATTCGTTTTAAAAACGAGTTCATTCATAAACGAAACACCGCTGTGTTTGAATGGAGATGCGCAGCGGCTCAGTTGTGACTTGTTTCAGACTACTTTTGACGACGAAATAGAGCAAAATCAGGCAATAGTGTTACAGTCAGACAATGAAAGTCACTTAATAATAACATCTTGTTTATTTAACTGCTGTATTAAATCAGTATCTCATTTACAAACTCCCTTAAAATTAGTAAAAGCTTAGTTCGCGATATCACAAAGCTCTATTATAATCAATGACGCTGTCTATACTGAATCTTTTATCCTCATATCACATATTTTGCATTGAGCACTTCTTCTGTTTGGGCCGTCTTGTTTGAAGTTTTAAAATCCAAAGCTAACGATGAATGGCACAGCAGTCGACATGTTTGTTCGTTGTCCTCTCATGTGTGGCGGCCGCGCCTAAAATAAAAAAATAAAAAATGTGTGGCCGCGCCCGCGTGCAGCAGATACACGTCGCGTGTTACATGGGCAGGTTATAGGTAATGGAGGGAGGGGAATAACAGCGAGCTCATCAGTTGTTTCCTAAAAATAAACATTGTTCACGAGTCCCGCAGCTCGAGTCCGAGTCGAGTCTTAAGTCTTTCGAGGACGAGTCTCAAGTCGAGTCTGAAGTCACTGTGTGTGCGACTTAAGTCGCACTCGAGTCCGAGTCTCAAACTCGAGTCCCCATCTCTGGTTCAAGGTGGTCAGAGGGATACAGGTGAGAAACAAAGTATCATTTATTTATTATGTTGCTGTTTGCAATTGTTCAATGTTTTTTACTGTTTTACTGTTTACTGTACTCAACTTTTCAACTGTTACTAAAATGATGAACTGAAATAAAATATTGTATCGCTGTTTGCTATAACTGTACAATGTTTTACAAATAAACTACTTTTAACTAAACAAATAATCAAATAAAATACTGAACGGAAATAAAAACTGTTGAATTATCATTTTTAAAGGTATTTTACATTTGCAGTGAATTGGTTAGGCAGCCTTACAGCATTATGGCATGTTGGAACAGAAAAGTGTTTATGAGGTAATTGTGGCAAGTATGACCTTTCACTAGACAAGTAAAGGAAATGTCATGAAAAATCACTTCTTCTCAGTCCCTAGTTTTGGTGTGGTAACGGAAAAAGCAAAAGGTGTAACAACTGTACCTAGTCTACCCTACTCTGCTAAAAAAAAACATCTGTTTGGTTCTGATTATCATGTCCATCCCACTGAAATCAAGTGTATTAAACAATTAGTTTAAACATAAACTTCTGACATACGGTTTTCTGCACGCACACATCTGAAGAACGAGCACAGAAAGCGGCTATTAAATGGCATGTGAGTGCTAAACTAAAATCTCTTTCATGTCTTACTGTGCTTAAACTTTCAAATAAACACACATTTATAAAAAACGTACATGTGTCACAAAAACAGTCGGTTATGTCCGTGAAGGTAAACAGCTTGTATATTTATATTAGATCTGTGTGGCAGCAGCATAACAAACAATAAATAAATGAAATCTGATCGGCTCGTTTTTTCACATGCTTGCAGAAAAAGGCTTACCAAAATGGGTTGTCCTTTTTTGCCTTTTTTGAGTTGGTAGATGCACCAGGGACACAATTATAGCACTTAAACATGGAAAAAGTCAGATTTTCATGATATGTCACCTGTAACTGATTTAACCAGATATAATTTCGGTCAGAGTACTTAGACACTACATATGCGCTGTCTACCACATAGACAATACACATAATACAGCCTATAATTAAAGCTAAACACCAAAGACAGGGTTATTAGTCATACTTTATAGAATCAATGAAAATCTGCTGAATGAGTCATGTGTATGTCAGTGTTGTTAATACTTCTGTATTTTTACTTTCATTACTTTACAACACTTTCATTCAGAATGTGACCGCAGTAAACCTATTTATTATTTCATTTATGGCATAATGACATATAATATCAGGAGAATAAAGATGTGTCTCTGGAGAACCGGACATTTACGAGAAATCTACATCCTTGACTGTAAAACAAAGCTTTTGGAAAATCCTCTTCACAGAGCAGAACTGACATGTTTGTTAGATGTCAAAAAACATTTCAGGACTAATATTAGGAAGTTGAAAAGTAGCAGAAACAAGGAGGGTTGCAAGAACAAAAGGCAATAAAATTGTTTCCCACTGCACATGCCAAAACAACAGAAAAGAAACTCTACTATAAATTAAAATCTGGAAAGGGAAGGGTTATATTTGCTCCCATGTCAACGGAAAAACATTTAATTGCAAAATTTAACTTTAATATTCATCCTCCTACTTTATAAGAGTGAAAGAAGAGCGGTTTAACTGAATCTCAACTCAGTATTAGTGTCATACAAAGACCAGCATGCATCAATACTTCAGATTTTGGAACGGTGACAACAGGATGTGTCCAATTTCACTACGTCTGTCCTGTCTGCAAAGCTTTCCGTAACACCATCAAACGATTCCAAGAACTCGAAACCTTGTTGTAATTTTTAAAGGGGCCAAGGATCAGCAATCTCCAAGTAAAACTGTTTGTGTTTTGTGTAGACTTGAAACCTTTGAGGGACGGTAGTACTCACACCGTCTACAACGTCTCCAAGGCTCACCCCAATCAGCCCAACGGGGGCACTACAGCAAACAAAAGTACAAAATCACTTATACCTCCTAAACCGTTCAGGCTCAAGTGTCTTATGTCGTTGGAATCCTTGGCTCACACCAGACTTACTTTTGCAACTTTTGCATAGGCTGTTCACGCAATCGGAACCAAACCAGTACAGAAAGATTCTCTGGAGAGTGAATATTAATTATCAAAAAAAGTTGAACTTTCAACTCTGCGTCGCGAAGGGACACCAAAACGTTAGAAAGCAGCAGCGTCGCTTTTACGAAATGGCTATAACTTTTGAACAGACTGAGATATCTTTGCCAAGCTCACAATGCGTATGTAAGAGCTCAGTCTGAGGTCACCTAAAACCAGTTGCGGAGCTTGGCCTCTGGGTGATGCTATAATGAAAAAAAAAACATAAAAACGGCCATAACTATGTGACCGTTTGTTCTATCAACGTGAAAATCGGTACACACAGTCTTGGTCCAAAGTGCCACAAGTGGCTATAAGGACATTTGTGTATCTAAAAAAATATGGCCGTCATTGGCCGATGAACTTTAAGCACCTATTAGACAAGGTTAACGGAAGTCAATCGGAACGAAACTCGGTGGGCCTGTTTGACTCATGGCCCTAAAGGTTTGTGACAAATTTGAAAGAAATCAGCCACTGGGCTGGCTGCACATACGCACAATATTCTTATTATATGACAGACCTCCTCATTCCGAACAACTTTGCCTCTAGAACCACTGCTGTCAATCAAACCGTTTGTTAAGTGATTGAGAAAATATTAAAAAAAATTACTTTTGCAAACTAGTTCTAGGTTTTTCTGTAAAAAACACAATGCAGTACAATTCTCTGGACTCTCTAGGTCAATAATAATAAAAAAATCTGAAAAAAAATCATGCTTTGGGAAGCTACAATGGGGTCGTTTAGAAATGGGGCCTGTACAAATATACCCAAAAGCCTATAAAGCCTAAATGAAAACTCAAAACTTCACAAAACCTACTGAGCACATGTGATAGGTGATTCTAAACTAGCATGCGAGTTTTAGGGAGATCGAACCACAGTTGGCACTATAACAGTCATAAACATTAAAAACATCATATTTCCATGGTAAATGACATGGATTTGCCAAAAACGCTTTATTTCATCATTGATTTAGGTGGTTACAGACTTAATAATAATATGTAAATTTTTTTTTTCATACGTACTTAAATGCCTTAAAGACCTTGAACCCCAATAATCGCTGCTTGTAGCTATATTTCATTTACTACTAAAATGGTAATTGATTTGGATAGATGAACGATCTGCTCAAGTATTCTGTTAGTTCCTACAAGGCAATCAAGGAAGACTGTATAAATAAGTTAATAATTCATCTTCAGTCTGCTCAGGGCCAAAATAAACTCTTCTGGCATCTACATTGCATATTTTGTGGTGGGCTGACAAGATATGCACTGCTTTTGTGTGGATCATGCAACAATTCTAAGAAAAACTTCACTAATTTACAAAACATCCTGTTTTTTTGTTCACATGTTTAGTTTGTTCTAAAATGGACGTCATTAATGTCATTAGTTACGCTTGTGTTAAATGATCAAAGCGTATAGGGAAAAACACTACGATTCATTACTGCAGGGGAAACTAAACAGTGTTTGGATTCCTCTGCAGCTGGACCATGATTGTATGCATTTCAAGTCAACATCTGATTTGGATTTGGATTTGCCATAAAGATAGTAAAGATGGAGATGCTAAAGATACTCAACTGTTGAACCCTGAATTTTTCAATGCACAATTCAATGCAAAATTAGTGTCATAAAAATATCCATATTGGAAAAGCCAGGACATATTTTAATATAACTCAGATTGTACTTGTCTGAAAGAAGAAAGTCATATTCACCTAGGATGGGTTGTGGGTGAGTAAATCATGGGGTAATTTTCATTTTTGGGTGCACTATCCCTTTAAAATCATGTTCACAAAATCCCTGATGCTTCACAAGGAAACTTCACAAAGTTTACAGTTCCTCAGTTCCTTTGTCATAAATTTTAGTATTTTGACACATCACCAGCAGACCAGTGACTCTTTTGCCCAGTCATTTGTCATTACAAAAAACAAAGATATTCGGACATCAAATATGATCACAGGACGCCGTTCAAAGCATCCTCATCATTAACACATCCTACGCTCTGTCTCGTTATTTACTGCCTGCTAGTGTTTTTCAGCACGCATCCTGTTTTCTCCGTTTGTACAAGTTAAACGGGAGAGCAGGAAGCTGGCAGGTTGTGTCTTAATGCTTTACTTTAAAGGGTCTCGAGAGGAGGGGGCGACAGAGGGCCTCACTTGCACTGAAATGGCACAAGGCCAACCCGTCAGCAGCAGACGCCTGGACCATTTCTCCAAAAGCACATTCCCTAAATACCTCCCATTATTTGTGCAAAAACGGGTAACTGCACGGGAGGTCGATGAACGTAGACGAGGTCCAGAAGACGATAATTTGGAGTAACGATCACATTGTGTTATGGTGTAGACAACTGACAAGAAGTGGACAAGGAGGTTAGATATAAGACTTGAAGTTTCATGATGAGATGAGTTTTTAAATAAACTTATAAGATGAGTAGAGAAATACAATAAAAAGTTGCTGTGTGCTTCACATCAGCAGGAGTGATTTGTTCTTTTGTCCTCAGAGCTGTTTTGTCCGGTCAGTTGTCACATACCATTGTATCAGTCATCTGACAGCCGGGAAAACTGCAAAACTGGGCTCTGTCTTCTGAAAAGCACAGCAGTGAAAAGCAAAGCAAAAGCATTAGGAAGAAAAATAAATAAAAAAAAAATGTCAAAAAATATTATTTTGTCTTTCTATTAAATTTATTTCATATACAGTAAACATTTCTTTTATAAGGACATATTTCTTTCCTTCTTTTCTTGTCTATTTAAGTAACACTTTCACTATAGATTTTCACTTAGATTTGTTCCACTTGCATCCAATTTAAAATTGGCTTGCATGGGATGTATGAAATTCTCCAAATTAAGCAATGCCAGACCACCCACACCTTTACTTTGTTTTAAGACCTTAAGTTTTACTCTTGGTTTCCCTTTATTCAAAAAAAAAAATGTTTATAAAAATGCTATACCACAGTACTGGAAGATTTTAAAACTGAAATAGGCCTAAGAATTTTCACAATGTTATATATCTAAAATAAATTCATTAAAATCAATTATATTAGTAATTAATCATCAATCATTAATCAGTATTGATGACACCAATATCTCTATTAAATGGCTTTTTCAATTCAATTTTTAGAATAAAATTAAAAAGACAGATTTTTTCTATTTGAAAACATTTAAAGGAGAAGTCCACTTCCAAAACAAAGTTTCACATATAATGTACTCACCCCCCTTGTCATCCAAGATGTTCATGTCTTTCTTTCTTCAGTCATAAAGTAATTATGTTTTTAGAGAAAAACATTTTTAGCATTTTTCAGCATATAATGGACTTCTATGGTGCCCTGATTTTGAATTTCCAAAATGTAGTTTAACTGTGGCTTCAAACGATCTCAAATGTGGTTGTAAATGGTCTTATGTAGCGTAACGATTGGTTGTTTTTATAAAAAGAATACAATTTATATACTTTTTAATGCCAAACACTCGTCTTGTCTTACTCTGTCATGAACCGGAAAAAAACAGTCCAGGCAGTAAGGGATTGTTTGATCTTCTTTGCATGTTCACTTTGCAAAGACTGGGTCTGTACTTCTGCAGTGATGTAGGATGATTTTGAAATGATTTTTGAAGTTGAGGGAGAAAATATGATTGGAGTTTTTCGACATACTCTAACTGTCTTGAGCCAGAATACACAGAGTTCAGGGAGAGAAGACGAGCGTTTGAGATTAAAAAGTATTTAAATTGTATTTTTTTAATGAAAATAACCGATCGTTTCGCTAGATAAGAAACTTCTTCCTCGGCTGGGATCGTTTACAGCTGCATTTGGGATCATTTGAAGCCGCATTTAAACTGCATTTTGGAAGTTCAAAATCGGGGCACCATAGCAGTACTTTATATGGAGAAAAATGCAGAAATGTTTTTCTAAATAAACATAATTTCTTTATGACATGAACATCAAGTACATTATATGTGAATCTTTGTTTTGGAAGTGGACTTCTCCTTTAATAAACCCATAATGTAAATTATTAGACTGTTTTTATTATTTATTAATAATTATTAATATATTTAACGTTTTTGATTTCAAAGATTTTTACGCATTCATTACAAGCATTCATAAAACAATAAACTCTTTCGAAAATTAATTATTTTTTATGTATCTAACTTTGTATCCATAACCTACCGATTTAATGATCCTTCCACAGTTTCACCGTATCCACCGCACTTACACCTGTGGCTAATCCTGTGAGACAGCACGTTTACCGGCATGGTCAACCAGGCCAGACGGTGGCCACAACTCGGCGGCCGTGGGATGATAAGGTAGGTAAGTTACGGAATATCCCGAATCAGATACTTTTTTGGGAAAGGTGTATAGTAGCTACTTAGCCCCGTTAAAAGAAAACGGCCTGTAAATAGCGTGAGCAAACAACACTAGCGTGGTCTCACAGGAAACGGGGAACAAGGACGCCGCATTAATTACGTCATTTATTTTAACTAGTTAAACAACCCATATTGAACATAGAAATGTACGCGTTATTTTATAAGTCGTAGTAATGAATTAAATAAAACGATACATTTTAACTGTTTACAATTCCAAACGTTCTATAACAGGAAGTGTGTAGTTTGGAAATTCTCTTTATACTTTATTGGATTAGATACGAAAGTTATTTTGTGAAATGATGTAGGTGATATCCAGTTTCGACCTATTGCTACTGAGAAGGAAGTGTCTGTTTATTATGGTTTTATGGGGCACCACCAGAATAACCTCAGCATATATTCCAGTGTCCTCTTCCTGTTTGTATTTTCAAGGACTTCCTGCTTGCAGCCTCACTTTTAGTTCTCTGTCAAACATTATGGTTTTTGCCCTGAAGTAATTTTCTTTTTCTTTCTTTTTCTTTTAAAATACATTCCTCTTTTCCTCTCTTCTGCTGTGTGCACAAGGTCTTTGACCTGAAGGATAAATCGCGTTCTTTTGACTCCTGACGACAGTTGGCAGATTAGCGCCCCAGCATGAGGTCAGAGGTCACAGAGCTCACAGTCAGCTCCCGGTCTAACAAATCAGAGAACAAGTCCAGCAGCAGCTGTCCTGTTTTCTAGAGAATGTTTTAAGGATTGTCAAGGGGCCACATTGAATCGGGCCTACCAGCAGTGATGTTGACCTTTATTTGTTATCAATCTAAGAAAAATTCATTTATAAAGTCATTCTCATATGGTTCATTAGATCAGATTCAAGCTTTTATAGCTAAGGTACACATTTTAAACCAGACCATCTGTTGATCATTAAGTTTAGCTGAACCATTTGAGCTGCAGAAGAAGTATTTATATATTTGCACTGAGGAGGTTGAGACTTATCAGCACATTGTTCTTTCTCTCCGGGCTCAAAATACAAGTCTGTCCTGTTGGGTGAAATGTCAGCTGCCACGAGAGCGGGTGCACTTTCACCTGAAGGCTACTTATGCAACGGAGGCCATTGCCTATGAGGTATCGTACATGTGTTTATGTGTATTTATTACTGATGTGGCATTTTTAATAAACTGAAAATACATTTATGATGTAAAATACTACAACATTAAGTATAATTACAATAAACATTTTGATAGTAATCTTGAGGGAGCAATCCCTTGTCAACAAATCCGTAAGGATTCCAATAAGAAAACTCTACGGGATTCTAATAAGAACTTTTGGAACCATTCCTATAAGATTCCTGTCTAGGACTTTCTGGGAAGGTGTACAAAGGATTTTGTTCCAATCCTGTTCATTTTCTTCACAGCAGCTTGTTTACTGAGACAGAAAAGAGAAAGATTTAAATAGGACGCCAGTGGATCCCAGTAAAAAAAAAAATTCTCACATGAATCTTAAATCTCATTGGAATGGTTCCGAATAATGATAGAAATTGTAATTAGGAAAAAAAAATCTTATTGGAATCCTTTTGTTGTTTTTTTGTTTTTTGACAAGGGTATAAAATGATTGATTGAACTCAGTAATCAATAAAAATTACTAAAAAAAAGATGACTAAAAGTCAGTGCTAATAGACTTGTGGGCAGTGCTATGGGCGTCCCGAGTCCCGGATCTTGGACCTTTCCCAATCCCGCCCCCTCTCTCTCCCACTTTGCTTCCTGTCATTACACTGTCTTATCTAAAGAAAGCAAAACACCCAAAATAAATCTTTAAAAATAATAATAATAATAAAAATCTAACTAAACAACAACACTTCAAAGGTTTGGAGCTGGCAGGATTTTTTTTGTTTGTTTGCTTTTGGAAGAAGCCTCTTATGCTCATCAAGTCTGTATTTATTTCTAAATACAGTAAAAACAATCACTGTTAAATATCATTACAGTTTTAAATAACTGTTTTCTACACTGCCAGTCAAAAGTTTTTAGCCTACGTTTGTTTGATTCAAAATACAGCGAAAGCAGTAATATTGTAAAACTGCTCTCTATGTGAATATATTTTAAAATATAATTTATTTGTGTGATCATAGCTAAATTTTCAGCATCATTACTCCAGTCTTCAGTTTCACATGATTCTTCAGAAATCATTCTAATATGCTGATTGAAGAAACATTTATTAGAAATTATAGAAATTAATCCTTTTATTTAGCAAGGATGCTTTAAATTGATCAGAAGTGATTGAAAAACATTTATAATGTTACAAAAGATTTCTATTTCAGTTAAGTGCTGCTCTTTTGAACTTTCTATTCATCAGAGAAACCTGAAAAAATTTTACTCAGCTGTTTCAGGATAATAATAATAATAATAATAATAATCAGTGTTGGGGAAAGTTACTTTTAATAGTAATGCATTACAATTTTGCATTACTCCCTGAAAAAGTAACTAATTATGTAACTTAGTTACTTTTTATGGAAGATAATACGTTATGTTACTTTTGCTTTACTTTTTAAATCTGGGCAGGGCTTGCTTCTTTGTTTTTAATATAAAACAATTCTAATGTAAAAGCCATTTTACACCAAAAGTGAAATTAATTCACCTCAGGCTGAAAGAAAAGTTCATTTATGCAGGAGATCACGCTTCAGCTGTAAAAAAAAATGAAGCACAAATGTTAGTTTATCTAAAGTAATTTTTGCTTATTAGTATAAGTTGAATTGCATCATGGAGGTCAGCAGCAAAGACAGATATTTCAGATACCAAAGATATTTGTTTTATTTAACGTATTTAATTATTGCAGGGTTGCGTCATATTCAGAGTTTGCATTTCACTTTATTTAGTTTTTATTCATTTTGAGAAATACAGAATCTGTTTTTTGTGAGTGAGATGAATTAATGCATGGTCACATTTAGTCTAGAATACATTAACATCATGTTTACTCCCGATTTCCCGACAGGAGACTTGTCAATCAATAAAGTAACTGGCGTTACTTATTTGAAAAAGTAACTCTTAGAAATTCAGAAGTAATGAGTTACTTTACTAGTTACTTGAAAAAAGTAATATTATATTATTTACCCCTAACACTGATAATAATAATAATAATAATAATAATAATAATAATAATAATAATTATAATAATAATAAATGTTTTTTGAGCAGCAAATCAGAATATTAGAATGTATTCTGCAGGTTTCAAAATTAAAAAAATTCTGCATTGAAATCACAGGATTAAATTACATTTTAAAATATATTTAAATAAAAAAACAGCTCTTTTAAATAGTAAAAATATTTCAAGATTTTACTGTTTTTTTCTGTGCTTTGGATCAAATAAATGCAGGCTTGGTGAGCAAAAGAGACTTCTTTAAAAAAAAAAAAACCATTAAAAATCTTACTGCTCAAAAACTTTTTAACGTTTTATTTATTTGTGATTCAAAGCTGATTTTTCAGCATCATTACTCATTAATCCAGTCTTGAGAGTCACATGATCCTTCAGAAATCATTCTAATATGCTGATTTGATGCTCAAGAAACAACTTTTATTATTATTAATGTTAAAAACAGTTGGAACTATTGGAACACACACACACTCACATTTATATATGTATATATATATATATATATATATACACTACCGTTCAAAAGTTTGGGGTCAGTAAGACTTGTAATAGTCTTTAAAGAAGTCTCTTATGCTCATCAAGGCTGCATTTATTTGATTAAAAATATAGAAAAAAAACAGTAATATTGCAAAATGTTTTTACAATATAAAATAATGTTTTTTATTTTAACATACTTTAAAATAGAATTTATTCCTGTGATGAAAAGCTGAATTTTTATCAGCTGTTACTCCAGTCTTAAGTGTCACATGATCCTTCAGAAATCATTCTAATATGCGGATTTATTATTAGAATGATCAGTGTTGGATAATATCAACAGTTGTGCTGCCAAATATTTTTTGGAACCTGTGATTTTTTTTTTTCAGGATTCTTTCATGAATAACAAGTTTAAAAAGTACAGTGTTTATTCAAAATATAAATATTTTATAACAATGTAAATTATTTATTATTAACTTTTAATAAACTTTTAATTATTAACTTAATACATCCTTGGTGAATAAAAGTATTAATTTCTTAAAAAAAAAAAAAAAAAAGAAACAATAAAAATGTACTGACCCCAAACTTTTGAACGGTAGTGTATATATATATATGTATATATATGTGTGTGTGTGTGTGTGTGTATTAGGATTCTTCGGTGATTTGGTTTTTTAACAATGTAAAAAGCTGTTACTATTGATCAATTTAATGCATTATTGGTGAATAATTTTGTTTTTCAAAAATTCTTACTGAACTCTATATATAATGAAATTTTATGTGATGCAATAAATGAATACATTTTATGTAAGAATGAAAGTGTCATTTATGCAGAGCCTATAATAAATACAGTCTCATTCACTTTGATCACTATTTTAGTTTACCTTACATCCTCCCCCATGCATGATAGCCTCCCCCATAATGAATTTTAACCACTCTTTCCTCTATAAACGTGATGTGTTGACCTGGGAAATGGTCAGATGAAGCCTTTGATCCTTCAGGAAGAATGGGGTGGTCCACTCCCATCTTGCTCACCTTTGTAACCCACCTCCTTCCACCACCTCCTTCCTGAGACTGTACATGGACTTATAAGCATGTGTTGACAGCTGCACACAACTGCACACTCAAGAAGTTTCTCGATAATTAGCAATAGTTTTGTTGTTTATTTATAGCCCGTGTGTTTCGGTGTCTATTTTTTCAAGAAGGTTTCTGTGAAAAGGGTCGGCCCCTACATAAAAACTGCTTGAGATGTCATTTAAAGCTTGTGAGAAGTTCCAGCACGATGCCTAGAGGGGAAATGGGGAAATACTGTAGCATCTGAACTGTGCAAATCCTAATGATTCACTCGCAGAGACTGTAATCATGTTGAAGTGGAGACGAGCCACTTAAAAAAAGCGCTAGTTTTTTAGAGTCAGATTTCCAAAATAACACAGATTTAGCAGGAACATTGTGATAAGTTCCACGAGATTGCAACATGCTCATATTCTCGGGAAAATCCTGACACATCTTTGGCAAATATCTAGAGACAAAAGCATAGGAGAGCTTTAGATCCAGATGCTGGGACAGACTCTTTGATGTCTGGGGAACCTAGCTGGCACACTTTCCTTACACCTCTTCTGAGGTGTGACTAAAAGGAGGAAAGAGAGGGCCACCACTACGGGAAATTACTTTAGACCCTCAGGCCGCCCTCGTTCTCACTCAATTTGAGCTTTCATGTTCATGGGAACAGTCTTTTCTGGACAGACAAGGTGTCTGTAAGGGTTAGCTGCCCTTTCACCCAAATATAGTAAAGACAAGACCTCTACCAACCCCCACATAGCTGGGATGAAATGAGGGAACTAGGATTTGGCCTTAACTTTGAGTCGAAGTTAAATAAAGACATCTGGCTTGATTGAATCAGCATCTCTAATAAAATAGTTTGATGTGGTAAGATGTGACTCTTGGCAAGCCTCTTCTAAATTGTTGAGATTAACTTGTTTATAAGAGCAACTTATATGGTGACTCAGACTCTTTCGCAGAATGATCTTAGTAGGATTTTGAGACACAGTTGGAATTAGAGTACTTTTTGAAAATTTGGGTTGGAAAAATTTGTAAATTTTTATTTATTTTTAAATTTTATTTTTTATTTTATTTCATTCATTTATAGTGAGAAGACACTAAAAATACAGTAAAACATTAATTATTGTGAAATTTTATTACAATTTAAAAGAAGTGTTTTTATTTTAATATATTTCTGTGATGGCAAAGCTGAATTTTCAGCACTCCAGTCTTCAGTGTCATATGATCCTTCAGAAATTATTCTAATATGCTATTTGGTCTTGAAGAAACATTTTATATTATTGTTGATGGTTAAAAATGGTCGTGCTGCTTAATATCTGTTTTGAAACTCAAAAAAAAAATGTCAAAAAAGCGTTTGAAACTTTTTCAGGATTCTTAGAGAGAATTCAAAAGAACAGCATTTACTATATATACAGTGCTGCTTGAAAGTTTGTGAACCCCATGTGTCTCGATAAATATGGCTCATAAAATCATCTGATTTTCACACTGAAAGTTGACAAAGAGAACCCAATCAAACAAATGAGATGAAAATATATACTTTGTTATTTATTATTAAGAACAATTATCCTGGGTTAAGTATTTGTGAGTTGCAAAAGTATGTGAATCTCTACATTCTAAAAAATGCTGGGTTAAAAACAACCCAACTTGGGTTATTTGGCATTTTGACCCAGTTGGTTAGGTTAAATGTTTTTACCCAACATGCTGGGTTGTTTTATTTCAGTCAACTATTGTTTAAAAATTATTATTTTGCTGACTTAAAATGGGCTGGAAAATAAAAATCACACTCAGAAATGTAGATGCAACTGAAATAATCAAAATATTTTTTTCCCCCATTTATTTATTTATTTTTTTCCCATTTATTTTTTTTTTTTTTAAGTTTCCATTTAAGCAAGAACACCAATAGACAAATGCATAAGACACATTGAATTTATTTGGGTGAATACAGCATAGTTTAAAAATATTACATACATTTAAACTCGTTTAACAGATATTTTAGAAATAAAAAATGTAACATTTAAAAGTAGTATTTTAATTTAAGTGTATTCAACCGTTCTCTGTAATCACTTGTCACTGAAATAGCGTTAATTCTCGTCCTGGTGTGTCGCCGAAATCTGAGCCGGTGAAAAACTGCTGTTTGCCAGAGGAACTGCAAACCTCAGAGTCAGACCGCCGCTTCGCATTTCACTCGTAGCTGAAAGATGCCGTGACTGACTCCAAAACCTGCCCATAAACAAACAGTACTGAGATTAGAGAACATATTATAACATCAAATAAAATACAATTCAGTATTATAAAGAATAAAATCAGTTTATGTTATGTAAGGCAAAAGGCGTTTCCATCATGCGAAACTACATCTCGTCCTTGTATGCTGCCCTGCGCAAAATAATATCATTTACAGCACAGTAAAGACTAAATATATAAAATAAAATATATACAAACTTTTAATTTCGCTGAAGAAGTGCACCAAATAGGCAGCGCTTAGAACTGCTCTCTCCTGTAAAGGACGCAATGAAGCCTGTGCTGTGACTGTAACTCAACAGCTGGGTTGTTTCATCAACCTCAACCCAGCAGTTGGGTAGAGAAAAATAATCCAGCATTATAAATGACCCAGCAGCTCAGTTACAGAAAAACTACCCAGCACCTGGGTGAAAAATACTTAAAATAACCCAATAAAATGACCCAACAAGTTAAACCCAGCATTTTTTAGACTGTAGGATTAGCTGTTAATTTGAAGATGAAATTAGAGTCCATCTGTTCAAAGGTGTTTTTAGTCAGCGAGCTGACTATCAGGAGTCATTGCCTGTCCTGTTTTACTTCGAGAACAGTGATCTATCAGCCTGATCATGTTTGTGGAAGTGAATCATGGCTTGAACAGGAAATCTCTGAAGACATCAGAAATAGATTTGCTGTGGCTCATCAGGCTGGAAAAGGTTACAAAACCATCTCTAAAGTGTTTGGTTGCAAAGGACTGCAGGGTAACTGCTAAGCAATTAAAGGCCTTTCTCACTTTGACTAATGTTAAAGTTCATGAGTCCACCATCAGGAGAACACTCAGCAACTATGGTGTGCATGGCAGTTGCAGGAAGAAAGCCACTGCTCTCCGAAAAGAACATTATTGCCGTCTGCACTTTGATAAACATCATATGGACAAGCCAGAGGGCGATTGGGGAAATGTTTTGTGGACGGATGAGACCAAAATAGAAATTTTTCCTGTGATTTCACAGCTGAATTCATTCTAATATTCTGATTTGCTGCTCAGAAACATGTATTATTATTATTATAATATTAAAAAGAGCTGAGTAGAATTTTTTCAGGTTTCTTTGATGAACAGAAAGTTCAGAAGAACAGAATTAATCTGAAATATAAATCTTTTGTAACATTATGAATGTCTCATCACTTTTAATCACAGTAAAGCATCCTTGCTAAATAAAAGCATTAATTTCTATAATTAAAAAAAATTAATGACTCCAAGAATTTTGAATGGTTTAGTGTATAATGTTACAAAAGCTTTTTTATTTCAGATAAATGCTGATCTTTGGATCTTTTTATTCATCAAAAAATGCTAAAAAAGAGTACACAACTGTTTTAAATGTTGATAATAATAACGATAATAATAAATGTTTCTTAAGCAGCAAATCAGCGTATTAAAATATATTTTGAAGGATCATGTGACACTGAAGTCTGGAGTAATAACCTGGAGGAATAAATTACATTTTAAAATATATTCAAACAGAAAGTTATTTTAAATAGTATAAATACATTTTACAATTTTACTGATTTTGCTGTATTTTACTGTTTAAAAACTTTTGACTGGTTATGTATGTATGTCTGTATATTTTAACATACATATATTAAAGTATTAATGTCTTTAAATATATATGAAGAGTTCAGATGCAAAAGCCTCTAAATCCATCTGACGTCTTTCTTTAAAAAAATGCATTTTTATCAGGCTCAGATGTATAGGTTTCTATGTAAGTACTGGTACTTCTGATTGGGCCGAGGCTGGGATTTTATCGAGTTTGAAGTAAAAGTATTTGATGGACGTATAATGTGTGTCAGGAGCATTCACTCAGTATCATTATCTCATTTTTGACCGAGATGGCTTTTAGCTGGTTTTGCATCTGAACTCTTTATATATTTGTTAACTTGTGAACAAAACATAGTGTATTTATGAACAGAAATGACATAATGGGACAGAAAGTATAATATGTCATTTTCATTAAGTAAAACTCGGTCCTGAGAAACTGAGAGGAAGTAAAACTGAAAGGTATGAGGAGAACTTATTTCAAAGACTTCCCACGGCTGTCTCTCTAACCCATAAAACCAGTCCATGTGACAAGCATAACATCTGCAATCTATGAAAACAAGATGGTGTTGCAGGACTATGGTGTTTATTGTTAGAAAATTGCTTTTCGTCACCCCTCTAATCGCGAAGAAAGACTCAGCTGAGGCTTGTTTGCAGTGGAAGTGACCTCTGACCCTAGCATGTGTGTTGTTGGAGATGGCCTTCACATACTGTGACTCAATGAGACTAGAAAAAGACTATTTTGGAACTGTACATACAACTCAAGCTTGGGTCATAAGACAAACTGGAGTGCTGTCTTATTTTTTTTTTTTGTAGGGTAACCAAATGGTATAGAGATTTTTTAGAGAATTTGTTAGTATCCATCTGCCCCTACTTTGCAAATACAACACTTACAATGTGGCATATTTCTCTTGGAGCTTGTCTGAAAAACAGTGATTTGATTTACGTCTTGGAGGAAATGTAGCCTGAATTGATAAGCAGCTTATATTCTTTCTTTTGTTTTAGCAGACTTTAGGCCTTGGCTGATGTTCTATGCAGCGTTTACTATGTATTTGCCTACAGGCCTATACAAACACGTCTCAATTTGTTGAGTTTATTAAGCAGGGTCGTTAGGTTACGTTCACATGCCCATCTAGTTGTTGGTGTTAAAGGAGAAGTCCACTTCCAGAACAAAAATTTACAGATAATGTACTCGCCCCCTTGTCATCCAAGATGTTCGTGTCTTTTTTATTCTTCAGTCGTAAATAAATTATGTTTTTTGAGGAAAACTTTTTGAGGAAAATTTCAGCATTTTTCTCCATATAGTGGACTTCTGTGGTGCCCCAAGTTTGAACTTCCAAAATGCAGGTTAAATGCGGCTTCAAACGATCCCAGATGCGGTTGTAAACAATCCCAGCTGATGAAGAAGGGTCTTATCTGGCGAAACGATCAGTTATTTTCATAAAAATAATACAATTTATATACTTTTTAATGTCAAGCACTCATCTTGTCTCACTCTGTCTGAACTCTGTTTTATTCCGGTTCATGACAGTTAGGGTATGTCGAAAAACTCCAATCTCATGTTCTCCCTCAACTTCAAAATCACCCTATTTCGCTGTTTTACCTTTTTTTGTTAAGGGTGTTTGATGATCTTTGCATGTTCACTTTGCAAAGACTGGGTCTGTACTTCTGCAGTGATGTAGGATGATTTTGAAATGATTTTTGAAGTTGAGAGAGAAAATACGATTTTCTAACTATTTCCCTAACTGTCTTGAGCCAGAATACACAGAGTTCAGGCAGAGCAAGACAAGACGAGTGTTTGAGATTAAGAAGTATTTAAATTGTTTTTTTTTTTTTTTATGAAAATAACCGATCGTTTCACTAAATAAGACCCTTCTTCCTCGGCTGGGATCGTTTACAACCACATTTGGAATCGTTTGAAGTGGTATTTAAACTGCATTTTGGAAGTTCAAACTCGGGGCACCATAGCAGTCCATTATATGGCGAAAAATGCTGAAATGTTTTCCTCAAAAAACAATTTCTTTACGACATGAACATCTTGGATGACAAGGGGGTGAGTATATTATACGTGAATTTTTGTTCTGGAAGTGGACTTCTCCTTCTCCTTTATTTTAGTTAAAGGATTAGTTTACTTCCAGAACAAAATTTACAGATAATGTACTCACCCCCTTGTCATCCAAGATGTTAATGTCTTTATTCAGTCGTAAAGAAATTATGTTTTTTGAGGTAAACATTTCAGGATTTCTCTCCATGTAATGGACTTCTATGGTGCCCCCAAATTTGGACTTCCAAAATGCTGATTAAATGCAGCTTCAAAGGCTCTAAACAATCCCAGCCGAAGAATAATGGTCTTATCTAGCGAAACGATCGGTACAATTTGTATACTTTTTAACCTCAAATGCTGGTCTTGTCTAGCTCTTTGTGAACTTTTTTCTGGTTATGACAGTTAGGGTACATCTATAAACTCCCATCACATTTTCTCCTCCAACTGCAAAATTGTCCCATATCGCTGTTTTAGCTTTTTTTGTAAAGGGTGTTTGATTTTCTTTGCATGTTCACTTTGTAAACTCTGGGTTGCTACTTCTGCAGCGATGTAGGACGATTTTGAAGTTGGAGGAGAAAATGAGATGGAAGTTTTTGGATGTACCCTAACTGTCATGACCGGAAAAAAAAACAGTTCACACAGAACTAGACGAGACAAGCATTTGAGGTTAAAAAATATATAAATTTAAAAAAAAAAATAACCGATCATTTCGCTAGATAAGACCCTTCTTACTCGACTGGGATCGTTTAGAGCCCTTTTAAGCTGCATTAAACTGCATTTTGAAAATTCAAATTTGGGGGCACCATAGAAGTCCATTACATGGAGAGAAATCCTAAAATGTTTTCCTCAAAAACCATAATTTCTTCTTCATGACTGAAGAAAGAAAGACATAAACATCTTGGATGACAAGGGGGTGAGTACATTATCTGTACATTTTTGTCCTGGAAGTGAACTAATCCCTTAAATAAAACATAAAATTTAACTTAAAAAATCCACTTAAAAAATGTGAAAGTATTGCCTTGGAAATTAACTGAAAAAATGTTTAAACACTAAAACTGTAACTGAAATGAAAACCAAGCTCGGGGTTCAATTAGATTTTTCTTTTTTTAAATAATAATAGAAAAAAAGTAACAGCTTAACTTAAACCTAAGCTATAATTAAAATAAAAACGGATAATCTAAAAAGAAAAGCTAAACAAAAATATTCAGAAATACTATAATATATAAATTTCTGCATGACTTCACACTAAATATTACTAAAAAAACTTCACTAATAAAACATTACGTCACATAGTAATTAACAGCAGCATTTAACAAAATAGTATATTATTTTGTTAAAGTTATTGTAATAAAATTGTGTATATCGCATGCTGCATGTGTATTTGTGGGACCCAAATGAATCAATCAGTCAGTCAACAAATGATTCAGCAGAATAAATCAGATTCCCAGTGACTTATATGAAAGAGGAAGAATGAATACTTAAGCGAGCTGACTGAGTATTACCTCTGTTTGCTAACTAAAGTAGCTACGTTGATACTCATATGGAAAGTAGTTTGTTACTGGAAAAGCAACTTTTTTTGACAGCTGAGCTGCTGTCAAGCCACTTTTGGTTATCAAATCGCTAACACGACATCTCTGGGAGATAAGCGTGTCTGATTGACAAACGAGATGAACACGTCCCTCTGAACTTTCGTTTTGGAACGCCCATGTATCATTTTGGTCAGTGGGTTGGTCAGACTGGAATACCCAGTTTCGGGATCCAGTGCAGGGGTCAGTCCACGCCGTCCTTCAGCGTGTTTCCCCCGAGGAAAAGCTTCCTGGTCTGCTTGGTCGATGCTTATCATAGCTCTCTCTCTCTCTGAGTGAGACTGAAACCCACTTCCTTCCTCTGCCTCCTTTCCCACACCGGACTCCATTGTGCAGTTGATGGAGCTGTCGGGGTTTTGAGAACTTACTGTGTAACAATGAGTTCCACTTAGGCTTGTTCAGCAAATCTCAAGATGAAGTACAAGATACTGCTGATCTCACAGTCAGAAAGTATTCAGGGAGAAGTGATATTCGGCTAATTACGGTGACTTCCAACTTGATGTAATTTTTGTTTGTTTGTTTTCCAGTGATCAGTCAACCAAAATGATGCAACTGAAACCGTTTCCCAAAGCTATATGCTGTGCATTTATGCTTGGCTGCAGTCCTGTTCTCATTTTTCAAGATCAAACATCTCGTGTTTGGTCGAGAATGCCAAATTTATTTCTATTGCTCCCCTAACTCCCCTAAACCATCGGAATCGTTGACTGTCAGAGCCTGCCACTTACATTGGCGTCCTAAAGTCTGAGATCAATAATACATTTAATACAAATGGTTCTATAAGCAAAACTATTTGAGTGAAAATTTTTAAATAATATCAAATATCATTTTTTTTTAAATGTATACATTTGTTAACATTAGTTAATGTATTAACAAACATGAACAAACAATGAGCAATACACACAGTATTTATTAATTTTTGTTAACATTAGTTAATAAAAGTATAGTTGTTCATTAAAAGTTCATGTTAGTTTACAGTGCATTGACTAATGTTAACAAGCACAACTTTTGATTTTAAAGGAGAAGTCCACTTCCAGAACAACAATTTACAAATAATTTACTCCCCCCCCCCTTGTCATCCAAGATGTTCATGTCTTTCTGTCTTCAGTCGTAAAGAAATTATGGTTTTTGAGGAAAACATTTCAGGATTTTTCTTCATAAAATGGACTTCAATTGTGCCTGCGATTTTGAACTTCCAAAATGTAGTTTAAATGCAGCTTCAAAAGGCTCTAAACCAAGGAAGAAGGGTCTTATCTAGAGAAACGATTGGTCATTTTTTTTCTGAAAAATAAAAATTTGTAAGCACAAGCTCTGGAATGTGCGTTCTTGAATGATTCGTTCATTTTGAACAGATCTTTAATGTGGAAGAACGAGTCGTCTCGGGAAGTAATTCGATTTTATATATATTAAACTTAGTAATATTTTAAATATTATTGCGGGTTTAGATAATAGAATGATCTTAATAAACATCTAAGATTTGAATACTTAAATGCTTTTTAAATGTGCTTTTTTTTGTTTGTGGGACAACAGTTTGCACCAATTCTGTAGAATGGCCCTACATTAGAATAAAATTCTGACAATTAATCTGATGATTTCTGACTTCAGACAGTCTTTAAAAAGCAGAAGAAAACTTTATCAAACTCTTTAAATGTGTTGAAAATTCATACATTTTAAAGCATAATTAATATTATCAGAAAACAAGATGAATGCAAGGATTTCTCAGATCAGTCTCCCTCCTTGTCTCTTTGGGAGATCAGGGGGTTGTTGAAGCTCCACTGACTGATGTCTGAGGTAGAGAGGAGGAGGACAGGTGTTCCCCAGGTCTGCTAGAGTCATCTGTGTTAATGTCCCTGGTCACGCCAGTTCCCTGTACTCTCTTTCCCACGCTGCCCGGGGTCAGAGGGGAGCAGCCTGCCGGATACAGGCCTCCCCCAAGAACCCATCCACCACACAGATCACCCCTAAACCTATCCAACCAAAACCACTGCAACTTTTTATGCTCATCAGATGACTCTAGCAAGCCATTTTTCATTGATACGCTTAGTAATACCAGACCAAAAACCCTTCAACCAAACATCTTCAGGGTCATTCAACTTTGTAAGAAGATCCATAATATGCCAGTAAACCCGCTCATACATAAACACACACTTAGCCTCAATCGCAATTTCATTGCGAAACAGATTTGAGCCAACAAAAACATGCATAAATGAGGCAGTATCATAGTGTTAGACAAAGTGAAAGAAAAGCATGAGAGCTCATAATTCTTCAGGGAGAATGTAAGGAGACAGTCTCAATCTCATCACTGGCAATCACTGATTTACGAGCCCCTCCATCCCCAATGAGAGTTCCTCTCTTGGGACGGGTTCTGGAGGGGAGGCGAGTGGGGGGATAATGTTCTCGGTCTGTATCCCACTGTTCTTGTTTTTATTTATGTGTGGGAGTTTATATTGCCGCTGCCTTTTCTCGGGCTTTCAAAGCAGACTAGAAGCCTCCATCTGTTCTTTGCTGGAAGCGGGAATAACATTAGCAACAAAGACAAACCATGTTTGGACATTTAATGTCCAATGTTAGTTCACCCAAAAACGAAAGTTCTGTCATCATCATGTCTTCTCTGAAAGATATTTTGAAAAATGTCTTAGGGTTTTCCTTTCTGTATAATATAAGTCAATTGGGGCCCAGCGTTGTTTTGGTTGATATCTGCTCACATAAGCACCTTCGACTCGCTTGTTTCCCTCTGAGACAATAGCAGGAAATCCAGACCTTTTGGTTTGTTTTTTTCCTTAAGTTTGATGTGAGACAATGCACTTGTTACGCTGTGTTTCTGCTCTGTAGGGGCGCTTCGAGATTGTGCCACTAATTACAGTGAGAAGGAAGGGTCTCTTGTTTTCTTTTGAAATTAGGTTTGTTGATTCTCGCTCTGGCATGTTTTTTTTTCTCTGTTTTGTTATTGCCCACTGTCCTAGCCCCCACCCCTACCGCATTCCCTTTCCTCCCTCCACATCCCATCCGAAAAATCCACTCCGTCAGTAGGACCTATATTTGTGTTGGGCACTTCCTATTTGTTCTGACCTTTGGCTTTCAGAGCCCCGGCAGCTGAACCGTGGAGGGTGGTGTCAAACCCTGACCTTACCATGTCTCAGTACAGACATTGTTGCATCCACATTCCCAACATGACAAAGTAATGCACTGGCTTTTTACTTGGAGAAATCTGCTGTTGAAGGGTCAATGACATGACGCTCATTTTTTAGTCATATCAATTACTAAATATCTACTGCTCAAATATTTGGGGTCAGAAAGATTTTTTTGATGTTTTTGAAAGCATTTTTTTGTCAAATATATAGTCATATTGTGAAAAATGATCACAATTTCAAGTAACTGTTTTCTATTTTAATATACTTTATTAGCAAATTTTCTGTTGATGCATAAAAAGTTAAAAAGAACAACATTTATTTTAAACTAAATTAAAATGTCTTTACTGTCACTTTTAATCATTTTCATGCTGTCTTAATTAAAAAAGTTCAAACATTCACTGATGCTCCAGAAGGAAACACGATGCATTAAAAGCCGGGGGGTGAAAACTTTTTAAATTTGAAGATCAAGGTAAATTGCACTTAATTTGTTTTCCGGAAAACATGCACATATCTTTTGTTGCTTACGAAGGTCAGTACTAAATGGAAGAAAAAAAATATTTTAACAGAATAAGAAAGATTTGGACATCTTCATCCTGTTCAAAAGTTTTCACCCCCCGGCTCTTAATGCATCGTGTTTCCTTCTGGAGCATCAGTGAATGTTTGAATGTTTTTTAATAGTTGTGTTTGAGTCCCTCAGTTGTCTTCAGTGTGAAATGATGAATCTCAAAATCATACAGTCACTGCTGGAAATTATTCAAATATGCAGAAGATGCTGAAAAACTGAAGAATCTGCAGGACCTGGAGGATTTTTTTCTGAAGAACAGTGCTCAGTTTAACTGTTCAGAACAAATAAGGGACAAATATTACTAAACCAAAAAACAGTCGTAGATCATCCAGGTAACCACACACAGTATTAAGAACCAAGGGTTACAAACTTTTGAAGGGGTTATTTTAAGAATTTCAGCTATTTTTTTGTCTTGTGGACTGTATGTAAACATCTTTTATCTAAAATATCTCAGGACCATACTAAATTAAAAAAATAACATGCATTTTGAATGATCTCTCTTATTTTGTTAAAATTATTCACATTTTCACAGATTCTGCAAGGGGTTCCCAAACTTTCGCATGCCACTGTACACTTTTTACTTGATGGTTAGACCGTATGACATTTTAGTACTCTTGTGAACGCCGTCAAAGACTGACACGAAAGAGAAGAGATTGTTGAAACTGAATAAAGTCATTATTTTTGTTTTCTTCGCACACAAAAGTATTCATGTAGTTTCATAATATTAAGGTTGAACCAGTGATGTCACATGGACTATTTTAACAATGTCCTTACTACCTTTCTGAGCCTTGAGCGTGTCAGTTGTGTTGCTGTCTATGCAGGGTCAGTTGATTTGATTAACAACATCTTCAATTGTGTTGCAAGAACGAAGGTCTTACAGGTTTGGAACGACATGAGGGTGAGTAATTAATCACAGAATTTTCAATTTTTGGTGAACTGTTCCTTTAAGATGTTATAAACCTTAATCAGGACCATATAAAACCAGCATGAAGTTCATTTGGCTGTTTGTATATAAGTGAACGTGTGCATTTGAGGGTGTGTGGTCAGGAAGATGCACCGTTTCCTCCTCACGCTAAAGGAAAGAATAGGGGCCTAGGAGTGATGAGTGTGCCAGAATAAGGTCCACTTCCCTTCCCATGTCAAGATCTATAAATACTCCAAAAACAGGAAGATAGGAGGGAAGGAATGGTGGGCAAACTTTAATCCTAGATAGACAAACTCCCCCTCCCCTGCATTCCCCCCAAAACCCAACCTCTCACTCCACCAATACTCTTATACAAAAACATACCATTGCACTGTGCATGAAGCATTTCCTTGAAGTTCTCAATCATGCATAGCTTTTTGTAACAGACAAGGTTTTTAGTAAAATGAAAGAAGGCGGTTGGACCAGAGTGTAGCTGATATTTATCAGACTTTTAGTGGAGGAGCAGGTGGAGTGTCATTCTTACCCACAACTTGTTTATGTCTGGTAATGGGTCAAAGAGCTGTACTGCAAAGTTTTATTGTCCTCTTTCGTTTTACCTGTAACAACTTACCTCACATGGTAGAACCGCAATTAATTCAGCCAATGAAATCCTGTTTGCAAATTCCCTGTGTATGGGAAATTAGACAGCATAAGTAATAAATTCAAAAATACAAAGAGCTCTTCCCTGTAAATAAATGTATATACAAACATAATTTAAAGGATTATTTTTACTCACCACCATGCCATCCAAGATGTTCATATCTTTCTTTCTTCAGTCGAAAAGAAGTGAAGGCTTTTGAGGAAAACATTCCAGGATTTTTCTCCATATGGTCGACAACAAACGGGTTTAAGGTCCAAATTGCAGTTTCAGTACAGCTTCAAAGGGCTCTACACAATCCCAGCTGAGGAATAAATCGATCGTTTTCTAAAAAATTAAAATGTAAATACTTGTTAACCACAAGTGCTCTGTTATGTGCATCCATGACTTGCGTAATCATGTTGGAAAGGGTGAAAATCTAATTTTCTTCTCCAGCTTCAAAAACGTCCGACATCGTTGTTTTACCTTTTTTTGTAAAGGGCGTGAAGTCAGGCTAGTGCAAGATGAGCATTTGTGGTTAATGAGTATATAAATTTTTTTTTTTTTTTTAGAAAATGACAGATCATTTCACTAGATAAGACTCTTATTCCTCATCTGGGATCGTGTAGAGACCTTTGAAGCTGCTTTGAAACTGCAACCCGTTCGTTGTCCACTATATGGAGGAAAATCCTGGAATGTTTTCCTCAAAAACCTTTGTTTCTTTTCAACTGAAGAAAGACATGAACATCTTGGATGACGTGAGGTTGAGTACATTATCGGGAAATCTTTATTGTGGAAGTGAACTTATACTTTAAGAACTGAGATATTAAATTGAAAGTCCCCACATCTGTCATTGGCCAGACAGACAGATGAACCCACCCCCAAACTCACACTATTGGATGAGCCAGTTTTGCTATGTCGAAATGTATGTATGAAATTAATACCTTTATTCAGAAAGGGTGCATTAAATTGATCGAAGGTAACAGGAAAGGCTGTCAAATAAATGCTTTGACCATCAGATCACCATGTGTGAATCTTTGTCCCCGTCCATCAGGAAATAAAAGGGAATATGTGTTTCACTGGGATTCGCAACTGTCTTTTTAGAGCATGTGCGTGAATCGTGCGTTTCCTCTCTCTGTTTCACAGGACAGACGCCAGACAGGGTTCTCGGGGTCATGAAAAGAAGGAAGAAGGGTGAAATCGGCAGTGATGTAGTGATGACAGGTGTGTCTTTAATCTATGTGGGATTCTCCCTTTTACTGCGCAGTCCTTTTTCTGCTTTCATTGCCGCTTTTGTCCTCCTTTCCTATTTGAGTTTTACAGTAATTACAGGATAATTATATCACTTCACTGGAGGCTATGACTGGAAGCTGGTGTTCTCTTAGCATAACGAGTCTGTAAATAAGGAAGTGTTCACAGTTGTAGATATTATGAGTAGGCATTATGACATCATGTTCTATTTGGAACTTGGAAATGTCTGAATACATTGAGATGAGATGGTAGTCATTCACCCTGCAGGGATGACTGACATATCTAGATTGCTTTTTCTCTCACTTAAAACGTTCACAAAAAACAACCCTGACATTCCCCATTCTAAAGTCGAGGAAACACGAAAAAGGAAGGACGGTGGAAATCCCGTCACTGATCAGCAACAGCTTAGAAGAAGAGCAGTTCGCTGACTGTTCGACTGTTAATGCTGACTAAACCTCTGAACCCAAGAATGAAAATTCTTTTATTTACTCACCCTGATGTTTTTGTAAAACTTTCAAGACTTTGGTTTGTCTTCGGAAAACACAAATGAAGATAGTTTTAATGAAAACAAGCTTGGTTCAAAAAGATTTGAAAATATTGTAAATGTAATCTGAGCCATTTAAAATTAATCGCATACAAAATAAAAGTTTGAGTTTGCCTAATATATGTGTGTGTACTGTGTGTCATTATTATGTATATAGAAATACAAACACATTTATGTATATATTTAAGAAATATTTACAAGTATACACTACCGTTCAAAAGTTTGGGGTCAGTAAGACTTGTAATAGTCTTTAAAGAAGTCTCTTATGCTCATCAAGGCTGCATTTATTTGATTAAAAATATAGAAAAAAAACAGTAATATTGCAAAATGTTTTTACAATATAAAATAATGTTTTTTATTTTAACATACTTTAAAATAGAATTTATTCCTGTGATGAAAAGCTGAATTTTTATCAGCTGTTACTCCAGTCTTAAGTGTCACATGATCCTTCAGAAATCATTCTAATATGCGGATTTATTATTAGAATGATCAGTGTTGGATAATATCAACAGTTGTGCTGCCAAATATTTTTTGGAACCTGTGATTTTTTTTTATTTTTTTTTTTTCAGGATTCTTTCATGAATAACAAGTTTAAAAAGTACAGTGTTTATTCAAAATCAAAATATTTTATAACAATGTAAATTATTTATTATTAACTTTTAATAAACTTATAATTATTAACTTAATACATCCTTGGTGAATAAAAGTATTAATTTCTTAAAAAAAAAAAAAAAAAAGAAACAATAAAAATGTACTGACCCCAAACTTTTGAACGGTAGTGTATGTATTTATTTAAATTTTTATATAATTTAAATAATATATAAATAAAAATATTTTGTATGTAAATAATATATTTTTCTTAAATATATACATTCATTTGTGTGTATTTATATATACATAATAACTACACACAGTACACATATATTAGGCAAAAGCAAACTTTTATTTTTGTATGCGATTAATCGCGATTAATCGTTTGACAGCCCTAATTTATTCACGTGCAAACATTGATCAGCGCATATAAATAGAGCATATAAAATATAGTAAATACCACCACCTCAGCTGGTATTTGTTGAGTCAACGTAAAATCATTTGTAACCTGGCTGCCTTCAGATTTTAAGTTCAGTCAACTCAAAAAAAAGTTTATTCAACTTGAAATGTTAAATTATACTAAGTGACAACTTAGATATTTGAGTTGATTCAACTTCAAATTTTAAGGCAGCTGGGTTACTTACCCATCTGTTAAGTTTAGCAGACACAGATATCTAAGTTGTTACCTAGTACAACTTAACATTTTAAGTTGACTAAACTTACTTTAGTTGACTGAACTTAAAATTTGAAGGCAGCAGGGTAACAAATTATTTTAAGCTGACTCAACAAATTGTGTTTTTTATTTTTTACAGTGTAGTTATTGATGCAACAATATTTGGAGACCAAATTGCATACATGCGCTATACGCCATTTCGTATGTGTATGAATTTTTGTCATATCAAATGGAATGGGTTTTTTTCCCCTTATGCATTTGCTGTTTTCCACTTAAAGGAAACATGTTTCCTTTAGCTTTAGATATGCAGGGAAGGCTGTGATTAAAAGTGAACAAAGTTTCCAACATTACACACTTAATATTTTATGTTTGTGCAGTTTTTTTTTCTGTGTGAACACACTACTCACACCTTCAAGACCCAAGGATGATAACTATAACAATATCTATAACATTGTTTGAATTCTGTGAGAACAAGGGAATCCAAACCACAACTAAAATGAGGAACGATACCGTTAGACCCTTCCAGATTTTTCTTTTTTTTGCATCTAATGAACGATAAAAACATTAACAGGCAATCAGAATCCACAAGAGAGCTTGAGCATTTAAAGTGGCGGTCCAACGAAATGCTAGTTCAAATTTACTAAACAGTGCTAAAAATTGACCAAACTTGGACATTAAAAATGCGGTGCACTTCTGGTACATCATGGCCTAAGAATGGCAAAACAATTTATGTAGCCTTATCAACATCGCAGATATAATTACAGGGTGTGGGTGCAAGCATGGATACACATCCTGACCGTACAAAGTTTGAAAGAGAAAATAAAAGCAATCAGTTTCAGAGTTAAACATTGACAATGATGTTCAGTGTTGAGGTCCTTATCGCTGCCTGATATCTAATCTAGCCTTCTCTTTTCTTTCTCTTTCAGTTTGTCATAAAATATTATGGAAAATAAATGTTTCCTCAACTATGAGCTCACACAGGAACCTCTAAAGCACACAAACCTGTTCCTGTGTTCCTGTTGTGGCTAACGTCACTGTGACCAATTAGCTTAGCTGCAGGTGCTTGCTTATCTCAGAGGCACAGAAAAGTGCAGGGAGAAGATTTTAAAACTCCCGCAAAGAGAAAACAAAACCGACATGCAAAGAGTATGAAAGGAGTGTCCACTTTCAGATGGAGACTTTATTATCAGTTTAAAAATCAAGCAGACTTATCGTAAACACAAGTAAATGTTAAAACAAGTCATTTACAGGAAAAGGCTACAAAGCTATACTTCTTGAAACTAGCAGAAGATTAAACGTGTGTGTGTATATATATATATATACATTTTTTTATATATATAGATAAATTGATATAAATATATCAAAAGTTTTTGAAGAATTCTCTTCTGCTCATCAAGCCTGCATTTATTTGATCCAAAATACAGCAAAAACAATACAATTTTGAAATGTTTTTAATTGTAATTTATTCCTGTGATTGTAAAGCTGATTTTTTTTAGCATCGTTACTCCTTCAGAAATCATTCTAATATTCTGATTTTCTGCTCAAAAAAACATTTATTAGTATTATTATTATGTTGAAAACAGCTGAGTAGATTTTTTCAGGGTTCTTTGATAAATAGAAAGTTCAGAAGAACAGCGTTTGTAAAATTATAAATGTCTTTATCATCACAGGTTTTTTATTTCAGAGAAATGCTGATCTTTCGGATCTTTTTATTCTAAAAAAAAATGTACTCAACTACATATTGATAATAATATGTTTCTTCAACATCAAATCAGCATATTAGATTAGATTGATTTGTGAAGGATCATGTGACACTGAAGACTGGAGTAATGATGCTGAAAATTTAGATTTGATCACAGGAACAAGGTACATTTTAAAATATATTCAAATAGAAAACAGTTATTTTAAATAGTAAAAAATATTTCACAATATTAGTGCTTTTGCTATATTTTGGATCAAATAAATGCAGGCCTGGTGAGCAGAAGAGACTTCTTTGAAAAACATTAAAAATCTTACTATTCAAAACCTTTTGACTGGTAGTGTATTTGATCAAGAATACAGTAAAAACAGTAATATTGTGAAATATTTTTACAATTTAAAATAACTCTTTCCATTTGAATATATTTTAAAGTTTTATTTATTCTTGTGATGCGAAGCTGAATTTTCAGCATCGTTAAAGACTGGAGTTCTTTAGTGTCACATGATTCAGAAATCACTCTAATATTCTGATTTGATACTGAAGATTTCCTATTATTATCTATCTTGAAAACAGTTGTGCTGCTTAATATTTTTGTGGAAAATGTGATTCTTTTTTTTCAAGCTTACTTGATGAATAGAGTGTTCAAAAGAACTGCATATATTGAAAATAGAAATGATACTTTTGATCAATTTAATGCATCTTTGCTGGGTAAAAGTATTTATTTCTTTCAAAAATACAAAGTTACTCATAATCTAAATCCTCATAGTTATAGTCCTCATAGTCTCCTGTTCTAGAAAATTCAGTATTTGCTGAATTGCCTTTATAATTGTGTGAAAATCTTCATGGTGGGTCTCAGTACAGAGACACATCCGAGTGTCTGTAGGCTGGTGGTGAGGACAGGTGTCAGACCAGGCTGGGCCCACATGTCAACGCTCCCCAGGGAGGGCGAGAGCGGCTGAGGCCTCCCTCCCCCCTTTTCAAGCCTCGGCTTCTCTCTTTGAATGGAAGAGGAAGAGTGGGGGGTGAATGGCAGGTGATCCTGTCTGAGGACCATTAATAACCCTTCACAGTTTCCTCTGGCTTCATCTGCACCGTTCGTAATACTTTGTGTGATTACCTGGATGATCTATAACTGTTTTTTGTTTTGTGATGGTTGTTCATAAGTCCCTTGTTTGTTCTGAACAGTTAAACTGAGCACTGTTCTTCAGAAAAAAATCCAGATTCTTTAGTTTTCCAGCATCTTTTGTATATTTGAACTCTTTCCAGCATTGACTCTATAATTTTGAGATCCATCTTTTCACACTGAGGACAACTGAGGGACTCAAACACAACTATTAAAAAAGGTTCAAACATTAACTGATGCTCCGGAAGGAAACACGATGAATTGAGAGCTGGGGAGTGAAAACTTTTGAACAGGATGTCCAAATTTTTCTTATTGTTGAAATATCATTTTTTTCCGTTTACTACTGCCCTTCGGAAGCAACAGAAGATACTTGCATGTTTCCTGGAAGACAAATTAAGTACAATTAACCTTGATCTTCAAATTCAAAAGTTTTCACCCCCCGGCTCTCAATGCATCGGGCTTCCTTCCGGAGCATCAGTGAATGTTTGAACCTTTTTTTAATAGCTGTGTTTGAGTCCCTCAAATAATACTGGATATTTCAAAAGTTTCATATGAAAGAAAACAAGTCATGATGCAAAGTAAATTATTTCAGGATTTATTGTATGAAAAAATATATATTTCTGGCCTCGTGATGAAAGGCACAATACATATACGTATATATACATTTATCTTTCATAAATACAAATTATTTACAGTCGAATTAAATAGTAGGAATATCTCAAGATTTTGTACAATATTGCATTGTTAAATTAAGAAAGACAGTATAAAATATAAAAGTATCTATTTGGTTTAAATGGTTTTAAAAAATTACAGAAACAAATGCCACATACAAAAAGAAAAGTAAAAATCTTGATCTTACATTTTTTTTCTTTTTGAAAAATGCAGAGGTTCACAAAACCAGGAAATCTTGACAATGATGAACTATCAGTTTGAACCAACTGGTACTTTCGAGCCTTGGGAATGTCGGAAACAGCAGTGAATTTTGACAGGATGAAAGCTATACGCAACAGCATCCAACACCCACTGCAGGTTAAATAATTTGTACCCAAGTCAACCCAAACATGTTCAGTCGAAAAACATACTCCACTAGAGTTAAGTTTGTTTTTTTCAGTGTTTCTAAGGAGTACCTTTTTCATTGAGCTATAACACATTGAAAGACGAGGCACTTAAATAAAATTGGGTTTGGTTTGAGTGATAGTCAAATCCATTGTAGGCACTAAGTAAAATCAGTCGTATTTAACTGTAGATTTCCATTTGTTCACATTGTCCACAGCTTCGATTGCTTCTCATCACAGATCCGTTTATAAATAGCATTTCGAGCCATATCCGAAAATAAAAATAAAAATACTCCATGGTCACAGTTCCAGATCCTTCAGTTGCACCTCCTCCACCCATAAGGCTGATTGATTGGGCTTCATGTGATTCCCAGAGTGAGATGAACTTCAGGATGCCTGTTTTCTTCCTTTTCAAGGCTTCTGTGATTAAGGAATCCTTGATTCTTCCCAGCTCTTCCAGAGAGTTCTTGGACTGTACATTTTAAATATGATGAAATATATATATAAATTCTATTTGGGTCATTAAAAAAAAGGAAAAGGAAATAGTGCAAATAATGCAAGTTGTTCCTCAAGTCTTCAAGTCTCTTGCTTTGTCTTCGCAAAATCATTGTCCGTATCAAAGTAAAGTAGTCCTTTAACTCAGCAGCATGAATAAATAAATAATATAATGTAGATATAATATATTCTCTCTTCACGTCTTTGTCCTTTAAGACTGTAAACATTTTAGGCTTAAACCCGTTGGTGGCTGAGGTGCTCCAGATTGAAGAATACTGTTAAACCTGAGAAAGAACAGAAATGCGTTAATGCGTGTGCTTTCAAAGCATTAAGAAATCGTGATTAAGACCAATTAAAGTACTTTAAAAAAAAAAATCTCAAGATGCTCACCTCAGTAGCAAATATACATTGCTCTATATGTTCAGGAATGATGTACACAGGGTGATACACTCCCTCTTTTGGATAGTTCAAAGGTGGAACCAGCAATGTAGATTCAGAGTTTTTCCTGAAATGCAAAAAAAACACATCAACGTTAGTTTTGCACACTGACATCAATCAAAGAGCAGTAACAAAGAGCCCAAGAAAGCAAGACGTGAACGTGTACTTACATGTCTAGTTTGTTGTTTGTAGGTTTTTCGTCAATACTCGTATTGTAATCCACCATCTTCTGTTTGTAATTTGATTTGTCACTGGAATGAGTGTCCACAGTGGTGGATCTGAGTGCCACATCTTTATTAGACACCTTGAACGGACCGCCAGGAAGGAGCAAGGCATCCTTCTCTCGGCCTAAAGTTGAAGTCGGAGTCAAAGAGACGCGGTTGTTCACAGACTCCAAATCGTTGCGCACGGTGGTGGAGGCGGTTTTGTGGCCTTGCCTCATCTGTCTCAGAACCACAATGGCAGCACACACCACTAGTGTAAGAGTGATGAGGCCTAGAGTGAACGAAACCACCAGTGCCGCTGGAAGCGGAGGGCTCGCAACGACGGGCTTGTCTTTATACTCGCATCGTGTGCCCATGAAGCCTGGTGGACACTGGCAGACGGGCCCGGAGAAGTGGGTGTAGCAGGTCCCTCCGTTCTCGCAAGGCATGAGGCTGCAGGCATCAGAGCGGATGGCGCAGTTTTTGCCTGAGAAACCGAGCGTGCATGTGCAGGTATAGCCGTTGATGCCATCCATGCAGGTGCCAGCGTTTTGGCAAGGGTTGTTGGCACAGTCGTCAATGTTGATTTCGCAACGCGAGCCTGAGAATCCAGGGCGGCATCGGCACGTCAGTCGGTTGCCCAAATCGAGACACTGGCCGCCTTTAAAAAATCAAAAGACACAAGGGAACCATATTAAAGCAAAGAAGTAAACCAGGGCAAGTAATCAATAACCCTTGAGAATGCAAATCTATCTTGTCATTCGTATCAGTGTAGGAGCCTCACTGGCATCTGTTCTATCATGCATGAGTAGTACGTCACACATAGCGGTTGCATCTCAAAACATAAAAAAAAACTGACTGTTCGGAATGTTGCTGTAGGCTGAAATGTTTTGCTGAAGATAAGAGAAAAATATGCTTACCATTAGCACAGGGGTCGCTGCTGCATCGGTCGATTTTCTTCTCACAGTTGGAGCCCATGTATCCAGGAGGGCAGCGGCAGGAGTAGCCACCGTTTCCCTTCTCCACGCAGGTTCCTCCATTGAAGCAGGGTTTGTCAGCACAGGTCATGTCAATGACCTCACAGTTCTTTCCGTAGAAGCCTTGAGGGCACGTGCAGGTGTAATCATTCACCTGATCCTGAGAAGAAAATGCAAAAGCCATTAATATTCGAGCTCCTCCAAGGACAAGACTCAAGCGTATAGTTTCGCAACAGGGCTGCTTACATTGCAACTGCCTCCGTTCTTGCACGGGTTGCTGTCGCACTCGTTGGTCTCGATCTCGCAGTTTTTGCCGCTGAAGCCAGGCTTGCAGATGCAGGTATAGCTCCCCTGGCCGGTGTTGGTACAGGTGGCGTCATTCTTGCAGGGCTTGTGATTGGTGCAGAAGTTCAAATCCTCGTTGCAGAACAGGCCACCCCAGCCTTCCTTGCAAGTGCACTGAAAGGGCTGGTTGCAGGTGCCGTGCAGGCACCCCGGGTATCGCTGGCACTCGTCGCAGAGGGGGCCCTGCCACCCGAGGCGGCACTTGCACTCACCGGGGGCCTCACAATAACCGTACTTCTCGCTACAGCCAGACGAGCAGATGGCTGTTTAAAAAGGAGAGGGAGAGAAAGGGGGACATTAGAATGACTGGGCATCATAAAACAACCCCCCTTCTGGAGGCTCAGGCACATCAAGTATTTGTTAAGTACTAAACTAAGCAGCTGGGACGCACACAAAAGAAACACATGCCGTCTTTTTCACGGAAGGCAAAGCATATTAGGTTTCAGCGCGTGTCCTTGTTAAATCATGCTCTTTGCCTCTATTGTTACATTGAACAAAAGCAAACTTAGAAGTTTCATGTGGCCGTTGAACTTGCCCGCGTTATTTTTTTATTTACTTGTTACTTACGTTCTGCGCAATAATCGCCTTTCCATCCAGGCAGGCAAATTCTGTTGCCAGCGGCGTCACAGTTGAAGTGGCCGAACGCATCGTTCCGTGGGCGGCAGAAATCCGAGCATTCCTCGCCGTGGTAGAATTCATCGCACACGACGCGATAAGAAAAGCGCAGTTCGCTTTGATCTCCGTGATGCACGTCCTGAGACCAGTCCTCGCCTATGGCGAGTCTTCTTTTGGTGGCCAAACGGCTGATCATGTTGTTAATGTTCTCTGAAGTAAATCAAACAAAATATTCGTTAACATAATGATCTTTAGGTAACAAATACATGTTGTGCAAATTACTAAAAGTACACAGGTGAGGTAAAAGTAGGGCGCATACCTGTTGACTGGTCGGAGGACTCTGCGTTCCAAGCTTCGATTATCAATGAAACGATTCCCTGTAATGCCAAAACGCTCTGTTTAATATCACATGCATACGTGTATACGTAAATACGAACTGATCATGAATACAATGTCATTTTAAGATACTCACCGGCCACTTGAAATTGAAAGGTACGCGGATATGCGCGCTGCTGGAGATGGCGTCTGCGCTGAATATTCCTGTCATTCCACTGCCGTAAGTGCACGGCTGCTTCGGCTGTATTATGTTATGGGAGTGCCTTAGGCAAACGCGGAAAAAGATCTGGCAGTCGCTGGACCGTTTGCACACACTGTTTGTGCTTGTGAAAGAGTGCACTTTCAACTCAAACACACCGGAAGATTCCGTCTATGGAAATAAAACAGGAGTCATATTAGCACGCTGTGGACGCACTTGTCAAAAAAAACAGCTTACATTCAAATAAGTGTGAAATACTCACCAGTTGCGCTGATAACAAAATTAAAAAACACGTTAATAAAAAACGAGCCATTTTGGATCTTCTTGTCTGCTACTGAGCGATAGCAGACTGCGGGAGTAGTCCGATATGAATGTTTGTAGTGGTATCCACGATTTAAGAATTAAAAAGAAACGTTAGTTAATAAAAAAGCTCGGAATTCAAAGCAAAACGACTTACTATTAAAATCAAATCTTAATGTCGTCTATGTTGGATTTTACAAAGCAAAGAGAAACAGATTCCTAGCTCCAGGGGACTTTGGACCCGTAAGTTACGTTTAGTGGAGACTGGAGTGCGTTTGCGTATAAATAGCCTAGGAGCCAAGGAAGAGGCGTGGCCTAAGCGCAACTTGTAAAAAGCTTTGGATTTATTTGATGATTCCCTGAACACCAGGACGCTTTAGGCTCATTTTATAGTAAAAGAGATACTACAGAACAACGTAAACTGTATATAACACAGGCATTTAGAAACTTTTCAAAAGTAGGCCAATGTTGACAACAACCTGACCTTAGTTAAATATTAACATTGTTATCGCATTGTTTTATAAAAGAATCCAAAAGCCAAATCACGTTGTGCTCCTAATTTTTATAGGAATACACTACACTTTTTTTCTGAAATATGTGCCTCTAGCCTATTTGAGAACGTGCAGGGTTTATTTGACATCAATTTGTAGTTACGAATTGTTTTATTCTACGCAACTACGCACACTTTGTTTTCTGCGATTTTCTAAAAAAGTTTGTTTACGTTTTTAATGTTCGTCACCGATCGAGGAATCGGGGTGTGGGGGTGGGCCGGGTGGAGGGGATTCGTACATCCCCTTTAATTCAGCCCTAAAATCTGTAATTGTTCTGACGCGTGTGAGTCGTTAAACCGGCAAGCGCTTTATTGTGCCCTGGAAAGATCCGGAGGGCTCTTTTGTTATCTTGGGTTTGGATTGTAGGTCTTTGGTAAAGAGGGTGAAATGGTTGGGGGGGGGTTGCGCAGGGCATTTAAGATTGCAGATAATTGCTTTCTGGAGTAAGAGTGTGCGTACGTGTGCTGGGAGGGGGCTCTCCGTACAGCTGTATGATAATCCTTGCACCTGCGCACTGTGTTTGCGCTTCGCTTTCTTGATGTATACACACACGCGCACACCACCTTGTCACCAGGTCACGATAATATGCGTACAGAAGAATATTTCCTCACCGTCTTCACTCATTTCTTTATTTTATTAAGTTTAAACAACGCCTTTCTTATATACATGACTTGCACGTCTAATGCGCTAAATCGGTTATTACAAACTCAAAATTAAGAACTGCAGGTAAAAATTACATTTTTAAAGACAGGTTCTGTCGCGCTTTACTGGGCCGTGTTAAGGGTAAACACAGGAGACACGCGTGTTCCAAACTGTTGCTCGTGCTTTAGTGATTTTCTATTGTGATTCTAATGAGAGCAACGCGTGCCTCTGCTGGCCCCATCTTTACCCCAGGCACGCTTTGCCCACTGGACGGCACCATATGATTAGGGGGGTTAGGAAAGGCCGCTATTGTTAATTTATTGTCGGACAGTTATTAAGACAGCCTGGTTTCTTGGCTTCTGATGAACACGAGGATGAATACGGAGAGTTATTATCTGTGTAAACAAGAAAACCGTCCCAGCAAGTAAACAACTGGAAGCATATAGGATTTTAATGATTTTTTTTTTTAAAGAATTCTCTTATGCTCATCAAGGCTGCGTTTATTTGAAAAACAAAAACAAAAACAAAAAAACAAACAACAACAAAAAAAAAGGTAATATTGTGAAATCTTATTACAATATACAGTAATGGTTATCTATGTTAACATATTTAAAAATATAATTTATTTCTATGATACAAAAGCTGGATTTTCATTAGCCATTATGCCAGTCTCCATTTCAATGTTGGAAACAGTTGTGCTGCTTAATATTGTTTTTTGGAACATGTGATTCTTTTTTCAGTATTTTTTGAAGAATAAAAAGTTAAAAAGAAGAGCATTTATTCAAAATATAACTTTTCTAACAAGTCTTTGCTATCACTTTTTTATCAATTTAACTTATTTTAAAATGTACTGACCAACTTTTACTGACCAGCTTTGCATCACAAGAATAAATTACATTTTAAAATATATTCACATAGAAAACTATTATTTTACATTGAAATAATATTTCACAATATTACTGTTTTTTTTAATCAAATAAATGCAGCCTTGATGAGCATAAGAAAGTTTTTAAAAACATTAAAATCGTACTGATCCCAAACTTTTGAACGGCAGTGTATAGGCCTATATATTTCATATATAATATATTTTTTATTTATATATTTTTTCTTACTTGTCCCTGTCCCATGATGCGTGCCCACGCTCCTATATTGATGCGCGCTATGGGGTACATGTTCAGCAAAATAGGTGTCGTGTGCTCATTATGTTCATTTGACAAAGAGAGTGATGAGGTGAAAGCGGGGAAAAGTCACAAAATCAATAGCCATCTGCCTCAATCGAAGACGCGCATGGCGCATCTCTGATGTTCCCCGACCCCGATATAGGTGAATGATGGATCAAACTTACACGAACCCCCTTTCCCCCTGGGACATTAATAAGTGTAATAAAGTCACCACTGTAATGGTTTCATCGCCTGCTTTTGCGGCTTACAAAATTACGCACTAGATGTTTTGCTTTGCGCGCCAGTGCTTAACACTTTCACATCCACGTGTCTGACATCCAAACGGTGTAAGAGCCGTCGCTTTGGCTGGGCTGAAGCGTGTCTGTGACTGGGTGCTAGTGAATTCTGGGGGGAGGAGGAGGAGAATTGGCACATGGGGGTGAAATGACACATGGCGACAATTATGCTGAGGTGTTAGCCAGTGGCAGAAGGCGCATCCATAAATGTGAATTGGTGCCCCTCTGCCAAGGTGTGAAGTGCGACACGCGGTGCCCGACGCAGACCGCTTCCCAGGCTCCCTACACGTGCATGATGCTCTGAGGTGTCACTTTATTCGCATGTCATTTGTTCACACCTTTAGGAAACCGTCTGGTGGGGTTAAACTATGAAACTGGTGAATTGATTTAACAGGTCAGCGAAAACAGTTTCTACAGATGTGCCAAAATTGAGAGCGTGTTTCCCATCACAACAAGTGTTGTCGAGGTTTATTCGTACAAAACATCGTATGTTAGCATTATTAAATGAAGTCACTCAGATTCGCGAACAAATAACTAAATAACTAAATTTTAGTGAATCAAACACACACAGCGTCATCAATACAGTGCGATAGTCCGACTCCCGAGCGAATGACTCGTAAGAGTCGGTTCTTTTAATTGAATCATACACGTGCAGCGTGGAGTTCTATTTATTGAATCAAACCACTTAAATCAGTCAGTCGGAGCGGCCACTGAATGAATCTAGCTTACTAAAGATCACAATATCCTAATCTAAATTATGTTTTTAAGGCTTGTCAGACTTTGTTATTGGTTGTTGATATGAAAAATATTCATTATGTTTGTATTTTATTTAAATTCATGAAATGTCACCACGTTTTCTCAGTGGTTTGGAGCAATTATTGGACTGCGTTTTCTGTCTCGCATCCCTAAGCATAACATGATGTGGTTTCCCAGAGGCCAGAGAGGTTTCGTGCTATTCAGAGGTTACCATAAGGCCATAATGGCACGTGTCCGTCTGTCAAACGCAAAGGTGTGACACTGACAAAAGTTTAACACCTTGCATTCTGTGTCTCTAAATTACCGTTCTGAAGCGTGCTGCTGGAGCATGGGCTCGGTCAGAGAGGTTATTTACGTTATGTGGTGTGGGTGTTATTTTAAGTGCACAAAGATCGAAAGCGTTGAAGTTAATGATACAGATAAATTGATTTAGTACTGGATTCTAATTCACTCAAGACAAACGGAGGAACACAAACAGTGAATGGTTTTTAAAGTTTTGTTAAATAGTTGCTATTTGTAGAGTATGCAACGATTTTAAACTCAGATTTCTAATATTTGTGCGACGAAAGTCAATGACACCAGAAGTAGTAGTAGTGGAATCCAGCGTTTTAATGCTGATTAAATTATTAAAGCAGTTTCAAATGTTTTAGCTGTTATATCAAAACCCTTTGCACATAGCATTATTTGAAAATGCCAGGAAATTACAATATTGTCTTAATTTAGCATTTTGTTTCTGAAATATGTACTGTTTTCAAGAGGCGTCATCATGGCGGCACTGAATGTAAACAATGCCACTGAACCGAACGAAACTCGTATATTTTGCTGATTATTGCTGCTGACAATGGTGAATTATTATCATGTTTTTGGCTGTTCTAATAGGTCGGACCGAAAAAAAAAACATTTGGAGTACTATAGACTGCCAAAAGTTATAACAAATCAAGGAGAAGAGAGCAAAAAAACTGTCAGAGGAACAAAAGGTGTTTGTGATTAGTTAACCAAACTAAACCAGAATTTCCAGGGCAAGAATTTTCACAACATTCGTGTTTGTTTTTATCATTTCTGGTCAGGTAGGCAGAGATTGCAAAAGTACACACATCCTTCACTCAAGCAGAAGTACAGATACTCATGTTTAAACAAACTCTGGTAAAAGTAGAAGTACTGACTATTTGTTTTAAGTTAAAGTAAAGAAGTATGGGCTCAGACATGTACTTAAGTAAAAAGTACCCATTACTACTACCTGTTTCAGTGTCACGCTGGTAACTGGACCTCGCGTCATATTGACACATTAATACAAAATAACTTGCATTAAAAATTTGTTAGCTAATGCATGTATCAAGGCTAAACAACCTCAATGTAGAACAGGGCCGGACTGGGGCAAAATTTCAGGCCAGGAAATTTCATACTCATCCGGGCCATCCCATACACCCACAGCAAATTCTGAAACCATGGACAACCCTATTTTTGGTATGGCCATCACATTTAAATAAATGTTTAAAACCTTAGGCTAGGGCTGTGCAAAATAAAGGTTCTCTCTTGAACTGCACCGTCACTTCCATTTACCTTTTCAGTCTCTTCATTTTCCATGATATCTCTCTGCATCTCACTTTGTGTGTTGGCTTTTTGCACTAATTTTCTTGTACCTGTCACTTTTCCCATCAGCCATTTACTGTTATGAGCACAACTGTTTCCACCCACCTTCTTGCAAAACATCCACCTCATTATATTCTATTTGCAGTAAAAATTTCATTTAAGTTCAATTTGAAGTATCACATCATGACCAGGTGTTGTTGTTTATCTTAAAATGGCTTAAATACTATAGATTTAACAAAACTATATTTTCTACATTGCTGAAATGTCAAAATTAGTACAATAATGACTACATCATGACAATATCTTTACAGAAAAATCCTAATACTGAACATGTTATTGCATTATCATGAATCGTATTTTTTTCTTACCAAAATTAACCACATTTTTTTTTTTTTTTGGCGGATTGATTACTGATCTGTTTTAATTTACAACCATAGTTTTACTGCACATCTCATGGTTAGACTATGGTTAGTTTAGCAAAACCATGGTTCAGTTGTGGTTACCATGGTTTAACTATAGATTTTAATTTTCGTAAGGGTTGTGTCGTTATCTGCCGTAGCTCCCTCTGAACATATTACAGAATGATGTTTTATAACATTTGTTCGCTAAATTACTAGTGTAACTTACAGTAGATAATGATGTCCTTCAGCAGAGAGTATTTTGAGTGATGATAGTAATTTAGCTTAGATTTGTTTATATTACTACTGCTGTAGTTTTGTCTTTGTTTACTTAAGCATAAAACTGCTAGCAAATCTTAGCAGCCTGTTTACAGATGAAACTGACCCACACTTAAAGTCCTGAAAAGGTCAGTAATTTTGCCTCTATGATCCACGCTTCCACGTCATTCTTGAGTCGCTTGCAATGATTACTCTGATAAAAACTGGCAGAGACGTGAAGCGCGTGCGAGACTAACCGATCCAACCAAATGCTGATTAAAACTAAAGTAATGAGCCTAGTTTAAAAATGTAATAAGTAGAAAGTACATATATTTGTGTAAAAATGTAAGGAGTAAAAGTAAATAGTAGTCAGTATTTGTACTTGTACTTTGTTACTTCCCATCTCTGCAGGAAGGTAAAATATTAGCCTAATATTTTAATTAATTCTGCTCGTACGTATCTTTAATTTAGTTTGTCTAATATTGCGCACTTTCCTGCTCACTAAGTCCTTCTTTATATGATTTACCAGCTTCCACACGTTTTTTCCGTGGTTTCGTTATTCAGCAGTACATCAATTGTGCGATCCATGCTGTTGTTTACATCTGAGTCTCTCCAAAATAGCCACATATCTGGGTAACCTGCCAAAACGTGACATAAGTGCAAACCGTCTATTAACATTAATTTCTTATAACTGTATTAGATTTCTAATAAAAAACAACTGGGCCAAAATAGTGCACTGGTAATAAAACAACAACAAAAAATGATATTAATAAAATGAAGTTCACATATATTAAGATCTCACAATCCAGATTTTCCCTCTTCACAATTCTGAGAACTGCAAAATGTGAACTCGGAATTCTAGATATATAAACAGGTGCAAGAATCGCACTTTTATAACTGATAATTATAATTTTTTTCCCTCAGAATTGCCAAACTGGCTTCCGTAACATATGCGACACTGGACCACAAAACCAGTCATAAGGGTCAATTTTTTTGAGATTTATACATTGTCTGAAAGCTGAATAAATAAGCTTTCCATTAATGGTTTGTTAGGATAGGACAGTATTTGGTATTTGAAAATCTAGAATTTGAGGGTGCAAGAAAAATCTAAATATTGTGAAAATTCACCTTTAAAATTGTCCAAAGGAAGTTCTTAGCAATGCATAACTAATCAAAAAATAAGTTTTTATATATTTATGGTAGGAAATTTACAAAACATCTTCATGGAACATGAAATTTACTTACTTTACTTACCATAGAGTGTTTTTTTTTTTGGCTATTGCTACAAATATACCCGTGCAACTTAAGACTGGTTTTGTGGTCCTGGGTCACATATTGAGTGTTGCACTTAATCTACAGTTTCTTCTCAAACACCTTACATAAATATCTGCTTTAAAAATATATATGATTAATAATGCACTACGGTACATCATCAAAAGTTCATCATTTAAAGCATAATGATTCAAGCTGATTTACTTTGGATGAAACCTTTAAAGGGATATTTTGCCCATAAATTAACATTCTGTCATCATTTACTCACCCTCGTGTCATTCCAAACCTGTATGTTAAGCATAAAAGAAGATATTCTGAAAAATGGTGAGCTGACAGTTGGTGGTCCCTATTGACTTCTATAGCATTTCTTTCCCTACTATAGAAGTCAATGGAACCAACAACTGTTTGGCTCTTCAAAATATCTTCTTGTGTTCAACACAAGGAAGAAACTCATACACATTTGGAAGAACACGAGAGTGAGTAAATGATGACAAAGTGTTAATATTTGGGTAAACTATCCTTTTAAGCACACAAAGAAAACACCATGGCAAAACATTACACACGCATTACTTTATGGTTTGTTTATTGGTGATATTCTGGGTGTTTCACAACAAAAGCAATACAAAGAACATTCCACAAGCACATCCTCAGACACGATGGGCCATTTCTGTCATGAAGAGAAATAGCACCAGATTGAGCTCTTGATTTGAGAGGTTCTCCTCAACACACTGAAACAGTATCACCATGACAAAGACAGTCTCGCTAGCAGCATGAACACAAATTCAGGGTTTGCGTCACGCGGCGTGTGCCGAGCAGACTTTTTTGAAGTCTAATATCAGGCTATTGCCTACAGCATCAGTTATGGATTTAAAACAAGATCTACTTGATGGAAACAGCGTCAGTTTTTCAGTTCACGTGGTGTTATGCTCTTTGCTCTTGCCAAGAAGTGGACAGAAACTGGTCCAACCACCCTAAAACAATTTCTAATCAGCGAGACCATATATTAGGGCACCATATCTGCGAGTCTGCTGTCCAGGAAGTGCTGTTTTCCATTGGAATGGAACGTCTTTTGGAAGGTAGCATCTCTTCGGTGTAGCCGATGTTTGATGTTTCTCCACACATGCCCTTCTGCTCCCACTGTCCACCTGTTTGACTGTGACCCTCATCTCAATGGCTGATCACAGTCCGCAGGTGGGACCGTTTCAGGTGGGTGTGAGCAGGACGAGTCCTCACTGCTGCTTCCGGGACCAGAAACGCCCTGCGATGGTACCTAAAGAAAATCCTTGTTTCTTCTGTTGCGAAAGTTCTGAAAGTCTCTGTTCTTCTTCCTGTAGGTGTGAAATATTTAGGCTGTGTTATTAAACGCCATTTAAATATGGCATCTGACAAAAAGAGATTTGATGGGTACCTGTGCAAGCTGTGCTTGTCTTCTTTTGAAGGCTTCAATGGGGTCTTCCTCATGAGCGTAGTTCTCTAGTACAGAACGGACATCCTCCACTCCGCTGATGGCTATAGCTACACACCATACACGAGAGGTCAAATAATTTGTACAAACGAACAATCCAACAACTCCAATTTGCATACTCACTTTTAAGGAAAGCAGCCAAATCGTAGAGCGTGCGATCCTCTGAGTTGCCATCCCACTTGCGCAGCGCCAAGCCGTTGAAAGGCTGCAGACCGAAGGCCTCACGCTTACAGTCCACCACAATGACTTTAGAGGAGTCTCTGTTTAAACAAGACACGTCCTGCAGGACAAACACAGTGTCATTAGTGAATATCGTTTAAGCATATGCAGCATCTACTGATTTTTACCAATAAGCTTATTTTGTTAAAAACAATGGAATTAGAAAAAAAGGTTATAAAAGTGTACGTTTAAGATGTAAAAACAAGCCAGATTTAAACAAACAACAGTACAGTAAAATAGGAAATTAGACAAATTCAATAACCCTCAAAGACCGAGACAGCCGACCGCGGCTAAAAACTATTGTTCTAAAATATTTAATAACTTTTGAACCGCTAATCCAATCTGAATGCTTTAAAAAGTGCTGCAAAGCTAAGATTCTCCGCTTTTTGTCTGATTTTGATATATAGAGGCTCCGTAGTGAACGTGATTACGTCATCACATTTTGATCTGCATTGATTCGTCAGAAGACACCAGTGCATTTTGTTCCTCTGAGCCAAACAGGAACGAATGTTGATGCTTAGTCCCACCCCCGTGTCCAGATATGTTTTAGACTTTTGAACCACAAATTAGCATGTTTCTTTGGAAAAACTCAAAGTGAAAGTAAAATACACCGTGCGTGCATGAAAACAAACACAAAATAACTAGGGCTGGGTATCGTTTAAAAATTTTCGATATCGATGCCAATACCGATACCTTGACTTGACCAATTTTATGAAATCAATTTTAACACGATTACATAATTTCACAATGATTTTTTTTCAGTTTATTGACATTTATACAGATTCAAAGACTCCTGAGCCACTGCACAAAGGAATAAAATAGATCCAACACAATAAATCAGTGAAAATAATTATAATAGAGCTCAAGAAGTTTTCAGTTTACACATCTGTTAGGCTACATTCACACTAGGGCTGGGTGATATATCGAATATTAGCGATAATGTCGCAATAATTTTTGATGACTATGTAAAATTTTAAAATATCATGAATGTTTCAAATTCAAGCATACTTTTCAAAAATATTACGCCGAACATCCAATATTACATCCCCTTACGTATCACCCCGCAAGAGACGTGAGTGTGGTTGCCAGATATCAAGAGTTCAAATTCCCGAATCAGAGCTTTGCTGTTACAAGGATACATTTTCTCAAATATGCAATTGTTAGGGCTGTTCGATTCTGAAAATTTTGGAATCGAGTCCGATTCCGATTCCTGGTTCTGGAATAAGTTGTTTTCGATTCTTTTTTGATTCTTGTTTTGTTTTTTTGTTTTTTTTTTAGATCGGAGGAACCTAATTTTGCCATGAGTGTAGGATATACATTTCTTAGAAAGAAGCCTTATCATAATATGAAGCTTTATTTTAAAAAAATAATGATACATTTCTGCATTTAAATTGTAATTTTACTGCACTGCCCATGAAATTAGTCACAGCCCACAGCGCAGCAGTGGACATGCGTTTATTACATGAACTGAACAAGGCGTGCACAGTTCAGCTCAATGATGTTCTTCAACAGTAAGCTTTGCACAAAATTAACAAACTGTTCACAAACAAAATAACCAGAACATTAACAACAACACTAATATAACAGCTCGAGGTTCATCTGTCAATCAGATGCGCTCTCGGCCACTGTGCTCTTGTTTTCTTTCAGAATTACCATTGGTTGATAGAAAAGTTAAGAAATAGCATTTTTTTTTTAAAAGATGGAAATAGGATTAAAACCCTCCAGTACGTCATGATCTATTCTGTCGCGCAGTGCTCAATATTGGGAACAATATAAGCCAGTTCCACCGTAAAATAACTTCTGAATCGTTTTTGAACTGGTTCATTAAAACGATGCATCCGAAAGAACCTTTTCGTGGAAACTAATCAGACTTCTAATCACTATTAGCGAGCAAGAGGCAAATTAATGGATGCTCAATGGAAGGGTGCATCCTCAAACTTAGACGAGCTCAGTACCGACTCTTTTCATTAAGTTTATTTTCGTGAATCGACGTTCAGTGACGTTTGAGGACAGCAGCCGAGATATGCAGCTTTCGTATGATGCAGCCTTTCGTTTGAGAGGCGCCCACAGATTAGCTTTGCTGAACTGAAAACGGCTCTGAATGGGGAGTCGATTCCCCTTGATGGAATCGATTCCAACCTTTGGAATTGACTCTCGAATCCCATTGCCTCGGAATCGAGGAATCGATTCTTTTTGGATGTGGATTGTTTTAATTTTTTAAACAAAAACGCACCAGTGTAAACATAGCCAAATATCTAAGGGGTTTGTACCTTAATGCTTTCCAGCTACAGCGTCAAAAGTGAGCCACAGTGTAACTGGTGTAAAATAGCAAGTGTGTTCGACTTTGTCGCGGCTCCGCGCAGGATCAAGAGAGCTATAGAGTGCAGACTGCTTCGTATGCTTTAGGATAGCTCTCACGGATGCGCCACGTGAGGACGGTTTGTTGCTGCGTCGACCAAAGTGCACGCGCAGTGGAGCGCACCACTGGCGCACAAGGTGCGCTCAAAGTTCAAATTGGTTGAACTTTTGCCGCTGCGCTCTTAAAGGCTGCACATTCCTCGTTCAGTGGATATAATTTGCTTGGGGAATTTTATATGTAGACAAAATTTTATTTAGAAGTGTGAAACACACAAATCCAACTTTCTAAAGAAAAAAATCCAAACTTCAGGAATTTCTGTTTGAGTACACAGTAAAAAACCTCCAAATGTTGCTTGCGATTTTCTTAAAATTTTGGAAATTCATTAATTCTTAGAGAAAACAAAAGAAAAATTGGGACTTTAAATTAGCTAGACCAAGAAACTTCAAGTTCTCCCGTTTATAATGATGTATAGCACTTGATGCTGACTGCTAGAATAGGTCTGAAAAAGCAAAGAAACGTGCAGGCTAGGGTTAGGGATATATATATATATATATATATATATATATATATATATATATATATATATATATATATATATATATATATATATATATATATATAGATATATAGATATATATATATATATATAGATATATAGATATATAGATATATATAAAAACAAATGAACACTAATTTTATTAGTTTCTCTGAATTGTTATGCACACACGTGTGAAACAATATACTAATATTGCTTATTTTTATTGCTAACATTTAATGATTTAAATTATATAAAAAATACATTTAAGAATATAAACAGAGATTTTACACAAGTTATTTCATTTTAAATAATTTTTTTATTAATGTTTTATTTTATTAATTTAAAAATAAAACAAATATAAGTTACACAATATTTTTTATTTCTATTTATTTTATGTGTATTTAAATTCACTTTACATTTTAGACGTATTTATCTGTAAATGTTTAATGTGTGTTTATCGTCATTTTTAATTTTAAATTATATAATCATTATATATAACTGTTCATTATTTTTTAGACAGTCTTTTTATTAATGTTTTTATAACAAAATGTAATTAATATAAACAAAAATACATAAGTTATACAAATTAAATCATATTTAATTTGTGTTTATATTTACAAATTAAACTAGATTTAATTTTTATATTAATATATAATTTAATTTTTAATCTGTATTTTTTTACTTTTACATTTTAGACTAGATAGATATTGCAGTCTTTATTGTTTCTATAAAAATTAAGAATACAGAAATATGTATGAAGTTACAAATTAAATTAAATATTTAAATTAAATCAAATAAATTAAAAAATTTAAAAAAAAATTATATATTGTGTAGTATTTTTTATTTTGCTTTAAATTTTTTAGATATTTTATCTCTATATATGTTGCACATTGCAGTCTTTTTTATAAAAATTAAAATGAACAATACAGAAATATGTATGAAGTTACATAAATTAAATATTTAAATTAAATTTAATTAAATATTTAATGTGTATTTATATCTATTTTATATTTAATTTGAAATCATATATAACTGTTTATTACATATTTGAATTTACATTCTGCGTTACATTTTTAGGCTTTTATTTATCTGTATAGATGTTGAACATTGCAGTCTTTTTTTTTTAATTAACATTAGCAACAGCAATGTGATAAAAGCCACTGTAGGCTGTGCAATACAATAATTTTACTACGGGAAAACCCCAAAACTCTCCTTACCAATGGTAAAATCACTAGCGCTTGGCCTCTCGTGACCTATTGTCTCAACAGCCCTGACATCTACTAAACTAGCTCCGGTCTACTTATCCCAGCTATACATACAAATTGAGGTTAAATGTGACCTCTCACACCCCCGAATGTTTGTGTGACACTGATGCGAACCATATTTACACCTATGCATTTGTGAAAGGGTGCAAAGACCTAACACCAGCCCATTGGCCCCGGCGTTCGCCCGCTCGCTCACACACACAAACACACACTCTCTCTGGGCCAGCTGTCTCAGTGGTGGTCCTACAGAGCAGATGGACGGGGACGCTGCACTCTCTCTATCACTGAGGTCATCAGCATCCCCCTGAGGGAGCGAAAGAAAAGTTGCGTGTGCGAGAAAGACGGAGGGGCCCCGAAAGGACGGCGGCACACTCCGTAGCATTTACAATAAATTACCCGCATCTGGCTCCCCAATGAGGGACGCCCTAAACCCCGCCGGGAGCACGAGCGTGCGTTTCACTGTATTTGTTATTGAGTGTATGAGCGTGCATGTATAAATAATGAGATTTTTATGGATTAGAGCTGCACGCCATTTAGACGCTTAATGGCGTCTAAATCGCATTCAAAATGTGAAACCCAATGATAATTAGTACGTTTATGTAGCTAGTGTGTATTTAACCGGAGCTGAGCGTAAGAGTGTCATGTTGCCGAGTCAAACAGTCTCTCCAAATCCCCAGGTGGAACATTTTATATGTAGACAAAATTTTATTTAGAAGTGTAAAACACACAAATCCAACTTTCTAAAGAAAAAAATCCATCCAAACTTCAGGAATTTCTGTTTGAGTACACAGTAAAAAACCTCCAATTGTTGCTTGCGATTTTCTTAAAATTTTGGAAATTCATTCATTTTTAGAGAAAACAAAAGAAAAATTGGGACTTTAAATTAGCTAGACCAAGAAACTTCAAGTTCTCCCGTTTATAATGGTGTATAGCACTTGACGCTGACTGCTAGAATAGGTCTGAAAAAGCAAAGAAACGTGCAGGCTAGGGTTAGGTTTTTTTATATATATATATATATAAACAAATGAACACTAATTTTATTAGTTTCTCTGAATTGTTATACACACACACACGCGTGAAACAATATACTAATATTGCTTATTTTTATTGCTAACATTTAATGATTTAAATTATATAAAAAATACATTTAAGAATATAAACAGATTTTACACAAGTTATTTCATTTTAAATTTTTTTTTATTAATGTTATAAAAATTAAAAATAAAACAAATATAAGTTACACAATATTTTTTATTTCTATTTATTTTATATCTGTATTTAAATTCACTTTAGATTCTAGATGTATTTATCTGTAAATGTTTAATTTGTGTTTATCGTCATTTTTTTAATTTTAAATTATATAATCATTATATATAACTGTTCATTATTTTTTAGACAGTCTTTTTATTAATGTTTTTATAACAAAATGTAATTAATATAAACAAAAATACATAAATTATACAAATTAAATCATATTTAATTTGTGTTTATATTTACAAATTAAACTATATTTAACTTTTATATTAATATATAATTTAATTTTTAATCTGTATTTTTTTTACTTTTACATTTTAGACTAGATAGATATTGCAGTCTTTATTGTTTCTATAAAAATTAAGAATACAGAAATATGTATGTTACAAATTAAATTAAATATTTAAATTAAATCAAATAAATAAAAAAATTAAAAAAAAAAATTATATATTGTGTAGTATATTTTATTTTGCTTTAAATTTTTAGGTATTTTATCTCTATATATGTTGCACATTGCAGTCTTTTTTCTAAAAATTAAAATGAATTTAATTCCCCAGGTGGAACATCGGAGCACGAGCCGGAGGAAGCGTGCCGCTAACTATACGCACGTGCCACGCTACACACCTGCCAATCAAAGTCCGCCCCGCCCCCTTTCTGTGTTGGGGGTGGGGAGCAGCATCTACTGGTGTACCAAACGGTTCACAGAAAAGCCACCTTGGGAAACTGAGCGCAATTATGAGTATTACATAAATACCAGCGAACGTTTCGTCACGCATCGCTCCGAGCAATCAAGTTCATGCTGGCCCAAAATGCGTTACACTGCTCTAGCATCACTAGTTTTGTGAATTAGTCATTTATCTGCACTTTTTGAAGTTTTTTTTTTATCTTAGTTCTTTAGAAAAGACTCTCGTCCGACTGCATTTGTTTGCTCCTTCCCCACCCGCTTCTGAGAGCCAGATGGGAGGTGAGGGAGGAGGGTGAAGCCGAGTGAAAGAAACGTGGGTTGGCAGAAGGTGGATGGAGAGAGAGAGAGTGCTGATGGGGGTCTGGTGGACAAGGCCAGACAGGCAGTGGTGAAATGTGACCGCAGCGAAGACCTATTGCGCAAATACGTGCGTATACGCTCGTGTCTGCTTTTGTGTGATCAGAAGCAGTTACGAAGAAGTGTGAGTGTATGAACTGTAAATCATTTCAATTTGGCACAGTCAGTTTAAAAAACACTGTTTAATGTATAATATATAATATCTTTCATACTGTACATTATACTACTGTGTCAGTTTACTTTGATTAATGACTGGTCTTTTAAAATTTGACAAGAAAGTATATAGTTTCACCATAAAATGAACACCATTATTTGCATTACCAAAAAAAAAGCTAATAAGTTTAAATGTGATATATTAAGATTAATGAGGGTATTTTAACAACACACAATTAAACAACAATAGTATTTCACCAACATGCGGTTTTTGAAAGAAGTCTCTTTAAGCGCACCAAGGTTGCATTTATTTTACTTAGTAAAAAGTAATAGTGAAATATTACAACTTTTTTCTATTTTTTAAATTCTGTGGGTGTGACGCCACAACAACAGGCATCTGAGAATGTCTCAGTTTGAAAAAGGGGATATTATTTTTACAGATTAATTAAAAACCACTGCATGGATTTTTATCATTATAGGATAGATTTGTACATTTGCCAACACACATTAATATTCAAACAACATATAAAAGTGAACTTAGCATCCGATGACCCCTTTAAGGTAAGTATGCATTTATTTAAAAAAAAATAAATTTAAAAAAAAAAAACTTTTGAATAATAGTTTTGATCAATGGGTTACGTTTTTGCTGAATAAAATTATTTTTTCTGAAAGTATTTCTTAAAAAAAATAAAAAAAAAAAAATAAAAATAAAAATTTCAATTGTAGTTTTGGTCAATTTGTTGCATTATTGCTGAATACAATTATTAAAAAAAAACAAAAACAAAAAAAAAAAAGAACTTTTGAATGGTAGTTTTGATCAATTTGTTAGTTCTAGCTGAATGAAATGTTTTCTTAAAAGTATTCATTTTATTTAAAAAAAATCCTGTAAAATCTACTTTTGAATGGTAGTTTTTTAAATCAATGGGTTGCATTCTTGCTGAATAACATGTTTTTTTCTTAAAGTATTCGTTTTTGCAAAAAATTATTGAATGGTAGTTTTGATCAATTTGTTGCGTTCTTGTAGAATAAAATTATTTTTCTTAAAAAAAAAAAAAAAATATTTATTTCTATAAATCTGAAAAATTTTCTTAAAGTATTTCTTTCTTTTTTAAAAAAATATGAATTGTATTTTTGTTCAGTTTGTTGCATCCTTATATATATATATATATATATATATATATATATATATATCTCTCTTTAAAAAAAAACTTCCTTTTTTTTTTATGAATGGTAGTGTATAATAAATATGATAATTATTATTAATTCCCTCCAGCAATATGAGACACTGTAATATGTTTATGCATGCAAAGGTTTTAAAACCGAATTTGAATTTGCACACTGTAATGCAATTGCAAATCTGATCTTAAGCGTCGTGCACCATTTATAAGCCTAATGAGGAGAAAGCTTAGGTAACGACGGCCGGCCTAACGAAGGAAAAAGGAGGGGGCAGAAGGTTAATGAAGCCTGAGAAGAGAGACGGGAGAAGGAGGAAAGAAGGAGGGGAAGAAACTGCTATTGTCTTGGGCTGTTGAGAAAAGAAAAAAGAATAAGGACATAGCAGTGGGGAAATCAATGGGCGAACAGAAGGACGGCATGCAGAAGAGACACGGGGGGCATCGCGCCATAATGTTGCCCGGGTCACTCAGGAGAAGGGGGCCCACGGGGCAGGGATCTCGAGCAATAAGATCAGTCCGTACTATATTACATACACATGGAGGAGCTTTACTTAGAACCATTTGTAAGAAATTAGGAAGTTAGGTAACTGTGAATCAGGGTTGCAGCATGGGAATGAACACATTTTGAAACTTCACACTTCTATGAATGGGCTTCCCCAGAACGTGTGGACTTTGGTGAAAATAAACTATATGAACATCTTTACAAGAAAACATACTAGCGTCTATCTTTCAGCGTTTTTTACAACATACGGCGCATCTCAAATACTGTGACTCAAAAGACTCGAGTCCATGTAGGGGTGAAATACCAGACAGCTGAATTTTTTACGGTAAGTGGCAGACACTGTTTACAGGAACAGAGAAGTGTCCTAAATACTGAGAGCGAGTTTGCACACATCACCAACGAAGCATGATATCGAGAAGCAGATGTATAGACTAGCAGATTGCCAAGTTTACCTTAACATGGTGGCCCTCCATGTAGCGTGTGGCATCTCTGAAGAGCCGGTACATCACAAATCCTTGAGGGTCTATACTGTCGATCAAGGGGTACGCCGTCTGCGCACACACAAACATACAACATTGGGTGTTCAGGAATCTTTCATGCACATAATAAAACATTTTAAAGAGAGAGATTGACCCAAAAATTTGCTTAACATTAACTCACCCTCAGGTCATTCAAGATGTAGGAGAGTTTGTTTCTTCATCAGATTGGGAGAAATGTAGCATTAAATCACTTGCTCACCAAAGTATCCTCTGCAGTGAATGGGTGCCGTCAAAATGAGAGTCCAAACAGCTGATTAAAACATCACAATAATCCACCAATCCACCAGTTAACATCTTTAAGAATCAAATCCATCACGTTGTTTTAACTTCAAACAATCACATCTAGCCAAAACATGATTTGTGCATATTTCTTTCCTGATTCAGACAAAACAACTTTTTCACTGGAGAAAGCAATATTATGGATAGAGAATCCATATGATGGATTTGTTCATTACAAACAGCTTTTTATTATTGTGATTTTTTTTTTTTTTTTTAATCAGCTGTGACTCATTCTGACGGCACCCATTCACTGCACAGGATCCATTCGGTGAGCAAGTGACTTAATGCTAAATTACTCTATATCTCAATGAGTGAATCAAACTCCACATCTTGGATGGTCTGAAGGTGAGTAGCTTTTTAGAAATTTTCCATTTTTGGGTGAACTATTTCTTTAAACAAAAAAAAACAAAAAGTTTGTCATTAATTACGCTCCCTCATGTTGTTCCAAACAAAGGTCTTACGGGTTTGGAATGACATGAGGGTGAGTAATGAAAGACTTTTCATTTTTGGGTCAACTATCTAAGTAACATAAGTAATGTAAAACATAATATAGTGGAATTAAGACATTACTCATAATATCACATTTAGTCATCAACAGGGTTCGTACAGATACTGTAAAATAAAATTCCACAACTTTCATGGACTTTTCAAGCACTACTTCAATGACTTCAGAGATCAGAGATCTCACTTATGGTTTGATGTTTTCTACCGTTTAAAAAACTAAATAAATAAGTAAAAAAAAATCAGCGAAACCGAAGTCCCGATCTGAATCAAATGACTCGCAATCCGCGCTCCTAGGTTTCACTCTAAAGCAAATGATTTGCGATATACGCTCCAAAGTCCCAATTTGAATCGAATGGTTTGTGATACGCGACATTCTAATCTAAATCAAATGATTTGCGATACACGACTTGAGGTTATGATCTAAATTAACTGATTTGCAATACAAAGTTCCAAACTAAGTCAAATGATTTGTGAACCCACTCTGAAGTCCTGATCTAAATCAAATGACTCGTGATCCACGCTTCGAAGTCCCGATTCGCAAAGCATCATTTCAGATCAGTACTCGGAGCACGGATCGCAATTCATTCAATTTGTGGAATGATTCAACAGCCTGCTATGAAATTCCAATATAAATAAAATGATTTGCGCTCCAAAGTCCTGATCTGAATCAAATGATTTGAGATATGCAAAGTTTGCGATCTAAATCAAATGATTCGTAATATGCACTCCAAAGTCCCGATTTGAATCAAATGATTTGTGATACGCGAAGTTCCAATCTAAATCAAATGATTCACGATCCATCATTTCAGATCAGGACTCGGAGCACAGATCGCAATTCATTCAATTTGCGGAATGATTCAAGAACCCACTATGAAATTCTAATCTAAATCAAATGATTCGCAAACCTACTCCAAAGTCCTGATCTAAATCAAGTGATTTATGAAACCAATCCAAAGTCCTGATTTGAATCAAACAATTCGTGATACGTGAAGTTCCGATCTAAACCAAATGATTTGCGATACTTGGACTTGGGCTTCCGATTGTAATCAATTGATTCGCAATTCGCAGTTCCAATCTAAGTCAAATGATTGGCGAACCCACTCCAAAGTCCTGATCTAAATGAAATGATTTGCGATATGCGATTTGAAGGCCCGATCTGAAATCAAATGATTTGTGATACACGAAATTCCAATCTCAGTCAAATGATTTGCGATCCCGCTCCGAAGTCCCGATTCACAAACCATCATTTCAGATCAGGCCTCGGAGCATGGATCGCAATTCACTCAATTTGTGGAATGATTCAAGAACCCACGATGAAGGTCTGATCTAAATCAAATGATTCGCGTTACGCGAAGTTCCGATATGAATCAAATGATTTGCGATACTCGACTTGAGGTTCTGATCTAAATCAGTTGATTCACAATACGCAGTTCCAATTTAAGTTAAATGATTCACAAACCCACTCCAAAGTACTGACCTAAATCAAATGATTCACGATACGCGATTTGAAGTCCTGATCTGAACCAAATGATTCACGATACGCGAAGCTGCGATCTAAATCAAATGATTCACGATACACAGCTTGAGGTTCCGATCTAAATTAATTGATTCACAATACGCAGTTCCAAGCTAAGGACTAATTGTGACAAATTATTCACAAACTCACTCCAAAGTCCTGATCTGAATCAAATGATTCGCGATCCGATTGGAGAGCTTCGAAACAGTGAATAATGTTGCGACACAATGGTATTTAAAATCATTACAAGCGATGTCGAAATTTGAAAATGAATGACTTGTCTGATTTGATCAGTTTTTTTTGCTAGTGAATCGCTTAAATGAAAAGAAGTCACAAGTTTGAATCAAACGGAGCTGTTCCAGCTTAAACGACTCACTGAATTGATTTGGTTCATTCGTTCCTCTTTTTGTGTCTTCAGCCACGTTTACACGACACAGTCAGTACTACTACTGGTTTAGCTCAATAGTTTTATGACATTAACTGAAATAGGCAAAAAAAAAAAAAAAGTATGTTTTTTTTAATTGCGTGAATTTTGCGAGAAAAGATACGTGCTTAATAAACATTTCACAGATGCATTGTCTTTCAATAATTCAAGCACTTTTTAAGTAACTCTTCAGGAATATTCCATTTTCAAGGGTTTTACAGGCCTTAAATTTCAAAGAGTCAAATTCAAGCACTTTAAGCACCTTGTACGAACCCTGCGTCAAATATTGTCAAAAGCGTAAATTACAAATGCTAGCTCTAACATGAAGCATCAAGATACTGGATGGGTCATTTTTACACTGCTGAAAAGCTGAATTAACATTCGCATGCATTAGAAAAAACATTGGCAGCAAATGGCTGGTCAGTCAAAACAAGGCTCATTTGCATGACTTTACAAGTGTGCCACCCCAACAGTCCACAACAGACACACACAAACACTCGCAGACTAAATCTGAGCACAAAGGTCTCACTGATGGCATCATTTAGGAAATGTTATATTTGAGCACAAGCCTGTGTTTGTAGAATCAACAGACAAGTAGGTGTGCCACTGTACCCAAAATAGCATCTATTGTAGGCAGGTTCAATGCTAAGCAGGGTTCAAGAAACTTTTCCTTTCAACTGCAATTGAAACAGTCAATGCAAAAACAAACAACAAGCTCTTTGCACTTGCATTATTGTGGTAAACAGTCAATCCTCACCACCAATGGAACTCACCATGCCCGTCTCTGATGTGAAGATGACTATCTCGTAGAGCGGGGCCAGTTGCTGGAATAGGTAGTCTATACCAGGCCTTTTCTTAAAACGCCAGCCCGTGGCCAACTAGAGAAGCAGAGGAGATCCACAAAACATTAGTTTGCATGTTTAGTTGCATGTTGAATAGGGTTTAGAATAAATGTTATAAAGCAGAACAATTTTCATTAACATCATTTTAATAGTTAAGAACTTTTACAATATTTACACTACCAGTCAAAAGATTTTAAAACGTAAGATTTTTAATGTTTTTTTTTTTTAAAGACGCCTCTTCTGCTCACCAAGATTCTTTGACGATATGAAAGATCGGCATTTATCTGAAATAAAAAGCTTTTGTAACATTATACACTAAACCGTTCAATAGCTTGGAGTCAGTATAATTTTTTGGAGGGAAAGAAATTTTAGAAATTAATAGTTTTATTTAGCAAAAATGCTTTAAACTGATTAAAAGTGATGATAAAGTAATTTATAATGCTACAAAAGATTTCTATATCTTCTGTTCTTCTGAACTTTCTATTCATAAAAGAAACCTTAAAAAAAAAATCTACTCCGCTGTTTTCAACAACAACAACAATAATAATAATAATAATAATAATAAATGTGTTTTGAGCAGCAAATCAGAATATTGGAATGATTTCTGAAAGATCATGTGACTGGAGTAATGATGCTAAAAATTCAGCTTTTAAATCACAGGAATAAATTATATTTTAAAATATATTCAAGTAGAAAACAGTTATTTTTAATAGTAAAAATATTTCAAAATTTTACTGTTTTTTTGCACTTTGGAACAAATAAATGCAGGCTTGGTGAGCAGAAGAGACTTATTTGAAAAACATTGAAAATCTTACTGTTCAAAAACTTTTGACCAGTAGTGTATATATTTTTCTTTACTGTTAAACAGCAGAATATTTGTAAAATTATTTATTGATTTTTATTTATTTAGTGTTTATGTTATTAACTGGTCATTTTGCTTGTACATTTACACTTCAAATGTCTGCGGTCAGTACAATTTTTTTGAAATATTAATATTTTAATTCAGCAAGGATCAAAAGTGACAGTGAAGACAATTTTACAAGGGATTTCTATTTCAAATATTATCTTATTTTTAATAAAGAATCCTGAAAAAAACTGCTTCAACAAAAATATTAAAACAACATAGATAATAAAGTTTTTGAACTGCAAATCAACATATTAGAATTATTTCTGAAGGATCACGTGACACTGACAACTGGAATAACGGCTGCTAAAAATTCAATTTCGTATCGCAGGAATAAATTACTTTTTAAAATAAATTCAAATAGAAAACAAACTGTAATAATATTTCATATTTGTTTTTACAGTATTTTTAAACCACATAAACCCGCCTTGGAGAACAAAAGAGACATATTTGAAAAAAAAAAAACATCTTCCTGACCCTAAGCTATTGAATTTTCTTTCAAAGTAGTTTATAATGCGGTTTCTTGTTAAAATAAGACAAACAGGAAATGGTATGCAACAGATTTTTGCCATTAGCAGCCCACTGCTAGTCTCCTTATGCCATCTCTGACGTATTTTGCTCATAGGTGGTGTTTCAGATTTCCTGAGTGTTGCTATTTAATCTCAAACATCTTTAGACGTCGCATCTGGAATACATTTTTAAACAAACAGGCTATTAGACAGCCTTTCTCAGTCATTTACTGGAAAACATGAGACTGAGTATTGCAGTCATCAGTTTGTAGAATACAGGCAGAGCAAAGACGCATTTCTCACTTCAATTGATTGTGCTAAATATATATCTTTAGTCAAGCAAGTTGTATTTAAGCATCAAACACTTTTATGCTGTGAGATCGAGCCCTTACTTTTGTAACTGTAACTTAGTTTGGAACTGCTAATATTTTAACTGCACTTTTATGTGGCACTAAACGCTTATGCCTGAATATACATGGTCAGACAAACCCAAAAATTAAGAGTACAGTCTCAGACAGAGCTTCACTTGAGGTTTAACAAAAATCACTGTGCCATGCGCCGCGGTAACAGTCTGCTGAGGTGTGTCAGGTTACAGTTTGGCTATGCTCCACCTGTCACCTGTGTGTGGCCCTTCCCTCACAGCTGGCCAGGTAGAGGGAACAGAGCGGAGGAGGGAACAGGTAAGGGAGGCGACAGGTGGTTGGCCCAAAACAGCGTTCCAGATGGCTTCATATGATTAACAGAAATTGATAAGGCTTGTTTGTAATAAACTGATAAACGACTAAGGGTTGTTTAATACTAATTCAAACCGTTTAAATAGAGACCCTTTATTGCAGTCTGGATCTGAGTGCACAAAAATAAATATTAAATATTACGAGAATATGTACAAATTCTACGAAAGCAGATGCAGCTGTGTTTAGTTTGGAACAGGACAGGGCCTGCAATTAGGAGCTAAACACTGACAAAAAGTTTACCTCCAAGGACGGTCAAATCGAAACTCTGCATGTTTTGCTTCAAGAGGGCAACCATACATTTGTGTTGCAATAACATATATTTTTTTATTTTAATAGTAAAGGAAAAATTTTTTATAAACATATTTTTTCATATTTATAATATGTGACCCTGGACCACAAAACCAGCCTTAAAGGAGAAGTCCACTTCCAGAACAACAATTTACAAATAATGTACTCACCCCCTTGTCATCCAAGATGTTCATGTCTTTCTGTCTTCAGTCGTAAAGAAATTATGATTTTTGAGGAAAACATTTCAGGATTTTTCTCCATATAATGGACTTCATTTAGGGATGCGCCAATACCGATATCGGTCCCGATAATGAGCTCCTGTACTCGTACTCTTACTCGATGAAAATGCCCCGATACCAAATGCCGATACCACACAGCATGTGAGAAGTGCGTATTCGGGCAAAGAAACAACGACAACAGAACAAAAGACAGCAGAATGGAGTCATTAGAGATTAAGGATGTCTACGAAGTATATGTATGCAAGTAATATAATGTTAAACATTCAGTATCAATGCTTGTATAGCTGGTGCGCGCGAGCTGATAGGCAAAGCACGCAGAGTGGATTGAGCGCGCAGCGGCGAAGATGCATGCAAAGATAACTGGAAAGTTTGTAGTTCGAAACAAGCAAGTAAAGCAATGCACAAGTTATTTAACGGTAGAGAGAGAGAGAGAGAGAGAGAGAGAGAGAGAGAGAGAGAGAGAGAGAGAGCGCACTTCTTTTGCGTGATCTTTATTGATATTTGCTCACTTAGCAAACGCATCATTTGGATTAAAACAAATTTGTAAATATGAAACAACATTTATAGAGGCATTCTATAAACATCATTTATTTTAAACCTTAAGCAGACACGACTGTACGACGAAAGTGAAACTAGCAGTCTGTGTAAAATTCACTAGGCTGTACTGTACTTGAGCGCGTTGCGCATGTTTTGCTGGCTTCGTGAGAGTTTCTGCATTATTTGAGTCTCTTTAGATTATAGCCCAAATACCAGCATGTTTCAGATGAAAAAACACGACTTATATTTCTGAAAATATCAGAGTTAGGAGATTCATAACGAGTGGTTCCCTGCATTATTACAACAAAACGTGTGATTACAGTACTGAGCCACTGCAATGGAGCAGTTTAATGCTATTAAATTAAAGATGATCATAGAGCAAAAAAAAAAAAATTGAACAGTGAAAGTAACAAAACATTTTAATGGGCATAATTAAGTGTAAAAATAAAAATAACTAAGGGATATATAGTCAAACCAAAAATTATTCAGACCACAGATATACACCACCTAATTTTTGATATATTTTTTTTTTTTACTAGTGGGTGCAGGACATGATAATGTGAGAAAAGGTATCTGAATAAATTTTGGTTTGACTGTATCTATTTCATAAATGAAGTTAACGAACTAACAATATACATATTCTTGCAACATTGTTTGTTAATAGTCATTTAACAACATAGTGTGTTGATTTGTTTAATAGTAGAATAGTGCCACATAGTTTAAGTGAAAGTTTGTGTACTTAAAAGCAGGAGGCTGTTTTGAGACTTTGTGTAACTGAATGCTAATGTGTAATAGTTCTGCTCCCTTTTTGTTAAGTTGGATGTGTTAACTATGCAGCACTTTTCATTTCCTTTATCTGGTTACGTTTACATTTTGTCTAAAGTGATGACATTGCCTTTTTTTGTTAAAAAAAAAACATGTATATTTTTGGCTTGGAATAGCCTTCTGTTAAAGATTTTTGTATTCATCCTTACTATAGGCAAAAAAATAAAACCTCCCTCCAAATTAACTGCACTTTCACTGAAACCAAATCTAAGAAGTATCAGGTATCGGTACTCGGTATCGGCAAATGAAAAAAGTACACAAATGAAAATACTCGTACTCGTATTGGTTTGTAAAAAAGTGGTATCGTTTTATCTTCATTGGTGCCCCGATTTTGAACTTCCAAAATGCAGTTTAAATGCAGCTTCAAAGGGCTCTAAACGATCCCAGCCGAGGAAGAAGGCGAAACGATCAAATTTTTTTTTTTTCGAAAAAATAAAAATTTGTATACTTTTTAAGCACAAAAGCTTGTGTAGCCCAGGCTCTGGGATGCGCGTCCACGATGCTACAAATCAGTAATGGATCGTTCTTGAACAATTCTTTCATTTTGAATGTGACTCAGGAAGAACGAGTCGTCTCGGGGAGTGATTCGTTCAGTCACATATGCGCAACATCCTATTAGGTTCTGTACTGGAATTAATTAATCTGTTTTGAGTCTTCAGGTTTTGCGAGTCATTCGTTCCTCTTATGGGGCTATCACGTGATAAACGAACAACTCAAACCCGGAAATTGATAAGAGGTGAACAATTAATTAATCTTTTCTGTTTCTTATAGCGTTATAGTTTTGTCTTGTTTGTAGTGTGATCAGCGTTTGTGTAAGCAGTAGATGCGTTAGGGAAGTAACACGTAACAATTTAATTATATTTTGCTAAAATTAACGAAATGACTCGAAAAGATTCGTTAATTTTGCTGAATGAGACTCAAAGGTCAGAGTCGGTAAAATGATCCGAACTTCCCATCACTACCATGAATCACGTGTAAGTTCATCGTCTGTGTACTGAGTATGGTGAAAAACTCCATCTTATTTTCTCCTACAACTTGAGAGGAGGACATCGTTGTACCTTTTTGTCTGTAAACAGCGTTTACAAACTTACTTGCACTTTCTTAGTCTTTGAGTGTCTGGGTCTGTAGTTCCGCCTACGTTCCGCGTGACCTTTTGACGTGATTCAATAGTACGTAGCGTCGTGAACGTGCATCCCAGAGCCTGTACTACACAAGCTTTTGTGCTTAAAAAGTATTAAAAAAAAAACCCAAAAATTATTTTCCGAAAAAAATGACCGATCGTTTCGCTAGATAAGACCCTTCTTCCTTCTGAAGACAGAAAGACATGAACATCTTGGATGAAAGGGGGTGAGTAAATTATTTGTGAATTGTTGCTCTGGAAGTGGACTTCTCCTTTAAGTAGCACAGGTATATTTGTAGCGATAGTCAAAAATACATTGTATGGGTCACAATTATCGATTTTTCTTTTATGCCAAAAATCATTTGTATATTAAGTAAGATCACATTTCATTAAGATATTTTGTAAATTTCCTACCGTGAATATATCAAAACTTCATTTTTGATTAGTAATATGCATTGCTAACAACTTCATTTGGACAACTTTAAAGGCGATTTTCTCATTTTCTATCTCGACCAAATAATGTCCTATATATCAATATATATATCAAACATATATCAATGGAAAGCTTATTTAAAAAAAAAAATGGACCCTTATGACTAGTTTTGTGGTCCAGGGTCATATTATAAATTGCACTACCATTCAAAAGTTTAAGTTTATTAAAAGATTTTTAATGTTTTTAAAAGAATTCTCTTTATTCTCTTTATTTGATAAAAAAAAAATACAGCAATATTGTGAAATATTTGTACTATTTAAAATAACTGCTTTCTATTTTAATATATTTTAAAATATAATTTATTCCTGTGATCAAAGCTGAATTTTCAGCATCAGTACTCCAGTCTTCACTGTCACATGATGAATGAATGATTCTAACATGCTGATTTACTGTTCGAGAATTATTTCCTCTTAACGTTGAAAATAGCTGTGTTGCTTAATATTTTCTTTGGAAACCACACTACAGTGTTTTTTTTTTTTTTCCAGGATTCTTTGATGAATAGAAAGTTCAAAAGCACAGCACTGATCTGAAACAGCTATCTTATGCAACACTATAAATGCTTTATTTCAGTTCTGATATATATGCTCCATTTAAATAAAGTAATTTTTTCTTTAAAAACAAATAGTAATAACATTTTACTGACCCATTTTGAAACTTTTTAACAGTATCATTATGCATTGGTCTTTCCTCTATTCTCAAGTGCTGTTTCTCTCGTGGTTATTTTAACTGAGCTGTCACCTACCGACCACTCTGGATGGAGGAGGACATCGGTGAGCTCCAGCACTAGAGTGTATGGAGGCTGGTAATAGGGTTCTCGCAGAGGGTCTGGGAGAAGCTTTGGGCTTGTGGGCTCGATGATCATCTACAGAAGAGAGGAAAGAGAACATTTTATATCTCAGAATCTCTCTTATGCAGATACAAACGGGGAATATTTTCAGTATCCTCTAACCTGTCTGTAATCTTTGAAATATTTGAAGGTTCTTCTGAGCTGCTGGATGACAGGAACATCTAGAGGACAGAGAAATCACAAATTGGTCAAGCTAGATGAATAAAATGAATGACTGTCTTCCACTCACTGAATAAAATGCAAATATTAAAGGAGAAGTCCACTTCCAGAACTAAAATACAGATAATCAACTCACCCCCTTGTCATCCAAGATGTTCATGTCTTTCTTTCTTCAGCTTCAAAGGACTCTAATCCCAGTCTAAGAATAAGGGTCTTATCTAGTGAAACGATAGGTCTTTTTCTAAACAAATTGACAATTTATGTACTTTTTAACCTCAAATGCTCGCCTTGTCTAGCTCTGCGTGAACTGTGTATTCCGGTTCAAGACAGTTAGGCTATGTCGAAAAACTCCCATCTTATTTTGACCTCCAACTGCAAAATCGTCCTACATCGCTGCAAAAAAACTTACCAAAAAAGTAACAGTGATGTCAGATGATTTTGAAGCTGGAGAAGAAAATTTGATGGGACTTTTTTGACCTACCCTAACAGAGTTCAAGCAGAACTAGTCAAGATGAGCATTTGAGGTTAAAAAGTATGTAAATTGTAATTGTTTTTTAAAAAAAAATGACAGATCGTTTCACTAGATAAGACCTTTATTCCTTGGCTGGGATATGGAAAGAAATCCTGAAATGTTTTCTTCAAAAAATAATTTCTTTACAACTGAAGAAAGACAGACATGAACATCTTGAAAGTGTGTGAGTAAATTATCTATACATTTTCGTTTTGGAAGTGAACTTCTCCATTAACTGCAAGTTCACCTCCAGAATACAAATTCTGATAATGTACTCACCCACTTGTCATCCAAGATGTTCATGTCTTTCTTTCTTAAGTCAAAAAGGAATTAAGGTTTTTGAGGAAAACATTCCAGGATTTTTCTCCATATAGTGGATTTGTGGACAATGGGTTGAAAGTCCAAATTGCAGTTTCAATGCAGCTTCCAATGGCTCCACATGATCCCAGCTGAGTAAAAAAAAAATGTGTATGTGTATTTTAATCCTCAGCTGGGATTGTGTGGAGCCACTGGAAGCTGCATTGAAACTGCAATTTTCAACCCATTGTCCACAAGTCCACTATATGAAGAAAAATCCTGGCACGTTTTCCTCAAAAACCTTAATTTCTTTTTGACTGAAGAAAGAAAGACATGAACATCTTGAACAACATAGGGGTGGGTAAACTATCAGGAACTGTTTATTCCATAAGTCAACTAATCCTTTAATATATATATATATATATATATATATATATATATATATATATATATATATATATATAGTTACACCACCACATCCAACAATAATGGCCACTTCAAGACAATTTACAACATCAAGACATCATTCAAACTAAAGTTATTAGCCCCATTTCAGGGCCTCAGCTCCCTTCAGTTGCCACATGCCATATGCCACCTCAAGCGGCAGAAAGAACAGATAAAGTGGCGGCACACAGGTTCCACGCGCCTCCTGCTTGGCTCGCTGTGCGTCTGTTAAGGCAGCCAGCCCGCCAAGGGGGCCCGTCAACAACATCAGAAGCACGAGGAAGGAGGCTGATTGGGAGACATAGGGGGAGGGACGATATAAACTGCTTAAACACCCTCTCTTCTGGCCACTCGAGCCCTTTCCCTCCTTTTCTCCCTTGTTTGATTAGTTCGGAGGGGGAGTGTTTGTGCTCTATGAGGGAGCATGTGCCTGTTGGCAGCCTTCAATGGAATAAGCTGTCCCTTGAGACTAATGAGTGAGACGAGATGGACGTCTCATCATCACACTCATGCAAGTGAGACAGTGGTGGTCTTAGTAGGTGCCATTTATATATATGGTATCAGAATCACAGATTTGTTTTTGTAAAGTAACGGATTTATGAAGATGTGTTAGAAAAAACACCTGTTGGACAACACATAGTTCTCAAATATAATATAAATGAGACAAATGCTAGGGAGGGACGATTTGGGAAGTCAAAATTAACACTGAACAGTAGTGTAGAGTAACTTTTTTTTTTTTTTGTTTTACTTTGGATTCTAGAAAATGTTTATCCTCTTCACATCGACCACATTGTCTGTTTAACTCCACCCAACCTGGCACACATCTGTCCCGACAAAAGTCCTTCCTCTCTCACTCGGCCAAGATCAATACAAAGGTTGAACCGTTGCAAGAACCGTTACCAAGACTGATCCAAGACGACACCGGAAAACCGCGAAACAACTGGGCGCGCTTTGAAGACTCTCTTGTGCTAACCTTGTTTGTCAGTGTAAATGCGAGGACTCCCATTGTTGCTTCATAGAGGGCCTGTGGCTCTCTGGAGGGATGTCCATTGAGTCTCAGGCAAGGAGGGAGGGAGAGGAAGATCGATGGCTAGGCCCTTTGGACACAACAAAGGCCTCCTTTAATCCTGCACTGGGTTAGCATATGCTTCGCTAGTTTGCCAAAGGCCATTACTCAATTGCCTTTCTTCCATCCCTTTCTTTGGGAGCCTCTTGCTTTTTCCCCCCCTGTCAATCGCTCCTTTCTCCAGTTGTGAAAAGTGGTCTTTAGGTGCAGCCCCTCTCTCGTTGCTGTCATATGGGGATCTAACTGTCCTGTGGATAGAGCACCAAGCCTATGCTTGTGTTTTCTTGGGTCATCTACAGCTCGCTGTTTGTTTGCTTTGAGTAGTGAAGGGTTTTTGTGCTCAAGGATGAATAAACAAATCTGACCCACTAACCTAAATAGTCTAATATGGACTACTAGAGTAACATTAAATGAGGCCTTGAGACGAAGAACCATACAAGTCCATATTTTCAAATTTTGAGTAATACGATTTTTTTCATTTGGATTGTGAACATTATATTATATATTTTTATTTTACTTGAAAATAGACAACAAAAGCTTCTCAATTCTAAGGAGATAACATTTTTCAGTGTCAGTATTAAAAATCAAAAGTTATTGTGATTTATATTTCTGAAATGTGGAAGAACGGTATATGTCCAGTTAGTGTGGAATAACAGTATAACTCCAGTTCATCATATCACTTTAAACCACTAAAGATCTGATTCCTTTATCTTAGTTTTAATACAGTAACAGAAACTTCAGGTTAATATTAAGCATTTCTTTCAAGTTTATTATTATTATTATTATTTAAAAACAGAAAATACAGTATGAACAATGTATAATACATAGACATTCTTACAGTACAGGCAATAACAATGAATTATTAACAAAAAACAATATATAAATAAATAAATAAAGAGGACAGTTTTCCGTTGTTTATCATGATGGGCATAGTCTCTGAACTTTGATCACTTCTCAGATAGCTCCAATAGTGCACCTTGTCGTTTATTTAGAAAAGCTGGCGCAGCGCACCTGTGTATATACTACTTCAAACTGTTCTCGCGCTCCGCCATCTCACGATATAAATAAATATATAAACAAATAAACTCTGCTTGCCGTACTTTACACAGGACTGGCGGGAAATATGAAAGAATACAGCTTTATTATATATGGTATGTGGTTTATTTTGATAGGTTAACTGTTTATGCGGTGTTTAGCGCATTCAGAGAGAGAGAGAGAGAGAGAGAGAGAGAGAGAGATCACATCACATATACGGTTCTTCCACTCGCATCTTTCGGTGGATTTTTCCCTGGTTTTTCTTCTCCTCTTCGAGTCAAATATGGTTTTCCAGCATCCCTCAAAGCCTTCCTTACTCTGTCCTTCCATTTGGTCATGTCGACTCTCTTTTTTTTGCCGAGGTTTTGCCTTTTAATGTCCGAAGCGGACATGACAGCAAGCGGCATCTCCATTCTTCTTTGTGGACATAAACGGTTTTTCCGCGTGACGCTATTTTAACGTTTAAAATGCGGACTCTTGGTTGCGCGAAAATATCCCCAAACTGTTTCTGTATACAAAGTTCACACATACAAATAATGTCACATGGTTATCTCATTTTTTGTTTTTTTGGACTTATACGGTTGTTCGTCGCACACACTCAAATGTTTAAACCTGAAGAGAAACATTTGAAATTATTTTCATTTCATATACACTACCATTCAAAAGTTTTTGAACAAGATTTTTAATGTTTTTAAAAGTCGTCTCTTCTGCTCACCAAGCCTGGATTTATTTGATCCAAAGTACAGGAAAAACAGTAAAATTGTGAAATATTTTTACCATTTAAAATAACCATTTTCTATTTGAATATACTTTAAAATGTAATTTATTCCTGTGTAAATGTCATTTATTTCCCCCTCATAATTCAGAATTCATCTCTCACAATTCTGACATCTTTCCCCTTACAATTCCAAAACGTCGCAATTCCCCTCACAATTCCGAGTTTACACCTTTCAATTCTGACTTTTTTTCCTTACAATTCTGTTTATACCTCACAATTCTGACTTTTTTCCCCTCACAATTCCAAGTTTATACCTTTCAATTATGATTTTTCCCCCTCACGATTCCATTTATACCTCACAATTTTGACTTTTCCCCCTCACAATTCTGAGTTTATACCTCTCAATTATGACTTTTTTCCCCCTCACAATTCGAGTTTATCTCTCCACATTTCTGAATTTTTCCTCCTCACAATTCGAGTTTATACCTCACAATTCTGAATCCCCCCCTCACAATTCCAAATTTATACCTCTCAGTTATGATTTTCCCCCTCAGTTCATACTGTTCATACCCCTCACAATTCAGAGTTTATACCTCCCTCTGACTTTTCCCTCCACAATTCAAGTTTATTTATACCTCTCACACAATTCTGACTTTTTCCCTCTCACTTCAAGTTTATCCTCACAATGACTTTCCTCTCACATTCTGACATTTTGCCCCCTTTCCAAGTTTATACCTCCCACAATTCTGACTTTTTTTTTCCTTGGGTTTATATCACAATTCAGAGTTTTTTCCTCCCACAATTCTGACTTTTACCCCTCACAATTCCAAGTTTATACCTCTCCTGATTCTGACTTTTTCCCTTACAATTCTGAGTTTATATCTCACAACAGAGTTTTTCCTCACAATTCTGACTTTTCCTCTCTCACAATTCCAAGTTTATACCTCACAATTCTGACTTTTTTCCTTACAATTCAGTTTATATCTCACAATTCTGACTTTTTTCCTTACAATTCGAGTTTATATCTCACAATTCTGACATTTTGCCCCCTCACGATTCCAAGTTTATACCACACAATTGACTTTTTTCCCCTCACAATTCCAAGTTTATATCTCACAATTCTGACTTTTTTCCTTACAATTCTGAGTTTATATCTCACAATTCAGATTTTCTCCTCACAATTACAAATTTACATCTCAAAATTCTGAGTTTTTTTCCCTTACAATTCTGAGTTTATACCTCACAATTCTGACTTTTTTTCCTCAAAATTGAAAGTTGAGTTTTTAGCATAATTACGCCAGTCACATGATCCTTCAGAAATCATTCTAATATTCTGATTTGCTGCTAAATGGAGGCATAGTGAGCAGAAGAAAAAAACATTAAAACTAATGAACTATGAACTAATTAGTTGTGTATGAAAAAAAATAGCTGAGCATACAGTAATATTTTTTAGGAACCTAACAGTAGTACCTGTATAGTAATGCATTAAATTGATCAAAAGTGAAGTAAAGACATATGTTTGTAAAGGTTTCTATTTCAAATAAAGTCAGTTGGTTGATACTAACAAGAAATAACATGAGAATGATTTCTGAAGGATCATGTGACACTGAAGACTGGAGTAATGATTAAGCTTCGCATTACAGGAATAAATTACAATTTAAAGTGTATTCAAATATTAAATTGCAATAATATTACACAATATTACAAATGTTACTGTATTTTTTAACAAATACATGCAGCCTTGGTGAGGATAAGTTTTAATAATTATTCTAATTATATAAGAATAGCATGTAGAATGTAGAGGAACAATATAATTGAAATCATGATATTTTTCCCCAGCTGATAGATGATTAAAACATTGACAGCCAATCAAAAATTCATCTGAGTTTTAAGTTGTTAGTGGCAAATGACAAAACTGCAGCACACACTTATAATAAACAGAACATTATCGCTTATTTCTGTAGACGGTAATATAGTTTCTCTTTGTGTTTAATGTTTAAGAGATAAATGCATGGTAAGCTACAAAAGGGATAACAGATTAAATGCAATGCCTTCAATGAAAACAGAGCTTCCACATCTGAGCGTTACACAAACACTCCAGTTTTTATTTCCTGATTATTGTTGTTGCTATCGGTTGGTGATGAAATCTTTGGCTTTATGAAAGCTCAAGCAAAACAACCCCTCCTCCTGACACATTTGAATCTACGTCGTGCCACCGCAAACAAGACTACACTTGTCATTTCAGAGATAGGCTGATAAGATGGGTGAATTTGTCGTTAAATTTCACTCCACACATCATAGCATTAATAATTACGAAACTACGCGGTTTCCAAAGTTTTAAACAAACCAACACAGAGAATTATTTTTAGACTAGCTGAAGTGATCTAATTAAAACAACAGCTTTGTGACTCCATAAATTATACCACTGGCCAACTGCCATCTTGTACAAATTGAGTGATGCAGGTTTTGATAGGGGACGGGTTGGTGCAGGGTGTGCATATACGCTTCTTCCATTGAATGCCGTCACTTGGCAAGGCAGAAGAGGTTTTTTGGAGGCGCGCCTGTTTGCCTTGTCCCCTCTCCCTGAGGACGGCGCCTATCAAGGGTCCGCTCTTCATCCCCACGCTGGCCTTCTGCTGTGTTAGGGAGGGTGAGCGTGGGCCCAGGAGGCAGAAAACCTGCTTCTCCACTCCCTTGAGGGAGTAGGCGTTTCACCGCGGTCCCTAAAGTAATCATGGCCCTTCGTTCTAGCATTAAAAGCTATATGAGCATTAGTGTTGGACAGCAGCAGAGCTCTGGGCTCGGAGGTAATAAATCGAGGTGGGGGGCGCAGGGGGGGAAGGACACTTCAGGGAATGTGTGGAATTAATTACATAATTATGATAAGAGCGTGCAATCGTGTAGAGGAAGCGAAAGCAGCCTACTCCTATCTCAACTGACATCAGCAGTGAATGAAAAAGTGCAGGTCGTTGGCATTTACTGCTGTTAAGTGGCGTCTCTACCTTTACTCTATTAATGGTAATGCTCTGAAGATGGGCACATCTGTACTCGATGGTGCTATAAATATGTCAGTCAAATGATCACATAAAATCACCATAAAGCCCAAGCCATTTCACAAATAGGAAGCCAAACTTAAAAGAACAGCACTCTCAAATAAATAAATATTTATTTTTCTGCCACTGAATAAAAAAATAAAAAAGTAATTGTGAATTTTTTCACGAGTTCATATCTCACAACTCAGACTTTTTTTCCCCCTCACAATTCCGAGTTTTAACCTTGCAATTCTGATCTTTCCCCTCACCTAGTAATTTACTTTTTCCACCTCACAATTTCAAGTTTATATCTCACAATTCTGACTTTTTCCCCCCCTCACAATACCTCGCAATTCTGAATTTCTGAACTCAATTGATTTGAGTTCTGTCTCAAATCTCAACTGATTTTCTATTTTTATGTGAACTATCTCTTACAAATTGAAAAACAAGGCACAAGCCTCATAATTCAACAACCCACAATTAAGAGTCAATGCAGCATGAATGAAACAACTGCCAATATGAACTGGCACATGCACCACATGCCACTGGTTAAGAGCCAATTCGAATTTCTGAACTCAATTGATTTGAGTTCTCACCTGACAGGTGAACAAACACACAACAAGCAGGCCAGAAGGGTCCTCATCTGCTAAAAAGGGCCGTGTAAGGGGCGAACAATACTGTCATTCCCTGTCCTTTTGAATGCAAAGCATTTCATGCGTGTAGACTTAAAGGGGTCATCGGATGCCCATTTTCCACAAGTTGATATGATTCTTTAGGGTCTTAATGAAAAGTCTATAATATACTTTGGTTAAAAATTCTCAATGGTAGTGTAAAACAACCCTTTTTACCTTGCCAAAATCAGCTCTGCACAACTCATCCCATTCCAGTCAAGGCTGCTTTCTGCTCACCCCACACCTCTCTTCTCTCTGTGGATTGACGAGCCTGTTTACTTTAGCTGCATTTAGCCACATTAAGCCACTAAACTTGCTAACTAGCACATTATTAGGAAAGGCAATCGCAAAGATTCATAAAAAAACCCCTTATACTCACTTCTGCTGTAAGTGAAGCTGGATCACAAATGATTTGCGCGAACATAGACGGATATATGTAGATCGGGAGGTGCAATCCAAACGTAATCCACTGCATCTTCAGCAGCTCAGATTTCGGGAGTAAATGACAACCGCTATGTTCATTATTACATCCAGCAACACAACACCTCAATCGCTCAATTCTTGTCTAACTTACATCCCTGCTCCGGCATTAAAACATGGAGGTTGAACTATTACAACTGATATTACAACTACAACTGAGGTAAAACGCTAATGTCAATCAACTATCGTGAGAGCGGCCTCTGTCGGCGTGACAACAATGACAGGCATCTGAGAATGGCTCAATTTGAAAAAGGGGATATTATTTTTACAGATTTAAACCACTGCATGGATTTTTATCATTGTAGAGTAGATTTGTACATACACTGCCAACACACATTAATTTTCAAATACCATGTAAAAGTGAACTTAGCATCCGATGACCCCTTTAAGATCTACAGTCATGTCAACTTCCTCCTGAGCTTTGAACTATGCATTCAGTGTCTTTAAACCCACTTAAAGTGAAAGTAAATTGGCTTATCAATTAGATGGATATCTATATGTAGGAGTAAAGCGCCCACAACATCAGGTCAGCTTGGGTTATTACATAGCTATGTTAAGGTTACTTTTTAAAACAGTGTAAAAAAAAGCCTTTGTAAGTGCATGTCCAAATCATATCATAACTGCCTCAGGATCTTACATGTGTTCAGATAAGGGAAGGACTTACCATTATCAAACTCATCTGGAATCTGAAAAAAAAAAAAAAAACAGAAAAAAAAAGGTGAGATACAAGTAGAAAAGTTTTTAATGCACACTGGTACATCAAGTCATTACATGTGGGTATGAAGGCAGTGCTTGCATACAAACTAGAAATACAACAAATTAGCAGTCATAAGTTTGATAAAACTCCTTTAGACTAACAAGTCATTTTATTTTCTGTTTTCCTTTTAGTATTTTTTTTGCACCTATATATTTTTACATTCTATATAAATTATTATTTCAGCTTTATTTTATTACATCAAGTTAAACTAAATGAAAATGAGAAACTTGGCTTTGGCAGCTAGCTAAAAAGTTTTTTTATTCAAGTTAATGTTTAGTTCAAGTTTCAGCTTAGTTATCTAATAAACCTGCATGGTCCACAGCGTCCTCTTCCAGAAAATCTAACTATTTAACATGGCACCTCAGACGCATTTTTTGCATAATACTGTTGGAGATTAAATGTAAAAATACATAGTTCTTTGGTCTTTTAAAACAATACACATTAGTCCACCAATAAGCACCAAACTAATGAATATTCAGCTGCATCTGTCAGCAGGTTCTGCCCCACTTGGGGTCCAGGACCACCACATGCTGCCTAATGGGACAGCTCACAAAGGGTGCAAAGGGCCTGTTTCTAAACCTTGTCATTTTCCAACTGCATGCATTTATTCATTCATTGTCCAGTGAAAACTGCACACAGCCAATATGCAGAAACAAAGGGCTAAATTCTTTTTGGGCTGAAATTGGAAATTTCCGACTCAAGCCTCAATTTTCTGGATCATCACATAGGAAAAAAACAAAAAAAAAAACAATTATAAATGTTAAGTGAAAACAGAGCATAAACAAGTGGAGTTAAGAAAAGCAACACCTTGTTAAAAAAAATTAAGAACATACTCTGCCCCCTGCTGGTGAACTACATTTCTGCACTTTATCAGACTTTACATAATCAGATAAAATTAATGTCATTCCAAATTGTTTTAGATGGATAATTTGACATCTGTGGCATCTGTGATTACCAAACCTATCTATTTCCCAACATGTTTCAAAGTGTTCCACAGAGGAAAGAATATCCAACAAGTTGGTTTGGACATGAGGATGAGTAAATGATGACAGAATTTACATTTTTGGCTGAACTTTAGGCTTCCGTCATTGCTTGCAAAAAGGTAAAGATGACATAATACAAAGGGAGAGATGGTTGTTTATATTACTAAAGCCATTTAGTTAAAAAAAAAAAAGGAATGGATAAACTAAATGGTTATGGAACTAACTCAAGGAAATGAGCATGCAAGCAAAATATTAAGTTTTGAGTTTTTATTATAAGAGAAACCAAAACCACTTAAAGGAGAAGTTCACTTCAAGAACAAAAAAATTACAGACAATGTACTCACCCCCTTGTCATGTCAGAGGTTCATGTCTTTCTTTCTTTAGTTGTAAAGATATTGTTTTTTGAGGAAAACATTTCAGGATTTTTCTCCATATAGTGGACTTCAACGGAGTTTGAATATCCACAACGCCGTTTCAAACGATCCCAGCCAAGGAAGAAGGGTCTTATCTATTCTATAAAAAAAAAAGAAGAAAAAAAAAGAAATAATACTAATACTAATACTAATACTAATAATATTATATTATATTATATTATATTATATTATACAATTTGTATACTTTTTAGCCTCTTGTCTAGCTTTGCGTGAACTCTGTGTATTCCAGGTCAAGACATTTAAGGTAGGTCAAAAAACTCCCATCTCATCTTGGAGAAGAAATTGAGATGGGAGTTTTTTTGACATACCCTAACTGTATTGACCCGGAATACACAGAGTTCACGCAAAGCTACACAAGACGAGCATTTGAGGTTAAAAAGTATACAAATTGTTTTTGTTTTGTTTTTTAGAAAATAACCTATTATTCCTTGGCTGGGTTTGGAGTTTTTTGAAGCTGCATTTAAACGGCATTTAGGAAGTTCAAACTCGCAGGCACCATTGAAGTCCACATTATGGAGAAAAATTCAAAAATATTTTCCTCATAAAACAATTTCTTTACAACTGAAGACAGACAGACATGAACATCTTGTATGCCAAGGGGGTAAGTACATTATCTGTAAATTTTTATTCGGGAAGTGAACTTCTCCTTTAAGATGAAAGCCCTATAACCATATAAAGTGCACTATATATTAATGTCTACCCACAAACACACTGCTATTCAACATAAATTAGTATTCCAGGTGGATATACACTACCGTTAAAAGGTTTTGGGTCAGTAAAATTTTATATATATATATATATATATATATATATATAAAGAGAGAGAGAGAGATAGATAGATAGATAGATAGATAGATAGATATAGATATAGAAATAAAGCAAAAAACAAATTGTGTTCTTTTGTTAAGAACACTGCACAAAAATATTATGCAATCAAGAAATGTTTCTCAAGCACAAAATCAGCATATTAGAACAATTTCTGAAGGATCATGTGATACTAAAACTGAAGTAAAAATTCAGCTTTGTATGACAGGAATAAATTACACATTGTTTAATTTTAAAATATAGTAAAGGGTGATTTAAAATGTAATGATATTTCAGATTTTTACTGTTTTTACTGTATTTTTGATCAAATAAATGCAGCCTTAGTGAATATATAAAAAAAAAAAAAAAAAAAAAACCTACCTTTTGAACAATTATTTAAATGAATCTGTTAAGAACATTTTAGTTGAAAGCCTTAAAATCAAGCACAAAAACTAACAGCCTTTATGGTCATTATACGAACCAATAAAGATTCGATTCTGTTCTATGAGAAGAGGATTCAGTCTTTGGTCTCACGCTGTCACCTCCCTTAAGTGCCCTTCAATTAAGCCCTTTGGCTGTTAAAAAAAAGGCACCCTGAAGACTGGCACACTCCACATATATCTCCAACAAGGTCTTAACTACATGTGAAGTGTGCCCAGTTAGGAGACCACTTGTCCAAAAGGCAAGCGAGCCAAAAGGGTCATTAAACCTTGAAAGTGTAGACAACAAACATTAGCACCCTGTGCTAAGTGTGTCCTTCAAGTCACTCGTTTCTGTAGGACATTATTAAAAGGTTAAATTCACATGACAGATGCTGGATAAACAGTCTGTTTGAAGGTTATGGCTTTGGTGAAGGTTTCTGCTTTCAAAATAGCCCTTGAGCTAAACTCTTGCATAAAAATCAGTTACTGCCTGCTGGAAACTAGCCAGACACTAAATTTGCAAGTATATAAATCAAGTAAAATGTGTGGTCATGTCAAATGTGTAACAGTGCAAGATGACAAACAATCCTTTGACAGCGGGCTTTCCCAAACACCGTTACAGGTTGAACTGGTTGAACGTTCTCTCAAAAGCATTCAATAATTAAAATCTGAGGTGCGAACAATATCCGAAACACTCTGGCAGGGTGACAAGACCTTCTGGCGAGAAGTCTAATGAGTGAAGTCTCGCCAGTGTTTTGAGAATCGTGACTCAGCTTTGAAAGGCCTGGCACACTCCATTCACAACTCTTACGACATCTCAACTGCCTGAGAAGTGTGTCCGTTCAAAGTGATCCACAGCCCACAGGATCTCCAGTGACAGACGTGTGAAGAACTCAAGCTTTGAGGCAGCAATCTTCCCGAGGAAACACCTCAAGCCTTTACGCATAGCACACTGTTGTGAAAGGTAAGCCCTTAAAGGGACAGTTCAGCCAAAAATGTCTAGGAGTCTGGAAAATAATGCATTGTTTTAAAATGATCGCTGATGTCAATCATATTGGCACATGACCAGGAACAGTGGAATTTTTTTCCAGCCCTGAGACTGTTGGATTGAGCCGAGAAACTTTCAGTTTCAGTTTAATAAAAAGAAATAAAATGAAAAAAAAATAAAATAAAATAAATAAATAAATAAAATAAACAGTTTTTCACAAGCCCTCCAAAACAAAAGATAAAATAAATAAATAAATAAATAAACAAACAAAACAGTAAAAGGGTACAGGTTTACCACACACAACCCCTCAAAATAAATAAATAAATATATAAATAAAATGTTTTTTTAAAAAAGTTATTTCAAAATAACTTCAAAGCAATTTATACAAACCCTCGAAAAATAAATAAATAAAAACAAGCTTAAAGCAATTTACGCAAATAAGTAATAAATAAAAAGGCACTTTATTTAAAAAAAAGCTCAATTTACATAACCCCTTAAAATAAGGTAAAAAAAAATACAAAAATGTAAAGAAGTTATTGAAAAATAACTTCAAAGCAATTTACACAACCCCTTAAAGAATAAATAAATAAAATGGTAAACTAAATAAATACTAGCTCAAAGCAATTTACACAACCCCTCAAAGAATAAATAAAATTGCATGTAAATAAATAAATTCATTAAAATTAAAATTAAAAAGCTCAAAGCTATTTACACAACCCCTCTGAGGGAAAATATATAAAATAAAAAGGCACCTTATTTAAAACTGAGCTCAAAACAATTTACACAACCCCTTAAAAAAGCAAAAGCAAAAAAAGGAAAAAGTTCAAACAAGCTTAAAGAAATGTACACAACTCATTAAAGAATAAATAAAATGGTAAATAAACAAATACAAGCTAAAAGCAATTTACACAATCCCTCTGGAAAAAAGTAAAAAGGCACTTTATTTAAAAATGAGCTCAAAACAATTTACACAACCCTCAAAACATAAATAATAAAAATGGTAAAAAATAAATAAATAAATAAATAAATAAAGCTCAAAGCAATTTACACAAAAAAAAAAAAAAAAAAAACTGTTAAAAGGTACTGTATTTAAAAATAAGTTCAAAGCAATTTACACAACCCCTTGGAAAATAAATAAATTGGTTTAAAAAAGAAAAAGGCAAAAAAAATAAATAAATAAAACAAGCTTAAAGCAATTTACACAACCCCTCTGAGAAAAAAAAAAACATTGTAAAAATATATTTAAAACGTTGAAAATAAAATAGTATCAAACTAAGCATTTTCGGGCTTGCATTTAGAAGTAAATGGTTCTGAATTGTCCTCCTGGCAAAAAAGACAGACAAAAGCCTGTCTATGGGAAGACAGCCAGGTTTCCAGTCCCACACTGTCACCTAATTGACATCCACTTGAAGCGGGCAGAGGTGACAATTTTTACAACAAAGGGTCTGGCACACTTCACATTTGTCTCCTATGTGGTCGCATACACATGTTAAAGTGTGCCCTTTGAAATAAGTGAAGAAAGCAGACCAGGAGAGGTGGAACCAGCAAACAAGCGGTTTTCCCGTGCACGCACCTTCAGCCCAGCACATGCCGCAGTTTAAAGAGAGCTTGAAAGGTGTGTGGTTTATAGAGCACAGCGGCAATGAAGTGACACCTGTGATCTCACCAAGTGTGCTGTGAAAAGTGTGTCTGCGCAGTGGACACTAAACCAAAGAGGTCTGAAAATGAACACCTTAACAGTTGGGTCCAATTCCCACGGTTAGGAGAGCTGGCAATCCCTTATGTGACCAAAAAGGTGCCTGCAAATGTATTTATAGAGCTCACACTGCAGAGGAAATATGTGAGAAATTCAATATTCAGCAAACTATTTGATTTTTAAACTAATCTACTTTGCAGCAACCAAACTAGCAAAGGAAACAAATAGTACCATTGTTTATGATATAACTTTCTTCAAAATAAAAGCCACTGGGTTTGATATATTTGATAATAAAATGACATTCATAAATTTGTAGGTTTATCTTAAGTGTCCAAATACTGGACACAGATTTGAAAGATATCAACCAAATATGGCCTAAAATCCTAGTCCTTTTGTGACAATGAACTTTAATCATACTTTCAGTTCTCCAAAGAGTACATTTTTTCATGTGTTTAAATTAAACAATGCTAAGCATTTGCATTTATTTTATTCACTTGCATATCTGTTTATTCATTCTGCCGAGCATGCATTTACTTTTCTCAAGAGTATTTGCCAACCATTTTATTAGCAACTTTAAGTAGTGGCTACTACAAACAGTTAAGTGCTTTACATGATACTTCAAATTAAGACAGTAAACAAAACAGGTTGACATTTTAGTCATTTTGTTTAAACTAACAACACCAAGGCATCCAGTTTTGGCTCTCTCTTTTCTAACTTCACAAATGCATCAGGTATCACAAGCTAAAAAAAATACTGCTTTTAAAGTGTTAATTAACATGAACCTAAATTCATACATATTAACCTGCATATACAAATACCATTTCAAAATGTATTATCTTTAACAAGCATGAATTAACAACTGAACAACAGTATATAAACTGAAATTCGCCTAGATTAATAAATGCGACCAAAAAAATGGATGTTGCTTATAGGGCTGTCACTAACATATTTTGTTAATCAAGTAATCGGTCGAGTATTCAGACGATTAATCGAGTAATAGGATAATTATACTTTTTTGTAGTAATAAAAACAGACCTAAGCAAACAATAGCCTTTAAAATGACTTCAAATACATATTTAATAGCAAGGAGGCAATAATAATTTGTTCAAATAAAGTATCAAAAGCAAGTAATCATATGGCTTTATTGAACAAAACTGTTAAAATACATAATCTATTATAAACAATAGATCTAACGCACACTATGCATTATAACAAATGCCTCCAGAGGGCATGGTTTTTAGCCCAAAGTATCCTTCACTTTTTATGCGTATGCTAGCACGAACAGCGTGCAACGCAAATTTCGTCATCAGAATAGTACGCGTGTACTATACGCGCACCACTCAATTTCTGTACTGCGCAATCTAATCCTTGTTTATTATTGACTAAACAACATCTAATTCAAATGTCTACTTAATCTTTAATATTTGTCCATTTCTTTATGATGGAAATGTTACAGCCACTGTAATTTCTTGAATGTGAACATCAAAACTCAGAGTGAGGGTTTAAACTTTTATTTTGAAATCGCGATGAACAGTTAGCTGAGAAAGATATTGGTTTATTCTCATGTGTTCGCATAGGTTTAGAAATGATTTACCTTATAAATCTGATGAAATGGCATTAACTAATTAAATCTTATTTAAAATTTTACCAAATAATCCCAGCACTGCATTTAGGTTACTGTAATGTTGCTTATAATTTGTCTATCCAAACCAATTTTACAGTCCATTTTGTGAAAATAATTTCTTTTGTAATTTGTTTTAAAGCTAACAGACCTTTATGAGTGAAATAATTTATAAAAACACTGAAGCATAATTATATAAACACATAGTTACACACCCCAGTTTGGGGTCATTAAATTGTTTTTAAACAAAATTAATACTTTTATTAAACTAGGATGCATTAATATTCTAACATTCAACAAAAGTGACAGTAAAGACATTTATAAATGTCTCAAAAGATTTCTATTTAAAAAAAAAAAAATAAATAAATAAAATATGTTCTTTTGAATTTTCTATTCATCAAAGAATCCTGAAAAATCGGCTGAAAATTTAGCTTTGCCATCACATGAATAAATTACACTTTAAAATACATAAAAATAGTAAACAGTTGTTTAAATTGAAACAATATTTCACAAAATAGCTATTTTACTGTATTGTTCATCAAATAAATCCAGCCTTGGTGCACATAAGAGACTTCCCGACCCCAAACTTTTAAACAGTAGTGTAAATAAATATACAATTGTTTCTGCTATAAAGGTTTTTTCACATTCTCCCTTTAGTAATTTACAGGAAGACAAAAAAAGTGTGAGACTGCTCATAAAGGCAGTCTCTGAGACAGAGAAATTTACAGTACGGGAACAGGATGAAGGTCTCATGCTCACAATAAGATCACAAGGACTGAGAACAGTAAAACCCAACCAATATAACAGATGAGGTGTGCGATCAGGCACCAACGGCCCTCTGAACTCCCGTGAGATCACACTGACCTGTGAAGTGTGCCCTTACAAGCGAGCTCTAACTTGAGCAGGTAACAAAACAGGATGTCTAACAAAGGTGGAGGTGCGCTCTTTAAAGTGACCACCTTCCTGGATTCACACCTCTGGCACATGCCTCCAGACTAGGTGCACTTGGCATTTACATGTGAAGTGTGCCTCTTTAAAGGTGGGTGGCTTCCAGGAAGATCACAAAACTATGCTAATTCGATCTTTTGTAAGACAAACAAGCTTAAATGCTCATTTACAAGCTCTAAGGCCTTTAACACCCTAGTTTGGAATCAAAAGGACAGAATTTTCATTTTTGGTTAAAAACATTGTGATAAATCACATAGTAATAATTCACTATGACGTTGAGAATACATAAACATTGGTTTTTGTCACAACATCATGGTCATGCTACAACTACAGTAGCACAGGTCTTTCGCATAGGAAACAGAGGTACAAAATGCAACAGCAACAATCAAAGCACATTTCACTCCTGTCTCCTATGAGACTGCCTTTGTAAAGCGAGTCGTTTGAAGTGGGCCACCTCGAGAGGTGCTAGAAATTCACAGCACTTTGAGAAGTGTGCCCTACAGAGTGAAAATCTTCACGCCAATACCTGATTGAACTGTCTGCCATCCAAAAAGCAATTGTAGTATCAATAGAAAGACACTGGTGGGGGAGTGCAGGTGAGAAAGTGTGCCATGGGAAATGCCTCCTAGAGCTTGTTAAAATTACCATTATCATATTGGAAAAAAATAGAGGGAAAAGAGCCGGTGAGCTGGGAAGTGTTATGGCATTAACTAGCACCATTAAACACTTTTAGACTGCTAACTAAATCTATTCAGCTAATGTGATATTAACTTTTTTTCTTTCTTGAGACGGTGGTGAAATTCATAGCTCATTAGAAAGTGTATAAAAGACGTATGGGTGATTTCAAAACATCACAAACTACTTTTTAACAATTCATTGCCAAAAATAACTAGGAAATCTTAAAACCTGATTTTGTGAAAGTTCATGCTTACCTCATTTCCTTGTTCATCCACAGAATTGCTACCTAGAGGACAGAAACATTCAGAATTTTAATTTCACACTACATTTAAGCAATAAAAAAATAATTATACATATATATATATATATATATATATATATATTTATTTATTTGTATTAACTATATATTTATATATTAACTGATATACATACATATATATATATATATATATATATACACACACATTTTTTTTGTTACATTAAAAAAATTTTTTGCTTAAATTCAGTATGTGTATATATATATATAACCAAAACACATTCATAATTTGAATCATGATTTCACACCGAATTTAAACAACAACAAAAAATGTACAAGTATTAACAAAAAATAATAAATAAATATTACAGGCTTATCTTAGCTTTTTTGACAAACATTAGTCATTACTTGAAAATATCAGAACTCATTAGAAATACAATTAAATTTCTGATATTTTACACATATATTTTTATAAAAAATTAATTGATTTTCACTTATCAATTAATTTTTATGCAAATGAAGACAACACATTATTTAAATGCAAAATTAAGTAAAATAAATTTGAACCTGCATGCAAAAACATGTAAAATGGTTGATAATTAGTAAAACACATAAATAACCAAAAGTAAATAAAACACATAAAATGATTACATTTAGTAAATTTTTTGTAAACTTGCAAGTTAAAATAAATATTTAACATTACCAGAATTTATCCTCCAATACAAACAGATAATAGTAATAAAAACAAAAAATAAATAAATAAGAATTACCAGAATAAGAGTTTTTTTTTTAAAATCGCAAAATACCAGTGACACCAAAAAAAAAATCCTCATGATAATCCGGCATAATCCAAAGAATAATCCAAAAATTCAACAATGCCAGTCACAAAAGTTTTGAATAATCCAACAATGTTCAAAAAAAAAATTCAAACTTATTCCATTCCGATAATTCCATTCCAACTTATTCCTGTCCATTGGTGCCCACCTTTAGCGTAAGAAAGCAAGAGACAAACTCACCGAATATGTACACTATGCCGACGGTGCTTCCAAGTCCCATAATTCCTGCTAACCGAAGGACCATCTTCTTAGCATATGCCGTGTTCTCCTTCTGTTTCTTGTCCTCACCCTGTTCATTTTTCTTGTGACCAGAGTCATCACCCTCTGGAGGAGGCTGGCCCTGTGAACGATGTGTCAAAAGCATCCCATTTTATTACGGCATTAACTGACAAACCATGAGTTTTTAAACAATTTCTCAACAAGAACCCCAAATCCTGAACCAGTAATGTTACACTGCAGCCAGTTTGATTATATATTTCTTTGACAATTTTTTTTTTTTTTTTGTTACATGCACCAATTCCACTATTTTTGAATGTCTGAGGAGCTGTCACTCAGTGAGACCTATTGTCCTTTGACAGACGATCAGCCTTCAGCCCTTATCTGCATTCAACAGTCAAAAGAGGGCTCCTGACCTTGCATTATACAGCTCCAATGTGAAAGTCATTTACATTATTTCAAAACCACATTCGGGTATAATACTGCATTATGAACAAACTAAGTTTAACACTATAAAGCATACTATATCATATTTAAAAAATAAATTTTACAGGCCTCTAAATTAAAAAAAAATGACAACCATAAAAGCCTGGTGTATCAAACATGATACAAAACATAAAACCCATGTATAAATTTAAAAATTATTTTGAATAGTGTCAATAAACTTATATTTTAAAAGTAACAGATAAGCAGACGTTACAGAATATTCTCATAATTAGCATTTGTAATGCAGCTCAGTGCTTTTTAACTATTTCTAATGTTTCATATTTAAGAAAAGCGTTGTATCATGCACTGATTTCCACTTATCAAATGAAAACGTAATCAATGTTATTGCTGTCATACATAACAGTCTGCTTGTCTGACTTTATTCAAACCACCACCTGTCAACCTTTACTAACCAAACCTAACCGTTTAACAATTCGCGGTCTTTTATTCATTATCATACTCAACGCCTAAGTACTAACACGTAAGAATGTAAGTATTTCTTTCATAACGCTATAATTGGCTGTCTAATACCCTGTTATGTAGGAATGTCAGGCGGTCATAGCGTTCACCTGGCTTTTCTGCTGCTGCTCAAGCCTTTCTTGCAGTATTGCCTGGGCCAGTCCTCCTGTGGCACCGTTACTAGATGTGTCAGCGGAGAGAGCCCTGACAACATCCAGCACCGCAGGGGCTGTGGAGCCGCTGGCCCCCTGTCTCAGTCTGAGGAGGCCCCGGCTTGCCCGGACACACATGGGATACATAGACACCGCCGACATCTTGAATATGTTGCAGCTAGTACACCGAGCGCGAGTGGAAAGGACAAACGATTTTGATTGGTTAAGTCTGTTGTGATTGGCAGGCAGAGAGAGCCAATCGGACCTATGAACTGCAACGCGAAGGCGGGTCTTGGAATGTCGTCATTGTCACCGGCAAAAGCTGTTAAAAGTTCCCAATATTTAAAAAAAAAAAAGTTCTCAATATTTTACCACAAAAATCATGATTAAATGCAGTGATTGGTTTAGTAATAAATGTAGATCGTGTATAATGGCTAACAGATATAATAATGACAAAAGATGGCATCTTATGGAGATATACATAATGTATATCGACAAATCTAGAACATTCACTGTTATATGAGTATACATTTCAAAATAAAAGTACTTCATACTTGTTCAATTTAATTACTATTTTGAAATATCAAGCTTGTCTTGGAATACATTCATTTAAAAACATGATTGAATTTATAGTAAATAAAAATATTAAATATAGAATAAAACATCAAGAAGATACACCACCAGTCAAAAGTTTTGAACAGTAGGATATTTATTGTTTTTAAAGAATTCTCTTCTGCTCACCAAGCCTGCATTTATTTTGGCCAAAATACAGCAAAAGCAGTAATATTGTGTAATATTTTACCATTTAAAGTAACTGCTTTCTATTTGATTATTTAAAAAAAATCATTTATTCTTGTGATCAACGCTAAATTTTCAGTGTCATTTCTTTAGTCCCCAGTGTCACATTAACCTACAGAAACATTCTAACGCTGATTTGCTGATCCAGAAACATTTATTATTATTATTATGAATAAGCTAAGTACAGCTAAGTACTTTTTTCAGGATTCTTTGATGAATTTCTGAAGGATGATTTCTGAAGGATCATGTGACTGGAGTAATGATGCTAAAAATTCAGCTTTGAAATCACAGGAATAAATTACATTTTAAAATATATTAAAAAAGAAAGTTCTTTTAATTAGTAAAAATATTTCACAATTTTACAGTTTTTGCTGTACTTTGGATCAAATAAATGCAGGCTTGGTGAGCAGAAGAGACTTCTTTAAAAACATTACAAATCTTACTGTTCAAAAACTTTTGACTGGTAGTGTATGTAACATTAATAAATAAATAAATAAATAAATAAAATGTACAAATATCACGTAACAGTGTTAGATAATGTTTTTAGTTATAATATAATATAATATAATATAATATAATAAAGTGGTTTGACAGAGTCTGGGTCTGTAACGGTTAAAAAGCCTCTTATAGATCATTAATAAATATGTTTTGAGGACATGAAAATGATATAAAGTAGGCTAGTTAACTGAGAAACTCAGTATAACATATTGTTGATTTTATTTATGAAAGATATTGTACAAAGTAAAGTATTTTAATATGGTTTGGCTAGGTTGACAATCCCTGCATTAGCCAATGGGTGGCAGTAGATCCTTATCACGGTTTAACCTGTTGCTGTTGTTTTTTCAAAGAAGAAGAACGATCAACTCTGTCCCATAATCATAGAAGGCAGAAGAAAAAAGTGTTTTTTTTTTATTTTTCTTTTTATATCAAATATACCTGTTTGATTTGTTTTTATCAGATATGGTAGAAGTAAAACTGTCGAACTGATCAAGTCTTCGGGTTCAGTTAAACGCCCACGAGTTACTACAGCAGAGTGGGTGAGTTTCCTAGCTTGGAAAAGTTTCTACGTGACGACGAACTTTCGTTAACTTATAACCATTTTAAATTAAACTAACTAAATTACTTCTAGCTTAGCTTTAAACTTAAGTAAAGTCCAGAAATTGTGCTTTTTATGTCGTTATATGAGCGGACCAGACACGTTTGTTTGAAAGCGTTGCCAGTTTGTAAACACAAGTAGGGACTTAAAGTTTAGTAGTAATACAACAACAAAAAAGCTTAATGTATTAATAGACAGGATATACGCGATGTAAATTACATATTTGTCACTTTTGCTGTTATCATAGTAGTATGTTTTTTGTTTTTTACTATAATATAACTTATATATATATATATATATATATATATATATATATATGTATATACATTTTTTTCTTATTTCTTATTTTGTGTGAGGTGTAGCATGTAGGTTTTGCGTCACTAGCATCCTGCCCAGCAGCATTCACCACGGCGGGGGAAATCAGACCCATCGTGTGCAGGGTGGTTATCTACCTACAGCGGGACATGTCAGGAGAGAGCTGCCTGCACCAGCTTCAACCACAAACCAGGCCCGTTGTGTCAGTCTCTTCAGTGGCCTGCCCAAAGACTAGCACCTGCACTTACCGCGGTGTCACCGGCAACAAGTATGTGCAGCTCAATGTTGGCGGAAATCTTTACTATTCCACACTGCAAGTGCTCACCCGACAGGACACCCTCCTGAGAACCATGTTCAGCGGCAAGATGGAAGTGCTCACTGATAAGGAAGGTGAGTTATTTACAAAGTGCCGAGGTACGATGTAACCACTATAGCCACAGTGCTGATGTTGTTAGTGTGAATTCTGTTCTTTTTAAAGGGTGGATTCTAATAGATCGCTGTGGGAAACACTTTGGTGTGATTCTGAGCTATCTCCGTGATGGCTTTGTGACTTTGCCCAAAAGCAGACAGGGTATCATGGAGCTCCTAGCAGAAGCCAAGTATTACCAGATCCAGGGGTTGATGGACTTGTGCCAGAGAGCTCTGCAGGTTGGTTGAGACTCTCAATGATTATTACACTGACCTGATTATGAATTTCTTGTTTTTGCATGAATCTCATGAAACCTGTCCAAAAATATCCAGGTTCTATTTTATTCCAAGGCAAAGTTAAATAAAATAAAAAAATTAGATATATAAAATTGTGGTATTATTAAAGGAGAAGTCCACTTCCAGAACAACAGTTTACAAATAGTTGACTCAGCCCCTTGTCATCCGAGAAGTTCATGTCTTTCTGTCTTCAGTTATAAAGAAATTGTGGAAATTATGGAGAAAAGCATTTCAGGATTTTTCTCCATATAATGGACATTATTGATGCCCCGATTTTGAACTTCCAAAATGTAGTTTAAATGCAGCTTCAAAGGGCTCTAAACGATCCCAGCCGAGGAAGAAGGGTCTTATGTAGTGAAGCGATCTGTTTTTGTTTTTGTTTTTTTGTTTTTTTAAATTGTATACTTTTAAGCACAAAAGCTTGTGTAGCACAGACTCTGGGATTCGCGTTCACAACGCTACGTACTATTGAATCACATAGAAAGGTCATGCTGAACGTAGGCGCAACTACAGACCCAGTGTTTACAAAGTGAACGCGCAAAGACTAAGAAAGTGCAAGTAAGTCAAACACAGTTTACAAACAAAAAGGTACAACGATGTCGGACGAGTCTGAGGTTGTGGGAGAAAATAAGATGGAGTTTTTCGCCATACTCCACACAGACAATGAACTTAGACTTGATTTGTAGTAGTGATGGGAAGTTCGGATCATTTTACCGACTCAGACCTTTGAGTCTCGTTCAGCAAAATGAACAATCTTTTTTCGAGTCATTTTGTTCATTTTAGCAAAATATAATTAAAATGTTAAAATATCTAATTCGGGTTTGAGTCATTTGTTCATCACATGACAGCCCCATAAGATGAACGAACGACTCGAAAAACCCGAAGACTCAAAACAGGTGAACTAATTCCAGTACTGAACCTAATAGGATGTTGCGCATGCGCGACTGAACAAATCACTCCACGAGATGACTCGTGAAGATTTGTTCAAGAACGACACATCACTAATTCGTAGCGTTGTGAATGCGCATCCCAGAGCCTGTGCTACGTGAGCTTTTGTGCTTAAAAAGTATACAAATTTTTATTTTCCAAAAAAAAAATGACTGAACGTTTCGCTAGATAAAAACCCTTCTTCCTCAGCTGGGATCGTTGAAGAGCTCTTTGAAGCTGCATTTAAACTGCATTTTGGAAGTTCAAATTTGGGGCACCAATGAAGTCTATTATATGGAGAAAAATGCTGAAATGTTTTCCTCAAAATACATAATTTCTTCACGACTGAAGACAGAAAGACATAAACATCTTGGATGACGGGGGTGAGTACATTTCCCCCAAATGTAATGCAAATAAGATTCTATCATTCTTGATGTTTTAAAAGATATATTATTTAATTTTTTTTTTTTTTTTAAATTTTTTTTAAGGTTTGTTTTTGGCATTTTCACCTTTTATTATGATAGGGACAGAGCAGAGCTGACAGGAAGTGAAGTGGGAGAGAGATAGGAGGGGTGGGATTGGGAAAGGTCATCGAGTTGGATTTCGAACTTTGGACGTCCCAAGCTTTTTTGTGAATTACCATTTGTATAACCAAATACCATGGTTAAACTGTGGTTAGTTTAGCAAAACCTGGGTTAATTGTGATTAAAATACAATTGCAGTTTTTTGGTTTTATTTCTTGTGAAATGATTGGCTAATTCTCACATGAGCAGTATTGCTTGTGTGCGTTGGTGCTCTTATTCCAGTGTTTAAAATGGTTGAATGAATGTGCAGTAACGGCCTTGAAGAAATTTAACAATGTTAAACATTTTAATTAATTTTAAACTGTAATGCGTTGACAGTGCGGCTACTTTGAATATTCATATTTTGACATTGCATACAGTGAAATGTGAATGGAAAAATGACACAGAACAGTGACTAACATTTAATACAGATAAATAAAGGTTCATTCTGATCTTATGCATCAGATCTCACACACACTGCACCATCATGATTACTAGTTTAGAGCACTGACACCTTGTGGCGAAACAATATCACGTATGTTTACGTGATATTGTTTCACCACAGGGTGTCAGTATCCTCACAACACAAACAAATAAAGAATGGTGATGCAAAAACAAAAAAGGACTGCAAATAAACACAACCAGCCACGGCTTTCTCAGATTGGTTTATGTTCGTTTAAAACTTCGTTCTGTTGAGTTTGGAAAATTCTGTACACAGTAATCATCAGAATATTTCTTCTCCTGTTTCTGAAATGTCTGGATTTTGAAATCATCCTGAACTACAGCAGGGGTATATTTGTAGCAATAGCCAAAAATACATTGTATCGGTCAAAATTATCGATTTTTCTTTTATGCCAAAAATCATTAGGATATTACGTAAAGATCATGTTCCATGAAGATATTTTGTAAATTTCCTACCATAAATATACCAAAACTTAAATTTTGATTAGTAATATGAATTGCTAAGAACTTCATTTGGACAACTTTAAAGGCGATTTTCTCAATATTTTTATTATTATTATTTTTTTTTTCAGAATTTTAAATAGTAGTATCTTGGCCAAATATTGTCCTATCCTAACAAACCATAAATCAGTGGAAAGCTTATTTATTCAGCTTATATTATTTATTCAGCTCTATATGTATATGTAAAATGTATAAATCAATTTAAAAAAATGCCCCTTATGCCCCTTATGACCCTTATTCCAGGGTCAAATTTTTCTAAAACAGTTGTGCTGTTTTTTTGCGCTGATTTTTGTGGAAATTGCAGTGCATTTTTTGGGGGGATTTCTTTGATGAATAAGTTTCTTTGGTAAATAGAAAGTTTAAAAATTACATTGATTTATATCATTGATTTATATGATTATATATCTTTTGTAACATTATTAAAGTCTTTACTGTCACTTTTGAATAATTTAACAAACCTGCTGGCATAAGTTTGCATAATACAAGTATTGATTTTTCTAGAAAACAATCTCAGACCTTTGAAATGTAGCGTATGTAAAAGAATAAAGAAAACTATTATAAACTACAAACTAACTAAATGGTTCTAAATTCAAACACAATTTATGTCAAAACATAAAAAATGACCCAGACAGGCTTTGTGAAATCCTTTTTTTTTTTTTAAGGGATAGTTCACGCAAAAATGAAAAATCTGTCGTTCCAAACCTATAAGACCTTCGTTCATCTTCAAAACACAAATTAAGATATTTTTGATGAAATCCGAGAGCTTTCTGACCCTGCAGAACGCCAGAACACAGGCTCCTGTGTCAGCAGCACCAAAGCATGCATTGTAATACTCTCATAATGGATGGCAGAGACTGACACATGCAAAAATTGTTGAATGAAGTTGTTTTTTTCTTTTTTTTGCACCACTAATATCACATGGACTATTTTAATGATGTTCTTACTACCTTTCTGAGCCTTGAACGTGTCAGTTGCGTTGCTGTCTATGCAGGAAAAGCTTTCGGATTTGATGATGAACGTAGGTCTTGCAGGTTTGGAATGACATGAGGGTGAGTAATTAATGACAGAAATTTCATTTTTGGGTGAGCTATCTCTTCAATTTGTCTATTTTTTGTTTGTTTGTTGGTAGGATAATGAAGAAAAAGCTTTGTGTGTTATCCCTGTCATAACATCTCCTAAAGAGGAGGAGAGACTGATTCAAGGCTGCGTAAGGGTGAGACTTTCCTGGAGTGCGAATATTCCCTTTTGTCTTTTGGGGTTTGTTTTATGTTCACATTTGCAACTCTGAATGTCTTTTTGCATTATTATTTTCCACAGCCTGTTGTGAAACTGCTTTACAACCGAGGTAACAACAAATATTCCTATACAAGGTAAACACGACTGCTTTGACATTCAGCATGATTTACCTTTTGAGACATTCAGTTGGCTTCTAGTGTTAATACTTACTTTCTTTTTGATTGCTGTTTATCTTCCTATAAAGCAACTCGGATGACAACCTACTCAAGAATATCGAGTTGTTTGAGAAGCTGTCTCTGAGCTTCAGCAGTCGTGTGCTCTTTATTAAAGATGTCATCGGAGATGAAATCTGCTGTTGGTCCTTTTACGGACAGAGCCGTAAGCTAGCAGAAGTCTGCTGCACGTCCATCGTTTATGCTACTGAGAAGAAGCAGACAAAGGTAAGTCCTGTTTGAAAAGGTACACTACCAGTCACAAGATTTTTAATGTTTTTCAAAGAAGTCTCTTCTGCTCACCAAGCCTGGATTTATTTGATCTAAAATACAGCAAAAGCAGTAATATTGTGAAATATTTTTGCTATTTTTACATGGTTTTCTAAGTGAATATATTTGAAAATGTTATTTATTCCTGTGATTTCAAAGCTGAATTTTCAGCATCATTACTCCAGTCTTCAGTGCCACATGATCCTTCAGAAATCATTCGAATATGTTGATTTGCTGCTGGAGAAGTTGTTATTATTATTATCAATATTTAAAACAGTTGGGTACACTTTTTCAGAATTCTTTGATGAAAAGAAAGATCCAAAGATCAGCATTTATCTAAAATAAAAAGTTTTTGTAACATTATACCATTCAAAAGCTTGGAGGCAGTGTAATTAATTGTTTTGGGAAAGAAATTATAGAAATTAATACTTAATAAAGTATTAAGTATGATAATAAAGACATTTCAGTTTAACATTTCATATAAATGCTGTTCTTCTGAACTTTTTATTCATCAAACAAACTTCAAATTTCAACATAATAATAATAATAATAATAATAATAATTGCTTTTTGAGCAGCAAATCAGAATATTAGAATGTTTTCTGAAGGGTCATGTGACTGGAGTAATGGTGTTTAAAAAATCAGCTTTGAAATCACAGGAATAAATTACATTTTCAAATATATTAAAATAGAAAACAGTTATTTTATATAATAAAAATATTTCAAAATTTCACCATTTATGCTGTGCTTTGAATTAAATAAATGCAGGCTTGCTGAGCAGAAGAGACTTCTTTAAAAAACATAAAAAATTTTACTGTTCAAAAACTTTTGACTGATAGTGTATTTCTAGAGACACTTTCATAGCCCGTTTACAGTGTGAAAAACGACCTCTCGTAATGCGCTCAGGTTGAGTTTCCAGAAGCACGGATCTACGAGGAGACGCTAAATGCCCTGCTTTATGAGACTCTCCCAGTCCCAGATAACTCCCTGTTGGAAGCCACCCGCAGACGGAACAATTGTTGCTCACACAGTGAAGAGGAGGAGGCCGTGGAGCTGAGGGAGCGTGTGCGGCGCATCCACGTTAAAAGATACAGCACTTATGACGACAGACCGCTTGGACATTAGCCGAACTGTGAATTGAGGCTTCCAAGACATTTTATATATATCCTTCCAACTAGTGCCTCATGGTCTGTGGAGAACACTAAACTACCAGCACCGTTTAACCACTTTGTAGTTCGCTGCCTGAACAGATTGCTGCTTTCTTCTTCTTCTTTTTTTTTTTTGTAGGTGGCTTGACAATCAGTGTTTTAGAGGAAATGTGGCTTGAACATTAATGTGAACATAACACAAAACAAGGTTGATCACGAATTAGCATCAGTTTCTATATTTTAATTTATTTACCTCATCATTTTAGGAAAACACTATGTTTTTAAATGGTAGTTACTAACCTAATCATAGAATGTTTTGAGAACATCATGCCAAGATGAATTTGCCAAGCACATCACTCTGTTTCTGCTAACCGTACAGGATCATATACTCCATTACAATCCTGCCTTATGCCTACATTAATCATCCAATACTGTGATTTGATAAAAAAAAGAAATCATGTATATGGACTTGGGGTGTTGTATTTGGGAAAATCAGGTTGTAGTGTTTGATTTTTGTCTAGTAAGGTGAAAACAATGTTTTTAATGCTGAATGAATGAATGAATGTGACCTAAAAGTTTCCTGCTTCAGTTATTTAGCACTCACACAATATATATTTTTTTAAGTTTATTTGCCCATACAATTAAGGTCTTTAAGCTAGCATTGGACCCTTTTAACTGTCAACGTATGGACCAGAAAAAGAGATGTTTTTTTGTTTCTGACATTTCCGACCGAAGAGAAGAAATAGTAGAATGAAGTCGTTGTTTTTGTTTTCTTTGCGCAACTTAAGTATTCTTGTAGCTACATAAAATTAAGGTTGAACCACTGATGTCACATGGACTTTTTTAACAATGTCCTTACTACATTTCTCGGTCCTGAACGTGTCAGTTGCGTTGTTGTCGATGCAGGTTCAGAAAGCTTTTGGATTTTATCCAAAATATCTTAATTTGTGTTTTGAAAACGAACAAAGGTCTCATGGGTTTGGAGCTTACTGTAAAGAAAATTTACTGTACTAATTTTATTATTTTATGTACAATAAATATTTTACAAAATAGTTTTTAATCCAAAGCTGCTATAAAATTAAAGTCATATGTCTAAAGTTATATTCCAAATTTGAAGTTGATATAAAAAAAAAGGTTCCTATGCAATTTCGTTTAGGCGCTATACCACAAACAGCCACCTGGTGCCATCCAAAACATGTTTTATTATTTTTCGGTCACAAATGTATAAATTTCTCGATCAATATTAGCTCTATCACAAAATATGGAATCTTGAGACTCAGACCTTTCTGACAATATGCATTTTGTCAAGAATATAAAAGTTTGAATTATAAAAAGCCATAATGCCATAATTCTGTAATATGACATTTGACACCACCCACTAAGGGGGAGGAGCCAGCTAAAAGAATTTAAAGTTTCAAAGCTTTCAAAGAATAGTATATGATGACTGATAAAACGTGATAGGGACGTGAGTTTTTGTGAAAAAGGTCAGAACTCCTGTTGTGATGTTTATGTTTTGAGGTGCACTCTTATAAATTAATCTATTGCTGTTCCTACATAATTTGTAACAAAAAAAAAAACAGTGGTAAAATATCTATTTAGGAGTCTTAGACGTTTCCAGCATTATATAGTTTGTCATTAGGGCCCAAGGACCTAATGACAAACTAATGGAATTGCTCAGTTTCTTCTTCTCCAAAATGAATCACATTTTTGAGGGCCTAAACATGCTTGAGAACTCATGAAACATTGCACTCACAGCAAAAGTGGTGAAAACGTACATCTGATATATGGGTTTCAGAAGTGAGTGTGGCAAAAATGGCTTGATAGTGCCACCTATAACTTTTCAGCAAAGTGCCCCTTGAGCTGTGTTTCACTATGTTTGTACGATATTCAGCAAACACGTGTAACACACCAATACCTACAAAAAAAGTCCCCAGGTACGAAGTCTGAAACCCAACAGGAAATCTGTTAATTTGAATTTTTTTCTGCAAGTTTTGTGCCGTTTTTGCCATTTCAGGCATTGTGATTAAACTCCTCCTACACTGTTAAAAACAATTTGTTGAATGAACTTAAAATAATTTGTTAACTCTCTGCCTTAAAATTTTAAGTTCAGTCAACTCAAAAGAAGTTTATTCAACTTGAAATGTTAAATCATATTAAGTGACAACTTAGATATTTAAGTTGAATCAACTTAAAATTTTAAGGCAGCAGGGTAACAAATTATTTTAAGCTGACTCAACAAATGGTGTTTTTTATTTTTTACAGTGTAGAGATTTAAACAGATCAACACCAATGTTGTGATGTTAAATTGCAAAGATCTTGAGTTTTCGTTGAAGGGCGTGTCCGTGGCGGCCTGACAAACTTCGATGTTTCGACATGAAAAAGGAAGTTTTTATAATTTAGGCATACAATGTCTGATCTGAACCAAAAATCACGTTTGATGAGTCCTGTCCTGAACACATGCCCATGTTATAGTCATAGCGCCACCTGCTGGTAACAGGAAGTGTCATGTTTTATGCTCTAACGAACTCCTCATAAAGTTAAAATGACATCAACATTATATTTGGTCAGTCTACTCCAAAGGCCTTTGCAATATTAAATTGCGAAGATCTTGAATTTTTGCAAGTTTCTGTTCGATGTTTTACCATGTAAACGTAAGTTGTTGTAACTCAGGCATACAATGTCCGATTTACCCAGTCTTCACACGTTTCTGGCTTGAACACATTTATAGGCCAATATTCTGTTATAATCATCGCACCACCTGCTGGCAACAGGAAATGATGTGTTTTACACAAACTTAAACATGTCCAATTTGCAATAGATTTCACATGTTTGGTAAAAGTCCTGGCTTGAAGACATCTACATGCTAATATTCAATTACAGTCATAGTGCCACCAGCTGGTAGCAAGAAGTTTGGCACATATAAATGACTTTGACATATTCCTCCTATATTTAACATTTTAAATGCATGTTGCTCACCATTAGCTGTTTTTGTAAAGTGACTGGGTGGTGGTGAGCTCAGGTGCGAGGGCCCTTTCAATGCTGCTTGCACCTTTAATGATTAGATTAGGATTTAATTGTAATATATTGAGTAAACGTAGGTGGCAGTTAAAGGGTTATTAACCCCTTAATATTCTAGTTCTATTTTATGTTTGTAAATTCATCAAAATGTTTTTGACTTCAAACTTTTGCTTCCAGCTAAAATGTGAGTCTTCTCAGTGAAAAAAAAAAAAAAATCTGAATCAGGTGAGAAACATCCACAGATCAAGCACTGCTTAGAAGCAAAAACAGTCATTTGATGTGAGAGGACAACAGAGGCTGGACTTTTTCTCTGGAGCATTATTATGGATTATGGATGTGATTTGTTTTTTACAAACACAGATTTAATTTCACAAGACGATGTGTGGATTTCTTGTGGATTGTTGTGATATTTTTATCAGTTGTTTGGACTGACGGCACCCATTCACTGTAGAGGATCCATTGGTGATTCTAAATTTCCTAATCTTCACCGATGAAGATACAAAGTAATTACATCTACATGAATTTTCAGCACTAAAGGCAAATTATAAATTGTACCAAAAGCCCCTAAACAGCTATGAAATATTTAGTATCACCTCAATAGTTTAAATTTGTGCTAGTTATTTTCCTCCAGTGCCTGCACATGTGCCATTTCTAGGTAATACCCAGCTGTTCCTTCCATAATAGGATGTGAGACTATAACCATCATGCATCACGTATTTTTTTTATCCGATAGGTCATATGAACATCATGTCTTGTTGAACACCTAATGACAATGCCTGATGAGTTGAACCACCACAAGCGCCTCCATCTGAGCTGTCAAATGTGGAGGGGAGCTAAAAATAAATCGCCGTCACCGCCTGAACGGCGTACGGCGAGTGAAGAGATTTATCCCATTGATCAACAATGCCAAGGGGGCGGGGCCAGCGGCGATTGCGTCATAAAGGCACCGAAGATGGCTTCACGATGCGCTACGGCAGTGCTTAGATGCGTCAACGCTCAGCTGTCGGTACACACGTTTATATGAAAAGGAAGGAAGGGGAAAGAAAAACTGGGAGGAAGGCAAACGAGCCGTTCAGATTTATGTCTCCAGCCAGCTGGGCTGTTTAACAGTCAGTGACAATGGGTTCGACTACAGATGAAGAATTTAAAGAGAAATTACTATGGAACGTCAAAAGAGAAGTAAGTGGAATTCATTCATTTCTTGTCTTAGTTTTAAGACGTGCGTGCACGATGCATGCTTTGTATGCGATTTAGTGCATGCATGGTGAAGTTTCGGACGCGCTGAGGCTTACAGTGAATTAATGTATAACGACTTGCATTTACGAGTGTTCAGGTAGGTTGTTACATTTCCTGTAGGTTCACATTCAAACCCTTTCACCTGTAGCGCTGGAGGAGTCGGCTGTTTCCTTCCTCATCCGCCTATAACTTAATGTAGCTATGGGAGACAGTGATTTAATCAATGGTTTCTGCGGTGATCAATAGATTCTGCCTTCTGCAAATGGCTAAATACAGTCTAAACCGAATACGTTTTTACTGTCGAATATGCCCCTAGCCTGTTGCAATGTAAACAAAAACGAGTTGACATCGAATTTCCATTGACAGATACTTGAGGGGCTGAGCGCTCAGAGCACGCTAGGTTTATTTATAACGCGACTGTAAGAGAAAGCGCGCTAGTTTATTATTTGACAAGAGATCGGTTGCATTGATGTCTGGCATATTATATGCTTCTTTTATCGCATGCAGAGAGAACTTTATCATCTGGAAATACAACGGTAACCTCATTTGTGAGCTGTTACACATTAATAAGTTTTATGTGAGGGGACTGTCATTCAGTCAAATGACCATTCACTAGCTTTAAACTCATTAAAACAGTTTAATTTGACTAAGGAATAATGTACGCGAAGCTTTTGCACTAACATTGTTGCTTACAAAATAAAAACATGATTTGAAATTATTGGATGTACTTCCAACTAAGCTTAAAGCTTCCTCTGTGTAGCAAACAATTCAAAAACATCTTATATTGATTAAATATATTGGCACAATCACACTCGACCAATCAGAATAAAGTATTCAAGAGACTTGTAATATTGCAAAACAGATTCATCCAAGCAAAAGTGAGTCAAATCATATATTAAGAATCCTGTACTAACCGTTTAAGTTCAAAATAAGCAGACTGAGATAATACGAACTGTTCTTGAGTGTATTTTGCAGTAATTATTTGATAAGACTTCACATTCGCAGTTTCGAACGTTTTCGCTCCAGGAACTGTACAGTGGGAGAAGCTGTTACATTCTTTTCTATCAGTGTAATTAATTCTTATCTTTTCCCTCACAGTGCAGGGAACGCTAGTTTTAAATCCGGCCTTCATGAATAATAGAAATCTTGAATGAATTGCTGCAGAGAATAGATGTCCTAAATTGGTACCAGCATGTCTCGTGTGTCAGAACTGACTGTGTCCACATAGGCGATTCGGCCTTTCGAACTTAATCCTGAAAGCCATCATTTCTCATGCTAGTTAAGAGCATGGATGTGAAGAGCTGTAATAACTCTTAAGGTATCTGGCCTCAGGTGGTTCATTGGCCTGGGTTAATAAGGTAATCAATTTTTAACCTCATCTCGTTCATCAAGTTTTAAAGAACTTTCCTGCGTCATCTTCCTTCAAATCACCTATTTTTACCTCTAAAATGAGTCACTTCCTCCACAGAGATGTCCTGGACTTTTTAGTTAACATTGATTGCCATTGATTAACAGTGCTTCTCCTGCAGGTCATTCCACATTTATGTCATGAAGCGGAAATATATATTCATCACATATGATATATCTCTCTACAAAAGACCTCATTTTGGTTTTCAGCTATTTTAAGCACTGAGGAAATATCTGAATGAAACAGACCTGTAAATAATGTGCTGTTTTGATTTTTACAATGCATACAGCTCCTGCAATACACACAGCATTAGATTTTTATTCCCCCATTGACTTTCTTTGTGTAACATCCCAGGTCTCTGTCACTTTAAGCTGCAGTCAGCCGCCTTCTGGTTGCCTAGGAACTGAAAGCATCAGCAGCTACCTAAGAAGTTAAATTGCATCAGTGGACGATTAATACAGCTGCATGAAGCAGGGATCGTCACAAATGGCTCCCATAAGAGCAAAACAACTTAGTTTCATTTTCCTGTTCTCTGCTTTTTCCCCCGTCAATATTTATTGAGCAGCACCACACCATTTTGCAATGATCTGTTTAATATTTCTTAAATATTTTTGCGTCTGCAGAAATGCATCCACTATTTGATCATATTTTTATTGCGGTTTGTCTGATTAGCTTAGATTTTGAACTGGATTCTGCTTCATAGACTTTTCTTTTTTTTTTTTTTGGCTGTGCATGTGAGTGACTGCGTCTGCAACCGTTTGTAGGCGTTCATTACATCCTTTTAAATCGAGAAGAGCTTTTTGTATTTACAAACGCTAAATGGTGAATTAACTGAGCATATTGCGACGATATCTCTCCACATGTGGTGTGTGGACTGACAAGCTCTGATTTCCCCTTATTTCTGCTGTAAAAATCCTTAAATGATGACTTCATTAACACCATTGTTACTGCTGTCAGCTTGGCTGGAAATGAGTTTTAATGCCATTGTGTTTATTTGAATCACTGTGTGAAGCATTTGCACTATTCCAAGCATTTGTGTCTTTCGAGACATGTTATGTAATGCAACAGGCTGCTGTGCTTTAAAACTTTTACATTTTTTCTTTTTCATTTCATTTCATCCCAAGGACAACAGCACTGGCCAAATAATTTAAGGGATAGTTCACCCAAAAATAAAATTTCTGTCATTAATTATTCACCCTAATGTTGTTCTAAACCTGTAGGACCTTTGTTCAACTTCAAAGCACAAATTAAGATATTTTTGATGAAATCCGAGAGCTTTCTGACCCTTAATTCTTTTTTGTGTGAACTGTCCATTTAATATCAGCCTTTAAAGACATAGTGTTCCCAAAAGTTACATTTTGATGAAAATTGACTTACTCTTAGGTCATCCAAGATGTAGATTGATCCTCTGCAGTGAATGGGTGCCGTCAGAATTAGAACTATGTTTGTTTAGAACTGTTTTGGACTGTTTTTACTTTTCACAAATGGTGCTTGATCAGTGCATATTTCTCACCTGATTCAGACGAGCTTACTTTTTTACTGGAGAAAGCAATACTATGGATAGAGCGCTCTTATTTTAGCCAGAAGCAGCGGTTTAAAGTTAAAAACATCTTGATGGACAGTTTTAGTTTTATACTTGGAGTCATTTATATACTTTTTTTTTATCAGCTGTTTGAACTCTTATTTTGACGGCACCCATTCACTGCAGAGGATCCATTGTTGAGCAACATTTATACTAGGGCTGTCACGATATCAGATTTTTCACTACACGATTATCGCGGCCTCAAAAATTCATGATAACAATATATTGTGATATCTATAGAAATGTTGAAAAATTAAAAAATAAAAAGAATCCCGTCGGGTCCTGTTGGTTTCGGGCAAAGATCTTCAGCTCTATTCTAGAGGCAAAGTTGTCCGGAGTGAGGAGTTCTATCGTATGATATGAATATTGCGTGTATGTGCGAAATACTGTGCAGCTTACAATCGTTTAAACCCTTGAAGCGATATCACCCCCCAGTGGCCGTGAGTCAAACAGGCCCTCCAAGTTTTGTCCCGATCGGCCTCCATTAACCTTGTCTAACAGCTGCTCAAAATTCATTGGCCAATGGCAGCCATGTGTTTTGAGATACGCAAATGTTCTTATGGACACTTGTGGCATTTTGGACCAAGACCGTGCACACCGAATTTCATGTTGAAAGGACAAATAGTTGCACAGTTATAGCGATTTTATGTTTGTTTTTCCCTCTCTAATAGCGCCACCAAGTGGCCAAGCCCCACGTTTTTTTTCGGTGACCTCAGATTGAGCTCTTAGGTACGTGTTCTGCTATATTGTTATATACATGTTCGGAGATATCTCATTCCGTTAAGGAGTTACAGGCATTTTACAAAAAAAGTAGTCCTGCCTCTTTTGAACATTTTGATGTCCCTTTGCAACGGTGAGTCGAAAGTTCAACTTTTTTTTTTTTTTTATATTATTGATATCCAATCTCCAGAGAATCTTAGGACCAAGGACTAGTTTGCAAAAGACTAGTTTAAAAATGCCAAATTTCCGAAAATTTTGCCAGGCTCACGATTGAATTTGAGCGTTTTGTCTGCCATGAGCCAAGGATTCCGACGACATAAGACACTTCAGCCTGCAACTGATGGTTTAGTAGGTATGAGCGATTTTGTACTTTTGATTGATGTAGTGCCCCCGTCGGGCCGATTTGGGTGAGCCTTGGTGACATTGTAGGTGGTGAGAGTACTACCATCCCTCCAAGTTTCAAGTCTCTACGACTTACGGTTTTTACATGGAAATTGCATAACTTTACTCCAAACTTGCGTTATAGCATCGTTCGAGTGTTTGAAATAACTTTTTTGAACTGATTCTTTTGTAGTATTCTATACAATGATAAAGGCTATGTCGATGAGCATTGCAATATAAATATACATTATCCATATGAAAATACCTGCCTGAGGTAGCTGATGTGTCAAAGTTTAGATGCAACCCTAATTAAACACACCTGATCCAACTAATCAAGTCCTTCAGGCTTAATTGAAAACTGCATAGTATGTGTGTTGGAGCAAGATTGGAACAAAACTCTGCAGGGCTGCGGCCCTCCAGGAACTGAGTCTGACACCCCTGCCATATACTGTTTAAGGCCCTATGAAATCCATTTTATTTTTTCCCAAATTATGTTTTATATTTTTCCAAATTCTGTTTTAATTTTTCTGGATTCAGTTTTTTCCCGTTTGAATTTTTCTTAACTCCTTTTTAATGGTTAAATTAAATTTTATTAATCAAAGAGCATGTTTAATTAATTAAAATCATGAAACTTATACAATTTCACATCAATTTAATAAAGGTTTAACAAAAATGAAATGCTTTATTTTTTCTTACGATATGTTTTATTGTTATCAAATGCTGTGTTTTAGCATGCCTAAGTATTTGAATGCATACTTAATTTATTCAAATTTATTCATAAAATAGCCTTATGAAAGGTTTTTTTTTACCCTCAGAAATTCTGCTGTGTATTTAAAATGTTCTGGTTATCAAATGAAGGCATAAAACATTACTTTCAAAACTTTTTTTTGGCAAACAAAGGGTTCATCGAATGCAAAGTTCACTTTTACATGTTGTTTGAACATTAATGTGTGTTGGCAGTGTATGTACAAATCTACCCTATAATGATAAAAATCCATGCAGTGGTTTTTAATTAGTCTGTAAAAATAATATCCCCTTTTTCAAATCGAGCCATTCTCAGATCGCCGCTCCCACGATAGTTGATTGAAATTAGCATCTTACCTAAGATCAGCTGTAACAGTCCAACCTCCATTTTTTCGAAGCCGGAGCAGGGATGTAAGTTAGACAAGAATATCTCAGATTGAGCGATTGAGGTGTTGTGTTGCTGGATGTAATAATGAATGTAGTGGTCATCATTTACTCCTGACATGTGAGCTGCTGAAGATGCAGTAGATTATGTTTGTTTGTGAAGGGAATGCACCTCCCGATCTACATATATCCGTCTATGTCCGCGCGAATCATTCATGATCCAGAAGTGGGTATAAGGGTTTTTTATGAATCTTTGCGATCGCCTTTCCTAATAATGTGCTAGTTAGCAAGTTCAGGGGTGAAACGCGGCTAAAGTAAACAGGCTCGTCACTCCACAGAGAGAAGAGAGGGGCGGGGCGAGCAGAGCTCGTTTGCATTTAAAGCAGCCTCGACCAGAATGAGATGATTTTTGCAGAGCTGATTTTGGCAAGGTAAAAAGGGTGTTGTTTTACACTTCCATTGAGAATTTTTAACCAAAGTATATTATTTCATTAAGACCCTAAAGAATCATATCAACTTGTGGAAAATGGGCATCCGATGACCCCTTTAAGATAAAACGTGGAAGAAATGTTGTGTGATTATACCCTAAAAAATAATGGAACGGTCAAATGCTCATGAAGTGACTTTCAGCAGATGTTGTTCATGTATTTATGTCCTCATTTAGTGAGACAACAGATGCTGAAATGACAGCGAGCGTCACGCATGCTTCAGTATGTGTAGTAAACAATACCTGCTCCATTCATTAAAACAGAGACACGTAGAACATGCAGGATTCACAAAATGATATTTTTGCGTTGTAATATTTACAGATACTAGTCCATATTGCTGTTTGATTTAAAGCATTCAAACTTTGACTAATTCCGTGACATTCTACGTTATTCAGTAAATTCCGTTTTTATGACTGGTTTCCGCGATTCCATCCGCGTTTTCCACATCACGGAAATCATAGGGCCCTAACTGCTACAATCGTGTGCTGATTCTTATTATGCTTCATCATAGAAAACATTTCTTTTTGCAGTTTATTCAGCTATTGACAATATGCCTTTGGCCATATAAGGGATTTCATGCAAAGTCATTTGTTTTATTACTCCTATGAGTCTCTCTTGTGGACTTTCTGCACGAGGGCGCCCTCCAGTGTCGAGTATGAATGAAACTAATCGCACGTGAGAGTTTAACACTTCATAATGGATTAATAACTGGATTATTATGTCATATTATCATATGTGTTCTATTCATTTTCAAATATCGCCAATAATGATATATTGTGTCACCCCAATTAACACGAAAACGATATTTCATTATTTAAATGTCACGAATATCGACAATAATTCATACATTTTTCCTTTTTTTTTCTGATAAAAACATACTTATCTACAGCTTGGGTCACCTAAGGGTGAACTACTCCTTTAAACTGTCCTACTTTTACTTTCTGTTGGCCTTGTGGCAAATCTCATACCACAGGGCGCACACAAGTCATGCCCGTAATCAGCAGATGCCCATAATTTGCCCCTTCTCAGTGCTACAATTACCCTTCTGCTGTTCTTCAAATTACACAAACAGTATAAAGCCGCCTGTAAGGATTGTGATTAATTAGTCTGGGATTTGCGGTAGTTCTGACAGTTGGAAGAGAAGAATGTGACAAAGCCTCATTCTACACAGTTCCTTGCACTCCCAAGGAAACTTATCAATTGAATGATGCTAATTAAAGCATTTGTAGTTACGCTGTCATGATTAATTAGTTGCTTTTGTGCAGCCGATTCTAAGAATTTTGACTTGCCGTTATTTTTTGCTGGTCTTTGCTGCTCCTAATTACGTGTCTTTCCATGTCTAGGTGAAGCAGATTATGGAGGAGGCGGTGACCAAGAAGTTTGTACATGAAGACAGCAGCCACATTATTGCACTTTGCAGTGAGTACAGTTTAAAAGAAGAGGTGATTTGTAATAGACGGGTCAATGCTGATGTTTTATGCCTTGTAGAAAAAAGCTGTGACTTATAAATGGCTGTTGATTGTTCTGATATTAATGTCACCAATTTATTTTGCTGCTTAATGCAGATATGATTCAAATTTGTGAGAATAATCATCCAAGCATCTTTTTGGTTAAAAATCATTACCAAATTAAGTGACTTTACAGATGTCATAGAGTTAAATTTTAGCTTTAGAATTCCCCAGTGATTTTTGTGAATTCGTATTGTAAATTAAAATATTAATGAATTAAAACAAATAATAATTAATATACATTTAATATAATATTTTATAAAGAAAGCTCAATAATTACTAAAAGTATATGGAATAAAATAATTATTTAATATATATAGATTTAAACTGAAAAAAAAAAACTTTCTTTCTAAATTGGGGCACAACTTCACAGCTGGTTTTGGAAATTCATATTGTGAATTAATTAACTAATATTTAATGTGGTTAAATAAAACTTTTTTGTAATGAAAGCTGAAATATGTTATATAAAAATATTTAGATATAAATAAAAGTAAACATATTTATTTCTGACATATTGATATTGCAAATTAAATTATTTAAACTTATTTAAATTAATTCACTATTAATTAATATGCATGAATGTAAACTAATGATCACTGAGAAATATATATTATTTATGCATAGAAATACTAAAAAAAATCTGACTAATAAAAGTAGATGAACAATTTCCCAGTCGTTATTCCAAATTCATACACCAAATTACATTTAACTAATAATTATATATTAATATTTTGTTTTTGTATAAAGACAACTTGACATGATGAAAAATGTTTCCTTTAGAAACATTTAAAATTATGTTGCTAAAAATATAATTTTAAGTAATAACTGAGAAATATTCTAAAAAAAAGATATATAGACCTAAATAAAAGTACAAAATTATTTCTGATATATAAAAATTGCTGCTTAATTTCCCATCTGTTATTGCAAATTAAATTATTTAAAATTATTTAAGCAAATTAACTAATAAATAATATTCATAAATGTAACCTTTTTTGTAAAGAACCTAATATTCACTGACAAAAATCTAAAAATATATAGATAATATATTTCTTGCTCATAAAAATAGTTGCACAATTAAATGTATTACTTAACTAATAATTATTATATATTAATATAACTTTTGTATAAAGACAACTAGACGATATATGATGAAAAATGTGTCTTTCAGACAAATTATGTTAACAATATAATTTTAGTAATAAGTGAGAAATGCTATACTGTGTAAAAATATATTGATATAAAAATGTCTATATATTTATTTCTGATGTATAAAAATTGCTGCATAATTTCCCATCTGTTATCACAAAGTAAATAATTGAAAATTATTTAAATTAATTAACTAATAATTAATATGCATGAATGTAACCTTTTTTTGTAAAGAACTTTTTACTATTAAATATGTAGATATAAATAGAAATATAAACATATTTCTGATCTATAAAAATAGATACACAATTTCCCAGTGAATATTGCAAATTCATATTGCAAATTAAATTATTAATTAACTAGTAATTAATATATACTAATATAACTTTCTGTATAAAGACAGCTTGACATTGGATGAAAATATATTTGTTTCAGACACAATAATTTTTTTTGCAATAATAATAATAATACTAATAATACTAATAATACTAATAATATATATATATATATATATATAATTGTATTTTTTTTTTGTAGTGTGACCAGTGAAAATTTTAACAGGGAAAGCACAAGTCTAAACCAGGACCAGAAAAAAAAAAAAAAAAACATAACAAAAATGGTAATTTTGATGAGCCATGACAAATGAGAGCCCACATCGGGAAAGACTTTAAAGATGATGGCTGGAGCTCGGTGACATGATAGTTCCGACGCTTTGGATCGCTGCCAAAAATAAGGATGCTTTGTCCGGTGCAGATGACTAGGAGTGGGAGTGTGTGTATGTGTGTGTGACTCACACTCTTTACTCCAGTGACACAGAGACAGGCCGGAACATTAACCCAGGCTCAGTCTCATTACGTCAGTGACACACCAGTGCTGCGTGGCACCACAGATATTGCTTAGTCAAGTTTCATCAATGTATAAGTGTAAATCCTATTGTTATATGAATGGAAAAAATAATGTACTAGATTATTACACAGCTTTGTTATAATGTACTCACCCCATTGTCATCCAAGATGTTCATGTCTTTCTTTCTTCAGTCGTAAAGAAATTATGTTTTTTGAGGAAAACATTTCAGCATTTTTCTCCATATAATGGACTGATATGGTGCCCCGATTTTGAACTTCCAAAATGCAGTTTAAATGCGGCTTCAAACGATCCTAAATGTGGTTGTAGGAACATGGAAGTCGAGGAAGAAGGGTCTTATCTAGCGTAACGATCAGTTATTTTCATAAAAATAATACAATTTATATACTTTTTAATGTCAAACGCTCGTCTTGTCTCGTATGTCGAAAAACTCCCATCTCATGTTCTCCCTCAACTTCAAAATCGTCCTATATCGCTGTTTTACCTTTTTTGTTAAGGGTGTTTGATCTTCTTTGCATGTTCACTTTGCAAAGACTGTGTCGGTACTTCTGCAACGATGTAGGATGATTTTGAAATGATTTTTGAAGTTTAGGGAGAAACTACGATTGCAGTTTTTCGACATACCCTAACTGTCTTGAGCCAGAATACACAGAGTTCAGGGAGAGCAAGACAAGACGAGCGTTTGAGAATAATTAAATTGTATTTTTTTTTATTAAAGTAACCGATCGTTTCACTGGATAAGACCCTTCTTTCTCGGCTGGGATCATTTACAACCGCATTAGGATCATTTGAAGCCGCATTTAAGCTGCATTTTGGAAGTTCAAAATCGGGGCAAAATGGGAAAAATGCTGAAATGTTTTCCTCAAAAAACATAATTTCTTTAAGACTGAAGAAAGAAAGACACGAACATCTTGGATGACAAGGGGGTGAGTACATTATATGTGAATCTTTTTTTTGGAAGTGGTCTTCTCCTTTAACCTGATTTTGCCTTTGTACAACAGGGAGCAGTGATTTGCCCACAGAAAGCACTTGATCTCCGTGTTTATGCAAATATGAATTCCATTTATCATTTGTGGCGAATTTGTATTTCACACGTAGCAGATATTCTTGCACTGCCGCTGCTTGAGCTTGTTGATATTTACAATTTGTGCCTCTTGTCATCCAATATGGCGTGCCAGCTTTTGCTTTGAGGCTCAGTTGTTGTGTTGTGTGAATTTCAAAACCCCAGAAGAGCTGTAAGATCTAAACGGCAACGCACAAGACATCAGGACCCGTCACTACAAATCAAAAATCACTGTTTGCCTGAGTGGCCTGAACTCTTTTCATAAGTATGCCGTGCTACTAAACGCTAAATTTATCCAAACGCATGTTATTTTCCCTCACTGCTGTCGTTTATAAGACTGAAGTGGAACGGCTTCTGTGTATTGAGGTTAAAGGTCACATGATAACAAGCAGTGATGTCAGCCCTTGGCTACTCTGTGACTCATCTCTGTCCTTCCGTTAGCCGGTTAGCGCTGTTTAATTGTGGAACATCCGTTAATAAATTTGAATTATTACTTTTGTTACTCAGGCACTTTTTTATGGACACCGTAATGAGGACATCTTCATTCGGCACTCCTTTTCATTAGCTCTAAACGACAAGGAGTTGGAATATGAAATTTGCTGTGTAAATGCTATCGCAATAGCTGTTGAACTCCATGACTACAGCAGATCTCACCTTCTTAATGCTTAAAATTCTTTACCAAGTGCTGTATAATGTTTTAATAGCCACACTAAGCTCGGCTGTGCAGACGTCTGCACTTACAATGTGTTTGCACACAGCTTGTGTGAATCAGAATATTTAAATTACACACACACTTTGTATTTAAGTTTAATATTTTGTTGAAGTATGTGTATTCGTAAGTATATTTATTTTATGCTTATTTATTTAATTTATAATTATTTTAAATCTAATTTAATTTGTATAAATGTACTTAAGCATGCACACACACACACACACACACGTTATATACTGAATAGGATACTAAAGGATACTGAATATGATACTTATTTTAATAATTTTATTATTTTTCATATATAATTGTAACGAAGGCGCTGAGGCGGCGTTAGAATCCATATGCAGAGGTTTATTGTACAAAGCAGCAAACATACACGTAAAACCAGGCAATGGGTCGTTAACCAGAAAGCAGTCCACTCTTTCGACAGTCCAAGGGTAATCCGTAAATCGTAGTGAGAAAGCCAGGCAATAATGTCAAACCTTGATATCAGTCCACACAGTTCAACAATCCAGAAAGGGTAATCCAAGAAATCGGTAGTCAGAAAACGAGGCATAATCATACACGTGCAAACAAATCAGAGTAATCAGAAAACGCTTGGTAAGGCAGGTAAACTGGCAATACTTCGCAATGTGTGAGCACATGGTGAGTCCTTAAATACTGCCAAACAGGAAGTAGCAGTAGAAGCAGCAGAGGGAGCGCGCAGTCAGTATTCAGGTGATGGCTCCCTCTGCTGGCTTGGCATTACAGAACCCCTCCCTCTAGGAGCGACTCCTGGAGCTCGACGAGGACGTCCCCGTGGTCGTGGTGCTGGACGGTCGGGTCTGGCTCGGTGGAATTCCTCTATGAGAGACGGATCCAGAATGTCGTTGGCTACCCATGACCTCTCCTCAGGTCCATAGCCCTCCCAGTCCACCAAATATTGGAGCTGACCCCCTCTACGCCGAGAGTCCAGCAACTCCTTCACCTGATATGCAGGCAAGCCGTCCACTTCCAGGGGTGGCGGCGGTTCTGGGGCCATCTGGCCGGGGTCAGCCTCCGGGTGGACCGGTTTGAGGAGCGATACATGGAAGGATGGAGAGATACGGTAGTTAGGAGGAAGCTCAAGCTGGTATGTAACTTCATTAATTCGTTTAAGAATTTTAAATGGGCCTACATACCTTGGGCTGAGCTTCCTGCTGGGCAGCCGCAGCTTGATGTCCCGTGTAGAGAGCCAGACCCGCTGTCCAGGTTGGTAGGGAGGGTGTGGCAGGCGGCGTCTGTTGGCCTGAATCTCCTGATTCCTTACAGCCCGCTGGAGACGCACATGGGGACTGTCCCACACCCTCTCGCTACGCTTAATCCAGTCATCGACTGCCGGCACTGAAGACGGTTCACCTGACCACGGGAACATCGGCGGCTGAAACCCCAGGACACACTGAAAGGGGGTGAGGCCTGTAGAGGAATGGGTGAGTGAATTTTGGGCATATTCAGCCCAGGGGAGAAACTCTGACCATCTGTGTTGCTCACGACTGCAATAGGTGCGAAGATATCGACCGATCTCCTGATTTAATCTCTCCACCTGGCCATTACTCTGAGGATGGTAACCTGAGGTGAGACTGACATTAATGTCGAGTTGCTTGCAGAAGGCTTTCCAGACTTGGGATGTGAACTGAGTTCCTCTGTCGCTTACAATGTCCTCGGGTAAGCCATAGACACGGAAGACATGGTGGAAGAGGGCTAAGGCAGTTTCCATGGCTGTGGGGAGACCTTTCAAAGGAATTAAACGGCAGGATTTGGAGAAACGATCGATGATTACCAGTATGGCTGTGAACTCCTGGGAAGGTGGCAGGTCAGTGACGAAATCGATTGATAGATGGGACCAGGGGCGTTGTGGAATAGGTAAGGGCTGGAGTAGACCTGACGGTAGTTCCTTGGGGGTCTTAGATTGAGCACAGATCTGGCAGGATTTGACATAGGTAGCGGTGTCTTTGGTCATGGATGGCCACCAGAATGAGTTCTTTAGGAGATGTAGAGTTCGTGATATACCTGGGTGGCCAGCACTGAGAGAGGTGTGGACCCATTGGAGTACTTGGTGACGCATTTCTCGAGGTACGCAGTGCTTATTAGGTGGACATTGTGGTGGTGGTGGATCTTGATCGTGTCTGCGTTGGATTTCCTCCATGATATCCCATGAGACAGGGGCCAGAATGACGGTGGGTGGAAGGATGGGTTCCGGTGGATGAGTGTCTAGATGAGGATCATGTTGCCGGGAGAGAGCATCTGCCTTGCTATTTTTGCTGCCTGGTCGGTAAGTGACTGTGAAGTTAAACCGGGTGAAAAAGAGAGCCCATCGAGCCTGGCGTGGATTTAGTCTCTTTGCACCTTTGATATACTCGAGGTTCTTGTGGTCTGTGATTACTTGGAAGGGATGTTGAGCGCCCTCCAGCCAGTGTCGCCACTCTTCGATAGCTGCTTTCATGGACAACAGCTCCTTGTTTCCAACGTCGTAATTTCGTTCGGCACTGGTGAGTTTTCTGGAGTAGAAGGCGCAAGGATGGAGTTTGCCTGGTTGACCATGACGTTGAGAGAGAATGGCTCCAATTCCACAGTCCGATGCATCCACCTCCACGACAAACGGTAATTCGGGATTGGGGTGCTTCAGAATAGGGGCTGACGTGAAACTTGTCTTGAGTGCGGAAAACGCTCGATCTGCCTCCTCTGTCCAACAGAGTTTCTTGGGTTTGTTCTTTAACAGTGAGGTAAGAGGAGCAGCTATGGTGCTATAATTACGTATGAATCGTCGGTAGAAATTTGCGAAGCCCAGAAATCTCTGAAGCTCCTTAATGGTTGAGGGTTGAGGCCAACCTGTGACTGCCTGAATCTTCGTGGGATCCATCTTGACCCCCTGGTGACTGCCCTCATAGCCCAGGAAGGATGTCTGGTGGACGTGGAATTCACATTTCTCTGCCTTGACATACAATTGGTTCTCCAGTAGACGGGATAAGACTGCATGCACGGGAGTGATGTGTTCTGTCTCTGACTTGGAGTAAATCAGGATATCGTCAATGTAGGCGATTACAAACTTGTTCATGAAGTCCTTCAGAATTTCATTTATGAATGACTGAAATACAGCTGGGGCGTTGGCTAACCCATACGGCATCACCTGATATTCGTAGTGCCCCCTAGTGGTGAGAAATGCAGTCTTCCATTCATCTCCTTCCTTGATCCTGATGAGGTTATATGCACTTCGTAAGTCAAGTTTGGTGTAAATGGTGGCTTCCCGCAGTTGTTCTAGAGCCGGGGGTACAAGAGGCAATGGGTAACGGAACTTTATTGTGACGTTGTTGAGTCCACGGTAATCGATGCACTGCCTCAGACCTCCATCCTTCTTGGCTACGAAGAAGCAGCCTGCTGCTGCGGGGGATGTTGATGCACGGATGAAACCTGATTCTAGTGCTTCCTCAATGTACTCCTCCATAGCCTGGTCCTCCATTCTAGACAACGGGTACACCTTACTCTTAGGTGGCATGGCGTTCGGCAGCAGGTCAATGGCACAGTCCCATGGCCGGTGTGGAGGGAGTAAGGTAGCCTTGGTTTTGCTGAAAACTTCTGATAGATCTTGATACTGCTCAGGAATGGAGATTTTTACCTTCGTGTCTGGACTTTCAATGCTTGTGGTGAGACAGGGTTGTGGTTGAGCAGGAAGACAGTTCCTTAAACAGAAATGTGACCAGTGAGTTAATTCCCCTTGATTCCACGAGATGGCAGGATCATGGATGGAGAGCCAGGGGAATCCGAGGATAATCTCGTACTTGGGTGAATCAACCACATACAGGGTAATGTTCTCCTGATGAAGTAATCCAACCTGCAGTTTCACTGTCTTGGTTTGATGGTGGATGCCGTGGTCGATGAGAGTATCGTTGATGGCTTTGATTCGAATGGGCGGGATGCATGGTTGAGTTGGAATGTTGAATTTTTCTACGATGTCCTTATTGATGATGTTCAACGCAGCCCCAGAGTCAATCATCGCTGTCAGATCGAGAGAGAGGGTATCAGTTCTTATGGTAACCGGCAGTGTCAAAGATTTGTATTGTAATATGGAGAGGTTTTGGATATTTACCTTTGAGGAGGTCTTGGATTTGAGTGGACATCCAGTGCTACGGTGGCCTGGTTCACCGCAGTAAAAGCACAGGTGATTTTGACGGCGTCGAGTACGTTCCTCCTCAGATAATCGTGAAGCGTTTATTTGCATGGGTTCGATCGGTACTTGTTCTGTTACTGAGCTGGAGCTCGGGGAGTTGCGATGATAACTCTTGGCTGAGTGTTGTTTGGGTGTCTGCCTCATGAGATTATCAAGTTTAATGGCGAGGTTAACCAGTTCTGAAAATGATGAATTCTCTCGTCGGCAGGCGAGCTCAGTTTGTAAATCACTGTTCAAACTGTTGTAAAAGACGGCTTTGAGAGAAACATCATTCCATCCGCTCTGAGCTGCTAGAGTACGAAACTCAATGGCGTAATCAGCTGCGGTGCGGTTGCCTTGACGAGCGTGAATGATTTGATTCGAAATATCCCTGCCCCCTGCGGGATATTCGAATACTTCCTGAATTTGTTGCAAGAAATAGTCAACAGATCGCTTAAACTGTGAGTCGGCATCCCATACTGCTGAAGCCCAATCGAGAGCCCTCCCTGTGAGCAGCGTCATGAGAAACGCACATCTTTTCTCTTCAGATTCAAATTGTTCAAGTTGATAATCAAAATACAGTTTCACTTGTCGAATAAACCCTTTGCATTGCTCAGCTGTGCCATCGAATTTGGTAGGGAGAGCAAAGCTTACCGTAGAAGGCATTGGTGGAGGGAGGGCTCGCACGTAGTGTGTCAGATGTTCGTTGACAGACTGCAGCTTCGTGAGCTGTTCTTGATAATTCTTTAGGAGTTCGCTCTGATAAGCAAACGCTGCTTGCAAGTTGGAGACCTCCGCTGGATTCAAGGGAGGCGAAGTATTCTGTAACGAAGGCGCTGAGGCGGCGTTAGAATCCATATGCAGAGGTTTATTGTACAAAGCAGCAAACATACACGTAAAACCAGGCAATGGGTCGTTAACCAGAAAGCAGTCCACTCTTTCGACAGTCCAAGGGTAATCCGTAAATCGTAGTGAGAAAGCCAGGCAATAAGGTCAAACCTTGATATCAGTCCACACAGTTCAACAATCCAGAAAGGGTAATCCAAGAAATCGGTAGTCAGAAAACGAGGCAGAATCATACACGTGCAAAAAAATCAGAGTAATCAGAAAACGCTTGGTAAGGCAGGTAAACTGGCAATACTTCACAATGTGTGAGCACATGGTGAGTCCTTAAATACTGCCAAACAGGAAGTAGCAGTAGAAGCAGCAGAGGGAGCGCGCAGTCAGTATTCGGGTGATGGCTCCCTCTGCTGGCTTGGCATTACAATAATATATATTCCACTGTATATATGTGTAAAATTATGAGTATTAATAAATATTTATTACTTTTTTAGTATTTTTTACACATATAAAAATCTTAAGTACGTACATATATATAGTGTGTGTGTGTGTGTATATATATATATATATATGTATATAATCTTATATACTATATATATATTATAGAAAAATTATTATTTTAGATTATAGATATTATAGATATGTGTGTGGGTGTATGTATATATATATATATATATATATATACTTAAGTCATTATACATACTTAATATATACACCAGTTTAATTATTTATACTATATATTTTTATTTTATTGTTTTATATATAACTTTATAGCTTTTATATATATATATATATATATATTATAAACTTTAAATGCTTACATATACAGTATATTATATATTATATAATTTACCAATTTTAATCTGTTACTGATTACATGATGAAAATTGTAGCTAGTAACGTAATCTAGGATACTCTTTTTAATGTATTCTGACTACTTTTTAGATTACTTTTAGATTACTTTTTTTTTTTTTTACAGATTTTTAAATTACTATAATAACTTATTTTTTAACTACTATAATAACTTATTTAACAAAGAAAAAAGAAGAATTAGGGAAAAATCTATAAATTATGCAGAGTTTGCTGCCATTGTGTGTAATATGTAATCATGAAATCCATAAAAAAGTAACTATAATCTGATTAAGAGCATTTTAAAATGCAATATAATCTAATTACAAGTACTTAATTTTTGGAATCGGATTACATAATACAGATTACATGTAATTGGTTACTACCCAGCACTGTCTGTAAATGGATAGATAGATAGATAGATAGATAGATAGATAGATGAGACATGGAAATACACACACACACACACACACACACACACACACACACACGTTTGTTTTTGTGAATTGTGGGGACTTTCCATAGACTTCTATAGATTTTATACTGACCAAACGATATTGTCTATCCCCTAACCCAACCTTAACCCTAAACCTAGCCCTCACAGAAAACATGTTTGCATCGTTACACTTTCAGATAAACACCATTTACTATTTTTAATCATTTTTTAACATTGTGGGCACCGCAGGCCGGTCCCCACAATGTCAAAAACTTTAGGTTTTACTATCCTTGTGGGGACATTTGATTCCCACAATGTAGCAAAAACAAGTACACACACACACACTTTTCAACTGTAATTTTAGTGTTTTGTTTTAGATTTAGTGAGTTGTTTCTCTCCTTACACCAGTTATCACAATCTCTCACACATCGCAGGCATTTTGCATGACAATTTGGAATGTTTTTGATTGTCTGAGGGTAAGAACGTCTGAGTCGTGACCGTAAGCGGGGTGATGGTTTCAATATAAATGCTGTTCAGCGCTTGTGTGTGTGGGTGGCTAGGGAGGGCTGGTCTGGGAGCACTGCCAGTCTGTCGTCACCACCAAAAAACAGAGCAGTTCCCCTGTTTTCCTGTCAGTCGCCGGGCACGGATTCCCCACGCAGTCATCCTCCCCCTCATTTTCATCCTGGAGCACGCACTCACCCACGTCACACAGTATATGACAGTGCACTTTCCAGCTAAATTAACTTTCAGGGGAATAAATCAAAAGGAATTGTGCTTGTGCATTGTGGGTTGGTTGAATGTGGTGTGCGTTATGTGGGCGGCAGAGTGCACTTGAGCCCCAACATGAAGGCTTGGTTCTGACCTAGAAGGAGAATTCGTCTGTTAGCATTCCTGTTCATCTCATTAGTAGTTGCTTGGCTGGACTGTGCCATGCTAACCAACTAATGAGTGGGGAAAAAAGGGCATATGAAATTTGATATTCACAAACCTGATCCAAAACACGTACACTACTGTAAAAAAAAAAAAAAAAACATTATGTCTTGATATTTTCTGGAATTTTGTTGATAACTATTAGACAATATTTTGCTGAGTGTGTTATTGTGCTGTTACTTTGGCAGGTTAAGGACTGCCGTGGACAGCTGACTCCCAAAAATGTTTATAATTTTAATATTCTGTGCGGTGGTTATTTAAAAATATTAAATTAACTATCTTTCATGGGCATTATTACCCTTTATAAGGCCTATTTTGTCTAACCTAATTCAATTATGCATCATCTTTTGTATCAAATTCTTACATCAATCAATAAATTCAAATTGTAAGACTCTACAGGGCTGTTACCAATCAAATCAGAAAAAGTTTGTGTGTGCAATGCAGAGGTGGCAGAGAAGCTGCATCTGAAGTGACATTTAGATGCTGTTTAATGCATAACATGAATGCAGTTAACCTGCAGTTACAAATGCATAAATAATATTTAGATTTTTTTTTATTAAAAACAATTACAATTACATTGAATATTGATATTTAAAATGATTTGGGGAAAAAAAGGGAAAACATACTTTAAATTTAAACCTAAAATCGCCAGAAGGTGGCAGCAAATCACTGTAGGAGTGAGTCATTGAGTCATTCATTCAAACGATTCGTTCAAACGGCTGATTGATTCAGTAATGAAACATCGTAGTGTGTTGCTCAGAGACTCAAACCAGTTCTGCTGTGGCTTTGTTAGAAATATTTTTGTTGACGAAATAGAGCAAAAACAGTAACTGTTGTGTCTAAAAATTTATTCAGTTAATTTTAACTTCTTGTTTATTAGACTGATTTATAAAATCAACATCACATTTGCAATCATGTTAATATTTGGAGGGGGAAAAAAAGTACTGTTCGTGTGATATTTACTATATCAGATAATATAAATATAAAGGACATATAAAAGTCATATGGGGGCATACTTGCCCCTTACTTACTTGCCCATTGCCCCTTGCTCTCTTATGTTTTTGTTTGTTTTTTGCGATATACTTGATAATGTCAAATCATATTGTTTAAACAACAACTACAATATTATCGTAGACAATATATATATCGCACACCACTAGTTCAAACGTTTCTAAAATTCTAAAATCAAAGTCTTAAATCAAAGTCTAAAAGAGCTGATGACATTTTACGCTGACATTTATTTTCTAAATTGGCCATTTTTCTGGCTTCTCCTCAGAAATGAGATGAGTCAAAGGCCTAAAACCGAGTTTCCCAGAAAGCATCTGTCAGACGCTTTGATCCCACAGGCGTCCTTTTCTGTGTGTTTGATATTGGTGTTGCTGTCAGATCATGTGTGTGTACCCTGCTGCCTCCCCATAATGCAGAGCACACACTGTACGAACATGCCCTCATGATGCCAAACCATTAGGCACAGCAGAGCTGCATAATAGCCTCTGTCCTGATGCTGCCACTGCTAATGCCTGTTTGAGAATTACACGGGTGAGTGCACTCACAGATCTCTCAGTGTATTTAGCGTAAAATAAAAAAAAATCACACTTCAAACATCTCATTCTTAATCAGGATAAAGCTTGCTCAGTCAGCGTACAAATCACACAGTGACTTTTGAAAGGGCTGACCTTTTAAAAGGAGTTTCAGTAAGACTTTATAACAAAATTTTCTCTGTTTACATATGTTAATGCGTTTGGTATCGTGAAATATGTTCGCTTTATTAATTTTATATATACATTACCCTTCAAAAGTTTGGGGTTGATAAGAAATAAACAAATTTGTAACTTTTGAGGTTGTCAAGTTCCGTATGTTTTCATCTCTATATAAAACAGAAGGTTGCAGATCTCTACAGTTAACTTTCTAGGGCTGCCCTTGACTAGAGATTTTTCTGGTCGACCTAGTAGTCATTAATTTTAAGCTTATTCAACTATTAGTCGCACATTTATTAATAAACAATGTAAATCATAATGATTGTGACTTCACCACTTCCTATGGATTTTTTTTTTCTGTGACTAAGTGACTAATAAAATTTTGGTTGACCAAGCCTCTTCTCGTCGACTAAAGGAGGGGGCAGCCATACAACTTTCACTATTACGTCTTAATAATCAACATATCAGTGACTTCCTACATGACATATCAATTTAACTTTCTCATGATTCATTTATTTACTCACTACCAGCATGAAGAGAGTATCCCACTTGTTTCCCAAGGGCATTTTCCACATAGTGCTGGTTTTCATTTGCGTTCATTTTGCAGATATAACCATGCTGACTTAAAGACTTAAAGGCAGCATATGGCTAAATATGTGCCGATTTTGTCTCTCAAAAGATTTTAGGCCAGCATGTTCTAAAGGTTTTCATCCTCCATGCGTATTCAGAGTTAACAAGCAGTGGGTTGTGTCAGGGGTCAGCTGGCTCCAGGCTCTGTAGCCCACTGGCTGATCAATAGAAAGAAAAACACAGACCGTGTAAATCCTTCAGGCTGTGTTTCAAACCAGAGCCGAGTGTGGGTGGGGTCAGGGGTCTCCAGAAGAGAGTGAGAGCACGAGTACTATTTACGTATTTAATATGAATTAGAAAGTATTTGAATTGTGAAGGGACTATATTACTTCTAAGCTGCAATTTAGTGCCATTCATGAATAATACAGAGCTAATTAGTCAAATCCTCTTTAGATGCTGATTTTCTGCTGTCATTTCAGTTTGCTAAAATCAATGCAACATCTATGGTGTTGCTGTTTTTTATTAATTAAAAGTTTATGCATTAAATTACTAGGGCTGCCCCCTAATACTTGACTAACCATTAGTCAATGAGAAGAGGCTTGGTTGACCAAAATTTTATTAGCCACTTAATCGCAGAAAAAAAAAGTCATGGAGTCTGTGACAGACAGATTGTTAACGGCTGGTCTATGTGAAAATACAGTACATTGGGCAGGACATCCAAACACTCACCTATCATTTATTGACCTCAAATATGACTAATCATCTGAAATACGTAAGTGGTAGCAACTTTAAATGACCAGTCAATCTAATGTTAACCTAGAAAAATGCGCAGAGTGTGAAAGCTGAACAGTAGCGTGCTTACTGTATGATAGATGGAGGCACCGGTGTGCTCACTTGCTATTAAAATACTCCGTAATTTTTGGTCACACAGATAAGATTAATGCATCTTTTAAATCTGTCAAGACTCTGTTTATTTGTGTGCGCTCACAATAACAACAAAATATTGCGCTTTTGTAAAATAATGAAAGCAAACAGGATGCGCTTTCTGCCGTCTTGGTCTCTGTGAACTTGAGTGCGTCAAGAAAAAAAAAAAAACTGAAACACCATGTACAGACATGAAAAATATATCTATAAAGAGCAAATTGTCTACTTTAAAATGAACCAATTCTAATTAAAAACAAATATTCTCAGATTATGTAATCCGTATGAAACATGCATACAGGCGAATCCACTACTGCAGAGATGTCAGTGTCGCTGACTTCATCTCTTAAGCCGAAAACAAAAAAAACACTAGTTTATCAATAAATTATGTATTATGTTAATGCAGTCTTCTTACTGTGTTTCCCTGACACGTTTATAATCATTACTTCATGCGTGCGCTTGAGTGCTTAATAGGCTATGTATGCAATTAAAGGCTCATTATTATGATTTAAATGGTTTATTAATAAATGTGCGATTAGTCGACTAATGCTTAAAATGAACAGCTACTAGTTGACCAGAAAAATCTTTAGTCGAGGGCAGCCCTATAAATTATATTAATTGTGCATTAAACCCTTAAAACTGCATGCATTTGATCAATTCAAATTTGATTATTGCCTATTATAATGACCCTTACAAGAGATAGTCCACTTAAAAATGAAAAATCATGTCGTTCCAAACCTGTGTGGCTTTTTTTTCTGTAGAACGCAGAAAAACATATTTTGAAGAGACTTTTATATTCCGAAGAACCTCCCAAAGCCATTCAGATTTGGAATAATGTAGCATTAAATCACTCGCTCACCAGTGGATCCTTTGCAGTGAATGGTTGCCGTCAGAATGAAAGTCCAAACAGTTGATAAAAACATCAGAATAATCCACACCACTCCAGTCTGTCACTTAATGTGAAAAGCTGTGTTTGTAAGCAACAGATCCATCATTAAGATGTTTTTAATTTCACTCGGTTGCTTCTGGCTCCTGTATACATAATATATATATATATATATATATATATATATATATATATTATATACATCTTGCATTGCCTGAGCTGAGGTAAATAATTGAAGTAAATGATATAAATAAAAATAAATGAAGTAAATAATTTTTTTAGCAAAAATCTATTTTTGGGTGAACTGTTTCTTTAAATCTGAGACTTGAAAGAAATGGCTAGTTAGGGCATCAGGTCACATCATGTGACATCCGATACTTCCTGATTCATGGAATGCAAACAATACTAGAAGGCTAGTCAAGGAAGTAAAGCATTGTGTTGTTGTTTCCTATTTCCTGTAAAAAAAAAAACAAAACATACCAGTCTTTTCATTTCACCCAGTCCGACTTTCTTTGTGCTGCAGTTTTAAATCCCCAAACGTCATAAGGAGCTGAGATGGAAGTTTGCAGATTTTCTCTTGAACACCTGTGCCACTGTGAGCTAATAAGACATTAATGAGTGAATGAATAGAGTTGTGAGTCATGTCTGTTTACCCAGCGTCCCTCAGCTGATGCTCACGATGAAGCATCTTGCGAATGAGTCTTACTTGAGACCCAGATTCAAATTAGACTGTGAGCAGACTTTATTTGTGAAGCGCACAGCTGTTCGCTCGGATATGGCCAAGTTGAATGTAGAACAGGTAGTAGCTATTCCAGATCGGTTGCTCCTTCATTGACTCAGAATCGACAGTTAAATTTAGTGGGAAAAGTCAGAGAGATTATTATTTTTTTTTTTGCAGGTTTTTAATTGAAGAAGCAGATGGAGCAGTGCTTTTTTTCTGAATGGGCTTGAGTTGTGAATGTAGAACACAATTGATTAAGAGAGACTAGTAATGTCTGTATCAAAAATAGCTCCTGCGTCTGTTCGAATCACATGGATAAGCATGTGGGTAGATGAAACTGTTTTAGTTATCTACGAAATGATGTATTCAGTGGTGAATTTACATGCCACGTCCAGTTCTAAAAAGCAGAAAATGAGTGTTTAAGGGATGGTTCTCTCAGCAATGAAAATTCATTAATTACTCGCCCTCATGTTGTTCCAAACCCATAAGACCTTTGTTCATCTTCAGAACACAAATTAAGATATTTTTGATGAAATCCGAAAGCAAGTAACTGTTAAATCTATCTATCATACTGTCTATAGTACTATCTATCTGTCTGTCTTTCTGTCTGTCTTTCTATCTATCATCATCTGTCTATCATACGGTCTATAGTACTGTCTATCTATCTATCTATCTATCTATCTGTCTGTCTGTCTGTCTGTCTATCTAGCTATCTAGCTGTCTATCATACTGTCTATAGTTCTATCTATCTATCTATCATCATCTGTCTATAGTACTATTTGTCCGTCTGTCTGTCGGGCTGTGTGTCTATCATACTGTCTATAGTTCTATCTATCTATCTATCTATCTATCTGTCTGTCTGTCTGTCTGTCTGTCTGTCTGTTTTTCTGTCTGTCTGTTATAGTTCTGTCTATCATCTATCTATTTATCATCTCTATGGTAATTGTTTGTCTGTCTGTTGGTGTGTCTGTCGGCTGTGTGTCTATCATACTGTCTATAGTTCTATCTATCTGTCTATCTATCTGTCTGTCTGTCTGTCTATCTTACTATTATAGTTCTATCTGTCTATCTGTCTGTCTGTCTGTCTATCTATCTCTGTGTATCTGTCTGTCTGTCATACTGTCTATAGTTCTATCTATTTATCTATCTATCGCCATCTGTCTATAGTACTATTTGTCTGTCTGTCTGTCGGGCTGTGTGTCTACATACTGTCTATCTATCTATCTATCTATCTATCTATCTGTCTGTCTGTCTATCATACTGTTATAGTTCTGTCTATCTATCTATCTATCTATCTATCTATCATCTCTATAGTACTATTTGTCTGTCTGTCTGTCTGTCGGTGTGTCTGTCGGGCTGTGTGTCTATCATACTGTCTATAGTTCTATCTATCTATCTCTCTATCTATCTATCTGTCTGTCTGTCTGTCTTTCTGTCTGTCTATCTTACTGTTATAGTTCTATCTATCTATCTATCTATCTATCATACTGTCTATAGTTATTAAGATTGAACCACTGATATTTTAACGATGTCCATACTTTTCTGGGCTTTGAATGTGTCAGTTGCGTTACTGTCTATACAGGGTCAGAAAGGTCTCAGATTTCATAGAATATCTTAATTCGTGTTCCGAAGATTAACAAAGGTCTTACTGGTTTGGAACGACATTAGGGTGAGTAATTAATAACATAATTTTCATTTTTGGATGAAATAACCCTTAAAAGTTTGTCTGACACTTCAGTAATCTAGCTTTTCTTTTTGGCAGCCAGTCCTGTATTTCCACGTATGTGGTTGTGGGCATCATTTAGGGGACCACAGATGCTGCAGAAGACTCTAGTATTCCACTAATTACAGTCTATCTCCATGACAACACAGTTTCTATACTGGGATTCGGCCATGTCAGAGGCTATTATACACAAATTTGTTGAAACAAACACACATGGTTATGTAACCCCCCTCAGCTGGTGGTCTTCTTTAGGGTTATTTCTGAAGACAGTGTACTGTGGCCTGAAGTGACAGTGAAGGTGACCACAGCAGGAGACTCTGCCTCCAGATTTGTGGTAAAATGCATCCTGGAATATCTTCATGCTCCATCCCTGCTTCCTGACAGTGATACAGGTACCAAGCTGATAAATAACATCAGGTGTGTCCACAATCGATAAGATTATCCCTGCCACATTGCTGAGGAGTTCACAGGCCCCCTGCATGCCCTGGTTTTGATGCTGTCTGCAGGGGACGGCGCTCTGGGGGACCAGGTGCCATCTGACCTTCACAGCTTGAACTCCACTGAAGTTGTACAGTTTGCTCTGCTCACGAGCACAGGACCGGTGTCATATTCCCAATGATTTAATCAGCCGGAAGGCTGCACTGAGAGACGCTTGAAGTTGGATGACATGGATTCACAGGAGCTGTCCACTGGGGTTGATGGGAAGACCTGTCTCAGGTGGCTCTGACGAAGGTGTTTTTGTTGTTGATGACTGGCAGTCTAGATGGAATGTTATTTCTGTGTTGCCTTTTGGGTTTTGTGGCTGATTTTCACCAGGGAACATTCAGTCGTGATCAGTGCACCTGTTGGAATGATGTATATATGTGTGTGTGTGTGTGTGCTGGTGTGTGACTGGATGACTATAGAGAGCCCTGCATAGATTGTTTCTCTGATGGCTTCTTCACTGATTGGACAATGGACTATCTATCTATCTATCTATCTATCTATCTATCTATCTATCTATCTTTTTATCTATCGTTCTATTTATCTATCGTTCTATCTGTCGAACTTTCTATCTATTGTAATATCTGTCCTATCTATCGTACTATCTATCGTTCTATCGCTCTTTTGTACCATCTATCTATCTATCTATCTATCTATCTATCTATCTATCTATCTATCTATCTATCGTTCTATCGTTCCAGCGTTCTATCTGTCAAACTTTCTATCTATTGTAATATCAATCCTACCTATCTATCTATCTATCTATCTATCTCTCTCTCTGTCTGTCTGTCTATCGCAATATCTATCTATCTATCTATCTATCTATTGTTCTATCATTCTAGCATTCTATCTATCTTTATATCTATCGTTCTATCGTTCTATCTATCTATCGTTCTATCGTTCTATCATTCTGTTATTCTATCTATCGTTCTATCATTCATCTATCGTTACAGCGTTCTATCTCGTTCTATCATTCTATCTATCCATCGTTACAGCGTTCTATCTATCTATCTATCTATCTATCGATCGCTCTATCTATCAGCTTCTATCTATCGCTCTATCTATCGTTCTTTTTCATTCTTTTTCTATCTATCTATCTATCTATCTATCTATCGCTTCTAGCTGCTCTATCTCTCTGTTCTATCTTTATCTATCTATCTATCTTATCTATCTGTCTGTCTGTCTGTCTGTCTGTCGGACTGTCTTCGGACTCTTCCTCTCATTGTAATATTCTATCTCCATCTATCAATCTATCTATCTATCTTATCTATCTATCTATCTGTCGTTTCTAGCGTTTCTATCTGTCTGTCTGTTAGACTGTCTTTCGACTGTCTGTCTATTGCAATATCTATCTATCTATCTATCTATCTATCTATCTATCTATCTATCATCCATTGTTTTAGCTGCTTCTATCTATCTCATCTTATCTATCTATCTATCTATCTATCTATACTATCTAAAGTTAGCATTCTATCTCTATCTATCAATCTATCTATCTATCGCTCTATTTATCTATCGCTCTATCGCTCTAACTATCAGCGTTCTATCTACCTCTATCTATTCATCTGTCTATCTATCTATCTATCTATCTATCATCTATCATTATCTCATCTTCTAGCTATCTATCTATCTATCTATCTATCATCTCTATCTATCTATCTATCTATCTCTCTATCTATCTTTCTATATCTCTATCTATCTATCTATCTATCTATCTATTCTCTATCAGCATCTCTCATCTGTCGAACTTTCTATCTATCTATCTATCTATCTGTCTGTCTGTCGGACTGTCTTCGACTGTCTGTCTATTGCAAAATCTATCTATCTATCTATCTATCTATCTATCTATCTATCTATGTATCATCTATCTATCTAGCGCTCTGTCTATCATTCTAGCTGTTCTATCTATCTGTTCTATCGCTCTAACTATCGCTACAACGCTCTATCTGTCTATCTATCTATCTATCGCTCTATCTATCTATCGTTACAGCTGCTCTATCTATCTATCTATCTATCTATCTATCTATCTATCGCTCTATCGTTACAGTGTTCTATCTATCTATCTATCTATCTATCTATCTCGTTCTATCGTTCTATGTATTGTTACAGTGTTCTATCTATCTATCTATCTATCTATCTATCTATCTATCTATCTCTCTATCTATCTGTTGTTCTATTGTTCCATTGTTCCATCTGTTGTTCTCTCATCTATTTATCTGTGTCATTCTTTTGTTGTATCTCTTCAAACTCCCTCTTCATTATATACCTATTTGCAAACAATCAGTTTGTCAAACAGTCTTTATCCGTTATTTGTCTGTTAGCCTGAGATGTTCCACTGTCTTCCCTAAACCCTCATCAAATCCCACGATCCCTAGCTGCCAGACAGACATGACTCCTGATGCGCCTCAGCGTCCTTTAAGTTGTTAATCTATGTCTGTGTGTGCTGTTGTTCTTGTTCTCTCAGTGTCTCAGCGCTGGGACTGGACTAGTTGATGTTGTTTCCCTTAATTAGAGCTGGGTGTTAGAGAGGTAACGCGTAGGAGTGACTCCCCAGTGGGAGAGACTCTTTTTTTGGGATTGAGAAGAGCTAGCACATGTCCATTTCCTGTGGAGCGTGAAAACCAAAGTGCACAAAAATCTCACTGTCTTGTTAAGCTCTAATTAATTAACCCTGTTCTTTTTTTCCTCATTCCATCATTGTATCTGATAAGGATGCGCTGAAATTTTAGCCTAGGTTTTTATTTTGGTAGCATGTAGATGTATTTCCACTTCAAAGGCTGATGACTGAATAGTTATCACATGGTAGGTACATTTAGAGCAGGTGTTTTGAAAATTTGAAAGTCAATATCTGACCTGAATCATCAACCCATCATGCTTCGTATGATGTTTATCTATGAAATGCTGTTCTGAATAAAATATTGAAAAAAGAGATGAGCCTCTGGAGGACAGATGTGCGTTTGTCATGACTGAAGCAAGCTTGGCAATGTCACTGAATAATGTAGTGAAAGGAAGTGTGCTTATATCTAACTCTATAATAGAGAGGTTCCACGTATAGGAGAAATCGCTCTATCATCGTTATTGTTAAGGCATGTCTGAAAATGGGTCTGCTTGCATTTGTTTTTTAATAATACTCCCTAAAACAGATCGCTATCTCTGACAGCAGAATCAGGGAATGTTCTCTGTTTGTGTCTCAGTGGGTGTTTCTGTCAAGTGAATGCCAGCATTGTCATGTTTTCTCGTCTCTGAAACAGGTGTTTGGTGACCGCTCTGCTCTCCCCCATAGTTTCAGCAGCTGTGGCTGAGCGCTGCGCATCTCTCAGCTGATTGAAGGTGCTTAGACAAAGAGAGCGTTGATGAAGTAAACTCGCTTTCACACAGTGGATGGAGGGAGGTGCAAGCAGATTGATTTCTGTCTTAGTCCAGAGTGATTAGATAAAACTCAAGCTTGTGATCACCGCCGTACGTCTCACAGACGAGATTGCTGGTCTGATGGACTGTTAGAGTAAATCAATATTTAATCACCTGGTGTGAGAGGATAACCTGAAAGGCCATTGGAGGCACATTTGAATAATATCTGTGTCAGATTTAATGTCTGGGATGTTTATTTACATCAGTAGCGATTTTTCATTAAATTTATGCAAATGTTTGTGACCACTAGTAAACAATATCTTGTTAAAAAATAAGAATAAAACATGAAAATATATATTTTGCATATATATATATATATTAGTTTCAAAGCAGAATTGAGCGGCATAAATTCAACAAATTTGTGTCAAACAGGGTTCTAGGTTTTCACAACAAAACCTACCCAATTGCTACTCAAAACTAGCCCAGTCGCATTTCTGAGAGGGGTCCCCCAATAAAAATCATGTTCCGGAGGGTTAAATAGGGTACAACGGGAGTTAAAGATACATCGGGGTAAAAGACACCTTTGATATTATTTTCCTCTAAACCACTAAATGTAACACTTTCTAAAACATTCGCTTTTCAAGATGCACGTGCAAATTTGTCTGATCCTTGATACGATCGCAGGCTGCAGCGCAAAGTTGATTGCTTACTTGATCTAATATTTGATGTCTTTTAAAATGTTGTAGATTTAAGTAACAAATGAGAATCGCTTAAATAGATGCATATATTTTGAGATGAATGTCGTCTTAATGATTTTCAGTGTTGTTTTAGATAATTAAAGCAGCAACTTTTAAAGAACGAAAGAATATGTAAAAGTATGGTATTTGGGGTAAAAAGTGCCCCTGCTGTTGGGGCTAAAAGGCACAATAATTAACATGATAATTAAAGAAGAAGTCCACTTCCAAAACAAAGATTCACATATAATGTACCCTCCCCCTTGTCATCCAAGATGTTCATGTCTTTCTTTCTTCAGCCGTAAAGAAATTATGTTTTTTGAGGAAAACATTTCTGCATTTTTCTCCATATAATGGACTGCTATGATGCCCCAATTTTAAACTTGCAAAATGCAGTTTAAATGTGGCTTCAAACGATTCCAAATGCAGTTGTAAATGATCCCAGCCGAGGAAGAACGGTCTTATCTAGCGAAATGATCGGTTATTTTCATAAAAATAATACAATTTAAATAATTTTTAATCTCAAACTTTGAGTTAAGCTACAACTGTTTTACAACCGCATTTGGGATCATTTGAAGCCACATTTAAACTGCATTTTGGAAGTTCTAAATAGGGGCACCACAGAAGTCCATTATTGCTATCTCATACATTTATAAGATTTTAAATCAAAATAAATGCCTTGTATGATTTATTGTCAAGCAAAATCTGTTGCTCCATAAATGTTCAATACAAAGGTATATATTTTTCTATAATTTATAAATTTTAAATGACATTTTTTTTCTTAAGGTGTGCCTTTAGCCCCGTTGTACCTACATGTTTTTGTTGGGGTTCCCCTGGTAAAATTTGCCCTCCAGGTAATGAATATTACATTACTGGGGACACTTCAACCCGCAGACATGAAAAACAACCCGCGGCAGCAGTGTTAAAGTAACCCAATTGAGTGGGAAAACAGTGGACTTGGCAACACAGGTGTCAGACTTGATGATTATGTTCTCCAGCATAATTTGAGATCCAAAGAACATATTGAGTTTCATTAGAAAGTCATGTGATTTTATTTGAAAAAAAAAATTTTATTCAAGGACCTTGCCAAATTGTTTTGTATTCCTTTGACGTAATACTATTTTATTTTATTTTATTTTATTTTATTTTATTATTTAATTTAATTTAATTTAATTTAATTTAATTTTTACATTTAATTGTATTATATATAATTTACCCTAGGTAAAAAATATATACTAAATATATATTTAAAATTTATTTATTTTATTTTGTGCTAAGTGTACTACAAATTTACATCTGCATATTTATGTGCTTAATAAAAATAGCCTGTAATTGTACTTTTGTATACTAAACTGGTAGATTTAAAATCTGCTAAATTGAACTCATTTTGTGCTCAATGCACTTTAATTGTATGAAAGTATATATATATATATAATTATTATTATTATTATTATTATTATTTATTTATTTATTTATTTTTATATATTTGTTTGGCTGGGAGTCACTGGTTTGAAAGGATGAGACACAGAAGAGTTATTTGATCTTGAAAGGAAGAGGGAAAGGTGTCGTGAGAGCAGGAATAGTGTGAATGCATGATATACTGACAGAGGTATGTTTGAGTACAGGTGTGTGATTACTTCATGCTGGGTTATCGTTGTTTTTGTGTGTGTATCTGTGTGAAATATTTAAATAGACTGCCATCTTGCAAGGCTTCCTGGTGACAGGAATGAGCTGTGTTCACACTTGACTCCTTTCACAAAAACTATGGATGCCTCTATTAATAGAGGTGTCTAACTGTTTAAACTCAGCTCATTCTCACCTCACCAAAATAGCAGGGCACTTCTGTGGTGCTGGTGGTGCCAGTTGTACAAAAAAAAATTCTTTTGAGTGCAACATCTGTGGAGCACAATGGTTTGCCTTCTCCCAAGGTGTCTTCCAAACCCGTATGGCTTTCAGTTTCAGCTTTGAATGATAAACAGACTGAAATCTATGTATTTTATCATTGTTGACAGATAATGTTTCCCTTTGGAGAAAATTCTTGTTTAAAATGTCATTCAGTTGAAAGTGTGACTTGTCATGACCGATTTAAAGCTAGAACACCAATGACCTTAGTACTAAGTCTGAATAAAATACTGAATTTCATGTGGATAAAAATGATGCTGAGGGATATGCTTACAGTCTAAATGTTTTAATAGCATCAGAAAGACATACTGAAGAATCAGTATGTTGTTAAACAACAGTACAATCCAATGAACACACTGTACTTCTATCCCTCATATCCTAGTTTTCATTCCTGTCACGAAAAAAAAATACAGCAAATGGATTGGGAATGACATAAGCATGAGTAAATTATTTATATACTATTAGTATTTATTCATATTGTGAAGCTTTTATATTTTCAGTTTTCATTTGAAGTTTATTTTACAGAGTTCCCATGGGTCCTTCAAATCCTTGAAAGTTTGTGAATCTGAAAAAACAATTTCAAGGCCCTGTTTTTGAAAATAAACTAGATACACGTCCTTGAAAGTGCTTGAATTTATTTTGTGCAAAACGTTTTCTGGAAAAAATTTCATATAATTCCCTCCAGTCCCTCATTTGCCAACACGTTGTTCCCTACGCATACTAGCTTGCTTGATTTACGTTAGTTAGGGTGACCATACGTCCTCTTTTCCCCGAACATGTCCTTATTTTGGACCTAAAAAATGCGTCCTGTCGGGATTTCTTAATCGCTTTTGCTTTCTACAGCCATTCATTGTGTGCATTTTTGTATTAAAGCCCTATGTGGGACTGTTTTACCTATCCTGCTCCAAATGAATTTTGGGCCATTACAGCGCATCAGGGAACCACTATAGTATGCGGAGTATTTAAATCTCTATTGAATGAGCGACTATTCACTTTCACTTTCAATTTCGCAATCACACGCACTCTGTATAAAGGGAGCACATCTTACAAGAGCACATTATCTGCTGAGCAGCAGATCCTCCAGCATGATTTGTCAGTTCAATCTGATTGCTGCTGCTTGTGTTGGATGCAAGGTTGCCAAATCTGCATTTTTTCTGCACAGAATTGGGCTGATTTTAAACTGTTGCGAAGGGTTGATTTTTCTCCCGTGGGTTATTTTTTGAAATATTGCATGACTTACATTTGACTGAAATGCTTGTATTGAAACATTTTGCATTCTATCTGTGATAAAACTCTTCAAGATGTTAAGTTTTGAGATGGCACCTGTTGGAAGCCTTTTAGCTGTGTTTATGATCAATCTACTCAAGGGTGACTGTAAAATATACATTTTGGGTATGGAAATAAAATATTTTGAGTTTTGATATGGGATATGGTAACTGCGCGACTTTGGGGGCTTTTTATTTATAATAATTAAGATTACCAAAGAGCCAAAGGACCATCACTTGGCCAGGTGCAGAGCTGAATATTCTCTTTATGCAAAACAGAAATACGACAAATAGAATATCAGATCTCTGTCATATGGCCAAAAATAAATGCAAATGCTTTTTTACATAGTTGTGTTTAACACATGAAAACTGTAACAATGTATCTTACAAGGTAACACGATGTAACCTTGCTCTCTCAAATGTGTCTCCACATGAAGTCCTTGAATTTGAGGGTATTGGACCTGGAAAGGTCCTTGAATTTGAAATTAACCAAGGTGTGGGAACCCTGATTTTAGGTTTTAGTAAATTTGTTACATGCTTTTGTCATTATTTTTGTATAGTTTTTTTGTTTTTCTAATTTATTTTTATTTCAATTTTAGTTTTAAACTAAAACTAAAGCAAAATTCCAATTTTCATTGTTTTTAAGGTTAGGTTTTTCATTGAATATTATTTTATTTTATTTTATTTTATATATTTTATTTTATTTATTTAAATTGCTTAATAGTTTTTATTTTAGGTAACAACCACAAGCCTGATAAATAATGACAAAATTTATATTTTTGGATGCAAGTTTTCAGTAATTCAGCTTATTTAAAAGGGACATATCATGAAAATGGGTCGTTGGTGCATCTATCAAACCAGAAAATGTGATAAAGGACAACCCAGTAACTTTGTTTTGGTAAGCCTCTGCAAGCATGTGAAAAAATGAGCGCGTCAGATTTCGCTCTCGTACGTAGGAAGGAGATCTTATAATATTACAGTCTCTTAATCTCCAAGTTTCCACCCATGGCACCACTATTTTGTTTTCGCTAGCGACAAGGGTGCAGCAGATCTAACGCCATGGCAAAAGTTTGAGCAAAGATAACTGTTCTGTCACAAAACACTATTTAGAGTCCCAGCCTCAGAGGAGACAAGAGGGCATTGGATTTTTTTTTTTTACTTTATTTTTTTTACTGTATATTACGCTGGCCTGTTTTTGTAATTCCTGTGTGTTTTTAACATAAACTGCGTATTTGAGAGTTCAAGCGCAATAAGACATGAAAGAGAAGTTGGTTTAAGGGTGTTTTCACACCTGCCTCATTTAGTTCGGTTGAATCGCACTAGAGTTCGTTTTCCCTCTTGGTGCGGTTCGTTTGGGCAGGTGTGAATGTAGCAATCGCACCCGAGTGTGCACCAAAAGTGTACCAAAGAAGCGTACCGAGACCTCCTTGAAGAGGTGGTCTCGGTACGCTTTCAAACGAACACTGGAGCGGTTCGGTTGTAGTGAGAAAGCAAACAGATTCAATGGACCAACGAACCAGGCTTTATCACGCTGTATAATGGGTAATTACAGTTCCATGAACAGCAGTACCTTTTTTTTTTGCTAAGGGGCCGTTCACATATCGCGTCTTTTGCGCGCTCAAGTTCGTTATTTCAAATGTAGACGCGCAGCAGCCTCGCTCATAACGGAAGCGACGCGGTCACGACGCGCAGACGGTGCGACGTGCTCGTTTTTTTCAGGCGCGTCCGCACCGCATCGAGATGAAAACATTTCAGAATGCCGCAAGCGCACCGCGGGTCATGTGACAAGATTCAACCAATTAGCTCCATCCTTTCCAGTAACAACATTGAAAGTTCAGCCAAGATGGAAACAGCTGATCATAGCTGTACATTTTTAAATAAATTTAGTAGCAAGTGATTTTTAGTGCTGGAAATCTGTTTGTCCTTTGATGAAACTTCCGCGTCTTCATTGAGAGTGCGGGTCATGGTTGCTTAGCAATGGCAGACGCCACGGGAGTGCAAGCTACAGAGCGCTTTGGAAAGGAGGAAAAATCGGCGCGCCTAGCGTTTTCCACACGTTTTTAGGCGCGATATGTGAACGGCCCCTAATACCGCTTAAAATGAACCTGTGTCTGTCTGCGCCATTCAAAATCAAAGCGCGCCTTTTAATTTTATAATGCCGTCTTATTGCTCTGTTTGTAGTAGGTGTGTTTTAGAAATGTTTTCCTGACGAATCCTGGACTCCTGCTCAAAATTATATATTAATATAACGATACCTAAAAAACAAACAAAAAAAATGCAACAATAAGCCCGCAAAGCTGTTGTTGTTCCATCTTGACAGATGACAGCTGAGCGAAATCCCGGAAAAAAACGTGGAACTTTGACCAAAGAGAGGACAGTTTACTCGATCGTGACTTGTAGTAGCACATTTGGTCCGTTTAGAAAAATGTGCTGTGTGAAAGTGAACCGCACCATGAATAAAAAGCAACACTGTAATAATTTTAACCCCTGTTTCGAAACAAAGCAATCAATCTACAGGTGTGAAAGCACCCTAATACTCACATGCCACGTGACATCCGCTTTGATATATAACTAATATAATGTATGATTTCAGCACGTTAGACATGACAATCAAAACCAGACATGTTTTTTGAGTATCTGAGGTACGAGCTGTAAAGGCACAGCCCTATTCTGAAAAAGGGGGCGGGAAGCAGCAGCTCATTTGCATTTAAAGAGGCATGCACCAAAAAAGCGTGTGTCTGCTTGTACTCAAAATATGCATTTTCTTATTCGCCTCATCTACGCCGGATGTCATTGGTATTCAGATGTCTCTGTGAACATGCTCTTTTCCGTAAGGCCGGCCCTTGAGGACAGAGCCCGAGTCCAGACTGAGGGGCACAGATCAGGCTGATTAATAAGTACAGCAGTGCTAAACCCTCTTTACGCCAGAGACCGATGAGTCACTGAACCTCTGCCGTTGTCTTTCTCCCCTTTTTATTCCACTCTGTTAATCTCTTGTTGTGGGTCTGTAGTTTCTCTCACGCTCTCTCCCCTCTTATTTCCTCACTCTTCATCACTTTAACTCTGGCTTTCTTCTGGCCTGCCTTTCTCTGCCCCTCATTTTCACTCCTTGTCTAATCTTTTTTTCTTCCTATGGTCCTCCAACTCTTTCTCGAGCCCCCCGCCTCCCCCTGTCGCCCACGCTCTGTGCAGCTGCCGAGTACCTCAGTAATGCAGTTCATTACTGTCTATTACTGTGACTCACAGCTTGACTGCACAGTCACAGGTGCGTTTCCCTAAGGACGGCAGCGATCGCGCCCAGCCGCCGGCATTCAACCCCCCACCGCTCACAGAGATGATAGTAGCTCAGATTACAGCCATCGATCAATGTACACAGTCGCTCGTGAGCGCGTTCACGTGTGTGATGTCATAGCATTTCAAAAGCTGAACTCAGTACTGTGATGTGCATCAGTACTATGTATTTTATCGGCATGCTCAGTTTGAGCTTGACGAAGGATTATGGATAATTGTGCTACATGCTTAATTAGATCTTCCTTTCTAACGCTAATTTCGATATATAAACAATCCCCTCTGTAATTTGTCAAAGAAAAGGCCTATCAATGGCTTACATATAGTTGTATAAACTGGATGTAAGTATTTAGCAGTTACATCGTTCAGCTTCAATGATTTAAAAAGAACACGGGAGGCTTTTGGTCATTAACGCCCCATTAAGACAAGCAAAGACATAAAACTGCATGATTTATAGGGGAAATATATCTAATCTGTTGCTCATTAAATCCCCATGTAGTTTGTCAGATGCTCTTCTTATTGAGTGGAGGTTGTTACAGTTCAGATGTAGCTTTTTAATGTATCTGTGATGGGATATGCATTGTTTTAAAGGTTCAGTTAAATGCACAACGCATCCTGCATTAGATGGTAGAATCTATTTGGATGTGTCTTCAACTTTGGTTGATTTGTTATGCTGCATATACACTTCTGTTCAAAATTGGGGTCGGTAAGTCAAAATACAGTGTTGTAAAATCACTGTTTTCTATTTAAGTATATTTAACGAGTACCCTATTGGAATTGCTTAGTTTCTTCTTCTCCAAAGTGAATTACATTGAGGGCCTAAACATGCTTGAAAACTCGTGAAATTTTGCACACACACCAAAAGTGGTCTGATATGGGTTTCAGAAGTGGGTGTGGCTAATGGCTCGATAGCACCATCTATAAAATTTTAATGAATTGTCCCTTGAGCTATGTTTCACATACATGTACGAAATTTGGTACACACATGTAATACACCAATACCTACAAAAAAAGTCCCCCGGTACGAAGTCCGAAACCCAACAGGAAATGTTATTTTGAATTTTCTCACCAAGTTTTGTGCCATTTTTGCCATTTTCAGGCATTGTATTTAAACAAACTCCTCCTACAGACTTAAACAAATCAACACCAAATTTGGACATTGTAATCTAAAGCCCTTTGTGACATTAAATTGCAAAGATCTTGAGTTTCTGTTGAAGGGCGTGTCCGTGGTGGTCTGACAAACTTCGATGTTTTGCCATGAAACAGGAAGTTGTTATAATTCAGGCATATAATGTCTAATCTGCACCAAAATTCACATGTTTGATAAGAGTCCTGGCCTGAACACATGCCTATATTCAGTTGTAGTCATAGCATGGTAACAGGAAGTGGCATGTTTTATACTCTAACGAACTCCTCAGAGATTTAATGACATCAACATTATATTTGGTGAGTCTACTCTAAAGGCCTTTGCAATGTTAAATTGCAAAGATCTTGAGTTTTTGTTAAAGGGCGTGTCTGTGGTGGCCTAACTAAGTTCAGTGTTTCACCATAAAAGGAAGTTGTTATAACTCAGCCATACAATGTGTGATCTGCCGCACACTACACTTGTTTGATAAGGCCAGTATTCGGTTATTATCATAGCGTCACCTGCTGGCAACAGGAAATTACTTGTTTACACTAACTTAAAGGAAAAGTTCACTTTCAGAACAAAAATTTACAGATGATTTACTCACTCCCTTGTCTTTGAAGATGTTCTTGTCTTTCTCTCTTCAGTCGTAAAGAAATTATGTTTTTTGAGCTAAACATTTTTGGATTTCTCTCCATATAATGCACTTCAATGGTGCCCAACTTTAAAATTGTCTGGCAGAAGTCATCGCTGCAGAAGTACCGACCCAGTGTTTATAAAGTGAACATGCAAAGAACATTAAACGGCCTTTACAAAAAAGGTAAATCAGCAATGTAGGATGATTTTTGAAGTGAAAAAGAGATGAGTTTTTCAACCTACCCTAACTGTCATGAACCAGAATACACAGACGTCACGCAGAGCTAGACAAGACGAGCATTTGAGGTTAAAAAGTATATAAATTCTTTTTTTTTTTTTTGGAAAATAACTGATCATTTTGCTAGATAAGACCCTTATTCTTCGCTGGGATCGTTTAGAGATCTTTAAAGCTGCATTTAATCTGCATTTTGAAAGTTCAAACTTGGGGGCACCATAGAAGTGCACTATATAGAGTGAAATCCTGAAATGTTTTCCTCAAAAAACATAATTTCTTCACGACTGAACAGAGAAAGCCATGAACATCTTGGATGACAAGGGGGTCATCCTATTAAATTAAATTATCTGTATGTAATTATCTGAGTAAACTATCTGTAAATTTTTGTTCTGGAAGTGAACTTCCCCTTTTAGTGTAAAACAAGTCATTTCCCATTGCCAGAGCAGTTTGTAAACAGTATTTTAGTGTTTTATTTTTAAAAAGTGAAACTGTTAAATAAATTAGGATCAATATAATGCTAGCTATGAAATTAGCATTAGTAAAACAAAAGCAGTTGGAAATTTTGTGGAGCGGGAACTAGTGAAAGTGTGAAAAATGTGTTTTAAGAGTGTATTTCTATGTATGTATGCATTATTTTTGCCTGATACTGCTGTATGCATTCAAACGTGTGCTGCGAGCATGAGACCACAGTAGCTTGTGGGTGTATGGATGCATGCAGGAAGGCGTTCAAACCAGCAGGCACAAGAAAGATTATGTAAATACATCTTCAGGAGCGTTCAGCTCGTTTCTCAACTGCACAACGCTTTGTCTGCACGTTTGTTGCTCAATAGATGATGGATCCAAGAAACACAGGAAGTGGCATTTCTTTTAGTGCCTCTCAGGGCATTACTGTTCAAATCAGAGCTGCTTTTGGGAGCAGACAGTTATCGTGCTGGGCTCTCAAGGGGGAAGCACTCAGCAGCCACTTAGATGATTCATCCCCATGTATGCTCTGAAATTAGAGGTGCAGATTAGCAACAAATTTGCAGCTTGTTGATCAGGTCTGCACAACAAGTCAAAAAATAAGGTCATTAACTCTCACTGAAAACCAGTGGTGTAGTGGTTGATTTGCACTGTATGCCCAAAGGCCCCTGGATGTCGCCTACAGTAGACCAATGCATTTCCCATTTTCCCTTCGCGAATGTGCGTTTCACCAGTCTAAATGTATCAAACAGCCTCTTAAAAGAAAAAACCTGAAGCCGAGAATGAGAATGCTTAAGCCGCTGCCCCTGGTGGCACAAGCTGAGCAATAAAAGCGCTATTACCGCCATAAACATCTGATTGCTTTCACAAATGCAGTCGATTATGTGGCAGCGAAAGGACCTCGATTCTGCTGAGATATTGATAGCATCAATCACATGGCGAGTCGACAGGTAGACTTTACCCAGCTGTCACGGCAAATGCAAATCTCATAACTGGCCTTTCATTGCAATCATGTAAAAAAAAATAATCTTGATTTCATTTGCAGAGCAAGTTTCCTCATGTTGATTTATGTTGTTCTTTGCACATGAGCAGTTGGCTACTTGTCAAGAAAGATGGACGAACGCATTAGGCGTCTTTTTACGCCAATATGAACATCCGTTCCATCCTTCATCGGTGAGATTAGGGGACTGGGGAACTGTTGCTGTTGTTTATTTGTTTTCGAAGAGAGCGTACGCCGCTTGAGGGGACTGAATCCCAGCTGAAGCGGTAACAGGTAGCTGGCCCTGACTTTGAATTACTGAAATATTTAGCTGTGCTCCAGGAACCTTCTGTAAATCTCGTTCCCAGTTGCAATTGCGCTCCTGTCATGGCTGTTTACCTCACGAAAGGAGGCTGAGGAGTATGAGGCAGAGCAGAGTTACTTCTTCAATAAGATTTTCCCTTGCATCGTGCAAGTTCATTGACAGCAACACCTCCCGGCAAGGAAATGAAATTGAAAATTTGACATGTGAAAACAAATGGCTGTTATTAAAGGACTTCATAAAGCTGTTGGAAATAACAAGATGCTAATTGGATAACTTTATTCAGTGTTTTGTTTGATCTTTGCTTATCGACTCCTCCTTCGATGTTCCCGCAGGCTCCATTGAGGTTTGCTTAAGCCACCTGTTGAAGCGAAGAGCGGCGGGATTCCTCCGGAGCGATAAGATCGCCGCCCTCTTCACCAAGATTGGCAAGGTGAACACCACGGCGAGTGAGATCTGCCGCAAGGTTCAGGAACAGCTACAGCAGCAGGCCGAAATCACCAGGTCTGGCTTTTTATTGTGCACTACTTACCCACATTATTCCACTGCTTTTTTGCCTTTTAATTTCAGGCTCGTCCACACGAAGCCAGAGCTTTCCTATCTGATCTTTTTTTCCCCTTGTTCTTCTGTAAACACAGCGTTGCCTCAAGAAATATCTGCATGTGCAAGAAACCAGTGAAACTGACTCAAAACTATGTAGTGTACATGCCAGACCAGTATGAGGCGCTGTAATCCTGCCACAGAGAACTAAAAATGCACACAAAAATGCAAGGGTGTCATTTTTCGATTCATCCACTCTGGGACCCAGTTTCAAAAAGAAATACTGGTTTCAGGCTTCCAAAAACGCCGGATCCATCTGGATAAAATGCCAAAATGTTACAAAATTTTTACGTGTACAGATAAATGCATCTCCATGTGGATGAGCCCTTAGTAAACTGATTTTCTTTTCAGCTGACATCACCTAGGGCATGTGGGCTATAGAGTGTTTTCACGACACGTCATCAGTCGGCCATATTGGTGGCACTGAATGTAAACAATGCCAGTGAACCGAATAAAACTAGCATATTTTGCTGATTATTGCTGCTGAAAATGGTCAATTATTTTCATGTTTTGGGCTGTACTATCGGTTGGACCAGGAAAAACATTTGGAGTACTATAGACTGCCAAAAGTTATAACAAATCAAGGAGAAGAGTGGAAAAACCTGTCTGAGGAACAAAAGGCGGTTGTGGTTGGCCAAACTGAGCCAGGATTTCCAGGCCAAGAATCTTGACAACATTTGTGTTTGTTCTTATTTCCAGTCAAGCAGGTGAAATATTATGCTAATATCTTAGTTATTACTGCTCGTACATATCTTTAACACCTTTTAATTTTAGTTTGTCAAAATATTGCGCCCTATCCTGCTTACTTCTCTATATGATTTAGTGGCTTCCACACATTTTTTCTGTGGTTTAGACAGCATGAATTAGCAGAAAAACATATTCAGTAGTACATCAGCTGTGCAATCCATGCTGTTGGTTACATCCGAGTGTCTCCAATATGGCCGCACATCCGGGTTACTGACCAAACCGTGATGTGAGTGCAAACCCCTTTATTGGGTAATCTTGGTCAAAATCCATATAGCTTTTGTTTTTGACTGCTTTAGTTGGTTATGTAGCTTTTCTAAAATCTGATTAATTAACAAAATTTTACAGATTTACATTTTACGAAGTTTACAGAAATAATTGCAAATAACAATAGAAATAAGCCTTCATAATCAACTTCTTCACAATCGCATCCATTCTCAGTTGATAAAATCAGGTCCCATCCTACTTTTTTTTTCTCATTTAGTATCCTGTTTTAATTTGAAGTGAATTTGAATCTTAATTTACGAAAAAAAAATCCTGAAAATTTAAAGTAGTATTTTTGCGCCACTTAAGGCTTGTTCACACTAAAAACCATAACAATAATGATCTATAACAATAGCTACAGCATTCACACCAGTGGACGATAATGTTCTGTTTATTATAATCATACGCTGCAGTTTTTCGTCTACCGCTTTAAATGCTGATTGGGTGTTTCACTCTTAAATGTGTCCGTTTACAAAATAAAACAGATTGCAAATGCCATTTTATGTTGAATTTAAAAGTAGTAGGGGAGTGTGGGGTAAGATGAGCCAGTGGGTAAGTTGACCCACCCCCTGTATCTCAGCAACTGTATGATTTTACTGTCATGTGACCATATATTTTGGAACGAGTCATCATTTCTGCCTGTGACTGTGAAAAAGAAAAAAACAATTGGGAGTGGAAGGCACCCATTTACTTATACTAAGCATTTACTAAAAATTATAGCATATTAGACGTAGGGATGCCAGATATTAGATTTTGGCCAATATCTGCTATGCTGAAATTTTCAAATAATTTGTGCAGATACTGATATATATTTCCGTTTGTTTTGAAACAAAACACCAAGACTCTCCTGTGCAGAAAATTCTAAACAAATTATTTTTCATTTTGGTTAGTTTTGAGCAAAAACAAACTTAGAACTAATAACCATTATTAAAGTTCTTTTTTTTTTTTTTTTAAATAAGATTACATTATAAGCTTTGAAAATAAGTATAATAAAATCAATCTTAGCTGTTTTTTCTCTCTCTTCAGACAAATGCAGTTGAAACCATAACATTTTATTTGAGGATTTATTATTAATAGATAGTCTAAAGCAAAAGAAATTTTAAAAAATTTTTTGTCTTATTATTATATTAATACATTTCAATTCATTAAATTATTTCATTTACAAGTTTTTTCAAATCATGGAATTTATACTGATTGCAATAATATTGTGCATCCCTAATCAAATGTAATGGCTGCTACATAAAAGCATCAAATTCATCCAGGTCTAAAAATATTTATGATGCATATAGGGATTTAGCAACGTATAAAACCATGCACATCATTTAGCTAAATATTAGCCTGAATTGGTAAGCTAGCTATTTTATCCCAGAATGGCAGCTGTGGCGCAAAGTGAGCCAAATGCTGTGGGGTAAATTGAGCCAGCATTTTAATTAACCCCACCAGTTTCAGTGACATTTATTCATTCATTCTAATTTAGTGTTTATTTAATTTTACTCAACAAATTCTCTGATTAGATTAGTCTGTTTCTGGGAAGTTTAAAACTTTGGTGTTCAACATATTGTTTCAGAAAAGCAAACAATTAAAGGTAATGAAATTCAAACTTAATTTGGTTGGTTTAATGTTGTTAGATTTAAGAAAATAAATGTGACCCTGGACCACAAAACCAGTCATATGGGTCAATTTTTTTAAATCTGAAAGCTATACAACTATTTGAAAATCTGGAATCTGCAGGTGCAAAAAATTCTAAAAGCTGAGAAAATCTCTTTTTTTAGAGTTTTCCAGATCAGTTTCTTAGCAATGCATATTACTAATCAAAAGTTAAGCTTTGATATATTTAAATTAGGAAATTTACAAAATATCTTCATGTAATATCAATAGTATTTTTGACCCATACAATGTAGTTTTTTGTATCTCTTATTTTGCTTATCAGTATGAACTGTAAGTAGAGATACTGAAAGTCAAAGAAAGCCATAAACTGGAACTGATCATATTAGTGATATAAGCAATGCTTTATGACTGATAAACTGTTCAGATGATGATGAAAGCAGGAAGCAGATCACATCTGGTGTGTGGAGAAGGATGATTTGCTGCTTTGTTGGGCTTTAAACAGAAGACTGGCTCTGCCGCACTCTAAATGAGGAATGCTTTGGGCGGATGCTCCGGGGTTTCGGTCAGCTTCTTATTTTCCCATTAACTCTCCATTAGCAGAGCCACATGGCCAATGTGCCACTCAAGAGCGGACCGCTCGGGCCTAATAGCCACAATCTCCAGGTGACTCAATATCTCTGTTGTGGTCAGAGATTAGCTGAAGCCACTTTGGTGTGTCTGTACAGTAGTCGCTCTCACACACATTTAAAGCATTAATGTGGAGTGCTGCGGGTCACATGTTCTGTGGTGTTCCCTGCCTGTCTGTTTTAAGCACCCCTCCCCCACCACACTGACTCGGTTACTCGCGTTGCCACAGCAACACCATGGTGTCACCATGGCTAGAGCAACAAGATGCTTGCTGGTTATTGAATACCTCTACCGCAGCAATTCAGGGCTCAAACTCAGGTCTAATAAAGCAACTGCATGTCATTACTTTCTTATGCAAGAGAGTTATATTGCACCCTAAACACATTTGTACTTTATTGTTTAAATGATTTCATTTATCGCACTCGTATTTAGCTTCACAATTATAATTAGTTTTTATATAAGATACAAGAGTCTCTTGTACTCACCAACGCTACATTGATTTGATCAAAAATACAGTAAAAACAGTACGAATATTATATTAAAATAATATTTTAAAATGCAATTTATTCCTGTGGAGGCAAAGCTGAATTTTCAGTGTCACATGATCCTTCCTAAATCACTCTAATATGCTGAGTGCTGCTCAGTTATTGTCAATTACTTTTAATGTCTAGTTATTTATAATGGTGAGCATATAAGAGACTTCTTTCAAAAACATTAAAAAACCTTAAACCTTAACAGACTGTGTGTGTGTATATATATATATATATATATAAACACACACACATACATACTGATACATCTCAATAAATTAGAATGTCATGGAAAAGTTAATTTATTTCAGTATTTTGGCAGTGTGGGCAGGTGCCAAATCCTGCTGAAAAATGAAATCAGCATTTTTAAAAAGCTGGTCAGCAGACGGAAGCATGAACTGCTCTAAAATTTCTTGGTAAATGAGTGCAGTGACTTTGGTTTTCAAAAACACAGTGGACCAACACCAGCAGATGACATTGCACCCCAAATCATCACAGACTGTGGAAACTTAACACTGGACTTCAAGCAAATTGGGCTATGAGCTTCTCCACCCTTCCTCCAGACTCTAGGTCCATGGTTTCCAAATGAAATACAAAACTTGCTCCAATCTGAAAAGAGGACTTTGGACCACTGGGCAACAGTCCATTTCTTCTTCTCCTTAGCCCAGGTAAGACACTTCTGACGTCGTCTGTGGTTCAGGAGTGGCTTAACAAGAGGAATACGACAACTGTAGCCAAATTCCTTGACACGTCTGTGTGTGGTGGCTCTTGATGTCTTGACCCCAGCCTCAGCCCATTCCTTGTGAAGTTCACCCAAATTCTTAAATCGATTTTGCTTGACAAGCCTCTCAAGGCTGCGGTTCACTCGGTTGGTTGTGCATCTTTTTCTTCCACACTTTTTCCTTCCACTCAACTTTCTGTTAACATGCTTGGATACAGCACTCTGTGAACAGCCAGCTTCTTTGGCAATGAATGTTTGTGTCTTACCCTCCTTGTGAAGGTTGTCAATGATTGTCTTCTGGACAACTGGTCAGATCAGCAGTCTTTAATACATGACTTTCACAGTTTGAGTTGAATTACTGAAATAAATTAACTTTTCCACGGCGTTCTAATTTATAAAGATGCACCTGTGTGTGTGTATATACACAGCATTAGTTATCTGTACATATATATATATATACACACACACACACACACACACACACATATTTATACAGTATATTTGCAGTATTAGTAATTAGTATATATAGATTATATATTGACTAATACACTATCAGTAATATTATGCTAATACTATTATATTATTATACTTCTAGTAGTAGTATTATTAATTAAATACATGGATATGAAGTTGAAATTATTATATTATGTGTAAATTATCTTAAAGCTAGTCAGTGAAGCAAAAAGACAAACACTGCAACAATGTTACAGTTTTAATTTATATACTATTGCTAATTTGCACTTCAAGTTAATTTTTGTTTTCTTTAGTTTTCTTGCTTTTTTCAAATTTGTGTTGGTATAAAAAGAGAGGCAGTGAAAAGTAGCATCTATATGTTGCCATGAACAACGGTAAATATACGGTTTAGCGTCATTATACCAAAATATGTGCTATTTTAGGATTCATTAAACACTCTGTGAACCCTTTCTCATTGCGTCTTTATTAATGGGCCTCTGCACTGGATGCTCTACATTATTGCTCTTGGAGCAGAACTGCACAGTTTCATCTCCATAGCATCTGCACAGCTCATCTCAGGTGCAGGGATTTATTTGCTTGTTTATACTGAATGTCCACTGCGGCCAGCTCTCACACACGCTGTGTAAGTGGTAGGCCGTTATGCGATCAATGCTTATGTAAATCAGAGAAGATGAGGGCGCTGTGGCACAGACAGCAGACTCATCCATCTCTGGTGCGCCTGCAGCTGTGGTGTAGTGTGATGTCCGGGCTGGAGGGAGATTGATGGCTGTGGGGTGTTATTGGCTTAGGCCCATGATGGACTCTCTCATCGGTGCGCTCAACATTACAGCAGTCCTCCAAGCTCTCCACAGACAACAAACGGATCTCAGATGGGCTTAGTCAGAGAAACTGGCTTAAAGGAATATTCCAGGTTTATTTTCAGCCTAAGGCTGGGTTTGTTCACCTCAAAATAATTTATTTACCCCCCTTTAATGACCTGTATGAAAGGAAATCATACATGAGGGTGAGTAAATAACAAAACTTTCATGTTTAGGTGAACTTTTTTCCCCATTGGTGACATTTTTTTTCCCCAAAAAAACAGCTGTATTAAATCTTGCTTCTCTGCACTAGCTTGTGACAGTGCCCTAAAGCAATATATATTTTTTTTCTTGGATCTTTTGTGATTTCTTCATTTCTCCAAGTGCAACAACAACTCTCCGTCACCCTAGAGCTGGTGTCTGGCTCTCAGGAAAAACTAACAGTGTTACTGTAATGCTGTAATGCCATCTCAGCCAAAACATACAGTACTGTTCAAAAGTTTGGGGTTGGTATGATTTTTTTCATGTTTTTGAACAATCTCTTATGCTTACCAAGGCTGCATTTATTTGCTCAGAAATACAGTAAAACAGTTATATTTTGTAATAGTATTACATTTTAAAAGAACTGCTTTCTATTTTAATATAATTTATTCCTGTGATGCAACACTGAATTTTCAGCATCATTACTCCAGTGTCACATGATCTATAGAATTTATAGAACTTAAATTTACTGTCACTTTTGCATCCTAGCTGATTAAAGGTATTAATCTCACTTGAAGAAAAACGTTTGAACATTAGTGTAATTGCGGGCATTTTGTCCAAAATGCTTTTCAGGAGTAACTTGTTGATGGTTTGAGTGGCTTCTATGACAGATAAGGCAAGTCTAATCTTAGATGTTCCACCTCTTGTGTTACTCAGTCTTTTATCTGTGGGATTTATCTATTTTAATGTTCTGAGGTGAGTCTTTTGGGATGACACATGCTCTGTCCCTGTCATTGTGTGTGAATATGTGTGTTGTCCCTGTTGGCTGAATGGCCCGGCGGGTTAGAGTGGATTTTGTGACCTCAGCAGGCCCTCCTGCACTGTAGTAGATGAGCTGCCAGGTCATCCTGTTGAGATGCTGTATGGAAAAGTATATGGACTCACAAACACTTAGGAACACCCACTGACAGACACAGTCATAATCCCTTTTGTGTCACTTGCTTCTTTCATAAGGCCAGATAATGTAACTATGGGATTTTAGCAGGTTATATGAGAACACATAAAAGCACAAACGATTGAATAAAGGCCCAGTCTTCGCAAAAATGGAGACTTTTTTTTAATTCATGTAATTTGTTGGGAAAATGTCTGAGAAAAACTGATGTAAATGCTAATTTTAAGTGATGAGAAAATGTGAGCAAATTATTACTGTAAGACTTTTATGGTTTGTAATAACTCAATTTCTGTTTTGTGTGCGTTTTTGTCGTATACACTTGCATTCTTATACATGAATGTGTTATTAATGGTCTTTCTCAGGAGAACCCAGAGCACAGGACAAGAGCCCCTCCGGAGGCAGGGCTCCTCTGCCGGCCGAGCGCCTCAGCCACTCTCTGCGCAAGCCATCAAGCACATATGGGTCCGTACGGCCCTCTTCGAGAAAGTTCTGGACAAAATTGTGCAGTATATTGTGGATAACGCAAGGTATTGAGCATCAGTACTGTATTTCAGTTCATTAAAAATTATTAAAGAGATTGTTCAGCCAAAAATAAAACTTCTTTTATTAAGTACTCACTCTTATGTCGTTCCAAACCCACAAGACCTTCATTCATCTTCGGAACTCAAATTAATATATTTTTTACATTTTAAAGGAGAAGTCCACTTCCAGAACAACAATCTACAAATAATTTACTCACCCCCTTGTCATCCAAGATGTTCATGTCTTTCTGTCTTCAGTCGTAAAGAAATTGTTTTTTGAGGAAAACATTTCAGGATTTTTCTTCATATAATGGACCTCAATTGTGCCCCCGATTTTGGACTTCCAAAATGTAGTTTATATACAGCTTCAAAAGGCTCTAAATGATCCCAGCCGAGGAAGAAGGGTCTTATCTAGCGAAACGATCTGTCATTTTTTTTTTTTGAAAAATAAAATTTTGTACCACAGGCTCTGGGATGCGTGTTCACGACACTACGTACTATTGAATCACGTTGAAAGGTCACGTGGAACTACAGACTCCATGTTTACAAAGCGAATGTGCAAAGATTAACAAAGTGCAAGTCAAACGCTGTTTACAAACAAAAAGCTACAACGATGTCGGACAATTCTGAAGTTGTAGGAGAAAATAAGATGGAGTTTTTCGCCATACTCTACCTTTTTGAGCCGGAGTACACAGACGATGAACTTAGACGTGATTCGTAGTAGTGATGGGAAGTTCGGATCATTTTACCGACTCGGACCTTTGAGTCTCATTCAGCAAAATGAACGAATCTTTCGAGTCATTTCGTTCATTTTAGCAAAATATAATTAAAATGTTACGTGTTACTTTCCTAACACATCTACTGCTTACACAAACGTTGATCACACTACAAACAAGACAAAACTATAATGCTATAAGAAACTGAAAAGATTAATTCATTATTTACCTGGGTCTTTAGTCTGTGATTAGCTCACCTCACCTCTTATCTGACAAGTTTTCGGGTTTGAGTCGTTTGTTCATCACGTGACAGCCTCCATAAAATAAACGAACGACTCGAGAAACCTGAAGACTCGAAACAGGTGAACTAATGTCAGTACAGAACCTAATAGGATGTTGCGCATGCGCGACTGAACGAATCACTCCCCGAGATGACTCGTTTTTCCCGAGTCACATCCGTTCAAAATGAACGAATCATTCAAGAACGTGCATTCCAGAGCCTGTGCTACACAAGCTTTTGTGCTTAAAAAGTATACAAATTTTTATTTTTCGAAAAAAATTACAGTTCGTTCCACTAGATAAGACCCTTCTTCCTCGGCTGGAATTGTTTAGAGCCTTTTGAAGCTGCATTTAAACTACATTTTGGAAGTTCAAAATCGAGGGCACAATTGAAGTCCATTATATGAAGAAAAATCAAAAACCATAATTTCTTTACGACTGAAGACAGAAAGACATGAACATCTTGAATGACAAGGGGGTAAGTAAATTATTTGTAAATTGTTGTTCTGGAAGTGGAGTTCTCCTTTAATATCTATATATGTTTTTTTAATAATAGTGACTGCATAACATACGTTGCTCATCTCTGTTATGCAAAGTGATGTTTGCCAAGATTAAGGCTTGAAATTTGTCATTTGTCCACGGTGATTGTTTGGACTGTCATATGGAGTTTGTGAAATAATGTGTTATTTGTTTAGCCTTTGAAAGAGGTCTCTGGTTATTGACATACACATTGTGTGTGTTTGCTGTTTGTGTGTGTCTGTAGTAAGTATTATGAAAAGGAGGCCCTCATGCACGACTCTGTGTTTGGCCCTATATTGGCGGCACTGCTGGGTGAGTCTAACTGATGCATAAAACACACTCTACTCATAGAGGCTAATAGAGATTTATAGATCACTGAAGAACAATGAAATGAGATGGTGTTAGCTTTCATTCTTTTATTATAATTCACTCTGGCAATTTTTTTTATCACAATATGTTATCACATTATAATTTGTTTTGTGTGAAATCAATATTTTTTCCTCTATAGTTGGGCCTTGCGCTCTTGAGTACACTAAGCTCAAGACGTCAGATCATTTCTGGACGGACCCGTCAGCCAATGAGCTCGTCCAGAGGCATCGCATTCATGGGGCCCACCGGGGCCAAGAAGTGTCGCCAGGCCGCAGGCCTGCACTTGGGGTGAGAATATCATACATATAGGGGTGATTGTGCAGTGGTTTTGTTGGAGTAAATAGTCAATTCCAAGAGTAAACTGCATAAATATCTCATACTTTACCCCAGATCCGAAAGCGTCAGTCCTCCGGAAGCATGTCTGAGGACAAGTTTGCAGCCTCGGCGAGAGAGTATGTCGAATCCCTGCACCAAAACTCACGCGTTCACTTGCTCTACGGAAAAAACAATGTACTCGTTCAACCGGTAAGGCAGTACACACATACACACATACAGATGCAAATGCACTTAAAAGGAAACTAGTTTGATTTGCATCTACAGTTCTTTTGATGATTATAACAAAAGAGATTGATTTGTAGATCAATGAATCTCATCTAATCAATATAATGGAGCTCAAGGGCTGCTGGGTATTGGAATTGAGCTGCAGTGGTTCTTGGTAATCACATTTTCTTGGTTGAATAAACATTACTTACACTATCAGAAAAAGAAAACATCTATTTTATATTTTTACATTAACATTGTAATAATTGTTAGTGTTTTTAAGCATTTTATATTTATTCCAACATTATAACTCAAGGGAGTAACAATTTAGACAGTATATTTTATTTGTGAACGTATGTTCAGCTATTCTTTTTAATAATTAAAGGAACCGTATGTAAGAAATTTATTTCAGTTAATCATAAAATGGCCCTGACATGTCACTAGACATTAAGAAATCATGTTCATTTCAAATACTTATATCACTGACAACAGTGGTCCGGCCAGGATATTGTCATTTAAAAGTGAAAGTTGCAGCCCTCAACTGATGTTGATGTTGTCATGTTTTGTTTTGGTCTGAGGCGCCACCCTCCAGCTATCTACCAATCACGAAGTCAGTAGAGTTTCGTCATCCGGGTTGGCAGCTCTGCTCTAGTTACAGCTGCAGCTACGAACGTGTCGGATAAAACATGTATAAAGTTACGAAACCTAAAAGACCTCGTTATGAATCCGAAGTACGTCGTGACAAAGTCCGAAATAAAACAAGGATTTGTATAGGAGATGCCTTTGACAGATGGAGACGGCTGAAAACGGAGAAGAATTTTAAGACAGATGCTATATTCTACCATGTTTGTTGGTATAGGCTAAAAGCCCCGTGCTTTCGTACACAGTGGATTTCCCACGGCCGCCCGTGCTAAATGCGTTCATAAAAAGCTTTATATCGCACCACTAGCACGGTATGAAAACAATCTATGTTCCGACTGAAATGTGGTATTACAGTACATCTTTACGAAATATTTGGCTAATCGCCTTTAGTAAAATTTTGCGACACATAATTACTTCGCAAAACATCTCTCGTGAAGCATAAACATAAGTAACAGAAGAAAAAAAAACTTATTGTGTAGGACTCGTCACTTGCCATTGGAAGCTCCTTGTAGCAGCCTACGTTCCTGCGGAATCCTGCAGCTTAGCCGGCAACCTCGAGTCGGGTGGGGGGGGGTGGGGGGGGTAGGGATACGCCGTTCTACAGTATTTTGAAAGTGATTGCAGTACCAGTTTTGGCCACAATCCTACATACGGTTCCTTTAACTTTTAATTATTTTTTAATTTTTCGGATCATCAGTCATCAAAGCTCAGTTAGTCACAGACACTGAGATTTAATTTAAAGTCCCCATGAAATCAAAAATCAAGTTTTTTTTGTCTTTTAGTATGAATATGTTAGCCTTAAGGTTATCTGTAAGCTAGTGTGCTCCAAAACAATGACAAAATTTACATCTAGAAGATATAAGCATTCAAAATTTACAGTCTCTTAACTTCCGCCAAAATGGATCAACGATTTTGATGACATCATCCTGCACTTCAGCTTCTCATCAAACATTCTGTCCAATCAAATGCTCTCTAGAATCCAACATGTCCCGCCCCCTACACTATAAATAAAGGTTGAAGCTGTGGCTGAAATTAGTCACCTGTTCATGGAATTTGTATTTTCTGTACGGTGAATAGCAGGGGATAGGGAATGATTCATACAGAGTAAAAATGCATTACGCTGGGGTGAACAAAGTCTGGTTTCACGTTGTGTCACACAAACCGCCGCAGCACACACACCCCCTGCTTCGGTCCAGAGAGACGATCATATGCACGAGTCGGCGCAGACCACAAAACGTATCGGACACATTTGAATTCTACACAGCTATTTTTTATATAGATAATGTGATATAGATGAGATTGCGGCTGTCATACGCTGTCAAATGCAGCTTTACCGAGCTCAACAGCTCTGGCCCAAACTGTGATATAAATGAAACGCTATTGGCTATTTAAAAAAAGGGGTGGGGCTACTGGAAATGGTTCCTGCTGGATATGGCTCCTCTCTTCCTGTTTCAGTTGAAATTTCGTCAACACATAGAATAAGCCTGTGTGTTTCAAAGCACTTCAGTGGACCTTTAGTGGACCCAAGCTGATTACTCACTAAAAACTCCCACAGATCATGTTTTCATGACATTTGAAGACTTATTTTGATGTAACAAAGTGGTTATATCTCAGTGTATGAGTTGTTTACTTTCTTTTTTTTAATTAGTCTTCCCATTAAAGGAGAAGCCCACTTTCAGAACAAAAATTTACAGATAATGTACTCAATGCCTTGTCATCCAAGATGTTCATGTCTTTCTTTTTTCAGTCGTAAAAAAATTGTTTTTTGAGGACAACATTTTAGGATTTTTCTTCATATAATGGACTGCTATGGTGCCCCGAGTTTGAACTTTCAAAATGCAGTTTAAATGCGGCTCCAAACGATCACAAATGTGGTTGTAAATGATTCCAGCCAAGGAAGAAGGGTCTTATCTAGCGAAACGATCGGATATTTTCATTAAAAAATACAATTTAAATACCTTTCAATCTCAAACACTCGTCTTGTCTTGCTCTGCCTGAACTCTGTGTATTCTGGCTCAAGACAGTTAGGGTATGTCGAAAAATTCAGACCGTATTTTCTCCCTCAACTTCAAAAATCATTTTAAAATCATCCTACATCGCTGCAGAAGTACCGACCCAGTCTTTGCAAAGTGAACGTGCAAATAAGATCAAACACCCTTAACAAAAAAGGTAAAACAGTGATATAGGACGATTTTGAATTTGAGGGAGAACATGAGATGGGAGTTTTTTGACATACTCTAACTGTCATGAACTGGAAAAACTTCAGGTAGAGCAAGACAAGACGAGTGTTTGACATTAAAAAGTATATAAATTGTATTATTTTTTATGAAAATAACCGATTGTTTCTCTAGATAAGACCCTTCTTCCTCGAATGGGATTGTTTACAACCACATTTGGGATCGTTTGAAGCCACATTTAAACTGCATTTTGGAAGTTCAATATCAGGGTACCATAGAAGTCCACTATATAGAGAAAATTCCTGAAATGTTTTCCTCAAAAAACATAATTTCTTTACAACTGAAGAAAGACATGTACATCTTGGATGACAAGGGGGTGAGTACATTATCTGTAATTTTTGGTTCTGGAAGTGGACTTCTCCTTTAACACTATTATATTGTTCATTTAGACTGATTTGCTCACAAACTCACAAGAAAACAAGAGGCGGGATTTATCGGATGAACCAACCACAGCCGAGCATAACCAAATAAGTCTCCTCTCATGTGACTTTTCCACCTCACCACACACTTTAGCGGATCTGTTAAAACTCAATGAGCTCAGGGGAGGCGAGAGACGCGAACTCCCGCTGTAACTTCACCTGCTGGAGTCACTGTTGGACAGTGTTTCTTTAGAAAAACGAGTGATTTATAGATGTTTTAATGTTATATTGTGTAATATTGGCGTGGGTTTTATTTTTGTACTACTCCAGTGTTTTGAGAGGGAAACGCCCTTTATAGGAAAAACTACTCAAAGTGTTGTCTTCCCTTGTGTAATGAATGGTCAGCTGGGTTTCCCTGGCATTTTTAGCTCTCCGGCCCATGCTGACTTCCCGGCTGCTAGTTGGCTACTCTTGTGAACTGGAAAAGGCAGACTGGATTAGCCATTACACCACATTAGATTTGTCATCAAATGAGTCAGGCACGAACTGGATGTGTGCATGAAAGTGTTTGTGAGATTTGCAACGGTGACTGATGTAACTGGGCACAGATAGTGCTAGGTCTGGCAACGACTTGTAGAAATCAATAGTGTAAACGACCCTTGCCAAAAGGAATGCAGTGATTCAGATTTAATTGGATTTCTGTGTGAAACCTGATGCGTTTTGCAGCTCTCATCATCACAGTAAATCGTCAGAGGTTTTATTTATGTCACTTTGTTGCTTATAACACTCATCTGTATTTCCTTCTTTGATCTGACACCTTTTTGTCCGCTCTTTTCCTTGTATGTTAACTTATCCACCTTATTCTTTAATGAGGACGTAAGCCTATGGGTGAGACTTCTGGTTCATTAGCTGCTATAGGAAAATAACAAGAAGTGCTGGAAATGATAAAACTGTTTGCGCTACAAACCAGTGTGTTCATAAGAAAGTTAATACATTAAAAATATATGGTAAGACACACCAGTCTGCAATATCACGCAGAAAAATTAGCTGTTTTGTACAGCTGAAAATAGAGGAGGATGTGACCAGAAGCCAGACCCATAAAATGTACAGGTTTATTACAGGAAGAAAAATGTGGATAAACAATGAAAAGTGTATTTTTGAGGAGTTGGGGAAGCCGCTGTGTTTTATTGAATAGACTTTGCTCTTTGCAGAAGAAGGACATGGAGGTGCTGCGTGGTTACCTGTCCCTTCATCAGACGGCCGAAACACTCACGCTGAAGTGGACGCCCAATCAGCTAATCAATGGCACTCTGGGAGACTGTGACTTGGAGAAGAGGTAATATATACTGTACAAACACAAGGGGAAATCAGGTAAATTAGGTCATCAGGTAAAATAAGAGCTTCGATGACCAATCACTTCCATTCATTTTGCCATGACATGTAGGAACTCAATTGATTGGTCTGATATTGCTAGGTTGGACAGAGCAATTACTTTCACCAAGCATAAGATGAGTGTCCTGATGTGCTGATTGCTGGTTTGTAATGATAAGGTTGATATGTTTGTAAGGAACAAATAGATGTCAAAATGTGAGGTTATTTAGCAAAACAACATTGATGCTGATCTGTTTTAACCCACTTTCTCTCTCGTTCTCAATGTTTTTTTTCACCCTCTATCACACTTTAGTATTTATTGGGACTATGCTTTGACTGTGCCTTTAAGACAGATCGTCTGCATTCATTGTCACCAGCGCCGTGAGTCTCCTTCCTACATCTTACTGTTATATTCATCTTTAACATTTAAAGGGACGGTTCACCCATAAATGTAAATTCTGTCATTAATTACTCACCTTCATGTCGTTCCAAACCCGTAAGACCTTCGTTCATCTTCAGAACACAAATTAAGATATTTTTGATGAAATCTGAGAGCTTTGTGACCCTGCGTAGACAGCAATGCAACCGACACATTCAAGTCCCAGAAAGTTAGTAAAGACTTGGGTTGGCTACCGAACTCTACTTTTAAGGGTACCGATTGAATTGCGTACCAATTCACATTAAATCAGTCGGTGCCAATTTTTGGTACCTGAGAACGCATCTGGGCTGTTTACTACATAAATATTGACGCTCGCTGTGATTTTCGGGAGTGAAAACTGAATATGACAAGCGAAAATTCTATGCATTAACTCCTGAAAAAGTAGTGACAACTTTTTTTTTTTACACAAATTCTACACAGTATGTACGGAACTGAACTGAACAACCAGTTGTTAATGACATATTTAAAGTCACACCCGCTCCCACGATAGTTGATTGACATGAGCGTTTTACCTCAGATCAGCTGTAACAGTCTGACCTCAATTGTTTCGATGCCGGAGCAGGGATGTAAGTTAGACAAGAATATCTCAGATTGAGCGATTGAGGTGTTGTGTTGCTGGATATAATAATGAACATAGTGCTCGTCATTTACTCCCGACATCTGAGCCGCTGAAGATGCAGTGGATTACGTTTGTTTGTGAAGGGAATGCGGCTCCCGATCTACATATATCCGTCTATGTTCGCGCAAATCATTCGTGATCCAGCTTCACTTACAGCAGAAGTGAGTATAAGGGTTTTTTTAAGAATCTTTGCTATCGCCTTTCCTAATAATGTGCTAGTTAGCAAGTTTAGTGGCTAAATGTGGCTAAAATAAACAGGCTCGTCACTCCACAGAGAGAAAAGAGGGGTGGGCGAGCAGAGCTCATTTCATTTAAAGGAACTACCCCTCAGAATGGGATGATTTTTGCAGAGCTCATTTTGGCAAGGTATAAAGGGTGTTGTTTTACACAGCCATTGAGAATTTTTAACCAAAGTATATTATAGACTTTTCATTAAGACCCTAAAGAATCATATCAACTTGTGTAAAATGGGCATCTGATGACCCCTTTAAACGCTCCTCAGACATATGTCTTCATCTGTATGTAGGTGCAAGAAAATAACAGTGAAAGAAGTCTTAACCTTAGCACATTTTAACACAAGCTAGCTGCGCTCATGAGCCTTGCGGTAAAGTGTCAGTGTTGCCAGATCTTCATAGAAAAAAACAATAAACAAGTACAAAAAACACTAAAACACCCAAATGCTTTAGAAAAAAAACATATCTCCTATCTGCAACAGACCATTTTATTAACTCCATAAAGTGCCTAGATTTATGAGGTAAGACCAAACAACATGCCTAAAAGCGCTTGTAAATATGAGGACATGGCAACACTGCAAGACAGCGCTCTCTAAAGCAGCCTCCTGAGCATAAACAAAACACAGCACATCTATCAGTGGTAGTTTAGTTAAAATTGACGGACAAAAAGAGTCTTTGTGTATACAAAACTTCAAAAACTTCACGGCAACCTGTCAAAATAAAAGTGTGGTTTAACATGTAACAGAAATATATTAGTCTTGTATTAATTTTGTACAGTATAATGTACGTCTTTATATATTCAATTTTCTGCCAAATTTAAATAAAACAATTAAATGACAAAAAGAAATATTACAACCAGATTAACTAATTAATTGTAGAATAAAATAATAGAATTCCTATAAAAACCTTTTTAAAGGAATATTCACACAATTTTTCTTCCATGTATTTATTTTAACAGTAAACCTCTGTTTGTCTGCCAAAAAATAAAAGGGTTTAAATTTCACTTGATTAAAAATAAATGTTTAATGCCTTCATTTGATTATCGGAAAAATTAAAACACAAGAATTTCTGAAAAAAAAAGAAAGAAAAAGATTGTAGCCCTGTTGTTCGAAATGTTGAAATTGACAATTTTGCACTTATTTTTTCACTGAAAGTTTTTGTTATTACGCAGAGAATAAGGTACCGAAAAAGGTACCGTACTGGTTAAAATCTGAACGGTACACAACCCTAGTAAAGACATTGTTAAAATAGTCCATGTGACATCAGTGGTTCAACTGTAATTTTATGAAGCTACCAGAATACTTTTGGTGTACAAAAAAACAACTGACAAGGAAGAGAAGAAATTGCTAAATAAAGTCTTTTTTTCTCGTTTTCTTTATTGCACAAAAAGTATTCTAGTAGCTTCATAAAATTAAGGTTGAACCACTGACATGGACTGTTTTAACAATGTTCTTATTACCTTTCTGAGCCTTGAAACGTGTCAGTTACGTTTCTGTCTATAGAAGGTCTGGGATTGGGATTTCATCAAAAATATCTTAATTTGTGTTCAGAAGATGAATGAAGGTCTCACAAGTTTGAAACAACATGAAGGTGAGTAATTAATGACAAAATTTTCATTTTTAAGTGAGCTGTCCCTTTAAGCGTCAATGTAGCACATATTTCAGAATCAATTATTGATTTAATTCACATTATATTACAGATTATTAATTATATTTAACTCTATATTAATGTGAATTTGTCTCAGCGGACTGTGGGGGTACTCTGGTGTTAGTAAGTCAGGATGGGATCCAGCGGCCTCCTCTGCACTTCCCTCCTGGGGGTCACCTGCTGGCTTTCCTGTCCTGTTTGGAGACGGGTCTACTGCCCCGGGGTCAACTTGAGCCGCCCCTCTGGTCCCAGAAGGGCAAGGTGAGTGTTTTACTGCAGGTGTTATTAGATATATCATGTAACAGTTTGTTTCTTCATCAGAAGTAAGTTGTAGAAATTTAGCATTACTTGCTTACCAGTGGATCCTCTGCAGTGAATGGGTGCCGTCAGAATGAGAGTCCAAATTGTTGATTAAAACATCATAATGAGTAATCCACGTTTTGTGGATTATTGTGATGTTTTTATCTCTCTTAATATATTTATTACAAATCTAGAACAAAAAAAAAGGAAAAATCTAGGAAAAATCTATAAAAATTCAATTATTGATTTAATATGCATAATATATACATTTAGAAATATTGTATTTAATTTTAATTAACTTTTAATTAACAAAATTGCTTAGAGTATCAAGTCTTGTTTTTGAAAAACATATTTTGAATGACATTTTTAATGCAATAAATAATAATTAAATATTAGAATGATTTGAAATAGTTAGAATTCATTTTAAGATTTTAATTTTAAATTTAAGATGTCCTTTTTGTTTTTGATCATGAATTTGAACTTTTAAACACCTACATTTTAAGTTGAATAAATGTAAATGAAATAAGCCTTAAAATTAGGCTTAAAACCTGAATTTGTATAATATGAATGTTGAAACATTTATTATTTTATTTTATTTTATTTTATTTTATTTTATTTTATTTAACATATTATCAATTATTATACATAAAATATATGAAGTATATTATAAAAATATGAAAAATTACATTTTTGATTGAATTTACATAATATACAGAAACATTTTATTTAATTTTAAATCATTTTGAGAAACAAAATTGAAAAAGATATCAAGTCTTGTGTTTGGAGAACATATTTTAAATTCAGTAAATTATAATTCATATTTAGAAGGATTTGAAATACTTCTTATCTAATTTATAATTCATTTTAAGATTTTAATTTTAAATTTAAGATGACCTTTTTCTGTTTCGATCATAAAAAAAACTTTTAAATTCAAGTTTAATAAATTAAAATTTAATAAGGCTTAAAATTAGGCTTAAAACAAGAATTTATATAATATTAATATTGAAACTTTTACATTTAATTTATTTTAAATATAATGAATTGTTATAAGTACAGTATAGCTATTACAAATCTAGGACAATAAAATAGGAAAAAATATGAAAAATTCAATTACTGATTTAATTTGCATAATATATAAATGTAGAAACATTTTATCTCATTTTAAATAATTTGGAAAAACGAAATTGCTTAAGATATCAAGTCTTGTTTTCTTACGGCACCCATTCACTGCAGAGGATCCGTTGATGAGCAAGTGATCTGTTCTGATGAAGAAACATCAGATTGTAGCTTTTTTTTGCTTTTAATTAATAACAAAATGTTCCTCATTTGAAGTGAGCAGCTGGGTTTAGTTTAATAATGACTGTGTGTGTTTGCCTAACAGGGTAAAGTCTTCCCTAAGCTTCGTAAGAGGAACAGCACGGCCCGTTTAGTGGATCAGGATGGAGAGGGAGAGGAGCAGATCGCTGCAGACTATGTGTTTCGCATCGTGTATCCCGGGCACCGTCACGACTCAAGTGAGTTTCAACAGAAATGTGCCTGTCTTTTTCACATCTCTGTCTCTGTCTCTCTTCACACATGCAGGATCTGTCCATCCATCCGTCCTGCAGTGACCCCAAAAGCATTAAACACTTCAAAGCCACACATAAAAGTAAACTCATATCATTTTAAGTGTGACTTAAGCGTCTAAAAGTACTTTTTGGGGGGCAATTCTACATCTTAAACCCTCTAAATACTCACGTATGTATCAGTCGCAGCCACTGTTCAGCCAGACCTGATGTCCCGGATGTGTGAATGCTGAACAGGCCTGCATTAGACACCATCCCCGCATATCATTGTTGTCTGTGTGTTTTGTTCTCACTTTTCTGTGGAACATAACAGCCGTTGTGGAGGCTGCTGGGAGGGATGTGAGTATTAGACGCAGCCTTTAGATTTTCAACTGTTCTTACTGGGATGACAGTGTTTTTTTCTATATCTGTGTATGTATGCACTGCAAAAAAAATCATCTTCACACAGTTTTTGTCTTGTTTTCCAGTTAAAATATTACTAGATCAAGATCCGTTTAGTTCATTTAAAAGATTTTGAATTAAGAAAAATAAAAAAAAATGCAATTATTGATTTAATTCACATAATATAGAAATGAAATCGAGCCTTGTTTTCACACAGAACATATCTTGAATTAAATTTGAATTTAATAAATAATAATTAAAATTTAGAATGATTTAAAATACTTTTTGGATTTTTTTTTTTTATTTACAATTAAAAATGACCTTTTCTGTTTTGATTATAAATTTTAAAACAACTTTTAAACTTTAAAATTTAAGTTTAATAAATTCATAAGGCTTTAAAACAATTTATATAATATGAATGTTGAAACATTTTTTTTTTTATTTTAAATATAATACATTGTTACAATATATTTCAAACAAAATTAGATATCAAGCCTTGTTAGCAAAGAACATATCTTGAATTACATTTTTAAATCAGTAAATAATAATTAAATATTAGAATGATTTAAAATACTTTTTAAGTTTATTTATAATTAATTTTAAGATGTTCTTTTTGTTTCATAAATTAAAAAAACAATTTTAAATTTAATAAATTAAAAAAATTAGGTTTATATTAAGAATTTATAAATTATGAATTTTGAAACATTTTCTATTTTGTTTTAAATATAATGAATTGTTGTTATAAGTACAATGTATGTATTACAAATCTAGGACACAAAAATAGGCAAAAATAGGAAAAATTCAATTATTGATTTAATTCACATGATGTATAAATGTTGAAACATTTTATTATGAATTTTAATTAATTTAGAGACACTAAATTACCTAAGTTATCAAGCCTGGGTTTCAAAGAACATGTCTTGAATTACATTTTAATTCAGTAAATAATAATTAATAATTAGAATGATTTGTAATACTTTTTTTATTTTAATTTTTAAATTTAAGATTAACTTTTTCCGCTTGATTATAAATTTAAAATAAAAACTGTTAAACTTTTGAATTTAAGTTTATTCATTTTAATTAATTGAACTTAAAAAAAAAAAACCTTTAAGCTTTTACATTTAAGTTTAATAAATCAAAATTTAATAAGGCTTAAAATTAAGCCTCAAAACCTGAATTTATATAATATAAATGTTGAAATATTTTTTATTTTATTTATTTTAGATAAAATAAATTGTGATAAGTACAATATATTTGTTACAAAACTAGGACAAAAACTATGAAAAATATAAACAATTCAAATATTGATTTAATTCACATAATATATAAATGTTGAAACATTTTTTTAAAATTAATTTAGAGAAATAAAAATGCTTGTTTTCAATAGCGTTTTTAATTCAATAAATAATACTTTTTTAATTTATTTATAATTAATTTTAAGATGTTCTTTTTGTTTCATAAATTAAAAAAAACACTTTTAAATTTAATAAATTAAAAAAATTAGGTTTATATTAAGAATGTATAAATTATGAATTTTGAAACATTTTCTATTTTGTTTTAAATATAATGAATTGTTATAAGTAGAATGTATGTATTACAAATCTAGGACACAAAAATAGGCAAAAATAGGAAAAATTCAATTATTGATTTAATTCACATGATGTATAAATGTTGAAACATTTTATTATGAATTTTAATTAATTTACAGACACTAAATTAGTGTCTCTAATAATAAGTTATCAAGCCTGGGTTTCAAAGAGCATGTCTTGAATTACATTTTTAATTCAGTAAATAATAATTAATAATTAGAATGATTTGTAATACTTTTTTTATTTTAATTTTTAAATTTAAGATTAACTTTTTCCGCTTGATTATAAATTTAAAATAAAAACTGTTAAACTTTTGAATTTAAGTTTATTAATTTTAATTAATTGAACTTAAAAAAAAAAACTTTTAAGCTTTTACATTTAAGTTTAATAAATCAAAATTTAATGAGGCTTAAAATTAAGCCTCAAAACCTGAATTTATATAATATAAATGTTGAAATATTTTTTATTTTATTTATTTGAGATAAAATAAATTGTTATAAGTACAATATATTTGTTACAAAACTAGGACAAAAAATATGAAAAATATAAACAATTCAAATATTGATTTAATTCACATAATATATAAATGTTGAAACATTTTTTTTAAATTAATTTAGAGAAATAAAAATGCTTGTTTTCAATAGCGGTTTTTTATTTATTTATTTCTAATTCATTTAAAGATTTTAATTTTAAATTTAAGATGACCTTTTTCTGCTTGATCATAAATGTACAATAAAAACGTTTAACATTTACATTGAAGTTTAATAAACGTATAAATAAATAAATAAAAATAAATGAAGCTTAAAATTAGGCTTAAAACAATAATTTATGTAATATGAATGTTGAAATATAAATGTTTTATTTAATTATTTATTTATTTAGAGAAATATAATTGCTTAAGAAATCAATCCATTTTTAATTCAATAAATAATACTTTTTTGGATTAATCCATATTTAATTTTAAGAATTTAAGTTTTAAGTCTTTTTCAGTTTCAATCATAAATCTAAAAAAAACTTTTTTACATTTAATAAGACTTAAAATTAGGATTAAAACAGGAAGAAACCATTTAACTTTTTATTCAAGATGTATTCTCTGAAAACAAGTCTTAAAATGTTGTGCGGTTTTGCTCGTTTTAGGCATGTTTCTATATTTTGCTGCAAAACAAGACAAAAGCACTGGTTTAAAATGATTTTTGTTGCAGTGTGTGTGAGTGGAACGTGACTTTGCTTGAGAGGCGGGTGCTAAACTGTGTTCTTTTATTGCCCAAGCAGTCACTATAAACTACCACCACACCACGGGCAGTCGTGCGCCCTCTCTGGACGACGATGAGGAGGAGGAAGATAGACTTCACGCTATGATCTCTATGATCTGCTCACGGAACCTCACAGATCCTAATGTCATGAAAGGTTTTTATCACCAGTGGCCCACTTCATTCTCCCTCCCTCCTTTCATCCTTCCTCTCCTCCCACTTTCTTTTCATCCCAACTGTTACCTGGTCCCCACAAGCAGCGACCCAGCAGTGCGGCCCGTTGTCGGTCAGTGAGGGCAGATTGAGACGCAGTAGGCGCCTCGGGCGTCACGCTTCCCTTGTCGCTCTTGAAGTTGTGTGCTTGTAACCATGGTAATATTTGCAGCTAGGTCAAATGGCACAAGACACAAGAGTGTTTGGGGCACACCTGCATTTCATTACACCGGAGAACAAGGGATGCGTCCTGTCAGATACGCAGAAAATATACTACGTAATTCACTACGCAAAACAGATGTTGGCTCAATGAAAAGTCACGAAACGCCACAAGGACATACTGTTCTAGGAATAGGAAAGTACTTACGAATGTGTAGTATGGCAGTACGCCAGTGTTGGGACAGACTACATCCTAAATTTGTCTTAAATGCCACACACTCCTATGTTGGGTTTAATAAGCATTTAAATGTAGCATATACAGTAGCTTAATTTTATCTTTTTTTGTTAAATTGTCTGTGGTTTTCATATAATTTCCATAATTTGAATGTTGAAACATTTGTTATTATAGTTTATATTATTTTATTTTAATCTTAAATTAAATTAAATGTTGGGTACAATATGTATGTATAACTAATCTATTTAGCTCAAATAAATAAATAAATGAAATAAATAGTTCCCAAAATAATTAGGAGAGAAAATTCTAATTATTGGTTTCATTTACATAATTTATATTTACATATTTTTAAAATCATTTTATTATTTCATAATTTTATTTTAATAAGCATTTAAATGTAGCATATACAGTAGCTTAATTTATACAAATCTTTTTTTGTTAAATTGTCTGTGGTTTTCATATAATTTCCATAATTTGAATGTTGAAACATTTGTTATTATATTTTATATTATTTTATTTTAATCTTAAATTAAATTAAATGTTGGGTACAATATGTATGTACTGTATGTATAACTAATCTATTTAGCTCAAATAAATAAATAAATAAAATAAATAGTTCCCAAAATAATTAGGAGAGCAAATTCTAATTATTGGTTTCATTTACATAATTTATATTTACATATTTTTAAAATCATTTTATTTTATTATTTCATAATTTTATTTTAATAAGCATTTAAATGTAGCATATACAGTAGCTTAATTTATACATTTTTTGTTGTTAAATTTTCTGTAATTTAAATTTTTTTAAAAAACCCTAAATAACTATGCAGAAAAATTCAAATTATTAGTTTAATTTGCATAATATGAATGTTGAAGCTTTTTTGTCTTTATTTTATTTAATTTTACTTTGTCAATTTAATAAATTGTTGTTTAATAAATTGAAAAATATATGTATTACGAATGTATTTTTCTAACATGTTAATAGTTATAATTAATTAATTAATTAATTATATGTGAATGTTGAAACAATTTTTATTTTATTTTTATTTTATTAATATTAAAAGTAATAAATCATTATAAGTACAATATGTTTATATGTATAACAAGTCTATTTTAATAAAATTAATTGTTGGAATCTTAAATAATTATGTAACAAAATTCTAACTATTGGTTTTGTGTACAAAATGTAATTGTTGGTTTTATTTACATAATTAATTGTAATAAATTGCATTATTTATATCTGTGTTAATATTTATAACAAATGTATTTTGTTAAAATATATATAGTTTTAACCCTAAATAACTATGCAGAAAAATTTGAATTATTAATTTAATTCACATAATATAAATGCTGAAGCATTTTTGTTTTTTTATTTTTTATTTTATTTAATTTTATTTTATTGTAAATTTAATAAATTGTTACATGTATTACAAATGTATTTTCTAAAATGTTAATAGGTAGGAAAAATCATTTTTTTTAATTTAATTTATATAATCTGAATGTTGAAATATTTTTTAAATATAAAAAAATAGGAAAAATAGGACAAAATCATTATTTTTATCTTTATTCTTTTTTTTGTTTTACTTTATTTTCAAATGTAATAAAGTAAAATATATGTATTACTAATCTATTTTCCTAAAATGTTTATAGTTCTAGCCTAAAATAACTAGGTAGGACATTTAGGTATTTATTTATTTAACCTATATATTATGGATGTTAAAACATTTTTAAAAATATACTAAATTGTTATAAGTACAATATATTTATTACAAATCCAAGACTAAAAATAAGGGGGAAAAGGAAAAATACAATTTAATTTAATTTTATTTCAAATTGAATAAATCTATTTGTCTAAAATGTTTATGGTTGTAGCCTAAAATAACCTAAAATAGCCTAAAATCAATTTATTTATTTACTTAATCTATATAACATGAATGTTCAAACATTTTTAAAAATATAATAAATAGTTATATGTAAAAAATATGTATTACAAATCTAGGATGAAAAAATATGTTATTTAATATGTTAATATGTTAAATAAGTTGTTTTACTGTATTATATTGAATAAATTGTAAAATATAAAATATATGTATTACAAATGTATTTTTCTAAAATGTTAATAGGTAGGAAAAGTCAATTTTGTATTTAATTGATATAATCTGAATGTTAAAAAAAAATTATATAAAAAATAGGAAAAATTCATTATTTTTTATCTTACTCTTTTATTTTATTTTACTTTATTTCAAATGTAATAAAGTAAAATATATGTGTTACATGTATTACAATGTTTATAGTTCTAGCCTAAAATAACTAGGTAGGTATTACTTTAGGTATTTATTTAACCTATATATTATGGATGGTAAAACATTTTTAAAAATATAATAAATTGTTATAAGTACAAAATATTTATTACAAATCTAAGACAAAAGAGAAAAATTCAATTATAAATTTAATTCACATTTTTGTCTTTTTATTTGTTGTCATTTTATTTTATTTTAAATTGAACAAATTGTTATAAGTAAAATACAAGTATTATAAACCTATTTGTCTAAAATGTTTATAGTTCATGCCTAAAATAACCTTATAGGAAAAATCGATTTATTTATTTATTTAATCTATATAATATGAACGTTCAAACATTTTTAAAAATATAATAAATAGTTATAAGTAAAAAATATTTATTACAAATCTAGGACAAAAAATATGAAAAATTCAATTATTAATTATATTCACATAATATGAATGTTGAAGCATTTTTATCTTATTTTATATGTTATTTTATTGTTTTAAATTAAATAAATTGTTATAAGTAAAATATATGTATTACAAATATATTTTTCCAAAATGTTTTTAGTTCTAGCCTAAAATAACCAGGTAGGGCTAATAATATAATAAAAAAATATAATACATTGTTATAAGTACAATAAATTAATTACAAATCAAGGGGGGAAAAAAGGACGAATTCAATTATTGATTTAATTCACATAATATTAAAAGATTTGATTCAAAATCAGTTAATTTACAAAATATGCATGTTAAATTATATATTATATTATATATTCTTTTATGCACACACAACCTGAATATCCCTTATTTTCACATTTGGGTTTGTGACTGAAGTGTGTGTGTGTGTGTGTGTGTGTGTGTGTGTGGGGTCAGTACAGTGCACATCTCTCTCCCTGACTCACTGTCCTCCACTGTCGTCACTCTTTTCCCTCCACGCCTCCGTTGCCGGGGGTTACCCGCGCTAACCTTTCTCACAGTCGGGAGAGCTTCCACTGCCCTGCCACGTTGTCACACTACTACTCTGCCTTCGTCCTTTTTCCTCCGAGTCCTCGCACACACACACGCTGACACTACCAGACCGACCTATGAGGTGTGATAGAGTTCGTGGAGTACGGTCTCTCCTCCTCTCTGCACTGTTGGGCCTGACTGCGGTGGCCAGGCAGCAATGCTTCCAATGATTTGCTGTTTTCCTTTTGCACTCTTTGGTTGACAAGAGCAAGTCCTTCGAGAAGTCTTGGTTTTTTTTTAGGTTCTTGTGTGTTTATTTGGTTTCACTGCTAAATGCTTGAAGGCTTTGCATGTCGAATTTGCACACGTTATGTATTATATTTCTTTTTTGGTTTGGATCGAATGTGCTCCACCGCTTACTTGTCAGAGTGTTTCCTTCCCTTTTATGAATTCTCTCTTTTCCTCTTTGGTTTGAGTTGTCGTCGTTGTTGTTTTGGTGTTCCTCCTGTGTTGAGCCGGTTTTCTGCAATGCTGTTCACTGTAATTCTTCACTAACTGCAGTCACCTTTCATTATATCAGTTAGGTCCTGTGGGGTTCTGGTGTAGTAGACGCACGAATCGTTCCGTGAACGCGTCGCCCATTCGATCCTAGCCTTACCAAAGTCCCATAGCCCACGGCAGACTTTCAGGGACAGATATTGAGTACATGCTCTCCGTCCGCGTTGTTGTATAGCAGGTCACCAGCTCCAACCTGAAGAATTAAGGTGAAGAGCATTTACGTTTACTATCGACTCTTTTGGTTCAGTTGATTCACTCTCTTCACGTTTTACACAACTACACACAGTGTACATTCCTCTTCTTTATTTGTCTTTATTTTTGTCATGGTTCAATCTGATGCATCCAGCATGGTAGGAATGGTTACTGTCTGTCCTTCTATACTCCTCTCCAAGCTCTACCAGTGCCTGGCTTGATTTGTGACACTGTGATTTGATTGATCAATTGACTGGCAGGTCTCCTGGCATGGCATCCCCGCATCGTTTTACACCTTTTCCTTCTGTTCATTCATAGATGCATGTTTTTTGATATCCTTATACTTCAGGTTTGCTTTGATTTCATTATGTGTGTTTAAGGACATCTGGTTAATGCCATTTCTGACAGGAAGAAGTATCTGGAAAGAAACGTACATCTAAATTGGGGCTGTCAATTTAACACGTTTAGCGATAAATAGAACGAATTATACAATTACTGCAGAGCAGTTCAAGCCTAAAGTACAACCTTTAAGCAACGCCTTTTGGCATACTACATTTAAAATAACAGAACCGATCAGAAGCAAGGGATATCAAGACACATTAATAAAGCCAAAGTACGTTCAACTGGAGATTTGCTGTCCTAGAAGCGCGATGCTAATGGCGTGAGATGCTAAAAAAACAGCTTCTATCGATAATACGGAAATAAAACACACATATATTAACATCTAGAGACACTTAATGGAGAAGGTCACTTTAACTCACCCCCATGCCATCCAAGATGTTCATGTCTTTCTTCAGTCGCAAATAAATTATTTGAGGAAAACATTCCAAGATTTTTCTCCATATAATGGACTTCAATGGGGATCAACAGGTTGAAGGTCCAAATTGCAGTTTCAGTGCCGCTTCGAAGGCCGAGGAATAACGGTCTCATCTAGTGAATCTGTCATTTTCTTAAAAACATAAAACTTGATACACTTTTTAACCATGGATGCTTATCCTGCGCTAGTCTGCGATGCGCATACGTGTCTTTACCCAATACATAATCACATAATCGCATGCGGTTAGTTCATCGTCTGTTTACTTTGGTTCAAAAATGTAGGGTAGGACAAAAAAACCCACCTCATTTTCTCCTCCAACTTCAAAATTGTCCGCCATTGTTGTTTTACCTTTTTTTGTAAAGGGTGTTTTACGCATTTGCTTTGTAAACACTGGGTCGTTTTCTGTGATTATGTAATGCGTGAGGTCGAGCTAGTGCAAGACGAGCATTTGTGGATAAAAAATGTATAAATTAGTACTTTTCTTAGAAAATGACCAATCGTTTTGCTAGATAAGACCTGTATTCCTTGGGTGGGATCGTGTAGTGCCCTTTGAAGCTGCATAAACTACTATACTTAAAGGATTAGTTCACTTTCAGAATTAAAATTTCCTGATAATGTACTCATCCCCATGTCATCCAAGATGTTCTTGCCTTTCTTTCTTCAGTCACAAAGAAATTCAGTTTTTTGAGGAAAACACTGGACTTCAATGGTGGCAAATGGGTTGAAGGTCCAAACTGCAGACTCTTCACAATCTTATCTAGTGAAACAATTGCTCATTTTCTTCAAAAAAGAAAAATGTATACACTTTTTAACCATGAATGCTTTTCTTTCATTAATCTGTGATGTGCGTGCGTCTTCACGCATTGCGTAATCGCGTTGTAAAAGTCACGTGCGTTTAGTTCTTCACCCGTGTACTTCGGTTCAAAAATGTAGGTTAGGGCGAAAAACTCCATCTTATTTTCTCCTCCAACTTTAAAATCGTCCGATATTGTTGTTTTAAAGGCTTTGTTGTAAAAGGCGTTTGACTTTTTTTGCACATTCGCTTTGTAAACCCCGGGTTGGTACTTCCACCTACATCACGCGTGCACGATCACGTAATGTGTGAGGTTGAGCTAGTGCAAGATGAACATTTGTGGTTAAAAAGTATATATTTTTGTATTTTTCTTAGAAAATGACCAATCGTTTCGCTAGATTAGACTCCTATTCCTCGGCTGGGATTGTGTAGAGCCCTTTGAAGCTGCATTGAAACTGCAATTTGGACCTTCAACCCCTTGGCCACCACTGAAGTCCACTACAGTCCCAGGAAATTTTAATTCTGAAAGTGACCTTCTCCTTTAAAACCGCAGTGCTCATGGTGTCAGATGCTATAAAACAGCAAGACTTGACTCTGCTACATTCGTACATAGACTAATGTTTAAAAAAAAAAAAAAAAGCTGTGTGTACATGGCCCCTTTCGATAAGCAGATAGTTTTATGTTCAAGAATATGGAAATAAAACACATTTATCATCATCTAGAGACACTTAATGGATTAGTTCACTTTCAGAATTAAAATTTCCTGAGAATTTACTCACCCCGATGTCATCCAAGATGCTCATGTCTTTCTTTCGCGAAGAAATTAAGGTTTTTGAGGAAAACATTCCAGGATTTTTCTCCATATAGTGGACTTCAATGGTGACCAACGGGTTGAAGGTCCAAATTGCAGTTTCAGTGCAGCTTCAAAGTGCTCTACACGATCCCAGCGGAGGACTAAGGGTCTAGCGAAACGATCGGTCATTTTCTTAAAAAATAGAAACTGATATACTTTTTAACCATGAATGCTTATCTTGCACTAGCCCTGCGATATGCATGCGTGTCTTCACGCACGTTGGAAAGGTCACGCGGGGTTAGTTCTTCATCTGTGTACTTCGGTTCAAAAAAGTAGGGTAGGGCGAAAAACTCCTTCTCGTTTTCTCCTCCAACTTCAAGATCGTCCGACATCGTTGTTTTACCTTTTTTTGTAAAGGGCATTTGACTTTCTTTGCATATTCCCTTAAACACTGGGTCGGTACTCCCGTCTACGTCACGTGTGCATGATTACGTAATGCTCGTTGAGCTAGTGCAAGATGAGCATTTGTGGATAAAAAGAATATAAATTTGTATTTTTTTCTTAGAAAATGACAGATTGTTTCGCTAGATAAGACCTTTTTCCTTGGCTGGGATCACGTAGAGCCCTTTGAAGCTGCATTGAAATTGCAATTTGGACCTTCAACCCCTTGGCCACCATTGAAGTCCATTGAAATCCCAGGAAATTTGAATTCTAAAAGTGAACTTCTCCTTTAAAACCGCAGTGCTCATGGCGTGAGATGCTAAAAAACAGCAAGACTTGACTCTACTACATTCATACATAGACTAATGTTTAAAAAATCCCACTGTAGACATGATGCAAAAGCAAGCTGTTATAAACAACCCCTGTGGATAAACAGTTTTATGTAAAAAAAAAAATATGGAACACATAAATCACATCTAGAGACACTTTTCTTAATGTCTACTAAGCGATTTATATCTGCCACGATAATGTCTTTAAATTATTTTAAAATTAGATGTTTTTTTTTTTGTATTAAAATTGATATGTAATTTTAATTAATTGATATATCACTTAAATAATGTAATGAATTTATTTAACTGATTGACAGCCCTAATCTAAATACCATCCACACTGAACAAATTGCTTAATATGTATTAAAAAAAAAATCGAATGCAGTTTACTCTTCCTTAATTATCTCATGGTTGAGCTGAGGCCTGAAATTCAGTGAATATGAGGCTGTTGAGCTGAATATGATGCTTTATGGCCATTCCAGTCCAGCTGTAATAGCCTAATTTCCAGTAGAGATGTTTTATGGTGTCTGGGATGTGAAATGAATTCCCATATGGCAGCTTTCCGCCGTCCAACAGCTTCTTATTGTAGAGTAACTCTGAGAGGAAAGAAAACACCAATTTTCAATTATCCTAGTAATATTAATAGTAATATATCTCAAATGCAGGTTACTAGAGCAGGTTTCATATTTGCTTATTCATCTCTTATTTCCTCTCTCTGTCTCTTTCTCTCACTCTGCCTCTTTTCCGTCTATTGCACTCCCACGCCCTAGTAGACCACGGGGACATGATGGAGATGCAGGGTTTTGGCGGCAGCCCGTTGTCATGGCAGCAGGGCGAGTGCACCAGTCATATGTCATCTTGTCTGTCCTGCTCCACTGGGGGCAGCAACGCTTCCGTCGAGCTTCCAGCGAGCTGTACCTGCATGCATGACCGGTGAGAGAGCTGTACTTTCACACTTCTGGGTCTGTGTTTTATTGTTAAAAAATACAATAAAAACAGTAATATTGTTAAATATTAATACAATACAAATGTAAAATGAAAATTTAATTAAAATGAATGTTCAGCACCATTACTCCAGCCTTCAGAAATCATTTTAATATGCTGAATTGCCTCACAAGAAACATTTATTATTATTATTATTATTATTATTATTATTAGTGTTAAAAAAAAATGTTTTTGTGGAAACCATGATTAATTATTTTACAGGATCTTTGATGGATAAAAAGTTCACTGATGCCTAAGAAAGAAAAAACATGCATTAAGAGCTGGGGGTGAAAACTTTTGAACAGAATGGAGATGTGTACATTTTTCTTATTTTGCTTAAATATCATATTTTTTCATTTAGTACTGCCCTTCAGAGGCTACAGAAGATACAAAATAAGTAAAATTTACCCTGATCTTCAAATTCAAAAAGTTTTCACCCCCAACTCTTGCTGCATAGTATTTTGACCCCAACTGTATCTAATATATAATCTTATAAAATAATCTTTTATAACCTTAAATAATATTGCAATTTTTTTTTTTTTTTTTTGTTATTATGTGGTGGATAAGACATTTTTAACATTTTTAGACAACTTTGTCTTGCATTTTATGCTTCCTAAAGATGTACAATTAAATAATATTTTCACACTTATCAGTAAGATTTTTAATGTTTCTTATGCTCATCAAGGCTGCATTTATTTAATCAAAAATCCAGAAAAAAAACAGTAATATTGTGTCATATTATTATTATTATTATTATTATTATTAGGTAAAATAACTCTTTTCTATGTGAATATATTTTAAAATGTAATTTATTCCTGTGATGCAAAGCTGAATTTTTAGCATAATTACTCCAGTTTTCAGTGTCACATGATCCATGATCATGATGAAAATTCATTCTGAATGCTGATTTTTTATCAATATTGAAAAAAGTTGCTGCTTAATAATTGGTTGGAACCTGTGATACTTTTTTACTAAGTTTGTGGTCAGTAAATTTGTATTCTTTCTTTAAAAAAAAAAAAAAATACGTTTATTCACCAAGAATGTGTTAAACTGATAAAAAAGTGATAGCAAAGACTTATATTGTTAGAAAATATTTATATGTTGAATAGATACTGTTCTTTTTTACTTTTTATTCATCGAAGAATCCTGAAAAAAGAATAAAAGATTCCAAAAAAATATTAAACAGCACAACTTTGATAATAAAAGTATAGAAATCAGCATATTAGAATGATTTCTGAAGGATCATGTGACACTAAAGACTGGAGTAATGGCTGATAAAAATTCAGCTTTGCATCACAGGAATAAATTATGTTTTAAAATATATTAAAATAGAAAACCATTATTTTAAACTGTAATAAAACTTCAAAATATTACTTTTTTCTGTATTTTTGATCAAGTAAATACCGCCTTGATGAGCAAAAGAGAATCATTATCACAATAAATATTGAAATTGTTTATTTCTTTCTTTTTGTTTTGGTTGTCAATAGATTTTCTTATTTTAAGATGTAAAGTCCGACATTAAAACTGATACATAAACAGCTTTGAATGGCGCAATGAAAATTTTAAAAGTGACTTTCATATTACCAAAAGAAAAACATAAAAGTTCCCAAATAAAAAAAACACCCATATGTTAAATATTTTTACTAAGTGCAATGTATATGCATTTTGGCTGTAGTTTGCATATATTTTTGCAGAAGCATCTGTCTAGTCTTCCTGTATTGAAAGACATAACGGATGTTTCCCTTCTGTGTCCAGTATTCCACTGAAGATGCTGTGCCAAAATATGAAAAGACAGATTGTGTCTCGAGCGTTTTATGGCTGTAAGTCCAAAGAAAATCTTTGCACTTATTCATATCAATTACTATAAACATCCTCAGCTGTGCATACAATGCTGTAATGCTCTTTCGCCACTTTTTTTGTAGGGCTGGCCTACTGTCGACACCTGTCCACTGTGAGGACGCACCTTTCAGCACTGGTCAACCACAACATTGTCCCGCCGGACAAGCCCTGCGAAGCCTCTGGAGGGCTCAGCAAAGATGTGTGGAGTAAATATCAGAAAGACTGTAAGGTTAGCCTAGTGCTCTTCAGCTCTGGTCACTAGAGGGTACTAGCGGTCACCGACATGTACCGTAGGTTGCAGTAGTCCCGCTGTCTCCATCTGTCCCTTATTCTCTCTTGCCAGAATTATAAGGAGCTGGAGCTGCTGAGGTTGGTTTACTATGGAGGGGTGGAGCATGAGATCAGAAAGGAGGTGTGGCCGTTTCTGCTGGGCCACTACAAGTTCGGGATGGACAAGAAAGACATGGCTCAGGTAAAGTTTTATAAGCACACTTCGTCACAATAGTTTGTCCTGGTGTGATGTGCGTTCTGATGTGCCCTCGTGGGTTTCGTAGATTGACGAAAAGATCACAGCACGGTATCAGCAGGTGATGCGGGAGTGGAAGGCATGTGAGGTCATCGTGAAGCAGCGGGAGAAAGAGATGCAGTCGGCCATCTTTGCCAAGTTGTCGTCAGGGAGCAGTATAGACAGCCACGTCCTCAGACTCATCCACAGAGACTCCACTATTAGCAACGAGGTCAGTCACAAGCTCTGTTTAAGCACGAATTGACTCACAATCTCTAGCACGCTGCCTATATAGACTGCATCCTAACACTTATAGAATCACATAAATTAATGCTTTGGGCCTCTCTTACTATGCAGAACCTCTATATAGCACATAAAATAAGAGTTCCTTCCTTTTTTGCAGTTATTTTCAATTAAGTTTGGTATCAGCATGTTGCTAAGCTAACCATAAACAGATGTGGTACACAAACTTTTATGTGATTTTTTTTGTTTGTTTGTCTGTTTTTTATTAGACTTTTCAATACTTTTGAGTATGGACTGAAACACTTTTTTCCCTAATAGCACACGTACATCTCTGAGACGTCTATTTGACGTCTGCATTTACATCTGCAAGACGTATTTTTTAGAGTGTTCTTAGCTCATCTGCAATACATCTGTAGGATGTTTCCTATTAGATGTCAAATAGACGTCTATTAGATGTCTTTAAGATGTTTATGATTTAGAATGTATGTAAAAATGACATAGCAGTTTCACTGAAGAACATTGTGAAATATTATTTAGCAATCTTCCACATTTCTAATCTAGATAAACAATGAGTGTGCATACTCATCGTTATGTGTTTCTGTCACAGACTTTCAGTTGTTTTGTCTTAGCTCCTGTTTTCATGGACTTCTAGTTTGTTTTTATCAGTTTCTACCCTGATAGCACACGTGCATCACAGAAATGTCTATTTGATGTCTGCATTTACATCTGGAGGGCGAGTGTTTGCTCATCTGCAATACATCTATAGGATGTTTCCTATTTGATGTCAAATAGACGTCTATTAGATGTCTTTAAGGTGTTTATGATTTAGAATGTATGTAAAACTGACATCTAACAGACGTCTGCCAGATGTTTGTACACAGCAGATGCTTTCCAGATCAAGAGATCTTTAACAGACGTCTTACAAACGTACATGTGCTTTCTGGGTTATCATTTAGTATAAACATGTTTCTAAGCTAACTGTTCAGTACTTAAATATGGATAAACATACATGCCACATATAGATGTTGCGTAAAAACGTTCATTTTTGATATTGATATTAGCTAACTGTTCAATACTTTAATGAGCATAAATGTACACAGCACACACATACTGAGAAAATAAGTTTGTTTTTGATTACATATCTTGTTTGCAATATTTTTGGCTATTGAATGAATCTTTTCTTAATCATTTGGTGTTAGCATGATGTTAAGCTAACTGTTAAGTACTTTAATAAACAAATATATGTCACAAAGATATGCAAACCAGAGTATTTTATGAAATGTATGTTTATCATTTAGTGTTAGCGTGTTGCTAAGCTAACTGTTCAATACGTTAAGCGTGAACATACATGGCACGAAAACATTGGGTAAAATAGTTTGTTTTTGATTGCATATCAACACTTTTAAGTATTAAATGAAAAAGTTTTTTGTTGTTAGCATTATGCTACGCTAACTGTTCAGTACTTTAATAAACAAACATATTTTACACAAAGATATTCGAAACAGTTTGTTTTTCATTACACATTCAGATACTTTAGAGTATTTTATGAAATGTATGTTTATTATTTAGTGTTAACATGTTGCTATGCTAACTGTTCAATACTTTAAAACATATGTGGCACACAAATATTGGGTAAATAGTTTGTTTTTGATTACATATGATTATTGAATAAAATGTTTATTGGTGTTTGCATGATATGAAGCTTACTGTTCAGTACTAAAAATAAACATACATGCCCACCTGGTGAAAAAAACAGCATATGCTGGTAGGTATGTTTTGATGCTGGTTTAAGCTGGTCCTTTGGTGGTTTATACTGGTCCTTAGCTGGTCAAGTTGCTGGTCAAGGACCAGCATAAACCAGCAAAAGACCAGCATAAACCACCAACATGTGCTTTCTGGGTTATCATTTAGTATAAACATGTTTCTAAGCTAACTGTTTAATACTTAAATATGGATAAACATACATGCCACATATAGATATTGTGTAAAAAAGTTAATGATATTGAATAATGATAATAATGATATTGATATTAGCTAAGGTAAACGTTCAATAAACCAGCAAAGGACCAGCTTAAACCAGCATAAACCAGCAAAGGACCAGCTTAAACCAGCATCAAAATTTACCAGCATATGCCGTTTTTTTCCCCAGGGTTTTGAGTAGCCTACCCCTTATGAAAATTAACCATGGGTTTATTATAGTAAAAGTGTAGTAACCAGAGGTTTTTGGCATATTGATTACTTCTATAACCACAGTTTTACTACAAATATTATAGTGTAGCAAAATCACAATTAATTTGTGGTTACCATTGTTTAACTATAGTAATTATGTTTTTTGGTTTTATTTGTAGTAAAATCATGGTTAAAGGTTTTCATAAGTGACTGAATGAAATGATTATCATTTAGCATTAGCATGCCAAGCTAACTGTTTAATACTTTAATAAGACTGCTTACATGTTTTAACACTTGGATTCTAGATAGCCTGAGGTAAATATAGCATTATCTTGCATCGTCATATCGCATCTCTTCTCTCTCTTTAGGTATTCATGTCTGTGGATGAGCCTGACGGAGGAGGTCACGACACCTCATGTGAGGGAGAAAGTACTCCCACCTTAACCACTGTGGTTACCCCGGCCATGTTAGCCCCCGACGAGAGGCCGCTGGTGGAGTTTGACTCTCCGGACTCAGGCCTGCCCTCCTCCAGGAACTACTCCGTAGCGTCTGGACATTCCCAAATCATGTCCAGCATCGATGACGGACAGAGCATGGAGGAGGACACTACACCCACAGGGGTACTGGAGGAGCAGGGTGGACGGGACTCTCTGAGTGAGGACAAACTCTGCAGTCAGCTGGACAAACTCACAACCACTACTGAGGGCACTACACCATCCTTCTCTTCATATACGGTACATTAATGCATTATTTAAGCAGATACACCATTACAGAACTACATTTATCACAGTCACAGTACACAATTGTATATGGACTGCTAAACTAAAAATCTTTATTCTGGTCAATGTGCTTGTGAGCAGATCGAGCTGTTGGACACAGTGGCGCTGAACTTGCACAGAATAGACAAAGACGTCCAGCGCTGCGATCGCAACTACTATTATTTCACTACCAGCAACCTGGAGAAACTGCGCAACATCATGTGCAGGTCAGTAAAGGACCGTGTTGATCTCTGTGTTCTCACTTGCCTGTGTGTCTCTCAGAATAGCAGCTCATTGAATTTCAAATCAGTCAGTCTGTTAGATTAATTGAAACATAAATCACAGACTGTAACTAATTTTCTAAATCAGCTGAACTGAGGCTCAGTTTACCTCAGTCTCTCATGTCTCTGTCACTGTTTTATGATCCAGTTATGTGTGGGAGCATCTGGAGATTGGCTATGTGCAAGGCATGTGTGACCTTCTAGCCCCACTGATGGTCATTCTGGATGATGGTGAGTGAGACACTGAAACATAATAGATAGACAGACATATAGACTCCTTAACAATTTTTTAGGTCCTTGACTTGTATATTTATTGTGTAAGAAATGTTATAAAATCCACCTGAACTGCTGAGACTATCACAACATTTAAGAGCAGCTGAGGACATACCTTTTCTGCAAGCACTCACTATAAACCAAAGCACGTAGACACACACACAAAAAAATATTTTTCCACTCTGCAGTTTTCCTCTGTTGTACTTTATTTCTTTATCTACATCCTCTAATCTAGCTTGTTTTCTTGAAAATGACCCCATGATTTACTCACCTTCAAGCCATCCTAGGTGTATAGGACTTTCTTCTTTCAGACAAATAAGATCTATTTAAAAAAAAAAAGTTGAGGCTCGTCCAAGCTTTATAATGGCAGTGAATGGGTGTTGAGAATTTGAAGTCCAATAAAGTGCATCCATCCATTACAAAACATACTCCACATTGCTCCAGCTGGTTAATAAAGGCCTTCTGAAGCGAACTGATGCATTTGTGTAAGAAAAATATCCATTTTTAGAAGGTTATAAACTGTAATCTCTAGCATCCGCTAACTGTCGTACGTGTATTAAAGATGAGAATATGCTAGTTTCGCAAGAACCAAGTTTTGTTTACAGGAGCAAAGGAAGTTTCCTTGGTTCACAGCAAAGGAATGCAAGTCTCCTCTCTGCTTGTATCAAACTCCAGACATTTTTCTTTACAAATCCTCATTTTGTACTTCTAATTCATGACCAGTGTTTTGTTTTGCTCTCTCCTCTGTGCTTCTGCGTGTACGACAGTTACCGTAAGATAGAGAATATGGTTTATATATATTTAAATGTGGATATTTTTTACACAAATGCATCTTTCTTTAAAAAAAAAAATCCTTTATTAACCCTCCAGAGCTGTGTGGAGCACTTTTTATGATGCATGGATGCACTTTATTGGATTTAAAAATCTCAGCAGCTATTCGCTGCCATTATAAAGCTTGTAAGAGCCATAACATTTTCAATATAATGCAGATTGTATTTATCTGTAAGAAGAAAGTCATATACACCTAGGATGGCTTGAGGGTGAGTAAATCATGGCGTAATTTTCATTTTTGGTGAACTATCCCTTTAATTTGTTCCTCTGTTGTAATTCACTTTGAATATGAATTTGGACTACATGCTATTCTAAATTCATTTGTTGCACAAAAGGACTATTTTTAATTATAATATTTAAATTTTATATTTAGGTTAATCACCTTTAGGTTCAGAAATGTAATCTAAAATATAATACAATTATTATTTAACAGTATACTGTATATTACAAAATGTAATTTTTGAAATACATATTATAAACATTTTTCAAAATTAAGATTTTAGGTTAAAAATTATATAAAATTATAATTTTAGTTTATATATTATAACTTTTAGAGATGCACGATATTGGATTTTTGCCGATATTCAATATGGCAATATTTTTTCATCTCATTTTGGCCGATACCGATACCGATATATATCATTTTGTTTGGAAAGTTCGTTTTTAACAATAACTTATTTGTTAGGATTAAATAAATAGTAATGAGTGGTTTACATTCAATCCCTTCTTTTTCATCAGTAGGCTAGCATTATTTATGATCTGAATTTTGTGAATTAAGTTCACTTTTGCTATGTTTTAAGCCGACCTTCGGATGCTTTCACTTTCGAATTCGCAATCTGAATACAACATTTCAAAACGAAAACAGAAAAGTAGAACTAAACTGGGGTGCGTTTCCCAAAACCAACCATGGTCGCAAGTTCCGTCGTTACCAAGAGAGTTCAATGGACCTAACCACCATAGTTAGCTAACGATGCTTTTGGGAAACGCACCCCTGGGTGACTGTGAGGGTGCCTTGCGGGACATGAACAGGACAGAATTCATTGCTACAACTTCTTAATTCGTTACTACGATTTATTCATTTATTAGTTTGTAGAATGAGGGAACGAATTAATATGTAGTATTAACGAAATATTTTATTTCCCACCCACAATTTATCACTGTAAGAGATACGAAAACATGGATTAAAAGTGAATGACAAGAAAATAAACCTAAGAAATTAAAGGGTGAGACGGTAAGGATTTGGGAAAATAAAAATATTAAGTTATATCGCAATTCGTGACCTACTGGCAAAACAGTACACTTTTTTGCACAAGAATAGCAACATGTTTACCTTCTCTGGTTTAACAAGCGGTCTTTTATGCTACTCGAATACCAAATCCTCCGTCCCCCATCGTTTCCAGAATAGTCGCGTCATTTTTGCCGTCACCACCTGGCTGGTGCTGACACTACAAATACAAACCAGGCTCTACACCCGAAGCGCTCACAACGAAAACTACTCTTCGCGTGGTCAGTGAAATCCTGAATACGCCACGGATTTGTAACTCTGTAACTCCCGCTGTATGGAGCAGACGCTTCAGCACTGCAGATCATGCACTCGCACAAATGCGACCACGTCAAATTTTAACTTGCACATTAAAAAAAAAAACAATTCCAAAATGTAACAGTTGTGATCAGTCTAGAGCCCTGCAATATAAAGGCATTCAGCATGGAAAGAAAGTAATAGAAATGTATTCACTAAGTCATGTTTAATTATAATTTCTAATAATTGTATTATACCGTGCACTGCGCTTTGACAGGGCTGCGGGACACGAACAGAACAGGACATAATTATTTCCTACAACTTGTTAATTCGTTCCTACGATTTATTAATTTATTAATTTGTAAAATAAGGGAACGAATTAAAAAGTCGTATTAACGAATTCTTAATTTATTGCCACGAAATCTTTTATTTCCCACCCGCAGTTTACCACCATACAAGATACGACAACATGGATTAAAAGTAAATGACAAGATAAACCTGCGAAATTAAAGGGTGATACGGTGATGATTTGTGAAAAAGAAACTATAAATATTATTAAGTTTTTGGCAATTCGTGACCAACCGGGAAAACAGGACATATAGCCGCTTATGGCTTTAAATGTATGGGCTCGAACGACATGAATCCAAAAGCATGGTCGCTACTAACAATTGCTTGCTAACCAATTATTTAACTTATAAAGAATGCTTTGTACCTCACCTGTGTCATAATATTCACGAAACATTTTTCATATGAGCAACAGTGTGTTTTGCCGTTGCGCGGCCGGAAAAAGAGAATTCACTGACATGACATGTGCAAACATAGCCATTGTGTTTCAAAATACAACAAAGAGCACCATAAAACCATTTAAATGTGCATTTAGCGATCAAGTGACTGGATTTGAAACAGGCAACAGTAAATGATCCCAAATGGAACAAGGGCGCGCTTTCTCCTATAGCCACTGCTGCCACTGCACTATTGCTAGGCATCATGCATTCTCAGTTTAAACGCAGCAATCCAAAACAGTGAATCTACTCCTCATTCAGTCAAAACTTTGCTTCAAGAATGAGCCACACTGCTGACATGATCTAATCCCTAGCGCACCTTTAGCACATGTGAGTTGACATATTCATCTTATCGGCAAGACATATCGGCATCATTTTTCATATCGGGCCGATGCCGATATTTACATTTGAAGTCATTATCGGCCGATTCCGATATCAGTCCGATAATATCGTGCATCCCTAATAACTTTTATAGTATTTTCTATTATATATGTGACCCTGGACCACAAAAGATTTATACGTCATCTGAAAGCTGAATAAATAAGCTTTCCGTTGACGTATGGTTTGTTAAGTACAATATTTGAAAATCTGGAATCTGTGGGTGCAAAAAAATCTACAAAATATCTTCTTGGATCATGATCTTTACTTAAAGGAGAAGTCCACTTCCAGAACAACAATTCACAAATAATGTACTCACCCCCTTGTCATCCAAGATGTTCATGTCTTTCTGTCTTCACTCATAAAGAAATTATGGTTTTTGAAGAAAACATTTCAAACTACATTGTTGGCTATTGCTACAAATATACCAATGCTACTTACAACAGGTTTTGTGGTCCAGGGTCACATATATATGACCCTGGACCACAAAACCAGTCTTAAGTCGCTGGGGTATATTTGTAGCAATAGCCAAAAATACATTGTATGGGTCAAAATTATGGATTTTTCTTTTATGCCAAAAATCATTAGGAAATTAAGTAAAGATCATGTTCCATGAAGATATTTTGTAAAAAAAACATTTCCTACTGTAAATATATCAAAACTTAATTTTTGATTAGTAATATGCATTGCAAAGAACTTAATTTGGACAACTTTAAAGGCGTTTTTTCAATATTTTGATTTTTTTTGGACCATCAGATTCTATATACTGAAATAGTTGTATCTCGGTCAAATATTGTTCTATCCTAGCAAACCAAACATCGATGGAAAGCTTATTTATTCAGCTTTCAGATGATGCATAAAGCTCAATTGGTTGACCACTGGTTTTGTGGTCCAGGGTCACATATATTTTTATTGTATATTATATATACACCTTTTTTAAAGAATATTTTACATTAAAAGTACATATAAAATATTCTATTTTTATAATTATGTTCTCTTCTTTTTACCCTCTCTGAAGAGTGCTTGGCCTACAGTTGTTTCACTCAGCTAATGAAAAGGATGAGTCAGAATTTCCCTACCGGAGGAGCCATGGACACTCATTTCGCCAATATGAGGTCACTAATACAGGTAACATGACACATGACCTTTCTCTCTCTTCCTGCCTCAGTCAGCGCTGTGATTTGTCTGTTCTTCTGATGCCATCTGTGACATCACGACTTTTTTTTTCTCCAGATCCTTGACTCAGAGTTGTTCGAGCTCATGCATCAGAATGGAGATTACACCCATTTCTACTTCTGCTACCGCTGGTTCCTCCTGGACTTCAAAAGAGGTAGGATTCATTTTAGATACCAGAAACACAAAGAACAGATTGTACCTTCATTGTTTAACTTGCTGTGTATCTTGTGTCAGAGCTACTCTATGAGGATGTGTTTGCGGTGTGGGAGGTCATCTGGGTCGCCCCTCGTATCTCCTCCAAGCACTTTGTCCTGTTCATTGCACTGGCCTTGGTGGAGGTGTACAGGGACATTATCCTGGACAACAACATGGACTTCACTGATATCATCAAGTTCTTTAATGGTGAGTCAGCTGAACAGAGCCAAAGTGACTGTTTTCAGATTTTCCAACACTGTTGTTCATTGATTAACCAAGATGAAGAGCTCCACCCCAAACTCACACCATTGTATGAGACAACTTTTTCCATTGGGCGCTGTTCAAAATGAGTAGTGTGTTAAAACACCAGACTAAAAATAAAAATACAGTAAAAACACTAATATTGTGAAATATTATCACAATTTAAAATAACTATTTTCTATGTATAAATATATTAAAATGTAATTTAGTCCAGTGACAGAAAAACTGAATTTTCAGCATCATTACCCTAGTCTGCATTGATCCTTCAGAAATCATTCTGATAGTGCTGCAGTAAAACTGCACGATTCTGGATTCTGAAATAGAGGACACAATTCTAAGGAAGCTTGTTTGCACCACTGAATAAAAAGATAATTGTGACTTTTTGTCTTGCAATTCTGACTTTTTTTTTTCTCAGAATTGCGAGTTATAAAGAGTTGCAAAATAGAAACTCGCAATTCGGAGAAATGAAATCAGAATCTGCAAGATATAAAATCACAGTTCTGACTTTTTTTCCTCAGAATTGCATGTTATAATCTCACAGTTGTGAGTTATAAAGCCAGAATTGCAAGATGTAAACTTGCAATTATGAAGATAAAAAAAAAAAAAAACAGAATTGCAATTCTGAGAAAGAAATTCAAAATTTGTGAGATATAAACTCACAGTTCCAAATTCTTAAGAGTTTACATTTCACAATTCTGCTTTTTTTCTCAGAATTATGAAATATAAACTCGTAATTTTAAGTTCAGAAGTCAGAATTATTAGACATAAACTTGCAATTCTGAGAAATTAAGTCAGAATTTGCAAGATATAAACTCGCAGTTCTGACTTTTCTCAGAATTGCATGATATAAAGGTGCAGTTGCAAGTTATAAAGTCAGTATTGTGTGATATAAACACGCAATTGTGAGAAAAAAAAAACTCAGAATTGCAATTCTGAGAAATAAAGTCAGAATTTGTAAGATATAAACTCACAATTCCGAATTCTGAAGTCAGAATTGTGAGATGTAAATTCAAAGTGTTTTTTCCCCTCAGAATTGGACTTTATAACTCACATTTGCGAGTTTATATCTCACAATTCTGAAAAAAAAAGTCGGAATTGCAAGATATAAACTCACAGTTCTGAATTCTGAAAAGTTTACATTTCACAATTCTGACTTTTTTTTCCTCATAATTGTGACAAATCCATAATTGTGAGTTATAAAGTCAGAATTGTTGCCTTTTTTCCCCCCTAAGAACTGGACTTTGTAACTCGCCATTTCGAGTGTATCTCACAAATCTGAGAAAAATCTTAAAATCCTAAATCTTTTATTAAAAATCTATTTTATTAACCTTTATTAATTGTCCAGCTCTAGTGCTGTGTAATATTTTTTTGGAAAACATGTTTTTTTTTTGTTTGTTTGGTTGTTTGTTTGTTTTTTAAAAGTACAGCATTTACTTGAAATATGTTTTTACTGTTACTTTGTTTTGATCAGTTTGATGTCCTGACTAAATAAGAGTATTCATGAGTTAATTGTGACCCTGACCACAAAACCAGTCATAAGGGTCAATTTTTTTTAAAATTGAGATTTATACATCAAATGAAAGCTGAATAAATAAGCTTTCCATTGATGTATGGTTTAGGATAGGACAATATTTGGCCGATATATAACTATTTGAAAATCTGAGGGTGCAAAGAAATCAAATTACTGAGAAAATCGCCTTTAAAGCTGTCTTAGCAATGCATGTTACCAACCAAAAATTAATATACTTATGGTAGAAAATGTACAAAATATCTTCATGGAACATGATCTTTACTTAATATCCTAATGATTTTTGGCATAAAAGAAAAATCAATCATTTTGACCCATACAGTGTATTTTTGGCTATGGCTACTAATGTATCAATGCTATTAAGACAGGTTTTGCGTTTTATGTACAACTTTATACTGAATTAATTGGACATTTGTGTTTGTGCTAAAAGTGAAAGTATTTCTACAAACTGTTTTCTAGAATTCCACATCTGTGTTGATATTGAGGTCTTTCTCCCATTGTTAAACCAAAAACAGTTAAACAAAGACTGGTTTTGTGGTCCAGGGTCACAACTCACTTTTAAAATTTTACTTGTCTTGATATTTATTAGTGTCAAAGACCCCAAATATAATATGAACCCCTTCTAAACTTTAAATTTGATACTGTAAATGTTGTTTCCTAAATTAAATAATTGGCTTTTATTTTGTCGTTATACTAAAACTAATACAGGAGGAAGACTATACGTTTAATTAAGTTTTCAAATCTTTTCTACCCACTATTACAGCAACATTAGATATGTAAACCAGAAAGGGAACGTTTTCAATATATTTCAATTCAAATGGATTTATATAGCACTTCTTATTATTAAATTTCTAAGAATAAGATTCTTATTAAATTATTTCCAATTTTAGTCCTTAGAAATCAGAATGGAAATTTTAAAATATTATCATTGTGTTAAAATTGCATCAAAAAATATATATTTGAAAGTCACATAAACGATTTTTTCACAAGCTATTTTTTTTATTTTGGGGAGCCCTAAACCCTTGTTTAAGAATCCTTTCTAATAATTGTTTTACCATTAAACAAAGAAAATATAACATCCAAAAAAACAGCAAACTTCAGCTTTAAAATCTCATGGCACGACACAAGTTTTAAACCGGAAATGCAGCATGTGGCCGTGTGAAAGTGTCAGTCTATTAAATAACTGCATTCTTTGTGTTCCTCTGTAACAGAGATGGCCGAGCGCCACGACGTGCAGCACATCCTCCGAATAGCGCGGGAGCTGGTACACAAGGTGCAGACCCTTATCGAGAACAAGTGAGAATAAGAGTAGGCTGCCGCCCACCGAGTCCCGCCTGGCCGAATCTCCTTCTCTCGTTCCCAACAGCCCAAGCCTTGAGACTGCCCGGGATCTGCCTCGACGTCTTGACTCTCAATATCGTTTGCCTGCCACAGAATGCCGTTGTGTCAGACCCTGGCATTGTCTGCATGCTCGTGGTGTTTGAGCACACTGTGACTGAGGTTTTTTCCTTTCTCGCTGTACACGCCTCCAGCACACACCGCACCGATCAGGTCCTTTTCGATCTGCTTTTATAAGAAATGAGAAGCCTCGTACAGGGCTCGCAACCGTTTCCTTTCCCTAAAGGCCGCCAAATGTACAGTAAGTATTCCACTCTTAGCGGTGACGATGAATAAACACCGGCGTCGAGCAGTTTAGCTGAGCACAGTTTTCAATCCTCAAACAAGGCTGCTTTACGTCAGCTCCCTTAAATAATAACTAAGCCACGAAGAAGTTGTCCAAACAGTGTGTGACCAAAAGGACTGTGCCAATAATCTTGTACTAGTATTTATACACCTCGTTCTATTGTTTAGCGTCTCTATTGCCCCTTCTCTTCTGTACGATTCCTTCGATGTTTCAGGTTGATGGTGGTGGTGATGACGATCTTGGAATAAAAGTAGTTGACGTTGCCTTTGTAACACGTTTCACGACCTGCGTTCATACTTTTGCACTTTGAATCTGTCGCTCCATGACCCCAGTGATGCTCCTCACTGACAGGTGTTATCAGGGGGTCACTACACTTCCCTCAGTGTCCTAAAGTCTGGAAAGGGTCCAGGCTCTTCCACGGGTCAGAAAACTGCTTCCACATGAGACGAGTGTGATGACACTAAGATGCTGGTTGGCTTTATTCACTACCTTCAGGCTTTGTTCAAACTGCATAAACTGTACAGTAGTTCAAAAGGCTGGGGTCAGTAAGATTTGTTTTTTTTTTTAAGAAATGAATACTTTTATTCAGCAAGGATGCATTACATTAATCAAAAGTGACAGTACAGAGACATTTATAATGTTACAAAAGTTCTATTTCAAATAAATGCTGTTCTAGTTTTTTTAAGAATCCTGAAAAACAAAAAACACACAAATATTAAGCAGCACAGCTCTTTTAAACATTAATAATAAAATAAACAATGCATTTTATGTGACACTGAAGACTGGAATAATGGCTGCTGATAATTCAGCTTTGCCATCAAAGGGATAAATTGCATTTTAAAACATAGAAACTTATTTTAAATGATAATATTTCATAATATTACAGTTTTACTGTATTTAATCAAATGCATCCTGCCTTGGTGAGTGTAAGAGACTTCTTTTAGATACATTAAAACAAATCTTACCTACCACAATCTTTTGAATGGTAGTATACATAAATCATCTCTGATCTTTATTACTGATTATTCACACTTGTCATTTTGCAAATGAACTTCGATCACGTCCCGAATCATGTAAAGGAACTACTTGAATCTGATCTGACTGTTCAGAAATTAGATTTTAAATGGATAGTTCACCCAAAAATGAAAAACTCACCTTCAAGCCTAACAGTTCTAGGTATATATGATTTTTTTCTTTCAGACGAATACAATCAGAATTATATAAAAATATGTCCTGGCTCTTCCAAGCTTTATAATGGCAGTGAATGGCTGTTGAGATTTTGAAGTTCAATAAAGTGCATCAATTTATCATAAAAAGCACTCCACACAACTGCTGGAGGTTAACAAAATCTTCTAAAGCAAAGTGATGTGTTTGTGTCAGAAAAATATCCATATTTACAACTTCATACTTTACACAAGAGAGTGGCCTACCAGCAGATTGCGTAGGACCAAGTTTTGTTTACAGCAAAGGAAAACCAGTTTCCTCTAGACTTCAAAAATCGAAATCATTTTGTACTTCTGATTTATAGGGTTGGGTACTGTTTCACATTTTAACCGGTACGGTACTGGTATCGGTACTTGAAATTCCGTGCAGGTACCCAACAGTTCCTTTTTTCCGGTACTTTACTCTCTTTGTAATAACAAAAATTTTCAGTGAAAAAATAAGTAAAAAAAATTCTCAATTTCAACATTTTGAACAATGAGCCCTACAATCTTTCTTTTTTCAGAAATTCTTGTGTTTTAATTTTTCTGATAGTCAAATGAAGGCATTAAACATTTATGTTTAATCAAATGAAAATTAAACCCTTTTATTTTTTGGCAGAGAAGAAAAATTGAATTATTTCTTTCAAAAAAAAATAAAAAAATATTATTTTGTTTTACAATTAATCGGTTAATCTGGTTGTAATATTTATTTTTGCCATTTAAATGTTTTATTTAAATTTGACAGAAAATGGAATATATCCACCTTTTTCTGAACGCGAAAGTCTCACTCGACTGTTGTTGAGCCAATAATATAACGTTAAGTATGCGCATATTTTCAAAAATCATCTCATTCTAAGGGGTTGTTCCTTTAAATGCAAATGAGCTCTGCTCACCCCGCCCCTCTCTTCTCTCTGTGAAAAGATGATCTTGTTTACATTAGCCGCGTTTAGCCGCTAAACTTCCTAACTACCACCTTACAAGGAAAGGCAATCGCAAAGATTCATAAAAAAAACCCCCTTATACTCACTTTTGATGTAAGTGAAGCTGGATCATGAATGATTCGCGCGAACATAGACGGATATATGTAGATCGGGAGGCGCATTCCCTTCACAAACAAACTAATCTACTGCATCTTCAGCGGGTCAGATGTCGGTAGTAAATGACGACCACTATGTTCATTATTACATCCAGCAACACAACACCTCAATCGCTCAATCGGAGATATTTTTTGTCTAACTTACATCCCTGCTCTGGCATTGAAACAAAGAGGGCGGACTGTGACAGCTGATTCGCGGTAAATTGCTCATGTCAATCAACTATCGTGGGAGTGGCCTCTGTGGGTGTGACGCCACAACGACAGGCATCTGAGAAGGCTCGATTTGAAAAAGGGGATATTATTTTTACAGATTAATAAAAAACCACTGCATGGATTTTTATCATCATAGGGTAGATTTGTACATACACTGCCAACACACATTAATGTTCAAACAACATGAAAAAGTGAACTTAGCATCCAATGACCCCTTTAAGTGACAGACCTACGCATTTCATGCTGTCCAGCGCTAAAGAGTAAATTTCGTTTTTATGAATAGACTTCGCAATTCCATCAGCGTTTTTGCTGAAACCAAATGACATGGTCCTAGAAATGTAACCACACTTCAGAACATTTTGGTTTGCCCTGTGTGTTGTGTTTGAACAAGTTGCAGGGGTGACATCACATCACAGGGTCTCTCTTTCTTTGTAACGTACGCAGCCAGCTGCGTTCTCAGGTACCGAAATTTAGCACCGATTTGATTTAATGTGAATCGGTACTCGATAGTACCAACACAATTCGGTCGGTACCCAACTCTACTGATTTGTGACCGATGCTTTATTGTGCTTCCACCACTGCGCTTTTGCATTTGTCACTTCTCAACAGATCTTACACTACGCCTACATCCTGCGTCATTCACTGGAACGCTACTTTTACATGAATACGCTTCGCTAAAGCTAAAAGATTATGGTTTATAAAGTTTTTTTTTTTTTTTGATATTTTTCTTATCCAAAAGCATCAAAACGCTTTAGAAAGCCTTTATTATCACTCCGGAGCCATGTGGAGTAGTTTTTATGATGGATGGATGCACTTTATTGGACTTAAAAATCTCAACATCCTTTCACTGCCATTATAAAGCTTGCTTGGAAAAGCAAGAACATTTTTAATATAACTCCGATCGCATTCGTCTAAACGAAAAAACAGTCTCATACACCTCCAGTAGGATGGCTCGAGTGTGAGTAAATCAAGGGGTAATTCATTTTTGGGTGTACAGTCCCTTTAAATGAGAAATGCCACTAAATTTGTTGAAGCCTACTAGTTGCACATTTTTAAGTGTAATTCACTTCCATACTGTCTTCCCCATCTTCCAAGTGATGCCTAAGGCTGTTTGGAACGGTAAACTTACTAACAGAATACTTCACACAGTACTACGTGTTTTTTCCCTTGAACAGTATGTGAAAAAATATGCAGTATGCAGTGCAGTGTGACATCCAGTCATCATTTTGGAAAAGCTATTTATATGATATTAAAAAGGTTACTTGTGACATTCTCTTCAAATGAATCAATTTTATTGGAAATGGACTGTTAAGTCAAGCACATTGCATTGTGGGATATTATATCAGATGCAGTGTGCTGATATACACTACACATTTGGTGATCAGGGTATTTCACGCATACAATTCACACATTAGTATACATACTGTATACTGCAGAAGCAGTAGTATGCTATTCCAAACAGCCGAAATCCCCCAGAACAAAAACCAACTGTACTTTTTTTTTTTTTCTAACAGCTGACAGAGATTATGGGAGAAGTGGTCTTATGATGTGACTATCGGTCACTGCCTCAAATCTTGTCAAATTTTTTTTCTTGATTCCGGTTGAATGCGTGCGAGGGATGTTTTAGCCCTTCTGAAAGGTTTACTTCCGACAGGAGCTCATGTACCAAAGCCTCTAAACCATCTTCATCCTTGTCATCCACATGTGCAATGTTAACCCATAACTCGAAGACTGTTGATTAGGTGTATAAAAGACAAATCATTTCTTTTCATTTCTACTGTGAGACATTTATGATCCTCCTTTCCACGTGTATTATTGCACTGTAAATAAAGAGAACAGCCCTGGATTTCTATGAGGACACTACTGTCAGCTGTATTTCAGACTCTATTTTTTACTTTGGTTTCAGAGACTGTGCTAACCTGGAGAGCTGTACAATTTGAATGTGGGAAACCTTTGTTACTTGTTGACTGTTATGTCCCTTATCAACGTTGTGCACTGGTTTCTAATTGTTTAAAATATATATGTACATTTTCGTTTGGGCGCCAACATCAGAATGAAGTACGTATTGTAACGGATGTACCATTTACCTTGAATGTACATGTATTATGGAAAAAAATAGTTCCTTAAGATTAAAACATTTTCATATGCAGAAAACTTTAGCCGTCTTTGCCACTTAGTGTACAGTCTCTTCGAACTTTAAACTTTTAGTTTCAACTGCAGTTCGAAAAATACATATTAGTAATATTAACGTTACTCACCTTATTTTTCTGTCAGAGCGGGCGTGCCTTTGGTACCTTAAATTTTATGGGTCTGGCATTGCTTCCAGCTATGTTTAGCTGTACAAACCAGCTCGTTTTGCTGCTTGATATCGCAAATTGGTGTGTTTTACCATATTATTTTAATGTATTATCTTAATTATGAACAGTGGTTTGTAGTACAAACCGTTTTACCGTTTACTGCACTCAGCGCTTAATGATCCGGAAGTCTTCCACATATCAGAAAACGGCTTCCTTCCGCGTTGAAAAATAAGGTGGATAAAATATTCACATATTTTAACACATGTAAAAGTTCGGGGGCAATAAAATGTAAATTTAGTTTTAAATCAGTTTATGCATTAAATTGACAGAAGGTAACAGTAAAGACATTTCTAATGTTACAAAATATTTTTATTTCAAATAAATGCTTTTTAACATTCAAAAAAAAAACACAGATTACACAAAAATATTACGCTGCATAAGAGTTTTCATCATACGAAATATTTTTGAGCACTAAATCAGCAATAGGTGTGTTCGACTTAACGCAGCGCTGCGCAGCTCGATCAAATTCTGACTTGAAGCAGTGCATGCCGGTTAGAAATTTTGTCCGACTTGAGGCGGCGCCGACGCCTCGTGACTGTCACGTGTGGCATCAAAGTACCGCGATAGCGGTTCGAGAGCAGCCGGCTGACTCAGACGGCGCAGTTTCTTCAGAGCGGCTGCAGGAGCTCTGATGACCACATGGCTTATTTTTTGATTGGCCAGATTCACCGCATGACAACGATCACGTGTGTTTTGGGTTTATTCTAACATCCGCTAGTCCGATAATACTCACAAATCTGTTTTTAGAACAGTATAAGTGTTTTTACTGTAGTCGCAATGTTATATTGAGTCACATTTATTCATAAAACACTGATTAAAGCATATATAACCCCACTTTATTAGTATTTAAATAGTATATGTTTATGTTGATCATTATTCTTGTTCAGATGGCGCTGTATTAAGCAGTATATGAAACGTGTTTCTGTTGCTCATGAAAACGCTTTTGAAAAGTCGGTGTATTTGATAAATGTTGCATTTAATTCACTTCATCTGTGACAGAGCATGCAAACACCGCGAGAGCGTCACTAACGAGAGCAGAAAGCGTCCGACTTGACGCCTCCGTTTTCAACTCCGCCCCCGGCTGCTCTCGGCTACTCTCGTTGATCGCCGTCTGTAGCCGTACATGAAGTCAAACACACCTATTGATTTCTGAATCATGTGACATTGAAGACTAGATTAATGATGCTGAAAATTCAGCTTTGCAATCAGGAATAAATTACATATTAATATTCTAATAAACCATTATTTTAAATCAGAATATTTTTTGATCAAACACATGCAGCCTTGTTGTAAACAAGACATTTATTTTTTTTAAATCTTAACAATTCCAGACTTTTAAACGGTATCCACCTTATTTTTTCGTGTAATGGCGGGGACGGCATTTTAATATGCAATAAAATTTAAATTTAGCTTCAAATAAATTTATGCATTAAATTAAGGTAACAGTAAAGACATTTCAAATGTTAAAAAGTATTTATATATTTTAAGTAAATGCTGTTTTTGAACATTCTATTCATCAGATAATCCTGGAAAAAACACAGCTTGCACACAAATATTAAGATGCGTAAGAGTTTTTATCACGAAAATGTTTTTAAACAGTAAATCAGCACATTAGAGTAATTTCTGAATCATGTGACACTGAATACTGGAGTAATGATGCTGAAAGTTCAGCTCTGCAATCAGGAATAAATTACATTTTAAAATATATTCAAATAAACCGATATTTTCAATCAGAAAATGTCACAATATTACCGTTTTGCTGTATTTTTTAAACAAATACACTCAACCCTGTTGTGTATAAGACATTTATTTTAAAAATCTTAACAATTCCACACTTGTAAACGGTATCCACCTTATTTTTTTCGTGTCGGGCACGGCATTTTAATATGTAAAAGTTTGGCGGCAATACAATTTAAATTTAGTTTCAAATCAATTTACGCATTAAATTAAGGTAACAGTAAAGACACTTCTAATATTACAAAATATTTCTATTCCAAATAATTTTTAAACATCATCAGATATTCCTGGAAAACACAGATTGCACAGATATTAAGCTGCGTAAGAGTTTTCATCACGAAAATGTTTTGGAGCAGTAAATCAGCATATTAGAGTAATTTCTGAATCATGTGACACTGAAGACTGGAGTAATGATGCTGAAAGTTCAGCTCTGCAATCAGAAATAAATTACGTTTTAAAATATATTCAAATAAACCGTTATTTTCAATCAGAAAATTTCACATTACCGTTTTGCTGTATTGCTGATCAAACACGTGCAGCCTTGTGTTCAAGACATTTAAGAATCTTAACAGTTCCAAACTTTTAAACAGCATCCACCTTATTTTTTCTCTTAATAGTGGATAATAAATATTATAAGTCTGACCTCCGGTACACGTCCAGACATTTTTGGCTGTACAAAACAGCTTGTTTTGCTGCTTGATATTGCAAATTGGTGTCTTACCATATTATTTTAATGTATTGTCTTAATTATGAACACAATGGTATGTAGTGCAAACAGTTTTACCATTTACTGCACGTTATTATTCTTCTCGTTATTTCTCTAATAAACCGGAAGTCTCGCCCATAGGCTTACTTCAGCATTTAAGAACAAGGTGGATAAAATATAAAAGAATGAAACTAGCAGAGACAATGTGTGGAGTGTATGAAAGTAACCACTAGAGGGCAGACAAATGACTTTAGTATGGTATAAAATATTATACATCCACAGATGTATAATATGAGGCACCTGGTTTCCTGCTGCTAATATAAGAATGTGACTAATATCAGCACATTGGCTGCCAACAGCGCTCAGGGGTTTATTTCATTGAAAGAAATAAAAGAGTACATAATTATGATTTACACTTAAGTACAAAAATAACAATCGTAAAAACAACAACAAACATCAGCGATGTGCGCTTCTCTGCCAATGGAGAAAATGTCAATGAGCCTCTTCTGTTCATCTGTTATTACAGCTCTCAATGTACATAAGGTCACTCCCATTGTGAACGCAGAGAACAAAATGTATGTCTATCTCTACACAAGATTGAAGTCTTGCACATCATTCAGTACCGAAGGAATTGCACGTTACGAAGGCATGAAAATAAAACAAATGACATTAAAATAGCGTCTTCTAAAGCTAACGCTCCTCCATAAATATTTCCTCGCTGCTAATTAAATCCACTGTATTTTCTTATAACAGAATCACAGGTTTGTGTAGCCAGGAAAATGAATGAAACTTAGAGTACAGTGTGGAAAAAGATTTCTTAAAAAAAGAAGAAGAAAACACAAAATTCAGAACAGCAATGACATTCTTAGGCCACAATTGTTACAGTACAACATCAAAGGCCAAAACTGTCCTCTAAAGAGTGGTCCGGGTCCAGAGGCCTGTGTGTATGTGTGTGTTTGTTTGTGTGAATGTTTCCATGCATGGAGGTCCCAGCATAGCGGGGGTGACGCAAGTCCATCATGGTCCCACGGCATCTGCTTCTACTCAGCCCTGAAACACAGCGAGAGCACAGCAGCTGAGTGAAAGAGCAGCTACGTCACTATCACTTCTACTGACATGACAGAATGTGAGCAAATGAAGGCCTGAGTGCCATATTATGAGGCTTTCATAGCCTACATCAGGAAATAACACATATAACAAATAATTCTCAGGGAACAGTGACGTCTGTTTGCTAAATGTGTATTCAGGACTTAAAGGAGAAGTCCACTTCCAGAACAACAATTTACAGATAATGTGCTCATCCCCTTGTCATCCAGGATGTTCATGTCTTTCTTCAGTCGTAAAGAAATTATGTTTTTCGATGAAACATTTCTGCATTTTTCTCCATATAATGGACTGATATGGTGCCCCAGGTTTGAACTTCCAAAATGCAGTTTAAATGCAGCTTCAAACGATCCCAAATGTGGTCTGCATTGCAAGTACAAAATGAGGATTTGTAATCAAAAATAAGAGAATAGAATATATATCAATATAAAACAAGAGGAGGCTGGTTTTCCTTTGCTGTAAGCAAAACTTGGTTCTCAAGAGACTAGCATATTTAGGGCCCTATGAAATCCGTTTTATTTTTTCCCAAATTCAATTTATTTTATTTCCCAATTTTAGTTTTTTTCCCGTTTTTATTTTTCTGGAGGCCATTTTTTCCATTTTTTCCAAGGTTTAAATATGCAAATGAGACATTATTTAATGAAATATGCGCTAATTTGCATACATTTCTAGTACAAAAATCTAAAGTCGTTTTTAAAATTCTTTTTTGATTTTTGGGCATCTCTTTTGTCAGTCCTTAATTCAGAAAAAAATATGTACTTTTTTACAGTTTTTGGGGGAATAAAATGTTGTATAAAATCAAGCAAATTATGTGTGAACAATTCAGGATATAGACAGGACTAAAAATGTAAAGTTTGGTGTGTTTAAGTGTTACTGAAGTGGAGATTTATGGCTCAGTGTAGGAGAAAAAAAATATGTATTGCAATAAAAATCTATTGACACAAATACTGCTATAAAGTGCTATAAAAGCAACACTTAACAGGGTCTTTTGGATGTTTTCTTTCCACTAGTCTGAAAAAACAGTTTATGAAAAACCAAAAAGCCCAAAATCTCAAACTTGACAGGTACATTAACAGTGCTTTTGCCTGCAGTGTCTCCCCTTAATCAAAAAGCATGTCTAATTAATTAAAATCATGAAACTTATACAATTTAACATCATTTTATTAAAAGTTTAACAAAATTACATTTATAGCTCAATTAAATGTTTTATTCTTTTCTCATCTTATGTTTTATTGTTATTGTTTTAGGATGTCTTATTATTTGAATGCATTAAAAAAAACAATTTATATTTATTTTTATAACAGCCTTATGAAACGTTTTCTGGTTATCAAATGAAGGCATAAAACATTGATTTATTTAACTTTTAAAATATCTATATTTTTTAAATATCTTGTTTAAATCTTTTAAAAATAAACAAAAATAAACAATGGCAAATCAATGGGATTTACTAAAATTTAAACTTGGAAGAAATATTGTCTGATTATTTCTTAAAAAAATAAAGTTTTATTATATTTTCAACAGTAGTAGTAGTAGTAGTAGTATCACAAACATTCTACTAAATAATCATAATATAGGCCTATTTCTGGCATAATGTCTTCAAGTTAAACTGAACTTTTTTTCGACGGGTTGCCGTGAATTCCTATAGATTTCTGTGTATATATCATATGACGCTAGTTTTACTCATATTAAACAGCAAAATGTTGATGAAGTGACTCTCAGAGCAGTTCTAGAGATGTATTTACGCATTTATGTATTGTGTATTTATGTCCACATTTAATGAGACGGCGTCAAACGTGCTTCAGTATGAGTAGTAAACAAAACTGAGCCTCTGTGCCGTTCATTCATTCAGACCGGGAGACATGCAGAACATAAAAGATTCATATTTAAGTAGTCTTTTTACAGCTTAATATTTAGAGATACTATTCTATATCACGATTTGATTAAAATGCAATTTGATTAATTAGTCCAAACTGATACATTCCGTGACGTTCCGCGTTAAACTGTAAATTCCATTTTTATGACTGGATTCCGCAATTCAAATTAAAGGGCCTTACATATTCTCACCAGAGCTTACACTACACCTACATCCTACATCATCTGCTGGAACGCCACTCTCTCTTAAACACATGTACAACAATTAATGGAAGCTTGAAATTATGGTTTATAAAGTTTTAAATATGGATATGCTTCTTACACAAACGCATCGGATTTGCTTCTGAAAGCCTTTATTAAACCCTCAAAGCAGTGTGAGTATTTCTTATATAACGGATGCACTTTATTGGCCATTCACTGCCATTATAAAGCTTGGAAGAGCCAGGACATTTTTTTAATATAACTCTGATTGTGAAAGAAGTCAGTCATATACAGCTAGGATGGCTTGAGGGTGAGTAAATCATGGGGTAATTTTCATTTTGGGGAGAACTGTCCCTTTAAGTCTGTTTCTGGAATAATACATGATGCCAGAAATATCAAACAATAAAAAAAACCCACAGACATATTGTTTTATTAATAATATTAAAAACAATAGTACAACAATAGTAACAGTAATAATTTTCCCTTTCCTCAAAATGACTCTTGTACTGTAAATCATGTTTCAAAACACTATTTGATCCAAAGAGGGAGCAAAGTTTGCCAGTAATAATGATAATAACTCACTTCTGTTGACAAAGCTCCCGTCTTCTCCTCCTAACTTGGGTTTGGCTTTTCTGGGGACTTCTGAAGCTGTGATAAGAGAAACATCTGTTACACATGTGTGGAAACAGCCTAATGTAATGTGTGAATGAACAGTTTTCACTGTATTTGTATCGTTCTGAGCATTCCTTCAGTGATGTTAGGTGATGTTAGCGATTCATTAGTCAAATAGTTGAATCACAGCAACTATCAACACTCTTAAAGGGACAGTTCACCCAAAAATGAAAATTCTGTTATGAATTACTCACCCTCATGTCGTTCCAAACCTGTAAGACTTTCGTTCATCTTCGAAACACATATTCTTTGATGAAATCCAAGAGCTTTCTGACCCTCATAGACAGCAACGCAGTGCTTCAGTGGTTCGACTGTAATTTTATGAAGCTACGAGAATACTTTTTGTGCGCAAAGAAAACAAAAACGACTTTATTCAATTGTTTTTTTCTTCCCTGTCTGTCTCTGACACACTTTCACACAAATGTCACATGGAGTATTTTAACTTTGTTCTTACTACCATTCTGTCTTGAATGTTTCAATTGCATTGCTGTCTATGCAGGGTCAGAAAGCTCTCGGATTTCATAAAAATATCTTCATTTGTGTTTCGAGGATGAACGAAGGTCTTACAGGTTTGGAATGACATGGGGGAGAGAAATTAAAGGGAAAGTCCACTTCCAAAACAAAGATTCACATATAATGTACTCACCCCCTTTACTGTAAAAACCAATTTGTTTGAGTCAGCTTAAAATAATTTGTTACCTGACTGCCTTAAATTTTTAAGTTCAGTCAACTCAAAAAAAAGGTTATTCGGCTTGAAATGTTAAATTATACTAAGCGACAACTTAGATATTTGAGTTGATTCAACTTAAAATTTTAAAGCAGCTGGGTTACTTACCCATCTGTTAAGTTTAGCAAACACAAATATCTAAGCTGTTACTTAGTACGACTTAACATTTCAAGTTGACTAAACTTATTTTAGTTGACTTAACTTAAAATTAAGGCAGCAGGGTAACAAATTATTTAAAGCTGACTCAACAAATTGTGTTTTTTATTTTTTACTATGTTGTCATTCAAGATGATCATGTCTTTCTTTCTTTAGTTGTAAAGAAATTATGTTTTTTGAGGAAAACATTTCAGCATTTTTCTCCATATAATGGACTGATATGGTGCCCTGAGTTTGAACTTCCAAAATGCAGTTTAAATGCGGCTTCAAACGATCACAAATGCAGTTCCCAGCTAAGAAAGAAGGGTCTTATCTAGCGTAACAATCGGTTATTTTAAAAAAATAATACAATTTATATACTTTTTAATGCCAAACGCTCATCTTACTCTGCCTGAACTGTTTTTGTTCCGGTTCATGACAGTTAGGGTATGTGGAAAAACTCTCATCTCATGTTCTCCCTCAACTTCGAAACCGTCCTATATGGCTGTTTTACCTTTTTTGTTAAGGGTGTTTGATCTTCTTTGCATGTTTATTTTGCAAAGACTGGGTTGGTACTTCTGCAGGGATGTAGGATGATTTTGAAATCATTTTTGAAGTTGAGGGAGAAAAAAAGATTGGAGTTTTTCAACATACCCTAACTTAAATTTAAATTGTATTTTTTAAAATGAAAATAACCAATCGTTTCGCTAGATAAGCCCCTTCTTCCTCGGCCCGGATCGTTTACAAACGCATTTGGGATCGTTTGAAGCTGCATTTAAACTGCTTTTTGGAAGTTCAAAATCGGGGCACCATATCAGTCCATTATATTAAGAAAAATCCTGAAATGTTTTCCTCAAAAAACAGAATTTCTTTACGACTGAAGAAAGAAAGACATGAACATCTTGGATGACAAGGGGGTGAGTACATTATATGTGAATCTTTGTTTTGGAAGTGGACTTCTCCTTTAATAACAGAATTTTCACTTTTGGGTGAACTATCTTTTTAAACTTCTCAACACCCTCTAAACTATAAAATATTTTCATATCTACTGTGTGAGGAATTGATATGTGATATAACAAAAAACATTTTTTACTATTTATTTGTCATTTTCACTGTACTAAAACATTTAAAATATTAATTGAAAATTACTTTCTTTATATTAAGTTTCATATTAAAACCTTGATTTGTTCATTTTCTTAAAATCAGTTTTACTCCTATTTTGATGATCAAAGACACTATAAAATCACCCCAAAACATTTCTATCATCTGTCCAAGAGGGGGCAGCATAGGCCTTCTAGTCAACAGAACAGCTTATGACTATGGAAGAGAGTGTTTGAAATGAGGCCACAGATCTACAGCTAATATGATCAGATCAAAAAAATTAAAACATGAGATCAGAGGAGCACAGACTGGAGGAGACCACAGGACACCTTATTAACCAGCGTTATGATCAGAAAATACGTGAAGAGCAGAGAATCAGAGTGAGTGGAAGCAGATGGGAATTAAATGACCATTTTATTTACTGAACAACAAAAAGAGGAAAAACAAAATTAATTTAAAAAAGCCATTTATGAAGAGCTTAAGGACAGGCAGAGTATCTACCATACCTGTGTTTGTTCTTTAAGAAAATCAGGTAGCTGAAATTCACCCTTAAAGACCTGGAAAAACAGAGAGCTGATTTTAGAGACTGTCACACTGTGCAAACACAGGAACTACAGTCTTTCCACAGAAATCAATGGGCACTGCTCATTCTTTACACAGTTTAAAGCTTAAATTTTTCCCTTTCCTGTTTTGATTTCTCTACCTGAAGCTATCTTAAGCTCTAAAAACATCCTTCTAAACAGCATCAATACAAACGGTTTTATACGCCTCCAGAAAGCAGTAATGGCCAAATGAAAAGTCTCGCGCTGAACAGAAAACAGAGTCCTCTTATGTGAACCGCTCTCTCGCGCTGCTTGGAGGATATTGTGTGTCTATTCCCAGGGTGTCTAACTTCACAAAATTCACAAGCTCTATCCAGGGACGAAAGAAAGAGAGTGAAAGACTGTGAGAATGAAAGAGAGCCAGACTGAATGCTGGTATGAGAAGCAGCCAGTGCGTCTGCTCCAGAGAGGACGACAATCTCCAATTAAGACACATCCAGCTGATCTCATTTCCTGGCTTTCTAAGCTTAGGAAATTGCGAATGAGGAGCTCATGCGAGTTTTCAAGTATGTTTGCATGCCGTAGAAAGAAGCGCTGACCTGATGAGAATCCAGGGAATTTGGCGATTGAGCCACTATTTCAAATAGTGAAACTGCGAAAAATTCCATTGTGGCAGGTCTAGACTGTAAGAAACCTGAAGCTTGAGCTCTATGATGGCGTTTTCCTTATCAACAAAAATTTATTTGCGCAGGATCTCTTGTTCAGCCAAAAATGTATTCATGATTAATAAATAAACTTTTTTTTTTTTTTTAAAAATCAAAAACATTCAGCATGACTAAGGTAGTTTGAGTCATGATCAACTGATTTTTACGAACCAAATAGTTTAAGTGTATCAAATACATACAGTAAAACTGTGTAGTCTGATTCATGAACAAATGACTCTTACAAGTCAGTTCTTTTAAGAGAATCACAATATACACAGTACAAACTGTGTAGTCTGATTCATCATCAACTGACTATTACAAACCAATTCTTTTAAGAGAATCAGAAATATACAGTACAAATTGTGCAGCCAGATTCAAGAATAAATGACTCTTATGAATCAGGTCTTTCCAGTGAATCAAATACATACAGTACAAACTGTGTAGACTGATTCATCAACTGACTCTTACGAACCAGTTCTTTTAAGTGAATCAAATACAAACTGTGCAGCCTGATTCATTAACAAATGACTCTTACAAACAAGTTTTTTAAAGTATATCAAATACATATAGTATACATATAGTACAAACTGTATAGTCTGATGATTCATGAAAAAATGACTCTTGCGAACCAGTTCTTTTAATGAATGAAAAAAATACACCGTACAAACTGTGTAGTCTGATTCATTAATAAATTACTCTTACGAACCAGTTCTTTTCAGTGAATCAAATACATGCAGTACAAACTTAAGTAGTCTGATTCATGAATAAATGACTCTTACAAACCAGTTTCGTTTCAGTGAATGAGAAAAAATACACAGTACAAACTGTGTAGTCTATTTCTGAAGCAAAAAAGTACATTATAACAGAAGTATACGCAAATGAATCTGAATCTCTTCAAACAGAGCTGAATTAAGAGCTTGTGAATCAGAATCAAAACAGAAAATCTGTATCGATACTCAGCCTTTTTGCCATTAGGTTGTCTTACTTGTGAACTTCATTGCTCTCCATCTTTCTCTTTTTCAACACAACGAGTCTCATGTAAATGCAGTTAAAAAGCATGATCAGTGTGAAAAGAATCCGACACAGCCTATACAATTATAAATGCCTTCCATACCCAAATGATTACACATGACTAGTTGATTTTGAATGATGTTTTTTTTCTGAGGGTGTTTGGGTTGCTTCTGCAAAGGGAAATTTGGCTCACTCTTCCCATCTCAGCCAGCTCAACCGTGGGATATGACTGTTACGCAAGACTTCAGACCCAATTACCGCGAGGAGTCTCCGGGCTGCTGGTTAAAGAGAGCTGGTTTCACTGGTGGGTCAAGAGGTGGGGGTTCAGCCGGTGGGTGTAGGAGGGAACAAGTTCGTTTGGGGTTATAGTTGAGCCGAGTTGGCTGGCCAAGCTTGCGGTTCAAAGCCTGAGTGGAATTCATTTGCAAGGAGAAAGGCGTGCATGTTTCCCATTTCCCATTTCATAATAATCCATCACACTAAATCCTGTGAATGCTGCACTAGAGGTGGGGATTCAGATTCTTTCTTGCTTAGATGGTTTTAAAGCGACTAGATCTGATCACTGAGTCATTGTTTGAATGAGTAACAAATGAACAAATAGGACTTGTAGAACACCAAAGTCCAAAAAAAAGTATATTTTATCCTATCCCACACCCATAGCTCATAAAAACAAGCATCTGACAAGCAGGTCTGTATTTGCTGCAGTGACATATATGGTTCTCTATGTTGGATATAACAGTAGTGACATGCAAACCAAGACAACCAAGACCTCATGTGACATTTGTTTGGCTCGCTTCTGCCGTGAAGTGAATTTTTCAGCGCTGATGTAACAGGACACCCTTATTCGTCAAGTAAGAGTTGCAAGTATAGAGAATAATCTGACAAAACCTGCGGTGAAAATGAGGGCGTGTGCGAAGGAGACCTTCATACGGGTACAGTTCTTCAGATCCGTACAGTTCTCGAGCTCTAGGGAGGCGGAGTGGAAAAACTGACTGTGTGGCCCAGCAGGAGAATTCTCTACTGGAATGTTTACATTCAGCCCTCCTGTTGTTATCAGCACGGGCTGCTCACTGAACAGTAGGTTTGACTTCTATAAATACACGGTGCAAGAAAATTAATCATCCGAATGATGTAATAATTGGCAAATATGAAAGGGAAAAAAAAACATGTTGTTTCTAGACCCATATGTCTTTGGGTAAAAGTCTGAAAAAAAGGCATTAATGCAGTCCATATGATTTGTTCACTATATTACAACCCTTCTGCAGCCTTTTGATAGATTTGTATTAGGAACAGACTGCCTAACAAAGCACATTATGCCTAACATCTTTTTTGCTCCACAGAATAAAATTTAAGGTATAATGCCGTTCAAAATTTTGGGATCAATTTTTGGAAAAACGCATACTTTTACTCAGCAAAGATGCATTATATTGGTCAAAAGTGACAGTACAGTCATTTATAAATGTTAGATTTCCATTTCAAATACAATGTGTTCTTTACAGCAAACAATCCGGACAAAATGGTTTTGCTTTGCAATGTTTTCTACATTGATAATAATAAGAAATGTTTCCTGAGCATCACATCAGTATATCAGAATGATTTCTGAAGGATTATGTGACACTGAAGACTGGAGTAATGATGCTGAAAATTCAGCTTTGCTATCACAGGAATAAATTGCAATTCAAAATACATTAACATAGGAAACAATTATTGTCAACTGTAACTTTTCTGTTTTTTACATTTATATACATTTATATTTTCTTTCATTTTATATAAATTGTATTAACTTTGTCATCAACTAATGCTCACTTAAGCTAATCTTTAACATCACAATGAAACAGCCAAGGTTTATTTGGCCTAAATGATTGACGTTTTAAATATGCAGGCTTGCAGTCCTGCATATTTTAATAAAAAATTACAAAACTATTTTTAATTCAACATTTATTTTTTAACTTAATTAGACAAAATAGCACAGAACAACCTTACGGCTTACCTTAGGTTTGATATCTATGGAAGCCCATTTCTACCACTAAACAAACAAACAAACAAAGGTAACTGCAACTTATCTTATCTGACTTAGAGTTACGTGATACAAACTTGTAATTCTGAGAAATGAAGTCAGATTTGTAGAGATTTCAATTTATATCTCGCAGTTCTGACTTTTTTTCTCAGAATTGCATGATATAATGTCACAGTTATAAAGTCAGTATTGCATGACATAAGTTCACAATTGCAAAAAAAAAGAACTCAGAACTCAATTCTAAGAAAAAAGTCAGAATTTTGAGTTTGTATTACACAATTCTGAGGAAAAACTCAAAAGATGTACATTCACAATTGTGACCCAGGATCACAAAACCAGTCATAAGGGTCAGTTTTTCAAAATTGATGTATGGTTTGTTACTATAGGACAATATTTGGTCGAGACACAACTATTTGAAAATCCGGAATCTGAGGGTGCAAAAAAAAAAAAAAAATCAAAATATTAAGAAAATCAACGTTAAAGTTGTCCAAATAAAGTTTTTAACAATCTATATTACTAATCAAAAATTAAGTTTTCATACATTTACAGTAGGAATTTTACAAAATATCTTCATGGAACATGATTTTTACTTAATTTCCTAATGATTTTTGCCATAAAAGAAAAATCAACAATTTTAACCCATACAATGTATTTTTGGCTATTGCTATAAATATACTCCAGCGACTTAAGACGGTTTTGTGGTCCAGGGTCACAATTGCGAGATGTAAATATGGAATAGTGAGAAAAAGTCAGAACTGCAATTTCATACTATGAATTGTGAGAAGTAAATTCGCAAAAGTGTATACCTCAGAATTGCAATTTTGCATTATGCAATTCTAAAAAAAAATCTCAGAATTGTGAATTTGTATTACGCAATTCTGAGAAAAAAAGTTAGAATTTCAAGATGTAAACTTGTAATTGCGAGAAAAAAGTCAGAATTGCAAGTTTATATTACGCAATTGTGAGTAAAAAAAAAAAAAAAGTCTGAATTGCGAGTTTGTATTACACAATTCAGAGAAAAAGTCAGAATTGTGAGACGTAAATTTGCAATTGCGAGATGTAAATTCGTAATAGTGAGAGTAAGTCAGAATTGCAATTTTGTATTACGCAATTCTGAAAAAAAGTCAGAATTGAGATGTGAACTCGCAATTGCGAGAAAAAACATCAGAACTGCAATTTTGTATTTCGCAATTCTCAGAAAAAAGTCAGAAATTTGAGAAGTAAACTGGTAATTGCAAGAAAAAAGTCAGAATTGCGAGTTTATATTATGCTATTGTGAGTAAAAAAGTCTGAATTGTGAGTTTATATTACGTAATTCTGTAAAACAAAGTCAGAATTGTGATATGTAAATTCGCAATTGCGAGAAAAAAGCCAAAATTGCAATTTTGTACTATGCAATTCTGAGAAAAAATTCAGAATTGCGAGTTTACAGTATATTATGCAATAGTGAGAAAAAAGCTAAAATTGCAAGATGCAAATTCGCAATTGTAAGGAAAAAAGTCTAAACTAACAGCCTGAAAGTAAACAAACACCAAATCACTTTCTGCTCTCTTGAATTTTTAATTTGAGGATCAGCACCAATAGGGGTGGACATAAAAAACAGTCTGTGAGTTTGAATTACGCAATTCAGAGGGAAAAAGTCAGAATTTCGAGATGTGAACTCACAATAGCAAGAAAAAAAGTCAGAACTGCAATTTTGTATTTTGCAATTCTGAGAACAAAGTCTGAATTTCAAGACATAAACTTGCAATTGCAACAAAAAATTGTGTATTATGCAATTCTAAGAAAAAACTCAGAATTGTGAGTTCGTATTACGCAATTCTGAGAAAAAGTCTGAATTTCAAGATGTAAACTTAAAATTGCGAGAAAAAAGTCAGAATTGCAAGTTTATATTGCACAACTGTGACTAAAGAAAAGTCTGAATTGCGAGTTTGTATTACACAATTCAGAGAAAGTCCGAATTGTGAGACGTAAATTCGCAATTGCGAGATGTAACTTCATAACGATGAAAAAAAGTCAGAATTGCATTTTTGCATTATGCAATTCTGAGAAAAAGTGAGAATTGCAATTTCGTACTATGAATTGTGAGATGTAAATTTGCAAAAGTGAGAAAAAAAGTCTTAACTGCAAATTTTTATTATGCAAATTCTGAGAGAAAAAGTCTGAATTGCGAGTCTGTATTACGCAATTCTGTGAAAAAAAAAGTCAGAACTGTGATATGTAAATTTGCAATTGCAAATAAAAAGTCAAAATTTTGCACTGTGCAATTCTAAGAATTCTGTTTACAGTATATTATTCAATTCTGAGAAAAAAAGTCAGAATTGTGAGATTGTGTTACGCAATTCTGAGAAAAAAAGACACTGCATCTATTAAATAAACTAAACTAACAGCCCGAACGTAAACAAACACCAAATCACTTTCTGCTCTCTTAAATTTTTAATTTGAGGATCAGCACCAATAGGGGTGGAAATAGCAAGGGAAATCGTCTTTCCTTTCCCTCTTATGTACAGACATGCATAAAGAGCTTACAGATTAATGGCTAAGACACAGTAGGGTGGTCTGTTTAATCCCTAATGGTAGCTCAGACTGCTGTCAGCACAGAGAGGTGGCGAGCAGACAGCGATGTTGACAGATCTGTGCAGCTGACTGCGTCTCATCCTCGGCCCTGATCTCCCAGCGCCGCCGCATCCAGAATCACCTGCTGTAGCCTCTGACGAGAGACGCAGCCGAGCGAGGAAGAAGCCGCAGAAGAGCTGCTGCTCGCTGTTCCATATCACAGAAATAGCAAAAGCTATTCATCAAAGATGAATTAAACTGCGGTAGGACAGTCATACACCAACAGCTTCTCTAATGCTGGACGACACTGCTGACTCAATGTGTTAACACACACATCAGACGCACAGGGCTTTACCCCAGTACCATGACTCACGACTCTTTCACACCTTCTCTTACCTCAGGCAGAACTAGACATGCGGGAAAGGGTCATTTAACACGATTACACACTGGATTCAACTTCGGGTATAAAGTTATAATAGCTTGAGTATTAAACTTTAGACGGAACCCACACAATTAGCATTAACTAAAACTGTACAAAAAATAGCTGAAATAAAGTTTTGTTTTCAAGTAAATTAAAGCTAAATAGAAATATTAAAACTAAAACAAAGGCAAAACAAATAAAAATGTGTACATAAAATGACAAAAATAAAATGAAAACATAAAACTGTAATTCAAAGCATTAAAGAAAAACAGCTAAAACATTTAGATGAAAAACTTCAGGTTAAAAAATTAAAAATATAAATATTTTCTTGGCAATGAACAGAAATAAATATAAGTACCATTACTTATCTTAAAAAAATGTTCTATTTTCAAGTAAATTAAAGCTAAATAGAAATATTTAAAAAAAAGAAACTAATAAAAAAAATGTTACATAAAATTACTAAAAGAAACTAAATTGAAAATGAAACCTGAAAACATAAAACTGTAATTCACAAACTTAAAGAAAAACAGCTGAAATGAAAATAACAATAATAATAATAATTATAATAACAATAATAATAATAATAATTTTTATGAAAAACTTCAGGTTAAAAAAATAAATAAATAAAATACTAAGAGAAATAAATATAAGTACCATTACTTATCTTAAAGCTTTTTTCTTCAAGTAAATTATAGCCAAATAGAAATTTTAAAACAAAAACAAAAAAAAAATTAACATAAAATTACTAAAAGATAAACTAAAATGAAAATGAAACCTGAAATAATAAAATTGTAATTCATAGTATCAACAAAAAAATAGCTGAAATAATAATAATAATAATAATAACAACAACAACAACAACAACAATAACAATAACAACAACAACAACAACAACAATTTTAGATGAAAAACGTCATGTTAAAAAATTTAAAATACAAAATATTTCCTTGGCAACTAGCAGAAATAAATATAATTATTTGTGTTACTTTTACTTAAAAAAATTACTTATCTTCAACATACCTTTAAAAAAAAGTACTTATCTTAATTTTTTTTGGTTTGTTTTCAAGTAAATTAAAGCTGAATAGAAATATTAAAACAAACTGATACAAATATTTACATACAACTACTAAAAAAACTAAAATGAAACTGAAACCTGAAAAAATAAAACTGTAATTCACAGTATTAACAGAAAATAGTTGAAATAAAAAAAAATAAATTATCTAAATATTAGATGAAAAACTAAAAAATGATTTAAAAAAAAAAGCCTTGGCAACTAACAGAAATAAATATAAGTACTAAAATTACTTATCTAAAAAAAAGTTTTGTTTTAAAGTAAATTATAGGCTTTTTAGGGAGCAGTAACATTTTCTGTGCGTGGTATTAAAAAATATGTTAAAATTATAGGTAACAGATAAGCCAGTAGTGATTTTCATGTTATGGCCTTTAAATTATAATATTTATAGATTTACATGATAGAAAGTGAACTTAGTCATCTCAACATTATAATGTACGGTATGATATATTTTATAAATGTACGGTATGTGCTAAAAACTACATTTAACATTGTTCAATAAGGTAAGCAACTCTAGCACTGTTAGTGACATGTTTTGGCAAGAACCATAAATTTTCTTTGGAAAATCATGTTTTTGTTATATAAAGTGTTACACAATTTTGAACCAAACTTTTAATTCGCATGACCTCTTTTTCTGGTAAACAAACTTCCAAATTATTCTGAAATGTTGCTGCCAAACCTCCAAGCCAGTTAAACACGACCATTTCCACATAATGCCACTAGCAGCACTGTTGAGACCAACTTATTGATCTTAATATCAATTTCCCAACATGAATCATAACGAAGCTGGAGGCACTTAATAGGCATCGATTGTGGCTTTGGACAGGACTCAAAATGTACTAATTCACAGGAGACCGATGACAGACAATTAAAGGGTGGAAAAGCAAGACTGTCACTTACTCTCTGCATCCTGAAATGTATAGATGCCTTTGTGTACAGCAATAATATGGGCCAGGAAGAGTCAAATTTGTTGTCGAGAAACAAAAACTCACAGATGTGATAAGATAATGTCACTGAAACTTGGCCCAAACTATACATCTGTCATCAAGTTACTGCTGTCCTACATTGTTTAGATGGATCCTGTTGAACTTGAACAAACCAGATGGAAGTAAGATAAGCAAAGTTCACAAACAAAGCATTTTTCATTTTTCAGGACAATACATGAGATGGCTACAGAAGCAGTTGACAGTAAGTCTATTAAAATTAAATTCGAGTTTTGTGTCCTTTGGTCCATGTCTATAAACATTCAAGCTCTATAACAGCTGTATTTACTCCTTTCGTTTACTCTTGACATGACCGCACAGTTCACGAGTACTCTGACCTGGTAAAAATGTCAGCTCGACCAAAATTCACTGCTCCAGTAGACACAGTATGACTGTTTGAAAATCTGTTATTTAAAAAATGTTTCTTGTACCTTGCAAGCATCGAATTACGCTAATCTGCTTATTTTTCACTAAACGGTAAGACAACGGACATGTGATAGTGCTACCTTCATTATGCCAAATTACTCTGGAGTGCTCAGATCAATATTACCATCTAGTAAAGCCTCAATACTTAATTGCAAAAATGGTGCATTACTGCCACAACAAATTAGGTCCGAGTTTAATTTCCACAATAAACAATCATAAAAGAAGAAGTCCACTTCCAAAATAAAGATTCATATATAATGTACTCACCCCCTTCTCATCCAAGATGTTCATGACTTTCTTTCTTCAGTCGTAAAGAAATTATGTTTTTATGGACTGATATGGTGCCCCGATTTTGAACTTCCAAAATGCAGTTGTAAACGATCCCAGCTGAGGAAGAAGGGTCTTATCTAGCGAAACGATTGGTAATTTCACAAAAAAAGAAAAAAATACAATTTAAATACTTTTTTAATCTCAAACGCTCGTCTTGCCTTTCTCTCTATGAACTCTGTGTATTCTGGCTCAAGAAAGTTAGGGTATGTCAAAAAACTCCAATCGTATTTTCTCCCTCAACTTCAAAAATCATTTCAAAATCATCCTACATCGCTGCAGAAGTACCGACACAGTCGTTGCAAAGTGAACATGCAAAGAAGATCAAACAATCATAACAAAAAAGGTAAAACAGTGATATAGGACTATTTCAAAATTGAGGGAGAACATGAGATGGGAGTTTTTCGACATACCCTAACTGTTATGAACAGGAACAAAAACAGTCCAAGCAGAGTAAGATACGACGAGCGTTTGGCATTAAAAAGTATATCAATTGCATTTTTATATATGAAAATAACCAATCGTTTCGCTAGATAAGAACCTTCTTCCTTGGCTGGGATGGTTACAACCGCATTTGGGATCGTTTGAAGCCACATTTAAACTGCATTTTGGAAGTTCAAAATCGGGGCACCATAACTTCATAACTATCACCATAACTTCTCCTTTAAATGACACTGAGAATGGGTTACTGCATTTGTAAAAACACTGTAGTTTCAACTACAGTGAAAAAGGGTTCTTAAAGGGACAGTTCACCTAAAATCTCTCACTCACCCTTTTTGTTGGGCCCTATGATTTCCACGATGTGGAAAACGTGGATGGAATCGCAGAATTCAGTCATAAAATTGGAATTTTAGTACAAAAAAAATACAGTTTTTTCTCAAAATAAATAAATAAATAATATTTATTTTTTAAAATACATTTTTAAAATAAAATTAAAGGAAAAAAGAAGAAAAATGTAATTTGGGGAAAAAATAAAATGGATTTCATATGGCCTTAATGTAATTTTTGTTAAACTTTGAATAAATTGTTTAAGTTTCATGATTTCAATTAATTAGATATGCTTTTTGATTACAGTTTTTCTCAATTGCTTAAACACATTTCTTGAAATAATGCATCTTTTTGCAAAACTCTAAACACAAATCCATAACTTCTAACTCAATCCCAGAACTTACTATATTCAGGTCAAAATGAAGCTCACCACTCAAAACAACTCAATCTTGCTGAAAAAAACTAACTTTGCTCTCAGACATGACTCACAAACCCTCAAACACACACAACACAGTTTTATACACTGATGAAATCAATTCAAAACAATACTACGAAAACTGGTAATAAGTGTGGCTTGGGAAAAAAAAAAAATTAAATTCACATGATGAACACAACAAATGTATGCACTTGCAAGTGTTTTAATCCTTAATTTATTGTACTGTAGAGTACAACACAAAAGAGCAAACAACAACAAAAATAATTATTCTTCCCCAGCATCCTGTCTTTGGTCTGGGACAGGCCAAAGAAGCTCCACAACATAACACAGACTAAATTGGCCCTGGACAGGCAGCGGGGGAAAAAATCCCCTTGCATGCCTGATCTAACCCTGGCACGCATCAGCTAAAATATATGAGACTGCTTGTTTTCTTGCCCTTGCCCTTCCTATTTCTCTTCCATGTTGTTGTCGTCATCCTCCTCCTTCTCCTCTTCCTCTTTTACCTCCTACTCTTCCTCTTCGAAATTACACATTACTGTATACGGGATATTGATTGGAAAAAGACCGGATAGAATTAACAGTTACACTTTTACTAGTGGTCTGACAAAAAAAATATCAAGATAAAAAAAAAAAAACAAAAAAAAGAAAATACCTTATAAAGTCATTGTGAAATAGAAAAGAAAAAGAAATATGGGCAAAGGCAGAACTATAAATTAGAAAGTCCACTGTCAGAATTTGCTTATATATGCTTTTCAGTTGAAGGTTCATGAGATGTTGAGATGTACCTTTGAGCTGTTTCAGAGAACTGCTTTATCATTGGTTGATCTGTAGTCTCGACATTAGTAAAAGTCAATATTCACTTGGCAAATTTACAAAAAGTCTAATAGAAATGTGTAGAATATGCTTGACAGTTTATGACTAGATCAAAAATGTAGCATTTACTGTAAAGACATATATGATGAGCTAATGACTTGATGTTTTGAGGGGTAAGACTATAGCACAGAAAACTACATACACTACCGTTCAAAAGTTTGGGGTCAGTACATTTTTTTTTTAAGAAATTAATACTTTTATTCACCAAGGATGTATTAAGTTAATAATTAAAAGTTTATTAAAAGTTAATAATAAATAATTTACATATGTAGATATATAATATATTTATATTTTGAATAAACACTGTACTTTTTAAACTTGTTACTCATGAAAGAATCCTGAAAAAAAAAAAAAAAGGTTCCAAAAAATATTTGGCAGCACAACTGTTGATATTATCCAACATTGATCATTCTAATAATAAATCCGCATATTAGAATGATTTCTGAAGGATCATGTGACACTTAAGACTGGAGTAACAGCTGATAAAAATTCAGCTTTTCATCACAGGAATAAATTCTATTTTAAAGTATGTTAAAATAAAAAAACATTATTTTATATTGTAAAAACATTTTGCAATATTACTGTTTTTTTTTCTATATTTTTAATCAAATAAATGCAGCCTTGATGAGCATAAGAGACTTCTTTAAAGACTATTACAAGTCTTACTGACCCCAAACTTTTGAACGGTAGTGTACATGTAACACATTTTAAGCAACATGACAGTAGGAACTGATAATGTAGGAAACCACAGACAAATCAGTTGCATAATCAGTAACATGAAACTGCAAAGCAAACACAACTTGTTTAAAAAAAAATTAGAAACATTTTATGACGCACAAGTGACTAGATGATAACAAGTAGGTTGAACAAGTAGTTTTAAGAATTTCATTCCTGATCTGAGAAATGCACTAAATTGTAAGCAGACTTACACTGGCCGTTTTATCTACATCAAGGGCTCTGATTGGTGTGTGATAAATTTTGACTCCTAGTGTTTCCACTTGGGTAATCGTGCGCTCACTGAGCTCAAACTTTGCAGACTTGAGTGAACAATATTGAATGCTAGTGCTTTCTAAATGACCACATGGTGTAAGCACTGAGAAATGTAGGGATTTGTGTGTAGAGTTTGGCCGTAACAGTTCACCAAATCTGACTCATGTATTAAAGCAGGGAAATAGTGTTTATAGTTCAGGGAAATGGGTGTGCTTTTTGAAAAATGGCATTGTGGTTTTGAAATTTTAGTTCAAAAGACTGGTTATAGTGTTTTAGCAATCGAGAAAAACTGTAATATTTCTTCATATAACCATTAAAACAGAATACAGAAAAAAAAAAAAAAGAATTTTGAACAAAATAAAAAGGAAATTGTGAAAAAATATTTTTTTAGGGCCTTAGAAATGTAATTTTTACAACATTTTATAAATAGTTGTTAATTTGTGTATGTTTCATGGTTTTATTAATTAGACATTTATTAATATTTTTTTAATATAACCATTAAAACAGAGTCCGGAAAAATTAAAACGGAAAAAACAGAATCGAGAAAAATAAAAACTGATTTCATTGGGTGTTTTTTTTTTTTCCCCTATAAAATGAACCCAACTTCCAGTGATATATTGGACCCCACTGACTTGAAACTTGAACCATCATATAAACAAAAACAATTTTATTAAACAGCTTTATTTCTTCCACAGAAGAAATAAAGCAATACAGGTTCGAAACAACATGATGAGTAAATAATAACAATTTTAATTTTGGGTGAACTGCATCTTTAAGGCATCAATGATGTCACTTAACAAACAGGAAGTTTTGAGCTTTTCATTTTTTAAAATATTAAATGCTAAATGTTCACTTTTACATGCCCTCAAAGCAAACAGATGAAGACTAAAAGCCGCAAAACGCTCATTTCGATTATATTGGGTCTTAAAGGGACAGTTCACCCAAAAAAGTGTCAGTCATTAATTACTCACTCTCATGTCGTTCCAAACCCGTAAGGCCTTTGTTCATCTTCGGAACACAAATTAAGATATTTTTGATGAAATCCGAAAGATTTCTGACCCTGCATAGCCTACGAGCTACGAGAATACCTTTTGTGCGCAAAGAAAACAACTGTATTCAACAATTTCTTCTCTTCCGTGTCAGTCTTCGACGTGCATTAACAACAGTACCAAGACTGACACAGAAGAAAACAAATTGCTGAATAAAGTAGCTATTTTTGTTCAAAAATATTCAAGTAGCTTCATAAAGTTAACCCTAACCTACCTTTCAGGGACTTGAACACGGTAGTTGCGTTGCTGTCTAGGGTCAGAAAGCTCTTAGATTTCAGTAGCAAAAATACTTAGAAAGTTAGCTTGTCTCAGGTTTTTGATATTGCAACTGATGCAACATTGAGTAAACTTTAAACTGAAATGCAACACAAATACTTGGTTTTCCTTGAATCCGCCTCAAAACTAAAGCACAAAACCATGACGTGTTAAGGCAGAGCTGCTGCAAAAGTCATCAGATCTTAGCTGACCCCAGCCGCAACCCTGTGCTTGAGTTCACGAGGTCTCTTCTACAGAACTGCACCATGACTCTGCAACATTGCAGCATTTTCTCTGAGCAAGAGTCTTGCAGTTCGCCTCTGTTTCCAAGGAAACCTCGCTATTGAGAGGCTTGCGACTTCAAAGCCATTTCTGCAGCTATCCAGATACTGTACAGTACTGGCAGGAGGACTTACATTCAGAGCGTATTATAAAAAGACACAACGGCCTGCTTACAGCAAGGACATCATGTGAAGGAGACCAAGTGTATCTAGAGCCAAATTAATCAAAAACACGAGCGGCCGCCGAGGGAAAACAAAGTATTCAAGTAATGGACAAGCCTAATTGCTTCTTACATTGAGGGTTTCTCATTTTGAAACACTCCAGGCAGTATTTTATATGCAAATGTTTGCAGTAATAAGAGCATTTTGAGTAATTTCATAGTTCTCATAGAACGCTTAAAATGAGCAATCAGTTTCCCAAAAAATACAATTTGTACATTTAACTAACTCTATTTATATAAAGAACTCTTCTTAGCATTTCACACGTTCTTGTTAAAAAAAAAAAATCTGACATCTGGAGTCTGACAAGCGACAGAATTTTCGTTACGCAACATAAGCAGATCCTCATCCGGTGGGATGCACTACTCTAGCAAGAAGCAAATACACCAATACGAATCACAATACTGCCACACATGGATGCTCCTGTAGGAATAAACCATCACCTCTCATCAGCTCAATGTTGTATACATAATATCACCAACTGCATTCAGTTGTACTCGTGAGATTTGGATGAGAGATTCAATGTGAGAGAAAATTTCATTGTTGCCTATGGCAGAAAAATCAATTTGGAAGTAATCTGAGTGGTGGTTTACAAGTCAACTAGCTATTTTCAAAACGAGTTACGGGTTGTAACGCACGTTTCAATGACATGACAGTCATTTCTTGTCTGGTTATAATAATTTATTCAAAAATATAGATTTTACGGTCCGATTAAGCGCTTTGAAACACAGGGTTATTCTATGTGTTGACGTAATTTCAACTGAAACGGATAAACAGGACGGGGCATATAAAGTCCCGCCCCCTTTTTAAATAGCCAAATTTTTTTATATGACAGCTTGGGCCAGAGCCGTTGAGCTTGGTAAAGCCACATTTGACACCATATTACAGCCACAATCTCGTTCACATCACTATAAAATATATAATTCTGTGTGAAATTCAAATGAGTACGATACGTTTTGTGGTCTGCACCGATTCGCGCTTATGATCCGCTCTATGCTACTGTTTTTTCCGAACCAGTAGACTGTGTATGTGCTGTGGTGGTTCTCGTGACAGCGTGAAGCCAGACTTCATTCGCCCCAATGAAAAGCATATTTACACTGTCTGAATCGGTATCTATCACCTATATAGTGAACTACGTGACATTCACCGTACAGAAAATACTCATTCTGTGAACAAGTGACCAATTTCAGCCACAGCTTCAGTATCTACAGTGGCATGCGAAAGTTTGGGAACCCCTTGTAGAATCTGTGAAAATGCTAATAATTTTAACAAAATAAGAGGGATCATACAAAATGCATGTTATTTTTGTCCTGTCCTGAGTAAGATATTTAACATAAAAGATGTTTACATATAGTCCGCAAGACAAAAAAAAAAAATAGCTGAAATTATTAAAATAACCCCCTTCAACCCTGATAGCACAAGTACGTATGAAGATGTCTGTTAAGGATCACTTGATCTGGAAAGCACCTGCTGTGTACAAACATCTGACAGACGTCTGTAAGATGTCAGTTTTACATACATTCTAAATCATAAACATCTTAAAGACATCTAATAGATGTCTATTTGACATTTGATAGGAAACATTCTATAGACGTACTGCAGATTAACAAATACGTCTTGCAGATGTAAATACAGATGTCAAATAGATGTCTCTGTGATGCTGTTAGGGAAAAGTTTTGGAGCCATTGGCTTATCAGGTGGTTACCTGGATGATCTACAACTGTTTTTTGACTAAACAGTTAAACTAAGCACTGTTCTTTAGAAAAATCCTTCAGGTCCTGCAGATTCTTCAGTTTTCCAGCATCTTTTGCATATTTTGAACCCTTTCCAGCAGTGACTGTATGATTTTGAGATCCATCTTTTCACACTGAGGACAACTGAGGGACTCAAACACAACTATTACAAAAGGTTCAAACATTCACTGATGCTTCAAAAAAAAAAACAGGATGCATTAAGAGCCGGGGGTGAAAACTTTTGAACAGGATGAAGATGTCAAAATATTTCTTATTTTGTTGAAATATCATTTTTTTCCATTTAGTACTGTACTTTGGAAGCAACAGAAGATACTTGGATGTTTCCTGGAAGACAAATTAAGTTCAATTTACCTTGAAGGGGGTTATTTTGATCATTGCAGCTGCTTTTGTTTTGTCTTGTGGACTAGATTTAAACATCCTTTATGTCAAATATCTTACTCAGGACAGCACTAAATAAAAAAATAACATGCATTTTGTATGATCTCTCTTATTTTGTGAAAATTATTCACATTTTCACAGGTTCCCAAACTTTTGCATGCCAATGTATTTACAGTGTAGGGGGCGGGAAGCATTTGAGACTGTAAGTTTTGAATGTTTATATCTTCTAAATGTGAATTTTATCATTGTTTTGGAGCACACTAGCTTAAAGATAACCTTACAACTAACATATTCATACTAAAAGCCAAAAAACTTCCATTTTTATTTAATGGGGACTTGAAAATGCACTTTAAAATGCAATTTTAATTTTTATGACAAGGTAAGATCAGTTGTAAAATGAAGGTGCGACTCGCTAAAATTTTTATGATATGTATGAATAAATAATATTTTTATATAAAAACATTTGTATATAAATAAATGCTTACTTTACTACTGATAAAATAATCTTGAAAAAAAATATGCATCACAGTTTCCACAAAAACATGACACTGAAGACTGGAGTAATAAATTACATGTTTAAAATACATTAAAATAGAAAACAGTTATTTTTAATTTGTAAAATATTCATTAAAAGAGCCATTAAATTAAAAAGTTACATAAAAGTCTTTCCAAACCATATGAAACCAACATTAACACAAAGATTACATTTCTAAGAACACGGCATTATATTGGAACTATATTTTTAAAAGACTTCCCATTTTCTTTATCATCAAAGCTCTTATCTGTCATGCTTAGTCTGCATCAATTACTGCAATCCAAGGAGTGAAAATGCAAGACCAGCAAATTAAAAGCCTTTTGACCTACAGTGACAGCACTGCAATACTATAAAGCACAGAGAAACTGTGAGTTGAAATAAAATAGCTCATATTCTTCACCTTCTGAAGCTCAGCTTGCTTCTCAGACTTCAAAAATAGAGTCACAGCACAGTTCACAAATTTTTACTGCACATGCTCTGTGTTATGGCATGTCTGCATGGCACACCTTGTGAGCCGATCTTAGATCTTCGCTGTTGTGTGTGTGTTGCACTTCATGTCGAAGGAGGGAGGGGGGAGGCTTAACGACTGATCCATGCAGCTGTGTTTGATCCAGGGGAAATACACATTAATACGCAGCAGATGTGCTTCTCCCTATGTCTCTCTTCTCTCTCACACATACACACAGCCTTCAGTCAAAAAGATGGATCTGGCTGTTGAAGGAAAGGGACTACAACAATAGCTTTTCAAAAGAATGCTGAATGAAATCTCAACTGCTGAGCAAGGCACAAGCATGCAAAAAACTGGCCAAAACATACAGGAACACAAACAAATGCATTAAAGATGAAATACAATACGGTTACAAACAAACAACACACTCCTACGCCCAGTTTTAAAAGCTCATCAAACATTCATGCTTTGCCCATGTGTGTTAAAGACTTTTACAGCATTGCAGAATTTGCGAGCTGAATAATTTTTATTTATTTTTTTTTTAACAAAACTGGGCTTTGAAGATCGCAGGGTTTCAGTGAGAAGAACAGCATGAGTTTTATTCAACAAGAGAAACATGGAACTGACAGAGCTTGGCGTCAAGTGAATCTAGAGAGTGATATGTCCAAAAAAAGCAGCAATTGCTCAACTAAAAGGAATCTTCTCTGTGTGGGAAAGAGGGAACAACTGTCATGGAAAGCAAAGCGCAACTGCAGAATAGTTCAAGGCTGACAACCGATTAAGACTGTCATGGCGGACACGGAGTATTAAAGAGACAGTTCACTGAAAACTCACTCTTTTATATTGTTCCAAAGCTGTATGATTTTCTTTATGGAACAAAAATTCAGAATGTCTTCGACCTTCTAATAAAAAAAAAACATTATTAGACTTCGCTAACTTTCAAAGTATGTAAAAAAATAATCTACTTTGTTTCAGAGAAGAAATTAAGTCATTCAGGTTTGGAACAATATGGTGCTAAATAAATAATGACAATTTATTTTTTGTGTGAACTACAGCGTGAATTTCGTAAATGAAAAATATGACAAATTTTTTTTTTCTATGACTAAAATGAGACGATGACGAGACAGCAATAAGGTTAATAAACAATAACCACTATGACTATATCAACATGCAATATCGTTGACGATAAAAGACGAGACTAAAACGTATTTTTAAAAATAAAAACTATACAAAAATCGATTATCATGTGTGCGGTTGCCAGATAGAATCAGAATCTTTATTGTTTACTTTAAAGGGGTCATCGGATGCCCATTTTCCACAAGTTGATATGATACTTTAGGGTCTTAATGAAAAGTCTATAATATACTTTGGTTAAAAATTCTCAATGGTTGTGTAAAACAACACCCTTTTTACCTTGTCAAAATCAGCTCTGCAAAAATCATCTCATTCTGGTCGAAGCTGCTTTAAATGTTAATGAGCTCTGCTCGCCCCGCCCCTCTCTTCTCTCTGTGGAGAGACGAGCATGTTCACTTTAGCCGCATTTAGCTGTGTTTAGCCGTTAAACTTGCTAACTAGCACATTGTTAGGAAAGGCGATCGCAAAAATTCATTAAAAAACCCTTATACTCACTTCTGCTGTAAGTGAAGCTGGATCATGAATGATTTGTGTGAACATAGACAGATATATGTAGATCGGGAGGCACATTCCCTTCACAAACAAACATAATCTACTGCATCTTCAGCGGCTCAGATGTCGGGAGTAAATGACGAGCACTATGTTCATTATTACATCCAGCAACACAACACCTCAATCGCTCAGTCGCTCAGTTGTGCTTATTAGTGAAAGTGCAACACCTGAAATGTAAAAGTAAATTTCTTGAATGACAAAAATCATTGCTGATTATAATTTAGAGCTTTTTTTTTTTTTTTTACCAGTTTAACCATTATACAGCGAAAAATGTGAAAACTACACTAAAACTACACTAAAAATGCTCAGACATTTAGTCAACTAAAACTTGGCTAAATAAAAAAAAAAAAAAGTATATCTGTCACAGGACTAAAACTAATTTAAAAGACTAAACTAAAAGGCTAAATTAAAAATGCCTGACAAAAAATGAACACTAGAGAACTATTCATTTAAAAAAAAACTTTCAAATTGATTTCCAAGACGTCCCGACCACAAATGCATTCCTACAGCTAAGAAAAGGGCAACTGGGATGAAAATGTGGCCAGAAAACATTGTCTAGCTGTGTCATTGCCACTGATAGTTTTCCAAGGATAGGAATCTGACACAGCTTTTCCCCTAAAACCCTCTAAGTCAGACTGGCACATTAAGGAGCTCGACGGGGGCCTCTTCCCGACCTTGGAGAAAAAAAAAAAGCACCCCATTCTTCACCGTGACTGTGGTTCGCTACTCAAGTAGCATAAAAATGCTTTCCAGCACAGTCAGCACTCCATCAAGTCATGCAATTTTCCAAAGTTCTGTGTTGTTTCGAAATGGAAAAACACTAAAGGAGTGAAGACTTGTATCGGGCCTTTCATAGTGAATGACAAGACCACCAAGCCCACTTTGAGAGGCACGGTATCCATTATTTAGTAAGGCACGGGTACTACAGTACTACAACCAGAAATGTTTCCCTGTAACTCACAGCACCTCAAAACCTGTCTGCTCGAGGAACATGAAGAGCCTAGAGTCATTCTGATCAATCTGAAAGGCTTATGTGGGTTATTAAACACATTTTACATTCTTTGTTCTCCACGGTTTAGCATATGATTTCGTCATTAACCGCTGCAAATGGATAGCAGCTGTGAGCGAGCATGGTGTAATACTGTTGATGTACGAACTGAGCCTAAAGTCTCATTAAAATGAGACTTCCAGTCTGAATGAGTACAAACAGACACTTATATACACTTATAATATTTCTGTTATGTGATCATCATTTTGAGTCACTGATAATAAAGTGAGCTAGCAGCTACAACTTTTCTTGAACTATCATCATAGGCTGTTTTGAACTTTAGCTCAGTAAACAAGGGAGAGAAACTGATGGGAAATAAACGGTTGGTCAATTGACTAAATGAGCTCATAATAGAAAGTACATTTATTAAAGTTTGACAGTAGTAAGCTGGGGCGTTTCCTCTGAGGAGGCAAGGGAGGCAATGCCTCCTAAAATTACTGGATACGAAAAAAATTTTTGTACAAAAATAAAACAATGAAAATATTACAAAATATAACTTTACAAAGTGTATAAATTAGTTGCTTTCTAAAGAAACATTGTTTCACAGTTGCAGGTGAAGGGGGACGTGTTTATGGGGGTAGTTTGCTAGAGTTTTCCCTCTATTCCTCACTATAGTTTGTAAATGCATGTGCGCAATTTACTTTCACTTTCGAATTAGCGGCAATTCGGCGTTGATTGAATGGACAACAACAAAACAGTACGACAAACTCTTCTTTAAATATTAAAGAAGTTCACTTCCTGAACCGAAGTCTACAGATAATATACTCACCCCCTTGTCATCCAAGATGTTCATGTCTTTCTTTCTTCAGTTGTAAAGAAATTATGTTTTTTGAGGAAAACATTTCAGGAATTATCTCCATATAGTGGCCTTCAATGGTGCCCCCGAGTTTGTACTTCCAAAATACAGTTTAAATGCAGCTTCAAAGGGCTGTAAACGATACCAGCCAAGGAATAAGGGTCTTATCTAGCGAAAATTGTCATTTTTTTTTCAGAAAATAACCGATCGTTTCTTTAGATAAGACCCTTCTTCCTTGGCTTAGATCATTTAGAGCCCTTTGAAGCTGCATTTAAACTACATTTTGGAAGTTCAAACTTAGGGGCACCATTCAAGTCCACTATACGGAGGGAAATGCTGAATGTTTTGCTCAAAAAACAATTTTTATACGACAAAAGAAAGAAAGACATGAACATCTTGGATGACAAGGGGGCGAGTACATTATCTGTAAATTCTTGTTTTGGAAGTGAACGTCTCCTTTAAACATTAGTTTACTAGCAAAATGAATAAAAATACACCATGTTAATATAAAATAACAAATAACTTACACAAAGTTTCAATTTAAAACACTGAAAATCAGCAAACACGGTGGAACAAACTTAATAAGAAATAAATGTTTAAAAAAAAAAAAACTTTCAAAATCACCTTAGATAAGCAACAAAAGTCAACAGGCTTTTTAAAAACATTTAACCCAACCAGCTGGGTCAAAATAACCCAGCATGTGTTTTGTCTAATATTTACCCAGCGCTGGGTTGCCAAATAACCCAAGTTGGGTTGTTTTTAACCCAGCATTTTTTTTTTAGAGTGTACATGTCAACAAATATAGTATATCATAAATATTTGGTACATTGAACAGTCCTAGGTCTAAAAATAGTCATGTGAAACCACTAAACAGAAAGTCTTTCGATAAGCATTGCTTAAAATCTAAGAGAGACACAAGAAAACCTAGCGGAGCTGTAAAAGCTCACATACAGATTCTCTGATCTGCATAAGCGTCCCACGCTAATCCCAGAGGTGCAACTCGCACCTAAGTACCCGTTTCACACATGGAGCTGCTCGCTCCTGCAGGATATGTGGAATGTAAATGGCTTTAGATTAAAAAGAAGTAAAAAGCACAAAAGCTAAGCGATACCAAATCCTCTGATCCCAGTCTCATAACACAGTCTAACTTGAGGAATACTGTTAACCCACATAACGTGGCTATGTGTCCGAAACTTATCTGACCTAATAACATCAGCGAGATGATTTACTGTACTAGCAGATGGAGGAAAATGAGGTCGGGATGCTTTAAGGTACAAAAAGATATTTAGCTGCGACGCTCACCCTTCTAGTGTTATCCAGGACGAGGGGGTCGGGCCGGCCGTAGTTGGGAGGGTTGGCGTGGGGATCGTAGCCGAGTCGGGCCAGCATGGGGGCGATGACAGGCATGTCCCGCAGCACATCAGGGGGGATCTTACCCACCCACTTGGATAAGGCCTCCACGTTGACAGGCTTGATCACCTGGTCTGTAGATCTCTCTACCCTGGGGAGGAAAAGAAGTGTGTCAGTGGAGCAGAAACACGTGCACAGGTGCTTTACAACCTTAGCACAGCGGACTAATTGGGTCTAATTAGATTGAGCAATGCAATTAAAGAACGCTCTAGGCTGTGTATGATGCTTCAAATGAACGGCCTTTCGTTCTCTCCAAGATTATCTCTCAAATGCATCGCTTTTCATATTCCACGCTATCCTTGTATTTAATTAGGTGCAAATGACTTTGATGGATGTTTTTTGATTTGGAGTCTAGATGTGTTTTAGCGCAAACTGGCAGAGCTTCAATGGCTTTATGCTGACATAAATTAACTTGCCGGTTTTATTGAACCCCAAAAATAATTATAGTCTAGTTTTTACCGCTCACTGTAGCGCTTGTTCCACTTTCTAACCTGCTAAATAAGCTCACTTCACCATAAAACGTGTGTGGATTCTAATCTGTAGAGATATTAAATATGAATCAGGCATTATGTCACACCCTGGGTAAATTATTCATATGCCTCAAATGAAATATTTACAAAGCCATGGGAAAACCAGTACATGTCAGGTTTTTGTTTAGAGAGAACACATAGGAGTGGCTTACTTGAAAGAGTATAGTTTACCTATCACTGGTATTTGCATAGGGATGAACCTTTTTTAAAAGAAAATTGGAAAATCTACTGGACGCCCATCATTGTTCTCATGACAGCAGATGGGAACTGCAAATATTGGGTCAATTCCACAAAGCCTGACATGTGAGTTTTTTTATTTTTTTTTATTTATTTATTTTATTTTTTTTTCATAATGGTAATGAGACTTGTTAGTGGAGCTGCAAATAAATTTAAATTCAAAATTATAAATTCAAAATAAAATAAAATAAAATAATAAAATAAAATAACATAAAATAAAATAAATAATAAAATAAAATGGTCCTAACAAATACATTTCTGTTGACAAAATACAATTATATTACAACAATTACACTTTTTAGTGGAGATGCAAATAAATTGTGAAATTATAAATTGAAAATAGAATGAAATAGAATAAAATAGAATGAAATAAATATAATTGGCCCTATAACAAATACATTTCTTTTGACAAAATACAATTACATTACAACAATATATTTTTTTACATTATGGTAATGAGACTTTTTAGTGGCGATGCAAATAAATTGCAAAATGATCAATTGAAAATAAAATAAAATAAAATAAAATCCATTTCTTTTAACAAAATACAATTCCATTACAACAATTCTTTTTTACATTATGGTAATGAGACTTTTTAGGAGAGATGCAAATAAATTGCAAAATTATAAATTAAAAATAAAATAAAATAAAATAAAATAAAATAAAATGGTCCTATAACAAATACATTTCTTTTGACAAAATACAATCCATTACAACAATTTATTTTTACATTATGGTAATGAGACTTTATAGTGGAGATTAGGGATGCACAATATTAGATTTTTACGATATCCAATATGTCGATATTTTTCCAACTCATTTTGGCCATTGATAGCCAATGCCAGTACCGTTATATTTCCTTTTGCTTGGAAACAACAAGTCTCTTCTGTGCGGAAATTATAAGCTAATTATTTTTAATTTTGGTTAGTTTTTAACAAGAACTTATTTCTTAAATAAACAATAATGAATTTCTTTTATAATGACAGTACACTGAAGCTTTGAAAATATCTATAAATAAACTACACATCAATCCTTGAATTTTTTTTCCTCAAGAAAAATTCTAAAATTTTATTTTAAGATTTAACATTTGTAGATGGTCTAAAGCAAAAGAGTTATAAAAATGTACAAAACTAACTTTTAGAGCTCATCATTTGTTTAAAAAACATAGCATATTGCACGTTAATGTATAAATCAGTATATATAAAATTATTTAATTTACAAGCATCATGTTTGTGATTTTTTTTTAATTCATGTACACTATAGACCTTTAAATCAAAACATACTCATGATTTATGACATCAATTACGACTTTATTTAATCGGAAACAGTCTAATTGTTATTTGTGTATTTTATTTTCATTTTATTGGAAGTAGTACGGAATTAAAACTCCTTACCGAACAGGCATTAGGACCTGAGGGAGGCTGCCGGCGCTGCTGCTGCTACACGTGCTATTGCTATTTACTCTCACACACCGAACACGTCATTCTGTACGTGCATTCTCAGTTTAAATGCAGCGATCCAAAACAGTAAATCTAATCATCATTCAGGCAAAGCTTTGTTCAAGATTAAGCCACACTGCTGACGTGAGCACACTAGCACACCCTGAGCACATGCAAGTTATTCCTCTTATCAATATCATTTTTCATATCGGGCCGATGCTGATATTTACATTTAAAGCTATTATCGGTCCGATAATATCGCGCATCCCTAGTGGAGGTGAAAATACATTTTTTTTTAAAATATATATAGAGAGAGAGAAAGAGAGAGAGTGAGACAGAAATATGACCTGGACATGCTCTCTGTGAAATTGAGCCCACTACAACTGCTCTCTTTCTCTGTTTTTCCAACTTTCAATGGATCAGTTCTCGTTTGGGCTGAGATGACTGCTGTTGGAGACGGATGGAGTCACTGAGGCCCTATTCCCCCCTGTTTTTATTATTCCTTCTCATAGAGACGACTGGCTCCAGATGGGAAACAGATTACTACACTCAATCCCCATCTGCAGCCAAGACACTGGGGAACATCAGCTCCACTGCAGCCCCACATCAGAGTGTTGTGTGGATCCAGTGCAAAACACCCCAAGGCCTCAATACAGTAAACAATGACACAAAACCAGTGGCAGGACTCATGCTGGTACGCTTAGGAGTGTGTTTGTGTGTGCAAGTGAATGACCCAGCAGTCAGCATGACAACCTGTCTCGTCATGCCTTCTCAATCATCACTCACAGAGCTGTGACGGGAAGTGATGGGAAGGCCAGTCCTTTTGCACCCTTTTTTGCACAGTTTGTTTCAATTAACAAGTTTCACCAGCTAGTTTACGTAACCATGCAATGACATCACATATACACGATGCTAGAATTAAAGCACCCAATGATGTGAAATATGGATGATTATTTACTTCATTCGCTATATCTAAAGCACGTAAAGTGTATAACCTAATCTTAACTCACCTTTTCACATAAACCATGAGAAACCTTCATTACGAACCTCATTCAGGTCAACTGCTCGGTTCAAACATGCTCATGTATCAACAGCTCATACATTTCAGGCATGTCTGAGTCTGAACTGTTTTCAGTGACTCAAGAACTGTTGAAACCATTAACAGACTCTTCAGTCGAGAAAGAACCACTAGTATAGTACTGGTGAGAACTACTGCCACTGGATCTTTAGGAATAGAAAAACATATTTATTTTGAGTCAGACAGTCTGAGAAAATGATCTCTTGATATGTTCTGGAATTTTGACGATAATGACAATTAGTAGGGATACACGATATTGGACCTATATCGTAAATCGTAACCAGCCGATAATGGCTTTAAATGTAAATATCAGCATCGGACCAATATGAAAAATTATGCCGATACATCTTGCCGATAAGACGAATAACTCATGTGCTCAGGGTGTGCTAGCAATTAGATCACGACAGCAGTGTGCCTCATTTTTGAAGCAAAGTTTTGCCTGAATGATTATTAGATTCATTGTTTCGGATCGCTGCATTTAATCTGAGAATGCACGTACAGCATGACGCGTTTGTTGTGTGATAGAATAAACAGTAATGGCACCAGCAGTGGCAGCAACGGCAGCCTCACCCGGATCCTAATGCCCGTTCAGTAAGGAGTTTTAATTTCGTAGGGGGCGCTGTTGGCCTACTTCTAATAAAATAAAAGTAAAATACACAAGTAACATTTAGACTGTGTTTCTGATTAAACAAAGCAGTAATTGATGTCATAAAATCAGAGCAGTGTTGGGGAAAGTTACTTTTAAAAGTAATGTGTTACAATTTTATGTTACTCCCTGAAAAAGTAGCTAATTACGTAACTTTATGGAAAGTAGTGCGTTATGTTACTTTTTAAATCTGGGCAGGGCTTGCTTCTTTGTTTTTAATATAAAACAATTCTAGTGTAAAACACCAAAAAGTGAAATGAATTCACCTCAGGCTGAAAGAAATATACATTTATGCAGGAGATCACTCTTCAGGTATAAAAAAAAAAACAAAAAAAACAAAAAAAAACAAAAGCACAAATGTTAGTTTATCTAAAGTAATTTTTGCTTATTAGTGTGGTTGAATTGCATCATCGAAGGACAGCAGCAAAGACACTATTTAATAAAATTTAACATATTTGAATATTGCAGGGTTGCGTCATATTCTGAGTTTGCATTTCACTGTTTTTATTCAATTTGAGGAATACTGAATCTGTTTTTGTGAGTGAGATGAATTAATGCATGTTCACATTTAGTCTGGAACTACAGTAACATCATGTTTACTCCCGATTTCTCGACAGGAGACTTGTCAATCAATAAATGGGGAAAAAAGTAACTGGCGTTACTTATCTGAAAATGTAACTCAGATATTTTCTTAGAAATTCAAAAGTAATGCATTACTTTACTAGTTCCTTGAAAAAAGTAATATTATTACTTAACTTGCGTTACTTGTAATGCGTTAGTTTTGATTTAAAGATCAGAAGCTATAGCAAACATGAATTTTAAAATAAACATCAAACATGAAACTTGTAAATTAAATAATTTTGATTAATTCATTATTGTGTAATAGGGATGGCTCGATACCATAATTTTGGCTTCGGTACGATACCAGAATGTGATACCTCGGCATTGATACTAAATCGATACCATAGGTGATAAATAACCAGCCTTAAAAGATAAGTGGATTGAAAACAATTTAGTAAATAATGTACTAAATATGTATCAGTTCATTTATCATTTATTACTAATTCACGAGTTCGCCCTACAGACAATAATGAGGAATAAAAGTATGCATATTTGGCGTGCTGTCCTGGTAGAGGGCTCTGAGCTTGGTAATTCCTCCCGAGCCCAGGGTACTCCCCCCGTCCGGGAAGAGGGGTCCGAGCTCGGACCCTTAGCCCGGACCCCGTGCTTACACCCCGGAAGGGTTAATGGCGAGGAGTCAGGGTGGAGGAGGGATGCTGACGACTGGAGATAAGGAAGGTAAGGCTGTTTAGATTATTTATTTTGTTTATTTTGTTGTTTATTTAATTCTAACAAATAAGTTCTTGTTAAAAACTAACCAAAATAAAAAATAATTTGCTTATAATTTCCGCACAGGAGAGACTTGGTGTATATCAATATTAGTTTTGGCTATTAGCCAAAATGAGTTGAATAATATCGGCAAAAATCCAATATTTTGCTGTGCGTGTTATTGTGCTGGTATTTTGGCAGGTTTAAGACTTCCTTTAGGACAGCTGACTCACTTTTGATATTCTTCATATTCTGTGTGGTGGTTACTTTGAAAGAGTGACAAGAATAAACTTTTCCAATAAGTTTAAACTGATTTTTACCTTTTATGGGCGTTTTTACCTTTAAAGACCGTTTTTTAAAACTACGCATCATCTTTTTGTGTCAAATTCTTACATTTAATTAATAGATTCAGCCACTATAGGGCTGTTACTAAACAAATGAAATCAGTATCAACAAAATTTGTGCTTGCAATGCAGTGGTGGCACAGAATCTGCGTGTGAAGCTGCATTTAGACGCATTTGCACAGACTGTTTAATGCAGGACATGAATAAAAAACATTGAGAAGTGGTATTTAAAATGATTTTGGGATAAAAATGGGGAAAATATACTTTAAGCATAAACGTAAAATTACCAGCAGTTGGTGATAAATCACTGCATGAGTGAGTCACTGAGTCATTCATTCATCTGATTCGTTCAAACAACTATTTTTTGGAAGCTATTTTTGCTGATAAAATACATCAAACTTGTGTCTAAAATGTAAGTCAATAAATATTAACTTTTTGTTTATTGAACTGTTTATAAAATCACATTTGCAAATTGTGCTAATATTTCAAGAAAAAAACTACTTTTATATTTAACTGTAAAAGATGATATAGTCAGAATGACTCTCAGGCACCTCCAAAAGTTCTGTCCGACGGTTCAGTTCAAATTGGTTAAATGGTTTATCCAGTTCACTGAAAATAATCTGTTCAAAAGAGTGACTTGTTCATGAACTGGACATCACTAGCAGTAACTGGAGACAGTCATGCGCTGCCATATGCTCTTCATAAATACGAACTTAAGGTCTAATACTCTGAGGAGTGTATTTGGCAATCTCAAAATGTTAAACGGAGGAACATCTAGTCCTTGTCTCCTCTTATTCCTGGAATGCTAGAACACAGCGGTCTATGAGTTATTGAATTCACCTTCCCATCACACCCTCCCCGACCTCAGCCTCAGCGTTAGAGACCTGCCTTTCTCCCCAGGCAGCACAAAGTCCATTTATACTGGCAAGCCGCTCCGCTGTACATTTCATTGTTCAAATCCCTGGCCGACGCAGTCCTTCACTTCTCTAATCCATTTACATTGGAATTGCACTTCAGCTGCAACGTGATTAATAGATTTACTGTTTCCCAGGACAGAGAGGACTGTTTTCTTTCTTTGCTGCAGCTATTTTCCTCAGTGGAAAACTCAAAAATCATTCATTGACAAACAGAAAAAGCAAGTCACATCTAAGCGTGGACAGGAGAAAAAAAGCCATTTCTGACAGCCTGGCAGTGGATGCGTCATGCCATTCTCTAGAAAATAACATCCTCTGTTCAGCAGTTGCTATGGCCAACACATGCCAAACACGCAGTCTGCCTGCGCTGACGCTAATTGGTATGAATCTCTTTATGATACATAGCTGACACCCTTTGAGGTGAGATTTGCATCTGTAAGATTTACAAAAGCAAAAATACTGTACGAAAGAAAACAGCAGGGATGTGTTGCTGCAGTAGGCATAGAACAAGGATGGAGATAAGCTGTTTGATTTAACCAGAACTGGTTAATCTAATATCCCATATTTCAAATGTATCTTTTAAAGTATGGAAAATTAAATATGAATTTATACAACAGTTCTTTCTGCCCTGTTGAAAAATCCAGCATATGCTGGTTAGGTATGTTTTAAAACATGGCTGCTAAAACATGGCTGCTGGTTTGAGCTGGTTTAAGCTGGTCCTTAGATGATCATGAGCTGTTTTAAAGGGGTCATCGGATGCCCGAAGTTCACTTTTTCATGTTGTTTGAACATTAATGTGTGTTGGCGGTGTATGTACAAATCTACTCTACAATGATAAAAACCATGCAGTGGTTTTTAATTAATCTGTAAAAATAATATCCCCTTTTTCAAATCAAGCCATTCTCAGATGCCGTCACACCGACAGAGGCCACTCCCACGATAGTTGATTGACATGAGCGTCTTACCTCAGATCAGCTGTAACAGCCCGACCTCCATTGTTTCGATGCTGGAGCAGGGATGTAAGTTAGACAAGAATATCTCAGATTAAGCAATTGAGGTGTTGTGTTGCTGGATGTAATAATGAACATAGTGGTCGTCATTTACTCCCGACATCTGAGCCACTGAAGATGCAGTGGATTAAGTTTGTGAAGGGAATGCGCCTCCCGATCTGCATAAATGCGTCTATGTTCGCGCAAATCATTCGTGATCCAGCTTCACCTACAGCAGAAGTGAGTATAAAGGTTTTTTATGAATCTCTGCAATCACCTTTACAAATAACCTGCAAGTTAGCAAGTTTAGTGGCTAAACGCGGCTAAATGTGGCTAAAGTAAACAGGCTCGTCACTCCACAAAGAGAAGAGAAGGGCGGGGCGAGCAGAGCTCATTAACATTTAAAGCAGCCTCGACCAGAAGAGGGTGATTTTTGCAGAGCTCATTTTGGCAAGGTATAAAGGGTGTTGTTTTACACAACCATTGAGAATTTTTAACCAAAGTATATTATAGACTTTTCATTAAGACCCTAAAGAATCATATCAACTTGTGGAAAACGGGCATCCGATGACACCTTTAAGCTAGTTAGTTAGTTGCTTAGGACCAGCTTAAACCAGCTCAAATCAGCAGCCATGCTTCAAAACATACCTAACCAGCATATGCTGTTTTTTTCAACAGGGTGGCCCTCGAATCTGACTGGCTGAGAGGAGATATTCTAGTGACATTGGAACTTCAACCGTTTCACCGTTGTTTGCGGTATTTCTCACAGTGAGTGTCATGGCGGACAGCCAAATCCACCATAATTTTATACATGTAATACCATTTTTGTCTCATTTTGAGTTTTTTTTTTTTTTTTAAGGTGAGAATGTACTTGTTTAGACTTCAAAAATGTGGTTTCTTAAAGGGGTCATCGAAAGCCCATTTTCCACAAGTTGATATGATTCTTTGCGAAAATCAGCTATGTAAATATCATCCTGGTCGGGGTTGCTTTAAATGTTAATGAACTCTGCTCACCCCGCCCCGCTCTTCTCTCTGTGGAGTGACGAGCCTGTTTACTTCAGCCGCATTTAGCGCGTTTAGCCACTAAACTCGCTAACTAGCACATTTTTAGGAAAGGCGATTGCTACCCAATTGCTACTCAAAATTTCTGCAATCCCAAAACTAGCCCAAAACTAGTCTATTTGTGTTTCGAGGGGGGTCCCCTATAAAAATCCCTGGGGGGTAAAATACACGCTTTTTGGAGGGGTTTCCCCTGGTACGGTTCGCAATTCAGGGGCTAAATATAACAATATTGAGTTGCATCCAGGAAGGCTGAATTACAGTCTTGCGCTACAGCGTCACACTGGTCAAACTGCATTATTACAATATTTTATTGATGTTGACTAATCGTTTCAGCCCTAACTGGCAACCTAGACTGTCAAAATATTACTGGATAAATCTGCAAACAAATTGGAAACTAAAACTATTAAAAATCATTTTGAGTTTCCTTCTGGCGTTTTGTCACTTCTTATTATAGAGGAAAGTGTAAAAAGAAGTAAATGATGAGAATAGAAGAAGAAAAGGATGGGAGTTGAATTCAAACTCATGTGTAGGAGCACATGTGCCAGCCGCTAGACCACATCTCCGCCGAACGACACATTTAATCATGAAAATCTTACTTAGACTCCCATATTTCCCAGAGAAGGCGAGTATCTTCAGTGTGTGTTCACCACCCACGGCCCATATGTACAGTAACTGCTCCAACAGCAACACAAATCACTATGCTGTCTATAAGTGGCCGGGTTAGAGAGATGAAAGAGATAATTTAACTCTGCTACTGCTACATCCATTACTCTACAGCAGGAGCTATATGACAGCAGACGCTGCATATATCATAACTCGATGACACGATGGGTGGCGATCCACTAGATTTTTTTGCAGCACTCACTCGGTACAAACATGCTAGCCTTTTCTCGCCATATTGTGAGTGCACAAACACACACAAACGCGTTTGTAAGGTCACCCGGAGCTCCCTTCTGGAAGAGCGGCTTAATGGTCTCTGGCTGTTAGTCAATTATTCATGGAGGGCGCTAGAGCTTTTTAGCATGGCGGTGTAGTACTAAAGCCAAATAACAGAGCCCTGAGCTACATGGGCCGCTCGTACTAATGGCCAGGTCTCTGCCGCTAGCCGCTTAAATCATGCATTCAGAATTGATGTTTATGGACAGGCCCATGTCTGGTGGCCCATACGTTGGTCAGAGAGACTCATGGGTGGTGAGCCGCTGATCAATAGCTAAAAAAAAAAAACAAAAAAAACAAACAGATAGAGACCCGGCGCTAACAAACCTAAGTGCAGAGAGCCGCTCCCTTGGCAGGTGTTGTGGGCCAAATTTAATGGACTTGTATTTGTACGTCCCCTCTGGGATAAAGGGCGGTTTCAGTGTTTATTACTAGCCATTAGGCTCCCCTCTGCCTAAAATCATATCAGTGCCTTCTCTGAAATGAGCTATGGTGGTTTAGTTCCCCTCAAGGACTGCAGAACCATGAAGGCTTGAGCTGGCGTGCTTTTTTCTGATGCCTGCAAGGAGAGCAAAGGCGCCTCTTTGGCCGAGTCCTACATGGGAGCTGCTCTGCTGGGCCGCAACATCACGCTTGAGAGGTGTTGTTGCATCTGAATGATGAAATATTCATGCATGTGTGCACAAAGCAAATTTATATGAGTCCTTTAGATTGAATTTACACAACATGTCTAAACCGCTTTATCATTGAGCCATTTAGGCTTAACTTAACCTTTACTAGACACAATTATAATGGGGTAAAATGAAAAAAATAAATAAATAAATAAAATAAAACTTTGTACTGGACTTTTTTATATATTTAAGTTATATTCTACAGTCTGAAAACAAAACAGGGTACACAACTAGTTTAAATATATTTACCTTTATCCATTTACGTTCATAGTAAAAAGTATCTGTAAAACCTTACGTTTTATAGAAACCGAGTACTTACGTTTAAAAGTATAATATAGTATTTTCTCCCAGCGTGCAATGAATCTTGGGAAAGTCTGGGCTTATGATCCTTATGTTTTATCTGTCATGGCACAGGACAGATTTCAAGGCATTTCAAGGAGCCAGCATTTTTATGGTTATCTGTATTGATAATTTTTAAAACCGATTTGCCAATAAAATAATTTAAAAGCATTTAAAGAGTTTTTGTCAGAGCCCTTGTTATTCTTAATTTTTGAATGAGATATAAATGCCTTTTTTATCGATAAGACAGTTCAGAGATGACAGGAAAGCACTGGGAGGAGAGAAGGGACCTCGAGATAGGATTTGAACTCGGGTCACCATGAGCGCAGTTGCACAGTATTTCGACACACTAACCAAGAGGCTATTGGCGCTGACAATTCTTAAAGGGTTACTCCACCCCAAAATGAAAATTTTGTCAATCACCCCCATGTCGTTCCAAACCCGTAAAAGCTTTGTTCGTCTACGGAACACAATCTAAGATATTTTGAATGAAAACCAGGATGCTTGTGACTGTCCCAGTAAATACCAATGTCAAGACCCAGAAAAGTATTAAAGGCATCTTCAAAATAGTCCATCTGCCACCAGTGGTTCAATCTGAATTTTGTGAAGCGATGAGAATACTTTTTGTATGCAAAGAAAATAAAAATAACGACCATTCTGGAGAATATCCGCTGAACGCAAACTGTGTATGCTGTTCTGTTTCAGCCACACCACACAGATACGCTGTTTTCGTTCAAATCAAATCACAGAAGAGCGTATGCAGTTTGCATCCAGCGGGTATTCTTCAAAATGGCGCTATGGTTGCGCAGATAAGACGAATTGTTGAATAAAGTCGTTATTTTTATTTTTTTTGCGTACAAAAAGTATTCTCGTCGCTTCATAAAATTCAGATTGAACCACTCCATTACTTATACATGGAATATAATGCATACAGAGTCATACCTATGATCATTTTTGGAACTTTTAAATAATTTTTGTATTGTAGGGCCCAAGCACAACCATAACTGTTGTGCTTGGGCCCTTAATTGCTGCTTTCAGAGATAAAATGAAGAGCTAAGGAGCTGTCTTTAATTACTCGGTAAAGACCAGGGTACTCCAACCCTGCTCCTGGAGAGCTCCTTCCTACAGACTTAACTAACCCTGCTTCATCACACCTGTCTGTAATTAAGTAGCATCTGCAGTATGGTAGCTCTCCAAGTTCAGGGTTTGAGATCCCTGTTAAAGACATTTGATTATACAGCATTTTACTATAAAACTCAAAATGGATGACGGCCAAAAATGCAGAAATAGAAAATTTACTGCTTGATTTGGTATGCTTATGATTAGGATTTTTCATCAAACTGTCTAGAAATTATAAACAAAATTGTAAATTTTTTATATCTTTTGACCAGTAGGTGGAACTGTCCCAAAACTACTCACGTGACCTCAGGTCAAGTTTGGTATAACACGTACCAAGTTTGGTCAGAATCCGCTAAAGCGTTGCAAAGAGATAGCCTCATGTCCATTTTTGTGTGAATTTCGTCAAATTCATTACTGTGCTTTACAAGAACGGTTTGGTCTATCGGAAATCTTTTAATAACTTTTTGCCAGCATTGTCTGAAGATGATCTAAACCAATTTTGGTGGAAATCTGACAAACTACCTAGGGCGAGTTTGAAAAAGTAGATTTTTCTCAGATATGCATTCGAATAGAAATATGAGTGCAAATTTAGCCTGTTGGGGGCGCTAGAGAGTTTAAGATAGAGACTCCAAATTTGCTATGGTTAATATTGATACTGTCAGTGGTTCTGTGGGCTGCCATAGACTTCCAGAGCAGAAGAATAAGACAACGAAGAAGAAGTGTCAAGGTTACAATAACTAAGCTGAATATGAACTTTCAAGAGCAGGACATATATGTCCACAATGCATCTGCAACAAGCTGCATATAATGCCCTCTTTAAATGAGCATTTGTTTCTGATCTATGCAGACAGTGTGCTGAAGAATGCACGTGCTACTGTCTGGACACGAGAAGACAAGCTCCATCTATCCCGCTTCCATCTCTCTCCTGAGGGCTAGGTTAAGATCTCAGTCTCTCCAGCTCACTGTCACTGAGATGTGACAAACAGCAGTACTGCTCACTTAGCGTTCATTAAGGATTTTTATGGATATCCAAAGCAGGCAGCCAACCCTTCACAGAGTCCACTGAAGGACAGGAACAGGGATCTTGTCACTAGAAGGGCTCTAGTAAATTTAACAGAGCCTGGGTTGGACTCACTGGAGCAGACACAAGAAGCACTCAAGTCTTGCCTCAGGACACATGGGATATGGGTGCAGAATCACAACAACAGTAAAATACCTGTCGAAGTCACCACAGATACTCCTGTGAGATTCGTCCTACAGCACAGTATAAACCTCCAGCAATCCCCATTAGGCCTGGAAAGCCTGATCAAGCAATAGTAAGAGGCATTATGGATGTTGCAGTGGTAGTGGTATAGAGGTTGCCAGAAAGGAGAGCTGGAAAGCTGCAACAAAACCTGAATACTAGAGATGCACCGATCAACTAGCCAGGGACCGGAATTAGCCGTTTTTTACGTTTTGACAAGTATTCACACAAATACACTTATGTGAACATAAACAGTTGGGAGAATATCGGACATGTATCAGTACATTGCATCCGTGCACTCAATTTTAAAGTCAGGACAGGAGCCTAATTTAGTTGCTTTTGTCTGTGGCATTGATGTTAATCAAGCAACAAAAGAAAGACAGAAAATCACTCACTTCCCTTGACTGAATCACTTTAGTAGCCCTAAAGATTAATCTAAATTTATTTATATATAAATATGTCTGAAAGAATGAAGAATGTGATAAACAAGTTGTTATAACGAATGCATAATTAGCCTATATAACCATTGGTATTTCATTGAAAAGAAGACCATGTTCTTGTTTCTTTATGAGAAATTTGAGAAATATGAGAAATACGTTTCTTTATGGTTTCGTTTCATTTTAGAAATTAAATTTTAGAGAAATGCTTAATAAACGCATTACACTACTGTAGATTTACTTGCCTACTATATTTATTCGATATTAAATTCAGATGACTAAAACTAAATGGCATTTTAGTCAGAAGACTATGACTAAGACTAAATCAAAATTTGCCGTCAAAATTAACACTGCAGCCAAGAAAATTGTAATCGGTGAATCTCTGCTGAATACTCTATTTTCTAAAAAAAAAAAAAGGTGGTAAACTGCACTTAAGGATTGCATATGTATGCATCACAGTACACACAGAAAAGAAGAAATTGTTGAATAAAGCCGTTATTTTTGCTTGTCACAAAGTTTGTTTCGCAAAAAATGTAGCACCTACTCTGACAATATGTGATTTCGACGCCCCTAGTCATTTGGAAATGTAACAGCACATCTAACCTCGCCAAACCACATTATTCAGAATTAATGCTGAAGTATAATAACTGCGCTTCAGAATTTTGGAAACTCTCCAACAACAACATTGTTACACAATAGTGTAAAAGACAGCTGACTTATGATAATAAGCTTAAATACCAGAGGCTTTTTAGGAAACAGGGTAGTCAGTTCCGAGTGATTTACTCATTTCGTTTAATGTGAAAACTGAAAATGAATCATTCATTCAAGAAAGGTTGAATCTGTCAGTGTCATCGCACAAACAACCACTTGTCCATTCAGTGGCTAATGACACTGTGTGTCACTGAGCTCTTCATTATGTGGTTTTGGAAGAATAACAGAGCGTTCAGCAGCTGAGGTGTTTTTAACTCATCCCTTTCCTGTTCCACAACAGATATGAAGAAGCACTGTTTTTATTGACAGCACTCCATTCTATTAAACACTGTCTTGTAACTGTGTGCCCTTCAGCTTTCCTCCAAATGTTCAGACATAGAGCATAAAAACAGCAGCCACCAATAACATGCTGAATGCTCAAATCTTAATCCCTGCTTAATACACAAGACCTCATATAACCTGATTTAGCCTTGCTTTGTAGTCTTGATTTAGTTTACAAAGTAAAAAGAGATTTAAAAGGTACCTGCTTAAATGGATGGAATCCTACATGTATATGACTTTCTTCTTTCAGATGAATGCAATCAGATCTATATTAAAAAATATCCTGGCTCCTCCAAGCTTTATAATGGCAGTGAATGGCTGTTGAGAGTTTTGAACTCCAATAAAGTCCATCCATCCATCATAAAAAGTACTCCACACGGCTCCAGGGGTAATAAAGGCATTTTAAATATAGATATTTTTCTTACACAAACGCATCGATTTGCTTCAGACCACCTTTATTAACCCCATGGAGTTGTGTGGAGTACTTTTTATGATGTATGGATGTACTTGATTGGGCTTCAAAATCTCAACAGCCATTCACTGCCATTATAAAGCTTGGAAGACCCAGGACATTTTTTTTAATATAACTCCGATTGTATTCGTCTGAAAAAACAAAGTCGTATACACCTAGGATGGCTTGAGGATGAGTAAATCATGGGGTTACTTTAAGAAAATGCAGTGATGATGCAATGACCCACGGAGTTCTACGTGCTGTCTTATCTAAAGACAGGATGAGTCATATGTACTGAAAATGTACCATATATTCACTATTACTTTGTTGGCAGTGTAAAATTAAACAAGACTCAGAATTGTGAACAAATTAAGTTTTCTAAAACATTGAAAGTAACCAGTTTTACACCCCCTCCTTGTGTCATATCATGTGAGAATGAGTGTTTAACACATTTAACAGCATCTCTAATAAAAACTCGAATACGAAAAAACTCCTTCAAAGAATTTTGCATCATTGTTAATTTTTTTTTTTTTTCCTTGAGAGGTCTCATTTTGTTTGCTTTAAAAACAGTACAAATGTTTATAATATTACTTAATATTAATAAATATTACTGTTTATTACTTTATACTGAGCACATAGTAAATAAAAAAGATTGATTATGTATCATTATGCGTACTGAAAAAATGCTTATTTTAATATACAGTATTTGCTTTTAAAGGGAGAGTTGACCAAAGAAATTAAAATTACCACATGATTTACTCACCCTCAAGCAATCCTAGGTGTATATGACTTTCCTCTTTCAGACCAATACAATCGGTGATATATTTAAAAATCCTGGCTCTTCCAAGCTTTATAATGGCAGTAAATGGCTGTTGAAATTTTGAAGTCCAATAAAGTGCATCCATCCATTATAAACGGTACTCCACACAGCTCTGGGAGGTTAATAAAGTGAATCGATGCATTTGAATCATTGCGAATCGATTCTGAAGTGAATCGATGCGTTTGCGTAAGAAAAATATCCATATTTAAAACTTTATAAACCGTAATCTCTAGCTTCCGCTAACTGTCGTACGCACGGTTTTCCTTTGCTGTAAACAAATCTTGGTTCTCACAAGACTAGCATATTCTCACCAGAGTTTACGGTACATCCACTGGAACGCCACTCTTTCATGCACGTACGACAGTTAGCGGAAGCTAGAGATTATGGTTTATAATGTTTTAAATATATTTTTCTTACACAAATGCATCAGTTTGCTTCAGAAGGCCTTATTAACCCCTCAGAACCGTGTGGAGTACTTTTTATGATGGATGGATGCACTTTATTGGACTTTAAAATCTCAACACCCATCCACTGCCATTATAAAGCTTGGAAGAGCCAGGATTTTTAAATATATCTCCGACTGTATTGGTCCAAAAGAGGAAAGTCATATACACCTAGGATCGCTTGAGGGTGAGTAAATCATGTGGTAATTTTAATTTCTTGGGTCAACTGTCCCTTTAAAAGCAAATATTGTATATTAAAAACTAACAACAACTCATATCAAATATTGTTAAAGGCAAAAATATTTTGTTGTTTTATTACCAGCTCTAATCTAAAGGACGTAATAAGGACTGAAAATGAGAAAGAGAGAGCATTGACATCTAAGAAAGTCAGGTCAAGTATTTAGTTCACTGAGCTTACAGATATTTGACAGACCACAGATGAAAGACAGACCAGAGATGCTTGGAGAACAAAGGGGAGGAAGAAGTGGTATGCTACAGCATCCAAATAAAAAAGAAAAATGTGGGCCCTCTCTGACCATAAGCTTTTTATTTCTAAAAATAGACACCAGACGGAAGCCAAATTTCTTTGTGGGACATAAAGGGGCTCAACTGATTCATGTGTTAATGGCGGTGATCCTTTGTGCTTTTGAGATTTCAACGACTTCTGCAGACCATGTGTGTATCGAACATCCACACCATATGACCAAAACCGTGTTTTTCTAGAGTGATTAATGAACCACTGACTAACCTTGTTTTGTTCTTTAGTATGTAACTCCCTGAAGTACAGAAACAAATTACCACTGAGAAGCATTTGACAAAACAAGGTTGCATTTACACAAAAATGCAAAAAGAACTGAACTGAACAAACTACAGTCTTTTCATTATACATCAATTTTTCCTAATGGAGAAAATCATCAGGACTCAAATTCCAACATGCAGCAACATGTTTTACTGCTGTAGGAATGTTGCCGGTAAACTACACCCCTTCATTTGGTCTATTCAGGGCATGAACTGTGCAGAAAACTCATTAGATTCATGACAACATAGCTGCAACACAACATACTGTGGTCAAACAGATCGTGTACACAACTGAACTCCAGGGATTATCAAGTTGTTTTCAGCCAGAACTGAAAATAATGCATGACTGGAGAATTTTAATGCTGTACAGTTATAGTCTGACAGAGAGAGAAACGCCTACACACATCTGCACATACACATAAATGAACACAAAGCGTTGTTTATGTTTGGAATAGCACATTACCATACTAGCCTGATCATTTCTGCAGTATATAGTGCATATACTATCCACAGTATGCAACTTTCTACCCATATACACAGGTGATGTAATGCCTCATGCTTGACTTTATCACCCATTTACACTGTGATGAATTAACAGAATAATCAAATCACAATTTTTAATTTATCGTTGATCAGACCGATTTTCACTTATTTAGCTAACTCCGGTATAACATTTGCGGATGGTTCCTGTTAAATAAATGAAATAAACTAAACTAAACCGAACTACCAAAATTAGAATGTTTTAAGCAAATTACTTATACATTATAAAAATATAGACATAAAAATCTTCTTTAATAAAAATGCAAAATATCTGTGCCTATTTGTTACCATTAACTAAAACTAAAAATATTAAAAACTGAAAGGCTAAAATAAAATAAATTAGATGGAAAACTTAAAAACAAAAATCAATAAGATTAAACTGAAATACTAAAATTACACTGAAATAGAAATACATTAAAACAATAGAAATAAAAAAATACAAATAACAACATAACTAAATTAAGGGGTCATCGGATGCCCATTTTCCACAAGTTGATATGATTCTTTAGGGTCTTAATGAAAAGTCTATAATATACTTTGGTTAAAAATTCTCAATGGTTGTGTAAAACAACACCTTTTTTACCTTGCCAAAATCAGCTCTGCAAAAATCATCCAATTGTGGTCAAGGCTGCTTTAAATGCAAATGAGCTCTGCTCGCCCCGCCCCTCTCTTCTCTCTGTGGAGTGACGAGCCTGTTTACTTTAGCTGCATTTACCCGCTAAACTTGCTAACTAGCACATTATTAGGAAAGGCGATCACAAAGATTCATAAAAAACCCCTTATACTCACTTCTGCTGTAAGTGAAGCTGGATCATGAATGATTCGCACGAACATAGACGCATTTATGTCGGGAGGCGCATTCCCTTCACAAACAAACGTAATCCACTGCATCTTCAGCGGCTCAGATGTCGGGGGTAAATGACGAATACGTTCATTATTACATCCAGCAACACAACACCTCAGTCGCTCAATTCTTGTCTAATTTACATCCCTGCTCCGACATAAAAACATGGAGGTTGGACTGTTACAGCTGATCTTAGGTAAGACGCTCATGTCAATCAATTATCGTGGGAGCGGCCTCTGTGGGTGTGACGCCACAATGACAGGCATCTGATTTGAAAAAGGGGATATTATTTTTACAGATTAATTAAAAACCACTGCATGGATTTTTATCATTACAGGGTAGATTTGTACATATGCTGACAACACACATTAATGTTCAAACAACATGAAAAAGTGAACTTAGCATCCGATGACCCCTTTAAACTAAACTAAGAATAAAACTGGAATTCTAAAAATAAAATATTAATAAATATTAACACTGAATTAAATTTATAAGTTATGTGACAGAAATATTGCCTAAAATAAACTGAAATGATATTAAACTGAAATACTAAAACTAATACTGAAACAGAAATACATTAAAACAACAGAAATATTTTTTAAGAATTAATACAAATAACAAAAAAACACAACAAAATGACTTAAAGTAAACTAAAAATAAAACTGAAATCATACAAATAAAACCTAAAATCTAAATATTAACACAATGAAATTTACAAGTTATGTGACAGCGATGTAGTTTACTGTTATTTTTTACTGTAATGAGTAGTAATGTGAATCATGCTTTTATAGATCAAAGTAAATATTACATAATAAATATTTACTTGTCTTAAGTTATTATGAATAAGTATTAGTTACAGCTTTGTTAAAAGCTTCTTTCATTTTAGTTTCATTTGCAACAATTTTTCGATTGCATAAAAAAAAGTTCAACAAGCTTAAAATCTTAAAACAAAAATCAGAAATATTGCCTAAAATAAACTGAAATAAGATTAAACTGAAACACTAAAAAAAAAAAAATAAATCTCTAAAACTGACACTGAAATACATTAAAACAACAGAAATATAAAAAAATACAAATAAAAAAAGCATAACAAAATTACTTAAACTAAACTAAAAATAAAACTGAACTTATAAAAATAAAACTTAAAATCAAAATATTAACAAATGTTAACACAAAAATGTGTGTATGTGACAGCAATGTAGTTTACAGTTTTTTTTTGCTGTAATGAGTAGTAATGTGAATCATGATTTTATAGATCAAACTAAATATATAAATAATGATTAATATTAACTTGTTTAAATTTATTATGAATAAACATTAAAAGCATCTTTTATTTTTGTTTAATTTGCAACAATGTTCAGTTAAATTTAAAAAAAAAAAAAAAAAAAAAAAATCAACAAGCTTAAAAACTTCAACATCAGAAAAAATGCCTAAAATAAACTGAAATAAGATTAAATTGAATTAAAATTAAATTGAAATACTAAAAAAAAAAAAAAATCACTAAAAATGACACTGAAATAGAAATAAATTAAAATAATATAAATATATTTTTAATTAAAACAAATAAGAAAAAACACAATTACTTAAGCTAAACTAAAAATACAACTGAAATTATAAATATAAAACCTAAAATCAAAATATTAATAAATACGAACAATGACATTTACAAGTTATGTGACAGCAATGTAGTTTACCGTTTATTTTTATACTGTAATGAGTAGTAATGTGAATCATGATTTTACAGATCAAACTAAATATTAAATAATAAATCATTATTAATATTAATTTGTTTTAAGTTATTATGAATAAGCATTAAAAGCTTCTTTTAAAAAACTGACACTGAAATAGAAATGAATTAAAATACTATAATTTGTTTAAATTAAAACAAATAACAAAAAACAATTAAGCTGAACTAAAAATACAACTGAAATTCTGGAAAAAAACTAAAAATCAAAATATTAATAAATATTAACACAATGAAATGTACAAGTTATGTGACAGCAATGTAGTTTACAAATTAAAAATTGCATAACAAATAATTATTAAAATTAACTTGTTTCAAGTTATTATGAATAAGTATTATTTATAGCTTTCTTTCATTTTAGTTTCATTCGCAACAATTTTTCGGTTGAATAAAAAAAAAGTTCAACTTGCTTAATTAAAAACTAAAACTGACACTGAAATAGAAATAAATTAAAACAATATAAACATTTAAAAAACACAAATAACAAAAAACACCAAATAACAAAACTACTCAAACTGAAATAATAAAAAAATAAAACAAAATCATTGCTTTTTAATTTTATAGATCAAATTAAATATTACATCATAAATAATAATTATCAATAATAACTTCATTATTATTAATAAGTATTATTTATAGCTTTCTTTCATTTTAGTTTAATTCGCAACAATTTTTCGGTTGAATAAAACAACAAATTCAACATGCTTAAAAATTTAAAACTAAAACTGACACTGAAATAGAAATAAATTAAAACAACATAAATATTTAAAAAACACAAATAACAAAAAAAACACCAAATAACAAAACTATAAATTATAAAAATAAAACATTTTTTTTTTTACAAATCAAATTAAATATTACATCATAAATAATAATTATTAATAATAACTTCATTATTATGAGTAAGTATTATTTATAGCACATTTACATATTTATTTATAAAAATGCTAAATATCTGTATTTATTTCTATATTTATAAAATACACAAGTCATGTGAAACGTCTATTTGACATCATTACACATCACACGCTATTTTTGGAAAAAAAGTAGGCAGTAGGCCATAAGCATTACCCTAGTATGCCAAACATAGCCTGTATGACACAAATGGCTGGTGACATTAACTAGATAAGATAACTCAACGGAGTTTAAATAATCCAGATGGCTCATAAAACGCAAGATACGCCTTCTAGAACGCACGGCTCAAAACCCTGCTTTGGTTTCGACAAGAAAACAATCATAGCTTGTTGTTAGCGCACGACAGCACTTACTTGGAGAGCGAAACGCCTCCTGCTTTCCCAATGAGCTCCTCGTGGTGCAGAACTGCATCATTCCAAGGAATGTTCAGGAATTTCAGAAGCGTTCTCATCCATTTTTCCGGGTGCAGGACGAGCTGTTCGTAGTGCACGGGCAGGCACTTGTCCGCTGCCTCCAGGCACTGAGTGTACATTGTCTCTATGGCCCGGTTCCACTTTGTCAGGCAGTCCCGGTAGCTGCTCAAGTCAAACCCGGCGATGGTGACTTTCCGGGAGATCATGGAGTGGACGGAGGCCCTGCCGTCACGGATCATGAGGATGAACTTCGCGTGCGGAAAGATCTTAGCCAGATACGTGAGTGATTTAAGAGCAAACGGGTCTTTATTACACAGGTAGTTGGCCGGTTCCCCGTGTTTTACGATGATCTCCAGGAGGAAAGCTTGCATGGCTGAGTCCAAGACCTCATCTGTTACTCCGGCTTCGTCTAGCCGCATTTTCTCCCGGCCGGAGCGGCTCCACATCTGCTTCATGGCCAGGATGCGAGGGATGACACGGGTTTCTTCTCCACAGCGCACTTCGGGATGAGCGTCAAGCATGGCTCGCATAAGAGTGGTGCCGCTGCGAGGGACGCCGCCGATAAATACAAGAGGCATGTCTTTATTGTAAATGAACGGGGTGCTGAGGTTCTGTCCCGTGCGCAGGGTGGTGCGCAGGCTGCTCACCAGCGGCTGGCTGCGCTCCTCTATCCGGTGGTGGCACTCCATGGCGTGCCGACCCAGGTAGAAGACTGTAACGGAGCTGATGACCAAACAGGCCACCAGTAAGTTCTGCTTTAGCTTGCCGATCATCTCGGGGGTGAGCTGGAGGGCCGGTTGAGGGGCCAGGGGTGGAGCGAGACGGGGAAGAAGCAGATGAACGTTGAGATGAACGCCCGATACTCAGGACTGGCCGTGAGGGAGCGAGCGGAGGCTGGGATCTGCTGTACGCAGCTCTCGTCGAGTACCTGAATCCATCAGGCCTGAAACACAACAGAACGGATCATTCACTCAACCTCATTCGATTACAGCATGTGTGGGTTAAAGACAAATGAGTGTCTATTCTAAAGGTAATGAAGGTCTAGTTTAAACATATATTGTTAAAATGTTCTCTTTGTATTCATGTGGGTTTCATGTGATTTAAAAAAAAAAATCCTTATGAAGAATTTTTGAAATAGGTTTAAATTTAATGACTCTAAAAATGTCATGTGGTGCAACCATCAAGTAAAACATACAAATATAATGTTCCAAAACGCCATGAACACATGAGTCCAGTAATAATTTGGATAAATATTTTTTTTTTTTTAGTGTAAACAGTATTTTTTTTTTATGTATACATTTTATATAAATTATTTATTTACATTTTATATACATTTTAAATATATACTTTAAATACATTTAAACTGTGTCTACTCAGATTTTGGGTTTTAATTAATAAGCAAACCAGTTTTGTTTAATAATAATAAAATAAATAAATAAATAAATAAATAATAATAATAATAATAATAATAATAATAATAATAAATAAACTCTTCATTAGGATATCAGGACATCACCATGATTTACAAAAATATTAAAATCAATTAAATAAAATTTAAAAACGAGCTCATCATAGAAGAGATGTATTTTTGTATAGAATAGAAATTAAATAGAGATATTTTAAAAATGCAAAATAACAAAAAACCTAACTAACTAACCTAAAAAATAAATAAAAGCTAAATTGTTTTTTATTTTAATTTAATAAATAAATAGATATAGGCAAAAATATTATCATTGATCCTTGTCAATCAACTCAATAATAATAATAATAATAATAATAATAATAAATAAACTCTTCATTAGGATATCAGGACATCACCATGATTTACAAAAGTATTAAAATCAATTAAATAAAATTTAAAAACGAGCTCATCATAGAAGAGATGTATTTTTGTGTATGAATTTCATTTTAATTGTATTTTGAATAAAATTATAGATTCAGACAAAAATATATAATTTATCCTTGTCAATTAACTCAATTATTGAACAAAGAGAAATATTAAAAATTAATATAATGACCTTGACACACAGTCATATCAGATTTTTTTTTTTTTTGTTTCAAATAATAAGGAAAACAGTTTTGTAAAACTAACTAACTAACTAAAGATAAGATAAAATAAGATAATATAATATAAGATAAGATATCAGGAAAAAGCTTAAAACAAAAATCTGAAATATTGCCTAAAATAAACTGAAATAAGATTAAATTGAAATACTAAAATTAACATTGAAATAGAAATTAAATAGAGATATTTTAAAAATGCAAAATAACAAATAACAAAAAACCTAACTAACTAACCTAAAAAATAAATAAAAGCTAAATTGTTTTTTTTATTTTAATTTAATAAATAAATAGATATAGGCAAAAATATTATCATTGATCCTTGTCAATCAACTCAATTATTGATCAAAGAGAAATATTTAAAATTAATATATTGACCTTGATGCGCAGCCATATCAGATTTGTTTTTTCAAATAAAAGTAAAAAAAAAAATTGTTTGAATAGATAAATAGAATATCAAAACGGTTTAAAGCTTGAAACAAAAATCTGAAATATTGCCTAAAATAAACTGAAATAAGATTAAATTACTAAAACTAACACTGAAATAGAAGTTAATTAAAACAATAGAAAGATTAAAAAAATACAAATAACAAAAAAAACTAACCTAGAAATAAAACTGAAATTACAAAAATAAAAGCTAAAATCATATATTTATTTATTTATTTATTTATTGTCTTTTTTTTTTTTTGATTGACCCTTGTCAATCAACTCAACTATTGATCAAAGAATCAAAGATAAATATTTAATTAATATATTGACCTTGATGAACAGCCATACCAGATTTGCTTTTTCAAATAATAAGTAAAGCAGTTTTGTGAAATAAAGAAATAAACAGGATATCAGGACATCTCCACGATTGCCAGAAGGGATGTATTCAAGTAATATTGCCTATGAATCGCATGTTAATTGTTTGTTTGTTTGTTTGTTTTTTAAATCAATTAATAGATTTAGACAAAAAAGATATTACCACTGACCCTTATCAATCAACTTAATTATTGATCAAAGAGAAATATTGTAATCATACTTGCAAAGCAAATAAATCCAAATAAATACTGGCCTGTTCAACCAAAAAAAAAAACAAAAAGTAAAGTGCTTAAAGCAAATGGACTGAACAAAAAAAATGCTTGCGAGGACAAAAAGTATCAGACTTCAACATATTGGACGATAAGCACAATTGGATTTTCTCAACACTTGTGAGATATAGTAGTCTGAAATAAGAGACAGATCTGGTCGGATATCTTAAGATTGACTCATGTTTCCTCCCACTCTCGGTGTACAGAGAGCACATCTCCAGCAGCTACAAGACGTATGACCTTGCAGTCTTTAATTTGCGCTGTGCGCTACACAACCTTAAGGAGTGGGTGGCCAACTCAACACAAGCAGCACGTATAAAACTTGACCACACTGTTCTGGCTCTGGCGCGTCGGGTTTGTTACAAGGTTTTCCATGCGCTATTCTCTGACCAAAGCGCCGATCAGCGTAGCACACGTTGGCCCGTGTCAGCACTGCGCTTAAACATGCTAGTGGAGGAGAAAAAGCAAGGGAGAATCCCTGGAGACTATGATGTAAACTCTATTTTTATATTTCTTAAGAAAATCTGAGTGCTGTTTGTCTGTGCATGGTGTTGTGTTGCCGTGTGGTTATTAAGGTGTTCTGAATATGTTGATATGCAAATGAAAAGGTCCAATAAATCAGCTTTTTCAGTTAATACTGGATTTTTAATCAATTCTATTTATAATAATAACAAAATTATTTTATACATATTGTTTAAATGGACAGACCGACTAGATAGATAGATGTCTATATATATATATATATATATATCTCATATATATATATATATATATATATAATATATTTATTATCATTTTATCTATTTAAACAATATACAAATACTTTTTAAAATCATTTTAATAAACAGGTCAAGTTATAGGTAATAGGATAAAATGGGTCAAATTTTCTTTTTTTAATTTTATATCATTTTTATTTATCATTTTATAAATATTTTGTTTTATATATAATATAAATATATAATTCATATATAATATATAATTTGTATTTAATATAATATATATAATATAATTTTGATACATATTTTTAAAACACTTTATTAATTTATTTTCTGCATTATTTTCTAACATTATATTTACATTATATAGAAATAAATTATATATTATATTATATAATATATATATATAATATTTTAATATATATAAACTAATGTTTATATGTTTACATTTATATGTATTTTTACATTTTATATATAATTTTATAGTTTTTCAGTTTTACATATAAAAATACAATGGTTGAATATTTTCTTTTATTTTAACGAATTTAATTATTTAGTATATTTCTACTAAATTATGTAGTATATTTAATTATTTAGTTCATTTATTGGTTATGGAAGCAGGTTATAGGAGTTATTATCTTTACCTAACACTAAAACTAAAACTATTAAAAACATTAATGTTAATTAAAATAAAGTTGAAATAAAATCTAAATACAGGAGTAAAAATTGTAAAAAAAAAAAAAAAAGTAAAAATGTAAACTACAAAATTGGAATAACTGAAATTAGTTTAAGTTGAAGCATAAAAAAAACAGTCAAACCTAAATATTCATATTTAAAAAAGTAAATAAATTCTAATCTAAAAAAAATAAAAAATAGAATAAGAATAATATTAAAATAACATCTCCAACTCTTGATATCATAGCTGATACAATAGGTTTACAATATAATCGCAGTTCAAACTGGAATTATAATATTTATCAAAATAATTGTGGTGTGATTTCATTTGGCCAAATCATTTAAGTCTTAACAAGCTCCAATTATGTCTTGGCACTACTTTGGTAACTTTCAAGTGCAAGTGAAACATTGGCCTGGGTGTTTTTAGTGCTAAATTAATCTTGTTAATGAGCTGCAATTGTTTTGCTTTTTTATTCAAGCTCTTTTACTGCCAAACCAAAAATCTGTCAAATACACAGAAAAATGGCGTCCAATAGGCTAATTTCCATATTTCAAAGACTTGAAACAAGGTCATCTGTAGTGTTTATTACATTACCTACAGGTATTATCAAGGTAACAAAAGGTGTGTGGAGGCATTAAGCCACTTTCCTCACAGCAGTCCCATGAGACCCTCTCAAGCCATCCGAAAGGAGGTTACCCATAATGACCCACCCGGGAACCCAGCCAATAAAGTTCCTTGAGACACCTGAGCCTGGTACCGCTGGGAATCTATTCCAGGATGCTGGTGATGGTAAAGTGACCCTTAATTGACACAGCTCTTCATCTCTGTCCACATAAAGGAGATTACATGTGATCACCATTATTCATTACTGTCAAGAATTTCTTAAAGGACCAATATTGCATTACCTTACAGCATATGATGAGAATCCCTGACACTGAGGGACTCAAATACCCACACAGACACATTCAGATGGCATTAGGGAATCTATAAAGGCTGTAGGGAACAAATATTGATCACCAAGGCTGCGCTTTCCCTCATAAAACGAATAGTTCCCATCCTGGATGCTGATTGGCCAATACAGAGTGCCATTGTGCTGCTTAAGCACACTATACAGTAACAAATTACATGAAACACCTTTTAATCTGCTGTGTCTTTATCACTGTGCAGCCATAGAAGGAGATATACCAGGAAAGGACAGCATATGAACTGGATGACAACAGAATTGTTTAATAATATAACATTTCAATCAGGGGTGGGCGATACACCAGTAGACACGATTAACCGCTACAAATTTGTCAACCTGTAGAGAATTTGGACTATCATCTTTATCGTGGTTACACGCTCACGTGACGATGCCGTGCTATGTGATCAGGAATACATAATTTGCATGCGTTTTTAAGCATTACGGTTTAAAAACAACTGGTTTTAAGCCATTAAAGCGCAATCAGCAGTGAAAGAGAACTTAATATTTCGCTATATGTGCGCGCACGTAAACACAGTGCTTATAGAGCGCAGGAGTATTGAACAGATTTATTTTTGTCGATTTATAGGCCTTGAACAATTTAATACACACACATGTATGTGTTAAAATGCCAAAACACAGTAATTTAAGTCTTAAGTGAAAGCAAACATGAAAGAAAACACATGTGTAACAGTATATTGGGTCCGGGGAGCTCTTAAAGTGACAGCAGTCTAATATTCCTGCTTCTCTAACATTTCTTATTTATTTGTTCTACTGTAATTTTTCTCATCTTATTGTTTGTAACTAGTTTCTTATTCTAATTTAATCAATGATTGTTTACTTGTCTTTAGCTTGATATATACATATACATATATTTATTTATTTATTTTTTTTTTAGTTTTAGCTTTTTGGGGATATTGACACTGGTTATTAAATTATTAAATTTTTTATGGCATCAAAAATTTGATGTCATAAAGACCTTTTTAAGCAAAAATAACTATATTGTGATATATATTGTTACAGTGAAATAAAATTACTCATATCAAGATTTTGGTCTTATCACCCACCCTTAACTTCAGTGATTGTACTTGTGGTCCTAAAATGAAAAGGAAGAACAAAGAGACATAGACTGAGTTGATAAATTCAGGGAGGAGTTAATACAGTACGTATGAACAAGGAAGATGCAATTTTTGAGCAAAATTAACTCTTACCAGTTTAATTTGTCCAACAAGGGCTGTTCACAAACATATTTTTGCATTAAACAGAAATGCCAGAGATTCTTTTTTTAAACTTTAAGTTAAACGTACACTTAAGTTGGGTGCTTTTAAGTGTAGTTTAAGTTAAGTTTAAGTTAAATTAAACTTAAATTTAAGTTTTTAAGTTATGGCGAGTTTATTTACATAGCACATTTCATACACAACTGTAATTCAAACCGCTTCACATAAAAGGAAGTGAAATAATCATAAAAATAATAATAATCACAACAATAAAACAAGGAATTTAAAACTTTTAAAATGATTTAAAAATTGATTTTAAATAAATTTGAAACAGTTAAAAATAGGAAAAGACTATACATAGTGCAATCAGTTTGGACGTAGCACAGTGCTCATTCAGTAAATGCACAGCTAAACAGATGAGTTTTGAGTCTAGATTTAAATGTAGCTAATGTTTGAACACATTTGATCTCTTCTGGAAGCTGATTCCAACTGCGGGCAGCATAGTCGCTAAAAGCAAATTGGCCTTGTTTGGTGTGAACCCTTGGTATTTCTAACTGACTCGATCCTAATGATCTGAGTGGTCTGTTAGGGTTATATTTAGTGAGCATATCTGCAATGTATTTAGGTCCTAGGCCATTGAGTGATTTATAAACGAGTAAAGGTACTTTAAAATCAATCATAAAAATAACTGGAAGCCAGCATGGAAAAGTTTCCCCAAGTCTTGCTTTGAAACAAAACATCTAATTCTTGGAATGTTTTTGAGATGATAGTATGCTGATTTAGTTACTGCTTTGACATGACTACTGAAACTAAGGTCTGACTCCAGAATCACACCAAGATTATTGACTTGATTTTTAGTTGTTTGACCCCTAGAGTCAAGGTATGCATTTACCTTGAGAACTTCATCTTTGTTTCCAAATGCAATGACTTCAGTTTTCTTCTTGTTTAACTGAAGAAAGTTCTGGCACATCCAACTGTTAATTTCATCAATGCACTGGCAGTCAATGGGGCTGTAGTCATTTGGCGATGAGGCTAGGTAAATCTGTGTATCATCAGCATAGCTGTCATAGGCAATTTGATTCTTTCTCATTATTTGACTTAGTGGGAGCATATGCAGGCTAAACAAAAGCGGCGCAACAATTGAGTCTTGTGGGACTCCACATGGCATGGACGTCCACTTAGACTTACGCTCTCCTATACTCACATAATAACCTCTCCCTTCTAAGTATGACCTGAACCAACTGAGAGCCATCCCACAAAGCCCGACCCAGTTTTCCAGTCTCTCTAGAAGAATGTTATGATCGACAAACGCAGCACTGAGATCTAGTAGTACCAGCACTGATATTTTGCCAGAATCAGAATTTAGGCGAATATCATTTATTATCTTAACGAGCGCTGTCTCTGTACTGTGATGCGTTCGAAACTGGATTGAAATTTGTCCAGGTATCCATTTGAGTTTAATTAGTTGTTCAACTGATTGAAAACTACCTTTTCAATAATCTTGCCTATAAAAAGAAGATTTGATATTGGTCTGTAGTTGCTCAATATGGTGTTATCAAGACTGCTTTTTTTCAGAAGGGGCTTAACAACTGCAGTTTTCAGGGAGTTAGGAAAAGTCCCAGAAGAAAGTGAGGTGTTCACCACTTCTAAGAGATCTGCTTCTAAACAGTTAAACACACTTTTGAAAAAAGATGTGGGAAGTGTGTCAAGATCGCACATTGAGGAGTTGAGGAGTTAAGGTGTTGTACTATTTCTTCCAAAGTTTTGCTATCAATTGCTTCAAAAACAGACATAGTGACTTCTTTTTGAAATTGCGATCAAATCTGTCTGGCCTCTGCATAACTTGAGGATGCGCTAATCGTCTTTCTGATATTACTGATCTTCTCGGAAAAAAAGGAGGCAAACTGATTGCATTTACTGTCAGAGAGCAATTCACTGGGAATCTGACTTGGAGGGTTTGTTAGTCTCTCAACAGTAGCAAAAAGAGTGCGAGTGTTGTTTAGGTTACTGTTTATAAGGTTTGAGAAGAACTTCTGTCTTGCTGTGGCTAGTTCCACATTGAAAGCATGAAGGCTGTCTTTATAGATGCTATAGTGAATTTCAAGTTTCATCTTCCGCCACATGCGCTCAGATTTTCTGCACTGTCTTTTCATAATCTGTACTGCTGTTGATTTTCTCCAAGCTGATTTTTGTCTGCCAGTCGTCTTACTGACTTTCACAGGTGCAACATTCCATTTTGATGACTTAGCTTTTGAGTTTAAGGACTCCAAGAGAAGATCAGAGTCTGCAGAAATGCTTGGCATTGAAGATACAGCCTTCATAAATAGCACACTAGTGTTTTCGTTAATGCATCTCTTTCTGACAGAGACAGATCTAGATTCAGTGGTAGCAGAGATCAATATCTCAAAGAAAATACAGAAGTGATCAGATAGTGCTACATCCTTAATAACAACGGATGAAATCTTTAGACCCTTACTGATGAGTACATCTAGAGTGTGTCCACGATTGTGTGTGGGTCCATGCACAAGCTGAATCAGGTCAAAAGTGTTTAAAACAGTTATAATTTCTTTTGTGGTTTTGATTTCTGCATTTTCTATGTGAATATTAAAATCCCCTGCAATAGCATAACAGTCAAACTGTGAACTCTTCAACAAAGCCTGGAGAGTATTTTGGAGGCCTGTAAATAATGATAATGATAATGATGCATGGAACATCTTTCAGCACAATCCCTAGATATTCAAAAGACAAGTACAGACCAAATGACACTTGTTTGCATTGACAGACATCTTTAAATAGAGCAGCTACACCTCCACCTCTCATAACAGCTTTGCAGACACTCATGAAAGTAAAGTTAGGAGGGGCTGTTTCTTTGAGGACTGCTGCACTGCAGCTGACTTCTAGCCATGTTTCATTTAGAAACATAAAATCCAGGTTGTCTGTGGTTATTAAGTCATTGATCAGAAAAGATTTATTTTTAAGTGAGCCAATGTTTAAAAATGCTAACTTGATGGCATTAAGTTAAGTTTAAGTTAAGTTTAAGTTATGTTTAGGTTTTTAAGTTAAGTTAAACTTAAGTTTAAGTTTTTAGGTTAAGTTTAAGTTAAGTTAAACTTGAATTTGACCCTTTAACTGTCACCATCCCCCCTGCGGGATGCCTAAGTTTACTTCACCATATTACAAATAAATCCTAATCTAATCATGACAAACTATACATTGTTGGAAAGGTCTATGACTACTAAATAGATATTTTACCATATTTTTGTGTTAGAAATTATGTAGGAAAAGTAGTAGATCAATATGTCAAGAGTGCCACTTAAAAAAATCTACATCATAAGTTCTGACCTTTGTCACAAAAGACTTTCTTCATTGCCTTTTTCCCATCACGCTTTAGATATCATAAGAAATTATATATCAGCTCAAAATTTAAAATCTCAAAATTCATCCTTTGAAGGCATTTTAAAATCAGACATTGCATTGGAAAATGTACATCAAAATCATATTACAAAATGTTTTCATTCCCGAATTTTAAAAATGTAAGTCTGGATAGTGCATTTTTATGTTTGTGTTCAAAAATGGGAGTGACAGTTAAAGTGTTAAGTTAAACTTAAATTTAAGTTTTTAAGTTAAGTTTAAATTAAATTTAAGAATTTACATTAAGCTTAAGTTCTTAAGTCAAACTTGTTTTTAAGTTGAGTTTAAGTTGTTAAGTAAAGTATAAGTTAAGTTTAAGTTACATTTTAAGTTAAGATAAATTTAAGATTTTAAGTTAAGCTTTTAAGTTAAGTTTAGGTTTTTTAAGTTTACGTTTTTAAGTTAAGTTTAAGTTTAGGTTTAGGTTAAATTTAAGATTTTAAGTTAAGTTAAAGTTTAAGTTAAGTTAAGCTTTTAAGTTAAGTTTAGGTTTTTAAGTTTAAGTTTTTAAGTTAAGTTTAAGTTAAGTTTAGGTTTTAAGTTCAGTTTAAGTTAAAGTTTTTAAGTTAAACCTAAGTTTAAGTGAAGTTAAGTTTAAGTTGATTTAAAGTTAAGTTTAGGTTAAATTTAAGCTTTTAAGTTAAGTTTAGGTTTTTAAGTTTAAGTTTTTAAGTTAAGTTTAAGTTAAGTTTAGGTTAAATTTAAGATTTTAAGTTAAGTTTAAGTTTAAGTTAAGCTTTTAAGTTAAGTTTAGGTTTTAAGTTAAGTTTAAGTTGTGGTGTTAAGTTTAAGTTTAAGTTAAGTTAAACTTAAGCTAAGCTAAGTTAAGTTTAAGCTAAGTAAAGTTAAAGTTAAAATGTAAGCTTAAGTTAAATTAGGTTAAGTAAAAGACACAAGCCCAATGGTCAGAAGCATCAGTGTTTACATAGAAAAACAATGGAAAAGCAGCACAACGGCCCCTGAAGTAATCAGTATCATTTCCACATCATCACAAATGATGCATGGTGTTTAGCAGCAGTGATTTTAATTTAGCTTGCAATTCACATGTCCTAAATATATGATGCAACATTTTATAAATATATATACACACACAAACTTTATGTCTCATATTTCATTTCAAACACTACACTCACACCTTTTTTCTCCTTGGTAACCAAGCATACCAACTTAACCGTTAACATGTTTAAAAGTAGTAACGTCATTCAACATCTTTAAATCTCTGACTGTCTTTCCTTCAGTATCAACAGAAATAAAACCACCGTGACAGACGAGCAAGTACCGAATTCCATCTTGATGTTATTTGTGACTTCTAACGCCATTAATCATACACTCAGATAAACGTCAAAGCCGCCCTGATTAAACCGTGACATCCTAGGAACATCAGCCGCCTCTGATAAGTGCGAGGAACTTAAAGCTCCCTTTCAAGGCCTGCGCAGAGTTACTTTGATGGAGAGGGGCCTTGCTCGTGATGGATTTCTTGGCCGCAGGCTGTTAGTGCTGACAGATGGTAAACAGGAATTCCACACCCAGAATCCTCAGTGTAATGGATAAGGCTCTCCACAGGAGGAAGCGATGTTGTTCAGGAACATCTTCCCTGAAATGTGTCACAGGATGAGTCACGGTTTCATCCTCTTCCCTGTCTGCTTTAGGTTCACGCTTGCTTATGTTAGAAACCCACTCCAGTTTATTCCACAGAGGAGAAACTGATCTCGGAAGTGGTGGACACACACGCTGAGTGGGATGCTCAGACTAGTAAAGCTAATGAGAAGCGATCATAAAGGAAACATTGAACAAATGGAAGGCATGGATGTTTACTCAGTCATTAACAGACGCTTTTAAAGCCAGCATCATCTGCATGTAAATCACTCCACACCACCGAGGAACAGCCTCTTAGCTGATTTACTGTTGTGGTTAAGCAACGTTTGGTCTCGCGTTTCACATTCGTAAAAGAGAAATCAAGAAGGTGTTGGTATTAAATTAATAGAGCTTCCACACTTCTGTTACGGATATCCTCCACTGGATTTGACATTGATCTGTTTGGGAATCCTCCACAGGCCTGTGCTGAAACCAGACCACAGCATCACTTAATAAGAAGAACAGCCTGAGAAGCGTTTCTTTAACAAGACATGAAGAGTTTCTCGCTCTACTTTAAGAAAACAATGAAGGGGGGTTGCATTTTCTGGAATGAAGAATGTAGGGTCCTATGATTTCCGCATTGCGGAAAACGCAACAGAATCACGGAATCCAGTCAATTTACTGCATAACACGGAATGTCACGAAATTTGCCAAACTTCAGATAAATCAAAAGTAGGTCACAACACTTTAATTAAAACGCGATATGGATTAGTGTCTGTGAATATTAAACCACAAAAATACCATTTAAATATGAATCCTGCATGTTCTGCGTGACGCTGTGTGAATGAATGGCAAAGACGCATGGTTTTAACGCTCGCAATATTTTCAGCCTCTGCCGTAAAAAGAAACTATGGAAGTAATATTTTACTTAATGTAATGACAGTACTAGTACTAATAATAAAATTATTATTAAAACATTATTTTTAAGGAATATTTACCAGACAAAAAAAACATTTACCAGAATGTATTTACAAAGAAAAATTTAAATACACAACACAGTATTTCTGGAAAAAATTAAATAAAATAATAATACATAAATGTTTTATAAAATCAATTAATTAGATATGCTTTCGATTATTAATATTTAATGAAAATCAAAATGGCATCCAGAAAATTCACGGAAAATACATAATTTGGTAAAAATAAAACTTTTAAAAAGTGTAAAAAAAAAATAAAATAAATTACTTTAAATTTTGTTAAACTTTTGATAAATTGCCTTTAGATTTCAATTATTTAAACATGTTTTTTGATTAATATGTTTTATTTAAATGTAATTAATTAAATTAATTATTTAAACTTAAATTTAATTAGATGTTTTTAGTATTTTATTTGTATTTTCATATATATATATATATATATATATATATATACATACACACACACACACACATTTTACTTGCTTTCATCCATAGCATGAAAATAATTACAAGCTTACAATTTTAAATCAGTGCATCTCTAATTTTTTTCCTCTTATTTTTTTTTTATGCAAAATTGCAGTATTTATTATAAATGATTTATCCACGCACATCAATTTATTTATTTATTTATTTTATTCATGTGCCCCCTCTTCTCTTCTCAAGATATTACTATTAGTACTTTGATTACTTTTTCCCCTCACTTAAAGTGACAGTTCACCCAAAAAAGACAGTTGGTCCCCACTGACTATTTTTTCTATAATACCCACATTCTTCAAAATATCTTTTTTTTTTTTTGTTTGTTTGTTTGTTTGTTTTTTAATGTGTCAGATTGTACTGGTATTAATACTTTAATTACTTCTTCCCTCACTCAAAGCAATAGTTCACCCAAAAATGACAGTTTCTGGTCCCCATTGACTATTTTTTCCAAATTATGTAAGTCAGTAGGGACTAGCAACTGTTTGGTTTCCCACATTCTTAAAAATATCTTTTATGTTCAGTAGAAGAAAAAAACTCATAAGGGTTTGGAACAACTTGAGGGTCACGGTACTTTCCTTTCTGAGTGAACTATCACTTTAAAGCATAATATTTTAAATTAAAATATATCTTACTTAAATTTAATAATGTTGTGATTCTTAGTATTTAAAACTATTACATACATAGCATGAAAATAATTACATGCTTACAATTTTAATATCAGTGCATCTCAATTTTTTTCCTCTCTTATTCTTTAATGCAACACTGCAGTATGTATTATAAATGATTTATCTGTGCAGATCAATTTATTACTATTATTTTATTAATGTGCCCTCATAATCGATATAACTTACAATATCTCTTCTCTGATGATGTGTTTATCAGCACAAGGTCAGGACCACCTGTCCTTCACATGAGATTGCAGCATTAGAAAACAACAATGATCCAATCAATTCCCAACTGGAAAAAGAACTTGTCCCCAATTTTTTCAAGGAGCCGTTTCACTCGGATATATGTCACAATAGGGAAGAAAAGCCTATTGCAAGTTCTGTTTAATGACAACTTTAAAGCCAAAGATTGAATGTTTAAAAGGCCTAAGAAAATTCAGTTTGGGTTAGCTGGGTATCACAGGAAATGCGTTTCTTAGACTAAAGACTGTGGCAACACAGAAAAAGAACGTCTAACAATTCAGACATGGGAAAAGATCAAACTCTGTAATCTTCTCTTTCATACAACACTGATCCTTCCTAAGGAGGTTCAATCTGGACCACTTGAAAAAAAACCCTTCAGAAAAGAGACCTCAGAAAATGAAATCCAGCACCGATGAGCAACAGACAAAGTGAGCAGGATACTTTTCATTTTAGATATGAGGGCTTCTATTCAAAGGACGAGGAGAGAATGGGAACGCTTGATGCAGAAAGCGCTTCGTGAGCAGAACCGTGCAATCACTCCTGAATTTGACAGATGGGTGTTGACGGCATTTCTGAATGATTACAAAAGACACAAAAGGAGCGCTCGGGTCACGTGTCAGCCATTCCTTAACAATCATGCACACCCACTGTCTACTCACCGCCTCACCTGTTAAACCATTGCAGTTGCACTGAGAAAAGACTTTAGGTAACCTTAAAGGGATAGTTCACCCACAAATGAAAATTTGATGTTTATCTGCTTACCCCCAGGGCATCCAAGATGTAGATGACTTTGTTTCTTCAGTAGAACACAAACAAAGATTTTTAACCGTTGCAGTTCCGGCGTTTGCGTATACTACGCCAGAGCACGTACACGTCACGCGCCAGATACTGTGCATGCACTCAGGACAGTAGGACATAGCGGTGAATCAGAGGTAAAAAAAAAATGATATAAATATCGTTCAGTTTCTCGCACAAACCAATCGTTTCATGTCTTAGCACATCAGTGTATCATCACGAGTCGCAGGGTTTAATTTGGTTTTGTTTGTGTATGTTTTTTTACTTTCAAAGATTTGGTAGCCATTGACTGCCATTATATGACTGACAGACTACAATGGTTTGAGTTAAAAATCTTGGTTTGTGTTCTACTGAAGAAACAATGTCACCTACATCTTGGATGCCCTGGGGGTAAGCAGATAAACATCAAATAAACTATCCCTTTAATAAATGGAGTTAGGGTTGCATAACATATCTGTACCATATTCATAATATTAATCTGTTAATGTTAGGGTTTTTTTTAATGTGTCAGCTGGTACTGGTGTGATTACTTTGATTACTTTTTCCCTCACTTAAAGGGATAGTTCACCCAAAAATGCCAGTTTCTGGCCCCCATTGACTATTTTTTCCATATTATGGAAGTCAATGGGGACTAGCAACTGTTTTGCTACCCTTATTCTTCCAAATATGTTTTTATTAATGTGTCAAATTGCACTGGTATTATTACTTTGATTACTTTTTCCCTCATTTAAAGAAACAATACACCCAAAAATGCCAGTTTCTGGTCCCCATTGACTATTTTTTCCATATTATGGAAGTCACTGGGGACTAGCAACTGTTTGATTTTCCCTCATTCTTCAAAATATCTTTTTTTTAATGTGTCAGATTGTACCGGTATTATTACTTTGATTACTATTACTTTTTCCCTCACTTAAAGGGATAGTCCACCCAAAAATGCCAGTTTCTGGTCCCCATTGACTATTTTTTCCATATTATGGAAATCAATGAGGACCAGCAACTATTTGGTTACCCACAATCTTCAAAATATGTTTTTTAATGTGTCAGATATTACTGATATTATTACTTTGATTACTTTTTCCTTCACTTAAAGGGATAGTTCACCCAAAATGCCAGTTTCTGGTCCCCATTGATTATTTTTTCCATATTATGGAAGTCAATGGGGACTAGCAACTGTTTAGTTACCCTTACTCTTCAAAATGTATTTTTTAATGTGCCAGATTGTACCGGTATTATTACTTTGATTACTATTACTTTTTCCCTCACTTAAAGGGATAGTTCACCCAAAGATGACAGTTTCTGGTCCCCACTGACTATTTTTTTTTCCATATTATAGTGGGGGCTAGCAACTGTTTGGTTACCCCTACTCATCAAAATATCTTTTTATTAATGTGTCAGCTGGTACTGGTATCTGGTACCTCAACTGTTTGGTTACCAACATTCTTCAAAATATCTTTTATATTCAATAGAAGAAAAAAAAACTCATTGAGGTTTGGAACAACTTGAGGCTGACAGTACTTTCCTTTCTGAATGAACTATCACTTTAAAGCTCATAATAATTTAACAACACTGAAAAAAAAATGTTAATTAAAATATATCTTACTTCAAGTTAATGTTGTGTTCAAGATATTATATTTAATTTTAAATACATTTTATTCACTATAATTTTTGCTTGCACAAAACTGTATAGATTTTTAATATCCGTAATAGCCATAACATCAAATTATTTACATAATGGTATCAGAATTGTAATATTGTTACATCCCTAAAATACAGCAAAATACATGTCAAAAACGTTTCATCTGATGGCCATTGGCTGAACCCGATTCTTCAATCACGGCTGAAACGGACACTGGGATAAAGAGCGGCATTAAGGCACTTGCTAATCTGTGACGGTCTTATTTCTTGCAACCTCCAACCCCAAGGCTTGCTGTAGAAAGCCTTTTAAGATCACATTACTTCAAATGAGTACATCCACATTTTGACAGCGATTTTGAGAGAGGCTTTTAGGTTCTTGAATGAATCGTGCGACACTGAACACATTTTGCAGCACATTTAAAATGATCTATGACAATGTGGACTTGAGAACCAAAGGGCCTAATCTAATATTCAGATGCACCAACTGGAGTGTTTCATCTAAGATGCCCAAAGTGCGGTGTTGCAGTGGTAAAACTGATCTGAAGTGGCAATTCAATCAGCTCACAAGTACAAAACCTCCAGAGTAATTTCTCCATAGTTCACATTCGGTACAAAATGATAGTGCTTGAGCATCAGAACTGGCTGACAATCTCCGAGTAAAAACATCTCAATCCCCACTGCCTTCTAGTGGCTAGGTCAGAACTACCTTCACTATTGGAAGAATCCTGAGTAATCATGCAATAAAACATACACAAATTAATCAGGATTAAAAACATGACACATCACAGGCAGTGTTTTAGCTTCTAAACAAGAAACACAACACCACAGGAAGGTCTTTGTTGAAAGTCCATATTTCAGGTCTCTGTACACAATCATGATTGCGCAAAATGCAAGGACAGATCAATACGTGAGTGTTGCGCTTGTGGGACGAAACCACAAGAGAAGTTAGTGTTACAGCAGAAGTGTTAACAGAAACAACTGTCCATCAAATAGATTTTCAGTTTAAGCAGTCTGTGAAACAGTTGTATGATAGTTATCTAACACTCAACTGTTAATTCTTAGTTGAATTCCAAATGAAGCTAAATATACCAATGAAATAAATAATTATATAAATTAGGGCTGTCAAATGATTAATCGCATACAAAATAAACGTCTGAGTTTGCCTAATATATGTGTGTACTGTGTGTAATTGTTAAATTATATATATATATATATATATATATATATATATATATATATATATATATATATATATATATATATATATATATATATATATATATATATATATATATATACACATACATAATAACTACATACACATATATATTAGGAAAACTCAAACTTTTATTTTGTATGTGCTTAATCACGCAGAATCATTATGACAGCCCTAAATATAAATATAAAAATTTAACTAAAAAATAATTAATTACAACAAATTAGATTTTAAAATAATTTTACAAGATTTTACAAGAAATGTCAACTTTTACAAGAAATGTCAACTTCAGGGGTAAACCCAGCCAAAATCACATATGTGACCCTGGACCACAAAACTAAGTCATAAATAGCACAAGTATATTTGTAGCAATAGCCAAAAATACATTGTATGGGTCAAAATTGTTTTTCTTTTATGCCAAAAATCATTAGGATATTAAGATCATGTCCCATTAAGATATTTTGTAAATTTCCTACTGTAAATATTTTAAAACTTAATTTTTGATTAGTAATATGCATTGCTAGGAACTTAATTTGGACAACTTTAAAGGCAATTTTCTTAATATTTAAATTTTTTTTGCACCCTCAGATACCAGATTTTCTTTGTATCTCAGTCAAATATTGTCCTGTCCTAACAAACCATACATCAATGGAAAGATTATTTATTCAGCTTTTAGCAAATTTTTGAAAAAAATGTACCTTTATAACTAGTTTTGTGGTCCAGGGTCACATATGTATACACACACACACACACACACACACAAACAGATACATTTCTGTGCCATATATCACATCTAACAGTGTACATCAGTCTCTTTCAGATCAGACAAGAAAATCAGTTACCGGTCATTCTCATTGGACTAATGCTTGCCCAAAGCACAAACTAAATTTAGTGAAAGGTATTTCTATTGTCTAAAATAATCTTCTGAATCTCAAGGGTCTGTCTGGCCATAAATTATGAATTTGACTGGCAGGTCATGGGGCTACAGACGGCTTCTGTTCACAAAAACCCAAACAGAATCACTTGTCAATCACCATGAGAAGAACACTTTTAATTTTGATACAATTAATTCCTGTTTATATAATCAGGACAAACAGTATGGCTTAAAATCAAACAATTATGAAGGTGCTGACTAACTATATATTTTTCTTCTTATCTAATTTGACATGTACACATCAGGGTTTGACAGACAAAGCAGATTGGTGTCAGTGACAGCTCGGCTGTAGTCCTGTACAGTTCAATTCAAACGTTGGCATGTGCCAAGTCCGCATCATTTTTTCCCCAGTCAAAACACACGAGCCGTAAGACCAGTTTTTAAAGACCCAAAAACTTAAGGCGGACTAGAATAGGGTTGTTTTGGTTCTCGGTGAAAGAATGTTGATTGAGATGCGGTTATAACGGATGGTAATGCAAATACATTGTAACGCTGCAACACTTTTAGATTAACGTTATGTGTGAAGAAACGCACCTGGTTTGGTAGATCCGTCACGATAGACGATGAGTGGGTTACACAAAAACTCTTTGTAGTCGAGGACTAACGCACGGACGTGCCATTCGCTCAAGCCGTTCCATTCACCGCTTTAAAATGCGACACTCTGAACGTCTCGACGCTGTGCTCACCACAACTGTATCACATAGAAGCGCGTCACCTCCACTAGGTTGCCAGATGCCCGTTAAGCCACCACAACTTTACATAGAGGTTTTTACTAGCTGTCTCAAACAAGCCCCTCCTGATTTTGGTGGACTGTAAAGCTGCGCAATCGCATTAGACGGTTATTTTAAATATTGTAAATATACGTAACTGAGCGGAAATCTCCTGTGACCGATTCATAAACAACAGTCTTTCGTGAGGAGCTTTTATCTAGCATAGGCAACACGATTACTGGTTCACTGTCTGAAGAAGAATTTTAATAGCAACACTCTGGTTGGTACAGAGGCTATTTGACGTGCTTGTTTCGACCTATGCTATTGGCTAATACGCGCAGTTGGCTTTAACCCCGCCCACTGAGGTTGTGTTTTGCAAGAGAGCACCGTGGTTCTACGGGGTTCTTAAAGGGAAAGCGCATCTTACTGTTGTGCTGAGAAACTAAAGACTGCAGCTTTTTTTTAACTTTTTCTGAAACAAATATCCCTGATGTGAACAAAGTAGAATATTAAAAAGTAGTTATAATAATAAGGGTGTAGTTTAAAAAAAAAAAAAAAAGCTTTTTATTTTAGAATTAAATCTTTAAGTGTTCAGTATTTTTACATTTTTTTCCCACATAGACAAATATATATTTTAAAGTGAATGTTAGAGATTTGACTCGTTTTATCTGAATAATTTATGTTCATTATTAACAGTTATCTTCCTTAGCACATGACATCAACAGTGATCTAATGTTTCTGAGCAAGTTTCCAAGTTCCAAGGATGTCCGGCTTCAAGTGACATTCTGTTTCTTGTAGAAATTTGGAAATTCCGACATCCCTAGTTGGAACGCATGCAGTGTTACTGGCAAAATAAGCCTCATGCAGAATAAGTTGAATTTGACAGCCATTACTGCACTAATAGACCATAACATGAAAACAGAGCACTCAGCTGCTCAAGAGCCAAGATATTTTGAAGCCCTAAAAGCTCCCATCACTACTGTTTCTCAGCCCCTATTTCATGTTTCTTACTAATGCTGTGGTCAAATGCACTGGAGATGTGGAGCTGACATTTTTCAAATAACAGATTTATTCAGCACACCTTTGCACAGCTAGTGTTGAATACAGAATTTTTGAGGGCATGTAGTAAAATAGCTACAACATTATTATATTATATTATATTATATTATATTATTTTATATGACCCTGAACTACAAAACCATAACGGTCAGTTTTTCTGAAATTGAGATTTATACATAAAATACTGAAAATTATACTGAAAAAAGCTTAATAAATAAGCTTTCCATTAATGTATGGTTTGATAGGATATGACAATATTTGGCTGAGATAAAACTATTTGAAAATCTGGAATATGAGGGTGCAAAAAAATCAAAATATTGTGAAAATCACCTTTAAAGTTGTCCAAATGAAGTTCTTAGCAATGCATATTACTTATCAAAAATTAGGTTTTTATATATTTATGGTAGGAAATGTGCAAAATATCTTAATGGAACTTGATCTTTTCTTGATATCCTAATGATTTTTGGCATAAATAAATAAAGATAATTTTGGATATTGCTACAAATATACCCATACTACTTACAACTGGTTTTGTGATCGAGGGTCACGTATTATAGCATGGAGAGCACTTCAGAATTCAGTGCAACTGAGCCTTTTTTTTTCTTTTCTTTAAATACCAATCATACATTATGGTCAGATCTCTTTAAATAGAGATTTAATTATGATTTGTCCATATGTTCACTTCAGTAGGAAGCTCTTAATAGTTCAGTGGTTCATGCAGAATTATTCTCACCATACATTTCAATGAGCTAACAATCAAACAAAAGTCACATTCCCTCTGGGGGGCTGTTTTCCTGGTCCGTAGCTCCGGCTATTCAAATATCATCTGTGAAAGATGACAAAAATATGACCGACTATGTAATGACTAACAAGCAGGTGGGTCAGACATGGCATCTTTAACAATATGTCCCCGGAGAGTGAAATGGATGGTGCTGAGAAAGCACACTAAAGTGTGGGAACAGATGGGTCCTGAGAGAATGGCAGGAAATCACAGCCTGTGTGGTGCAACATGGTGTGTCGCCGTATGGGCCTGTTCAAATCGGCAGTGGGACAGTAACCCCCAAGTGTGCACTCTTCCTATATGCGCTCTGTGCAATTTGCTTCATGTGGCTGCTTGAATAAACACATACTGCATGTACATATACAGCAATGACTGACTTCAGAAAGACCTTTCAGAACGTTTTCATAACTTTAAGTCCATGTAAAGCAGTATTAAATATGTTCTGAATTTGTTACACCACAAAAAAATCTTTATTAACCACCCAGCCAAATCTGAATGATTTAAAACAAACAAACAAACAAAAAAACACGGCAAGTAGATAAAATAAGTTATCAAAATCAGTATTCTCAAGCAGTATCCTCTGCTCTGAAATGCTGGGGGTGTGTCTGCTGTCACTGAAACCACGCCCACTCTCAGGAAAGGTGCCACCTCTTTCAGCTGTTAAAGGAGAAGTCCACTTCCAAAACAAAGATTCACATATAATGCACTCACCCTCTTGTCATCCAAGATGTTCATGTCTTTCCTTCTTCAGTCGTAAAGAAATTATGCTTTTTGAGGAAAACATTTCAGCATTTTCATCCATATAATGGACTGATATGGTACCCTGATTTTGAACTTCCAAAATGCAGTTTACATGCGGCTTCAAATGATCCCAAATGTGGTTGTAAACGATCCCAGCCAAGAAAGAAGTGTTTGAGAGTGTTTGAGATTAAAAAGTATTTAAATTGTATATTTTTAATGTAAATAACCAATCGTTTCACTAGATAAGACCCTTCTTCCTCGACTGAGATTGTTTATAACCACATTTGGGATAGTTTCATTTAAACTGCATTTTGGAAGTTCAAAATCGGGTCACCATAGCAGTCCATTATATGGAGAAAAATGCTGAAATGTTTTCCTGAACTGGAAAAAGAATGCGTAGGTGTTTAAATCTCGATCTTGATTTTTTAAGGATTAATCATGCAGCTCTAATGTAAACACTGCAAAATGTTTTGCACGATATCCTCACAAGATCTCATCACATCCCTACTAGCTAGCAAACATTAGGCTGTAGCTAACTAAACTAAAGGTAATGATAGTAACTCGCGATTGAGCAGCGAACTGATGCTAATGTTCTCTATAGAGTGTTTTCAGACGTGTCATCATATTGGCAGTACTGAACGTAAACAATGCTACTGAATCGAATGAAACTTGCATATTTTGCTGATTATTGCTGCTGAAAATGGTCAGTTATTGTCATGTTTTGGGTTGTACTAATCGGTCGGACCCGGAAAAACATTAAAACAGAGTGCAAAAGACTGTCTGAGGAACAAAAGGCATTTGTGGTTGGCCAAACTGAACCAGGATTTCCAGGGCAAGAATCTGTCAGGATTGTGTTCTGTTTTGTCTTGTTCTTCCTAGTGTTTTTCCCTTCTGTCTCTAGTGTATTTGGTTTAGTCTTGTCTCCCCCTTTGGTTTTGTATATCATTGGTTTAGTCCTGCCCATATTTGTACTTCCCCTCGTTTGCTCGTTTGTAACCACTCCCCTGGTTCTGTGTATTTAATTTGGTTGTTCCCCCTGGTCATTGTCGGTGATTATTGTTTCACTGTGTTTTCGTTGTGGTTGCTGTTCCTTGCTGGTGTTCTTCATGTTATGTACTTTTTGGATTGTTTAAATAAACGTACATTGATTGGATCTCCGCTTTCCTGCTGTTCGTTCCCGCACACGACGACAACCCTGACAGAATCACCGACCGACAACATGAATCCCGAGGCAGAGCTGTGGCGTTTGAGGCACGAAAGTTGGAGCGGTATGTGGAGGATTTCCTAGAGCTAGCAAACCAGCTAAGCTGGCATGACGCGGCTTTGGGTGCTTGTTTTTTGATGGGGTTGGACGAAGACATTATCCGTTGCGATCTTCACGCTTGTGATTATCCCCTGATCGAACTGGTTAATGTAGTACTTTATTTAAATGGATCCGACTTTGAGGTCGAAGAATCTCAGGTGTCTCGTCGTCCAACTCGTCGTCGCCGCGTTGTGTCAGTAAACACTATGCCGGGAGCCCCCACATACCGTGCTAACGATTCGGACCGCCTGCCTCACCACCCCCTTCCAGCCGCGGTCGCGGTCAGCACTCGGACTCCGCCTCCCGCGGCCAGCTCTCGGAGACCACCCCGGGTTGGGATGGCCCACGTACTGGACCCACCATTTATGTCAGTACGGGCAGCAAATATCCGAAGGACAGCCCCAGCACGCACCTTTGAACCCACGGCGAGCACTCGGACGCCATCCATAGCTCGCAAGAAGGCGGCAAGGAAAAGGCGCCGTAAGGACACAGCTGAGTTTCCCCGAGTCAAGTCAAGTTGTGCCTGCGTGCACGGAGTCCAGTCACGTGGCAGCTGTGTTTACTGAGTTGAGTCCAGTTACAGCTGTAGCTTCTGAGTCAAGTCAAGCGGCTGAGTCAAGTCAAGTCACGGCTGTTGTTCCTCAGTCCAGTCAAGTTGCAGCTGCGTTTCCTGAGTCGAGTCAAGCTGCAGCTGCGTCTTCTGAAGCAAGTCAAGTTGCAGCTGTATTTCCTGAGTCTAGTCAAGTTTCCGAGTCCAGTCAAGTTGCAGCTGCGTCTCCTGTGTCAAGTATTATTGCAGCTGCGTTTCCTGAATCAAGTCACGCTGCAACTGCGTCTTCCGAGGCAAGTCCAGTTTCAGCTGCCTTTCCTGAGTTTAGTCAAGTGGCAGCTGCACTTCCTGAGTCGAGTCAAGTTGCAGCCGCATTTCCTGAGTCAAGTCAAATGACAGCTGCGTTTCCTGTGTCAAGTCAAGTTGCAGCTATGGTCCCAGTGTCAAGTCAAGCTGCTGCTGTTGTTCCAGTGTCAAATAAAGTGACCGCTGTTGTTTCAGAATCCCACCCATCATGGCCACCATGATGAGTCAAGTCAAGCCACAGCTGATCTTCACGAGCCAAGTCAAGGGATTGCTGCTGTCCCAGAGTCAAATCACGTCCCGCCTGATGGCCCAGGGTCAGGTCACGTCACGGCTGGGTCAGGTCACGTCACGGCTGGGTTAGGTCACGTCACGGCAGACCGTCCAGAGTCAAGTCACATTTCTTCTGACGGCGCAGAGCCTCACCATGTCTCGTCCCCCACGATCATGATGGCCAGTAAAGAGATCCTGCCATCCGCAGCTGCTCTTCCCTTAATGGTGGTTGCTATTTGGTGTGTGTGGGCTGCACACTGTGCTCCTGAGATCACGTCTGTTCACAAATCTGCACCCGAGGTCACATCTGATCCCTCGCCTATGCCAGTGGTCTCGTCTGCTCACAAGTCTACTATAGATGTCTCGTCTGCTCACAAGTCAGCTACTGAGATCCCATCTGACCTCAAATCCGCTCCCGAGGCCTTTCCCACCAGAGAAGCCGCGCCCATGCCCCCAGAGGTGTCAGCTCCGGCTGTAGAGCCTCCTATGGGGGCGGCGTTAACCCATGAACTCTCTGCTTCTCCCTCTCTTCTGTCCACCTCCTCTATCCCTGCTCTCCCCAGGTCCCAGGCCTTGACGCAGCTTCCCTGGAAGGCTCCAGCGCGCCCTCCAGAGTCTGCGCGCTGGCTCAGGAGGGCGCACTGGAGGAGGAGCCGACTCTGGAGACATGGCGACATGACGACAACCCTGACAGAATCTTGACAACATTCATGTTTGTTCTCATAATTTCTGGTCAGGTAGGTGAAATATTAGGCTAATATCTTAATTAATACTGCTCACACATATCTCTAACACCTATTAACTTTAGTTTGTCAAAATATTGCCCCTTTCCTGCTCACTAAGTCGTCCCTATATGATTTAGCAGCTTTCACATGTTTATTTTCCTGTGGTTTAGACAGCATAAATTAGCAGAACAACAAATTCAGTAGTACATTAACCGTGCAACCCATGCTGTTGTTTACGTCCAAGTATCTCCAATATGGCTGTGCATCCGGGTAACTGCCCAAACTGTGACAAAAGTGCAAACCCTCTATTTGGAGTAGACATCACAGTTACACCATCTGCAGCTGAGTATGCATTGTGGTGGCACAAAAACACTGGTAACAAGTGGAGGGAAACGGGAAAATACATGGAACTGGAAAAAAAAAAGTGCACCTTTAAATGTCAGAATCAGACATCAGCAAATCACGTTTATAGAATACCGTTGTCAAAGACACCATTTGAAGCTAAATGCAAAAGTTTAAACTAACAAATGGATGAAACCTGCTATGATTACTCTGCTTTTAAAGTATACATTTGAGTTAAACAATAGGACTACATAATATTCACATACGCAGTTCATAGGGGACATATTATATTGGTCCTACATCTACAGCATGAAATACTATTTAAACCTATAATGTTTTACATTTACCTATTTTATCTCACAATTCTCACTTCTTGCAAATGCTAGTTTATATCTCATTTTTCAGACTTTGTAACTTTCAGACTCTGTAACTTTGGTATGGAATATACACTCATGAACCACAGAGAAAAGAGAAAATGACGAGTTGATTTTTCTTATCAGAGCTGTGAAATATAATCTCGGAATTGTGAGAATAAAGTCAGAATTTTTAAATGTTTTTATTGTTTTATTTTCTTGGCTTCCATAGACTGCTACTTCAAAACTGGCATTGTCTTTGACCAGATAGGCTCCGCCCACAAATAAAACATCATCACTGCTTGCAAATGGCAAATTGGTCTATTGTAGTGTTAAGGGAGGGGCCATGCTCAGTGACTCCAATGTGTCATCGAAACATTTCAGTCGCACCCAAAAAATCCTGAACACAAAAATTGGTGAAAAAAATGTTTAACTGTCTAACTCCACAATTCAGTAGTGCAAAGTTCACGGTCAATATATTCTTAACATTTATAATGTGTTTAGAAACAATTTCTCTGACACAGATTTAAATGGGAACGTCAGCAAAATATTTTTAGAACATATTTTTGTTAGCTTCATTTCCACAACCTCAAAATAGCCCTTAAAAAGTTTCTGAGCTCTATTTAAATTTTCTGACTTGACTATAAAATCTAAATTACCATGCTAACTGTTGTCAGAGAAACAAAAACACTGACTGCGGCTTAGGAAGATGAATCATATCACCACACAGCTCTTTTGTCAAGGTATGATCTTACGAGCAGTGGTTGGAATCCACAGTCCCATGGAGATCCTCAGTCACTCCAGTGAACACGTTTAAAAACACAAGCGCACAACCTCATTCTTAATTAAAACCATTCAGTTGTCTATTGAGGTCTCCAAAGAAAGTTTGATGTAATAATGAAGCTGGTTGGCTCTCATTTACCAAGAACCATTGACAGAGATGGATCATGTGTCTGCAGACAGTTAGCTTCAGGTTAGCGTCGATACATTATTGGAAACACATGTTTTAAGAAACCACAAAATTCAAAGTATTTGGAACTATTTAGGACACTATGTAAAAATTTCGAATGCAAAAGACTTTATTTGTGTGTCTGCGACAAAAGATGTATGTCTGGATGAATGTGTATGCGTGAGCTCTCTGTCCTCGTCCTCCTCTCCTGCAATCAAATTCTTAATCAGTCACACACTGTCTGGCTTGATTAGGTAAAAGCCTTCAAGCTCTGCCAAAACCAGAAGGCTGGGGGACAAAGGGGAGGGTGATGAAGTACTTGGCCCAGAAAACTCAAGGGTACCCACAAAAACAAAACAAAAATCAATTGTTAGATTCAACTACATTTTCACTTTGTACAAACACATGGCCAAATGCACTGGACACCTAAATGTCATACCAGTTGTGCTGGTTAGGTTGTGCATTTAATTGCAAATCCATGAGCATTAATAGAGAGTTAGTCATCCAAATGCTGCAATAACTGCTTCCACTCTTCTGTGAAGGCTTTCCAGTAGACGCTGGGTCACGAATAAATTTGCTCCCATTAAGACACAAGAGTATCATTGAGGTCAGGCTCTGATGATAGGCGACGGTGTCTGGCTGACAGTCGGCATTTCAATTAATCCCAGAAGTGTGTTATGCGGTTCGGGTTGGTGTTTTGTGAAGGCTACTCAAGTTCTTCCATACAAGATTTAACAAACCAGGGTCTTCAGCTGGTCCTGTGCTATTTATATTTTGAAAGAAAATATTTGTTTATCAAGAATATTACGTTAGCATCAACCAAAGATGAAGAAGCTATGCCAAATTTTCATTATCCCTGCCAATTTAAAATGTATGTAGCTAAATTAAAATGTAATGTATACGTATATGAAAATACACATTAAAGGATTAGTTCACTTCCAGAATTAAAATTTCTTGATAATTTACTCACCCCCATGCCATCCAAGATGTTCATGTCTTTCTTTCTTCAGTCAAAATGAAATTAAGGTTTTTAAGGGAAACATTCCAGGATTTTTCTCCGTATAGTGGACTTAAATGGGAATCGACACCTTTTCACCCCCAACTCGTCACATATTGATGCTTGGTCAGGACCACTTGGTGTCACTTTTTGACACACAGGGTATCCTTTAGCATAATTTTTCGACATGCAGGGTCCCACTGGATAATAATTTTGCCATTATTGCGTATATGTTGGGGTGTGTTTTTTTCAATGTAAACAGTCCAAATTTTTTTTTTACATTACTATTTACACATTTATGAGCATGTAACCCAACCCCTGCCCCTAAACCTAACCAACACAGGATAAAACACAGGATATAACAGCCAGATACAACTATAGTCACAATTTATTTAAAAAGTATTAATATCCCAAATCTTCCGAGGCAATATGATTAAGTCCAGGGTTGCCAGGTTTTCACAACAAAACCCGCCTAATTGCTACTCAAAACTAGCCCAAAAGTTGCCCAATTGCATTCTGAGGGGGGCTAAACATTACATTATTAGGGTCGCTTCAACACGCGGATGTGAAAATCAACCCGTGGCAACAGTGTTAAAGGGGTCATCGGATGCAAAGTTCACATGTCTTTTACATGTTGTTTGAACGTTAATGTGTGTTGGCAGTGTATGTACAAATCTACCCTATAATGATAAAAATCCATGCAGTGGTTTTTAATTAATCTGTAAAAATAATATCCCCTTTTTCAAATCAAGCCATTTTCAGATGCCTGTCGGAGGCCGCTCCCACGATAGTTGATTGACATGAGCGTCTTACCTCAGATCAGCTGTAACAGTCCGACCTCCATTGTTTCGATGCCGGAGCAGGGATGTACGTTATCTCAGATTGAGCGATTGAGATGTTGTGTTGCTGGATGTAATAATGAACATAGTGGTCGTCATTTACTCCTGACATCTGAGCCGTTAAAGATGCAGTGGATTACGTTTGTTTGTGAAGGGAATGCGCCTCTCGATCTACATAAATGCGTCTATGTTCGCGCAAATCATTCGTGATCCAGCTTCACCTACAGCAGAAGTGAGTATAAGTTTTTTTTTTTATGAATCTCTGCAAACACCTTTCCTAATAACATGGTAGTTAGCAAGTTTCACGGCTAAACGCACTAAACACGCTCTTGGAGCAGCTCGTCACTCCACAGAGAGAAGAGAGGGGCGGGGCAAGCAGAGCTCATTTGCCTTTAAAGGAACAATCCCTTAGAATGGGATGATTTTAGCAGAGCTCATTTTGGGTAAAAAGGGTGTTCTTTTTATGATCTAATCGCAGAACTAGTGCAAGATTAGCATTTGTGATTAAAAGTATAGACTTTTTTTTTTTTTTTAGAAAACGACCGATTGTTTCACTAGATAAGAACCTTATTCCTCGGCTGGGACCATGTAGAGCCCTTTGAAGCTGGATTGAAACTGCAATTTGTTCCTTCAACTCACTGATCCTCATTGAAGTCCACTATATGGAGAAACAATCCTGGAAAGTTTTCCTCAAAAACCTTAACTTCCTTTAGACTTTTTTAACTTCACAGGAAATTTTTATTCTGGAAGTGAACTAATCCTTTAAAATACAACACGTTTTATACAACATGTAACTGAAAAGGGTGTCCACGTACTTTTGGCCATGTAATGTTGCACTTACTGTAGAAGCCACAGAAAGATTAATGTGCAGCCTTGCTGCTAGATCCATAACTGTTTTTAAAGTACTACTCTAGTTTATTAAAAAATGGCTGCATCTAGCACTCTAACACAATTTAGCAATGGCGTCCAGCTGGCCCGACCATAAACAAGTCTGCAGTTTGTGTATAACTCCATGGCGAATGTTATATGCACTGAATTAGCAGGCTTGTCCCCACATTTTAACTGAGGTGAATCAGGCTTGGCAGGCTGCCTGGTCTGATTTCTGACTAAGCTGATTTTCATTGTCCACTGGGGTTATGATCCTCAGGCAGATGGTACATCTACTGAGATTTAGGCAAAGCAACATCCGTAATTTAGAATACAAACAGGCTTATGTTGCACATGCCCTAAGTGAGCGTTCCTAACTGCAGGAGTGGTATAAAGTTTCCTAAGTAAAAGTTACTGCTTACATGCTGTGTCACAATCAGGGTTTACTTACATGCTTTCACAGCTGGAATGATTTAGTCAGGGTCATTAGGTGGGATTGCCCTATAAAAGAGAAAAAAAAAAGAAGTTGTTGAGAAAAAGTTAGTTAAAAAAACTTCCAAGGATCTAAGTAGAAGTATACTACCAATATTAAACAGCACAACTGTTTCAATATTGATAATTAAATATTTCTTAAACACAGTGTTGCCAAGTCTGCGGTTTTCCCGCAGAATTGGGCTACATTCATACTGTTGCTACGGGTTGTTTTTCATGTCTGTGGGTTGAAACAACACATTGGAATGCGTCTTTTAGCACAGAGACCCCCCTCAAAACACAATTGGGCTACTTTTGGGCTAGTTTTGAGTAGCAATTGGGCGGGTTTTGTTGTGAAAACCTGGCAACCCTGCTTGAACAGCATATCATTAGAATGATTTCTGAAGGATCATGTGACACTGAAGACTGGAGTAATGATGGTGAAAATTCAGATTTGCATCACAGGAATAAATTATATTTTAAAACATATTAGGATAAAAAAAAATAGCTATTTTAAATGGTAATAATATTTCAAAATATTACTGTGTCTACTAACAAAATATTACTTTTGTCTAGTATATGCAGCCTAGTGAGAATAAGACTTCCAAAAATATTTGTAAAAATCTTAGCAGGCATTTGTTAGTTAGACTGCACCCTAAAAATAAATTTTGCATATGTTTCAAATGAAATAATAATAATAAATTGTCCCATTGACAGCAACTGAATAATTTACACACACACATATTAAAACCAGTACTTCAATGCAGAGACAAATAGTGCTCAATACTTAACACAAACGTCAATCATGGTGACAAGCACAAACACAGCGAGCAAAAACATGAGCTCTTAACATCCCTATACAACAAAGAAGTAACAATGATGACAAAACAGCAGCATAAATCAGCAAACAACAAAAGCCTGTAACCCTACCAAGATTTGTGCTACAGTGCATGCTTGAAGCTCACAAATCTGCACTGTTTGCTTGGATAACTGTTAAGCTAGTTGGAACAACAAATAGGGCAAAGATTGTTAGTCTCTTTTTTTTACAGGGTGTAAAAAAGTCTTATGAACAGGCGGATTGTCCTTCCTAATTTTTCGCTCTACAGCACCTAGCTTTCCCATGCCTTCAAGGGTTTTAGTCTTTAACAGGGTCAGCAGCAGAGACTGGGCTCTCGATGTGGGGGGTTAAAGGGACAGCGCATGCCGGACACGTCTGCAGGAAACGGCCGTATCCGGCCCATACGGTCAACTATGTGCGCAAAGGAGAAGAAAATTGGTCCTTCATTTGTTTAACATTCAGTCAGGCAGAAAAGTGAACAAACAGCCCAGCGAGGTCACTTCCACTACGCACATACTGTGTTTTATTGTTTAGCAGGAGCTAATTGGGCTGAAATAAGTTGTCTAAAAAATTTATGACCATGAAAAATGACATTTTAGGCAGTAACTACATTGTTCTTTTTCACTTCGAGTCTTGCAGGATAATGCAAGAAAGGAAGACGTCGAAGAATGTTGCATTATTCAGCTTGTGTGGTAACTCTACCTCACTGCATGACCATATATCTTAACCAGGGGGCGGAGGAACATATCTGAGGGTCACGAGACCCGTGGCCTTACCGCTGCATTGTGCATTCCACTGGGTCCTTCTGAAACTGAGAGGGCGTCCTTTCAAGAGACATCCAGATATGGGACCTCTGACCCGCTACGTCTGCAGGGTTAAGAGCAGAGAAAATTTCAAAGGCAATTGGATTTACAAGAGAAAGGTTTCATGTTTCCAAAATTTGCATCTCCCAGTTTCCTGATAGTTTTCAGAAGCACTTCTATGCAAATAAGGCAAATAAGCTCAGTTTCTGAGTCACAGGCTAATTATTTTCAGTTACACGGTGTCCTGTGTGTGTTTATTAGGTGCTAGCTATTACTCAGCAAACACAGAGCATTCCTGTAATGTTCCCATATGGTTTTCTGTTTGGTTTTTTTTTTTTTCCCCGAAGGTTTTGGGAACCAATTATTGTTAGATGGGTAGTTATACTTAATGCTAATTATATACAGTTAATACAGTTACAATTCTGAAACTGAAAGTCAGCTATGAGTAGCTATGGTAATGTTATCATACGTCATTAGCAAAGTAGCCACTGTTCATGAGATGTCATATCTTTGAAATGAACAGGGGTACCACAAAACTTTTGGAGCCAATTATATGAGCTGTAATGTCTCAGGAGCACCACAGAAACACACAATCCCAAAACGAATGGCTATGCTGAATTTTGATGTGAAAGGCTGTAAACATAGAGGTGCAGGGTCCTCCATTACTTTAAATAAGAAGCCTTTGGCATCAATTTGTTGATGCGAAAGGCATTGAAATTTGATCAGCATAATTAAATAACATATCGGGTAATAATTTTGCCTTTATTGCATATATGTTGGGGTGTGTTTTTTTTCAATGTAAACAGTCAAAAAAACTTTTTTACATTTCACTATTTACATATTTATGAGCACGTAACCTAACCCCTGCCCCTAAACCTAACCATTTGTCAATGTGAAACACAGGATATAAGAGGCAGATACAACTACAGTCACAATTTATTTTAAAAAAGTGATGATTTTTAAGAGGAACAGACGCTCTATCCACCGTAAAACTCATCCTGTGTGCAGTCTGTGCACAAATTTAAAGAGGTCATCAGATGGCCATTTTCCACAAGTTGATATGATTCTTTAGGGTCTTAATGAAAAGTCTATAATATACTTTGGTTAAAAATTCTCAGTGGTAGTGTAAAACAACACCCTTTTTACCTTGCCAAAATCAGCTCTGCAAAATTCATCCCATTCTGGTCAGGGCTGCTTTAAATGCAAATGAGCTCTGCTCGCCCCGCCCCTCTCTTCTCTCTGTGGAGTGACGAGCCTGTTTACTTTAGCCGCGTTTAGCCGCTAAACTTGCTAACTAGCACATTATTAGGAAAGGCGATAGCAAAGATTCATAAAAAAAATCCTTATACTCACTTCTGCTGTAAGTGAAATTGGATCACGAATGATTTGTGCGAACATAGACGCATTTATGTAGATCGGGAGGCGCATTCCCTTCACAAACAAACATAATCCACTGCATCTTCAGCAGCTCACATGTCGGGAGTAAATGAAGACCACTACGTTCATTAGTACATCCAGCAACACAACACCTCAATCGCTTAATTCTTGTCTAACTTACATCCCTACTCCGGCATCAAAACATGGAGGTTGGACTGTTACAGATGATCTGAGGTAAGACGCTCATGTCAATCAACTATCGTGGGAGCGGCCTCTGTGGGTGTGACGCCACAACGCCAGGCATCTGGGAATGGCTCGATTTGAAAAAGGGAATATTATGTTTACAGATTAATTAAAAACCACTGCACGGATTTTTATAATTATAGGGTAGATTTGTACATACACTGCCAACACACATTAATGTTCAAACAACATGCAAAAGTGAACTTAGCATCCGATGACCCCTTTAAAAATTGCTGAAGCGTTACGTCAGCTTTGATTGTGAAATGCCATTGGCTCTTGTGTCTCATGACCGATAGCGTCTTTTTTTTTTTGTGATATGTGAGGGAGCAAGATCATTTTCTGTGATTAAAACCTTATGATTTACTCTGTTCTTCGCATAAAGATATTGGAGGACTTGGATACTTTTATACTGCTTTTTATGGTCAGTCTTTGCAATAAATACCTGTCATTATACTTTTATTTGCCTGTTGCGTGTTTTATATTGTTCAGAAGTGGGTAGGTTCAGTATTGGGGTAGGGGTGGTGTTAGGTGCTCCAAAATATCTATGAAAATATAAATTAAGATAAAATGTTGTCTATTTATGCAAATGCATGCAAACCATTAAATGCGACACATAATGCAAACAACTAAAAGCAATGGAGAACCCTGCATGTCCAAAAGAGACGCTAAAGGGGCCCTGACCAAGCGTCAATATGTGATGAGTTGAAAATGAGGTTGGGAGTGAGAATGTGTTGCTCTGGAAAAAATAATAGATTAATGAGACCAAAGGCTGCCTGTTAGATTTAGCCAAAAAAAAATTATATTTCATATTTAACCACTATAGAGACATCAGAGTCACCAGCATATTCAAGAAGATCTGGCCAAGGTAAGGCTGTTCTCGGTGGGTTCATAAGCGCTGAACGGCTGCTGACGCCTTGGAGGTCATATCTCCAAAAACACTAAAGCATTATTTTTATACTGCGTATTTGAAATCTAAACAACCACATTCTCACCTAAAAACTCTACATTCCGAGACACAAAATCAGTATTGTTTATAAAATTATAGTAGACTGTGTATCTGTCATGACACTCGCCATGAGAAATACTGCAAGCAGAGTTTTACAAATGGTGAAACGATTGGAGTGCCATTATCACTAGAATATTGCACTGCTGAAAAATGCTCTTAGCCAATCAGATTCGAGGACCAGAAAGAACTGTTGTAAAAACATTAATAAAATTGTACAGAACCTTTATATTTAATGGCATTTCATTATTTTTTATGTTTACATTTAATAGATACTCTTTCGTGAAAACAATTGCAGTTGGTTTGTAAAAGGGTCATAAATATTTCCAGCGTTTTTGTTGCATTTACACTGGTTTGACCACCAGAATTAAGTATGTCTGGGACAAAGAGTGATTAAAACAATGGAACATCCCAGAAGAACTGTATATCAGAATTCAGTGTATCAATTTTTAGGACCGTGAGTTTATAGCAGTTGTGTTTGCCAGCAAATAACGGATACTTTTTGAACTGACATCAATGGAGAATAATGTTTTGAAATTGCAATAACAGGAGCATTTACTGTAAACTACATATTTAACTACAACTACAAAAGCAGCACAAGCCTGTAAGAGATGCCAGAGCAGAAATAATAAATAAGGCAGCCTGATAGAGAAACCAACAACGGATATTCTCTGAGGCTCGCAGTTCATAAAAAGATTTGGTGACCTTAGGTCTGGCGAAATAGACTCTCTGTATAGTCAAATGAAGCCTTACTTGTTATAAAGCAAATAAACGCCAAGTCAGATTCATTAAAGTGAGCAGAGCTACAGTAATTCAAAGCTTAATACTGCAGCTGGCAAGAGAGCGGCTGTCAGAGCCTCCGAGATATTCTTCATCTCCTTTCTTCTCGCTGCACAGCACACAAACAATGCGACTCGTCATCCACCCACCATCCAGCGCTTGTTTCAACAGCCTTGGTAAGATGATAAAATATGATGGTGTGATATTTTATGCTATTTTATTGTCCAAAAACTCATGTTCTTCCTTTATACCAGTCGGGTCATAGTCAGGACAAGGTCTGCTAATCTGATACTTTAAGGGCACTGAGGTCAGTAAAGTTAAGCTCAGACGACAATATTTTCTTGCCTTTCGTTGATTAGGTGAAATGAATGACCACTTGTCCTTCCTTTTCTTTAAAACAAACAAAAATAAAAGTCTGGGGAAAACAGCTTACCAACCTATACGGTTAAATCCATAATTTTACAATGCTGTCGAAAACACAATCCCACAAGCCTAAAAAGACTATAAAAATCCCTGATAGCACATGTACATCTCCGAGACGTCTATTTGACGTCTGCATTTACATCTGCAAGACGTATTTTTTAGAGTGTTTGCTGATCTGCAATACATTAGGATAGGATGTTTCCAATCAGATGTCAAATAGACGTCTATTAGATGTCTTTAAGATGTTAATGATTTAGAATGTATGTAAAACTGACATCTTACAGACGTCTGTTAGATGTTTGTACACAGCAGATGCTTTCCAGATCAAGTAATCTTTAACAGACATCTTACAGATGTACGTGTGCTATCTGGGATGTTGACATAAAATATTATGTCAGGAACAAGTCAGGATTTTTTATGATAATGCAACATTATGCCACAAATGCTGTCAGATGAGCTGAACTTGTATGGAAATTGGAATATTCATATAAAATCCCAACTAAATATTTGCATATAAGCTTAAACTAAAAAGTCAATGTTTTTGTACAATCAAAACATAAACCAGGAGCTTTTTATGAGCATTATGCAACTGTATTATGGCTTAAACGTCTACTGTTATCAAACATCTTTATGGTAACTATTCCCAGTCATATGATTTTAGACACTGTCACAGATGAATAGTGTGAAGCAGCAAACAGTATGTACACACTCAAGATTTGTACTCCCACTGCTCCTTGCCTAAGCAAACAAAATGGAGTGCAAATGGGAATTTTTCTGAAATCGCATGCTGCAAACTCACTATGCATTTAGCTAATGAAACAAAACAGATTTGTTCTTTAATAAGATTTGACACTTAATTGTCTTTCTTCCTCAATTTTCTAACGACCAAAGGTTTCACGGCTACAGCCGATGCCTGTGCGGTGAAATATGAGACCAATCAAGGGCCGAGACGGTTCTGGAGACTTCGTAAATGTGCAAGGTCAGACATTCTGCCGGTCAGTATTGAGGACAATAGCACTCTCTCGTCTGGTATGTGCTATAGTATCTGCAGGGTCAGTGTCTGCTGTGTCCACAACCCACAATCCCCTGCTGTGGGACTGCAGTCCCAGGCTTTGCCACCCAGGGAAAGGGGATTTGTCACTTTGTGCAGAAGCCCATCAGTGCTCTTCTCCAGTGGGCTCTGGTTACACTGTCTCAACGCCATCTGCGCTCAGCGGCACAAAGCCAGTGGGGTCCTCCGGCTGCTGAGATGACACATGTATGAATAGAGTTACCACTGCTTAATGCATTAGCTATCATGAATTAACAATAGCCTCTTTCACAAATACAGTATTTACTGGTAAATTACCGGTAAATTACCATTCAGAGATCATGTGTGAACAGGACCTTTTCAAAAATTCACCGGTATGAAAAGTTCTAGCATTACCACTAAATTACCAGTAATGTACTCTGTGTGAACGCAGAATGAGACTACCGGTATAAGCACGTACGAGTTAAGGGCCAATCGTAACATTCTGATGTAGATGACGTATTTACTCCACGCTGTTTAGTTTGGTTTGAAGATAACTAATATAATGTCTCTGGGCCAAAAACAGCTGCATGTATGTGACCATTTGACACAAAAACGAAAACATCAGCAAAACACTGACCGCGTTTACCCGTCCATGTTTACAAACACTGGGAGGTGCAGCCATTTAGAGGTAATTTCTGGTTAATGATGTCACCATTAACCAGTATTTTGAAACTGATGTGTGAATGGTGCTTTACCGGTAAAAAGGCAGCTAATGAATAATGACTTACAGCATTTATCAGTCATGGTTAATGTTAATTCCCATCTAGTAATACATTTTAAATATTTAAGTATAAAAGTAGTTAATATAATATGAATTAATTTAGCATTTAGTGACCCTGGACCATGAAACCAGTCTTAAGTAGCATGGGTATATTTGTAGCAATAACCCAAAATACATTGAATGGGTAAAAATGATCTATTTTTCTTTTTGTATATTATGTAACATTTGTATATTAAGATCATGTTCCATGAAGATATTTTGTAAATTTCCTATTGTAAATAGATCAAAATGTAATTTTTGAGTAGTAATAATTGCTGCGATTTCTTAATATTTTGATTTTTTAGCACCCTCTCAGATTCCAAATTTTTAAATAGTTGTATTTTCGCCAAATATTGTCCTATCCTAACCTAACGAACCATACATCAGTTTTAAAAAACTGACCCTTATGAGTGGTTTTGTGGTCCAGGGTCACATATTTCGCTAACACTTTACAATAAGGTGTCTGTTAATGTAATGTATTAACTAACATGAACGAACAATGAACAATACATTTATTACACTATTTATTACTATTTGTTAACGTTAGTTAATAAAAACAGTTGTTCATTGTTTGTTCATGTTAGTTCAAAGTGCATTAACTAGAAGTGTTGTTCATTCTAATGTAGTTAACTAATGATCCTTATTGTAAAGTATTACCTCTATTTCTAAATTAAAACGATATTAGAATAACAAATGCTGTTAAAGTATTGTTCTATGTTAGTTCATGATACTCGTTGAGTTATTTTAACAATCATTACATTGAGTTAAGACAGTACCACAGTAACCTCACAATCTCACAGGTGTTTTATTAATATTTAGAATTAATTTTTTTCTTACATTGTTGTATTTCCCATATTTCCCATTTTCTAATTTGTGTCTATTTTTCTAAAATCTAAAATCTCACAGTGGTAGTGTAAAACTACAACTTTTTTACCGTCAAAAACAGCTCTGTTCACAGCGACTCGTTTTGGTGCATGTCCCTTTAAATGCTAATGAGCTTAGCTGACCCCGCCCCTTCCTTTTATGGTGGGATGAGCCGTTCTCAGAGAAACTATAAACTTTAGCCGACTGCAAAGATTCATAAAAAACCCTTACACTCACTTCTACTGTAGGTGAAGCTTGATCTAAAATGATTCACATGAACATATCCGGATTTAGGCAGATTGGGGGCGCATTCCCTTCCAAAACAAAAGTAATCCTCTGCATCTTCAGCGGCTCAGATGTCGGGAGTAAATGACAACTGTTATGTTCATTAATACGTACAACAACAAAACACCTCAATTGCTTAGGAGACATTCTTGTGTTCCCCTGCTCCAGTGTCGAAACAATGGCGAACTGTTTACAGCTCACATTTAGGGCAGGTCTGTGCTAAAATCAATAGTTGTGGGAGGGGCCTGTGCAGAACTACATAATTCTGCCAGGAATCTCAGAACAGCCTGATCAGAGAAAGCGATTATTAATATTGGGGATTTTTAAAAAAAGCACTGGGTGGATTTGTATCATTATAGGGTGGTTGTTTACACACAGTACCAACACACATTTATGTTAAAACAACATGCAAAAGTGAATTTTGCATCCGATGACCCCTTTAAATGTAACTGAGACCTCCATTATGTTTTCTAATCACTGAAAGATCAAAATTTGAGCATTATATTTTTCCTCTAGACTAATCAAGATATTTGAGTTGTTTGAGCTAGTCACTGAACTACTGAACTACAGTCAGCTGTAATTTGAGAGTTTCTATTCTCTAGGAAAACTATTCAATATGAAACTGCCAGCTCTTTTCAGAGTTTCGGCTTATTCAAATTCAGAACAACCACTTCAGTTCATTACTTGAAAATTCACAATACACATCTAGGGCTGAATTTCTCTAGTGCCGCAGCTGAACTGCTTAATTTGAAATGGAACTGGCCCAAAAACTGTGAACCACAGGGGATCTACCATCCACAAGATTCTCAAGAGAAAATAACTACAGGCCTGCAATCTGACCTCACTGAAAGAAATGTTTTCCTTCTTTCTGCCGCCTAAGGGGTCTTTGATGAAAGTTGGCATGGTTTTAATGAGTATGACTGGCAACTTGCACCGCTTCTTTCTATACACGTCTCAGCGATGCATGAACACTCATTTGTGTTTGTCTGAGTCTGCATTTTTCAACACACATCATTCAAAAAATAATGCATTTTAAATTCATTTATCTAAATTAAAGAAATAAATACAAAAAAAGTGCACTTTTTTGTTTATGATACACTAATAGTTGTTTTGGACTTCTTGCATGAAAAAAGCTTGCTTTTGATGATCTAATATAATTAATAGATGTAGTAAGGCAAGGCGGAAAACACTCAGCTATTTATTAATAATAGAAATGAATCATTAACATTTTGATGATTCATTCACACATGTTTTTCAACATAAAAAACAACACATGAATGGGCCTACAGAGATAAAAAGAGCCAAAGGAGGACGTCTGGGGATTCAGAGGCTTACAGCAGTCATTTATGATGACAGGTTGACCTCACAAGGTTGATGATAAAGGATGAATGCGCCTCATTATTTTTACTGCAGCAGCACCTGTGACTAAGATTCGCACAAAATCTTCCACAGCAACACACAATTAACACTATGACACTTGGGAAAATCCAGGCAGTATTGCACTTTGAATGTACCCCTTTACTGGCTTTTGGTCTGTGACAGACAGTGCTACTAAAAAGCTATGGAAGGTAATGATATTCATTTTCAGATTGTAGTATTTGGACAGCTGTTCTGTTGAAATGCTTTTATTTCATTCTGAGAATCTCACAGTTTGCCATTAATATCATCCCTCAAGGCACCTTTCTGTTTAAACAATGGTAGAAATTGCTTTGCCGTAATGGAAACGACATTGTTTACAGCCTATAGGAAAGGTAATTAAGCACTTAGATAAACAGAAAGCACAAATGGCACCTTCTCACATTGATATTATTACGTAAATGGACACCCTCGGTTGGAGACAGTAGATCAATACTGTCTGGAAATATCAACATGTGAGTTTGGGCATAATTGCTGTGGTGAAAGGTGCTTACTTATCTGAAATCCATATTTCCATCTCAGCATTGACGTTAAGACTGAGATGGCACCAGAAAAAGGAAATGCTCACTGCAAACAAATGACAACACAAAGCAAATATGGAAAGTGGGGATGCAGCAATATGTCTAAATATTTGAACGTCTGTGCCAGATCAAACTGAAGCCAGATGCCAGGCGGAAATGACAGAATGTTCGAGGTTATTCCCTGAGACGATCATATCTGCTTTTAATTTAGCGCAGCCATTTTAGTATTTTTTTTTTTTTAAGAATTATTTACATTCAAGCAAGTTAGACCTTAAAAAGACAATATTTTCATTTTAAAGGAGATCTCCACTTTCAGAACAACAATTCACAAATAATTTTTAAGCACAAAAGTTTGTGTAGAACAGGCTCTGGGATGCGCGTTCACGACGCTACGTACTATTGAATCATGTTGAAAAGTCATGTGGAATGTAGGCGTAACTACAAACCCAGTGTTTACAAAGCGAACGCGCAAAGACTAAGAAAGTGCAAGGAAGTTTGTAAACGCAGTTTACAAACCCAAAGACTCGAAATAGGTGAACTAATTCCAGGACAGAACCTAATAGAATGTTGCACATGTGCGACTGAATGAATCACTCCCTGAGACGACTCCCAAGTCACATTAAAGATTTGTTCAAAATGAAAGAATCTAGGGTTGGGTATCGAGAACCAGTTCAAAATTTCCAAGAACTGGGTATTCGATAAGACGTGTGGTTTTCAGTTCCACTTAATGATTGCTGTGTTCGAATTTTAATGTGATTTTGAAGTTTAAAATCAAACAATTTGAAATCAAACTGCGCACACATCTGAAGCACAGTGAACAACAGTTCCGGTGGGAGTTCCCGACCTGTGTCCATTCTCTTTCACATTTACCACCCAATATGAACAAAAATACGTCAGTATATCATCATAAGCACAGCCGTTTTTTGTCGAAAGTTAAAGTGAAGGTAAACAGATGAGAAAGAAAATGCATACGTAACAGTATTATTAGATCTGCATGTGTTCGGTGTTAAAGAGACATCAGCCTAATGGTATCGAAAAGAGGAGTGGTTAAGAATTGGAATCGATAAGCAGAATCGGAATCGGAATTGATAAAATTCAAACGATACGGAAGGACATTGATAAAATAGCCTGTGACATCAGTGGTTCAACCCTAATTTTTATGAAGCTACGAGAATATTTTTGTGTGCAAAGAAAATAAACAAACAAAAAAACTTTATTCCGTAGAAGTCTACGTCAAAACACTGTCTTCGGCGTCAGCATGCAACATGGTACTCTCATGAACCGACGTCAAAGACTGACATTTAAGAGAACAAATCGTTGAATGAACTCATTATTTTTCTTTTCTTTGCACACAAAAAGTATTCTGGTAGCTTTATAACATTATGGTTGAACCACTGATGTCACATGGACTGTTTTAACAACGCCCAAATCCTTACTGCCTTTTTGGACCTGGGAATGTTTCAGTTGGATTACTATCTATGCAAGGTCAGAAAGCTCTTAGATTTTTAAAAAAATATCTTAATTTGTGTTTCAAAGATGAACAAAAGTCTTACAGGTTTGGAACCACATGAAGGTGAGTAATTAATGTCAGAATTGTCATCTAAAGAATAAAGAATAATTGTCATTGTCACTTAACTGTCCCTTTAAGTACTGGTGGCAATAAAATTGGTAGACATTACTATATTCCACTGGGACCTGTTGGACAGTTAAACAAGAAAACACATTTGACCCTGCACGTGTGTATGAGCATCTGTGTTCAGTTTTGACTCAGCAAAATATGTAAAGATGAATTGTTTCAGTATGAGCGTGAAAATTGGTAACTGTGGTTTTTCTTAGGTGGCCTGTGAACAGTTTCTGAGGTAAAGAGTGCTTTGAGACAGAAACTGTACAACATCCCTGTCCTGACCGCAGAACACCGCTGCTCTCTGACAGCTTCAGAATAGGGAGAACAACATACCCAGTGGGAAGAAGATGCCATATACACACTGTGCTGGCACGGCTGAAAACACTTGAGCCTCAAAGCACCGCAATGTATCACGCTGTTTTTGTGCATGTCTCTTTAAATGCAAATGAGCTGCTGCACCCCGCCCCCTTTTCCAAAATAGAGCCATGCCTTTACCAAATACTCTGCTGAAAAACATCTGTTTTTTAAAATGTGTGTTTTAAACCATATTTGTTTAAACCGGGGCAGCCGTGGCCTAATGGTTAGGGAGTCGGGCTTGTAACTGAAAGGTTGTAGGTTTGAGTCCCAGGTGGGGGGGATTGAATAACCAACACTCTCTCCACCCTCAATACCACAACTGAGGTGAGTCCCTTGAGCAAAGCACCAATCCCTCAACTGCTCCCTGGGTGCTGCAGTGATAGCAATATGGCTGCCCACTGCTCTGGGTGTGTGTGCGCACTTGGATGGGTTAAATGCAGAGCACAAATTCTGAGTATGGGTCACCATACTTGGCCTCATGTCCTTTCCTTTTCCTTTTCCTTTTCCTTTTTTTCCTTTGATACGCACACATATTGTTTTTCACAGTACTGTTTCAAGAGAACAGCTTACCAAATCCAAGTTACTGGGTTGTGCTTTTTCACTTTTTCTGGGTTGGTAGATGCACTGGAGACCCGATCATAGCACTTCAACATGAAAAATATCAGATTTTCATGATATGTCACCTTTAAACAGGAAGTGGGAGTGTTTCACTGGGAGTGTTTCACATTCATTTTTATATGAGTGATCTGTCTTAACCTTCTCATGCCATCTGCACTAAATCTGAAAAACAATATTTAATGTTCTTTTAAATATCTAAAGAATAACAGTGATTACTGAACCTATAAATAGAGGTAAAGACTGATATATCACAACAGCGACTGTCAATTCTACCAATTCTTTGTTTTCTTCCTAATATGTCCTCCCTGGTGAAAAAAACAGTATAAGCTGGTAGGTATGTTTTGATGCTGGGATGCTGGTTAGGTATGTTTTGGTGCTGATTTAAGCTGGTCCTTTGCTGGTTTATGCTGGTCCTTGACCAGCAACATGACCAGCATGAACCAGCAAAGGACCAGCATGAACCAGCTTAAACCAGCAAAGGACCAGCTTAAACCAGCATCAAAACATACCTACCAGCATATGCTGGTTTTTTCACCAGGGCTGCTGAGGCCTTCAGTGAAACAATGACTAAATGCAAATTACATGCCTGACATTTTACGATAAAGTATTGTTCATTGTCTAGAGCTTCAGTATCAAAGGCTATCTGAGGAGTGAGCTGCACGTGACTCGGCCCGGCAGAGGCCTCCTGCTGAGCATCCACTCAGCTACACATTTATTTTCAGCCTTACAAAAAAATAGCTCTCCACCCAAGAAAGCTGCTCAGCACTGGTTAGATTTAGCCCCCCTCGATCACTGGGACACTGTGAAAAACTGCTGCGCCTACACCCGTCAAAACAAAGCCCTCAACAATGTGTTGAAGGCTCGAATCACAGTAAATATAGGCAGAAATCCTTGTAAACCAGAAGAAGGACAAGGGGCTCTCTTATATGCTTTACTAGCTTTTGTTAGCAGCCCTGAGAGCTCTTGGCATAGGATACTTCAATCGCTGCATCATGAAGCTGTTGTAGAGCAAGAAGTGAACAGCAGACATGCACAAGAGAGACTGTATCACTTTTTGACCTTCCCAAGTTGGAACATGGACTGCAATGAAAACCCTTAAAGACAGATTCAGCTGACACAGAGAGAAGGTTTATTGAATTTATTAAATGTCTCTTGGGAATACTTGATTCTGATTAGTCAGTAACAGCAGTGAGTGATGATATTTTTTGTAAAATGACCATTGAACCATCCAATTTTACCATTCATTCCAGTGTTACTTCTTTCACTATCTCTTCTTCATACACAACTGTGGCAACTTCAAAACAGTTACAGTAGTAAAAATGCTTACTCACTAGTGCATATTAAAGCAACTCTGAGTCTGCAACTCTGCAGATTTCTAATAGGCCTAATATAAATATAATATTGTTGAAGTTGCTAGGCAGATTTTTGATTTTGAATGCACTATTTCAACACATTACTTAAAAGTTGTTGTGTTTATCTAATTAGTAAGCAGCTCTGTATTAAATGTGATAATGTAGCCACAGTCCCTGCTGAAAAACAACAACAACAACAAAAACATCACAGAAATTCTAATGCTTTCCACTACTAATACCATTACAAATATTACAAACCATCAACATTTAACCATTAAAAATGGTTTACATTTTAGTATTTAGTGAATTTAACAAGCCACAAAATAGACAGTTACAGGCAGAGACCCACAGGGATGCACCCCTCCCTGATGGCACACATACATCACGGAGACGTCTATTTGACTTTTGCATTTACATCTAGAAGACGTATTTTTTTTAGAGTGTTTGCTCATCTGCAATAGGACGTTTCCTATCAGATGTCAAATAGACGTCTATTAGATGTCTTTAAGATGTTAATGATTTAGAATGTATGTAAAACTGGCATCTTACAGACGTCTGTCAGATGTTTGTACAAAGCAGATGCTTTCCAGATCAAGTGATCTTTAACAGACATCTTGCAGACGTACGTGTGCTATCTGGGTGCTTTCCTCAGATCCCGTCTTTGAAAATTCATTCAGACACGAACAAGCACTGAGTTGCCTCATATTTTCGGTTTGCTGGCCAAAACAGCTTTTTTTTTTTTATAAAAACTGCTATAATAATAACAACAGCACAGGAATCCCTGGTGAAAGAACCAGCATATGCTGGTAGGTATGTTTTGATCCTGGAATGCTGGTTAGGTAGGTTTTGATGCTGGTTTATGCTGGTCCTTAGGTGGTTTAAGCTGGTCCTTTGCTGGTTTTTGCTGGTCATGTTGCTGGTCAAGGACCAGCATGAACCAGCATAAACCAGCTAAGGACCAGCATAAACCAGCAAAGGACCATCTTAAACCAGCATCAAAACCTACCTAACCAGCATTCCAGCATCAAAATCCATCAGACTTTAAAGAACTCTAACACAGATGTCAAAACCAGGAGGCTAATATACAGTTGTCATAATTATTGTTTGCAAAGTGAACGGTCAGATATTACAGTAAAACCCTGACAAGGTCATCAAGACCTCGATAAGGAACATCTATCCTTTACATAAGGCCTCCCTAGAACAGAGCAAGGTTAGCCAGAAGAACAGAGCAGAAGGTGTGAGTGGAAGAGAGAGAGAAAAACAGAGGCGGCTGTAGGTTAAAGAAAAACACTGGATTTTCCACTAGTTCCCTCGTGAAGTAATTCAAAGTGGGTTGGGGAGGGAACGCCTGTGGATACAACTCATAGTATACATTAAATTGCTGCTTGTTTACAGGAAAACCCGAACCTTGATTCTTCTTAATAAAGCTCTGCTTACAGATCATAGCGGGACAGTATGAGAAAGCAGCTCACAGCGGGAAGAGGACGTGAGGCGGAAGTAACCTGGACCAGCTGGGCCTTCACAGCCGTCTAAACAGCATGTGATTGCTCACAATAATGATCAAAGTAAGATTAAGATTAGGAAATTTTTCAGTCTGTCAACAAAGGCGTTTTAATTGAGGGAAACGATATTTGTACCTACACAAAAGAGCAGTGGTTTCCAATTGGTGGAAATACCAAGAAATAGGTCATACAAAAATTAAAATGTACCCACACTCATGCCAATCTAGATGTAGATGCGTTTGTTTCTTTGTTGGAACAGATTTGGAGTGCAGTGGATCTGCATGGGTGCCGTCAGAATGAGAGTCCAAACAGCTGATAAAAACATCACAATAATCCACAAGTAATTCACACAACTCCAGTCAATCAGTTAACCTTGAGGCAAAAAATAAAAAACCTCAAACACAATCTTTTCCAATAAAAAACAAACTCATCTACAGCTTGGATGGCCTGAGGTGAACTATGCAAGCATAGTTTTCTCATTTGCATGTTCAGATTAGATGTACATTATGGCCAATGCAACATCTGTGTACCTGAAAGACAACCTGTTGAGCAACTGCAATATCTGGGATGTCAAAGTTCAGCTGAGCTTGTGTGATAATATACAAGAGTTTACATTTAGGGCCAGTTGATTAGTCATACGGCTCCCAACAATCTGTTAGCGAAGACAAGAAAGCAAACACAGAGGGTAAAAGTGTGTTTGTACGGCGTCGTGAATGGAAAAAAGCGGGCATGGCGTGGGAGGAAGCAGTCACTTAGCGCTCACATTCATAGCCACCTAACATGCCAAGGTTAGGGGTTAATGTGTTTCCATGGAAACTGAAACACTGGAGCCGTGAGACTGAGGAGAGATTTGCCTTCGATTTCTTTCTTTCTATCCTTTTTTTACACAGACTAGATGAGAGCACAGATGACAGAAAGCGATACATATCCAGAGGGACACATGATTGCTAAATCATAGAAGAGAATTTTTTCATTGCAAAGCTTCAAAACCAAGATCATAATGCAGTTATGATATATACATAAAAACATGTATTCATGCTGGTCTAGTAACAGAATCATTCATGCGTCTTTCCCCATTCAAGTAAATACAAGGTTTGACATTAGTACAATTTTTAATGATTTTAAAGCTACCAACGCTGCATTTATTTGATCAAAAATATAGTAAACATGTAATATTATTACTATGTAAAATAGCTGTTTTATATTTGAAAGTGTTTTAAAATGTGATTTATTCCTATGATGCAAAGCTGAATTTTCAGCATCATTACTCCAGGTTTCAGTGTCACATGACCCTTTAGAACTCATTCTAATGTGCTGATTTGAAGCATCTGAAACATTACTCATGTTGAAAACTGGAAACAGTTATGCATTATTTTCCAGGATGCTTTGATAAATAGAACGTTCAACAAATAGGGCCTTCATAATTCAAGTTGAAGTTTATGTGAATGTGCGGTAATGAGATTCTGTGACTCCCAATGGGAATGCACACACATTGCTGCTGGATACAGCAGTCAGGCAGGAATGCATACTAGCAGTACAGCGAGTTGATGACCTCTAACAATTAAACAGCTGTCTGTGTGAACACCCCTTCAGGCAGTAATGCATGGAACGTGGTGAACCCTGCTAAATACTGTAAATCCCACTGTCACGCTATTATCATTTCAGTGGCATTTTGTTAATCTTTCCATTCCTAAACGGCAATAACAGTTTTATTTACTGAGAAATACTTGGCATTTTTGTCAATTCTGATGAGTTATCCATCACATATCAGCATTTCGCCTGTCTGACTAATGTACTGAGTTTGACAAATTACAGCAGATGTGTATATTTGCCTTCAGCTATGTGCATAAAATATATACTAGCTTTTTGACAGATAAACGCCTGAGGAGGAATGTCACACCAAACCCAAAGGAAATAAAGACTTGGGCTTGCAATATTGTGTTAAAATATACAATTTAATTAAACCAGTTTTAGCTCATTCGTTCAAAGACGAAAAAACTAATTTCGTAGACGGTTTAATCTACTTTATTGGTTGAGGAGTGTTTGACACTATGATTATATTTAAAGGAGTAGTTCACTTCCAGAACGAGAAATTTACAGATAATGTACTCTAATGTATCCAAGATGTTCATGTCTTTCTTTCTTTAATCGTAAAGAAATTATGTTTTTTTTTTCAGGAATTATCTCCATGTGGTGGACTTCTCTGGTGCTTGCGAGTTTGAACTTCCAAAATGCAGTTTCAATGCAGCTTCAAAGGACTCTAAATGATCCCAGTCGAGGAATAAGGGTCTTATCTAGCGAAACCGTTGGACATTTTCTAAAAAAAATAAAAATGTATATACTTTTTAACCTCAAATGCTCGTCTTGTTTAGCTCTGCGTGAACTCTTGTATATTTCGGTGGTACATCGGTTAGGGTACATCAAAACACTCCCAATCCCATTTCCTCTCCAACTTCAAAATCGTCCTACATCGCTGCAGAAGTACTGAACCAGTGTTTATAAAGTAAACGTGAAAAGATCAAACGCCCTTTACAAAAAAAGCAATATACGACGGTTTTGAAGTTGGTGGAGAAAATGAGATGGCAGTTTTGAACGAGATGGCAGAGTATACATGCACATGGCAAAGCTAGACAAGAAGAGCATTTGAGGTTCAAAAGTATATAAATTGTAATTTTTTTTAGAAAATGACCGTCTGTTTCGCTATGTAAGACCCTTATACCTCGGCTAGGATCGTTTTGAGCCCTTTGAACCTGCATTGAAACTACATTTTGGAAGTTCAAACTCATGGGCACCATTGAAGTACAGTATATGGAGATAATTCCTAAAATGTTTTCCTCAAAAAACATAATTTCTTTACAACTTTAAGAAAGACAGGCATGAACATCTTGGATGACAATGGGGTGAGTACATTATCTGTAAATTTTTGCTGTGGAAGTGAACTACTGCATGGAGCAGCAGTAGGCCTAATAATCACAAATGAATCACACATAAAGCCAACATCCTACTGATGAAGGCACACACAGGTCCAGGTTTTTTAAGAGATGTTAAATTATAAGAGAGCGCCATCTGCTGGATATTGAGGGCAGTTGTAAATATGAATTGAAGACAGGATCAGGTCAGGCTGTTGTAATCTGTACAATTACACTGAAATGGTTACCTATTAAACTAAATCAACATCAAATACAAAAATAGATCAAAATTATACAAATTAGTAACAAATTATAAAAATTCTATATTATACAGAGATCTCTGCTGTCTAATATTATAATAGATTTGATCATCATTGTATTAGACTAGACAGGACTAATATATCAAATGTTAGATAACAACTACAAAAGAAGTATAAATAGTAATTAGTAAACATTTGTTAAAATGTAGATGAAAGCTCATGTGCCAAAGCTCTGTAAAGTCCACCGCATAAAGAAGATAAGCTGGATAACAACAGGAACAATGGCTACATTGTACTGCTACATAACAGAAATAATGCTAACTTGCCATTTAGATCTAAATGTGCAGATTCTGCACAATTTAGCAGCTTGAATTCTCTATATGAATAGAAAAACCCATGTATAAGCTTTAGTGTATTGAAAAAGTTAGAAGAATGTACCTTAAACACTGTTTTATATCAGAATAAGATGAATATTCAATACTTGTACAAATGATTCAAGCATTCTATATGATTTTAAAATTATTATAAGTAGTGAAAAACTTGATGAAGAGCAGTGCAGGCTTAGGGATCTGTTGCTTCAAACTGGCATCTTCCTGTGGAAGTGGGAAGGAACACTGATTATGAACAATCATGCATTGTTTTATTACTGAAGGCTTTCCATTCCTCTAACAAACCTTGATCCAAAAGGCAGTCTGCTGGGAAATACTCATTAACCAAACAGACAAACCGTGACAGGAAGTTCAATCACACGCTATTCATGTATAAATCCATGACATAAAATGCACGGAATAGTATGGAATAAATGACAATGGTAAAAAAACTTAGAATCAAATACACACCCAAAGTGGTGATGCATTTTTAAGGTTTTCTTTCCTAAAATTGGGTGTACTCGTGGATGTAATAACCTCCACTGATTACATATCTTCGAATCAACTTCCCTTGAAAGCGTGTTAACAAATCAGAATTAAAGGAGAAGTCCACTTCCAGGACAACAATTTACAAAGTATTTACTCGATCATCCAAGATGTTCATGTCTTTCTGTCTTCAGTCGTAAAGAAATTATGGTTTTTGAGGAAAACATTTCAGGATTTTTCTTCATATAATGGACTTGATTGGTGCGCCCGATTTTGAACTTCCAAAATGTAGTTTAAATGCAGCTTCAAAAGGCTCTAAACAATCCCAGCTGAGGAAGAAGGGTCTTATCTAGTGAAACGATTGATCATTTTTTTTGAAAAATAAAAACTTGTATACTTTTTCAGCACAAAAGCTCGTGTAGCACAGGCTCTGGGATGCGCGTTCGCAATGTTACGATTAGTGATGGGTGAATCGTTCAAGAACGATTCGTTCATTTTGAACAAATCTTTAATGTGACTCGGGAAAGTTCTGTACTGAAATTAGTTCACCTGTTTCGAGTCGTTCGTTCATTTTATGGGGCTGTCACGTGATGAACAAATGACTCGAACCCGAAGATTCAGGAGATGAACTAATCAATTCTTTTTCCAGCTCACACTGTATTGGTTGAGCTTACAGGGCTGTCACGTGATGAACGAACGACTCAGATTAGAGGTGAGGTGAGCTAATCATAGACTAAAGACCCAGGTAAACAATCAATTAATTTTGTCTGTTTCTTATAGCATGATAGTTTTGTCTTGTTTGTAGTGTGATCAACATTTGTGCAAGCAGTAGATGTGTTAGGGAAGTAACACGTAACATTTTAATTATATTTTGCTAAAATGAACAAAATGACTCGAAAAAAGATTCGTTCATTTGCTGAATGAAACTCAAAGGTCCAAGTCGGTAAAATGATCTGAAATTCCCATCACTACTATGAATCACTACTACAAGTTCATTGTCTGTGTACTCTGGCTAAAAAAGGTAAGGTATGGCGAAAAACTCCATCTTATTTTCTCTTACAACTTCAGAATAGTCCGATATCGTTGTACCTTTTTGTTTGTAAACGGCGTTTGACTTACGTGCACTTTCTTAGTCTTTGCGCGTTCGCTTTGTAAACACTGAGTCTGTAGTTCCGCCTACGTTCAGCGTGACCTTTTGACATGATTCAATAGTATGTGGATGCGCATCCCAGAGCCTGTGCTACACAAGCTTTTGTGCTTAAAAAGTATATAAATTTTTATTTTCCGAAAAAAATGACCAATCGTTTCACTAGATAAGACCCGTCTTCCTCGGCTGGGATCGTTTAGAGCCCTTTAAAGCTGCATTTAAACTACATTTTGGAAGTTCAAAATCGGGGCACCAATCAAGTCCATTATATAAAGAAAAATCCTGAAATGCTTTCCTCAAAAACCATAATTTCTTTACAACTGAAGACGGAAAGACATGAACATCTTGGATGACAAGGGAGTGAGTAAATTATTTGTGAATTGTTGTTCTGGAAGTGGACTTCTCCTTTAAGAATTCAACAATGCCATAGTAGAAGCTGTAAAATGTTTCTTACCTATATCAGCACAACTATTAAGGCAACAAGCAGACCAACTGCCAATATGGTTGCGATGACGGCCCACACACATATGCCACTGCAGCTGCACCAGCGATGCTGCATGAAAAATTTGGCCTTGCGCAGTCGGGCTGCCGTTAGTGGAGGGTAACGGGCGTCATTTAAACCTTCCATAGCAAAAGACTTGATGAGACAGGCACGATGGTGACTCAGCTGGTCGAATGTGTGTCTCCCATGATATCTGCCCATTCCACTGTTTCCTTACAGAGAAAGAGAAAAAATGGAGAGATTAAGACAAATATAATGTATAATCAATATACTGTAAATTCAATATAGTTGCCTCTTCTGAGAAGGCAAGGCAGGTAGTGTCATTGGTTGAGAAGAAAATCGTAGTACAAAAATAAAACAATGGCAGTATTATAAAATAATATTAGAAAGTGGGGGAGGAGGCAATGCCTTAATCGATATGAATTAACAATATAATGGTGTTAATGGGAAGACTAATTAAAAAAAAAATAAGTATATAACCACTTTGTTACGTCAAAAGACTTAAAGGATTAGTTTACTTCCAGAACAAAAATTTACAGACAATGTACTCACCCCCTTGTCATCCAAGATGTTCATGTCTTTCTGTCTTCAGTCGTAAAGAAATTAAGTTTTTTGAGGAAAACATTTCAGGATTTTTCTCCATGTAATAGACTTCTATGGTGCCCCCAAATTTGAGGAAATCCTCATTTAGAGCTCTAAATGAGGAATTCCAGTCGAGGAATAAGGGTCTTATCTAGCAAAACGATCTGTAATTTTTTCTTAAATTACAATTTATATACTTTTTAACCTCAAACGCTAGTCTTATCTAGCTCTGTGTGAAATTTTTTTCCGGTCATGAGAGTTAAATGAGTCATCTCATTTTCTCCTCCAACTTTAAAATCGTCCTACATCGCTGCAGCGGTACCAACCCAGAGTTTACAAAGTGAACATGCAAAGAACATTTCTTTGCAACTGAAGGAAGAAAGAGATGAACATCTTGGATGACAAGGGGATGAATACATTATCTGTAAATGTTTGTTCTGGGAGTAAACTAATTAAAAATGAACCTTTAAAATGGCATGAAAACATGATCTGTGGGAGTTTTTAGTGAGTGATCAGCTTGGTGAAATTGAATTTGATGACCTTTGATGACCCGAAAAATTCAATAATAGTTAAAAGTGAACTATTAATAAGAATAGCTGAACATAAGTTCACAAATACAAATACAAATACACAAATACAAATGTGACCTTGGACCACAAAACTAGTCATATGGGTCAGTTTTTTGAAATTGATATTTATACATCATCTGAAAGCTGTATAAATCATTTTTGAATAAATTATTTGAATAAAATTGAATAAATAAGCTTTCCATTGATGTATGGTTTGTTAGGATAGGACAATATGCCTAGAATCTGGAATGTGAGGTTGCAAAAAAATCAAAATATTGAGAAAATCGCCTTTAAAATTGTCCAAATTAAGTTCTTAGCAGTGCGTATTACTAATAAAAAATTAGGTCTTGATATATTTATGGTAGGAAATTTACAAAATATCTCCATGGAACATGATTTTTACTTAATATCCTAATGATTTTTGCCATAAAAGAAAAATCATTTCAATCATTTTCACCCATTCAATGTATTTTTGGCTATTTCTACAAATATACCCGTGCTACTTATGACTGGTTTTGTGGTCCAGGGTCACATATACTGTTTAAACTGTTACTGCCTTGAGTTATTATTTTGGAATAAATAAAATCTCAGCTGTATAGTGGAAATTTAAAGATTTATTTTTTGGCATTTTGCCTTTATTACGGAAAGGACAGATCAGAAAGGACAAGAAGCGAAGAGGGAGAGAGATGGGGGGTGGGATCGGGTCCTCGAGTTGGGATTCGAACATGGGGCGCCCAGAGCACAACTGCGCTATACGTAGTGCAAACTTAACCATACAATTATTTTACCATTACTTGTCTTTGAATCTTATTGGCTGGCTTACCCACACCTCCAAAAGGTAAAGTATCGACAGTGTAGTGCATCAAGACATCATTTACAGTCACTCCTCCACTGGTGGTTTCAGTTAACATTCGCTTTATCACCTAAATTGAACAAAAGTTCAATTGTACATATTGAAGTTTAATTAAAATTTTTATTTCTACCTTAGAAACATAGATAATCAAAAGAATACCGTTTTATCAGAGGAAAACACATAGAGCGCCAATGGCTTTTCTCTTGCGTTGATAAAGTTTATGGCCTCACTCAAGTCATTAACGGTGATGATAGGCAACAGCGGTCCAAAGATTTCTTCTTGCATGATTTTGAAGTGGGGTAAAACATCTTTCAGAATCGTAGGAGCTGGAGGGGGGGAAAAAATGATATTTTTGATTTCCTAAACTCAACTGATTTAACTCAGGCCTTTATTATTGGCAATAAAAGTCGTCCCTACCTATGTAACACTGTGAGCGATCACTTTCTCCTCCAAGGGCAATAGTGCATTCATTCATTAGAGCCAATACTCTGTCAAAGTGACGTGTGTTAATGATTCGGCAATAATCTGGAGAGCTTTTAGGATCCTTTTGGTAGAACTCCTGAAATTAGTTAAGATTCTACGTCATGTCTTACTACCAATGTGAACATGGACTACAATTTAAAACAAAAATAAATAAATAAATAAAGTACATACCAGTAGTGTTTTCTGAATCTCTTCAATTATCCTTTCCTGGATGCTTGGCTCACACAGAATGTAGTCAGGTGCAATGCATGTCTGGCCACAATTTGCAAACTTCCCCCAGGATATTCGTCTGATATATAATGACATTGGGAAATCGTTATTTCAGCTGATAAGTTTCCCAAACTTTAAATTATTTTAAGAGACTCAAAAAGGTTTTAAGTCCTAAAGTCTGAAGATGAAAATTCTGCCATCATTTACTCAGTTTCATGAAGAGATTTATGTGGATTAATTGATTGGGTCTTTCATGTGGATTATTTTTCATTCAATTAACGTCAGTGGGGTCCAAAATAATATTGGATCCCATTGATTTACTTTGCATAGACAAAATCAACCTTGAGACATCCTACAAAAAATCAAATCCTCTTTTGTTTTGCACTGAATTTGAAAACCAAATAGGTTTGGATCACATAAAGGCGAGTAAATAATGCATTTTCATTTCTGCCTGAATTAACCCTTTAACATGAAACTGTATACTACCTGCATGCCACAGCAATGTCACAGTTCTTGTCAACATAACAGGGGCTTTTCCCACCCAGTTCTAAAGTCACTGGCGTGAGATGACGAGCAGCTGCCTCCATAACCAGTTTCCCCACCGTGCTGCTCCCGGTGTAGAAGATGTGGTCGAAGCATTGCTTCAGCAGCTCCTGGGTCTCTGGAACCCCTCCTGTCACCACTTGATACATCTCCTAAAATGATCCAAAAGTTTGGCAAGCTGTTTTCAAAAACGTTGAGACTGAATTATAGAAACAAAATAAGTTTATGCACCTTATCCAGATACAGAGGAAGCAGTTCTTTCATAAGTCTAGCAGAGTGCTCACTCAGCTCTGATGGCTTCACCACAGCTGCATTGCCTAAATAGCAAAAGGAAGTGTGAAAACAATGTAGCTGTTGGTGAGGCTCCTTATGGATTAGTTCACTCCTGAATTAAATTTCCTGATTTACTCACCCCCATGTCATCCAAGATGTTCATGTCTTTACTTCTTCAGTCAAAAAGAAATTACGTTTTTTGAGGAAAACATTTCAGGATTTTTCTCCATATAGTGGACTTCAATGGAGATCAATGGGTTGAAGGTCCAAATTGCAGTTTCAATGCAGCTTCAAAGGGCTCTACACAACCACAGCAGAGAAATATGAGTCTTATGTAGCAAATGGTTGGTCATTTTCTCCAAAAAAATGTAGATATACTTTTTAACCACAAATGCTTGCCTAGCACTAGCTCTGCAATACACATCTACGAAGTTGGAAAGGTCACACGTGGTTAGTTCTTCATCTGTGTACTCCGGTTCAAAAAGGGATGGACTTTAAATCATCCAACATCGTTTTACTTATTTTTGTAAAGGGTGTTTGACTTTCTTTGCATGCTTGCTTTGTAAACACTGGGTCGGTACTTCTGCCTACGTCAAGTGTGACCTTTCCAACGTGAGTATGTAATGGTGGACATGATGTGCACAAGATGAGCATTTGTGGTTAAAAAATATATATATATTTTTTTCTTTTTTAGAAATTGACAGATTGTTTCGCTAGATAAGACCTGTATTCCTCAGGATCATGCAGAGCTCTTTGAAGCTGCATTTAAACTGAAATTTGGGCTTTCAACCCACTCAGGTCATTCCATGTCAAATCAACCAAATTTCAAAAACTTCCCCGGCTCAAATTTTTGATTTTGCAAATAGTTTTTCTGAAGAAAGATAGACATATATAGTGATGAAAGCCAAAATATTAAATGTCATGGATGAATATTTGCTGAGCAATCCACTATTTTGTAGAGGGGGGGTCAAAATGGCAATTTTCACCTGAGATTCAGAGCCAAATTACAAGGGGGTAAAATGACTTTAGAAAGATGGCAGCATCATAATGTTATTTTTACACAGAGATTGGTAGACCTGTTAGTAAAATCTGTTAACGTTTTTATTCTTTGTTGCATTATATGCCAACGGTGACCATTCAAAAATAGGGAAACAGCACTTTTAAAGTTTTTTCTCTAAAGTTTGCATGCCTATAACTCAAGAAGAAAGATATCTTAATGCCCTTTTAGATATTGGGTCTTGAAAACTTTAGACATTTGGTTTTCAAACACTGAAAATGGGTCATGTTCAACAATGTGAATATGGAGCCTCATCGAGATCCCTATATCTCTAGGACTGAACGATATAGGGCCTTGAAAATAAAGATTCCGTAAGAAAAGTTTTTGAAAAGAACTAGAATCTAAAATCATATTGTGACATCTTTAATACTGTTTGAGTTATAGGCAATCAAACTTTGGAAAAAGAATATTTATGGCACTCAGGTATGTTCAATGCAATTGTTATGACAGAAGGAATTTAGATAAATCTCTAGTTTCAACATTATTTGTTCTTCTTCAAAACAAAAGAAGTATCATATTTTTGCAAAGTGACCCACATTTGGTTTTGACCACTGAAAATGTGTACATTTTAACTATTTTCTCCTGGAGCCATATTGACATTTTAATATCTCTAGAACCGAACCATGTAGGGCCTTAAAAATGAAAATGCCAAAAGGAAAGTTTGTTAAGACCCAATATCTAAAAGGGCATTAAAATATCTTTCATACTTCTTGAGTTACGGGCATGAAAACTTTAGAGAAAAAAACTTGAAAAGTGCTGTTCCCCCATTTTTGAATGGTCACCATTGGCACATAATGCAAGAAAGATTGCTAAAGTTTACAGATTTACTAACAGGCCTACCAATCTCTGTGTGAAAATAATATTATGATGCTGCCAGCTTTCTGAAGTCCCTTGCAATTTGGCTCTGAATTTCAGGTGAAAATAGTGGATTACTCAGTAAATATTCATCCATGACATTTAATATTTTGGCTTTCATCACTATACATGTTTTTCTTTCTTCAGATAAAATATTAGCAAAATCAGAAATTTGAGCCAGGGACCTCTGGTTGAGTTGACACAGAATGACCCATTAGATAAAATCAAATCCTGCTCAACCTTTTCCTCTTGTTGTAAGTAGTTTAAACTGTGGAAGTAGCATGGCTGAACACAAGTTTTAATGTTGGCTGTAATCAGTAAAACAAAAATCCTAGTACCAGCTGCAATAGCTCCAATCAGGGGCTGCAGGATCATGGCCCAAGGGTAGTTCCAGGTTCCAATTATCAGCACGACACCCAAAGGTTCAGGCTTTATGTAAACATCATCAAGTGCGCTGTTGAGATTCTTCTTCACAGGCTGAGGAGCTGCCCAGTCCACCATGTCCCTCTCTGCCACCTTGATGTCATTCTCGATGCTGATCAGCTCAAAGAGTGAAGTGTTATACGTATTCTGTTGGATGATGGTGACAATAAAGATTTAGTGACTTCAATGACTTCAGAGACAATAAATAAAAACATTTAGTGGCAATAGCTGTTAAGGAAAACATTGATCCGTCAAAATGCTGCCGTACCCTGTTGAGGTCTTGTTTTAGAGCTTGTTCGATGTCCCCTTGCCGTTCGGTGATGAGGCGGAGCAGGGCTCTGAGCTGCTGTTTTCTGTACTGCAGGGGTCTGGATCTGCCTGACTGGAAGACCTCCCTCAACCCATCCACAACCTGCTTCTCCATTTCCTACAGGTTAGAGCAGAAAAATAAAGTTACATTTCTTCAATTTTGACTAAAATTCCAATTGGAAATGACAATACAGTTGAGGTGAAAAGTTTACATCCCCCTTTCAGAATCTGCTAAATGTTAATTATTTTACCAAAATAAGAGGGATCATACAAAATGCTTGTTATTGTTTATTTAGTACTGACCTGAATAAGATATTTCACATAAAAGATGTTTACATATAGTCCACAAGAGACAGTAATATTTGAATTTATAAAAATGACCCCGTTCAAAAGTTTGATTCTTAATATGTGTTGTTACCTGAATGATCCACAGCTGTTTTTTTTTTTTGTTTGTTTAGTGATAGTTGTTCATGAGTCGTTTGTTTGTCCTGAACTGCCCACTGTTTTTCAGAAAAATCCTTCAGGTCCCACAAATTCTTTGGTTTTCCAGCATTTTTGAGTATTTGAACCCTTTCCAACAATGACTGTATGATTTGGAGAGCCATCTTTTCACACTGAGGACAACTGAAGGACTCATATGCAACTATTACAGAATGTTCAAATGCTCACTGATGCTCCAGAAAGAAAAACCATGCATTAGAGCCGGAGAGTGAAAACTTTTGGAATTTGAAGATCAGGGTAAATTTAACTTATTTTGTCTTCTGGGAAAAATTTAAATTTCTTCTGTAGCCTCTAAAGGGCAATACTAAATGGAAAAAATCTCCATTCTGTTCAAAAGTTTTCACCCCTTGGTTCTTAATGCATCGTTTTCCCTTGAGTGATCATTTGAAACTTCTGTAATAGTTGCAAATGAGTCCCTCAGTTGTCCTCTGTGTGAAAATATGGATCTCAAAATCATACAGTCATTGTTGGAAAGGTTTTAAATACAGAAAAAATGCTGAAAAACCAAAGAATTGCTGTGTGGAAGACTGCAAAGAACTGAAAGACAAGGGTTTGTGGTTTCAAGAGGATTTTTTGTGATCATGGAAAAAAAAAAAAATAAACGCTGTCCAAAGGTCATGCGCTTTTGACCAAAGCTGAGGGCATTTCAATACTGATACTATGTTGCGTGTTCTATACATCTAAATAAAAATATTGACAGTTGTTGATCAATTATTTATTTTTTATAGAAAAAATGCGTATATTATATTCATAAATCTGTGGTCATTAACTCATATAAAAATGGTGACCTTTATTTATTTATTTATTTTTACTCTGAGTAATACTATAAAAGTTATTGATAAAAATACTTCATGAAAAATCTTTTCTCATGTGGAACTTTATTTCTGACTTTATCTTTAACCAGCTTGTTGTGGCCTTTCTTTCCTATTAATGTGTGACTAACAGATAAACTACTTGTAAAACTGTCTGCCTTTCATCATCAAGCTTTGTGGGTGCAGAAATGTATCAGTTGAGATACCATATGATGAATCATTTAGATTTTTGCCATTCTCAACTGAGATCACTCAGTTGGTGATCTGAATTTTGCTACAAATAAAAAAAGAAATTTGCATAATATTGAGATGACACATATTTTATACTGTTAAATGCTTTCTTTAAAAATGTAAAAATGTATACAAATTTGTTCTTTGCAAATGTAAACACAGTACGCACCATCTTTTTTGCCATTGTAGCTTTGGAAAAGTTTGCGAAAGGATGTGTTTATAATTGACAAAACTCCCATCTTCTCCAACTTCAAAATTGTCCTACATCGCAGTTTTACCTTTTATTGTAAATAGCGTTTAACCTTCTTTGTATGTTCACTCTGTAAACACTGGGTTGTTACTTCTGCAGCGATGTAGGACAATTTTGAAGTTGGAGGAGAAAATGAAATGAGAGTTTTTTGACATACCCTAACTGTATTGAACCGGAGTGCACAGAGTATGCATGTGCATCGCAGAGCTAGACAAGATGAGCATTTGAGGTTAAAAAGTATATAAATTCTAATTTTTTTGAGAAAATAACCAATCGTTTCTCTAGATAAGACCCTTATTTCTCAGCTCTTTCAGAGCCCTTTGAAGCTGCATTTAAAATGCATTTTTAACCTTCAAACCATTGAGCACCACTGAAGTCCACTATATGGAGAAAAATCCTGAAATGTTTTCCCCAAAAAATGTGATTTTTTTTTTTTGTGACCGAAGAAAGAAAAACATGAACATCTGGAAGACATGGGGGTGAGTAAATTATCAGGAATTTTTATTTTGGAAGTTGAGTAATCCTTTGATATTTTGCCCTTTACACCTGGCAGAAACACTACACAATAAAGTAGGTGAATTTTTAAAGGAAAAACTTCCAGAACAACAATTTACAAATAATTTACTCACCTCCTTGTCATTCAAGATGTTCATGTCTTTCTTTCTTTGGTCGTAAAGAAATTATGTTTTAACATTTAAGCATTTTTCTTCATACAATGGACTGCTATGGAGCCCCGATTTTGAACTTCCAAAATGCAGTTTAAATGCTGCTTCAAATGATCCCAAATGCTGTTGTAAACAATCTCAGCTGAGGAAGAAGGGTCTTATCTAGCGAAACAATCAGTTATTTTTATTTTAACAAATGCAATTTATATACTTTTTTAATGCTGACAACTGAGGGACTCATATGCAACTATTACAGAATGTTCAAACGCTCACTGATGCTCCAGAAAGAAAACCATGCATTAGAGCCGGGACTTTTGAATTTGAAGATCAGGGTAAATTTAACTTATTTTGTCTTCTGGGAAACATGTAAGTATCTTCTATAGCCTCTGAAGGGCAATACTAAATGGAAAAAATATGATATTTAGGCAAAATAAGAAAAACGTACACATCTCCATTCTGTTCAAAAGTTTTCACCCCTTGGTTCTTAATGCATCGTTTTCCCTTGAGTGATCATTTGAAACTTCTGTAATAGTTGCAAATGAGTCCCTCAGTTGTCCTCGTGTGAAAATATGGATCTCAAAATCATACATGCCAAATGTCAAAAAACAATCAAACTCCCATCTTATGTTCTCCCTCAACTTTGAAATCGTCCTATATCGCTGTTGTACCTTTTTTGTTAAGAGTGTTTGATGATCTTTGCATGTTCACATTTTAAAGACTGGGTCGGAACTTCTGCAGTGATGTAGGATGATTTTGAAATGATTTTTGAAGTTGAGGGAGAAAATACAATTGGAGCTTTTCGACATACCCTAACTGTCTTGAGCCAGAATACACAGAGTTCAGGGAGAGAAAAAGTGTTTAAATTTTATTTTTTAATGAAAATTACAGATCGTTTTGCTAGATAAGACCCTTCTTCCTCGGCTGGGATCATTTACAACCGCATTTGGGATTGTTTGAAGCCGCATTTAAACTGCATTTTGGAAGTTCAAAATTGGGGCACCATATCAGTCCATTATATGGAGAAAAATGCAGAGAATGTTTCCCTAAAAAAACTATTTCTTTATGACTGAAGAAAGAAAGACATGAAGATCTTGGATGACAAGGGGGTGAGTACATTATACAGGGCTCTCAAGTTGGAAAAAGTTTGGAGTGAGATTACTATTAGGGGAGGAGCCTCTCAAATATTTCCAGCAGCGGCCCCATGCAGTTCTCTCAAGTTTTTGCTAGAAGTTCAATTTTATCTATTGTTCAAAATTAACGAGCACAAAATAGAAATTATAACAACTGGTAAATCTGATAAAAGTCAAATTCATACAAATAAAACAAAATGTTTTATATATTTAAAAAATGCAAATGTATCAAAAAATAAAACGTTAGCCCCAAACGAGCCAACTTAACTGCAGTGCTCAGTGTACATACTGTACACATACAGTAGGATTGCAGAACTTGCCCTGAGCATGTAGCCTATGTCAAGCTGTGTGTGTGTGTGTGTGTGTGTGTGAGAGAGAGTAGGCCTACACATTTCAACTTATGAATAACATTTTGTATTGCAAGTGTTTTTTGCACATTTTGATGCCTCGAACTTAACTACACTAACTAGTAATGGAATGATGTAATTTAATAACAAAATAAAATCTGTTACAGTTACTGAGAAACAATGTACAGTTACTTAAGAAAATGTTAACGATTCACACACATACAGATTTGATTTCCCAAATTGCATTGACTGGTCTAGACTAAAATATGAGACACCAATGTTTCAGGAGTTTAGGACACAGAACAGGAGTAATCAAATGTAATCAGTTACATTACTTTTAAAACACTTAAAATAGTTACACTACTTATTACATTTTAAATAGAGTAACTTGTTATCTGTAACCTATTACATTTCCAAAATAATCATCCCAACAGTGTTGATACGTTTGAATTTTTGAAATCTATAAAACAATTTATTTTATAAATTTGTCTTTTATCAGATTTACCCAGGGTGCGAGTTGTGAAAAAAGCAGAGGGGGGGGATTGCTTTTGAAAATGTTTTCCTCTCTCCATAGGCGGAGGTTGAACCAACTTCAATAAAGAATAAATCATATAGAGACAGCGAGCAAAGAACACAGTATCAACGGAGCTTTTTGAAACTCCGAAACTTTGAAACACTGTGTCGCAAAATGATTTCGAAGCGCTCCAGTCAGATCGCGAATCATTTGACTCAGAACTAGACTTCAAAGCGCGTATCCCGAATCATTTGATTAAAAACGGGACCAGTGTTGTCAACCTAGCAATTTTGTTGCTAAATTTAGCAACTTTTCAGACTACCCTAGCAACTTTTTCCTCCAACAGCACCTAGCAATAAATTTAGCAATTTTTAAAATTTATTTGGCAACTTTTAGCAACTTTTGATAAGTGACTTAGACAATAAAAAGGCTTATATTTTCCATTCAAATTACACAGAAAGAGGAAACTAAAGATGCCTAGCAGTACACACATCACGCGACTTTGCTGCTCTTTGCAATTGTTCAATTTAATAATAATAATAATAATTGTTCATTTATGATACACTTTGTTAGTATTCTTGTACCTGCGATTGTTGATCAGTTAATACACTAAGAAAAATGGAAAATATAATGGTAATTTTCCAGGACATTATCCATTATCCATTGGAACCCTATAACCACTATGCATAATTTAAAAAATATAATAAATAAATAAATTATTTCATATTAACATGCCCTATTTTACAGATTTTTCTTAGAGTGTAGCAAACTAACTAACTACTAATACACTGCTTAAAGCGGAATTATTGAGAACTTGTAGTATTACTAATTTACTATTAGAAGAAAAAACTTAAATTGTAATCATTCAAAAATGTGTGTTCAGTAATTCAGTGTATTTAAAAATACCGTTATTTATATGTTGACATTATATTACGCATATTATTTTACTTGTTGTTGTTGTTGTTGTTGTTGTTGAGATTTGATGTTGTGACAACTTTGCGTCGTGATGTCACAACATCATTTAGCAACTTTTAGCAACAAATCGACCTTCCTTTAGCAACTTTATCTGAAAATTAGTTGGCAACACTAAACGGGACCTCAGAGCGCCTATCACGAATTACTTGATTTAGATCGGTACTTTGGATGCGGGTTCTATGGGATGTTTTTATCCCCACTGGGGATAAAAATGATTCAGCAGAGGCAGGGATGCATAGACCAGAGTGGGAGAAATAGAGCGGGAAAAGTTATCCTTTTCTCAGCGTGAGAAATACAAGGTGTGGCGTGAGAGCGTGTGAACTGGTTGAAATGCGTGTGTCTCACGGTGAATGCGTGAGACTTGAGAGCCCTGTAATATGTGAATCTTTGTTTTGGAAGTGGACTTCTCCTTTACTTAACTTGTTTAACTATTGGCAACTAACATGTTTACATGAATTGCGTTCATGATTTATATGAAACAGAGTCAGCCTAATCAATAAAAGAGCGTTTAAATACGATATACATCAAATACTGTAGTTGTATTATGACATTTCATGGCGTTTTTACACAGACATTATTAGGGAACGATCGACAGCTGTGGTCATGTGACCGTTTAGCACTCACGAACAAACCTTCGCCCAAAAAAAAAAAAAAATGTGCACTTTAATTCACAATTGACAGCTCGGCTTAATACACCAATACGTCTTTTAGACTCTTCAAACTTAAAAGTTGGTCACAAATGTTACCGCTGGCAATAAATGAGTTTAAAACTAGCTGCACGTTTATGGAGATTACCTCAACAACAACAACAACATCATCTTCATTTCACCAGACTAAAAGCACCGTTTGTTCATGGTTAGACACAGTCGACCACCTCACACAGCAAATGTATATAATATTCGAAAATCCGTTTGTAAAAGCCATGGAAACATTCGGGAAACATATGAACGCAGTTCACATCTTGTCTAATACTTACATGAAATCGCTTGTGACGGTTTAGAATAGCGGAATGCTTCGTTGCTCCAGTGCGGTGACGTCGCGGAACATCAGAACCAAACAGCCGCGTTTATCGTAATGTTCATCAGAGGGCGGCGCATCGGTACGGCTAAACCTACAGGACATACGTCCATTTACCAAGAAACATCTGCTCTTTATAAAGTAGAGCTACAAAAGTGGGTGTAACACAGGCGATGGTGTTTATTCTGAATGATGCACAAAACACTTCATAGTAGAACACAGGGTTATTTGTTGAAACTTTCTTTAATAAAACAATAATTCAGATTAGACTCCTATTTTATGTTTGCACTTCATTTTATAATGGTTGCTAATGAATAATTAACTGAAGTGATTATAAAACAGTAAGTTACCCAGAGTTCTACTGCCCCTATCAGACTAAATGATTTTACACCATATGATTATTACTTATTAACAGAAGTAACAAAAAAGACATGAATCTATATCATATAAATTAATATGATAAGAGACTCTTATGTCTAAATTACGAGTGCTGGACATATTAACATCTTCAATATGTAAGGAACCACATCAACCGCCCTCTAAGATGATGGGTCAAAGAGACAATCTTCAGGTTGTCCTCATCGTCGGAAAAACCTCTGCAAAGCACAAAACAAATAATTTTACGAGAAATGCTTTACAATAGGAAGACAATCCAAGGCACATCATTTGTGACCCTGGACCGCAAATTGCGATTTATACATCTTCTGAAAGATGAATAAATAAGCTTTCCACTGATGTATATTTTTTTAGGACAATATTTGGCCGAGATACAACTATTTGAAAAATCAGGAATCTGAGGGTGCAAAAACATCAAAATATTGAGAAAAATCGGCTTTACAGTTCTTAGCATTGCACATGAAAAATTAAGTTTTTATATATGTACAGTAGGAAATTTACAAAATATCCTCATGGAACAATCTTTACTTAATATCCTAATGATTTTTGGGATAAAAGAAAAATAGATAATTTTGACCCATACAATGTATTGTTGGCTATTGCTACAAATGTACCTCTACTACTTATGACTGGTTTTGTGGTCCAGGGTCACATTTATGGCTAAATCAGACAGTGTATTATTGTAAGTTATCGTTATAAAATACAACAAAATACAGTATAATGGTCAAATGCTTCTATTTTACAATCTACATGGGAACAATAAAACAGATATTTAAAAGGCATATGAACAGTAACAGATTTTCCCCAGCTATTAAGGGGGAAACTACTTAACCATATGCTGCAATTTTCTTGCTGCTTAGCTTAATTTGTTATGAAAGGGGAGAACAAATCTCAAGCCGAGTGACTATTTAACACGGATACACTAAATGAATCAAAAGTGACTGTTCTTTTCAATTTTCTGTTCATCAAAGGATCCTGAAAAATGTATCACGGTTACCACAAAATATTAATCAGTAGAACTGTTTTCAACATTGATAATAAAGCATTTATTCATCACATGAATAAATTACATTTTAAAATATATTAAAATAGAAAAGTCATTTTAATTAATATTTCAGAATATTACTGTTTTGAGCTTTGGTGAGCATAAAAGGCGTATTTCAAAACAAAAACAGAAAGAAAAAGAAAATCAACAGCCCCAAACTTCTGAATGGTAGATATTTAATGTCTTTTTATAGAAATTTCTTATGCTCATCAAGGCTGCATTTATTTGATAAAAAATACAGAAAAACTGTAATATTGTTAAATATTATTTCAACGTAAAATAACTATTTTCTATGTGAATATATTTTAAAATGTAATGGTAACGTAATAATGTTCAGTTGTAAGTCATTTTGTAAGTGATTAGTTAATGATGAAATAATCATTTACAAAACACTGACAAAAAAGTGATATGATAACAATCTGTGTATGTTTTGTTAATTCATTTACAAGTCAATTACAAGGTCATTTACAAGTAATTAGTTAATGATGAACTAATAATTAACAAAACATGACTGTGTTTATAAATGATTAATAAGTGATATGAATGCATAGTCATGTTTTGTAAATGATTAGTTAATCATTAACTAATTACTTGTAAATTACTTGTAAATCAATTAACAAAACATACACAAATTGTTAGCATACCACTTCTTTTATGAATGTTTTGTAAATGATTATTTCATCATTAACTAATTGCTTATAATTGAACGTTATTATAAAGTGTTACCAATGTAATTTATTCATGTAATGCAAAGCTGAATTTTCATCAGCTATTATTCCAGTCTTCACTGTCACATGATCCTTCAGAAATAATTCTAATATGCTGAATTATCAATGTTGAAAACAGTTCTGCTGCTTAATATTTTATTGGAACCCATGATAAATAAAAGTTGATAAATAAAAGAACAGCATTCTTTAGTTCTAGTCAGTACATTTTTATTCTCTCTCTCTCTCTCTTTTTTTTTTTAAAGAAATTAATACTTTTATTCACCAAGGATGTGTTAAATTGATAAAAAGTCTCCTATTGTAAGAAAATATTCCTATTTTGAATAAATGCTGTTCTTTTTAACTTTTTATTCAGAATCCTGAAAAAAGAATTACAGGTTCCAAAATATTAAGCAGTATAACTGTTTACAACATAATAAAAGTAATAAATCAGCATATTAGAATGATTTACGAAGGATCATGTGACACTAAAGACTGGAGTAATAGCTAATGAAAATTCAGCTTTGCATCACCTGAATAAATTACATTTTTAAATATATTAAAATAGAAAACCATTATTTTAAACTGTAATAATATTTCATAATATAGTAAATGCAGCCTTGATGAACATTAAAAAAAAAACTCACTGATCCCAAACATTTTGAGTGGCTTACTATTAAATACACCCTAGTAAACATATTTAGCACTTATTTACTACATTTACCCAAGTCATTTGGAGGAAACATCTCACCTGCACCACAAAGGCCGCCAGTGCGGCAAGCATAGCAACCTGTGCCACCTGACGCCAGCGAGCCAGATTTACTTGCTTCAAGAGTAAAATACGGGCCCAGCGCAACTTCTTTGTTGTATGGGGTGGGTAGCGCATCTGATTCACACCTTCCATGTTCAGCTTCCTAATAAGACAGCTGCGAAGGTGACTTAGCTGATCGAAACTGTATTTGCCATGGTAACAACCAGTTCCACTATTCCCTGTTATAATTACATAATAAATCAATAACCTGGGACAGTTGTTTTCCGATTTAGAAAGTTATGAAAATGAATAAAGACACTCACCAATCCCACCAAAAGGCAAATCACTTATGGTGAAATGCACCAGGCAATCATTGGCTACAATCGCTCCACTAGATGTCTCTGATATCATCTGTTTAATGACCTGCGAGAAAATACAAATTGTTCAATTGCTGTTTTACTGCTGGTGGCAATAATGCCTCACTCTACCTTTTTACTGGAAGAGAACACGTAGAGTGCCAGAGGCTTTTCTTGTTCGTTGATGAACTGTATAGCTTCGTTTAAGCCGTTAACAGTGATGATGGGTAAAATTGGCCCAAAGATCTCTTCCTGCATCACTTTGGATCCTGAAGTCACATCCCTCAAAACAGTAGGAGCTGAAGCACACAGAAAACTTATAACTAATGGCAGCATTACATATTTTCCTAACTTTTGCTAAATGAGTACATACCAATATAACACTCCGATTCATCACTGTCTCCTCCAACAGCCACTGTGCTATCCTCCAAAAGTGCCATTATCCTCTTAAAATGCCGCTGGTTAATTATCCGTCCGTAGTCTGCAAAGCTCTTGGGGTCATTCGTATAAAACTCCTGTAAGTGCATAAAGAAGACAATGAGGACAAAAGGTCACACTGTCATAAAAAGCAACAGCATTTAAATATAAACAAACCTGAATGCATTTCTGGATCTCATTAATCACTTTGTCTTGGATGCTGGATTCGCAGAGGATGTAATCAGGTGCAATGCAGGTCTGGCCGCAGTTCATATACTTCCCCCAAGTGATCCGGCTAAGGATGGAAGAAGCATTATTTCATCAAAAATATGTTAATTTGTGCTCTGAAGATGAATGAAGGTCTTACGGGTTTATAACGACATGAGGGTGAGTAATTAATGACAGAATTTCTATTTTTGCGTGAACTAACCCTTTAGAAAAAAGCTAATATCTGGTTCATGTTGTGACTGCATTACCAACTTGGGTGTGCATTATTTTTCTAATAATTCAATGGCCAGTTGTCAATTATTCCCTACATACAGTGCCTTGCGAAAGTATTCACACCCCAATTTTTTCACTTTTTTATGTTGCTGCCTTACGGTAACTGTTTTTAAAAAAACTTAAATGATTCCATTGCATAAGTATTCATACCATTTTCTGGCATACCTGAAATTTAGCTCAGGAGAGCTCGATTGCTTGTAAATGTACAACACTATGAGTGAAATTCACCTATGGCAAATTCATCCAAATGAGTATGATTTGGAAAGGCCCACATGTCTTAAAAGGTCTAACAGTTGAAAAACGCATATCAGAGCAAAACCAAGCCCTGAGGTCAAACAAAAACTGCCTGTAGAGCTCAGAGACAGGATTGCATCAAGCCACGCATGTGGGGAGGAGTTCATAAAAAAAAAAAAAACTCTGCAAACGCTGCATTGAAGGTTCATAGAAGCATGTAGACTCCATTATCCATAATAGATGACGCTTGGAACAACTAGTAGCAATTGATGGAGATTGGGGCTTGAGTAGAGTGGTGACCAAGCAGCTGATGGTCACTCAAGTTGAGCTCCATGATCATATATGCAGATGGGAGAAACTTACAGAAGGACAAACATCACTGCAGCACTCCACCAATTTGGGCTTTATGGCCATGTGGCCAAACTTAATCCTCTCCTCAGTGAAGACACATGAAAACCCACTTGGAATTTGCAAAAAAGCACCTAAAGGACCCTCAGACTGTGAGAAACAAAATTCTCCGGTCTGATGAACCTTCATTGCAAGCATCACGTTTGAAAGACACCAGACACTGCTCATCACCTACAGAGTAGCATCCCAACACTAAAGTGTGCTGGTAGCAGCCTCATGCCGTGGGGCTGTTTTTCAGCGGCAGGGAATGAGGGACTCGTCAGAGTAGAAGGAAAGCTCAACACAGCAAAATATAGAGATGGTCTTAATGTAAACCATTGAGAACCTTAGACTGGGCAGATGGTTCACCTTCCGACAGGACAATGACCCTAAGCACACAGCAGGAGCTTATAGACAACTCTGTGAATGTCCTTGAGTGGCCCAGCCGCAGCCTTGGCTTGAACCCAATCAAATATTTATGGAGAGACCTGAAAATGCCTGCCAGCCCCCATCCAAGCTGACAGAGCTTAAGAGATGAAGAAGTGAGGAGAAGAATGGCAGATAAGTGCCAAATGCAGATGCGCAAAGCTTGTCGCATAATACCCAAAAAGAGTTAAGGCTGTTAAAGGTATGAATACTTATGCAAATTTTTTTTTTTTTTTGTTTTTAAATAAATGTATGAAGTTGTGACAATTCTGTTTTTGTTTTGTCATTATGGTGCATGGAGTGTAGAATGATGTGAGAAAAAAAGTAATTTAAAACAGTTTTACCTAAGGTGGCAGCATAAACCATGAAAAAAAGTGAAGGGGTATGAACACTTTCACAAGTCACTGTATAATATTATACTATTATATATGAAATTATTATCTACTATGTTTATTAAGTTTTAGGTTTCTATACAGTAACTCATGGCAAACTCACCGGCAGGCAATTCTGATGTCACAACTTTTGTCAATATAACAGGGGCTTTTTCCACCCAGTTCTAAAGTCACTGGCGTGAGATGACGAGCTGCCGCTTCCATAACCAGTTTCCCAACTGTGCTGTTTCCAGTGTAAAAGATGTGGTCGAAACGCTGCTTCAGCAGCTCCTGAGTCTCTGGAACCCCTCCTGTCACCACTTGATACATCTCCTGAACACATTAATGGAGATGGATTAATGGAGAATTAAAGGTATAGTTCACCCAAAAATGAAACTTCTGTCATTAATTACTTACTCTCATGTTGTTCCAAACCCGTAAGACCTTCATTCATCTTTGGAACACAAATTGAAATATTTTTGATGAAATCCAAGAGCTTTCTGACCCTGCATAGACAGCAATGCAACTACCATGCTCAAAAAAACCCCGCATACTTATTGTTTTATAACAACTTCATAACTTTTTGTTATTTTTGTTTTCTCTGCACAAAAAAAGTATTCTCATAGCTTCATAAAAGCACGGTTAAACTAGTAATGTCACATGGACTATTTTACCAATGTCCTTACTACCTTTTTGGGCCTTGAACGTGGTAGTTGTGTTGGAATTCATCAAAAATATCTTGTGTTCCAAAGATGAATGAAGGTCTTACAGATTTGGAACGACATGAGGATGAGTAATTAATGACAGAATTTTCATTTTGCTTGAACTATCCCATGGATCCCTTTAAGCTTAAAATTAAGCAAGTACAATGAAAACGATACTTTAAAAACAACACTGTTACTGAATGAAGGATTACCGGGTCCAGATAGAGAGGGAGGAGCTCCATAACTTTGGCTGTATGAGAGCTCACTTCTGATGGTTTCACAACTGCAGCATTACCTACAGAAACAAAAAGATCAAAAGCAGCTTTCAGATACGATGATAAAGAAAATATTAGTGAATAGTTGCATCTGTTCCTCAAATAAATTAATTGTATGGCTTCAGAAGACTTAAAAATATAGTGCACAACTAAGCTGCATGGACAACCTTTGTGATATTTTATGGTTTTTTCACCTTCAAACATAGTAATATTTACACGCCATACTGACAGTTTCAACAAACGGTAGATTTGTGTTTTACCTGCAGCAATGGCTCCCACAAGGGGTTGCAGGGTGACTGCTATTGGATAGTTCCACGCCCCAATGATAAGCACAACACCAAGAGGCTCTGGCTGTATGTACACATCATCTGCAATGGTGAGAAGGTTTTTATTCACAGGACGAGGAGCTGCCCACTCAGTCAGCTTGCTGACAGCCAGATTGATTTCGCCCTCCAAGCCAAGGATCTCAAACAGCTGTGTTGCATTTGCAGTCTGTGAAAACACAGCTATTATGTTCAATACAAACAGACGTCCAGATAAAACATGCAGAGATTGCAATTTTGATTCACCTTATGGAGGTCTTTTCTCATGGCATTATTAATGTCTGTTGTTTTTTCTTTAATGAATCGCTTTAAGTTTTGAAGTTGTTTAATTCTGTAGTCCAGGGGTTTGGATCTTCCAGTCAAGAAAGCCTTCCTGGCCTGCTGAACAGCTTGCTGCTCCCGAGACATTCTGGGAATTCAGTCCAGACTGTGAGTCTACAAGCATTAGAAGAATTAATAAAACAAAGTTGACAGTTTAAGAAGAAAAACAGTTAAAAGGCCTCTCTAAGAAATGCAGCATAAAGGTCATCATATTTCGCAACATGTACTATACCCTCTTGAAACGTCTGCACGTTTATGACATCAGGTATTCCCACAAAATTTACCTGGAAGATTTCTTTGTCAGGTCTCTTTAGATAGCTGACGTCCAGGGTTGTAAAGTACTTGAGTAATTGTACATCATTTATAAGTTTGGGAAAGTTTCACTTTACTTTAAAACTATTGCACTAAAGTACATACTTTGTAGGTTATCATGATAAAAAAAAACTTAAGTGAGCCCAAATGCATTTAGGGTAATAGACTGAACAAAAGAAGCAACATGCATGAAAGCAACAGGATCTATAAGCAGAAATGTGAAAACTGTAAGATTGTTTAACACTTACATTAATGTTTCTGTTTATTTCAGGTGTAATGTTGTCTAAATCGTCTTTTTCATTTGGATTTTATGGGACGACCTTTCTTATGTAATTCCGGTAGGTGGAGTTTGTTCGTCGTTCCAGCGATTGGGATTTTGATTCATCTCAGTGACTCGAATCTTTTGAATCAGTTTACTAAACGATTCCTTCATTTAAATTTTACCTCAGTTGTGTCAAATGCTGAGAACGACTTAAGTCCAGGAAGAAAAGGGAAAAAATAGTTCAATGAACATCTAGTGTACAATTATATAATCAGCAAATTAAGAAAATTATGATATGTTACAGCGCTTGTGGACTAAAAAGAAAATCTCTGCTATTGCTCAGTGTTTTTAGTACTACATTTTAGGAATTAAAAGTGGATACGTTTTATTTCGCTCTAGTCTCTGTGGGAAAATACGTTTAAATCTTTAAGTCTTACACACTTTAAGTGAAGTGCAATTTCTATGTACATTTTACAGGTACACGGTCTGGCGAAAACTTCAATAATGATAACTGGTAAGATTGTGATGTGTAAAGCTGCTGAATAAAAGGCAACTTTCAGACGTCTGAAACAGACAGATTACAGTAACTTACCTCTGAAATCAAAGATATCAACATAACTTACACCATCAATCTGCGCCGGGGTAGTTGTTGGTCGTGTTCTTCTTCTTCTGTTTCATGGCGGAGACTACAGTGATGTACACCGACACCTACTGGACTAGTGTAATCAGCACGAGGAAACACCAACCTAATACATTTTGACTTTTGACCCTTTTCGAATGAAGGTTAACTTTAAATACAGATAAATCTATACATAAAATATAAAGTCAAATTACAGCACTTTAAAAAAAAATTCTAAAAAATGTTGATTAACGCTGAAGAATAAAAATTAATTACTCACCTCAGTAGACAACTATAAATACCGTATGTTTATCTTATATTAACCATATACAAATACTCATATACAGAGATACTAAGAGTAAATCTCAAATGGTAAACAACCCTATTATCTGCTTCAAATTGCTAAATGTGGATTTTAAGGCATTAAGACATTATAAACATTAACATCGTGAATTTCCGTAAAACTGCTTTGAAACAGTGTGTATTGTAAAAAATGATAGCCAAATAAAATTAATTAAAAGACAGTATTAGTTTTATTAATCTCCAATTTATGAAGTTCAGAGTACTGTGATTAGTGTTTACCATGTAAAATGTAATTATTGTATTTTGATCATTTTCACTGCTTGTCTGTTCACATGATCATTTAGTTAATATTAGTAACACCTTTACTTTCCTTGTTATGTTCAAACGGTTGCTTCTATAAATCCATCAATGACTTCCACACAGGGCCGGTCCAAGCCTTCAGGGGGCCCTAAGCAGAATTTTATTTGGGGGCCCCTCTGTGCCACCAATATGACTAATTATTGTCAATCCTTTATTATTCGCACACTATAAATCTAACACACCCAATATAAATTTTATTTTTTTGTAGCTGTGTTGCTTACATCATACCAATGTTTTTACCCTTGCTATGATCTTTAATTGTAACAGTAGCAAATCCACAGGAGTAGTCAGGTGTTAATTTGCACTTTAACATTCAAAGTCTTGCAGTACCAGTTGGCATACTTAATGTGGTGTACTGAAAAGTAGCAAAATAAACTAGTAGACAATGCTCTTACTGTAAACACTTTAACCACTTTAATTTATTTTTTTTTTGGAACATGTAAAAAGTGCAATACAATCAACTACAAATAAAATAAATAATAATATATAAGGCTAACGTTAACCACTTTAATTACTTTTGGTCAGAAAATTTTGCAACATGTAAAAAGTGCAATACAATCAACTACAAATAAAATAAATAATATAATAAATAATAAAATATAAAGCTAAATACCAAAGAACTACAAATTAGTCAAATACAAACATTTTTTTATATGAAAAGACAAACTAACTCAACTTTACATTCCACCTCAATATTCTACAGTAAACTGAGCAAACACACAGTGCTACTAACTTACCAGCCACCTCCACTGAGGTTGAAAGAGACGTAGAAGGAACTGTAGGATCAGTGGATAAAGGTGCTGGTGAGTGCTCCTCACCTGCAGAGGATGTACCTTATTAAAAATAAAAATAATAATTATTATTATAAAAATATAATAATATAAATGTAGCAATGTTAGATTTCATACTAAAAGGTGATGCTGTCTGTGAAAAACAAACAAATGAACAACAAAAAAGGTATAAACAAATTGATCTAGGATTGTTTTAAACTCACATGGAATATCATCATCAGCTGTAGCACTGGTACTCGAGGCAGATGGCATTGGTTGTGTCCCACCTCCAAAATATTTCAACAGTGCTCCTAAAAAGTTTCATAAGAGTATAGTTGAATGAACAGAATGTTATTTTAACAGAAAAGCTATTTCAACAACAATAACAACAGTTATTTTAACATCAACCTATATGACACAACACCGCAGCAAGCCATCTGTACACCTAAAACATTAAGACATAATGATATAATAACACAGACCCCAAACGTAGGCCAATGTAAGTAATGTTAAACTGCTATCAGTACCAAAGTTATAAAACAGAAGCTTATTTTTTATTATTAGGACCAAGTTTATGAAACCGAAGCTTATTTTTATTACAAAAATATAATCTAGGAAAGTTATTTTTACACAGAATGCAAAAACCTGAATCTTAATCCAGCTAAGTAATATGTTGTATTATAATATATTAATATTGCAAATCTTAAATTTGCGGATGTTAAATAAAACATTAACTTTCTTGTTTTCTTGTAACTAGACAGCTAACGTTAGCTTGCAATTTAGCCTCTTTTTTTTAACTTACCTTTATCTTGCTGTTTTTTCTCTTCCTCTGATTTCTTCCGTTTTCTGTTTTCTGCACCAGAAAGATATGTCATTTTCTGTGACATTGTTAATCGTTTTGCTGCAGTGACGCTGCTTCTTCAATTAATTTAAATTACCTCAGTCAGGCATCGTATGGCTGTCATACTCCAACTGTGCATGCATCCTGCAGGAGCCAGTTAAAATAATGTTGCGTTGTTGTTTTTTTTAATTGAATAATGGATTTCATTGCCAATATGATATCCATTGAAATATTATACATATATAAATAAAAAATAAAAATAAAAAAACGATGTAATTTCATGTACTCTTGGGGGCCCCCTGGTGGCCATGGGGCCCTAAGCAGCCGCTTAGTTCGCTTATGCCTTGGGCCGGCTCTGCTTCCACATATACAATCGGTTTGAAGTTTTTTCCATTTAGATAATTCTGATGTTGCACCCATCATTATAAGACTATGATCTTCTACAAGGAACATCAGGCCAGTCTCCTGATGACAAAATATAGGTGGTTTGTCTTTGTCTGGCATCTCAGCTGAGACCTGTCCACTATGGGTGACCCTGCCAGTAGTTGTGAACTACCAGTGGCATAGCTCTCAGCATCACTGATGCACACTAGCCCTCACAGCACGTCAAGCTGCAAACCATGTAAGGGACCCTAACCTAACCTAACCCAACTGATTAAAACAACCGCATGTCAACCAACCACTCAAAATATCTGAACAACCATGTAACGACGCATGAGAAACGAGACCAGCGACCACAGCACAATAACAACCATGCAGAAAACCTTGACAAACGCATATCAATGCATAAGAAACCACCAAAACATCCTGACAAAACCATGCAGCAATGTGAAAAACCTGCTTGGAACAACCTAGGAGCCGCATACCAACACAATCACCAAAAACACCACCATACAGCAATGTGATAAAAACATACACTACAAAATAAAACTTACAAACATAAAACTGAAACTTACTCTATAAAGATATAGAACTATATACAGTATTTACATACGTAATCCATGTGACACTGTGATGACTCAGTGTCTGGCCTTCTTTCTTCGGGGTTCCTCGGGCAGGGGCTCTTCACTGATGTCCACGTGGATTTGTGGAGCGATGCTTCTGCTGGTTTTGGAGAAGCGTTCAGTGATGAGAACACGTCCTGCAGGCTGCTCGGTCTCTAGCAGTGATGGGCAGTTGAGTTTCTCCCACAGGCGCTGTTTTATCTTCAGTCCTAGCTCGAGGCTGTAGGGACGGCGCCGACCACAGCGTGTCTGTATCATTGGCTCGGCTACAGAGCGGTAAACGTCCTGGTAGGCCTGCACACTGTGGCCGTGGATGGAGATGGGCTCTTCCCGCTGACACAGAGGAGCCTGACACACATCCACTGAAGAGACTGCTGGTTGGATGTCGGGAATGACAGCAGCGTTCTTCACATAGCGCTTTTCCAAACCTTTGGGTCTTCCAGCTTTGTCAGAGGTGCGGCTGTAATTGTGCTCTAACCTGATCAAAGCTGCCAGCTGTGAAAGTTCACAGGTGCCTTGAACGGAAGAGGCGGCCTCCACTATGAATCCCCTCAGGTGTGTGGGAAGAGCCCTGGTTCTTCTCAGGCGGCACTGCTCCATTAAGAGGAATCAAGAAAGACTTCACAAATTGACAAATTGATAAAACTCACCAAACTGTAGAGCTGTGAAGAGCTTAAAGTGTGAGCAATCAGGCTTCAAAACTTTAAGGACAGTTGTGTTGATTTTTTACATAGCAACTAAAGCTGCTGTACTGACATAGAATGTTGAGGCTCATTTAAATGTAAACAACGACATCATCAGCAATAAGTCAATTAGAGCAGCATAAGCTATATGTTACATGTAATATATGCATCTCTATTGCCATTTAATGTTCATTTAATGCACATATATGTTCCTCATCTGTGTGTGTGCATGTAGTGGTGTCTGTTAAGGCCAGAATCACTATTAGGAACCACTCTATGTTAGTGGTTCATGAATGAATCTGTGTGTAGAATGAACCTTTTAAGTGAAAAAATAATCGTTTCACTGACTTATAACTTTCATTCACTACAGTCTCTTCCTTTTAAAGTGCACACCTGCTTTAGTGGCTTGTTCTGCTTCCATAGACTGACTTTAGCACAAACTGGTTGCATTTGAGTGTGGCTTATGACGGAGCAGTTCACTGGTTGTGAATCTACCGAACGTATCTGCATCTAAAGTCTGAATGAATCATGTTTGTGAAGGAATGCACATATACACATACACATACATATTGTTATTTACATTTTTATTTTTATCCTTTTGTCCTTTTTCTATCTTGGTAAATGTCCAGTAGCAGACTAAATAAAGCAAAACCAACAGAAATGCTCATATTATTCAATTCATTCTGATTTTAACCTGTGTCTTGAATAATGAAAAGAAACTTCAGGTTTTGAAGAAGAAATATAAAGGGGCTAAAAAGAAAAAAGAAAAGACAAAATTCTGGTATAGATTCTGGAAAGATTTATTTATTGAGCTTTAATCCTTAATGCCTTTTCACTGCTCACTTGGTTTGATTTTTCTCCCATTTCAATCTTTTATGCCTACTGTTTCCATTATGTACAGTCATATTGTCCAGCTTACCTTATATTTGATGCATATATTATTGTATATATATCATGGTACATGGGTATGGTAATCATTTAGTTCTGTGGCGTACATCAAAGTACCGTGCATTTTCAAATAAGACACTATGGTATCAACATAGTATTAATTGTAGGGACCAGTGTTGCCAAGTCTGCACTTTTCACCAATAATATAATATTTAGCATTTTAAAGGGAACCCCCTTTAAAATGCCACTGGGCTATTTTAGGGCTGGTTTTGAGTAGCAATTGGGCGGGATTTGTTGCGAAAACCTGGCAACCCCGGTAAGTATTAATGCTGTTTCATAGCAATACCTTTGAGCTTTCAAATCTATGATATGCTATGATATAAGTACAATTTACCATTGTTTTTTTTTTACACAGTATAATGGTAACATCCTGTTTATTATTTGATTATTACCTTCCTGCTTCTACAAGTATCTAATAATTCTTAAATAACAATACATTTACTTGAGAAGCAAAATAACTAAAGATATTAAGATACATCTAAAACATGTGAGTTCATACCTAAAAAAAGAAAACATTACCGTCAGTGGTGTAAGAAAAATAAACAATTCAAAGGGAAAACAAAACAAGAGACTCTGACTGTATGGACACATAATCTGCAATGGTGAGAAGATTTTTTATTTACAGGTCTGTTGTTTTTTCTTTAATTGATTACTTTAAGTTTTGAAGTAGTTTAATTCTGTAGGCCAGAGGTTTAGATCTTCCTGGCCCGCTGAACAGCCTGCTGCTCCCGAGACATTCTGGAAAGTCAGTCCAGACTGTGAGTCTACAAGCATTAGAAGAAGAATTAATAAAACAGTTGAGAAAAAAGTAAAAACTCCACTCTAATAAGTGCAGCATGCATATTTCGCAACATGTACTATACTACTACCACACTAAAGTACATACTTTGTAGGTTATCATGATAAAAAGCATTTATTATCAACTTGAGTGAACCCAAATTTAGGGTAATACACTGACAATAGAAGCAACATGAAAGCAATCCATCTTTTTCTTCCCGTAAGAGTGGCCATTTGTACATTTTATGAATTTGGCTTCCGATCTCATCCGTTTCCAGCTATTTTTAGCTGTACAAAACAGCTCGTTTTGCTGCTTGATACTGAAAATTGGTGTGACTTGCCATGTTATTTTAATGTATTATCTTAATTATGAACACACTAGTTTGTAGTGCAAACAGTTTTACCATTTACTGCATGTAGTTATTCTTCTCGTTATTTCCCTATTCGCTTTTTAAGTCTGACATCATGTTTCACTGCTTCTGTGTCCAAACGTTCTATCAGATGCCACCACAAAACAACAAACAGTGCTAATATACAATCACAATGTGATATAATACTACCAAAAAAATTATAATCCTCCCCTTTACCTCCATACCGAAATCCCAGATAGCCAGACAATGAAAATATACATATAAATAAATAAATAAATATAAAAATTATTTGTGTTTGGGATGCTGTGAGCACGGAGACTGTAGTGTACACTGTACGTTTGAAAACATTTAGCATAAATGTTTATTATGAATAAACAGTGCTCATAAACAGCTGTTGAGATCAAGTTAAATAAGTTGAGGCTTGGATGCGGAAACAGCATTCATTGGACGCATTACATCATCACTTAACAAGCAAATAGTGGCTAATGAACCAGAAGTCTCACCCATAGGCTTACTTTCACATTGAAAAAAACGGTGGATATAAGGACTATGAGAAGAAATGTGAACACTGTATGATTGTTGAAACACTTACATTAACATCTTAGTTGATTTCAGCTGTAATGTTGTATACATCTTCTTTTTCATATGGATTTTCTAGGACGACCTCTAGTTATGTATTTCCGGTGGGTGAAGTTTGTTGGCCGTGCCAGCGATTGGTATTTTGATTCATCTCAGTGAATCAAATCTAATGAATCAGTTTACTGATTTTGATTCGCTCATATAATTTTACTTCATTTTTTTAAAAAACTGGGAATGACTTCAGTCAAGCAAGAAAAAAAATAAATTGTTCAATTAACATCTAGTGTACAGTCCTACATAGTAGGTAAATTAAGAAAATTATTATTTAACACGGTACAGAGCTTTGTGTATCAGAAAAAAACCGTCTGCGCCTTAGTTCGGTGTGGAAAACCTTAGAACAAAATTTTAGCAATTAAAATTGAATTAAAAGTTTTACTTTACTCTAGTCTATGTGGGAAAATATGTAAAACTTTTAAATGAAATATTGACACAGTAACCACACTTTAAGTGAAGTGCAATTTCTATGTACATTCTACATCTGTAACCTCTGGTGAAAACTTAACTTAGACTGAACCGTATGATAATGATAATTTATAAGATTGAGATGTGCAAAGCTGCTGAAAAAGAAACAGATGTCGTCAGAAACAGATGTCTGAAGATGTTTCATGGCGGAGACTACAGTCACGTACTCCGCCACCTACTGGACTAATTAGTGTAATCAGCATGAGGAAACATCCTTTTGAAAACCACAGTGTGTTCCAAACGGGATATATTACCCTCTGGAGGGCACTTCGGAGTGAAAACAATCATGGCCGCCATATGGAAGTGTCGTTCCAAACCTAAGTGCTCAAAACTAACCACTTCAAAAGGCCCTTCAGAATGAAAGATTTCGAAGGGTACAACTGATGGACACTTCGGGCCCCCATGATCCTTTGAACAGATTCTTTGCATGATGACGGCACCTCCGTGTGGGCACGGATGATGACGCATAAAGGCCACTTCAAGTAACTGTTGTTTGGTCCCCTACACCCTTCAACTCTTCGAAGCTCTCACTCCGGAGGGTAATTTTTTGAAGGGATTACATTTACATTTATTCATTTAGCAGACGCTTTTATCCAAAGCGACTTACAGGTGGGGAATACATCAAGCGATTTGTCCTAAAGAGGCAAAACGACCTACGAAGTGCTCAAATTACCATATAACAGGCATTGTTCAAATAAGTACAAGCTAGAAAGGGAAAAGAGTAGAAAAGGAAATTTTTTATTTTTTTATTTTATTTTTTTTTAAGTCAAGTAGTGTCGAAAGAGATGGGTTTTCAGCAGTCACTTGAAAATTGTTAGGGAGTTGGCATTCCGGATAGCGGTGGGAAGATCATTCCACCAGCCAGGAACGGTGTAAGAGAATGTTCTGGAAAGTGATTTTGTGCCTCTTTGTGATGGAACAATGAGGCGTCGCTCACTGGCGGATCTCAGAGTTCTGGAGGGAGTGTAGATTGGTAGCAGTGAGTGGAGGTAGGCGGGCGCCGAGCCTGTGGCTGTTCTATATGCAAGCATCAGTGTCTTGAATTTGATGCGAGCTGCAATTGGGAGCCAGTGCAGGGTGATGAAGAGAGGTGTGACATGGGCCCTTTTGGGCTCGTTGAAGACCAGTCGTGCTGCTGCATTCTGAATCATTTGTAAAGGTTTGATTGTGCATGAGGGAAGACCGGCTAGAAGAGCATTGCAGTAGTCCAGCCTGGAGATGACCAGGGCCTGGACAAGAAGTTGTGTGGCCTGCTCAGTTAGAAAGGGCCTGATCTTTCTAATGTTGTGTAGGGCAAACCTGCAAGATCGAGCAGTTTTAGCAATGTGGTCTTTGAAAGTCAGCTGGTCATCAAAGATAACACCAAGATTTCTGGCAGAACTTGATGGGGTAATTGTTAAAGTACCTAAGTTGATGGTAAAATCATGCTGTAGAGTCGGAGTGGCAGGGAAAATAAGGAGCTCAGTCTTTGCCAAGTTGAGCTGTAGATGATGTTCTTTCATCCACTCCGAGATGTCCGCCAAGCAGCCTGAGATCCGTGCAGCTACTGTTGGATCATCTGGTTGAAATGAAAGATAGAGCTGCGTGTCATCAGCATAGCAGTGGTAAGAGAAGCCATGTGCCTGTATGATGGGCCCCAGTGATGTAGTGTAAATGGAGAAGAGGAGGGGTCCAAGAACTGATCCCTGAGGAACCCCAGTGGCCAGATGATGTGCTTTGGATACCTCCCCTCCCCAGGCCACCCTGAAAGACCTACCTGTGAGATAGGATTCAAACCAGCGAAGAGGAGTCCCTGTGATACCCAGTGATGAGAGGGTGGACAGGAGGATCTGATGATTGACTGTGTCAAAAGCAGCAGAAAGATCCAGCAAAATGAGTACTGATGATCTGGAATCAGCTTTTGCAATCCGCAAGGCTTCAGTGACTGACAGTAGTGCAGTTTCAGTTGAGTGGCCACTCCTGAACCCTGACTGGTTAGCATCCAATGAACTGTTCTGTGCGAGAAACAGTGATACCTAGTTAAAAACGACTTGTTCAAGTGTTTTTGCTATGAATGGAAGGAGAGAGATTGGTCTATAGTTATCTATAAGTGAAGTGTTTAATGTAGGTTTTTTGAGCAGTGGGGTTACCCGAGCCTGCTTGAATGCAGTGGGGAAAGTGCCTGTGAGGAGAGATGTGTTGATGATGTGTGTAAGTGCTGGTAAGAGTGTAGGAGAGATTGCTTGGAGAAGGTGAAAGGGGATAGGATCTAGTGGGCATGTTGTAGGATGGCTGGAGAGGAGAAGTGTGGATACTTCTGCCTCAGAGAGGGGACAGAAGGAGAAGAGTGGGGTGTTAGCTGTGGATGTTGTTGGTATTAGTTCCTGTACGTGTGGAGCCAAGAACCGGCTGCTGATAGTTGTAGTTTTGTCAGTAAAGAATGTGGCGAAATCGTCGGCTGTTATAGAAGTGGTGGGAGGTGGTGTGGGAGGGCAGAGGAGCGAATTGAAGGTTTTGAAGAGGTTACGTGTGTCTGGAGCATTGTTGATCTTGATGTGGAAGTATGAGGATTTGGCAGCATGGGCTTGAGCAGAGAAGGATGAAAGCAAGGACTGATACATACTCAAGTCAGATGGATCTTTAGATTTGCGCCATTTTCTCTCTGCTGCCCTAAGTTTGGACCGATGTTCGCGGAGAACATCGGATAGCCAGGGGTTAGGAGGGGTGGCCCAAGCTGGCCTGGAAGAGAGAGGACATATAGCGTCTAGGCAAGAGGTTAAAGTAGAGCATAAGATGTCAGTAGCTGCATTAACTTCTAGAGATGAGAAAAGGGTTGGACAGGGAAGAGAGGAGGATACTACAGAGGAAAGATGGGAGGGTGAAAGGGAGCGTAGGTTTCGTCTGAAAGTAACAGGTAGAGGGGTTGGAGGTGTACTGGCACTAATATGTAAGTTGCAAGTAATGAAGAAATGGTCAGATATGTGTAGGGGTTTAACCAAACTGTTGTCTGCAACGCAATTGCGTGTGTAAATTAGGTCTAGGTGGTTGCCTGATTTGTGAGTGCTTGTAGTAACAAGGCGTTTGAAATCAAATGAAGCTAGGAGTGAGTGAAAGTCAGCAGCATAAGGCTTGTCCAGATGAATGTTAAAATCACCAAAGACTAGAAGTGGACTGCCATCCTCTTGGAATGAGGATAGCAGCCCATCCAGCTCGTCTAGGAATGTGCCCAGTTGACCAGGAGGGCGGTAAATGACCACAATGTGGAATTTAATTGGAGCTGTTACTGTGATCACATGAGATTCGAAAGAGTTAAAGTTGCATAGCAGAGAGTGGTTAAAGAATTTCCATTTATTAGAAATAAGTATTCCAGTACCCCCACCCCTCCCAGTGTGAGGAGGGGTGTGAGAGAATGAGAAGTTATTGGACAGAGCAGCGGGGGTTGCTGAGTCTTCTGGACGAATCCAGGTCTCAGTCAAGCCTAGGATACTAAGTGTCGAATGTGTGGAAAAAGCGGAAATGAAATCTGCTTTGTTAACAGCTGACTGGCAATTCCAGAGGCCGACAGTAAATGAGAAAGTTTCAGTGGAGGAAGTGACGATAGGGCGAAGGTTAGTGAGATTGCATTGACGTCTGCGTGTGATGTTAGAACGTTGTGTGGAGATAACCGGAATGTATTGAAAGCACATGATAGAGGTGGAAAGAGGGTGCAAGCAGCGAGTGTATGAAGGGAAAGTTAGAAGAGTACCTAAGTGCGTTGTCGGTTTCGTTGCTCGGTTAAAGTCGTGCAGGAAAAAGTCGCAGGTCTTTACCCTCGTCGGTCTTCACACGAGGAGGCTGAACACGGCGGCTGAACGCTTCCGCGTCAGCTCACAGATAATGATTATATACACAAGCGAATGGAATTGGAGTGATAACAGTTGGGCCCGCCTCCTGACTTAAGCCCAAAGTCTATATCTATGCAAGTGCCCGAAGAATTTCAGCAATACTAATTTCAATAAGTGCAAGTGCTAATTAAAACGAAACAACAACACTACAAATAGGCAGAGAACGAAAAAATACTTTCTAGCACTACTTAATAATTTGAACAATACCGATGGCAATAGTGTATTAAGCAAACACTTACGCGCAGTCGCTGTTGCTATCTCTGTGGACAACAGTGCTTAGGGCAACAGTGATTAGGGCATAGGGATAAACCCTTCCGATTGGAACGCAGGGCCAGTTAATATATTTTGACATTTGGCCTTTTTCGGGTTGAAGGTTAACTGTATAATATAGATAAATCTATATTTAAAATACAGAATCACATTTCAAAATTTTAAAAATGCTAACTTTAAAGAATCATGCAATTAATTGTGAATAAATATTTTAATCAACTGATTATTATTTGAAACCAAAACTTTACATATGTCATAATATTCACTTTCACAGCAAAATTAATTACTCACCTCAGTTTTCACTGCTTGTCTGTATTCACATGATCATTTAATTAATTCATATTAGTAAGACCTTTACTTTCCTTGTTATGTTTGAGCAGTTGCTTCCATCAATGACTTCCACATATACAATCGGTTTGAAGTTTTATTTACCATTCATATCATTTTGATGTTGTTCCCATCCCTACAAGACTATGATCTTCTACAAGGAACATCAGGCCAATCTCCTGATGTCAAAATATAGGTGGTTTGTCTTTGTCTGGCATCTCAGCTGAGACCTGTCCACCTGCCAGTAGTTGTGAACTACCAGTGGCATAGCTCTCAGCATCACTGATGCACACAAGCCCTCACAGCACGTCAAGCTGCAAACCATGTGAGGGACCCTAACCTAACCTAACCTAACCTAACCCAACTGATTAAAACAACCGCATGTCAACCAACCACTTAAAACATATGAACAACCATGTAACAATGCATGAGAAACCAAACAAGACCAGCGACCACAACACAATAACAACAATGCAGAAAACCTTGACAAACGCATATCAATGCATAAGAAACCCCCAAAACATCCTAAAAAAAACCATGTAGCAATGTGAAAAACCTGCTTGGAACAACCTAGGAGCCGCATACCAACACAATCACCAAAAACACCACCATATAGCAATGTGATAAAAACATACACTACAAAATAAAACTTACTGTATAAACATAAAACTGAAACTTACTCTATAAAGATATAGAACTATATACAGTATTTACATACGTAATCCATGTGACACTGTGATGACTCAGTGTCTGGCCTTCTTTCTTCGGGGTTCCTCGGGCAGGGGCTCTTCACTGATGTCCACGTGGATTCGTGGAGCGATGCTTCTGCTGGTTTTGGAGAAGCGTTCAGTGATGAGAACACGTCCTGCAGGCTGCTCGGTCTCCAGCAGTGATGGACAGTTGAGTTTCTCCCACAGGCGCTGTTTTATCTTCAGTCCCAGCTCGAGACTGTAGGGACGGCGCCGACCACAGCGTGTCTGTATCATTGGCTCGGCTACAGAGCGGTAAACGTCCTGGTAGGCCTGCACACTGTGGCCGTGGATGGAGATGGGCTCTTCCTGCTGACACAGAGGAGCCTGACACACATCCACTGAAGAGACTGCTGGTTGGATGTCGGGAATGACAGCAGCGTTCTTCACATAGCGCTTTTCCAAACCTTTGGGTCTTCCAGCTTTGTCAGAGGTGCGGCTGTAATTGTGCTCTAACCTGATCAAAGCTGCCAGCTGTGAAAGTTCACAGGTGCCTTGAACAGAAGAGGCGGCCTCCACTATGAATCCCCTCAGGTGTGTGGGAAGAGCCCTGGTTTTTCTCAGGTGGCGCTGCTCCATTAAGAGGAATCAAGAAAGTCTTCACAAATTGACAAATTGATAAAACTCACCAAACTGTAGAGTTGTGAAGAGCTTAAAGTGTGAGAAATCAGGCTTCAAAACTTTAAGGACAGTTGTGTTGATTTTTTACATAGCAACTAAAGCTGCTGTACTGACATAGAATGTTGAGGCTCATTTAAATGTAAACAACGACATCATCAGCAATAAGTCAATTAGAGCAGCATAAGCCATATGTTACATGTAATATATGCGTCTCTATTGGCATTTAATGTTCATTTAATGCACATATATGTTCCTCATCTGTGTGTGTGCATGTAGTGGTGTCTGTTAAGGCCAGCATCGCAATTAGGAACCACTCTATGTTAGTGGTTCATGAATGAATCTGTGTGTTGAATGAATCTTTTAAGTGAAAAAATCATTCTTCCACTAACTTATAATTTTCATATACTAAAGTCTCTTCCTTTTAAAGTGCACACCTGCTTTAGTGGCCTGTTCTGCTTCCATAGACTGACTTTAGTACAAACTGGTAGCATTTGAGTGTGGCTTATGAAGGAGCAGTTCATTGGTTGTGAATCTACTGAACCAATCTGTGTCTAAAGTCTGAATGAATCATGTTTGTGAAGGAATGCACATATACACATACACATACATATTGTTATTTACATTTTTATTTTTATCCTTTTTCTACCTTGTCCAGTAGCAGACTAAATAGAACAAAACCAACAGAAATGCTCATATTATTTAATTCATTCTGTTTTTAAACTGTGTCTTGAATAATGAAAAGAAACTTAAGGTTGTGAACAAGAAATATAAAGAAGCTAAAAAGAAAAAAGAAAAGACAAAATTCTGGTAGGTTCTGGAAAGATTTACTTAGTGATCTTCAATCATTAATGGCTTTTCACTGCTCACTTAGTTTGATTTTTCTCCCATTTAATCTCTAATTTCATCTCATTCCTACCGTTTCCATTATGTACAGGTGCATCTCAAAAAATTTGAATATCATGAAAAAGTAAAAAAAATTTTTTAATTGTAACTTATTTTAAAAACTGAAACTTTCATATATTCTAGATTCATTATATGTAACGTAAAATATTTCTAAAGTTTTTTTGTTTTAATTTTGATGATTAGAGCTTACAGCTCATGAAAGTCAAAAATTCAGTATCTCAAAATATTAGAATATTTCCTAAGATCAATCAAAAAACGGATTTGAAAAAAAAAAGAAAAGTTCAAGTTTTTTAAAGTATGTTTATGCACTCAATACTTGGTCAGTAGCACATATTACAGCAAATGACTTGCTCCTAGCACAAATTACAACATAAGTGAAGTGTGGCATGGAAGTGATCAGCCTGTGCATCAACTGTTTCTCATCTTTCCCTTGAAAATATCCCATGGAATCTCAATGGGGTTCAGGTCAGGCATATGGGTTGACCAATAAAGAACAGTAATATCACAGTCAGCAAACCACTTGTGGTTTTTGCACTGTGGGCAGGTGCTAAAGTCCTGCTGGAAAAGGAAACCAGCATCTCCATAAATCTTGTGAGCAGATGGAAGTCTCCTAGATGGCTGCATTGACTTTGCACTTGATAAAACACAGTAGCCCAACACCAGCAGACGTCACAACACCCCAAATCATTACTGACTTCAGAAACTTCACACTGCACTTCAAGCAGCTTGGATTCTGTGCCTCTCCAGTCTTCGTCCAGACTCTGGGATCATGATTTCAACATGAAATGCAAAATTTACTTTTATCTGAGAAGAAGACTGAGCAACAGTCCAGTTTATTTTCTCCTTAGCCCAGGTAAGATGCTTCTGACATTGTTTCTGTTTTAGAAGTGGCTTGGTAGCCCTTTTCCTGAAGACGTCTGAGCATGGTGACTCTTGATGCGCTAACTCCAGCTTCATTCTACTCCTTGTGAGGCTCTCCCAAGTGTTTGAATCTGCTTTACTTGACAGTCTTCTCAAGCTTGTGGTCATCCCTGTTGCTTGTGCACCTTTGCCTACCCATTTTCTTCCTTCCAGTCAACTTTGCCTTTTATATGCTTTGATACAGCACTCAAACAGCCTCCTCTTTCAGTAATGACCTTCTGTGACTTACTCTCTTTGTGGAGGGTGTCAATGATTGTCTTCTGGACTATTGCAAAGTCAGCAGTCTTCCCCATTAGTGTGGTTTCAAAGAACAAGAGATACCCAGAATGTATACTGTAAGGATGGTTATTTGATAAAACTCAAAAGTACAAATTCTAATATTTTGATTTTGACTTTCATGAGCTGTATGCTTTAATCATCAAAATTAAAACAAAACAAAACAAACAAAAACTTTTGAAATGTTTTACTTTATATGTAATGAATCTAGAAAATATGAAAGTTAATTTTTTTAAAAATAAGTTACTATCAAATAATGAACTTTTTCATGATATTCAAATTTTTTGAGATGCACCTGTACAGTCATATTGCCCAGCTGGCCAGCTTACCCTATATTTGATGCTTATATTATTGTATAAATCATGATACATGAATATGATATCATTTAGTTCTGTGGCATATATTAAAGTATCATGCATTTTCATGGTATCAGCATAGTATTCATTGTAAGGACCAGTGTTACCGAGTTAAGTCCGAGTTTTTCCAGCAGAATTGGGCTACTTCAACACTGTTGGTGCGGGTTGTTTTTCATGTCTGCTGGTTGAAGCGGCCCCAATAATGTAATATTTAGGCCCTGAAATGCAAATTTTACTAGGGGAACCTAAAAAGTGTGTATTTAATTCCCCTTGGAACGCTATTTTTAATGGGGTACCCCCCTTAAAACGCGATTGGGCTACTTTTGAGTAGCAATTGCACGGGTTTTATAACAATACATTTACTTGAGAAGCAAAATAACTAAAGATATTAAGATATTACTTCTGAAACAAGTGAGTTTATGCCTAAAATAAGAAAAAATAACTGTCAATGGTGTAAAAAAAAAAGAAAGAAAAACAATTCAAAGGGAAAACAAAACAAGAGACTCTGACTGTATGTACACATCATCTGCAATGGTGAGAAGGTTTTTATTTACAGGTCTGTTGTTTTTTCTTTAATTGATCACTTTAAGTTTAGAAGTTGTTTAATTCTATAGTCCAGAGGTTTAGATCCTCCAGTCTAGAAAGTCTTCCTGGCCTGTTGAACAACCTGCTGCTCCCGAGACATTCTGGAAAGTCAGTCCAGACTGTGAGTCTACAAGCATTAGAAGAAGAATTAATAAAACAAAGTTGAGTAGGTGATATTCTTACCTAAAAAAATAAAGGGACAGTTTCAGAAGAAAAACTGTAAAAATGCCTCTCTAATAAGTGCAGCATGCATATTTTGCAACATTTACTATACTACTACCACACTAAAGTACATACTTTGTAGGTTATCATGATAAAAAGCATTTATTATCAACTTGAGCAAACCCAAATGCATTTAGGGTAATACACTGACAATAGAAGCAACAGGCATGAAAGCAATCCATCTTTTTCTTCCCGTAAGAGTGGCCATTTGTACATGTTATGGGTCTGGCCTCCGGCCTCCTCCGTGTCCAGCTATTTTTAGCTCGTTTTGCTGCTTGATATTTCAAATTGGTGTGATTTACCATGTTATTTTAATGTATTGTCTTAATTATGACTCAAATCTTTTGAATCAGTTTACTGATTTTGATTCGCTCATATAACTTTACCTCAGTTTTGTCAAATACTGGGAATAACTTCAGTCAAGCAAGAAAAAAGTTAAATTAACATCTAGTGTACAGTCCTACATAATAGGCAAATTAAGAAAATTATGATTTAACATGTTGCAGAGATTTATGTATCAGAAAAAAAAACCCTTTGCGTCTTGAGTTCAGTCTTCTTCTGAAACGTGGAAAACCTTAGTACAAAATTTTAGCAATTAAATGTGGATATGTTTTACTTCACTCTAGTCTACATGGGAAAATATGTTAAAGTTTTTAATTAAGTATTAACACAGTAACCACACTTGAAGTGCAATTTCTATGTACATTTTATATCTGTAACCTCTGGAGAAAACTTAACTTCTGTACAATAATGATAATTTATAAGATTGTGATGTGTAAAGCTGCTGAATAAAAGGCAACTTTCAGACTTCAGAAATAGACACTGTTACAGTACCTCTAAAATTAAAGATTTCAACTCAACTCACCTCATCAATCTGCGTCGGGGTCGTTTGTCTTATTCTTCCGTGTTTCATGGCAGATAGACAACAGTGATGTGTACCACCACCTCCTAGACTAATTAGTGTAATCAGCATGAGGAAACATCCTTTTGAAAACCAATCTAATACATTTTGACCTTTGACCTTTTACGGGTTGAAGGTTAACTGTATAATATAGAGAAAACTATATATAAAATACAGAGTCACATTTAAAAATGTTAATAATACTAATTAACTTTAAATAATCATGCAATTAATTATGAATAAATAATTGAATCGACTAATTATACATTTAAACCAAAACTTTACACATTTCACAGTAAAATTAATTACTCACCTCAATTTTCACTACTGGTCTGTATTCACCATTCATGCATTCAGATAATTCTGATGTTGCACCCATCATCATAAGACTATGATCTTCCACAAAAAACATCAGGCCAATCTCCTGATGACAAAATATAGGTGGTTTGTCTTTGTCTGGCATCTCAGCTGAGACCTGTCCACTATGGGTGACCCTGCCAGTAGTTGTGAACTACCAGTGGCATAGCTCTCAGCATCACTGATGCACACAAGCCCTCACAGCACGTCAAGCTGCAAACCATGTGAGGGACCCTAACCTAACCTAACCTAACCTAACCTAACCTAACCTAACCCAACTGATTAAAACAACCGCATGTCAACCAACCACTCAAAATATCTGAACAACCATGTAACGACGCATGAGAAACGAGACCAGCGACCACAGCACAATAACAACAATGCAGAAAACCTTGACAAACGCATATCAATGCATAAGAAACCACCAAAACATCCTGACAAAACCATGCAGCAATGTGAAAAACCTGCTTGGAACAACCTAGGAGCCGCATACCAACACAATCACCAAAAACACCACCATACAGCAATGTGATAAAAACCATACACTACAAAATAAAACTTACAAACATAAAACTGAAACTTACTCTATAAAGATATAGAATTATATACAGTATTTACATACGTAATCCATGTGACACTGTGATGACTCAGTGTCTGGCCTTCTTTCTTCGGGGTTCCTCGGGCAGGGGCTCTTCACTGATGTCCACGTGGATTCGTGGAGCGATGCTTCTGCTGGTTTTGGAGAAGCGTTCAGTGATGAGAACACGTCCTGCAGGCTGCTCGGTCTCCAGCAGTGATGGACAGTTGAGTTTCTCCCACAGGCGCTGTTTTATCTTCAGTCCCAGCTCGAGACTGTAGGGACGGCGCCGACCACAGCGTGTCTGTATCATTGGCTCGGCTACAGAGCGGTAAACGTCCTGGTAGGCCTGCACACTGTGGCCGTGGATGGAGATGGGCTCTTCCTGCTGACACAGAGGAGCCTGACACACATGTTTTTAAACTGTGTCTTGAATAATGAAAAGAAACTTAAGGTTGTGAACAAGAAATATACTTCTTGTGAAGCTCTCACAAGTGTTTGAATCTGCTTTACTTGACAGTCTTCTCAAGCTTGTGGTCATCCCTGTTGCTTGTGCACCTTTGCCTACCCATTTTCTTCCTTCCAGTCAACTTTGCCTTTTATATGCTTTGATACAGCACTCAAACAGCCTCCTCTTTCAGTAATGACCTTCTGTGACTTACTCTCTTTGTGGAGGGTGTCAATGATTGTCTTCTGGACTATTGCAAAGTCAGCAGTCTTCCCCATTAGTGTGGTTTCAAAGAACAAGAGATACCCAGAATGTATACTGTAAGGATGGTTATTTGATAAAACTCAAAAGTACAAATTCTAATATTTTGATTTTGACTTTCATGAGCTGTATGCTTTAATCATCAAAATTAAAACAAAACAAAACAAACAAAAACTTTTGAAATGTTTTACTTTATATGTAATGAATCTAGAAAATATGAAAGTTAATTTTTTTAAAAATAAGTTACTATCAAATAATGAACTTTTTCATGATATTCAAATTTTTTGAGATGCACCTGTACAGTCATATTGCCCAGCTGGCCAGCTTACCCTATATTTGATGCTTATATTATTGTATAAATCATGATACATGAATATGATATCATTTAGTTCTGTGGCATATATTAAAGTATCATGCATTTTCATGGTATCAGCATAGTATTCATTGTAAGGACCAGTGTTACCGAGTTAAGTCCGAGTTTTTCCAACAGAATTGGGCTACTTCAACACTGTTGGTGCGGGTTGTTTTTCATGTCTGCTGGTTGAAGCGGCCCCAATAATGTAATATTTAGGCCCTGAAATGCAAATTTTACTAGGGGAACCTAAAAAGTGTGTATTTAATTCCCCTTGGAACGCTATTTTTAATGGGGTACCCCCCTTAAAACGCGATTGGGCTACTTTTGAGTAGCAATTGCACGGGTTTTATAACAATACATTTACTTGAGAAGCAAAATAACTAAAGATATTAAGATATTACTTCTGAAACAAGTGAGTTTATGCCTAAAATAAGAAAAAATAACTGTCAATGGTGTAAAAAAAAAAGAAAGAAAAACAATTCAAAGGGAAAACAAAACAAGAGACTCTGACTGTATGTACACATCATCTGCAATGGTGAGAAGGTTTTTATTTACAGGTCTGTTGTTTTTTCTTTAATTGATCACTTTAAGTTTAGAAGTTGTTTAATTCTATAGTCCAGAGGTTTAGATCCTCCAGTCTAGAAAGTCTTCCTGGCCTGTTGAACAACCTGCTGCTCCCGAGACATTCTGGAAAGTCAGTCCAGACTGTGAGTCTACAAGCATTAGAAGAAGAATTAATAAAACAAAGTTGAGTAGGTGATATTCTTACCTAAAAAAATAAAGGGACAGTTTCAGAAGAAAAACTGTAAAAATGCCTCTCTAATAAGTGCAGCATGCATATTTTGCAACATTTACTATACTACTACCACACTAAAGTACATACTTTGTAGGTTATCATGATAAAAAGCATTTATTATCAACTTGAGCAAACCCAAATGCATTTAGGGTAATACACTGACAATAGAAGCAACAGGCATGAAAGCAATCCATCTTTTTCTTCCCGTAAGAGTGGCCATTTGTACATGTTATGGGTCTGGCCTCCGGCCTCCTCCGTGTCCAGCTATTTTTAGCTCGTTTTGCTGCTTGATATTTCAAATTGGTGTGATTTACCATGTTATTTTAATGTATTGTCTTAATTATGACTCAAATCTTTTGAATCAGTTTACTGATTTTGATTCGCTCATATAACTTTACCTCAGTTTTGTCAAATACTGGGAATAACTTCAGTCAAGCAAGAAAAAAGTTAAATTAACATCTAGTGTACAGTCCTACATAATAGGCAAATTAAGAAAATTATGATTTAACATGTTGCAGAGATTTATGTATCAGAAAAAAAAACCCTTTGCGTCTTGAGTTCAGTCTTCTTCTGAAACGTGGAAAACCTTAGTACAAAATTTTAGCAATTAAATGTGGATATGTTTTACTTCACTCTAGTCTACATGGGAAAATATGTTAAAGTTTTTAATTAAGTATTAACACAGTAACCACACTTGAAGTGCAATTTCTATGTACATTTTATATCTGTAACCTCTGGAGAAAACTTAACTTCTGTACAATAATGATAATTTATAAGATTGTGATGTGTAAAGCTGCTGAATAAAAGGCAACTTTCAGACTTCAGAAATAGACACTGTTACAGTACCTCTAAAATTAAAGATTTCAACTCAACTCACCTCATCAATCTGCGTCGGGGTCGTTTGTCTTATTCTTCCGTGTTTCATGGCAGATAGACAACAGTGATGTGTACCACCACCTCCTAGACTAATTAGTGTAATCAGCATGAGGAAACATCCTTTTGAAAACCAATCTAATACATTTTGACCTTTGACCTTTTACGGGTTGAAGGTTAACTGTATAATATAGAGAAAACTATATATAAAATACAGAGTCACATTTAAAAATGTTAATAATACTAATTAACTTTAAATAATCATGCAATTAATTATGAATAAATAATTGAATCGACTAATTATAAATTTAAACCAAAACTTTACACATTTCACAGTAAAATTAATTACTCACCTCAATTTTCACTACTGGTCTGTATTCACCATTCATGCATTCAGATAATTCTGATGTTGCACCCATCATCATAAGACTATGATCTTCCACAAAAAACATCAGGCCAATCTCCTGATGACAAAATATAGGTGGTTTGTCTTTGTCTGGCATCTCAGCTGAGACCTGTCCACTATGGGTGACCCTGCCAGTAGTTGTGAACTACCAGTGGCATAGCTCTCAGCATCACTGATGCACACAAGCCCTCACAGCACGTCAAGCTGCAAACCATGTGAGGGACCCTAACCTAACCTAACCTAACCTAACCTAACCTAACCTAACCCAACTGATTAAAACAACCGCATGTCAACCAACCACTCAAAATATCTGAACAACCATGTAACGACGCATGAGAAACGAGACCAGCGACCACAGCACAATAACAACAATGCAGAAAACCTTGACAAACGCATATCAATGCATAAGAAACCACCAAAACATCCTGACAAAACCATGCAGCAATGTGAAAAACCTGCTTGGAACAACCTAGGAGCCGCATACCAACACAATCACCAAAAACACCACCATACAGCAATGTGATAAAAACATACACTACAAAATAAAACTTACAAACATAAAACTGAAACTTACTCTATAAAGATATAGAATTATATACAGTATTTACATACGTAATCCATGTGACACTGTGATGACTCAGTGTCTGGCCTTCTTTCTTCGGGGTTCCTCGGGCAGGGGCTCTTCACTGATGTCCACGTGGATTCGTGGAGCGATGCTTCTGCTGGTTTTGGAGAAGCGTTCAGTGATGAGAACACGTCCTGCAGGCTGCTCGGTCTCCAGCAGTGATGGACAGTTGAGTTTCTCCCACAGGCGCTGTTTTATCTTCAGTCCCAGCTCGAGACTGTAGGGACGGCGCCGACCACAGCGTGTCTGTATCATTGGCTCGGCTACAGAGCGGTAAACGTCCTGGTAGGCCTGCACACTGTGGCCGTGGATGGAGATGGGCTCTTCCTGCTGACACAGAGGAGCCTGACACACATCCACTGAAGAGACTGCTGGTTGGATGTCGGGAATGACAGCAGCGTTCTTCACATAGCGCTTTTCCAAACCTTTGGGTCTTCCAGCTTTGTCAGAGGTGCGGCTGTAATTGTGCTCTAACCTGATCAAAGCTGCCAGCTGTGAAAGTTCACAGGTGCCTTGAACAGAAGAGGCGGCCTCCACTATGAATCCCCTCAGGTGTGTGGGAAGAGCCCTGGTTCTTCTCAGGCGGCACTGCTCCATTAAGAGGAATCAAGAAAGACTTCACAAATTGACAAATTGATAAAACTCACCAAACTGTAGATTTGTGAAGAGCTTAAAGTGTGAGCAATCAGGCTTCAAAACTTTAAGGACAGTTGTGTTGATTTTTTACATAGCAACTAAAGCTGCTGTACTGACATAGAATGTTGAGGCTCATTTAAATGTAAACAACGACATCATCAGCAATAAGTCAATTAGAGCAGCAGAAGCTATATGTTACATGTAATATATGCATCTCTATTGCCATTTAATGTTCATTTAATGCACATATATGTTCCTCATCTGTGTGTGCGGATGTAGTGGTGTCTGTTAAGGCCAGAATCACTATTAGGAACCACTCTATGTTAGTGGTTCATGAATGAATCTGTGTGTTGAATGAATCTTTTAAGTGAATAAATCATTCTTCCACTGACTTATAATTTTCATTTACTAAAGTCTTTTCCTTTTAAAGTGCACACCTGCTTTAGTGGCCTGTTCTGCTTCCATAGACTGACTTTAGCACAAACTGGTAGCATTTGAGTGTGGCTTATGAAGGAGCAGTTCATTGGTTGTGAATCTACTGAACGAATCTGCATCTAAAGTCTGAATGAATCATGTTTGTGAAGGAATGCACATATACACATATACATCCACATACAATTGTTATTTACATTTTTATTTTTATCCTTTTGTCCTTTTTCTACCTTGGTAAATGTCCAGTAGCAGACTAAATAAAGCAAAACCAACAGAAATGCTCATATTATTTAATTCATTCTGTTTTTAAACTGTGTCTTGAATAATGAAAAGAAACTTAAGGTTGTGAACAAGAAATATACTTCTTGTGAAGCTCTCACAAGTGTTTGAATCTGCTTTACTTGACAGTCTTCTCAAGCTTGTGGTCATCCCTGTTGCTTGTGCACCTTTGCCTACCCATTTTCTTCCTTCCAGTCAACTTTGCCTTTTATATGCTTTGATACAGCACTCAAACAGCCTCCTCTTTCAGTAATGACCTTCTGTGACTTACTCTCTTTGTGGAGGGTGTCAATGATTGTCTTCTGGACTATTGCAAAGTCAGCAGTCTTCCCCATTAGTGTGGTTTCAAAGAACAAGAGATACCCAGAATGTATACTGTAAGGATGGTTATTTGATAAAACTCAAAAGTACAAATTCTAATATTTTGATTTTGACTTTCATGAGCTGTATGCTTTAATCATCAAAATTAAAACAAAACAAAACAAACAAAAACTTTTGAAATGTTTTACTTTATATGTAATGAATCTAGAAAATATGAAAGTTAATTTTTTTAAAAATAAGTTACTATCAAATAATGAACTTTTTCATGATATTCAAATTTTTTGAGATGCACCTGTACAGTCATATTGCCCAGCTGGCCAGCTTACCCTATATTTGATGCTTATATTGTTGTATATATCATGATACATGAATATGATATCATTTAGTTCTGTGGCATATATTAAAGTATCATGCATTTTCATGGTATCAGCATAGTATTCATTGTAAGGACCAGTGTTACCGAGTTAAGTCCGAGTTTTTCCAACAGAATTGGGCTACTTCAACACTGTTGGTGCGGGTTGTTTTTCATGTCTGCTGGTTGAAGCGGCCCCAATAATGTAATATTTAGGCCCTGAAATGCAAATTTTACTAGGGGAACCTAAAAAGTGTGTATTTAATTCCCCTTGGAACGCTATTTTTAATGGGGTACCCCCCTTAAAACGCGATTGGGCTACTTTTGAGTAGCAATTGCACGGGTTTTATAACAATACATTTACTTGAGAAGCAAAATAACTAAAGATATTAAGATATTACTTCTGAAACAAGTGAGTTTATGCCTAAAATAAGAAAAAATAACTGTCAATGGTGTAAAAAAAAAAGAAAGAAAAACAATTCAAAGGGAAAACAAAACAAGAGACTCTGACTGTATGTACACATCATCTGCAATGGTGAGAAGGTTTTTATTTACAGGTCTGTTGTTTTTTCTTTAATTGATCACTTTAAGTTTAGAAGTTGTTTAATTCTATAGTCCAGAGGTTTAGATCCTCCAGTCTAGAAAGTCTTCCTGGCCTGTTGAACAACCTGCTGCTCCCGAGACATTCTGGAAAGTCAGTCCAGACTGTGAGTCTACAAGCATTAGAAGAAGAATTAATAAAACAGTTGAGAAAAAAGTAAAAACTCCACTCTAATAAGTGCAGCATGCATATTTCGCAACATGTACTATACTACTACCACACTAAAGTACATACTTTGTAGGTTATCATGATAAAAAGCATTTATTATCAACTTGAGTGAACCCAAATTTAGGGTAATACACTGACAATAGAAACAACATGAAAGCAATCCATCTTTTTCTTCCCGTAAGAGTGGCCATTTGTACATTTTATGAATTTGGCTTCCGATCTCATCCGTTTCCAGCTATTTTTAGCTGTACAAAACAGCTCGTTTTGCTGCTTGATACTGAAAATTGGTGTGACTTGCCATGTTATTTTAATGTATTATCTTAATTATGAACACCCTAGTTTGTAGTGCAAACAGTTTTACCATTTACTGCATGTAGTTATTCTTCTCGTTATTTCCCTATTCGCTTTTTAAGTCTGACATCATGTTTCACTGCTTCTGTGTCCAAACGTTCTATCAGATGCCACCACAAAACAACAAACAGTGCTAATATACAATCACAATGTGATATAATACTACCAAAAAAATTATAATCCTCCCCTTTACCTCCATACCGAAATCCCAGATAGCCAGACAATGAAAATATACATATAAATAAATAAATAAATATAAAAATTATTTGTGTTTGGGATGCTGTGAGCACGGAGACTGTAGTGTACACTGTACGTTTGAAAACATTTAGCATAAATGTTTATTATGAATAAACAGTGCTCATAAACAGCTGTTGAGATCAAGTTAAATAAGTTGAGGCTTGGATGCGGAAACAGCATTCATTGGACGCATTACATCATCACTTAACAAGCAAATAGTGGCTAATGAACCAGAAGTCTCACCCATAGGCTTACTTTCACATTGAAAAAAACGGTGGATATAAGGACTATGAGAAGAAATGTGAACACTGTATGATTGTTGAAACACTTACATTAACATCTTAGTTGATTTCAGCTGTAATGTTGTATACATCTTCTTTTTCATATGGATTTTCTAGGACGACCTCTAGTTATGTATTTCCGGTGGGTGAAGTTTGTTGGCCGTGCCAGCGATTGGTATTTTGATTCATCTCAGTGAATCAAATCTAATGAATCAGTTTACTGATTTTGATTCGCTCATATAATTTTACTTCATTTTTTTAAAAAACTGGGAATGACTTCAGTCAAGCAAGAAAAAAAATAAATTGTTCAATTAACATCTAGTGTACAGTCCTACATAGTAGGTAAATTAAGAAAATTATTATTTAACACGGTACAGAGCTTTGTGTATCAGAAAAAAACCGTCTGCGCCTTAGTTCGGTGTGGAAAACCTTAGAACAAAATTTTAGCAATTAAAATTGAATTAAAAGTTTTACTTTACTCTAGTCTATGTGGGAAAATATGTAAAACTTTTAAATGAAATATTGACACAGTAACCACACTTTAAGTGAAGTGCAATTTCTATGTACATTCTACATCTGTAACCTCTGGTGAAAACTTAACTTAGACTGAACCGTATGATAATGATAATTTATAAGATTGAGATGTGCAAAGCTGCTGAAAAAGAAACAGATGTCGTCAGAAACAGATGTCTGAAGATGTTTCATGGCGGAGACTACAGTCACGTACTCCGCCACCTACTGGACTAATTAGTGTAATCAGCATGAGGAAACATCCTTTTGAAAACCACAGTGTGTTCCAAACGGGATATATTACCCTCTGGAGGGCACTTCGGAGTGAAAACAATCATGGCCGCCATATGGAAGTGTCGTTCCAAACCTAAGTGCTCAAAACTAACCACTTCAAAAGGCCCTTCAGAATGAAAGATTTCGAAGGGTACAACTGATGGACACTTCGGGCCCCCATGATCCTTTGAACAGATTCTTTGCATGATGACGGCACCTCCGTGTGGGCACGGATGATGACGCATAAAGGCCACTTCAAGTAACTGTTGTTTGGTCCCCTACACCCTTCAACTCTTCGAAGCTCTCACTCCGGAGGGTAATTTTTTGAAGGGATTACATTTACATTTATTCATTTAGCAGACGCTTTTATCCAAAGCGACTTACAGGTGGGGAATACATCAAGCGATTTGTCCTAAAGAGGCAAAACGACCTACGAAGTGCTCAAATTACCATATAACAGGCATTGTTCAAATAAGTACAAGCTAGAAAGGGAAAAGAGTAGAAAAGGAAATTTTTTATTTTTTTATTTTATTTTTTTTTAAGTCAAGTAGTGTCGAAAGAGATGGGTTTTCAGCAGTCACTTGAAAATTGTTAGGGAGTTGGCATTCCGGATAGCGGTGGGAAGATCATTCCACCAGCCAGGAACGGTGTAAGAGAATGTTCTGGAAAGTGATTTTGTGCCTCTTTGTGATGGAACAATGAGGCGTCGCTCACTGGCGGATCTCAGAGTTCTGGAGGGAGTGTAGATTGGTAGCAGTGAGTGGAGGTAGGCGGGCGCCGAGCCTGTGGCTGTTCTATATGCAAGCATCAGTGTCTTGAATTTGATGCGAGCTGCAATTGGGAGCCAGTGCAGGGTGATAAAGAGAGGTGTGACATGGGCCCTTTTGGGCTCGTTGAAGACCAGTCGTGCTGCTGCATTCTGAATCATTTGTAAAGGTTTGATTGTGCATGAGGGAAGACCGGCTAGAAGAGCATTGCAGTAGTCCAGCCTGGAGATGACCAGGGCCTGGACAAGAAGTTGTGTGGCCTGCTCAGTTAGAAAGGGCCTGATCTTTCTAATGTTGTGTAGGGCAAACCTGCAAGATCGAGCAGTTTTAGCAATGTGGTCTTTGAAAGTCAGCTGGTCATCAAAGATAACACCAAGATTTCTGGCAGAACTTGATGGGGTAATTGTTAAAGTACCTAAGTTGATGGTAAAATCATGCTGTAGAGTCGGAGTGGCAGGGAAAATAAGGAGCTCAGTCTTTGCCAAGTTGAGCTGTAGATGATGTTCTTTCATCCACTCCGAGATGTCCGCCAAGCAGCCTGAGATCCGTGCAGCTACTGTTGGATCATCTGGTTGAAATGAAAGATAGAGCTGCGTGTCATCAGCATAGCAGTGGTAAGAGAAGCCATGTGCCTGTATGATGGGCCCCAGTGATGTAGTGTAAATGGAGAAGAGGAGGGGTCCAAGAACTGATCCCTGAGGAACCCCAGTGGCCAGATGATGTGCTTTGGATACCTCCCCTCCCCAGGCCACCCCGAAAAACCTACCTGTGAGATAGGATTCAAACCAGCGAAGAGGAGTCCCTGTGATACCCAGTGATGAGAGGGTGGACAGGAGGATCTGATGATTGACTGTGTCAAAAGCAGCAGAAAGATCCAGCAAAATGAGTACTGATGATCTGGAATCAGCTTTTGCAATCCGCAAGGCTTCAGTGACTGACAGTAGTGCAGTTTCAGTTGAGTGGCCACTCCTGAACCCTGACTGGTTAGCATCCAATGAACTGTTCTGCGCGAGAAACAGTGATACCTAGTTAAAAACGACTTGTTCAAGTGTTTTTGCTATGAATGGAAGGAGAGAGATTGGTCTATAGTTATCTATAAGTGAAGTGTTTAATGTAGGTTTTTTGAGCAGTGGGGTTACCCGAGCCTGCTTGAATGCAGTGGGGAAAGTGCCTGTGAGGAGAGATGTGTTGATGATGTGTGTAAGTGCTGGTAAGAGTGTAGGAGAGATTGCTTGGAGAAGGTGAAAGGGGATAGGATCTAGTGGGCATGTTGTAGGATGGCTGGAGAGGAGAAGTGTGGATACTTCTGCCTCAGAGAGGGGACAGAAGGAGAAGAGTGGGGTGTTAGCTGTGGATGTTGTTGGTATTAGTTCCTGTACGTGTGGAGCCAAGAACCGGCTGCTGATAGTTGTAGTTTTGTCAGTAAAGAATGTGGCGAAATCGTCGGCTGTTATAGAAGTGGTGGGAGGTGGTGTGGGAGGGCAGAGGAGCGAATTGAAGGTTTTGAAGAGGTTACGTGTGTCTGGAGCATTGTTGATCTTGATGTGGAAGTATGAGGATTTGGCAGCATGGGCTTGAGCAGAGAAGGATGAAAGCAAGGACTGATACATACTCAAGTCAGATGGATCTTTAGATTTGCGCCATTTTCTCTCTGCTGCCCTAAGTTTGGACCGATGTTCGCGGAGAACATCGGATAGCCAGGGGTTAGGAGGGGTGGCCCAAGCTGGCCTGGAAGAGAGAGGACATATAGCGTCTAGGCAAGAGGTTAAAGTAGAGCATAAGATGTCAGTAGCTGCATTAACTTCTAGAGATGAGAAAAGGGTTGGACAGGGAAGAGAGGAGGATACTACAGAGGAAAGATGGGAGGGTGAAAGGGAGCGTAGGTTTCGTCTGAAAGTAACAGGTAGAGGGGTTGGAGGTGTACTGGCACTAATATGTAAGTTGCAAGTAATGAAGAAATGGTCAGATATGTGTAGGGGTTTAACCAAACTGTTGTCTGCAACGCAATTGCGTGTGTAAATTAGGTCTAGGTGGTTGCCTGATTTGTGAGTGCTTGTAGTAACAAGGCGTTTGAAATCAAATGAAGCTAGGAGTGAGTGAAAGTCAGCAGCATAAGGCTTGTCCAGATGAATGTTAAAATCACCAAAGACTAGAAGTGGACTGCCATCCTCTTGGAATGAGGATAGCAGCCCATCCAGCTCGTCTAGGAATGTGCCCAGTTGACCAGGAGGGCGGTAAATGACCACAATGTGGAATTTAATTGGAGCTGTTACTGTGATCACATGAGATTCGAAAGAGTTAAAGTTGCATAGCAGAGAGTGGTTAAAGAATTTCCATTTATTAGAAATAAGTATTCCAGTACCCCCACCCCTCCCAGTGTGAGGAGGGGTGTGAGAGAATGAGAAGTTATTGGACAGAGCAGCGGGGGTTGCTGAGTCTTCTGGACGAATCCAGGTCTCAGTCAAGCCTAGGATACTAAGTGTCGAATGTGTGGAAAAAGCGGAAATGAAATCTGCTTTGTTAACAGCTGACTGGCAATTCCAGAGGCCGACAGTAAATGAGAAAGTTTCAGTGGAGGAAGTGACGATAGGGCGAAGGTTAGTGAGATTGCATTGACGTCTGCGTGTGATGTTAGAACGTTGTGTGGAGATAACCGGAATGTATTGAAAGCACATGATAGAGGTGGAAAGAGGGTGCAAGCAGCGAGTGTATGAAGGGAAAGTTAGAAGAGTACCTAAGTGCGTTGTCGGTTTCGTTGCTCGGTTAAAGTCGTGCAGGAAAAAGTCGCAGGTCTTTACCCTCGTCGGTCTTCACACGAGGAGGCTGAACACGGCGGCTGAACGCTTCCGCGTCAGCTCACAGATAATGATTATATACACAAGCGAATGGAATTGGAGTGATAACAGTTGGGCCCGCCTCCTGACTTAAGCCCAAAGTCTATATCTATGCAAATGCCTCGAATCGAAACTAAGAGCGAGATGCATCGCACTTAAGTGCCCGAAGAATTTCAGCAATACTAATTTCAATAAGTGCAAGTGCTAATTAAAACGAAACAACAACACTACAAATAGGCAGAGAACGAAAAAATACTTTCTAGCACTACTTAATAATTTGAACAATACCGATGGCAATAGTGTATTAAGCAAACACTTACGCGCAGTCGCTGTTGCTATCTCTGTGGACAACAGTGCTTAGGGCAACAGTGATTAGGGCATAGGGATAAACCCTTCCGATTGGAACGCAGGGCCAGTTAATATATTTTGACATTTGGCCTTTTTCGGGTTGAAGGTTAACTGTATAATATAGATAAATCTATATTTAAAATACAGAATCACATTTCAAAATTTTAAAAATGCTAACTTTAAAGAATCATGCAATTAATTGTGAATAAATATTTTAATCAACTGATTATTATTTGAAACCAAAACTTTACATATGTCATAATATTCACTTTCACAGCAAAATTAATTACTCACCTCAGTTTTCACTGCTTGTCTGTATTCACATGATCATTTAATTAATTCATATTAGTAAGACCTTTACTTTCCTTGTTATGTTTGAGCAGTTGCTTCCATCAATGACTTCCACATATACAATCGGTTTGAAGTTTTATTTACCATTCATATCATTTTGATGTTGTTCCCATCCCTACAAGACTATGATCTTCTACAAGGAACATCAGGCCAATCTCCTGATGTCAAAATATAGGTGGTTTGTCTTTGTCTGGCATCTCAGCTGAGACCTGTCCACTATGGGTGACCCTGCCAGTAGTTGTGAACTACCAGTGGCATAGCTCTCAGCATCACTGATGCACACAAGCCCTCACAGCACGTCAAGCTGCAAACCATGTGAGGGACCCTAACCTAACCTAACCTAACCTAACCCAACTGATTAAAACAACCGCATGTCAACCAACCACTTAAAACATATGAACAACCATGTAACAATGCATGAGAAACCAAACAAGACCAGCGACCACAACACAATAACAACAATGCAGAAAACCTTGACAAACGCATATCAATGCATAAGAAACCCCCAAAACATCCTAAAAAAAACCATGTAGCAATGTGAAAAACCTGCTTGGAACAACCTAGGAGCCGCATACCAACACAATCACCAAAAACACCACCATATAGCAATGTGATAAAAACATACACTACAAAATAAAACTTACTGTATAAACATAAAACTGAAACTTACTCTATAAAGATATAGAACTATATACAGTATTTACATACGTAATCCATGTGACACTGTGATGACTCAGTGTCTGGCCTTCTTTCTTCGGGGTTCCTCGGGCAGGGGCTCTTCACTGATGTCCACGTGGATTCGTGGAGCGATGCTTCTGCTGGTTTTGGAGAAGCGTTCAGTGATGAGAACACGTCCTGCAGGCTGCTCGGTCTCCAGCAGTGATGGACAGTTGAGTTTCTCCCACAGGCGCTGTTTTATCTTCAGTCCCAGCTCGAGACTGTAGGGACGGCGCCGACCACAGCGTGTCTGTGTCATTGGCTCGGCTACAGAGCGGTAAACGTCCTGGTAGGCCTGCACACTGTGGCCGTGGATGGAGATGGGCTCTTCCTGCTGACACAGAGGAGCCTGACACACATCCACTGAAGAGACTGCTGGTTGGATGTCGGGAATGACAGCAGCGTTCTTCACATAGCGCTTTTCCAAACCTTTGGGTCTTCCAGCTTTGTCAGAGGTGCGGCTGTAATTGTGCTCTAACCTGATCAAAGCTGCCAGCTGTGAAAGTTCACAGGTGCCTTGAACAGAAGAGGCGGCCTCCACTATGAATCCCCTCAGGTGTGTGGGAAGAGCCCTGGTTTTTCTCAGGTGGCGCTGCTCCATTAAGAGGAATCAAGAAAGTCTTCACAAATTGACAAATTGATAAAACTCACCAAACTGTAGAGTTGTGAAGAGCTTAAAGTGTGAGAAATCAGGCTTCAAAACTTTAAGGACAGTTGTGTTGATTTTTTACATAGCAACTAAAGCTGCTGTACTGACATAGAATGTTGAGGCTCATTTAAATGTAAACAACGACATCATCAGCAATAAGTCAATTAGAGCAGCATAAGCCATATGTTACATGTAATATATGCGTCTCTATTGGCATTTAATGTTCATTTAATGCACATATATGTTCCTCATCTGTGTGTGTGCATGTAGTGGTGTCTGTTAAGGCCAGCATCGCAATTAGGAACCACTCTATGTTAGTGGTTCATGAATGAATCTGTGTGTTGAATGAATCTTTTAAGTGAAAAAATCATTCTTCCACTAACTTATAATTTTCATATACTAAAGTCTCTTCCTTTTAAAGTGCACACCTGCTTTAGTGGCCTGTTCTGCTTCCATAGACTGACTTTAGTACAAACTGGTAGCATTTGAGTGTGGCTTATGAAGGAGCAGTTCATTGGTTGTGAATCTACTGAACCAATCTGTGTCTAAAGTCTGAATGAATCATGTTTGTGAAGGAATGCACATATACACATACACATACATATTGTTATTTACATTTTTATTTTTATCCTTTTTCTACCTTGTCCAGTAGCAGACTAAATAGAACAAAACCAACAGAAATGCTCATATTATTTAATTCATTCTGTCTTTAAACTGTGTCTTGAATAATGAAAAGAAACTTAAGGTTGTGAACAAGAAATATAAAGAAGCTAAAAAGAAAAAAGAAAAGACAAAATTCTGGTAGGTTCTGGAAAGATTTACTTAGTGATCTTCAATCATTAATGGCTTTTCACTGCTCACTTAGTTTGATTTTTCTCCCATTTAATCTCTAATTTCATCTCATTCCTACCGTTTCCATTATGTACAGGTGCATCTCAAAAAATTTGAATATCATGAAAAAGTAAAAAAAATTTTTTAATTGTAACTTATTTTAAAAACTGAAACTTTCATATATTCTAGATTCATTATATGTAACGTAAAATATTTCTAAAGTTTTTTTGTTTTAATTTTGATGATTAGAGCTTACAGCTCATGAAAGTCAAAAATTCAGTATCTCAAAATATTAGAATATTTCCTAAGATCAATCAAAAAACGGATTTGAAAAAAAAAAGAAAAGTTCAAGTTTTTTAAAGTATGTTTATGCACTCAATACTTGGTCAGTAGCACATATTACAGCAAATGACTTGCTCCTAGCACAAATTACAACATAAGTGAAGTGTGGCATGGAAGTGATCAGCCTGTGCATCAACTGTTTCTCATCTTTCCCTTGAAAATATCCCATGGAATCTCAATGGGGTTCAGGTCAGGCATATGGGTTGACCAATAAAGAACAGTAATATCACAGTCAGCAAACCACTTGTGGTTTTTGCACTGTGGGCAGGTGCTAAAGTCCTGCTGGAAAAGGAAACCAGCATCTCCATAAATCTTGTGAGCAGATGGAAGTCTCCTAGATGGCTGCATTGACTTTGCACTTGATAAAACACAGTAGCCCAACACCAGCAGACGTCACAACACCCCAAATCATTACTGACTTCAGAAACTTCACACTGCACTTCAAGCAGCTTGGATTCTGTGCCTCTCCAGTCTTCGTCCAGACTCTGGGATCATGATTTCAACATGAAATGCAAAATTTACTTTTATCTGAGAAGAAGACTGAGCAACAGTCCAGTTTATTTTCTCCTTAGCCCAGGTAAGATGCTTCTGACATTGTTTCTGTTTTAGAAGTGGCTTGGTAGCCCTTTTCCTGAAGACGTCTGAGCATGGTGACTCTTGATGCGCTAACTCCAGCTTCATTCTACTCCTTGTGAGGCTCTCCCAAGTGTTTGAATCTGCTTTACTTGACAGTCTTCTCAAGCTTGTGGTCATCCCTGTTGCTTGTGCACCTTTGCCTACCCATTTTCTTCCTTCCAGTCAACTTTGCCTTTTATATGCTTTGATACAGCACTCAAACAGCCTCCTCTTTCAGTAATGACCTTCTGTGACTTACTCTCTTTGTGGAGGGTGTCAATGATTGTCTTCTGGACTATTGCAAAGTCAGCAGTCTTCCCCATTAGTGTGGTTTCAAAGAACAAGAGATACCCAGAATGTATACTGTAAGGATGGTTATTTGATAAAACTCAAAAGTACAAATTCTAATATTTTGATTTTGACTTTCATGAGCTGTATGCTTTAATCATCAAAATTAAAACAAAACAAAACAAACAAAAACTTTTGAAATGTTTTACTTTATATGTAATGAATCTAGAAAATATGAAAGTTAATTTTTTTAAAAATAAGTTACTATCAAATAATGAACTTTTTCATGATATTCAAATTTTTTGAGATGCACCTGTACAGTCATATTGCCCAGCTGGCCAGCTTACCCTATATTTGATGCTTATATTGTTGTATATATCATGATACATGAATATGATATCATTTAGTTCTGTGGCATATATTAAAGTATCATGCATTTTCATGGTATCAGCATAGTATTCATTGTAAGGACCAGTGTTACCGAGTTAAGTCCGAGTTTTTCCAACAGAATTGGGCTACTTCAACACTGTTGGTGCGGGTTGTTTTTCATGTCTGCTGGTTGAAGCGGCCCCAATAATGTAATATTTAGGCCCTGAAATGCAAATTTTACTAGGGGAACCTAAAAAGTGTGTATTTAATTCCCCTTGGAACGCTATTTTTAATGGGGTACCCCCCTTAAAACGCGATTGGGCTACTTTTGAGTAGCAATTGCACGGGTTTTATAACAATACATTTACTTGAGAAGCAAAATAACTAAAGATATTAAGATATTACTTCTGAAACAAGTGAGTTTATGCCTAAAATAAGAAAAAATAACTGTCAATGGTGTAAAAAAAAAAGAAAGAAAAACAATTCAAAGGGAAAACAAAACAAGAGACTCTGACTGTATGTACACATCATCTGCAATGGTGAGAAGGTTTTTATTTACAGGTCTGTTGTTTTTTCTTTAATTGATCACTTTAAGTTTAGAAGTTGTTTAATTCTATAGTCCAGAGGTTTAGATCCTCCAGTCTAGAAAGTCTTCCTGGCCTGTTGAACAACCTGCTGCTCCCGAGACATTCTGGAAAGTCAGTCCAGACTGTGAGTCTACAAGCATTAGAAGAAGAATTAATAAAACAAAGTTGAGTAGGTGATATTCTTACCTAAAAAAATAAAGGGACAGTTTCAGAAGAAAAACTGTAAAAATGCCTCTCTAATAAGTGCAGCATGCATATTTTGCAACATTTACTATACTACTACCACACTAAAGTACATACTTTGTAGGTTATCATGATAAAAAGCATTTATTATCAACTTGAGCAAACCCAAATGCATTTAGGGTAATACACTGACAATAGAAGCAACAGGCATGAAAGCAATCCATCTTTTTCTTCCCGTAAGAGTGGCCATTTGTACATGTTATGGGTCTGGCCTCCGGCCTCCTCCGTGTCCAGCTATTTTTAGCTCGTTTTGCTGCTTGATATTTCAAATTGGTGTGATTTACCATGTTATTTTAATGTATTGTCTTAATTATGACTCAAATCTTTTGAATCAGTTTACTGATTTTGATTCGCTCATATAACTTTACCTCAGTTTTGTCAAATACTGGGAATAACTTCAGTCAAGCAAGAAAAAAGTTAAATTAACATCTAGTGTACAGTCCTACATAATAGGCAAATTAAGAAAATTATGATTTAACATGTTGCAGAGATTTATGTATCAGAAAAAAAAACCCTTTGCGTCTTGAGTTCAGTCTTCTTCTGAAACGTGGAAAACCTTAGTACAAAATTTTAGCAATTAAATGTGGATATGTTTTACTTCACTCTAGTCTACATGGGAAAATATGTTAAAGTTTTTAATTAAGTATTAACACAGTAACCACACTTGAAGTGCAATTTCTATGTACATTTTATATCTGTAACCTCTGGAGAAAACTTAACTTCTGTACAATAATGATAATTTATAAGATTGTGATGTGTAAAGCTGCTGAATAAAAGGCAACTTTCAGACTTCAGAAATAGACACTGTTACAGTACCTCTAAAATTAAAGATTTCAACTCAACTCACCTCATCAATCTGCGTCGGGGTCGTTTGTCTTATTCTTCCGTGTTTCATGGCAGATAGACAACAGTGATGTGTACCACCACCTCCTAGACTAATTAGTGTAATCAGCATGAGGAAACATCCTTTTGAAAACCAATCTAATACATTTTGACCTTTGACCTTTTACGGGTTGAAGGTTAACTGTATAATATAGAGAAAACTATATATAAAATACAGAGTCACATTTAAAAATGTTAATAATACTAATTAACTTTAAATAATCATGCAATTAATTATGAATAAATAATTGAATCGACTAATTATAAATTTAAACCAAAACTTTACACATTTCACAGTAAAATTAATTACTCACCTCAATTTTCACTACTGGTCTGTATTCACCATTCATGCATTCAGATAATTCTGATGTTGCACCCATCATCATAAGACTATGATCTTCCACAAAAAACATCAGGCCAATCTCCTGATGACAAAATATAGGTGGTTTGTCTTTGTCTGGCATCTCAGCTGAGACCTGTCCACTATGGGTGACCCTGCCAGTAGTTGTGAACTACCAGTGGCATAGCTCTCAGCATCACTGATGCACACAAGCCCTCACAGCACGTCAAGCTGCAAACCATGTGAGGGACCCTAACCTAACCTAACCTAACCTAACCTAACCTAACCTAACCCAACTGATTAAAACAACCGCATGTCAACCAACCACTCAAAATATCTGAACAACCATGTAACGACGCATGAGAAACGAGACCAGCGACCACAGCACAATAACAACAATGCAGAAAACCTTGACAAACGCATATCAATGCATAAGAAACCACCAAAACATCCTGACAAAACCATGCAGCAATGTGAAAAACCTGCTTGGAACAACCTAGGAGCCGCATACCAACACAATCACCAAAAACACCACCATACAGCAATGTGATAAAAACATACACTACAAAATAAAACTTACAAACATAAAACTGAAACTTACTCTATAAAGATATAGAATTATATACAGTATTTACATACGTAATCCATGTGACACTGTGATGACTCAGTGTCTGGCCTTCTTTCTTCGGGGTTCCTCGGGCAGGGGCTCTTCACTGATGTCCACGTGGATTCGTGGAGCGATGCTTCTGCTGGTTTTGGAGAAGCGTTCAGTGATGAGAACACGTCCTGCAGGCTGCTCGGTCTCCAGCAGTGATGGACAGTTGAGTTTCTCCCACAGGCGCTGTTTTATCTTCAGTCCCAGCTCGAGACTGTAGGGACGGCGCCGACCACAGCGTGTCTGTATCATTGGCTCGGCTACAGAGCGGTAAACGTCCTGGTAGGCCTGCACACTGTGGCCGTGGATGGAGATGGGCTCTTCCCGCTGACACAGAGGAGCCTGACACACATCCACTGAAGAGACTGCTGGTTGGATGTCGGGAATGACAGCAGCGTTCTTCACATAGCGCTTTTCCAAACCTTTGGGTCTTCCAGCTTTGTCAGAGGTGCGGCTGTAATTGTGCTCTAACCTGATCAAAGCTGCCAGCTGTGAAAGTTCACAGGTGCCTTGAACGGAAGAGGCGGCCTCCACTATGAATCCCCTCAGGTGTGTGGGAAGAGCCCTGGTTCTTCTCAGGCGGCACTGCTCCATTAAGAGGAATCAAGAAAGACTTCACAAATTGACAAATTGATAAAACTCACCAAACTGTAGATTTGTGAAGAGCTTAAAGTGTGAGCAATCAGGCTTCAAAACTTTAAGGACAGTTGTGTTGATTTTTTACATAGCAACTAAAGCTGCTGTACTGACATAGAATGTTGAGGCTCATTTAAATGTAAACAACGACATCATCAGCAATAAGTCAATTAGAGCAGCAGAAGCTATATGTTACATGTAATATATGCATCTCTATTGCCATTTAATGTTCATTTAATGCACATATATGTTCCTCATCTGTGTGTGCGGATGTAGTGGTGTCTGTTAAGGCCAGAATCACTATTAGGAACCACTCTATGTTAGTGGTTCATGAATGAATCTGTGTGTTGAATGAATCTTTTAAGTGAATAAATCATTCTTCCACTGACTTATAATTTTCATTTACTAAAGTCTTTTCCTTTTAAAGTGCACACCTGCTTTAGTGGCCTGTTCTGCTTCCATAGACTGACTTTAGCACAAACTGGTAGCATTTGAGTGTGGCTTATGAAGGAGCAGTTCATTGGTTGTGAATCTACTGAACGAATCTGCATCTAAAGTCTGAATGAATCATGTTTGTGAAGGAATGCACATATACACATATACATCCACATACAATTGTTATTTACATTTTTATTTTTATCCTTTTGTCCTTTTTCTACCTTGGTAAATGTCCAGTAGCAGACTAAATAAAGCAAAACCAACAGAAATGCTCATATTATTTAATTCATTCTGTTTTTAAACTGTGTCTTGAATAATGAAAAGAAACTTAAGGTTGTGAACAAGAAATATACTTCTTGTGAAGCTCTCACAAGTGTTTGAATCTGCTTTACTTGACAGTCTTCTCAAGCTTGTGGTCATCCCTGTTGCTTGTGCACCTTTGCCTACCCATTTTCTTCCTTCCAGTCAACTTTGCCTTTTATATGCTTTGATACAGCACTCAAACAGCCTCCTCTTTCAGTAATGACCTTCTGTGACTTACTCTCTTTGTGGAGGGTGTCAATGATTGTCTTCTGGACTATTGCAAAGTCAGCAGTCTTCCCCATTAGTGTGGTTTCAAAGAACAAGAGATACCCAGAATGTATACTGTAAGGATGGTTATTTGATAAAACTCAAAAGTACAAATTCTAATATTTTGATTTTGACTTTCATGAGCTGTATGCTTTAATCATCAAAATTAAAACAAAACAAAACAAACAAAAACTTTTGAAATGTTTTACTTTATATGTAATGAATCTAGAAAATATGAAAGTTAATTTTTTTAAAAATAAGTTACTATCAAATAATGAACTTTTTCATGATATTCAAATTTTTTGAGATGCACCTGTACAGTCATATTGCCCAGCTGGCCAGCTTACCCTATATTTGATGCTTATATTGTTGTATATATCATGATACATGAATATGATATCATTTAGTTCTGTGGCATATATTAAAGTATCATGCATTTTCATGGTATCAGCATAGTATTCATTGTAAGGACCAGTGTTACCGAGTTAAGTCCGAGTTTTTCCAACAGAATTGGGCTACTTCAACACTGTTGGTGCGGGTTGTTTTTCATGTCTGCTGGTTGAAGCGGCCCCAATAATGTAATATTTAGGCCCTGAAATGCAAATTTTACTAGGGGAACCTAAAAAGTGTGTATTTAATTCCCCTTGGAACGCTATTTTTAATGGGGTACCCCCCTTAAAACGCGATTGGGCTACTTTTGAGTAGCAATTGCACGGGTTTTATAACAATACATTTACTTGAGAAGCAAAATAACTAAAGATATTAAGATATTACTTCTGAAACAAGTGAGTTTATGCCTAAAATAAGAAAAAATAACTGTCAATGGTGTAAAAAAAAAAGAAAGAAAAACAATTCAAAGGGAAAACAAAACAAGAGACTCTGACTGTATGTACACATCATCTGCAATGGTGAGAAGGTTTTTATTTACAGGTCTGTTGTTTTTTCTTTAATTGATCACTTTAAGTTTAGAAGTTGTTTAATTCTATAGTCCAGAGGTTTAGATCCTCCAGTCTAGAAAGTCTTCCTGGCCTGTTGAACAACCTGCTGCTCCCGAGACATTCTGGAAAGTCAGTCCAGACTGTGAGTCTACAAGCATTAGAAGAAGAATTAATAAAACAAAGTTGAGTAGGTGATATTCTTACCTAAAAAAATAAAGGGACAGTTTCAGAAGAAAAACTGTAAAAATGCCTCTCTAATAAGTGCAGCATGCATATTTTGCAACATTTACTATACTACTACCACACTAAAGTACATACTTTGTAGGTTATCATGATAAAAAGCATTTATTATCAACTTGAGCAAACCCAAATGCATTTAGGGTAATACACTGACAATAGAAGCAACAGGCATGAAAGCAATCCATCTTTTTCTTCCCGTAAGAGTGGCCATTTGTACATGTTATGGGTCTGGCCTCCGGCCTCCTCCGTGTCCAGCTATTTTTAGCTCGTTTTGCTGCTTGATATTTCAAATTGGTGTGATTTACCATGTTATTTTAATGTATTGTCTTAATTATGACTCAAATCTTTTGAATCAGTTTACTGATTTTGATTCGCTCATATAACTTTACCTCAGTTTTGTCAAATACTGGGAATAACTTCAGTCAAGCAAGAAAAAAGTTAAATTAACATCTAGTGTACAGTCCTACATAATAGGCAAATTAAGAAAATTATGATTTAACATGTTGCAGAGATTTATGTATCAGAAAAAAAAACCCTTTGCGTCTTGAGTTCAGTCTTCTTCTGAAACGTGGAAAACCTTAGTACAAAATTTTAGCAATTAAATGTGGATATGTTTTACTTCACTCTAGTCTACATGGGAAAATATGTTAAAGTTTTTAATTAAGTATTAACACAGTAACCACACTTGAAGTGCAATTTCTATGTACATTTTATATCTGTAACCTCTGGAGAAAACTTAACTTCTGTACAATAATGATAATTTATAAGATTGTGATGTGTAAAGCTGCTGAATAAAAGGCAACTTTCAGACTTCAGAAATAGACACTGTTACAGTACCTCTAAAATTAAAGATTTCAACTCAACTCACCTCATCAATCTGCGTCGGGGTCGTTTGTCTTATTCTTCCGTGTTTCATGGCAGATAGACAACAGTGATGTGTACCACCACCTCCTAGACTAATTAGTGTAATCAGCATGAGGAAACATCCTTTTGAAAACCAATCTAATACATTTTGACCTTTGACCTTTTACGGGTTGAAGGTTAACTGTATAATATAGAGAAAACTATATATAAAATACAGAGTCACATTTAAAAATGTTAATAATACTAATTAACTTTAAATAATCATGCAATTAATTATGAATAAATAATTGAATCGACTAATTATAAATTTAAACCAAAACTTTACACATTTCACAGTAAAATTAATTACTCACCTCAATTTTCACTACTGGTCTGTATTCACCATTCATGCATTCAGATAATTCTGATGTTGCACCCATCATCATAAGACTATGATCTTCCACAAAAAACATCAGGCCAATCTCCTGATGACAAAATATAGGTGGTTTGTCTTTGTCTGGCATCTCAGCTGAGACCTGTCCACTATGGGTGACCCTGCCAGTAGTTGTGAACTACCAGTGGCATAGCTCTCAGCATCACTGATGCACACAAGCCCTCACAGCACGTCAAGCTGCAAACCATGTGAGGGACCCTAACCTAACCTAACCTAACCTAACCTAACCTAACCTAACCCAACTGATTAAAACAACCGCATGTCAACCAACCACTCAAAATATCTGAACAACCATGTAACGACGCATGAGAAACGAGACCAGCGACCACAGCACAATAACAACAATGCAGAAAACCTTGACAAACGCATATCAATGCATAAGAAACCACCAAAACATCCTGACAAAACCATGCAGCAATGTGAAAAACCTGCTTGGAACAACCTAGGAGCCGCATACCAACACAATCACCAAAAACACCACCATACAGCAATGTGATAAAAACATACACTACAAAATAAAACTTACAAACATAAAACTGAAACTTACTCTATAAAGATATAGAATTATATACAGTATTTACATACGTAATCCATGTGACACTGTGATGACTCAGTGTCTGGCCTTCTTTCTTCGGGGTTCCTCGGGCAGGGGCTCTTCACTGATGTCCACGTGGATTCGTGGAGCGATGCTTCTGCTGGTTTTGGAGAAGCGTTCAGTGATGAGAACACGTCCTGCAGGCTGCTCGGTCTCCAGCAGTGATGGACAGTTGAGTTTCTCCCACAGGCGCTGTTTTATCTTCAGTCCCAGCTCGAGACTGTAGGGACGGCGCCGACCACAGCGTGTCTGTATCATTGGCTCGGCTACAGAGCGGTAAACGTCCTGGTAGGCCTGCACACTGTGGCCGTGGATGGAGATGGGCTCTTCCCGCTGACACAGAGGAGCCTGACACACATCCACTGAAGAGACTGCTGGTTGGATGTCGGGAATGACAGCAGCGTTCTTCACATAGCGCTTTTCCAAACCTTTGGGTCTTCCAGCTTTGTCAGAGGTGCGGCTGTAATTGTGCTCTAACCTGATCAAAGCTGCCAGCTGTGAAAGTTCACAGGTGCCTTGAACGGAAGAGGCGGCCTCCACTATGAATCCCCTCAGGTGTGTGGGAAGAGCCCTGGTTCTTCTCAGGCGGCACTGCTCCATTAAGAGGAATCAAGAAAGACTTCACAAATTGACAAATTGATAAAACTCACCAAACTGTAGATTTGTGAAGAGCTTAAAGTGTGAGCAATCAGGCTTCAAAACTTTAAGGACAGTTGTGTTGATTTTTTACATAGCAACTAAAGCTGCTGTACTGACATAGAATGTTGAGGCTCATTTAAATGTAAACAACGACATCATCAGCAATAAGTCAATTAGAGCAGCAGAAGCTATATGTTACATGTAATATATGCATCTCTATTGCCATTTAATGTTCATTTAATGCACATATATGTTCCTCATCTGTGTGTGCGGATGTAGTGGTGTCTGTTAAGGCCAGAATCACTATTAGGAACCACTCTATGTTAGTGGTTCATGAATGAATCTGTGTGTTGAATGAATCTTTTAAGTGAATAAATCATTCTTCCACTGACTTATAATTTTCATTTACTAAAGTCTTTTCCTTTTAAAGTGCACACCTGCTTTAGTGGCCTGTTCTGCTTCCATAGACTGACTTTAGCACAAACTGGTAGCATTTGAGTGTGGCTTATGAAGGAGCAGTTCATTGGTTGTGAATCTACTGAACGAATCTGCATCTAAAGTCTGAATGAATCATGTCTGTGAAGGAATGCACATATACACATACATATTGTTACGTACATTTTTATTTTTATCTGTTTGTCCTTTCTCTATTTTGGTAAATGTCCAGTAGCAGACTAAATAGAACAAAACCAACAGTTGCTTATATTATTTAACCTTATTATTGTTTTAACCTGTGTCTTGAATAATGAAAAGAAACTTGAGGTTGTCAACAAGAAATATGGAGGAAGTCAAAAGAAAAAAACAAAAACAAAGACATAGTTCTGGTAGGTTCTGGTAGGAAAGATTTACATCGTGATCTTCAATCACTAATGCCTTTTCACTGCTCACTTGGTTTGATTTTTCTCCCATTTCTCCCATTTTAATCTTTTATTTCATCTCATCCCTACTGTTTTCATTCCATACTGCCTAGCTGTCCAGCTTACCTTGTATTTAATGGATATATTACTGTATATATCATGGTACACATATATCAGTGTACCATGCATTTTCATATAAGACACTATGAGCATCAGCATACACTGTAAAAAATAAAAAACACAATTTGTTGAGTCAGCTTAAAATAATTTGTTACCCTGCTGCCTTAAAATTTTAAGTTCAGTCAACTAAAATAAGTTTAGTCAACTTGAAATGTTAAGTTGTACTAAGTAACAACTTAGATATTTGTGTTTGCTAAACTTAACAGATGGGTAGAAATGCAGCTGCCTTAAGTTGTCACTTAGTATAATTTAACATTTCAAGTTGAATAAACTTTTTTTTTTGAGTTGACTGAACTTAAAATTTTAAGGCAGCCAGGTTACAAATTATTTTAAGTGGACTCAACAAATTGTTTTTTACAGTGTAGTGTTTATTGTAAGGACTTTTTATAAGGACTTACTAACTACCAAAAAGCACAATTTACCATTGTTTTTATACATGGTATGCTAGTAATATTATGTTTATTATTTGATTATTACCTTTCTGCTTTCACATCTCATGATACTAACTATATTTTGATCTAAACTCTTCAGTTTACTGAATCTTTAGACATAATATACAAACTTACATGCAAACAAAAATATGAAATTTGGTGCAGTTGCTGATTTTCACATTATATGGCCAAATAGTATTACATGTAAATCAATGAGAGTTTAATAACAGTATAGCAGACTACTTACATAAAATGTAAGTAAATGTAAGTTGTCAATCTATCTCCCTAATATAATTTTGTTAGGGGAGACCGGGGAGTGTTAGGAGTGTAACACGGGGTTAGTTGTAACACCGTCAGTTTGACAAATTGGAAAGGAGCTGTGTTGATGTCATCAATACATCATACACTCCACTCACATTTTTAATGTTACAGGAGAAGTGGCATGTAAATGTGAGCAACTTAGTAGATTTTATGACCAAAAAACTGATTTTCAAGAAAGAAAGTAATTTTTTTCATTATTTTTTTTTTGCCTAGCAATCACTGTGTTGTAGATACAATTATTTGACTTACATAACCTAAAGTAGCTGTTTCTCTAGTTTAATTTGATACTTTGCATTCATGCTAACATAAACCCACATGCTAAAACAATTTGCTATGTTATGGCTGTTTGGGGTGGGGAAAGTTGTAACAGTTTATTAAAAATGTTACAACCAACTCCTTATGATGATTCCAATGAGTCCAATTATCCAATCACATCCTCTATTGAAGCAAAGTCATGTGAGGTTTTTGTTGCACATCAAGGGATTTATATAAAATGTGTTTCCATCATAGTTTATGCGCATCTTCTTATTGGATAAAAACACCTGAAATGAGCACATACGTTTTTTTTTGTGCACATGTTTAGAATTTATGTGCATCTTGATATTTCCATCCACCATTTTAATGTGATATTCCAAAATTCACATAAAAATAGATGGTAACACTTTACAATACAGGTGCACAAATATGCATTAATTCATTCTTAACTAATGCAGAGATAATCATAAGTTAATGTATAACTTATGAAGAACTAAACCATTTATTAATGATTACTTCATCAGCAGCAAATGAACATACTATATGATTCATAGATTAAATAATCAATAAATTGTTATTAGTGAAATGTGTCATAATGTATTAATTCCTTAATAACTTATTTTATTAACTAATAGTTTAAATTTATGTGTTAATTACCACAATGGGTTGAGGCCACGTTAGTTAGTCATGTGCCTCAACAAGTAAAGTCATAACATAATGATATCTTTGCAAATCATTTGGTAATGATTAATTAAATCAGACAACTGGAAGTTGAAATGGATGGCTCCAACTCACTGAGGCACATGACTAATGAACTAATTCTATATCCATAACCACAATGACATATTACTTAACAATTAGTTAATAGTTCTGTGCCTCAACAAGTAAAGTCACAACATAATGATACATTTGCAAATCATTAGCTAATGAGTATTTAAAGCAGACAACTGGAAGTTGAAGTACATAGCTTTGATCACTCTAGTAATTAACATATGAATTTACATTATTAATTAATAAAATAAGTTATTAGGGAATTAATACATTATGACACATTTAACTAATAACAATTTATTGATTACTTAATCTATGAATCATATAGAATGTTCATTAGTTGCTGATGTTGTAATCATTAATAAATGGTTTAGTTCTTCATGAATTATACATTAACTCGTGATTATCTGTGCATTAATTAAGCATGAATTAATGCATATTTGTGCACACGTATTGTAAAGTGTTACCAAATAGATAGATGGCAACAGAGGTAGGGACTGAATACAGTACACACTCACACAAACACACACACACACACACACACACACACCAATTGTTTTTGTCCTAAAATAAATACAGCATAACGTTTTTGACACTTTAAATGGTTCACTTTATATATTATTGTGGGGGTAAAATAACATATAATACAATACAATTATATGAAATTAAACATGCAAAATTCCCTGAAAGTCTAATATATCATATTTGACACTCTTTACTTTTAACATGATTTTTCTAAAATTAAAAATAAAAAAGTAAACCCAAAATATTGTTTACTTAATAAAAATAGTAAAGATTTCACAGCAAAAAGACACATGTACTTAGAAATGTGAGTATTAATTATGAAACAATTGCATTTACAGGGTTAATGAGAAACTTGTTTATGAATTATTGCATTTCAGAGGTAAGCCAGAATTCTAAAGTTCTTGACCTTAACCAATGGAAACTGACAATCATGCTGTTCTCCAACACTACGTGACCATATAGTGACACTGGAGAAGGACCCACCCATGTCTGTTGTCTCACCCTATAAATCTTTTAGTCTGATGCTTCACATGGACATGTGAAAGGCATGCTGAGACATGAGTCACTTAGCATGTGACTATTTAGTAATAATAGCAGTCACGTACTGTATGTTAAAACTTACTATTTATGGCAATACCCCATATATACGTTGCAATCAAAACTTCTCGGGATGCTACACTGTAAAAATGTATATTTATTTTATACTTATATTTTTATACTTATACTTATTTCTTACGTATTTATGTCTTGTTTTCCTGTATAAATATCTAATAATTATTTAAAAAGATACATTTTTCTTGAGAAGCAAAATGACTAAGGATATTACGTCTGAAACAAGTGAGTGTATGCTTAAAATAAGAAAAAAAAAATAACTGTCAGTGGTGTAGAAAAAATAAACTTAAATTAAAGGGAAAACAAAACAATTGTTCTTACACAACTGGTAGACATTTTCTCAGTTTAAGCATAAGTTGACCAATTTTTTTTTTTTTTTTTTTAAGAAAACTGCATCCTAATTAAAAAAAGAGTTTAGATATTTGCAATGGAAAACAACAACAAAAAAAAAATTTTTGCAGTCTGTTTTACCACCAGAGGATGCCAGTGAGCTCTTCATTGACAAAAACAAACAATTTTGTTTACATTTTCGTGTTCATACAGCCAGCCGCCGTCAGGGGGAGCACCAAGTGCTGTCATATTGTTTTTGTGTTATTAAAAATAAATCAGCACTGGAGTCTAGCACTCTGTGCAATTGTGACTTTTACGTTTTTGTTATTATGAGAATTTAAAATGCATGTTTTTCTTGTGTATATTAGGCATAATCCACTCTTAATCCCCTCTTTCTTTATTAATTCTTTCTTTTCTCGTAATCGCTTATAAAACCTGCATTCTGGTGGAAAATTAAAAAAAGGTTCGCTTTTTCGCAGTTCAAGTTCCTTTCCTTTGTATACTCTGTTTCTTGCAGAGGTCAGGCTTTGTGATGCGAGTGGGACTATCTCTCGCGGCGGAGGGCGACACACTCCCGTACGCGGAAGAACACGTTATGATGGTCTTCTCCTGTAAGAGCTCTGTCATTGTAATGCAGCAAGCTGCGATCATGGTCAACTTCTCCGAGCGAACTGAAGATAAACGTTAAATCCCCTTCATGTAACGGATAGTGCTTTTAACGTCTTTTCCCTCGTTTCCCAAAAGCGAACCATTGCTGTTTTCTTGCATCGTCCCGCGGGATCGAAAGCAGGACAGAGGGGTGAACTGAAGAAATGGTGTACTCAGCTATCATATGGATTTGAGGGAGAATACCATATCGTTGCAGAAAGACAGATGACTTTTGCATCAAACGCATCGGAACGGTGCTGGATCGCTTTGTTTTATGAACCGACGTGTTATTATATAAGCGGCACTGTTTATCCCAATGTAAAATAGATGTCGGAACACTTCTAGATAGTATTTACTGCTATTCATCTGCTGTGTTGGAATTGTAAATATTGTTGGATTTCCTCTGGCTGTCATTTTAGCCAGTTCGCGATGGGAAACTCAGTGACCCGCCGCGCCGTTGTTGAGTTAACGAGGCACTGTAATAACAGTAAGAGAGAGAGGGCGTTTGCAAGCTCTTTCTTTCCTTTTAAACTGAACTGACATCATGTAGCTTGGAAATTGTATAGGTTTGAGATTGATTCATAGCTATTTCATCTAGCTGTTTTGCGAAATGTCTTGTTAACTGGGTCAGAAAGCGACAGCGGAACTAGTTAGGTGCATCCTGCGCATCTAGCTAGTAAACTTCACGTTTAGCTATTCCTTTGTTTTGATTCAGACTTCGTCTTTAGGTCTATTTGGAAACCCTCAAGCGTACTGAATCGCCTTTAGCATTGATAATTTGGGGATGACAGGGTTCTCGGACAGAGGTTAACGAGAGTTTGAAGAACTTGTCCCTGACAGCTTCTCCATCACAAGCTGTTGTGTATCACCGGACACCTGCCAAAAAATGGAGACGGTGGGAGACTTTGAATACAGCCGAAAAGACCTCGTCGGACACGGAGCCTTTGCAGTCGTCTTCAAGGGAAGACATAAAAAGGTAAATAATCACGTGACTGGCTCGATCCCCTGCGGCTCAGCATCATTATTCACTGCAAATCTGGGCCATGCTCTTTAGATGCGTCTGGTTTATCCTATTTGCATCCCAGTTAAAGTGAGGCGTTTAATGTCAGATTTACATGGATTAAATGCATTGCAGTAGAGAAATATAAATTCGTGTAGTGCTTTTGCACATCTCAGTATGTGAGATCTCGGTCATTGCAGCTCTTGATTAGAAACCGTGGGTTGTTTTTATGTAACGTGTGCTAGAATAGGTCACATACTGCTGGAGTCATTCATTCATAAAACAGCCTCCGTGAATAAGCCGTCTGACGTCAATAGGACTGACCGGTCTACTTGTACGTTTGGGCGGAGGGACAGGATGCACATTTTGTTGTGATTTTTCTGCTTGATTTTGACATTACCTTAATACACAAAACACATTGACCGGATGTTATGAGAAAATGGCAAGCCGCTTAAACATCATTGCATAAAACTATCTAGTATCTGTGTTTACTATTAAATGACTAGTCCAATATTGATTTAAATCTTGTCATCATGTTCAGTACTAGCGTCTATTCATTAGCAGTATGTAATCTAAATCTAAAAGAGTGAAATTTACCTGAATGCTATGTCTCATAAATAAGCATCTTAGATAAGCTGGAATAGATATTAGTAAATCTTGGAATTTGAATTGGAGAGTTTGGCACAAATCCAAGCACACTTGGAGGCCTCATTGAGGTCTCATCTGAATCTGAAAGGAGACGTGAGATCACTGGGTTGTTTTCTTGGGAGAAACATCTGCGAAGCATGCAACATCTCCGGTTTCGCTCTATGTAATCTCACTGGCGTCAAGGAGAAACCACTGATATATAAAAAAGCTAATTTGTGAATTTCTCATTCTGATTGGTGGGAAAATATTGATATTAGGGATGTAACGATATTATCAATATCGTGATATGCCGATAGCAAAACGGTCTTGATGTTATCGTTGATACAAGATGATATGAAACGATATAGGTCTTCTGTGCAAAAAGTGTATTATATCTCCTAGTTTGGACTTTATAACTCAACAATAGTGAGTTTGTCAATTCTCAAGGGAAAAAAGCCAGAGCTGAGGGGAAAAGAGAGAATGACGAGTTGTTTTTTTCTTAACAGAATTGGGAGATATAATCTCGGAATTGTGAAAATGAAGTCGGAATTTTGAAATCTAAACTCAAATTTACCATTTTCCATAGCTCCATAGACTGCTACTTGAAAACCGTCATTTCCTTCAACCAGATAAGCTCCACCCACAAAAAAACATCATCACTGTTTGCAAACACTGAACTGGTCTATTCTAACATTAATAAGTCTTTGAAGTTGTGTTTTGGGCCACGACGTTTTGGCACAGTATCTGTCAAACAAACTAAAACCGAAAGCACAATATGGCTTAATCCCTTCATCAAGTCTGTTTTCACTGAAGCTGGAGTTTTCCTTCAAATTAAAGGCTCTGCTGGCGTTTCCGTCAAAATAAAAGCTTCAAGGAGAAGTTCACTTCCAGAACAAAAATTTACGGATCATTTACTTTCCCCCTTGTCATCCAAGATGTTCATGTCTTTCTTTCTTCAGTCGTAAAGAAATTGTTTTTTTGAGGAAGACATTTCAGGATTCTTTCCATATACTGGACTTCAATGGTGTCCACGAGTTTGAACTTCCAAAATGCAGTTTCAGCGCAGCTTCAAAGTGCTCTAAATGATGTAAAAGGGACTTATCTAGCAAAACGATCAGTTATTTTCTAAAAAAAATTGACAGTTTATACAGCTTTTAACCTCAAATGCTCGTATTGTCTAGCTCTGCATGTACTCAGTGTATTCCACTTCAAGACAGTTAGGGTATGTCAAAAAACTCCCATCTCTTTTTTTTAATCCAACTTCAAAATCGTCCTACATCGCTGTTTTACCTTTTGTTTGTAAAGGGCGTTTGACCTGCTTTGCACGTTCACTTTGTAAACACTAGGTCGGTACTTCTGCAGTGTTGTGGGGTGATTTTGAAATTGGAGAAGAAATGGGGGAGTTTTTCAACATACCCTAAATGTCTTTAACTGGAATACACAGAGCTCACGCAGAGGTAGACAAGACAAGCATTTTGAGATTAAAAAGTATATAAATTGTCAATTTTTTGATCGTTTTGCTAGATAAGACCCTTCTTCAAAAGTTCAAACCCTGCATAGACAGCAACGCAGCTACCATGTTCAAGGGCCAGAAAGGTGGTAAGGACATCATTAAAATAGTCCATGTGACATCAGTGGTTCACCCGTAATTTTATGAAGCTATGAGAATACTTTTTGAGTGCAAAGAAAACAAAAATAACGTCAGAGAGGCTCCTGCATCAGTGTCGAAGACTGACACTGAAGAGAAGAAATTGTTGAATAAAATTAAGGTTGAACCACTGATGTCACATGGACTGTTTTAACAATGTCCTTACTACCTTTCTGGGCCTTGAATATGCCAGTCGCTGTCTCTGCAGGGTCAGAAAGCTCTAGGATTTCATCAAATTATCTTAATTTGTGTTTAGAAGATGAATGAAGGGTTGGGATGGGTTTGGAATGACAGAATTTTCATTATTTGGTGAATGATCTCTTTAAGTCACGATGTAACAGTTGTGACAGATCTTTTCTTTTGTGTTGTGACATACGTCTGAGTCAAACAAATGAACAAAAAAGGAAAAAAAAATGTAGGCCAGGGTATTGTTTTAGTCCACCAGTCACTGATTGGATGAAGACTGATCTGAATGGGATTGGTGAAGTCCACCATATGTCACCATAGAGAAGCCTGTTGTTTCACCACAAGATCAAGTTGTGATATTTTTATTAAACATGAGAAGGTCAAAAAAAGTAAAAAACTGTAACATAGTTACTGTAACATAGAATACATAGATGTATTCACAAAAACCCAGTGTTTTGTCAAAACATGGTCTAATCAGATCAAATGCTAATATTGATCCATACCTCTGTGGTCAATGGGTTTATTGTGTATCTGTAGATCATTACAGTTGGATATCTCTACATGCTGCTTATATGTTTGTGTGTGGAAATGCTTAGTGTATGCACAGCATGTAGTACGACAACAGCCTATATATAGCAGTAATCTGATGCATATTTATGATCACCTCCCTCATCCGAAGCAGCTGACTCAATACTATCAGTTCATCCTACAAACATATTCATATACCACATATACACACGCTTATGAACACTGATTGATGAATTCTAGCATGGCATCAAACATCCAGACTGACACGAGAAAAAAAATATCTACATTTATGTTGTACATTCAGTCTCTCGTTCCCTGATTAGATGTGATATTAAAAGCAGAGACTTTGAATGCTCATCTACTGAATGGGGTCAGTATAGAAGCCAGCAGCGTTTTCTCTGGGTTGCCTTCACCACGCTTGGCTGAGTTGGTTCTCAACGAGGCAAGATGAACGCAGCCGCTCTCGCATGCTGCCAGCACTTGGCTACGGCACAGTGGGCCGCAGGAACATCTCCTATTAACCTACATTTACTTGAAAAGCGTTGTTCTATTCATGGATTTCCACTCTGCGTTGGGGACACAGTTTCTTTAAGCGGGTGTGTGGCTCTATGGAATCCCACCTTACACAGTTGTCTCACCCAAAGGCTAAAATCCCAATTATATTCTCCGCTTTATGTTGTACCGGGTCACAAGTTGAGAAATAGATGCAGAATGGATGCATCATGCGAAAAAGAATGGCCTTTTAAAATGTTAGTTGTGTCCTCAACCAAAGACTTCCACGTGTAGGGTTAAATAGTTAATATTTCAACTGTAATGCTCAAAATGTAAGGATTTAGAGTTGTGTAATTAGGCACATGTAACCCCCCTCTGCCATCCCGCCTAATAATAATTGCTCTCTTTGTATAATATTTGCAGAAGACTGATTGGGAGGTCGCCATCAAGAGTATTAACAAAAAGAATCTCTCCAAATCTCAGATTCTGCTTGGCAAAGAAATAAAAATATTAAAGGTGAGTTTTTTTATTAAGCTCAACTGTTCATATATTAAAAATGATAAATGTTACTTGAGCACCAAATGAGCATATTAGAATGATTTCTAAAGGATCATGTGACACTGAAGACTAGAGTAATGATGCTGAAAATGTAGCTTTGCATCACAAGAATGAATTACACTTTAAGTTATTTTACGTGTTAATAATATTTCATAATGCTACTTTCTTACATGATCAAAAATATTATTTGTATGTTATTTGTTATTTATTATATCACAGTTTTTAAATAATAATTTATATTATGTACACTACCAGTCAAATTTTTTGAACAGTAAGATTTTAAATGTTTTTTTAAAGAAGCCTCTTCAGCTCACCAATCCTGCATTTATTTGATACAAAGTACAGCAAAAACAGTATATTTTAAAAATATTTTTTACTGTTTAAAATAGCTGTTTTCTTTTTAAATATATTTTAAAATGTAATTTATTCCTGTGATTTCAAAGCTGAATTTTTAGCATCATTGCTCCAGTCACATGATCCTTCGGAAATCATTCTAATATTCTGATTTGCTGCTCAAAAAACATTTATTATTATTATGATGTTGAAAACAGCGGAGTAGATTTTTTTTCAGATTTCTTTGAGAAATAGAAAGTTCAGAAGAACAGCATTTATCTAAAATAGAAATGTCTTTATCATCACTTTCGATCAATTTAAAGCATCCTTGCTAAATGAAAGTACGAATTTCTATCATTTCTGACTCCGTAATGATGCTGAAAATTTAGATTTGATCACAGGAATAAATTACATTTTAAAATATTTTCAAACAGAAAGCAGTCATTTTAAATACTAAAAATATTTCACAGTATTATGGCTTTTGCTGCATTATGGATCAAATAAAAGCTAGTTTGGTAAGCAGAAGAGACTTCTTTAAAAAACATTAAAAGCGTTTGACTGATAGTGTATATGTTAATTTTATTATTATATTATTTGTTATATTGATTTTATTATTTATCATCATTTGTATTTACAAACAGCGTTTATTTTTTGTTTACAGGAACTCCAGCATGAGAACATTGTGGCACTCTATGATGTCCAGGTAATGGCGCTTTTACTATATATTACTATCTCTGAATGCTTTGTCCTGACTAATTCTGAACAGAGATGCCTAGAGCTGTTAGTGCTGTGCTACTATCCACTAAGAGCTCTGAGGGCCTGCGGGACTGGCCCAGTTCTTGTATAACACCACCATTCACATGCTAAGTCACATGACCTATCCTAGACTAAGCCTCGCTGTACATTGCATGAGACCACTTTAAGAACATCACACACATTTTTCTCTAATGCTAATAAAGTCATTAGAGCGGACATTAATTGCAAATACATCATGTGCAGCCCTTTGTAAGTCTCTCACAGTGCACATGAGAAAATAATGTTACTGGCCAGAAGGAAATAAGATTATTTCTCAGCATCCTGAATGCTGCATACCATGCGGAAAATGTCAGAAGTCAGCCCGTTTTATTAGCAAGCTTATTCATCCATCAATACCCAGCCTTCCTCCTTTCTGCATCCCACCAGCAGGCTCATATAGGGGGAGGGTTTGCCTCCACTGGAATGGTGTGGGCTGTTTAAGCGCCATTTGATTGGTCCAAACCCTCGGCTGACAGAGCAGGCACTGTTCTGAAAGGACGTTGACGTCTACGGCAGGATCAAGGGCGAAAAGCTGTGGGTTTAATTATGGCTGTTATGATTCAGTCACCTATACACCTTTGACATGTACTGCTTCCCAGTATAGCGAAGAGAGTCGTTAAATATCCTGCTCTTCCCACGCGGAATGCTTATATAACACTCCCACCCGACACAGACCTGCAGGACCCCTCATCCTTCAGTTAAGCATGCTTTTCTGAATCAGTTTTTGTGCTGAACGCGGCAAGATTTTTGGTCTACTCCAGGAAGACACTCGAGAAGAAGAGTGATTTCATGTGTAATCTATCTCTTCTGCAAGGGCAGAGAGTGCACTACAAGCTGTTGACACTCATCTCACTGATCGTGCTTGAAGATACACTGTTTATCTCCATCACAAGACTTTTTTTAGTCAGTGTGAGAAATTATAGCATTTTGTCTCGACTGTGACAGGTAGTACCAAACTCTGTCCCGAGGTGTGTTGTTCCTCCCTGTATTGAAATGGAGAAGTAGGAATCAGTGGTGATGTACTGTAGCTGTTCATCAGCTGTTTTTGGAGTCTCGCATGCTGCTTCGCTCATGCAGTCAGGCGACTTTAAATACATTTGTGCAATGCTGAGATCTGCATCCTGCTAACTCCTGCCTTCTAAATCACATGGTCAGTCTGACCGAGGTGGAAGTTCATCCTAATTTACCCTGGAAGATTCAAGTCATTCCACCCCATCATATTTCAGCTGTTCCAGGAAAAGACACAGATATCTGAATCATGTTGAAAACTCACATGGGCTTGTGGTGGGAGGGCATTTGAATGGCTTTTAGATCAGAAATAATATGCAGTCATAACATACTCTCCGTACTGTATGTGAACACATATTGTGAAATGTGCATGCAATCCATAAGGCAATGCATGCAAAATAAAATAAAAAATAGATCAGGAACTACTTACTTCCACCACATATTCAAATCTCAGTTTGACAGTTTAACAACTGAGCCCATCCTCCGTTACTAATTTGAAAACGTCATTTGAATTATGGCTGCCTCCTAATAGTCGACTAACCGTTAGTTGTCAAGAAGAGGCTCGGACGACCAAAAAAGTCACACAGTTCATGACGGACAGGTTGTTTACATGGCAGCTCAATCTAATGTTAATCTAGAAAAATGTGCGCTATTCAAGTGTCTGAGCGGAGTGTGGAAGCTGAACTGAAAAGCGCTCACTGCATGACAGATGGAGGCGCCAGTGCAGTCATTTTTGGTGATACAGATAAAAGTATTACAACTTTCGAATCTGTAAAGACTTTATGTTTATTTGTGTGCACTCAGAATAACAACAAAACATTGCGCTTTTGTAAAATAATGAAAGCAAACAGGATGCGCTTTCTGCCACCTCGCTTTCCGTGAACTTGACCGTGAAACTCAAAAACTCTGTGTGCACTTGCCTTACAGACATGAAAAATATATCTATAGAGAGTGAAATGTCTACTTTTAAATGAACCAATTCAAATAGAAAACAAATATTCTCAGATTATGTAATCGGTGAGAAACATGCATGGCGCATCACTACTGCTGTTGATGACGAGTCAGTGTCACCGACTTCTTAAGCCGAAACAAAGAAAGCAGTAGTAAACAATAGATTATTAAAATGTTATGCAGTCTCCTTGCTGTTTTTCCCTGACACATTCATATGATTACTTTTGCCAGTGTGCTGTGGCAAGCTTTTTTTGCGTCGACTAATGCTTAAAATAAACGACTACTAGTTGACCAGAAAAATCTTTAGTCGAGGGCAGCCCTAGTTTAAATTTCTGCTGAGGACAGCGATATCTTTGTCGTACTATCCTTGCAGCTGTTATGGGTGATTTTTGATGACTGCGCTGCTCAGTGCTTTTGATGGCTGTTTTTTACAAGGTGTTGTTGAAAGTAAAATAACCTCCTTGTTTACAACCCTATTTCAGTCTCTTTCAATATAAAAGTCTTTACTGATGACTCGTTCATAAAAACACTGTAACTCTTGTTGCCATCTAATGGCGGAACACTAACTAAAATCACCATCACAAACACACACACTGTCTTTTAATACTACGTACTATTATTAAATACTACTATTATTTATATAAAATATTATTAATGAGAACAACAGCCATCATAAAAGTTGCTAAGCAATTCAGTCAAAAGCACAAAGGCAGCACTCTTATATACAGCTTTAAAGTTATATTGTTCTATTGAGACATCAGAGTCAGCTGCAAATTCCAGAGCATCTGGCCGAGGTGAGGCTGCTCTTGGCAGGTTCATGAGCGCTGAACACCGCTAACGCCCTGGAGCTCACATCTCAGAAAACGTCAAAGCAACGTTTTAAAGGCCACGTACACACTGCGGCTAAGTTTGGTTGTCAATTAGGTTTACTCCTTAATCGCATTCTGTACACACTTAATTCACTAAAATATGGGATAACCCCATTAACTCTTGAACAATACAGGTAGTGACAGCCACATTTACAGAAATTCTACGCAGTGTGTACAGAACCAAACTAAACAACTAGTTAATGACGTTTAAACGTGTATCAGAAATGTGTTTTTGTCCATGAAAGAAGTGAAAGAAGTCTAACCTTAGCACATTTTGACATGGGGCTAGTTGTGCTCATGAGCCCTGCGGTGAAGTGTCAGTGTTGCCAGATCTTTATAGAAAAAAAACAAGGACAAGCATAAAAAACAGTAAAACACCTAAATGCTTTATGCTTTATAAACAAAAAAATCAAATATCTCATATCCAAAGCAGACCACTTTATTAAGTCCATAAAGTGCCTAGCTTTACACTGTAAGACAGCGCTCTCTAAAGCAGCCTCCTGAGCATAAACAAAACACAGCACGTCTGTCAGCGGTAATTTAGTTAAAATTGATGGACAAAAAGAGTCTTTAGCCAAAAAATGGCAGATACCAGATGGCTAAATTTTTATTCACTCCTGCAAGATGCCAAAATGTTGCTGTAAATGTTACAAATGCAGAGTGACTGCTGTTCCGTGCATACATGGAATGATACACACTTGAAGTGTGTATGTGGCCAGATAGACGTGATCTTTATTAACTTGTCTAAACAAGTAAATTCTTGTCTAAAAAACTTTAAAACTACATTCCGTGATGCAAAAACAATATTATTTATAAATTATAGTGAATCTGGGCATCCGCCATGACACTCGCTGTGAGAAATACCACAAGTGGAGTGATACAAACGGTGAAAAAGTTGGAGTGCTGTTATCACTAGAATATTGCACCACTGCTGCAATATTTTACATATATATATGTATATATATATATATATATGGCTTCAGTCTACCACTTTGAGTCAGTGCAAAGGAAAACAGAATCAGTTTATACCTTATGTTGTTATAACATTTTATTTATTTTTTTGTATAATAGCTGCAATTATACTAAATACTTCTCTAATTATACTAAAGCACTTCATTCCCCAGCGGGACTAACGTTCTTTGTGGTGGTCTTGTTTAGTGTTTAGAATGTCTGTATTTAATATAGCCCTTCCTTCGATTTAATAAACTCACTATCACTTTGCAAATCTGTCATTCTTACTATCTTAAGACACTGTAAATACAAAGCAAGTGGATACCTGCTTGATTGCTTCTCCAATGAAATAAATGGCCATTTACCTCAGCGGGCACCAATAGGTGTATACTACAGGAAAAAGGTGACCTTTCTCCAGCGCACTTCTCCTGATGGCAGCATGGAGCCTTGGGGAATATTGATGGTGCTCCCTTCGGAGCCCAATTACGCTATCGTGGACTGTTTACAATCCACTGTCATTAAAGATGTTAGGAGGATTGACTTTTTTGTACCCAGCCAGGGGTGTCTAGTTAAAGCATAGCAACAGGGAGCACTTGCCCTTTCACATTTAAGCTGTGCTGAGAGAGGCGGCCCCTTCAGATCCCACTACGCCACATGGAGCATATGTAGTGCGGCAGCGCTCCGGGCCAGACCTGCAGCTCCGATAACGATCTCATCCCACATGATGATGAAGTGTGAATGGAGGCTGCATGTGATTAATGCCAACGTCAGTGCCAGTTCACACGTGCGTGCTTGCTTAGAACGCATACACATAGAGATGTTGAAGCGTTATTGAGCTTTTCCTCAATGGAGATCTGTACCGATGGAGCTGAAGATATCTCAGCAGCTGTTTTAATTACAGGCTTTTAGTGCTCCAGTCAAACGCTATTCAGCGATGTCCCTGCTCTGACAGTGGGAGGCTGGAGACCTGCTGTAATAACAGGGTGGTGATTCTTCTTCTGCCTGACACGGATGTACTTGTGCTCTGCCTTTAAAGCTATAGTTCACCCAACAGCTCACCCTTAGGCCTACACAGTTAGTCAAAAGATCCACACAAGCTTATCTCTGTATGCACTATAAGTTTATCTCATTTATATTGAATTGAGGAATGCAACATTCACTAACCAGTACTTTTAAACTGACTGTTGTTAGCAAAAGGGAAAGTTTATGGCATGCCATTATTTTGCCTGCCTGCCAAAATAAAACAATAAAACCGTGATGGTTCACCTTTTAAAATGAATTAAAACAGCCATAAATATTATTGTTATTATAATATTTAAACAAAATATTTAAGAATTTTTACTTAATATATTATAGAAATGTTACATTGTTATTATTACTATTGTAAATGTACAGTTATACTGTAAAATTAAATTGTTTTAGTTTACATGAACTAAGAATGAACAATACTTTTACAGCATTTATTAATCTTAGTTAATGTTAATTTCAACATTTACTAATGCATTATTAAAATCAAAAGTTGTGCTTGTTAACATTAGTTAATGCATGGTGAACTAACATGAACAAACAATGAATGACTGTATTTTCATTAACTAACATCAGTGTTGGGCAGTAACGCATTACTTTGTAACGCGTTACTGTAATTTGATTATTTTTTTAGCACACACGATGTCCTTAGCTGGAAATACAATCATTATTTTTAGTTTATTTCTGTCAAAGGCAAGAACATTATTGTGCGTTGTCAATTAGAGGGAAAGAAATCCTTTTCAACCGTGAGAAACTGAAAGGGCAACACCTTTGCCGGTGCGGGCGCGGGTGCGGGCGCGGGCGGGCAGAGACTCGTGTGTGCGGGATGAGATAGAATAAAATGATTTGCGGGACTCCCGCAAAATAGAACTGTCTAAACATAAAATATCTAAAACAAATTAATTGCTATTCATGTATTCCACAAAAGCAACAAGAACAACTATATAAAACAAAAACGATTAACACGCATAAACATAGGCAGAGTTTCTATTTATAACATGTTTTTGCAGTGTTAAACAATGTTGTTTTCTGAAATGCAATGGACAATCAAAGAATCCACTCACCGCTCGAAATGCCGTGCATTCTGCAACCACGCACGCAGCAGTCTATTGCTTTTATAGTTAAAATAACAGCGGTTTGTGAATGTTGATGCTTTAATAAATATTTTATCGGAGCGTTTCTGCTGGGATGGTTGGCAACACACAAGTTCACTATTTCACGTAAATTTCGTGAATGTACAGAAAAAAAGTAACGTAACGAGTAATGTAACTAATTACTTTTGAAATAAAGTAATCAGAACAGTAATGTGATTACTTTTCAAAGGAGTAATCAGTAATCAGTAATTTAATTACATTTTCAGAGTAACTTGCCCAACACTGACTAACATTAACAAAGATAAATAAATATTATATTATATTATTTTCTTAAAAAATCTATTTTTTATTTTTTTTTTTTCAATAGTTTTTTTTATTTTATAATAGTAATATTTCTTGTTATTTAATTAAATTTAATTACATTTTATTTTATTTTATTTTAACTCCAGGTTTGTTGTGCTTGTTTGTGGGGCTGCACAATTGGACTAAATTTGTTTTTTTGTTATATATCACTATAAAATAAATAATAATAATAATAATAATAATAATAATAATTCTTAACAAGAAAAAATACTGTTGTTATTATTTTATGGTCATATTAATATGTAGAAAATATTAATTAAAAAAAAAAATAAATCGCTAAATTCTGCAACCCAAAAACAAACTCAGCAAATCTAGAGCTTTAGAGAATGCATTATAATTTTTATAACAAAAGTTACAGTTTTTTTTTTCTTTTCCCCCAAATCATGCAGTCCTACCCTCATTACATTCTGAACCTTTATATTTTCTGTGGAATAGGATTTGTTTTTTTAATGCAATTGAAGTCATTTGGGTCCAGTGTTGTTTTGGAAACCACTTATTTTCATTGCATTTACAAAATCAGAAACATTCTTCAAACTATCCCTTGAAGAAACAGAGAAGTGCTGTTCAGATGTCCAAACGCATGCAAATTTGCAAGGAAAGGGAAATTTGTAAGGAAATAAAAGGGATGGATCAATTCTGGCTACTTGGAAACATAGTGGTAGGAAACAGGGTGGGAGGAGTCAGACTTGTTTATGAGTCACATATGCATAAGACAGTCGTATGTGTCAAAACAAAACTTGAACTTCCTGTTAGAGAACAGCGTGTCCCAGTGGAGAACGAATTGACTTGTTGTCTTCAGTTTTCTGAGAAGGAGGGGAGGGATGAATTCAAATGAAGACAATGAGCAGTGAGTGTTGTGTGGAAGGAAACAAAGAAATACAGCCAGGGAACATCTGGAACCTGTTAATGTTTTCCTCGAGAGCTGCCTGCAGGAACTAATCACTGTTCAGATAATAAGTTGTGTTCACAATGTAGAATAATACTTTTTGCCATTTCTTGATTAATCCATTAATTCATCTTATATTGTAGTAGTGCTCTCTATTTCCACTGTCATTTCTTTCCACCAACATGTCATCAAATGGTTGTCTGTTTATTTACCAGCCCTCCGTGGGTTGTAGATCCAAGAAAATGTTTATTTGTGTCTTTATCTCTTTCTTTATCTTAAAACTGTGAGGTTCATGGCCTTGCCACCTGGCTGTTCTTCACTACCTGTTCTTGCTGATAATCATCCTCAAGTGTGGCATTCAGAGCTTCAGGGACATTGCTTTAGAAGCATTCCCATCTAAAAGGACAATCTGTGTCTATAGGCTCACAACACCTCAAGTATTCACTACAGCCCTAGAATGTTGTGTTCCCTTATCATTGAGATTTCTAGAAACCGGCTGAGTTTCTAAGAAGAACACATCCATCTCTCACAGTTGGTCGCACATGTGGTGTTTCTCAAACATTCCTAGAATTTAAAGCCATGCTTTGGCTGGTTTCCACCTTATGCAACTCAGCAAGTCTAGTTATGATGCAATACTCTAACTGCCTGGCTGGACCGTGCTGGCTTTTGACTTCATGTCATTCCTGTGTTTTCCAGTGTTTTGAAGCTTGTGTTAGAGCTGGAGATATGATTGGAACGCAGCTCTGGAATTTCATAGTTTGAGTTTGTTTTTAGTCAAAATGCCAAAACACAAGGTAGTTATGCTTCCCAGCTTCCTAATATGCGAAACTCTAAGCACGCAGCAGCTAATGTTACCTGCTCCACTGATTTATGCCGAGTAGCCATTCAGAGTCCAGTGTTTGGTAACTGACCTATTTTTTTTTTTCTTGTTTACATGTTAAAAATAATTGACATAACCAGTGCTCTTAAATCATGGTGCATATTGTTATGCAAGAGACCAAGTGCAATCTCATCTCTTGCCAAGAAGCCAAGAAAAAATTGGCAGGAGGAGACCAGGGCAGCACTTGTGTGTTTGGACATGTGGACATGTGGCATAGCTGCCCACACTTGGTCCAGGGTTTCTCTTGGCACCTCGCATCGAATGGCCTGTGTTTGTTTGTGCATATCATGCTCAGAATCATTGGACTTCAGATGAAGAGGTCAAGTTCAAGAAATGAGTGAAATGCAATGTTAATGACATTCCCGAGTTGATCAACACCTCCACCCTAGCCGAAGCTGCTCCATTTCCTTTCTCCTTCCCGTCCCCCACCACTGCTAGCTCAAATCAGCCCATTATGCAATCAGACTGACAACTAGTGGCGGTGCCCCTTGTAGGCCCCTGGACTACATTGATCCCAGATCCCATAAACAGATCTACAGCGGAAATGGGGAGGTGGGCTTTCCTGGGATCAGAAAAGGAAGTATCTGCTTGCAGAATGCAGATTCAGTCAAGTCATGAGCCCATGAGGGGCTCATAAATAGTGATTTCATTTTACAAAGACAAATGCTGTTTTCTTGGGAATAACATGGAGTAGAGATGCGCCGATATTAAAATCATGGCTGATACTGATAAGCCCTTAATAATTTTTGCTAAGCAGATATTAAAAGTATTAAAATATTTTATAATGCTACAGGTGAATTCAGGCATCACAACTTTACAGTGTTCAGTATGAAAATGGATATTCATTTTGAGATTTGCAAGATTACGTTTAGCTGTGTTTATAATAATTACAATTATTAGTGTATTAGTGTATTTTTAATGGTGATGGCACCAAAATTAATTTTTACCGAAACACTGAAACCAAATTTTTACAAAGTTTTTATTTAACCAAAAAGTTTCTGTAATTAAATTTGAGCAGCTGAGCTCATATGGTGTTCAGTGTATTGTGTTCTCAGGTGATACTTTAAACCAATAAAAACAATTAAACGAGCTGCCTCTTGACATTTCAGCCAAACAAATAATAATTTTTGGTCACGGATGTAGCTAATCTATGTTGTGTGTAGGAAATAAACACTGATTCGTCATTGCAGAAACGCTGATTAAATGTCATTTTTTTTTCTCTTCAAAACTATTTTGGTCAAATTCAAACTTTTTTTTGTGTTTAATTTTACTGTTTTGGCCGTATATTTTCGATTGGCAAAATTTCAGTGTATCACAGTTACTAAAAAATATCTTTGAATTAGTCTTAGGTTTGGGTTTTGACATAAATATCACAATTTGATTTGATTCTGATTCACAAGCTTGCAATTCGATTTGATTTCCAATTCAATTTGATTCCATTATAGGTTAATTTGTATATATTTTAGGTATAGTACATGGCCATTTTTCCAAGGAAAAAAAAGCCTCTCAACTAATGCTGTTAAAATTTATATGAAAGTCTGTTGGTACTACATTACTATAATATTGAAGGTTAAAAATTAACCGACTTGTATACAGACGCTTAAATTACACATAATAAATGTTTTAATGATAATGAAGTTACAGTTCCATGGTGGCTGTCATAAAAAACTTATTCAAAGATAAACATTGAAGAAAAGTACAAATTATAATGAGTATGTTATATGGTGCATATATTTGGCAAAATGCTCCTCTTTTCAGTTCATTTTTCTAGCTGACTAACAAGTTTATGGTCACTGAATAGGTTTTTTTTCAGAGGTAAATGTGAAGTTACATGACTGGTTTATAAGCTGTCATATAGACGTCTTTGTGCAGTTGAAACACTGATTGAGCGATTACATGGATACGGATTTCATTATTAACTGTAGTCTTTCTATTAATATACCTTTGGATGTTTATTTTGTGCTGTAACTGGTAGTAACTTGGAGATGATCACTTCTTTTGATCTGAGGCGCTACACCAACCTGTCACGCTACATTAAGCAGCGCCAAAACGACATTTATAGTTTGAATATTGTAATAAAATGGACAGAATGTGAAATCTAAGACTTTGTTTTACATCAAAAGTAACAAAACACGAAGCTTATTGTGATTTACTGGATGTACGCTACAATGTTCAGTTTTTCAGGTTACCCAAAAGATAACCTAAACGTAAAAATAAAGGAAATTAGCGAAAAAATGGTTAAAATGTACAATACTGATCTATAATCGATAATATACCTCACATCCCTAACATGTATCAAATAATAGTTCACAAGAAATGTGCATTAATGAAGTAAATAGAGTTGATTTTGCCTTAATTTGGACTTAAAGGATCCTGAGTAGTAGAGATTCTGAATATTCAGTCATCTAGAATGGGTGAGGTAATAAGATACAGTGACGAGGAATGAGAGGTAATGTGGGCAAATGGAGTGTTGACCGCTATGACCAACTCTTCTCACACACACTCTCCACAGGCAACCACTTATGAGCAGCACATAAAATGGCGGCTCTTTCCTTGTTAATGGACCAGTCCGTCACAACTGCATTAATGGGCTGCCAACGTCAATGCACTGAAAGTTGCCATGAATCATAAAACTTTGGAGGAAGCTCTCTAGATTGGTGGTTTGTCTTGTTTACTGTAACAGCCAGCTTCATAGATAAAACCAAGGGCCTCGTGCTTTTTATTTGGCCAGCATTCAGCGTCTAATTCCTTAAGTATTGACACAGCAGCCCTAATAGCTGTTACGAGGCTAGTGTGTCTAAACGGTTTCAACAACATGTTTGCATGCCAGGATTTGAAACGTGAGTCGTCTTTACTTACTCACGTGCCTGGATTTCCACAACCACCTGCTTGCTGAATGATATGAACCTGTGTGCAAACAAATCAGTGCCGTTGATGGATGTTTGCTGATATGTGCCGTTTCTAAGTAAAATTCTGTCTTTTATTTCTTTCAGGAAACGCCAAGTTCTGTATTCCTGGTTATGGAGGTGAGTACAAAGCATTCACAAGCTCTTGTTTTTGTCATAAGGCCACAGCGCGCCTAATGTTTGCAATTCTGTGCTTTCTAGTATTGCCCAACACTGCAGTCTCTGAAGGAGAAACAAACACATGAAGAGCCCAAACTAAAAATATCCATTCAGGGAAGGCAGCTCTCAAAAACAGTTTCAAGAGCTATACAACTATCTTTAGTGTGTAATATCAGTCCAACACTTCTGATTTATATATCTTCTGATAATGTAATGTGCTGCCTTTCTGAGTATTGTTTATTGGCAACTGTCTGTGTGACCTGAGAGGTTGTTTGCAGCTAGAGTTTGGCGCAAACAGGTCTGCTTCTGAAACACTCAAAGTCCTCAACACAAGAGCCAGTCATACTTAGTACACACTGATGAAATTTGCTCTTTGTGCATGCTCATGTATCCAAGTTCTTGGTTTTCCTGTAAATGAAACAGTGAAGCATAGTGCTAGCATGGTCATGGGTTCAGTTCCAAAGGAACTGTATGCAATCTTAAAGGGTTAGTTCACCCAAAAAATAAAAATTCTGTCATTAATTAATCACCCTCATTGTTCCAATGTCTTTCCAAACCCGTAAGACCATCATTCACCTTCAGAACACAAATTAAGATATTTTTGATAAAATCCAAGAGCTTTCTGACACATTCAAGGCCCAGAAAGGAAGTAAGCATGTCGTTAAAATAGCCCATGTGACATCACTGGTTCAACCGTACTGTTACAAAGCTATATTTCAATAATTTCTTCTCTTCTACGTCAGTCTTCGATGGTACCACAGCACATGCATTGTGATATTCTCCTGAAGAGAAGAAATTGTCGAATAAAGTCATTATTTTTGTTTTCTTTCCACGCAAAATGTATCCTCACAGCTTTATAACATTACGATTACCAGAAGCAAAATTTGTCCAGCTTTTTTAAAGCCTTGGATCAGGTCCTGGTGTTCATTCAGAGGTTTAAAGATGTTATGTCATGTTAAATGTAGTGTATTATCTCTATCCACCCAGTATGCCCAGGGCTGTTTCTCTCCCTCCATCAATGATGTGGAAATTTACTAGCCGCCAATACACGCTGAGAGTCCCATAATACAGCATCACTTCATCAGATTCATTGATGTGTGTCACCACCCCGTCCTCCTCATGCAGCCCATGAAAAATCCAGTCCTCTAGCCTCGACATAGTTTTTCTATTGTTTTGTATTGATTTTAAAGTTGAGTTTTATTTTCTGTTTCCTCTTCAAGTACTGCAATGGAGGAGACCTGGCAGACTATTTGCAAGGTAAGCAGCTTGTGAGGTAAACACATCATTTCAGGAGTCTCAAATAAAAAAAAAAAAAAACACTGTCTGTTTAAGGAAGTTCACCAATAAATGAGTTTCTTTGCACATTAATGAGGGTAGGAAACAGTTTTTATGTCTTTCTCAGTGAATAAGAGTGGAAGTGTTTGTCTCCAGGGCTCAATCTTAAAACTTACTGCCTCTATTATCATACATATTTAAAGCTTTGCCCACATACCCATTGTGAATAAACTGTGAAGTCTGTTGTTTTTGTGTTTACGAACAGTCTTTGTTCTGCCAGAGGAATCTGACTGGTCTATAAACCATGTTTTCACTGAATGTGTGACGCAGAGGGCATAATAGAGATGACTCAGGTGCCATTTACTTAGTGTGTATGATGTTGGCTGGACTGTTAGGCCTTGTTATGTTTAGATGGAGTGTTATCTTTGTTTAACCATGATGGGTGACAGAGTACAGCAGGTCTCGGCCTCTCACACTTCTCCCCCTGTATAATTATGCAACCGTTCCTTAGTTATACAACCTCACTGCTACGCCAAATGCTGATCCGTACGAGGTTCATTGTGATCATAATTGCTTTGTTTACAGAGCAGATTGGGTGAAGGGAATCCTCTTAACAGCTCAGTGGATTACACCAGTTTTGCTCTAACGGGGGACTTGGAGTGAAATAACTCCATGTAAAATCCCTGAGCAGCTTCTGATTTTAACATTTATACCAATCAGGGGCAGAGAGAACACGATGGTCTTGGATTAGCTCAGCATAGTGGACATTCTCATTTAAAGGGATAGTTTATTCAAAACTAATTCTGATATTATTACTTAGGGGTCTTATATCACGATATAAGTCATTTTATTTCACAGTAACAATATATGTGTCACAATATAGTTATTTTTGCTTTAAATAAGGACTTTATGCTATCAACATTTTTGATACCGTAATTCTTGTCAATCAGGAACTAATTACAACCAATAGGACAAAAAACTTGCTACATACATTGTATAAAGTAATCAAATGTATAAGAACACTGCATATTCTTTACAGTGTAAATTAAATATATATTTCTTCTTACTAAAGTTACAAAAGTGATTTAGTCAAGAGCAGTGAGAGATTTTCCCTCTTTTGTTGTTTGATTAAAGGGATGCTATTATGCTTTTTCACTTTTTGAATTTTAGCCAGTGTGTGGTGTGTATCTTTGGGGATAAAAAAAGACCTACAAAGTTACAAATCTCAAAGTCCACTCCAAAGGGGAGTAAATTCATTTCTAAAACATCCCTTTTCAAGAACTACAACAGCGTTTGTTTTCCGCATGCAATGATGTCACAGCGCTGTGCATTAGAATATCATTAAAATAAATCCCGCCTACTGAAATTCGAATTGTTGGGGGGTGGGTACGGACTAGGTGGGGGATTAGACTAACTTTAGCAATGCAGCGTGGAGAACCACTTCAACGAGCCACAACGCGGCGGGTATAAACACAAGCAATGTTAGGTTGCTTTTAGCCTTATGCTGGAGCTGGTTTCAGGCAATGAAACTAAGTATGTAAAATAATTAAATAAATTAGCATGATAATATCATGTATTGGCGATCTGGCAGGCTTAGGATAGGACCCTGCACTACTGTAGCGTATTATTTACTCACCTTCCATGCATCCTAGGTGTATATGACTTCCTTCTTTCAGATGAATGCAATCGGAGTTATATTACAAATTATCCTGGCACCAAGCTTTAAAATGGCATAGACGGGTGTTTCTATTCATCAGTCCAAAACAAGTCAATAAAGTGCATCCATCCATAATAAAAAGTGCCTCACACGGCTCCGGGGGGAGGGGTCAATAAAGGCCTCCTGTAGTGAATCGATGTGTTTTTGTAAGAAAAATATCCATATTTAAAATGTAAGAATCACTTTAATCTAGCTTGCACTAACTGCTTTGACAAGGGGCGTAGCAGGATGAAAACACCATCTAAGCTGTTTGCCAATCATAACACACTGGCGCAGCTAACCAATCACAACACATTTTGTTTTTCGGAAGGCTGGCCGTCATTACAGTTTATGTAAAAGAGCTTAATAGGACCCCTTTAACATGAATGACAGACAGCAGTAATATTAGACTGCTGTCACTTTAAGAGCTATCTGGATTTAATATACTGTTACACGTGTGTTTTCTTTCTCAGCTTCTTTCACTTAAGATCCAAATTACTGTGTTTACAAGGATACTTGCAAAGACAGGCATTTTGACACACACAAGTGTGTGCATTTAAACGTTTAAGGCCTATAAAGTGGCAAAAAATATCTCGAACACCGTCTTCACATGCGTGCGTCTCTCTGACAGTGCTCAGAAACAGCTTCTCAGACAGCACGTGCAAAAGTGCATGCAAACAGTACGTTTTTGACCACTTTTAAGCTGGTCAGGCTGGTCTTAGCTGGCCAACCTGGGAGACCTGGTAAAAGACCATTCAAGGTTAAACCAGCTATTTTCAGCTTAAACCAGCTAAGACTAAACAACCAGCCTAGGCTGTTTGCTGGTTTTTACTGAATCAACTGATTTTAGCTGTTTTAAACATGCTAATCATGCTAGAAACATGCTAACAAAATGCTAATCATGCTAGAAACATGCTAGCAACCGGCTAATCATGTTACCAACGTGCTAGTAACTTGCTAATCATGCTAGCAACATTCTAGTAACTTGATAATTATGCTAACAACATGTTAGTAACATTCTAATCATGCTACTAACTTGCTAATCATGTTAGAAACATGATAGTAACATGTTAATTGTGCTAGAAACATGCTAGCAACTTGCTAATTATGCTAGCAACATTTTAGTAACTTGATAATCATGTTAGCAACTTGTTAGTCATGCTGGCAACATTCTAGTAACTTGATTATCATGTAACAACATGTTAGTAACATTCTAATGCTAGTAACTTGCTAATCATGTTAGAAACATGATAGTAGCATGCTAATCATGCTAGAAAGATGCTAGTAACTTGCTAATCATGCTAAGAACATGCTACTAACATTCTAACAGCATGCTAATCATGCTAACAACATTGTAATTAGCCTATAAAAATGCAAACAACAAGCTAATCATGCTATAACATGCTAACAATGTTAAATCATGTAAGCAATATGTTAAATCATGAGAGCAACATCAACTTTTATACTTTTACAACTGCTTCAAATTTTCAGGCTAGACTTTCTCAAGCCAAACGTTACTCATCTACTGTAGTTATGCATTATAAGCTTGGAAAATTAATTATAAACTTGGAAATTATAAATTTGTAATTCTGCTTGTCAACCTAATTAAACTTTTATCTATGAGTAAGAATGGGTTTAAAACTAGTCAGTAATGGCATATTCTAGTTTATTGGAGTTTAATGCATTGTTATAATAACTGTGTGAGTTAGCTGTGTGAGGAAGTTTTCTGTTGGGCTACTGAAAATGCTGGGTGTGGTGAAAAATCATGGAAATTAAAATCCAGGTCAGGACTTTTTAATAGTCAGTCTACATTGCTAGTTGTGCTTAGTTATACAATATTATAATAATAATTATTTGACTACAAATGACTCATTGGCTATAATGAATCACCTGTGTTATCTGTGTAAAGGTGTGGTCACCTTAGCAAAATTTCAGCCGTTTCAGCAGAAAAGTTCCATTGCGTATAATAAATTGTCTAGTGATGTATTAAGCACAGCTCACACAGAGGTCACTTTCAAACCAAGCTGCTTTCTTTTGGTCATTACACCGAATTTGTGACCAACTTCTTGGGGAAATCTTTCACCCTCACAGAACTGGCAATCCCGTGGATTCCTTTTGTAATGACTGGACTTCGAAGAAGTAAATGTGAAAAAGTTTTGAATCTAAAATCTGTTTTGAAAGCTTCAAAACTAGTGAATCTGAGGTTTCTTGATGCCATTTGTTTTACAGGAAATGTCCTGTTTAGAAGCATTGTGTGATGTAAGCGGTCATTCCATCTTCAAGTGTGTCTTTGTAAATGAGGTTTTTATAGAATGTCTTAATGGATTTTATAGCCATGTTACTCAGCAGTATGATGTCTTTGCTCTTCCAGCCAAGGGCACTTTGCGAGAGGACACACTGAGGGTCTTTCTACAGCAGATTGCAGCCGCCATGCGCATCCTCAACAGCAAGGGGATCATTCACAGAGACCTCAAACCTCAGAACATCCTGCTGTCCTACACGGGCCGCAAGAAGTCCAGCATCAACGGCATACGCATCAAGATTGGTAACACACTCCCCAACAATTGATGTGCTATACAGCATAATATATCTACTGTAAAAATGAAATGTCTAAAACCACATTACAAAATTGAACATAAAACTAGAAAGAAATATCTCAAGATGTTTGTAGTCCACTGTACACGTCCATTCTGTTCAAAAGTTTACACCCCCAGCTCTTAATGCATGTTTTTTTCCTTTTGGAGCATCAGTGAGTGTTTGAACCTCCTGTAATAGTTGCATATGAATCCCTCAGTTGTCCTCAGTGTGAAAAGATGGATCTCAAAATCATACAGTCATTGTTGGAAAGGGTTCAAATAAACAAAAATGCTGGGACCTTAAGGATTTTTCTGAAGAAAAGGCAGTTTAACTGTCCAGGACAAACAAGGGACTCATGAACAACTATCACTAAACAAAAACACAGCTGTGGATCATTCAGGTAACAACACAGTATTAAGAATCAAAAGGATGTAAACTTTTGAACCGGGTCATTTTTATAAATTCAACTTTTATTTTCTCTTGCGGACTATATATAAACATCTTTTATGTAAAATATCTTGTTCAGGTCAGTACTAAATAAACAATAACATGCATTTTGTATGATTCCTCTTATTTTGGTAAAATAATTAACATTTTTAATGATTCTGAAAGGGGGATGTAAACTGTTGATCTCGACTTTATATGTACCCAATGTTTCATACTTAACAGTGTATTCAATACGTCATACACTTTCCGCCCTCTGATCTCTCACACAGCCGGTTCTTTGTTTTCATTGTCTGTGCAGAAGTTATAAGTCGTGACTCTCAGACAGCAGTATGTTGCTATTAATAACACCCGCACTCTCTTTGTTTTACAGCTGACTTTGGTTTTGCACGATATCTCCAGAGCAACATGATGGCAGCCACATTATGTGGATCCCCAATGTACATGGTCAGTAGCCACAGGCTCGATTCTGTCTCATGGTCTCAGATTTGTCAAATACAGCAGTGGCGTGTGAAACTGGCGGCATCATGTTTTTAAAATCTGACACCTCCGTCCGTAGGCTCCAGAGGTGATCATGTCCCAGAACTATGATGCCAAAGCTGACCTATGGAGCATTGGGACTGTCATTTATCAGTGCCTCGTAGGAAAGCCACCTTTCCAGGTGAGTTTCATGACATTGAAGTTAAACTAAAGTCACATATATATATATGCTATTTTATGTACATTCTTTTATGATTTAAATGGTGTTTGTGTTTATGTGAGCAGGCTAACAGTCCACAAGACTTGAGGTTGTTCTATGAGAAGAACAAGACTTTGGTGCCAAAGTAAGAGTTCTGATTATTTTAGTTTTTCTTTTATCCCATTACTTGTCATAATACTTAAAGGGATAGTTCACCCAAAAATAAAAATTCTGTCATTAATCCTTCACCCTCATGTTGTCGCAAATAAGATCTTCATTCATCGTCAGAACACAAATTAAGATATTTGTAATGAAATCCAAGAGCTTTCTGACTCTGCATGGCCAGTCAATGGGTGATATTTACAAAATAACTAATGCGTTCTGTTAACAGCATCCCGAGAGAGACGTCTCCTCAACTGGAAGATCTCCTGCTGGGGCTGCTCCAGAGGAACCAGAAGGATCGTATGGATTTCGGTCAGTTTATTTCTAATGTTTCATTGCAATGTGGGAGGATTTGCACATTGTTATTTCCTTATTGTATACTCTTCTGTCTGCAGATACTTTTTTCAGTCATCCTTTTTTGGAGCCGACATCAACTATTAAAAAATGTAAGTGAGAGAGCATTTGATGAGTAATTTTGATGAGTAAGATGTGGCTGGACACTAAACCAGCTTTTGTTTTACCCAGCATGCCCTGTGCCAGTGCCCACGTGCTCTGGCTTGGTCACAGACAGCACGTGTGGCAGCTCTCCTTCCTGTCGCTATGTCTCTCCGCCGGTAAGCCCCTTACTTTGTCAATGCTGAATGCACTGTCACACCACCACAGGTGTCAGCATATTCCTGGGTGTTGTGTGAGATGATTACAGTCTTCAAATGTGTCATAGTACTGACTCAGCTAAAGGTAATCCAGTGTTTACCTTCACCTCTGTGTCGCAGTCCCTGCCAGACATGCAGACTCTCCCCGAGGATGTGTTGTCCTCTCCACCTCTAGGCCCTCCCAACTACCTGCAGCTGTCCAAAGAGTCGGGTGGCAGCACCAGCAGTAAGAACTCCTCCTGTGACACTGATGATTTTGTGCTGGTGCCCCATCTCTCTGGAGAACACTGTGAGTCACAATGTCACTGAACACATGCCACATGCCTAGACAGAGCACAGCTGATGTCTACATTGCTAAAATCACTTAATAATCAGTATTTTTTGTTTGCTTTCCAGTTAAATTATTAAAACATCCTTAAAACAAGATACATTTATTTGAGAAAAAAGTGTAAGATAAGGTGTTTTTATCTATTTTTTGTGCTCTATTGACCATTAATGTAATATAATGTAACTAAAGAGTTTTTTGATTTACACTTTTTAATTTTACTTTCATAAGCTAGATTCTAGATCTAGATTTGTTTATGCTAAAAACAAGAAAAAAAAGCCAATTGTGTTTGGAGAAACACTTAATTCAACTTCTATTTTCTGAAAACAAGTCTTAGCATCTTAAACAATTTCGTAAAATTTTATTGTTATTCTGTTTTAGAGAATACATCTTGAATTAATTTTATTTTTTTATGTAAGCCCTGAAAGCTCCAATAATGTAAGCCTTTTTAGGAATCTAGTTTCATATAACAGTATTGAAAAATACATGTAATATATGTAAGATATGTCCTCTCAATTTTGTAAGGTTTTACCAAATTGGCTTTTTTCCCTAACTACATTGGCTAATAATTTAAGTTTATAATTAAGAAAATATTTAAATGTTAAGCCTTTTGTAACTTAAAACAAAAAACACACACACGCACACACGCACAGTATTGAAAAATACATGTAATTCAAGATATATCTTCTCAGTTTTGTAAGGTTTTAAATTTATATTCTAAGTATGTTTAGATATTTTGTTTTTAGATGATAAATCTTGAATTATTTTTTTCCCTTACTACATTGGCTAATAATTTAAGAAAAAAATTCAATTTTAAGCTTTTTATAACTATCAAAATAAAAAAGCAGTATTGAAAAATACTTGTAATTCAATTTAAGCTCATAATTTATGTAAATTATTTAAGTTTAAGACTTTTATAACCGTAACATATATATATATATATATATATATATATATATATATATATATATATAAAGAAAATATTGAAAAATACATGTTTTGTAAGGTTTTAAATTTATATTCTAAGTGTATTTAGATACGTCTACAGGAAAACTTGTTTTGAATTAATTCTTGAATTATTTTTTTTTCCCTTACTACATTGGCTAATAATTTAAGTTTATAATTAAGAAAATAATTTAATTTTAAGCCTTTTGTAACTAGAAAAAACATTATTGAAAAAAAAAAAAAAAACTTGTAATTTAAGATATATCTTCTCAAATTTGTAAAGTTTTAAGTTTACATTCTAAATATGTTTAGATATTTTTACTAGAAAAATTGTTTTCAGATGATGAAAATTAAATTTGTCTCTTACCACATTGGCTAACAATTTAAGTTTATAATTAAGAAAATAATTACATTGGAATCCTTTTATAACTAACAAAAAAAAAAAATCAATATTGAAATTTTTTTAAGGTTTTAAGTTTATATTCGAAGTATGTTTAGATATTTTTACTGGAAAACTTGTTTTCAGATGGTAAATCTTGAATTTATTTTTTCCCTTATTACATTAACCAATAATTTAAGCTTAGAATTTAAGAGAATGATTTAATTTTAAGGCCTTTTTTGCAGTTACTACATTGGCTAATAATTTGAGCTTAATTTTAATTTTTTTATATAAAAAAATTATACATGATGTAAATTCTCTCAGTTTTGTAAGATATTACATTAAAAAGTATATTTAGATATTTTACTGGAAACCAAGACAAAAAATACAGAGCAAGAAAATGAATATTTGCAGTATACTGTTTTTACACACACACTAAGCACTATATTTAAGCAGCTGCTGGAGTGGTTTGTGTGTGTTTTTTAGCGTATAGAGAGGCGTCAGCTGAGTCAGCGCTACGAAAGCCTTCGAGCGCTGATTACACTCTCACACGCTGTGATTTGTTGGTGCATGTGAGACTGCGTATTTGTATAGTTCTCACGGCTTTCTTTCTTTCTCTTCTCTTCAGATGACCTTCCAATGGGGGCAGTGGGCCGCAGGCCATCCAGTGAATTCCTTCTGTGTGGAGGGTGAGTGTGACATCGCTCACTTGCTTAACTCAAGATACGTTACAATGCTTCAAAAGCTCAAACTTTCACTTGTGCATGTTTACTTCCGTCGAGCTGTGCAAATGTTAGTCAAGGACTTTAGTAGGTTGACATTTATTAGGAGAAGATACACAGTTCACAGTCAAGTCGGACATGCAGACAGGAATATTAACTCCGGATAAATCGTCTTGATCTTTTGTTTGTTTGCATCATGGAAATATGGAACTACGGATTAGTACACTGATCCATTGGCTTTGTTGATGTCATTGGAGATACTTCCACTCGTGAGCTGTTTATTCACGGAGGTGAAGGCCAGGGTGGATTCACGGTTGTGTGAGTCTGGGTGGTGTGTTATTGCTGGAGAAAGCTGGTGTGGCTCAGCGAGAGGTGAATCACACGACTGGTGAACGAGTCCTGTGGGAACGAATGTGTTTGTGCTCATGGCCTAAGAATAGACACCCTGCTGTCATTTCTTCCCATCTGCATGTGATCTAAATCTGTTTCCATACCCTTCACTTGTGGGCCGGCCTCTATTTTTGTCCAGAGGTGCAGAATTAAATGTCCGTTGGGTGTTTTGTGACTAGACGGTTTGATCCATGGTGCAGTTATGCAATGGATCTGACATGAATTTTGCCAGAGTTGACAGAGTGACAGTTAAAACATTTGTATGCCGTGCATCTTTTGTCTGTTACTTGTGTTATACAGAAACTGTTTTGTTTTTGTGAGACTCTGTGCACTTCCTTCTGCTCTGTGGCTTTTCTGTTTCCCTCTCTTGTTCAAGCAAGACATACCCCACCTTCTCCGTCTCCTTTATTGTCTGTGTATTCTTTTTCACACATACATGCTGAAGACCACAAGGTTGGACACACTTGACTAATTTGCTGAAAATGAAAGTAAACAGTGTTATTAAATATTAACCTTTTTAAAGGTTAACTTCAAGTGAGTGTTAAATGACGGAAAAGTTCATGTAAATTTAAAAATAGAGGAAATTAAGAAAATAAATTGTATTTTATAATTACAATGTAATATGAAATCTATAGACCTCTGTTCAGAGGTTTCATGTCATTTTTTAATATTTATATTCATTTAAAAATGAAAATCCTGTCATTAATTATTCATCCTCAGTTCTTTCCAAACCCGTGAGACCTTCGGTTATCCTCAGAACACATTAAGATATTTTTGATGAAATCAAAAAAACACAGATGACGCATTCAAGGCCCAGAAAGCTCATAACAGGGTTTGTACAAGGTGCTTAGAAGTACTTCAATCTGACTTTTTGAAATTTAAGGGCTGAAAAACCTTTGAAAATAACAATATTCCTAGATAGGTATTTGAAAAGTGCTTGAATTATTGAAAGACAATGTATCTATGAAGTAAGTGTTAAATTTTGTTTCAATAAACACGTATATTTCATGCAAAATTCACGCAATTTTAAAAAAACATCATTGCTTTTTCACTTATTTCAGTTAATTTCAGAAAACTAGAGAGCTAAGCCAATAGTAGTGCTGACAATGTTGCATAAACATGGCTGAAGACGCAAAAAGAGGAACAGATGAACCAAATCAGTTGAGTCATTTATGCTAGCCACTCTGATTGATTCATACTTGTGACTTTGATTGTTCTTTTCAAGCGATTCACTTGCGAAAACCAGACCAAATTAAAAGAGCCATTCATTTTTGAATTTCGACATCGCTTGTTATGATTTTAAAAAGCACAAGCTTTTCGAAACTCTGAATCAGTTAAACGATTGAATCACAAAATGACTGTTTCAAAGCGCTCCATTTGGATTGTGTATTGTGAAGCATTTGTTTCAGATCGGGACTTCACATGGCGTAGCGTTAATCATTAGAAGTATATCGGAACTTCGGAGCGGGTTTGTGAATCTTTTGCTTTAGATTGAAACTTCGGTGCGCGGAGAACAAATCATTTAATTCAGATCGAGACTTTGGTGCGGGTTTGCGAATCATTTGATTCAGTTCAGGATTTCGGAGACATTTGGTAAATCATTTGTTTCAGACCAGGATTTCAGAGTGATTTCCCAAGTCTTTTTTTCAGGTGTTTTTTCTTAAACAGTAGAAAACATCAAACCATTAAGGCAGCACAAAACAAAGAAAAAGGGAAGAAAGTATACACAAATCCCTTTAGAAAATTAGCTGGTTTTACTATAGTAAAAGTGTAGTAAACTTTGTAATACTTTAGTAGTGATACTATGTGCTTCACTTTATTTTTTTTTAAAAATCTATTTATCTTTTTTTAGAATTTGAAGACATTAGAAGTTACATTTTAGATTGAAGACCTTGAAAATCTAAAAAGTAGTGCTTGAAAAGTCCTTAGTACTGGAATTTCATTTTACAGTATCTGTATGTACCCTGCAATAATGACATTGTTAAAATAGTCCATGTGACATCAGTGGTGCAGTCTTAATTTTAGGAAGCTTCAAGAATACTTTTTGTCTGTACTCTCCTGAACACGTTGAAGACTGACACACAAGAGAAGAAATTGTTAAATAAAGTTGTGTTTTTTGTTTTCTTTGTGTACAAAAAGTATTCTCGTACCGTCATAATATTACGGTTGAACTACTGATGTCACATGGACTATTTTAGCAATGTCCCTACTACTTTTTTGGGCCTTGAACATTTGAGTTGCATTGCTGTTCATGCAAGTACAGAAAGCTGTGAGATTTCATCAAAAATATCTTAATTTATGTTCAAAAGATGAATAAAGGTCTTAGGGGCTTGGGATGACACGAGGGTGAGTAATTAATGACAGAATTTTCATTTTAAGTTAAAAATTATCTTTTTAAGTTCGAAGTCAGATTAAAAGTTCAGATCAAAAGTGACAGTAAAGTATTGATTTCTTTCAGTAAAAGAAAAGTCATTCAGAAAAAACTTTAGCCTTGTCAGTTGTGTCCTGTTTGTTTTGTTGTGCCATGTTGAACTGACTCTGGGTCAAACAAAGAAACTCTCTTTGTGTGCAGTTGTCGTGCAGCCTGGTGCTCACGTGTAGCCAACACTCACACTCCTCCCTCACTCACTGCATAATCCAGGAGTATGGAGCTCAAACTATAATGTCCTGCTTCCTTTTTTCATGTTTAGCTCCTTTTCCTTCTTATCTTATATGACCCAGTCATGACACCTGTGAAAAAACATTGCGTTCCTGAATAAGAATGAGCTGTTTTGTTTCCTTTGTCTGAGACTGGTGAATGTATGTGGACCCAGCACGTGCCATTGCCTGAAAGTACTGCCCATTTCTCCTCCCTCCGTTTTTTTGATTGGCCAGGGCTTCATGTTTACACTGTAGCTCCACCCCATGTGGTTCGGCCATGCCCTTTGAGCAGAAACCACTCATTTGACAAAGTTAGAAGCTTCTTGCACTTTAGTGATCGCGTGTTGAATCATGAGGGGTTTTTAAGGTTGTATAGCATAAATGGGTTTGGAAAAGCATTCTGACTGGATTGCAATCTTATTTCCTGGGTTTCTCAGGCCACCGCAGCCATCCACCGGACAGACCCCGATGGTATCACCACGAAGCGAGACTACACCAATACCTGTGCCAACACAGGTACGAAATTACCAGCGTATCAAACAGAACCTGTCCAGCAGCCCAACCACAACACTTTATGGCTCTCCGAGGTAAGACATCCAACTACGGGAATAGATAACTCTGCTTTTAGTAGCGCGTACTTGTCTTTATGATGCAAACATCTGTGACATAACTGTCTGACTCATTGCTTGTCAGTCTCAAGATTGCATCAGTTTTGTAAACTCGTCCCACTTTTGTTTATCTAACGTGGAGAATTTAAGTGATTCAGTGGATTGTTTTTGAAAACAGGCGAGTTTTGGGTCTTCAGGCAAGTGACTAGCAGACTCTGGAGATTATGACTGTTGCACGGTCCCTTATTAGTCACGCCAGACCTTAGCAGCTGCTTGTCCTACTTCACTCTGACCTGCCCTGTGTCTCAAAAAGTGATTAAGTTCATCATGGCAGCCTTGCTGTCAGTGTGCCCATTATCTTACCCTGTTAGTCACTTCGGTCACCATGCTGGTGAAGTAGCCTGATTTATGAACTGCTTCTGACCTGAATTATGAGTCATGAATGTCATCCAGGTGTCATTCACTGGAAGATGGGCAAGATTTTTGTGGGCAAGATTTTTGAGGATATCACTCTTTCTTGCAAGAGTTTATTCTGCAAAAAGTTTTTACGCATTAGACAGTTTTCTAAGGTTGCATGATATATTAAACCCATTTAAAAATGATAATAAAGCATAATGCTATTTGTAAATTCACAGATGCTACAATTACATTAAATATATGTGATGTAGGTTTAATATATCCGCTTTAATTGTTTACATCCGTTAAGGTAACGTATGTGTGTCTCACAGTAAATTCTGCTCTACACAAACTCTTATTATTTACATGTGTGGAGGATCTTAAACTCCATCTTTGCATTTGCTGTGAGTTTGGGTTTAATGTAAAGTCCATCTGGGAACTCAGCTTGCACCTTTCCATCAGATTTGTAAGGTACATAATTTACAAACCTATGCAAACACAGGAGAATACATCAGTATCTTTCTAAATATGCTAACTGTTCATTGTGATTTAAAAAAAAAAAAAGCTCAAACCCTCGCGCTGAGTTTACACGATTTGATATCCACTCATTCAAGAAATTACAGTGGTAGCACCATTTCTGTCACAAAGAAATGGCCAAATATTAAAGATTAAGTGGAAATTTGAATTAAATGTTGTTTAGGCAATATTAAACAAGAATAAGATTGCGCAGTAAAGTGTAAAAACAATCGTCAGGCCGTTGGCGCCCTCTGCAGGCGTTTGTTATAATACGTAGTGTACATTAGCTCTATTGTTTGTAATACATTATGTATTTTCACAGTTTTGTTCAATAAAACCATGATTACTTGCTTTTGATGGTTTATTTGAACTAATTATTATTGCCTCATTGCTATTTTATATGTATTGTAAGTAATTTTAAAGGCTATTGTTCACTTAGGTCTTTTTTTATTACAACAACAACAACAAAAATGATTTGATTACTTGATTAATCGTCAGAATAATTGACAGATTATTGATTACTAAAATAATCATTAGTGACAGCCCTAAATATTATTGCGTAATTGTTCACTAAGGTCTATTTTTATTACAATTTAAAAAAAAGTATCTGATTACTCGATTAATCGTCAGAATAATTGTCAAATAATCGTTAGTGACAGCCCTAAACATAATTGTGTAATTTTTGGTTAATAAAATAAAATAAATTAAATAAAAATCACTGTAAAGTTGCCCAAATATTACAATTATATGATTTTTGATTGTTTTTGTGTTCAAAGGTCAGGCACAGTGCGGCGCTCCAACACAAGCCCTATGGGCTTCCCTAAAATGGTGTCAGGGTCGCCTAGCCCTGCAGATACAGTACAAACTGTGGGGCGACGTCTCTCTACGGGCAGTTCCCGGCCCTACTCTCCCTCTCCACTGGGTAAGCTCTCTGCTCTCATTCTTTTACTGGAAAACTGTATTTTTAAAGACTGACATGTCCTGACATGCCCATTTTATTTGTGTCTGTCTGTGTCTGTATTTGTTCCCCAGTGGGCACTATTCCTGAGCAGCTCGGCCACTGCTGCTGCGGACATCCCCAGAGCCATGAGGCACGCAGTCGCAGCTCCTCAGGCGGTGAGTTTATATGTGAGAAATTGACATGACAAACCACAGCACTGCTGTTTCTTCTTCAAAGTGGGACCATTAACAGTCTCACAAGCGGTAGCCGCGGTCGCTTCCTCCCGGTGGGTCACAGCATGTCTGTGTTATTTAGGTCTCCATGGATACAGCTGCTCGTTATGGCTGAGAACTCAACAAGCGATCAGGAACAATGCGTGCTGTTGTAATAACAAACCATGCGGCCTGTGAGCTTTCGTGCAAAACCTCTTCAAACCCATAAACCTTCAAACCTGTGAACTCAATAATCGTGTCTAAACAGGAGACAAACTCGATGACCCTGTTGTTTTAGGCTTTCAGTTCACTGAAGTTTTATGGTACTGAGCTTATTTATATACTGCAGTGCCACCTAGTGGTTGAATGATGTAGCATGTGGTGTGCCATATCAATAATATGTTATGCCAAAGGAATAGTTCACCCAAAATAAAACGTTGTCATCATTTACTGACCCTCCTGTAGTTCTAAACCCATAACATGGTTTTAATGGTTTATCTTCAAAACACAAATCAAACTCAGCTTCTGTGAGTTTGTACCAAATGGGATGTGCTCTATGAATGTGTGTTTATCATTGTTTAGATGTAAATAAAAGCCTGTATTACATTTTTTTATTACGTAAAATGATTGTATCTCTTTACAAGACACGGATTAAACAGCTTGATTCAATATGATTTGTTTTACAACACCTTAATAGCCATTTTTGCATACTTTAAGGCAATACCCTAGTGAAAAATAAATATACTAAAATGTATTTAAAATACATTTATTTTATGCTAAGTACACTAGAAATACATATTATGCACTTAATAAAAAACCTTAAATTGTACTTTTAATATACTAAACTGCATACTTAAATTGGAACAACTAATTTTATACTTTAATTGTGTGGAAGTAGTGCTGAAGTCCAACTAAAGATATACTGAAGGATATTTGATAGTGCTAAAGTGGAACTATTGCAAGTATACTTTGGGTACACTTTAAATATCTTGTATTTAAAGACTGATATTATATAAAGATCATACAATCCTCATCGGTAGTGCCTAAAACATATTTTAGGCTTAAAATTAAGAAATGTGCATTGTGCACAAGTAGTACTCCAAATAAAGTTTATATCAGTATTATATATCAGTAAGTCTTGAGCGATATGTCAGTAAATATTTTAACAGACTTGAACTATACTTATTATAAAATAAATGGCTTTTAAATCTATTACTTTTTTACTAAGGTAGTTTACCCAAAAAATGTTAATGTAAACGCTAAAAATGGACTCATCCTCAGGCCATTTCAAATGTAGATGAGTTTGTTTCTTCACTGAAACAGATTTGGAGAAATTTAGCATTACATTACTTTCTGTCCAATGGATCCAGTGAATGGGTGTCGTCAAAACAGCTGATATATGTTTCATCGATTAACCAAAGTCATATCAGTTTGGAATGACATCAGAGTGAGTTTTGAAATAGCGCATCAGAAACGAGTTTGGAAACACCAAATTTCAGAAAAACAACAACATAAAAAAATCCCTTAATTCGCAAAAAGTTTTTATGCTTGCTTAAGGTGTTTTTTCACTTGTGCGAAAAGAGTTAATGTGAATAATGGGAGATGGAAATGCATTTACTGAGTAAATTCCTCCATGCGCTTCAAAAAAGTCATGTGACTTTGGATAACCAGCCTAACAAGTGGATCGATCTTGTTGCACATTAGCTGAAATATTATGATCATTCTGAAATAAGTCGTCAAAGTATTTCTGTATAATTGCCACTCTCAGAACTGTCTTACACGACTGCATTTCCAAATAGCAGGCATCCACCTCTGAAAATAATGACCGCATTTATTGCATTTCGTCTGCTCGCTCTGAGGCACAGGTGATTTATTATCTATGAAAATTATTATATTCAGTGGATTCTCCTACTTTTTCTAGGGATATTTAGTGCCAGTTTATCAGGAAGTGTCAATTTTGTTCTCTTTTGGATGGATACAGTGCTTATTTGCAAATGTTCTATGAAATATTCCAATTATGCACACAAGTAAAATTCGCAACTTAGAATGGAAACAGCTAATGAGAACAGAATTTTCATTTTTGGGTGTACTATCCTTGGAATCACTAACAAGATGGACACTTTTTTATGTTTTAGGTTCCCCTGTGCCGTCCTCTCAATTACTGGGTGCTCGTCTTCAGAGTGTGCCCACGCTGACTGACATTTACCAGAACAAGCAGAAGTTACACAAGCAACTGTCTGACCCTGTTCACCCCACCGCCTCAGCCTACCCAACTAGCCACTCGCCTCAGCTCGGCCGCCCCGGCAACCTAGGCACCTCCCCAACCAAGCACCTCGGCTCCTCCCCTCGCACCTCTGACTGGTTAACAAAGTCACCGCTGCCCACCATCATTGGCTCACCCACTAAGGTAAGCTGTAGGAGTTGTCAAAGTGTTTCAGGCCTAGACCGAGAGCTTTTGGCATTAATAATGTAATTTCTTCTCACAGGCAACCGCTCCATTCAAAATCCCTAAAACTCAAGCCTCATGCAATCTCATGGCCCTGGCCTCTCAGCAGGGTATGGCCGACAGCCCCACTCCAGTCAGGATGCTGATGGATGGGCGTGACCTCTGTGCACATCACTGCTCAGCATATCCCAGCAGCCGACAATCTGCACCAGAGGCCAGCAAGACTTCCTTTGGCAGGTTGGCAAACAACATTTAATATATGCAACAAAGTTTTAAAGGAGAAGTCCACTTCCAGAACAACAATGTACAAATAATTTACTCACCCCCTTGTCATCCAAGATGTTCATGTCTTACTTTCTTCAATTGTAAAGAAATTATGTTTTTGGAGGAAAACATTTCAACACTTTTTCCATAATGTGGACTTCTATGGTGCCCCTGAGTTTGAACTTCCAAAATAAAGTTTAAATGCAGCTTCAAAGGGCTCTAAACCAGTGGTTCTCAACTCCAGTCCTAGAGGCCCACTGCTCTGCATGTTTTGTATGTTTCTGAATCTGAGACACTCAGTTCAATTCATGGATCTTTCTCCTAACAAGCTGATGATCTGAATCAGGTGTGTTAAATGAGGGAGACAAACAAAATGTGCAGAGCAGTGTGCCTCGAGGACTGGAGTTGGGAACCACTGCTGAGGAAGAAGGGTTGTTTTCAGAAAAAATTACAATTTATATGCTTTTTAACCCCAAACGCTCATCTTGTCTAGGTCTGCCTGAACACTGTTTTTTCCGGTTCATGACAGTTAGAGTATGTTGAAAAACTCCTATATCATTTTCTCCTCCAACTTCAAAATTTTGAAAGGCCATTTGACTTTCTTTGCACGCTCACTTTGTGAACACTGGGTCGGTACTTCTGCAGCGATGTAGGACGATTTTGAGGTTGAGGGAGAAAATGAGATGGGAGTTTTTCGACATACCCTAACAGTCTTGAACCGGAATTCACAGAGTTCACGCAGAGCTAGACAAGACAAGCATTTGAAGTTAAAAAGTATATAAATTGTACATTTTTTTCTAAAATAACCGATCTTTTCCTTAGATAAAACCCTTCTTCCTCGGCTGGGATTGTTTAGAGCCTTTTGAAGCTACATTTAGGAAGTTCAAACTCACGGGCACCATAGAAGCCCACTATATGGAGAACATTCCTCAAACGTTTTCCTCAAAAAAACATTATTTCTTTACGACTGAAGAAAGAAAGACATGAACATCTTGGATGAACCAGGGGGTGAGTTAATTATTTGTGAATTTTTGTTCTGGAAGTGAACTTCTCCTTTAATTGGGGGTGTTGGGATATAACAGTATTGAAGATAATTGTGATATTTAAATAAAGATATATTATCGCGTTATTTGCGGGTGTTGGAATATATGAGTATTGACAAAGGGTGTCAGGATATACTGCTATTATTGCTATTTGAAAATAAATAGTACACATATGATAATATGACAGATAATAATCCAGCATCAGCACTATTATGAAGCGTTAAACTCTCACGTGTGATTAGTTTCATTTATACGCAACACCAGAGGGCGACCTCACGCAGAAAGTCCACAAGCGAGACTCATAGGATTAATAAAACAAATGACGTTCCAGGAAGTCCCTTATACAGACAAAGGCATCCAGCTGTCGCTGTAGCTGAAAAAAATAAGAAATAAATGTTTTGTATGATCAAAAATGATGAAAATCAGCACAAAATTATAACAGTATATGTCGTTATTGTGATTTTTAATAATCTCATATCATGACAGCCCTAATTTGAACAAAAAAAAGTTCTAATTCTAAATTCTACATGCATTTAATACCAAGTTGAACCTGTTTATTTCGCCAGGTCTGTAAGTGCTGGTAGACTGTCTGAACAGCCGGTACGGATCACTTTAGGAGGACAGCCATACCAGGGTAGCACAGACAGCCTCAACACAGAGAGACCCATGGACACAGGTAGCCCCCTTATAGCTTTTTGTAGAGTCCAGTTTTTCACACCGTTATTTTATTTCTACTATATGTAACTCCATTGAGCTTCTCCTGAAAGCTTCTGTCTTGCATGAAGTGTTCTGATTGGCTGCCAGTGTTTGTATGTGTTTTGAGACCCCTCTGTGTGTGTGTGCGTCCCTCCCCAGCCCCGGCAGGGACTTGCGGTTTGGCGGCAGGCGGGGCAAGTCCCCGCACCGTTGTGTTCACGGTGGGCTCGCCCCCCAACAGCAGCACCCCTCCCACTTGCAGCCATCTCGCCTCCCGCCCGCGCACCACCTCAGGTGAGGGGCTCCGTCTCATAAACCTGCCCCATCTGTCACTGCTTCAGCTGCCGCACTACATGTTTAATACATGTGCCACTGTTTTGAATACATTCTGATGCACTATGGTCAAGATCTCAAGCTAATAGACTCTTTAAGGACTATGTGGCTGATTGTGTGCATCTGTGTGTTTGCAGTAGGCTCCAACAGCTCGGCTGGCTCGCTGTGCTCCACCAGTGGGAAGGTGTACATGGGCTCTCCTCCGGGCATGACCATCGGCAGCTCCCCACCAGGAGCGGAAGCGGCTCCCAGCAGCCTGCGCTACGTCCCTTACGGCACCTCCCCACCCAGCTTGGATGGATTCATTACCTTTGAAGCTCCAGAACTGCCAGAGGAGACATTGATGGAGGTGAGAGTGCTAACATAGTAGGAACATATGGAGTAGCTTTTCTTGCAAAACACTAACATGGGTGCGTCTCTGTTTGGTAGCGTGAGCACACGGACACTCTGATGCACCTGCGAATGATGCTGTCCTTTACGGACTGTGTGCTGGAGATCGCTTCTCTACGGGCGGGAGGACCTGATCTGGGTGCGTCCGCTGCTTCTCTTTACCCACCCCAGGACAGTGTGGTGGTGGATCAGATCAGTCAGCTCAGTAAAGAGTGGGGGTAAGAACAGAGCACACTAACAAATGATCCTTAATAATGACAGTACTTAGTATGCAGTATGTAACGCTTTGGTCATTGTCTCACATAGGCAGGTGGAGCAGCTGGTGTTGTACATGAAAGCCGCACAGCTGTTGGCCTCCTCGCTGCACCTGGCCAAAGCTCAGATCAAGTCTGCCAAACTCAATCCATCCACAGCTGTCAAACAAGGTGAGCTGATATATTAAACAGTGTGGTCAGTTTGTTACAGATTCCCCTATAGGGAAGTGCCCGAATAGTAAATCCGTAAAGGCATGGAAATGTTTAAAATCATGCATGCTTGTTTAAAATCACCTGTCACATGTGCTCAGCAGGTTTTCGTAAAGTTTTGAGGTTTTCTTTAGGCTTTATAGGATTTCAGGGTAAATTCGGACAAGGCCTCTTTTCTAAACCACCCCATTATAGCTTCCCAAATTGTGAATTTCAGCATCTTTTTGATAATTATTGGCCTAGAGAGTCCAGAGAATTGTACTGCAGTGTTTTTTTTTTTAATAAAAACCCAGGACTAGTGTACAGAAGTACTAGTTTGCAAAAGTAGTTTTTTTTAACGTCTTCTTAATCATTAAACAAACGATTTGATTGACAGCAGTGGTTCTAGAAGCAAAGTTGTCCGGAATTAGGAGTTTTATCGTATGATATGAATATCACATGTATGTGCGAAAAACTGCATGATTTCCAATTGTTTGCATCCCCAAGTGGCCGATTTCTTTCAAATTTCTCACAAAATTCATGTGCCAATGGCGGCCATGTTTTTTAAAACACACAAATGTCCTTGTAGACACTTTGACCAAGACCGTGCACACCAATTTTCATGTTGATAGGACGAATGCTTGTGGCTATGTTTTTTCTCTCTTATAGTGGCCAAGCTCCTTGATTTTTTTTTTTTCCTGTGACCTCAGATTGAGCTCTGATATAAGTGTTCTGAGTTTGACAGAGAAATCTCTGAAAAACCTAGGACTAGTACGCAAAAGTAAGTTTTTCAAAAAAATGCGAAATACCCTAAAATTTCATCAGGCTCACGATTGAATCTGAGGCATGCGCTTTTTCTGGCGTGAGCCAAGGATTCAAACAACATAAGACACTTTATGAGCGATTTGTACTTTTGATCGCTGTAGCGCCCCCGTCAGGCCAATTGGGGCAAGCTTTGGTCACGTTGTAGACGGTGTGAGTACTACCATCCCTCCAAGTTTAAAGTCTCTACGACTTATGGTTTGGTCTGCACAATCAGTTTTACGTGGAGATTGCTGATTCTTGGCCATTCAAACAATACAATGTTTCATTGCTACGTGCTTGGACCCCTAATAAATAAAAATAAAAAATAATCGCTCACTAATTGTAACTGAGATAAAACATTCATTTAATCGAGATTTTTATTTTAGGTGATATCATCGAATATCACAAATCACGATGCCTCGATTTATCATCGCAGCCCTATTTGTCATTACAGAAGGGGCTTCAACTGTTACCATGGAGTCAAAAACGTTAAGGACCTAACATGTATCTCGTCTCTGAATTTCAGTGGTGAAGAGTCTGAACGAGCGCTACAAGAGCTGCATTTCCCTGTGTCGCCGGCTCACGGACAAGCTTAACCACTTCTTCTCTGACAAGCAGCGATTTGTAGACGAGATCAACAGTGTAACAGCTGAGAAGCTCATTTATAACCATGCCGTAGAGATGGTGAGTGAGATGGTCATGGTGGCCTCACTTGAGCTTTGTTGCGTGATTTAATGAGTGGTTAACATTGGCGTCATGTTTGTGTAACAGGTGCAGTCGGCTGCACTGGACGAGATGTTTCAACAGACAGAGGACATCGCATATCGCTACAACAAAGCCTCCATGTTGCTGGAAGGCCTGTCTAAGATCCTCCAAGACCCAGCTGACATAGAAAACGTCACCAAATGTGGGTGAACTTCTTTCATTTCATTATGATTGTTACTAAACAAAGCTGAACGGGGCTCTATGCTTACTTTTCTTTTTAGGAGCACTTGTGCTCCTAACTTAAAAAATTTAGGAGCAGTCAAAATTTTAGGAGCACCTTCTAATCAATAATCCAAAAATCTGATCAAAAATTAGCCTTCCCATTACGAGGTGATATTTGACTCCTTAAAGTGATTTACAGGGGAATTTAGTTTTTACCTTTATAATAGTAGTAGAAAAAGAATAATTTACCAATCAAATGAAATCAGTACTAACAAAATTAATTTGTACTACAGAGGTGGCATAGAAGAACACAGAAGTGGCTTGTATGTGTATTTTCATATGTTTAATGAGGCTCAGAGGTGGCATGAGTGCAGTCAAATTCATAAATTTATGTTGAGATTAATGTTTTAAATATAACATTTTGAATACAGAAATATTAAATGATTTAAATAACTAAAAAGATAAAACTGAAACTAAATCTACCGGTAGGTGGCAGCAAGTCCCTGATTTAATTACTGAATCATTCATTCATTTGATTCCTTTGAATGGCTAATTCATTTAGGAATAAAGCAATTGACTGTCTTTATGAATGGGAAATTGAATCATTGATTCACTAGATTTGTTTAAAAGCGCACATTCATTAATAAACGAAACACCGCTGTGTTTGAATGGAGATGCGAAGCGGCTCAGTTGTGACTTGTTTCAAACTATTTTTGATGACAAAATAGAGCAAAATCAGGCAATAGTGTTACAGTCAGACAATGTAAGTCACTTAAAGGGGTCATCGGATGCTAAGTTCACTTTTACATGTTGTTTGAACATTAATGTGTGTTGGCAGTGTATGTACAAATCTACCCCATAATGGTAAAAATCCATGCAGTGGTTTTTAATTAATTTGTAAAAATAATATCCCCTTTTTCAAATCGAGCCATTTTCAGATGCCTGTCATTGTTGTGTCACACCGACAGAGGCCGCTCCCACAATAGTTGATTGACATGAGCGTCTTACCTCAGATCAGTTGTAACAGTCTCCATGTTTTGATGCTGGAGCAGGGATGAAAGTTAGACAAGAATAGAGTGATTGAGGTGTTGTGTTGCTGAACGTAATAATGTATGTAGTGGTCGTCATTTACTCCCGACATCTGAGCTGCTGAAGATGCAGTGAATTACGTTTGTGAATGGAATGCGCCTCCCGATCTACATATATCCGTCTATGTTCGCGTGAATCATTCGTGATCCAGTTTCACTTACAGTAGAAGTGAGTATAAGGGTTTTTTATGAATCTTTGCGATCGCCTTTCCTAATAATGTGCTAGTTAGCAAGTTTAGTGGCTAAACGCAGCTAAAGTAAACAGGCTTGTCACTCCACAGAGAGAAGAGAGGGGCGGGGCGAGCAGAGCTCATTTGCATTTAAAGCAGCCTCGACCAGAATGAGATGATTTTTGCAGAGCTGATTTTGGCAAAAAGGTGTTGTTTTACACTACCAAAGTTAACCAAAGTATATTATAGACTTTTCATTAAAACCCTAAAGAATCATATCAACTTGTGGAAAACGGGCATCCGATGACCCCTTTAACATTAGCTTCTTGTTTATTTAACTGTTGTATTAAATCAATATCATTTACAATCATTTACAAACTCCCTTAAAAATCATTAAAAGCTGTCATCGCGACCTCACAAATTTCATTATAATCAACAAAGCTCTCTGCGCTGCACAATGAGTCTCTTATTTACACTCTCTCTACACTGTTTATGAAAGGATTTGTGAGATATGTCTGTGATACATTACTCAACATTGCAAAAACACGTAGAAACCTTTAAAGCTCCCCTCAGCATAAACACAAATATCCTGACTGGTCAGTCGCACTGGTGCTCCTAAATATTTTTTCATAGTCTGTAGAGCCCTGCTAAAATAAAATGCTTTTAACATCTTCTCTTTGTGTTTCTTTTTACAGACAAGGCAAGCGTGGACCGGAGGATCTCAGCTTTGTGTTACTGCACCGTTACCCTGTACGAATAAAGAGCATGATCTGTAAAATCTTAGCCAGTGCTCTCACTCCAGGGACCATCATCTTCTCAAAGCACAGAGAAGACCAAACAAATCCCTCGTTTTTGTTTTTTAGCAAAGCACTTTGAGTTCCTTTTGATTCCCTTCAATCACAAGCAACAGACCAAGTATTACATTTCTTGCAGATGACATTATGAGAAGGACGTGCACAAGTTCACTACCAAAGATGAAAACTAAACACAGACTTTAAAGTATGGACCTGCATTTGGATCCATCTTCTGTTTCTACAAGTCTCTTTCCTTTTTTTTTTTTTTACATGAACTGAAGGGATTTTGGACTGGGATTCCGTGGAGGCCCAGCAAATGAACGTCAATGCAAATCAGTTCATCTTATTGTTTTATACCGCACTCTATTGCTCTGATTATTTATTGGTTTCAGAAAGATATGCTAGTGTTATTGATGATAGTGTTGAAAGATGACATGGGGCGGATGTGAAGCCCAAAGTTGGACTGTAATTTCTGGTACCACACGCATACACAGTCACATGGTGGAGGAATCTGTAGTAGTATTTACAAAATCAGCTTTGAAGCAAATGCACTTTATTGAGGCAGATGTGGAAGACGCTTGTCCTAGAACATCTGGCAGGTGAAGATCCTTCTCCAAGATGAGCATGAGGCTCTGGTTTCTTCCCATCTCCATATCTGAAATCCACTGAGAACGAGTGTCTGGAAGGCCTGCGAGCTTCAGGTTGGCACCACAAAAAAGCCTCGTGGTGAATCATCCATAATGGTTAAAATACTTGAGTAGTTACTTACATTTTGATTCAGCTGTACTGAAACATTTTTATGTTCATATTAATACTGTAGCTTTTTTTAACCGACGTGCGTGAGCTGTAAATACTTGTACATTCTGCATGTGTGTTTTTATTTCGGAGTGAATGCGAGCGAGCGCTGCGTGATTGAAGAAGGTGGATGCTGCCGCCACCGTCCCCGCCTCTCAACTTTAAGAGCACAAGATCTTGTTTTTAGGGGTTTTGTTTCTTAATAGAGACAACAGACAACTTCCACAGATTCTTCAAGGCCTCACGGAAAGCTCAAGACCTCACTTTGCATGGCAGCTCTTGATAAACGCCCATGAATATCTTGTGTACGATGAAACATTGACTTTGCGGGATGACTGTGGATGTCGCAGGTAATCGGGAAAAGAGCCAGCGCCAGGCTCTGCTTTTCCCCGTTCGTCCACTGTGCTCATGACAGTGTTTGTAACTGCACTTCCCCAATGCTGCAGTGGCCAGTTTCAGGATACTGATGAACTGAAAGCATACGTGTATGTTTTGAACACCTTGCTCCCTTTTTATTTTTAAAACAGCCCCTTGTGAGCCTACAAAGCCTTTACTGTACAGAACGAGAAGGCTGATGTCCTTTCTGCCACAAATCCATGCATATCTGTAGTTGTAGGACTTCCTAATCCAGGTCTGGGGAGAACCGTGTACAGATGATCCATTAGAGAAGACTAGTACCGAGCACACGTACCTGTGGAACATTAGAATGTATTTGCCCTTCGTTTAGCACCTTTCCTTTCTGAATAGACGCTTAAACGACCAGCCTATCACAGCCTGACTCTACATGACCACGGCCGATGCAGCCTGAAAGCCCTGCTCCCATGATTTTCAGTGACAAATGTTGATGTTTTAAATGTTTTAATCAATATGTGTGTTTTACCAAGGGCATCTGTGTTGTCTGAAACTGTAGAAATGCAGTTTTTGTTTATTAAACAGATCAATTTTATCCTGTTATTCGAGTCTCAGATTGTGTTTCACAAATGTGTTGGACGCTGTATTTGCAGGGGTTAAAGCAAAAAAAGAAAAAAAAATCTTTTGACTGAAAATGTTTCCTCGACCAAACCCCATTTTACAGCCATACCTGTCACACACCCAGTTTAAAGGAAAAGTCCACTTCCAAAACAAAGATTCACATATAATGTACTCACCCCCTTGTCATCCAAGATGCTCATGTCTTTCTTTCTTCAGTCGTAAAGGAATTAGGGAAGTTTTTTGAGGAAAAAAACATTTTTTTTTTCCATATAATGTACTGCTATGGTACCACAATTTTCAGCTTCCAAAAGGCAGTTTAAATGCGGCTTCAAACGATCCCAAATGCAGTTGTAAACAATCCCAGCGGAGGAAGAAGGGTCTTAGCTAGCAAAACAATCTGTAATTTTAATTTAAAAAATACAATTTAAATACTTTTTAATCTCAAATGCTCATCTTGTCTTGCTCTGCCTGAATTTTTTGTATTCTGGCTCAAGACAGTTAGGGTATGTTGAAAAACTTCAATCGTATTTTCTCCTTCAACTTCAAAAATCATTTCAAAATCATCCTACATCGCTGCAGAAGTTTTCCTAGTCATTTGCAACGTTAACATGCAAAGAAGATCAAACACCCTTAACAAAAAAGGTAAAACAGCGATATAGGACGATGTTGAAGTTAAGGGAGAACATGAGATGGGAGTTTTTCAACATACCCTAACTGTCATGAACAGGAACAAAAACAGTCCAAGCAGAGTAAGATAAGACGAGCGTTTGGCATTAAAAAGTATATAAAACGTATTGTTTTAAAATAATAATTACCAATCGTTTCGCTAGATAAGACCCTTCTTTCTCGGCTGGGATCGTTTACAAACGCATTTGGGATCGTTTGAAGCTGCATTTAAACTGCATTTTGGAAGTTCAAAATTGGGGACCATATTAGCCCATTATATTAAGGAAAATGCTGAAATGTTTTCCTCAAAAAACAATTTCTTTACGTCTTAAAAAAGAAAGACATGAACATCTTGGATAACAAGAGGGTGAGTAAATTATTTGTAAATTGTTCTGGAAGCGGACTTCTCCTTTAAGAGCAGTTTTACTTCTTGTAATTAGGAGCGCTTGTCCTTCTAATTAAAAAAAGGAAAAGGGAGCACCTAGATCAATCATAATAAAAATTCTGATAAAAAAATAGCCTTTCTTATACAAAACCGAGATGATAAAGACATAAAACTCGAAACTTGAAAACCTATTGACATTTTCGTTAGCGAATGAAAACAAGAGGGAGGGACGGAGAGATCAGTGTTGCCAAGTCCGCGATTTTCCCGCGGAATTGGGCTACTTTAACACTGTTGCCGCGGGTTGAAACGACCCCAGTAACGTAATATTTATTCCCTGGAATGGTCATTTTACATGGGGAGAACCTGCCAAAAAAACGTTCATTTTTTAATGGGCGCGAGTGGGCTACTTTTGGGTAGCAATTAGGCGGGTTTTGTTGTGAAAACCTGGCAACCCTGGAAGAGATTCATTCAGAATGAATCTGCAGCGTGGTTAGGAGCTTGGTTGCGTACATTCGAATGGCATAGTCTATTCTCTCCGGCGGGACATAAGTTGGCATACACTTGCTGCGCGTCTCATAAAACGTTAAACATGTCAATATCTAGGAGTGAGAGAAGAGCATATGGATAATTTTGACGACGCAAAAGAGAATTTAATTCGGTCCGGTTTTGTGAGCGCAGGCACCGAAGCAGCGCCTCTCACACAACACAAACTCTTCGCATCGCAAGAACGGAAAAATACACACAAAATGATGTCGTATTATCCGTTTTGACGAGTATTCACGTAAACACCGTCGGTTACGTCTTTAGTGAATGTAAACAGTAGGGAGAATATTAGACATGCAGTATAGCAGCCTAATTTAGTTGCTATATTCTGTTATTGACTTTAATCAAACAACAAAAGACAGACAGAAAAGCACTCACTGCTCTTAACTGAATCGATTTAGTAAAACTGATTACTAAAATATGACTAAACCTAAATGCCATTTTAGTCAAAAGACTATGACTAAAACTAAATCAAATCTACTGTCAAAATTAACACTGTATTAAACAAATTGTAAAAAATCCATGTCATATCCCCTTATACAAATATTTCACTGTCAACATATTTTTAGCATTATGTAAAAGGCAGCTGAAAGAATGAACAGCTCAATAATGAACCTTCAAATATTATATTACATAAACACATATTTTCATTCTCTATGTTCAACCAGTCCTGGCACACATTTGCTTTAAAATGTTAAGCAGCTCCGTGACCTGAGTGAAGTCTTCTGTGCATTTACTGTTGACAACATGGTACCTGTGTCCACACTTCCTCAGGATCCCCTGCAAAGCTTTGCCGGTCTTTTGAATGTGCTTTTCAATACTCTTGCCTATTAATTCATCACCCCACGTGAAGAGCACCAAAGTGTGTGACCACACCATGTCCCCAAGAACACACAGATATTTTTCTATAACGCGTCCATCCTGCTTGCTGAAAGAGTCCACTGGGATAACAAGGAGAAATAGGTTACATCCAAAAGGGGTCAACATCACACTGCGCAGGATATCCTGTTTTACCAGTCTAGCATCAGCCAAACCAAAGCGACTCCAGCCCGGAGTGTCCACTAAAGCAAGCCTTACGCCGTCCACCCAGCCGAATCTCCTCACACAGCGAGTCGTCTTCTTTCCAGGCTCAAACTCACTGCGTCCGAGGATGAGGTCTCCCAAGGAGCTCTTACCAGCACGTCTTCGACCCAGCAGCACGAGTCCCATCAGAGAACCACCCTCTGGGTATACAACCAAGTCAAATTAAAGGTAAGGTACATTCAGATGCTCACAATAAGCGGATCAAAGTAGCATCATTTCCTGTTTCTGTCGTAAGGTTTTATTTTTAACCACAGCTGCCTCATACTGTATTACACACTGATTGAGTTCAGATATACAGTATCCATCAACTTACCATATGCTGTCTCAGTGCTCACTGCCATTCTTCAGTCCTCCTCCACAGTAAGCCACACTTCATTTTTTGTCACATATATCTGCTGAACAGTTTGTTTAACTGTTCAATTAACACACAATAAACTCTGTTTTCAAAGTTTCAAAGTTCACTTCTGAGTTCTGTGGAAGTCATTTAGAGTATGACGCACATGTTTTGACAGGAACGGGTCAGTCAGGTCAGTTTAGCTATAAAGCAGAGGTTCTCAACCTTTTGGAACTAAAGCCCCCCCCAAACCTCCCCTATCATGTGGCACGCCCCCCCACCCCCTCCCAAAAGGAAGATAGATAGGTTTAGGTTTGTTTTTTTTTTGTTTTTTTTTACTTTTTTTGTATTTTTGTACTTTGTTATACTTTTCATAACTTATGACTTTTAAAATAACTATGATGAGTTTTATAAAACTATATAAAAGGATAGATAGATGATAGATTTTGAACAAGAGAACTTAAAGTAGCCTATAAGTTGTAACATGTAAACGCTAAATAACGTGTAAGTATTATTTTACGCATACTATCCGCCCTAAATAATATTCAGTACTATTTAGGGCAGATGTTATACGAATTTGGAAGGTGTGGGGGGTCTATAAAGTCTGTAAGATTGTACATTTTACATGCTAGTCTACATTTTAATATTAAGACAATTTTAAGAGTATAGTTATTAGTTAATTATTTTATTTAATTTTATAAATTAGTCCATTTAAAATGTTATAAATAAGTCCGGGCTTCGGGACAATTTTCAAGTTATCCTCCCGGGCCTCGGGTCTGTTTTTGGCTTCTCCTTATTTTGATATTTTATACATACACCAATTATGGTGATGAAAACAAATTTTCCGCGCTGGTGGAAACACCACGAGACTTCACTTTTGCTTTCACTTTCGAGACGGACTCGGAAAGCGTTTAGTGTCTCCGCCAGCAGCAGCAAATCAGCGCAGCTGGAAGATCCGCTTTGAAGCGCACGCAATAGGCTGAAAATGCCACAAAGCACCAGCAAACGTAATTACAATGAATGTTTCGGGGGAAATAAGGGGATATTTGAATTATTTATTAATAAACCAGTGTTCCCCTTCGGGAACTTGAGCTGCGTCCGAAAACGCTAGGGGAACGCCTCCAGCGTGACCACGCTCTGAAACACGTGTGCAAACAGTCCAATGGAGAAGCGAGACGTCACAGGCGGGGTGACGTAGAGACCAGAGAGCTTAAAGCACGTGCGGTGCATGCAGCCGGCAGCTTCTGTCTTTCAGCAAGCGCTCTGTGTGTGTGTGTCACTCTGTTTTTTGTGCTAGTTCGCACAGCTTTTATTTAAGAGTGTCACTATGTCCTAAAAGTGGCTCCCAGGGCATCTGCATACTGATCCTTATTGACATTTTTGTCGGTATGGGCGGTTCGGCATCGAGATGTCGTCATCACCCATATGAAAGAACTGGGGTTGTGACTGAACGCAGAGAAAAGTATGCTTTCTCCATTACAGAGAACCACTTATCTAGGCGTGGTGTGGGATCGACCACGATGCAGGCATGTATATTTCCTGCTCGGATCAAGTCATCCTCGCGGCAGTCAAGAGAGTGAAAATAGGCACTCACTGTGAAGCAGTTTCATAACTGCTGGGTCTGATGGCAGCTGTGTTCAACGTGATACCTTTTGGCCTGCTGTTCATGAGACCCCTGCAGTGGTGTCTCAAGACCAAGGGGGTTCTCCCTGAGGGGAAACCTGCTTTGCATGATCAAGGTCACGCGGCGATGCCTACGTGCCTTGGACGTGTGGAGGAGACCTTGGTTCTTGTCTCAGGGCCCGGTGCTGGGAGCTCCTTGTTGCCGCGTGTGCTAGCGACGGATGCGTCCCTCACCGGTTGGGGAGTGGTCATGAGTGGCCACCCCGCCCATGGTCTGTGGAGCGGTCACCATCCAGTTTGGCACTTCAGTTGCCTGGAGATGCTGGCCGCGTTTCAGGTACTGAAATGCTTCACCCAGACCTATGAGACTATGGTCCTGACTCCTATGGTCCAGGACCTCTGAGGGCAGGCCCTACTGGGGAAGGGCGTGGTCCACCGCATTCTTCGGTGCCCGTCTCTCCTCTGTGCCCTCGGGAGATTAGCCTGCCAACCCTGCCGGGCTTCAGGGCGCAGCGGTCTCCAGCGAGCCCACACCTCAGTCTTCCGCCCGGAAACGTAGCGGAGCTGGGGAGCTCGCCACCTCTGCGGGGGTCTCTACAGCAACTAGTTCGGCTGTCTCCTGCCAGTCATCCGTTACAGGACACCGAACTAGCAGCTCAAACAACACCAGAGGCCAGTCTCGAGAGACTGGTTCCTTTAGTAGATTATTTGGCAGCGTGGAAACTACTGCCAAATGTGTCTGCATGGGTCCTGCGCACTGTAGAGCGAGGTTATCGCATCCAATTTGGCGCACCGCCACCTTTCAACGGGGTCTTTCCACTGTGGTGAGCCCCGAGCAGGGTCTGGTAATGGAACAGGAAGTAGAAACTCTGTTGAGGAAGGAGGCCATCGAGGTGGTCCCTCCTCAAGATGGGGAGTCCGGGTTCTACAGCCGGTACTTCATTGTTCCGAAGAAGGATGGGGGCCTGCGTCCCATTTTAGATCTGAGACTACTGAATCGTTCAGTTATGAGGTTGAAGTTCAAAATGCTGACTATCAATCAAGTGGTGTCACAAATCAGGTCCGAGGACTGGTTTGTGACGATAGATCTAAAAGACGCTTTCTTCCATGTCTCCATCCTTCCTCAACACAGGAAGTTCCTGAGGTTTGCTTTCAGGGGCGAAGCATACCAATATCGGGTTCTTCCGTTCGGCCTAGCACTCTCCCCCCGCACTTTCACGAAGTGTGTGGATGCTGCTCTGGCTCCGCTGCGACTCTGGGGCATCCGCACACTCAATTACATCGACGATTGGTTGATTCTGGCTCAATCAGAGCACATGGCGGTTCAACATCGAGATGTTGTTCTCGCTCATTTGAAAGAGCTGGGGTTGAGACTGAACGTTAGGAGCTCCTTGTCGCCGCATAACGCTAGCGACGGATGCGTCTCTCACCGGTTGGGGTGCAGTCATGAGTGGCCACCCCACCCGCGGTCTGTGGAGCAGTCGCCATCTCACTTGGCACATCAACTGCCTGGAGATGCTGGCCATGTTTCGAGCGTTGAAACACTTTCTCCCGGACCTAATAGGCCACCATGTGTTGGTTCGCACCGACAACACAGCGGTGGTCTATTACTTCAACCACCAAGGAGGTCTGTGTTCGCACCCCTTATACAAGCTGACACACCAGATCCTTGTGTGGTCCCAGGACAAACTCCTCTCGCTGAGAGCGGTTCATGTTCCTGGGCATTTCAATATGGGAGCAGACATCCTGTCGAGGCAGGGGCTGAGGCCCGGGGAATGGATGCTTCACCCCGAGGTGGTTAAGCAGATTTGGAGAGTTTTTGGCCAGGCTCAGGTGGACCTCTTCGCGACTCAGGAGAATGCGCAATGTCCCCACTGGTTCTCTCTGACTCATCCAGCTCCACTGGGGCTGGATGCCATGGTACAGACGTGGCAGAGGCTTTGTCTGTATGCCTTTCCCCTGATCGCTCTGCTCCCGGGAGTTCTGGAGAGGGTGTGCCGGGATGGGGACCATCTTCTTTTAGTAGCCTCGTACTGGCCGGCCCGAGCATGGTTCTCGGACCTGATTCCCTCCTCGACGGCTCTCCCTGGGAGATTCCCGTCAGGAGGGATCTCCTCTCGCAAGCGGGAGGCACCATCTTTCACCCTCGCCCGGAGTTGTGGAAGTTATGGGTGTGGCCTCTGAGGGGGCACACCTCGTAGCCTCCGGTCTCTCAACTGAGGTTGTTGAGACCATCCTCCAATCCAGAGCTCCCTCCACGAGGAAACTGTACACCCTGAAGTGGAAACTTTTCACTTCATGGTGTGGAGACCACCAGCAAGACCCAGTTAACTGCCCAGTTGGTACAGTGCTGGAGTTTCTGCAGGATCGGTTCTCTGCAGGGTTAGCCCACTCCACCCTGAAGGTATACGTGGCAGCTATTGCGGCCTACCACACCCTTCTGGGTGGCCCCTCAGTGGGTAGGAACCCCTGGTTACAGGTTTCCTCCACGGTGCGCTGAGGCTAAGGCCTCTGACCAGGTGTAGCTTTGCTGTGTGGTGATTTGGTTGCTATTCCATAACTTTGAGTCCTCTGTTCCCCCCTCTCTATTTGGGGGTCAAGGCTCACTCCTCTCGAAGTATGGCCTTCTTGTCAGGATTTCCCTCTCTGACATTTCAACGCTGGGGGTTGTTCCATGCCTCTCACTTTCATGAGATTCTCGGTCTTATTTATGCCACTCTGGGCTCCTTTTTTTTCTCGTCCTAGCTGTGCTCAGTGATACACACTAGGCAGGGATTTGAAAGTCTGGCAGCGTGGGCATATCGTTCCCCTAGCGTTTTCGGACGCAGCTCCAGTTCCCGAAGGGGAACGTCCCAGGTTACGTATGTAACCATGGTTCCCCGAGGGAACGAGACGCTGCGTCTCGAGCCATACTTCCGGCATCCCTGCAGCGCTTGCTTCTCTATTTAGAAGCTGCCGGCTGCATGCACCGCACGTGCTTTAAGCTCTCTGGTCTCTACGTCACCCCGCCTGTGATGTCTCGCTTCTCCATTGGACTGTTTGCACACGTGTTTCAGAGCGTGGTCACGCTGGAGGCGTTCCCCTAGCGTTTTTGGACGCAGCGTCTCGTTCTCTCGGGGAACCATGGTTACATACGTAATCTGGGACGTTTTCAGTGTAGCAAGGATGAAGTTCTCGGACGCGCCTTTAGAGAAATGCATCTTTACAGATTACTTATAGAAAGAGTTTTTGTGACAGAGTGTTTGTTTTATTTCGTTAATTAATCATTTCAAGCGTTCTATAGATATATGTATCATGTCTGTGAGGTATGCATTTGCTGAGTTTCGGTTCATTTTTGTGAAGCGCTCCTGTTGAGGCAGCAGAAAGCGCATAATGTTTGTTTTCTTTATTTAATAAAAGCACCTTTTGCAACGTTTTGTTGATGCTGTGAATGCACACAAATAAAAGTTGACCCTTGACAGTTGCGAAAGATGTATTATGAGCAAAACATTTTGAAAATACTCGTAATCACACTGCAGTTACTTTTTAATGGATTACATGAATACATATGTGACCCTGGACCTCAAAACCATAAGTGTAAAATTCTCGAAATTGAGATTTATACATCATCTGAAAGCTGAATAAATAAGCTTTCTGTTGATGTATGGTTTGTTAGGAAAGGATGGTGCAAAAAAAATCAAAATACTGAGAAAACCACCGTTAAAGTTCATAGCAAAAGTTTTTATATATTTATGGTGGGAAATTTACAAAATATCATCATGGAACATGATCTTTACTTAATATCCTAATGATTTTTGGCATAAAAGAAAAATCGATAAGTTTGACCCATCTGGTGTATTTTTGGCTATTGCTACAAATATACCTGTGCAACATAAGACTGGTTTTGTGGTCCAGGGTCACATATTATTTACACAGTAGCAATACATTATTCATACTTTACTCATTCTCTCTAATTTCTCTTTTTCATCTTTTAAATTTTCCTTTCTAAAGATCATCTTTTCTATAGCCTACTGCTTATGTGGGCCATTCTACAGAATTGGTCCAAATTCAGAGTTGGAAATGTCGTTTTCCATACAAGTTGTATGTATGCAAATTGTATAATATTAATTCTCATGTTGTATTTTAAGAAAGTTTGTAATATTCGTCCTCTCCCTAAATTTGTCACTACCAAAACACAGTAATAATACTTTATTTAGGAGGGTTATATTGACCTATTAAGATTTTGCTTACATGTCCATTGAAAATTTTTTTTAGAGGTAAATCTATAACAACATTTTTAGCAATATTTCAAGTGTAATTCATGAGATTTGTTGTATTTTGAATCCATTTTTTCTTTGTAAAAGGCAAAAAGTTGATACTGATTTCAAAGTAAAGGATTCATTAATTTGAATATACATTGAACCAAAAACCAATAACATTTTAGTTGATAATTCAGTATACTTTATTTTTGATAAAACATCCCATGTTTTGGTAGTGACAGTAATGCTTTGATAGCGACCACTTTACAGAATTTTAGCCCACATACCAAAACACTACTAAAACATACTAAAATACTAACGACATAACTCTACTCAAATTTTTGTTTTTTTTTCTTTCAGATATGAGGATTATAAGTTCCCTTTTGTCACTACCGAAACGATGACATGTTTTCATTGTGACTGTTGCGATAGTGACAAATTTATGGCATAACACTAAAAAAATGAATTACTGAAACTCCACCAAATGTTTCGGTAGTGACAATTTTAGATACTTTTAAACCTAGCTCAAAGATGCTAATCAAATTTGATTAGCATCTGAATTTGATTGATTTTAAACTAATTTATTGTAATGTAACATTTTTTATGGTTTAATGGATTATTCGTTTTTAACTTATAAACCCCCTGCAGTTCCTTTACAAACACCAGTTTGGGAAACCTTGACGTAATATGATGTTTAATGCACTTCATGTTGTTAATAATAACAAATGGAATATATTTTCTTACTCTTTGTATTTTTATGTCAATATGGTCCAGTATTATCGTATTCAAATCAATGTGATAAACAAGTTAGGTCAAAAGTAATCGAAAAGTAGTCTGATTATATTACCTAAAATGTGTAATGTAACCAATTATGTTACTAACCAACTACCAATTTTTGTCATGTAATTTGGAATCAGTAACAGATTACAATTTGTAAGTAATCTACCCAGCTCTGCTTGTTAGCCATTACACAGTATGATAGATAACTAAATATTTCTATAATATATATTAGAGCTGCACAATTCTTTTTTCTGCACAATTTTTGTTTGTTTCAAATAGAGATCACAATTCTACTATGATTCTGAACTACGCAAAATAACATGTAATTTACTAGAGGGTGTGACAAAATATTAATTGCTGCAGTCTGCCCCAAAATGTTTCATTAATTTAAATGAACTATTTGAAAAATTGTTTGAATGAATGATTCAATTCTTTTTATTACTGAATGAATCAGCGTTTTTGAAAGAATCTCTTGAATGAAGGATTAAATCCCTACTGCCAAAAAAAAAAAGGTTGGCTGCTCTTAACTGGTTTAAGCCGGAAGTAGCTGGTCTCCCAGCTGGCTGGTCAAACTGGTTTTAGCCGGTTGTTCCAGCTGGTCTCCCAGCCTGACCAGTTAAAGAAGTGGCCAAAACCCGTCTAAAACCAGTCTGCTGACCAGCTATGACCAACTAAGAGCAGCCAACCAGCTTAGGCTGGTTTTATTTGTTTTGTTTTTTTTTTCAGCAGACAAATACATTTTTTTTAAGTCACAATGTATTTGACAAACATTATTTGAAGCCCCAATTGACCATATGCACAGAGCATTTTGATAAGCCGCATAATGATAAGCCAGCTCGTAAATTTCCAGTGTAGCTCATTTTATATGTGCTATATATAAGTGGAGACTCTTGAGACCTCTCTCCTGCCTCGTTCTTATCAAAAACTGTTAATAATAAAATAGTAATTGCAACATCGTAAATAATAATAGCGGCATGAACATTCAGTTTCATATTTTTTAACAACATATAATTTAAATGCAGAGCCTGGTAATCCCAGGAGAGTACCTAGACACCTAGTTGTACATGTACATGCTGACAGTGAAACGCTGTCACAACTGTTTAATCTAACGTTAGCAAGCGTAAATAAGTAATACATAAGTTCAAACACAAACAGCCTATAAGGGTAAATTATTTAAATACTTATATATAGTTCACTACAAGTTAAATATTAATGCTATAAGAATTAAATAATGCCTTCAATATGAATCAATATTTTTATTTTAGGTTTAATTTATTAACTACATCTTTTAAGTTTTATCTTGAATTGTAAAAGCTATTAAATAGCCTATATTCAACCAACACAAACTTGTTACTGCTGTAGTTTTGTTACTCTGAATTTAGTCTGGATCATTTAATGCACAACTCTTATTTTTGACATAGGCTTATTGGTTATTACTCGGTTATTACTGTCAATCATAGCAATGACTCGCGGCACATTTAGCGGATTTAGTCGCGTAATTTTTTACACTCGTGTTTGTGATTCTTGAAACGGTATACATGGACGTTTGGTCCTCTTAGACAAACATTTCTTTTTCTTTTAATTGTTAATGGATTATGTAGAGAAAATGAGCAAAGGACACTCCTATTACGGCACAGTACAGAAATCTCGCAAAATCTCTTGAAACTTGAGAATAAACATGGCTGACGTTTGGAAGAAATTGTGATAAAGGGTTTGGGTAAAGTCGTGGAGACGGCGGGAAAATAGTCTTTTAAAGCTTCCTTTCTGATTGAATGTGTTTAGTTTCATGTGATAATTTCCAGATCCTATGTGCATTTGTCTTTGGAATTTCCCCCACGCATCAAGATTTCTGATCTTAAATATTCAACATATTTATGATTCGACATCGGGGTGCCTCCGATGTTCTTCTGAGAAGATTCAGTCACTCTTACCTCGCACCCCTTACACCTCGCACCACAGGAAAATCTGATAAGATAATCTTTAGAACCACCAAAATAATCGGGACATTACCTAGGATTGTCAGAAAAGGAGAAATCGGACCAAAATCAGCCCGATTATCTTGTGGTGTGTACCCAGCATTAGAAATAAGATCGTATGGGTGTTTGAAATGAGATCGTACCTGACACACGGAAGGCTGAAGGCCGAAAATACATCAGTATGGATTTTTGGACCGGAAGAAGTGCCCTGGATTCCTTTCTGTTAATAATTTCTTCTACAATGATTTGAACATCAGTTGATTAGATTAGGTTGAAATAATGATACTGCAGTAATTGTTGAATACAGTCAATAAGGTCAAGACCTCTGAGGTGGGGTAGAGCAAAAATCAATATTTTTAAGATATGTGAGGAAAATTGATTAACGTACCATGCAAAGTTACTTTTATAGTAGATAAAGCTTATATAACTTACCTAATAACTATACCTCTAAGGAACACTTGATTTGTGCCTTTATTGCTTTACAAAAAAATGATGGGACCCAAGTTTGTATCCCATATGTGTGGACATTACCACACAGCCTTCTGAATTAGGCTGTTTTTATAACTAAACCAACCTGATTGACCCTTCCCTGTCCAAACATGTCATACTCTAAATGACTTCCACAGAACTGTGAAGTGAACTTTGAAACTTTTTTTTTTTTTTTAAATTGATCTCAGGCTGAAATAAAATATAAATGTTAGATGGAAAAACTTACAAATGAGAACTGTTGCCTTGGCAAGTTACTGAAACTTAAAAATGATGAAATAATAAAGATAAATTCTAAATATTAATAAATACTTAACATGCATTCGCATGAAGTGGACTCTATTTGTCTGCAACCATTCAATGTGGTTACCCAAATTATTTCAAGGGAAAAAAAAACTGAATTATGAGAAATATATGTTTAACAGTAAATGCAAACCAACATTTACTCTCGAACTAGCCAACCCGTATTGAGAGACAGTATAATTTAAGCTAAATTTGCAACCCTGTTACCCATTTTGCCGCTATATATATTTATACAACAGTTCTGTCTGGTTCTCGAATCTGATATTACTGCTATTACTGTTTCTCTGTCATAGAATGTACTTTTAAAAGGTTTTCAGGTGAAATGTACTTGTTTATAGTTCAAATATGCAGTTTGTTAATAAAGATAATGTCTATTTGAAAATTTGCGTCTACATTTTTGGACGCGTGAGCTCCAGGGTGTTAGCAAAAGTTTTGCGCTTATAAAGCCGCTGAGAGAAAATCAAATCGGCTTCTGGAAATGTACCGCTGGCTCTAATGTCTCTATAGTGGTTAAACATGAGATATAATTCGTTTTGGGTTAAATCTAGTGGGCAGTCTTTGGTCTCACTAATATATTATTTGTTCCAGAGAAGATAGTTTTGGCAAAATCTCATGTATATGTAAATTCAATATCAGAACGCCTTTACTTCTGACTGAATTGCCTAGCAACTTTTTTGACGGCTGGTTTAGTTGTTGATTCTTAAATATTATTATAAATGAGCAGCAAAATCACCCTTTACAGATAAAAGGATATTAACGTTACCACAAACATAACGCTTTCATCGTGAATATGAATAATGACTGCTCTATCAGATGCAGGTACGTTTTAATCACACTCGCTCAGTCCATCTCATAATACTCATACATGATATAGTGAGGTTTTAATGCAGTATTTAATGAAGCAACTCAACATTCCTTCGTTGCTAGTAGTGATGGGTCGTTCTTGAACGATTCGCTTATTTTGAACGAATCTTTAATATGACTCGGGACGAACGAGTCGTCTCGGGGAGTAATTCGTTCAGTCGCGAATGCCCAACATCCTATTAGGTTCTGTACTGGAATTAGTTCACCTGTTTGGAGTCTTATGGTTATTTTTTAGAGTCGGTCCTTCATCTTATGCGGCTGTCACGTGATGAACGAACGACTCGAACCCTAAGACTCGAGAGATGAACTAATCAATTCTTTTTCCGGCTCACACTGGCTGCATTGGTTAAGCCTATAGGGCTGTCACGTGATGAACGAACGACTCAACCGAAAACTTGACAGATAAAATGTGAGGTGAGCTAATCACAGACTAAAGACCCAGGTAAACAATGAATTAATCTTTTCTGTTTCTTATAGCGTTATAGTTTTGTCTCGTTTGTAGTGTGATCAACGTTTGTGTAAACAGTAGATGTGTTAGGGAAGTAACAAGTAACATTTTTATTATATTTTGCTAAAATGAACGAAATCACTCGGAAAAAAGATTCGTACACTTTGCTGAACGAGACTCAAAGGTCCGTGTCGGTAAAATGATCTGAACTTCCCATCACTAGTTACTAGTTCTAAAGTGACGTTTTGGAATTAGTAACAGGCTTGAGCTCAGCTGTTCACCTGTCAAATCTTTGATTTGAATCTGTGGCGGAAGGAAGTAGTTCTTAAAGACGCTCCGTTGTTATTTTGTTTAGCTGATATTCAGGGTTTATTTATTTATTTTTTTTTTTTACGTTTTGGAATTAGTAACGGAGGCTTTGGCTCCCCTGGTGAAAAAAACAGGTATGCTGGGATGCTGGTTTATGCTGGTCTTTAGCTGGTTTATGCTGGTCCTTGACCAACAACATGACCAGCATAAACCAGCTGAGGACCATCTTAAACCAGCATCAAAACATACCTAACCAGCATATGCTGGATTTTTCACCAGGGTCAGCTTATCAAACTTTGATTTGAATCAGTGGCGGAACAAAGTAGTTCGCACAAAAAAGGGGTTTTAAAGCCACTCCGTTATTTTGTTTATTTACACACTCATGCCGGCGAACTGTTGTATAAACGTAATATCACACTCGTAGATTTGAGATATGGTTCATATATATTAATCTTAGGTAATGGTGATTCCAGCATTTACTTATACATAATTACAATCAAAAGTTGTATCTACTAGTGTTATTTAATGGACATTGTTAGTTGATGCATTAAATATACTTAACAAATTGACTTTATTACCTTATTGTAAAGCGTTACCTATAAACACACACACACACACACACACACACACACACACTTAATCCAAGTTTTGGTAACAAGGTTATAAATATGGCAAATGAAATAGATTTCACATAATATTTAATAGCAAATAAACACTAAATTTTCAAGTCCTATTTTGTAATCTTTTCATTCAATGTGACAGCTGACAAACCACAAACTCATGAGAGGATCATAACAGTTCATTCTTCTAAAATTTATTCATACATATATATATATTTTCACTTTGACTGCCATCGTGACTCGTATCACATCGTCTCCTGACCTGTAAGCATAAATAGATGCTGTTCTCTTACCTCTGTTAAATTAACTGACGACAGTAATGGGTCATTTTCAGCACCACTGTATATAGTACATTCTCTATATTGCATCATATATAAAAATATACAGATTTTCTTTTGCAAAACATTCTTTCCATGTTGTTCAATGGCATGAGATCAAGGATCCATATACTGTCAGCATCATCTCTCCTCCCGTCCTCTTATCCTTTCGACCACATTTCCATTCACAGCATTTCAAAGATCAGTAGCAGCCACACTTAATAAAAGTCACGCCACACGCCGTTCTCTCACCACCACAGACTTTCACAACAAACTCCCGTGAGAAGAAAGTGGAGGAGAGAACAAAGCATACACAGAAAAGATGACAGGTGGGGGTGAACGGGACGAAAGATGGTGTAAGAGGTGATGAAAACAACAAGGTGTACTGTAACAGTGCACTTCTGTAACTCCTCAACGGCCCGCTAGGGGGCGCCTCAAACCGCTTCATCTCCCAGGATATCTGGAAGGGCATACACTTAAAAAAAATCAAGAAAATCCAAAACTTACATCAAAGTTTTTAATATTGAGGCGTTCTTGATCAAGAGGAAGGCGCATTGGGATGAGAGTTTGGTTGCAGTGCATAGAGAGAGACGTCTGAGTCGGAGCCACTTGGGTTATTGCCTGTTGACGAGCTGCCCTGACACACACACACGTACACACAGAGGCCCGAGGACCTCTTTAACACAGTGCTGGAGTGTGTGAGGGCATTGTGTGCGCTTCTCCCAGTGGCCAGCAGAGAGCGATGTTCATTCTGCATGACGGCCCAGAGGAAGCAGCATAGTGTGTAATGTGTCTTCAGCCCAAAGGCTTCGAGTCCTGCACTTTATCTCCGTCCACAGTTCGTCTTCAGAGTCCCGCCCGCTCGTAGAACAACACGTAGGCGTCACTACTGCGAACTTGGCTGGCGGACATTGGCGTGACTCTGGAAGAAGAAATCCACACTCATTGTTTGTTGACAGTCAAATTTGTATTGAAAATTTGGTATTAAAAATCTCATTTATGACTGAAAATAAAGATGCATAACAAGATGCAAAATGAATAAGAAAAACTCAAGAACCTGCATTTCTAAGTGCAGACGGTCAGGTGTTTGTGAAGCTCAAGGTGCTCATTGGTAGGAGTGGGTGATAGAACCAAAATCTTATATCATAATGTATATATAGCGGACGGAATCCCGGAATCCAGTCATAAAAACAGAATTTACAGTTTAATGCGGAATGTCACGGAATTTGTCAGTTTGGATCAATTCATCAAAAGTAGGTCATTACACTTAAATCAAATCGTGATATGGACTCAAATTTGTAAATATTAAGCCTCTGTGTTAATGAATGGCACAGACGTGCAGTTTTGTTTATGCGCGCATAACACTTGCGGTGATATTAGCGTCTGCCGTCTCACTGAATGAGGTCATAAATACATGAACAACATCTCCAGAACTAATCTGAGAACCACTTCATGAGCATTTTAACATTTCATTTGTGTAAAACTATCATCATATCATATACACACAGAAATTTGAATGTTTTCACGGCAATCCGTCAAAATAAAAGTTAGATTTAACATGAAGACGTTGCGGCAGAAATACGTTACTACTGTTTAGCAAAATGTACGTACATACTACACTACTACTACTAAAATGATTAAAAACTTATTTTTAAGGAATAATCATATATTTCTTCAATGTTTTAATTAAATGTTTTAATAGCAAATCCCCTTTATTTGCCAAAAAATGTTTAATTTTCATTAATTAAATCAATGCTTTATTTTTTTAATGAAATCAATGCTTTATGCCTTCATTTGACAACCAGAAAAATGCGAACAAAACAGAATTTCTGAGAAAAATACACATTTCATAATGCTATTGTAAGAAGAAATTAAACTTTTTATGCATTCAAATAATTACAGATGCTAGAACACAGAATTTGGTAACAATAAAGCATAAGGTAGGCAAAAATAAAACATTTCATAGAACCCTAAACGTAATTTTTGTTAAACTTTTAATAAACTGATTTTTAATAAACTGCTTTTTGATTAATAAAATGTAATTTAACCTTTAAAAAAGGAGTCCAGAAAAATTAAAATGGAAAAACAGAATTTGGGAAAAAATAAAACAAATTTCATAAGGCCCTAGATATAGTTATTTTTGCTTTAAACAAGGTCTTTATGAAATCCAAATGTTTGATACCACAGATATTTCATAATTCTTGTAACCAGTGTCAACATCACAAAAAACTAACACTAGCCTAAAAAAAACAAAAACTCAAGCTCACTGAAGAGAAGTAAACAGTCAGCGATTAAATAATAAGAAACTACAAGCAATAGGACAAAAAAAAAAACTACAGTAGAACAAATAAATAAGAAATGCTACATACATTGTATAAAGTAATTAAATGTATAAAAACACTGCATATTCTTCACTGTGTAAATTAAATATGTATTTATTTTTATTAAAGTTACAAACGAGAAGTGAGATTTTCTCTCTTTTGATTAAAATGAAACAGACAGCAAGAATATTAGACTGCTGTCACTTTAAGAGCTGCCCGGATCCAATATACTGTAACGTTTTCATTCTCAGCTGTCTGCTTTTACTTAAGACCTAACTTACTGTTTACGAGGACACTTGCAAAGACAGGCATTTTGAGGGCATACACACAAATGTGTTTATTTAACCGTTCAAAGTCTCTTTTGCTGCTTATTGCACTTCAACGGTTAAAATCACTTGTTTTTAAACTGCAATGCTTAAAAACACATGCAATCAACTAAGTTTCCGTGACCACGTAGCACAGCAATGTCATGTGAGCACGTAACCGCGATAAGAGACGATATTCCAAAATCTCTACCGTTTAATCATGTCTACCGGTATATCACCCACCCCTACTCTTTGGATCATTCTCAAATCATGCTTGAAAACATTATCATCAAGTGAGGTTCATGCAGGTCAATACCAAGAAATTCCCATACTTTTCAGTTCATCTTAAATTGTGATGCTTTTAAATATAATTTGTAATAAATGAAATATCATATAGCATTGAAATGGCCAAACAATTTTTCCAATTATTCAGCCAATTTAGTAGAAAGCAGAATATATGCGTGAGAGATTAACAGTGTTGAAGACTGGAAGGTGGAGGGAGGTGAAGGAGCAGGAGTGAGGGAGGAGGTGGAGGATGATGGGATATAGGAAATTCACAGCGGCTAGCAGGTGGAATGGAGCTCTGCTGGCATGCTAACCATCAGAATCACTTCCCAGAAAGCTAATGTATGCTATATACCTTTGGGAAATCTACTGGAACTCTACTCAGTCATGCAAAAGGAAAGAAAGAGCAGGAGGGGAAGTAAAGCAAGTACCTGGAGTCGTTATACGTGTACCATTCCCCGTTTTCAGGATTGCAACAGTACGCTGTGTAGTGGCCTCCCATAGTCGTGCCTGAGTGATTGGACACTGCATACAAGTTATATACTGCACTACCTGAAACAGAAAGAAGCACTGATAGTCAGATTGGAACTAAATGCAAGATACACTTTATTGTTTAATCAAAATACCAATAATACCCAGAAAAAAATGCATGAATGCGGTACTTTTAATTATAACCAGGGCTCAAATACATCATCATGTTTGTTTTAAATTTAGTGTTTTATTACTTGTAGCTGGTCATTCAAAAAGACGAGGGAGATAAAATACATACTTTTACGACATCAGCACCCATTACAATGTAAACAGCATAAAGTAAACATTTTCATAATTTATTACCAGTAGATGACTAAGCAATCACTCTGTATAATGTATGGTATTATATGACTGAATAGCCTGGAATAGCCTTCCTGATAACGTTCTGAGGTCGGATACACTCTCTCTGTTTAAATCTAGATTAAAGACACATGTCTTTAGCCAAGCATTCAAATAGTGCATGTCATAATCTTGTACTGCAGTTATATCTGATCAAATGCATATTATTACTCTTAAGCTTGGGTTAAACAAATCATTTTTGCTTTGTTGAAACAGCAGCTACACTAATTATGTCCCTATTTGTTCCTCTATTTCTGTAACTAGGAATTACACAAGCTTCAGTCTGGATCCAGAACACCTAAGAAGAGATGATGCCAAACTCTCAGAGGACCTCAGATGATACCAACCCTGAAACAACATACAGCACTACTGGATTTTGCTACAAGTTTGACTTTATTACTGTTAAGTGTTCATTGTCTGTTAGATTAAGTCATTAACTGATTTTTGATTTATGTACGTCAACTTGACATAGTCACCACTAGTAAGCTACTACTAAATATATTGTAGAAACTTGAATTGAATTGTGAATTGAATTGAACTGTAAATTGCTCTGAAACTGCAAGCATGTAGAACGTGAAAAAGCACCACATTTTGACTTTCAATAATCATATGGAGCCACTTTTCCACAATTAGGGATGTGTGCTTTTACATTTTTCACTACATGATTATCGTAGCCTCAAAAAATTCACAATAAGGATATATTGTGATATCTATAGAAATCTTGAAAATTTAAAAAATGATAATAATAATGCTATCAGTTAGATTAATCTTTTTTTTCCTTTTGGCCAATGAATCACACCACTGCAAACAGAAGGAACAATTACACTAAACAGAAGAGACTAAAATGCTAATCATTTTTAGCTTAACACAGTGTCAAAGTAAAACAATTGAGAGAATAAATACAGATTTTTACCCCAAACTTGCAATGAACTTGTAATGACACCACTAATTAACACTATAATAAATTTTCATGAATTTAAATATGACGATTATCATCAATACCGGTATATCGCAACATTCCTAATTAACTCGATAATGATATTTCATGATTTAAATATCACGATCATCGTCAATACCGGTATATCGCGATACATCAGATCAACACAATAATAGTATTTCATGATTTAAATATGACAATTACAGTCATTACTGGTCTATTGCGACACCCTTAATTAACACGATAACGATATTTCATGATTTAAATATCACGATTACGTCAATACCTGTATATCGCGACACCCCCAAATACATGATAACGAAATTTCATTATTTAAATATGATGATTACTGTCATTACTGGTATATCGAGGCACCCCTAATTAACACGATAACGACATTTCATTATTTAAATATAACGATTATCGTCAATACTGATATATCATGACACCCCCAAATACATAACATTTCATTATTTAAATATCACGATATATCACAACACCAGTATCAGTATATTGCGACACCACTAATTAACTCGATAATGATATTTCATGATTTAAGTATCACGATCATCGTCAATACCGGTATATCGCGATACCCCAGATTAACACAATAACTGTATTTCATGATTTAAATATCACGATTACGTCAATACCGGTATATCGTGACACTCCCAAATACACGATAACAGTATTTCATTATTTTAATATGAAGAATACTGTCAGTACTGGTATATTGCGACACCCCTAATTAACACGACAACGAAATTTCATTATTTTTATATCATGATTATCATCAATTCCGGTATATCGTGACACCCCTAATTACTTCTCCCTCCCCGAATTTAAGATCCTCTAAAATTACATTTAAAACCGCCGCTGTACAGTAGCGAAATATATTTTTTTTCTATATTGTGACATACTTGTTGATTGGATGAAGCCAGATCTGAATGTAAGAAAGGGGCAGCGTTTAAATGGACTAAGTCTGGCATACACCAGAGAGACATTTACCGGAAGATCCAGTCATGATATTATAATTAAAAATCCTAAGGTCAAACATTGTTTAAAAAAAAAACAAAAATACATAGATGAATCATTCACAATAAGATCTGTAACATTTCATGCAGAGTGCAGCTGCACATTTACTCTAGGACTGAAATGGCAGATTCTTGGTCTGTCTTTACTCACTGCTTCTGTCAGAGGCGAACTCCCTGAGGTCCAGGTCTTTCATTGGGAAGTTGACAAAAGTGGACAGTTTGCTGGTTCTGATGCGGGCTTCTGAGAAGCGCTTCAGATCTGAACAAGTGAAGCAGTTAAGGAAAAAAGACTTGGCACACTGCTGACCTCAGAGAGACCTGTCACTATGTACTTCTACCTAACCCATCAGCAGATTCCTGCACACACAAACAGCGTCCCAATCTTATCTGTGCTTACTGTCAACAAACGCACCGCTGCTCCCAGTGACATCACGAAGAGCTCAGACAGCATTAGAAAAGGATACGAAGAACTAGTATTTTAGGAAACTTCTGAACTGTGAATTTCTTCGTACATCGTCTCCTGGCTTTGCACCTGTAACATGTCTGGATGAAAAAAGAAAAGCAATTCGATGTTTTGCTACATATACATTTTCCACATTATTAACATCCTAGGAATGAATTAAACAAAGTACCGGCTTCTCGTCGCCATCCAGCACGTCTTCTTTAGTAAACAGCCGCATGCAGTCCATTAGGCTCACCTCTCCATAGCCCTTATAGGCAGAGGAACACCATTAACACCTACTCATTTCTCCAAAAGTCAAAAGTGTGCGTTATAAAGCCTGCATGCACATGCACATGTCTATGAACTGACCTTGGCGATAGGTAAGGATAGATCCCAGAAGGGATCGAACACAGTGGAACAATAGCCACATTCACTGCACGTCAAAGAGCTCTTCAGCTGCCCTACAAACAGATCTGAGGACAGACAGAGACACATGGCAGAATTATGCTTAGCAATGGAGCACAACAATAACCCAAAGCTCTTTGATCTGTGTACACTGCAGTGTATATTGTTAACTGAAACTATTAAAGGGATAGTTCACCCAAAAATAAAAATTCTGTCATTAATTACTCACCTTTGTGTTGTTCCAAATCCATAAGACCTTTGTTCATCCTCAGAACAGAAATTAAGATATTTATGAAATCCAAGAACATTTGACCCTGCACAGACAGCAAAGCAACTGAGAAGTTCAAGGCCCAGAAAGGTAGTAAGGACAAAAGTTAAAATAGTCCATGTGACATCAGTGGTCCAACCTTAATTTTCTGAAGCTACGAGAATACTTTTTATGCACAAAGAAAACAAAAATAACGACTTCATTCAACAATTTCTTCTCTTCTTTGTCAGTCCGTGTCACACAGACTATTTTAACAATGCCCTTACTACCTTTCTGGGCCTTAAACGAGTCAGTTGCCTTGCTGTCTACGCAGGATCAGAAAGCTCACAGATTTTTTGTGTTTTGAAAGTATTTGTGTTTTGAAGATGAACAAAGGTCTTACATGTTTGGAATGACATGAGGTGAGTAATTAATGACAGACTTTTCATTTCTGGGTGAACTATCCCTTTAAAAATAATTTTTGTTATTCTAAATAATGCTGAAATACAATAAAATATAAATATTGCATGAAAAAAACAAACAAAAAAAAAACATGAAATTTAGAAATACTTCCTTGGTTAACAAGATAAAATGACTAAAACTTTACTTAAAATAAAAACAAAATCTAAATGTTAAAAAATATTATATAAATTATATATAATACTATAGTTGTATAAGTAACACTAATCACACTGGTGTAGTGCATACTTACCTACGATTTTGCTGTCTTCCCTCTCTAAGTACTTAGCCCACATCTTTTTCCCTTTTTCCTCATCACTAAAGAAAATGAACAATATATAAAAATCATGAAATCACACTCACAACCCATACTGAGGAAAAAAAGAGCAGTACGCTTACGGCAAGTGATCAAAGTCTTCCATGTTTCCCCGCGGCCGGATCGTGACCCTGTTCACTTCGTTGTGCAGGCCGTCTAGCAGGAAACGCAGAAACTCCTGAGCATCCTGTTGACTTGAGAGATAATATAAACATCTTAATACATAACACAACCACAGCTAGCTACTGATAATCAATTATATTCACATATTGGCTGATAACCTGATAAATATTCAATAAAAATTTCACACTATTTAATTATAAATTCAACGTACTTGGTGTTTGTCTGTGTAAAACCTGCTGCTATGATACTAAGATGGCCACTTTGAACAGAATGTGTGCACTAGGTGTGTAGGATGAATTGTGTGTAGGATGAGACTTACTTGTAGCCCACAAATCTGGGGGCGTATCTCTGAATCTGTGTTTTGAACTCAGAGGGGCTGACGGCTTCACTGCTTGAAGAAGTCCACATTGTCTGGATAAGCTTGGCAAATTCTGAAGGCATGACAAAGAAAGGCTTTGAGTAGGGTTTGCGGTTTATCAGAGAGAAGCAGTGACCGCTGTGAAACCTGTGAGAACTGTGTGGTGCCGAGCGCACTCACCTTCCATGAGAGCAGTGTTTGTGCGGCTGTTGTTGTTGAGGTCTCGGCGGTGGGAGTTGTGAAGACAGTAGTCTCGCAGGCTCTGTGTGTTGCTAAGACACTGGAGGATGGAGTTCATAAAACACTAGCGAGGGAAACAGAGAGACAAACGAGAAGAAATACTTCGATTTACAAAGGGCTGGTAATTGATTAAAAATGTTAAAAATGAAATGTATTTATTTATTTTCATTGAAATGAGTGAATTACATGACATACTGATTATTTAATAAAAAATTAATCTTTATTTTTTAAGATCCCAAACTGAACACTAAATAGACAAAAAAAAAAAGGCAATGACCATGATACAACCATTAATATGATTAAAATGTAATTTTTTGACCAAATGTATCAAATACATTTAATTCATATTCATGTATTCACCCCCTTGTCATCCAAGATGTTCATGTCTTTCTTTCTTCAGTCATAAAGAAATTATGTTTTTTCATGAAAAAAAAAAAAAAATCTGGATTTTTCTCCATATAATGGAATTCTATGGTGCCCCGAGTTTGAACTTAAAATGATCCCAAATGTGGTTGTAAACGATCCCGGCCGAGGAAGAAGGGTCTTATCTAGCGAAATGATTGGTTATTTTCAAAAAATACAATTTAAATACTTTTTAATCTCAAACGCTCATCTTGCTCTGCCTGAACTCAGTGTATTCTGACTGAAGACAGTTAGGGTATGTCGAAAAACTCCAATCGTATTTTTAAAATCATCCTACATCGTTGCAGAAGTACCGACTCAGTCTTTGCAAAGTAAACATGCAAAGAAGATCAAACACCCTTAACAAAAAGGGTAAAACAGCGATATAGGATGATTTTGAAGTTGAGGGAGAGCATGAGATTGGAGTTTTTCGCCATACCCTAACGGTCATGAACCGGAAAAAAGAGCAAGACAAGACGAGCGTTTGACATCAGAAAGTATATAAATTGTATTATTTTCATGAAAATAACCCTTCTTCCTCACCTGGGATCGATAACCCTATTTGTGATAGTTTAAAGCCGCATTTAAACTACATTTTGAAAGTTCAAACTCGGGCACCATACAAGTCCATTATATGGAGAAAAATGAAAATGTTTTCCTCAAAAAACAATTTCTTTACGACTGAAGAAAGAAAGAAACGAACATCTTTCTTTTTTGTTCTAGAAGTGGACTTCAATATTTATCTACAAATATGACAACGTGTACATGCTCACTAAGCAGAAATCAGAAAAGCAAAGGTAGCCACAAAACAAGTGACACATTGGTCTAGAGTTTCACAGCAGTTTATTTTTGGACTGTACACATACTGTTGCTTGGCAAAAGCAAGGTAAGTAAGTGCGAGAGCAAAGAGGGATCATGAAAATAATCTTGCCAAATGGAAATAGACAGAGGAATGTGAAAGCGATACGAAAACATTTCTGCTGCTTGCCGCTTAGGTGTGTTAACCAGAAATTGTGAGATTTGACAGTTTTGATCTATTTTTAGCACGCTGGATGTGTTGTATGTGATCTGTATATATGTGTGAATGACGCCATCGTTCAACAGCTTAGACCTTTAACGCTTCATTGGAGATATGTTGTATGATTTTTAATTGATTTGTCTGGTATGTGTGAACATGGGAATTACAGATATCACATTCTAGAGGTGAAGTGTCACAAGCAGCATCATCACGTCTCCCACTGTTGGAAAACAGGTAGTCCAGCTTGAAGGTTTGCACCAAAAATGGACAAAAAAATCCTACTGAATACAAGTACACACTCCACCTATAAGAGCAGCTAATCATCCCATTAAAAACACTTACTGTATTTCCCAGATTACGAAGCCCCACCAGGCCCTGGGCACTCTTAGAGTTCTGAAAAACAAAAAGGAGATGAAATGTTAGCACCATAGGCCATAGGCTAGACATCAGTGACTAGTCATACATTTCAAGTAAGCTGTCAAATGGACTGAAATGTTGTTCTCTTAAGGGAACCCCATGGCTTAATATAACAAATGATGCATCTTACTGAAATATGTACATTATTTGAAAAAATCCATTATTTTTATAAATATGTTAGACTATGGGGGGTGCTGTTATTTTGATGACGTCACATGGACGTCAACTGGCGCAACTTGTTGCTATTTTTACCGCAACACAACTCAGAAAATAAAATACTGATATGATGACCACATATAATCACTGATATAAGCGTAGACTTAAACAAAATACTGTACCATTGATTTTTCCCCACAAGGAGTCTAAACGCCCCTGGATATCGAGTGAAATCCATGCTTAGATACTCCTTCAGTGGCTGCGGTGTCAATGACAAGCGTCAGCATGTTTACATCCTGCCAGGATGACATCTAGCATTTCTTGTCACTGCCGTTTTTAAGCTCTTTCAGTAGCTGTGGTCTACTAAAACGCTCAAAGGCAGTCTCTTTCGGGTCTCTTTCCTCCTCTTCCTATCACTAGGAAAGCAGTGAAGACTTAAATCACTTCTCTTGAAAATTACAACTTAAACCCGCACAATGTGGCATCATATCAGTATTTTATTTTCCAAGCTGTATTACAGGTAGCGCCAGTAGTTCACTGAGTGCAACCATTTTACAATGGTGCCCTCCAGTCCAAAATATGTATAAAAACAGATTTTTAAAAAAAACGTAAATCTTTCTACGACATATTTAAGTAAGAGACATCACTTATGTTATATTAATACATACACGTCTTAATACCCAGGGTTCCCTTTTAAGTTGTCAATTTGAATGGCAAAAAAGAGCCATTGTCAATAGTAGCACACACATAAGAGACTTCTGGACCTTTCTGTTGGTCAGTGTGGCTAATTTAGGTGACCAACTCGAAGGAGTAGTTCACTTACAGAACAAAAATTTACAGATAATTTGCTCACCCTGTTATCGTCCAAGAAGATCTTGCCTTTCTTTCTTCAGTCGTAAAGAAATTATGTTTTTTAAAGAAAAAATGTCAGGAATTATCTCCATATGGTGGACTTCAGTGATGCCTGTGAGTTTGAATGTCCAAAATGCAGTTAAAATGCAGCTTCAAAGGGTTCTAAATGATCCCAGCCGGGGAAGAAGGGAAGAAGGGTCTTCTCTATTTTTTCTAAAAAATAAAAAAAATAAAAATGTATATACTTTTTAACCTCAAATGCTTGTCTTGTCTAGCTCTGCCATGCGCATGCGTACTTCGTGTAATCCGGGTCAATACAGTTAGGGTAGGTCGAAAAACTCCCATCTCATTTTCTCCCTTTTTTTTGTAAAGGGCATTTGACCTTCTTTGCGGTACATCTGCAGCGATTTAGGATGATTTTAAAGTTGGAGGAGAAAATGAGATGCGAGTTTTTCGACATACCCTAACTGTCTTGAGTTCACACAGAGCTAGATAAAATGAGCATTTGAGATTAAAGTAGATTAAAGATTGAAGTATATACGTTTTTATTTATTTATTTATCTTTTTTAGAAAATGACAGATCGTTTCACTAGATAAGACCCTTATTCCTCGGCTGGGATCTTTAAGAGCCCTTTGAAGCTGCATTTAAACTGCATTTTGGACTTTCAAACTCGCAAGCACCATAGAAGTCCACTATATGGAGATAATTCCTGAAATGTTTTCCTCAAAAAACATAATTTCTTTACGACTAAAGAAAGAAAGGCATAAACATCTTGGATGACAACGGAGTGAGTACCTTTGAGTATCTGTAAATTTTAGTTCTAGAAGTGAACTACTACGAAATCTCCGTGGGAAGTTTTTTGCTTTTAGACAAAACTAAAACAAAAATTTCGAAATTCCGGCAAGCATCTTTAAGGCAGGTTTCTCAATCGTTCCAGGAAAATCTAGGTCTGTGTTTCTATATAATCTGAGTGTAGGTACAGGTGCTAAAGCGGACTGGCCAGTAATCTGACACTATGTTGTTTTCTGTCTTACCAAAGCACGGGAGGGGAAACGTGATCCGCCCTGTGTTGGAACTCTGACGAACCTACCTGGTGCTGGCCAGGATGTTCACACTGACCACATTTGTCCTGACTGCCTCAGTGGCACAGCAGTCAATATTTGTGGAACAAACAGTTCATGGCAGTGTATATCACACCAGGAAAGTTTAACAAACTCATTAAATGGGTATTATCTAAATCCATGCTTCCATGGAAAATGCTTGCTGAACACCCCTTTCACAGGAACAGGCTCTCCAGCCCAGTTTGTCATACTCTGCTGAGTAATATCAGCGCTGCCAAAAATAGCATCCTTTCACATGGGATGTCCGCTCATTGGCTGATTTTTTATCGTCACGGCAACACTGATCTCGGCAGCCATCTCTGATGGCGATATCTTCTCACAGGCAACAAACAAAAATACTAAAACTGAGAAATAAACATTAACGTCCGATGAAGATCCTGCTTCTTGACATCCTGCTGCATGTCAAGAAAGCGTAGGTCTATTTTAGGTTGTTGTGATTCACTCCGAAGCAGACGTCCACTGCTGTGTGAAATGTGACGACGCTGTTGTTGTTGGCAAAGCAGCGTGTGGCTGTTTCTCAATATAGTGGTACATGTACCCAGCAGCTAATAACCTTCTAATAAGTTTGTATCATTTGGTCTCAGGGTGAAAAGCGCCTTCAGAAAACCTGGAGGAAAGTGTTAAAGGGTTAAGAACACCTGCCCAAATGATATGAGAGACAGCTGAGCAAGATTAAAGTCCCTGTTGAAATTACTCTAGCAAGGCTAAGCTGTAAACTCTGGGTGAAGAACTTCAATGCATGTATTTGTTTAATAACTTTGTAAGTTTTTGATACAGACTGATTTTATGTGTCAAATCCTCCACTATTTCTCTGGTGACCGGAGAATGTGGAAGTGGGTCACGGTGTTCTGTTCAGCGTTCTCCCCATTACAGAGGTGAGGGAAGACTAATCCTGCTTTTATAACAGCTTGCTGCGAGAGGAAAATGTGGAGCAAATATCCAGATAAAACATCCAGACTGGCAGCCTTCAGTCATCATACACTGACCCACATTAACATTAGTTAAACAGCTCTGGTAGCTGGTTTAAACTGTGAGATGTAGCCGTCAGGTAATGTTTAGACTTTATACCATCTCTGTTTTATGTCAACTTTGTCTCCTACACTCCCAGACAAATAATTCCACACGTCTTAGCTGTCTGCTGGTTGAGATTTTCCTTGCAACTTTCTTCTGTTTAAAAAAAGACTTTTGTACTCGGACACAGACCTGAATTTCCCAGGAGTGCTCAGGCTCCTCTGCCAATTTTTTTTTTTTTCCACTATGGTACAGAGGACAGAATCATGACTTTAACAAGTGCATTTTGTCCCCCTGTACCAATGTGTTAAACTAGCTAGTACACTTCGTTTGGACCGTCATTTTCAACAAACTAAGATAAAGACACTGCTGGTACTCCCTGTCCTTCACAATCACATTATACTTATCACACCTCCAGCTTAAAAAGGGGTGACCAGGGAAGTGACTCACAAAAAGCGCATGGAAAGAATCCTGTTTACCCACACTAAATATATGGTGCTAAATATATGGGTCGTTTAATATATAAGTGTCCCGATGAACATCAAAGCACATTCCATGACGCTGAATCTAATCATGAGGCAGATAATGCAGGCTCAGTGGCAAAGCTGGTACACCCGGCCTAGTCCTGACCCCGGTGGCATGGGGCGGGACTAAGCATGCTGCCGGATGCAAGAGTGAGCTCTAATGGGATTTCTGCTCATTACGTAACAATGTACAGCCACTCTGAACTGCCTCATGCGTCATTCATCAGCTGCATGCAGGTTGCTGTTGATTTATGTTGCTTCACTTCAAAGAAAAAATTAAATGTGCTTTCTGTTAAACTTAAAAGGGTCATCGGATGCCCATTTTCAAGTTGATTTGATTCTTTAGGGTCTTAATGAAAAGTCTATAATATACTTTGGTTAAACATTCTTGATGGTTGTGTAAAACAACACCCTTTTTACCTTGCCAAAATGAGCTCTGCAAAAATCATCCCATTCTGAGGGATTGTTTCTTTAAATGCAAATGAGCTCTGCTCGCCCCACCCCTCTCTACTCTCTGTGGAGTGATGTGCTGCTCTGAGAGATTGTTTACTTTAGCCGCATTTAGTGCGTTTAGCCGTGAAACTTGCTAACTAGCACATTATTAAAAAAGGTGATTGCAGAGACTCATAAAAAAAACTCACTTCTGCTGTAAGTGAAACTGGATCACGAATGGTTTGCGTGAACATAGACACATTTATGTAAATCGGGAGGTGCATTTCCTTCACAAACAAACGTAATCCACTGCATCATCAGCGGCTCAGATGTCAGGAGTAAATGACAACCACTATGTTCATTATTACATCCAGCAACACAAAACCTCAATCACTCAATCAGAGATATTCTTGTCTAATTACATCCCTGCTCCGGCATCGAAACAATGGAGGTCGGACTGTTACAGCTGATCTTAGGTAAGACACTCATGTCAATCAACTATCGTGGGAGCGGGTGTGACGCCACACCGACAGCCATCTGAGAATGGTTCGATTTGAAAAAGAAGAAATTATTTTTACAGATTAATTAAAAACCACTACATGGATTTTTTATAATTATAGGGTAGATTTCTACATACACTGCCAACACACATTAATGTTCAAACAACATGTCAAAGTGAAGTTTGCATCCGATGAACCCTTTAACGTAAGGTGCTCTCAAATTTTTATTATAGGATCAATAAGAATTCATGTGTCACACTGGCATAAACATACACCAGTCTGTGCCTAAAATAAGTAAATGCACTGAAACAGAAAATGCAAATACGAGAAAGATTAATTTGCATTATATAAGCAGTGACCTGTCAGAATACTGATCCCTTACAAAGACTTAGAGAGAGCTTACTGATGGCGCTAAGTGCAATATTAATGACATCACAGCATGAACTACTTTTTAAGGCTTATTCAATGGGCTTCAATAAGCCCCATTCATGCTTTAACATTTATCCCTTGAAATTAACTATCATCTATTTTATGTTACCAGTACTTATTTTTTATTGATAGTAATCCAATATTTTCACTAGACACTATTATTCCAGTAGTAATTCCAGGGGCCAGTTGCACAAAAGGTTTAGACTAGTCTTAGTTAATTAGTTAGTCATCCATTAGTTAGTCATCCATTTTTTTCTAGTCAGACTGGTCATACATTTTAAAATTTGGTTACATGGAAACGTTAATTAGTCTAAGTTGACTTCAAAAAGTAAGACTGATTATGCCTTGGCTAACTAATAGTTGATCAAACTAGTGCTACTGTTTAATATCCCATTAGTCTTAAGTAATTATTCCAATGGTAATGGAAAGATGTGGTTTAGGTATAGACCGACTAGTATCTATTCCGATCGTTACTGTTATCTTCTGTTTACGTTACACAAATACTAGTCAAACTGGAATAGACCAATATGCTGGTACGAAGTGAATAATATATGAACTACAAACCCATAGAGTATTTAGTGACTAAAAAAAGCTACTTTGATTGTAATAATAGAATTGTTACTTGTATATAATAAACGAGTAGTAGTGAAAATAGTAAAATAAGAAAAACAGATAAGCTATTAGAATGTTCAAATAAATAAATGTTAATGGGAATCGCCGTAATACGCCTATGAAACGTGTTCATACCTTGGCATGATTTATCAGAAGTCCAACGAATGTGGAGACCAGCATGGAGCCGGACATAGAGTTTTTCCTCCGCATGTCCTGTTTTAGAAGGGGGAACGCAGTCGCAGGTGGCTCCTCTGGTATTGTAACTGTATATGAATGTCGCATGATGGGCAGAGTCAATAAAAACCTTCTGTCGTGTATAAACACCAACTATGGATTTTTTGCATCAAATATTCCAAGGTCCTTCAGGTAAGCAACTTGATCAGGAAACGACCTCTACAGCGGTGCGAGGCAGCCCCGGGGACGAATAAACCATCGCTCGCTGACCGACTCACTATAATTAAAACACTTTTCACAAAATAAAAGACGAATAAAGTTTTTCGCTAATGCAAAGAACAATTCCTTCACGTGTCGAAGCAGACAAAGTAGAGTTCTCAAAGAAAAGTGACGGAAGCGAGCTGAAGCTGTCAGATTGCAAGCTGGAGGCAGTGCGCGGATCCATGTCTTTTCACTACTGCCAGTCCCGCCCACACCAGCCTAGTGCGCGGGCACTGCTGCGCGCATCCGACGTCACTGAGGGCAGCGGGTTAAACACGCCACAATGACAGAGATTTACAATAATCGTGAAGCCGTCAATGACTTGTTACTCATTTTAAATGGACCACTTTCAAACAACCTCTAACAACTCTAAAAACGGCACACCCTAAATCACTTTGCTTACACCGTAAAGACACCGCAAAGTGTTAGCTGGACTCTGAATTACCACCCCCACTCCCTTAATTAAACCTAAGAGGTGTTTAAAAAGTTAATATTCTTTTCAGATAAACATATACACGTTTAATTAAGGTTTTAAAATGTTTTTGTGACAAGTATACATTAAGCTCGCTCGCCAACAGATGCTCGTCCACATAGCGTTCGCCTGAGGAAGTAGGTTGCTCAAACACTTTACATCAGTATCATGACAAAATATAAACAGGCCTGTCATTATTTGTCAGTGTTTGTGATAGTAATGTTTATGATCTTTAATTATAGATTTAACTTAGATTGCAATACTCACTGTCATTTCAAAAGGATAGTTCACCCAAAAATGAAAATTCTGTCATTAATTGCTCACCCTCATGTTGTTCCTAACACCCTAAGACCTTAAATCTGAGAGCTTTCTGACCCTGCATAGACAGCAACACAAACTGACATGTTCAAGGCCCAGAAAGGTAGTAAGAACATCGTTAAAATAGTCATGGTACTCTCTTGAATGCGTGGCGAAGTCTGACACGGAACAGAAAAACATTTTTTAGAGTGGTTGTTTATCTGCAATAGGACGTTTTCTTATAAGATGTCAAATAGACGTCTATTAGATGTCTTTAAAATGTTTATGATTTACAGTGTATGTAAAACTGACATCTTACAGACATCTGTCAGATGTTTGTACACAGCAGATGCTTTCCAGATCAAATGATCTTTAACAGACATCTTGCGGAGGTACGTGTGCTATCTGGGTTCCTTTAAACTTCCGTATAACTTACCAACAAGGTACCTGGATAAACACAAATAGATGTGAATATATGAAGAGTTTAGATGCAAAACCAGCTAAAAGCCAACTCGGTCAAAAATGAGATAATGATACTGAGTGAATGCTCCTGACACATATTATACGTCCATCAAATACTTTTACTTGAAATTTGCTAAATTCCAGCCTCAGCCCAAACAGAAGTACCAGTACTTACACAGAAACCTAAAGTAGCCAGAAAGAAATGCTAATTTTAAAGAAATAGGTCAGATGGATTTAGGGGCTTTTGCATCTGAACAAAATTTAAAAAGTTGTATGAAATATCTCCAACTTTATCCACATACATACAGTGCATTCATGACAAAGAGATATATACTATACAGCAAACTTAACTACATCATAGTTTTTATCACTGCAAAAATGTTAACTACCCCAAAGAGCACATACGTCTGCAAGATGTCTGTTAAAGATCTCTTGATCTGGAAAGCATCTGCTGTGTACAAACATCTGACAGACATCTGTAAGATGTCAGTTTTACATACATTCTAAATCATAAACTTCTTAAAGACATCTTATAGACATCTATTTGACATATGATAGGGAACGTCCTATAGACGTATTGCAGATGAGCAAACTACGTAAAAAAACGTCTTCCAGATGTAAATGCAGATGTCAAATAGACGTCTCTGTGATGTATATAAATAATAATTTTCCACAAAGCTGCTTTGAAATAATGTGTACAAATACATTTGGCTTAACTTATAGCTACAGTTCTTTGAGATAAAAAAGAGCTTATAATCATATTGAAAACAGAACAACTGTTAACAATGGTAAAAGCAACAAAAAGTGGGACAATATGTCTAGTTTCTTGGGCTGAGCTCTATGTTCAACTAAGCTCAGCTGTTGTCCCCACTACAGCATTAGAGAGAAGCATTAAACTTTGCCTGTGAAAGTGGCAGAGAAATTAGAACAGGCTATGAAACACACTAAACCCCAAAAGAGAACAGCAGACTGAGGCCATTATGCTCTTATGAGATGGTGGGTCAAATGTCATCAGCCACAACCCAGTTCTGGATATACTGGAAACACCTAATGTAGCATGAAAGTTACCTATATGAGAACAAAGTCACTTTTGAAGGCCACTCTCTGCATGTAGCCCTTCAGTCAAGGCAGACGCTATATTGCATTTTATGCATATGAAAACGAATCTTTACCATGAATACAATCAATCTAGTTTTCTTTCTTTCACTGAAGTTTATTTAATGGTAAAGAAAATCACAGAATGCTGAGCATGTTAATCCATGTTTATATATAAACAGGAAGTTAGGTGACCTGTTATTGAAGTGGCATTTCAGAGAGGGAGACGGATCACTCTGACCCTTCCAGTCTTATGACTAAGTCTATGTACACAGTAAACAGCAAATGGAAACACTTCTCCGACATGCTACGAAACACAACAAGGGTGAAAAGGTAAAGGAAACAGGATGGATTAATGTGTTTCTTGAAATGTGTAATTAGACACTTTGAATGAGTGCCAGAGATCCATCTTGGCTTTCAGCCAAATGACTTGTGCATCAGGGCACCACCACAGTTGAATTTGTAAAAAGACTCTTTTAAAAAAAAAACAAAAAAAAACAGGTGACTTGTTATGAAATACTATGTAAACAGCAGCACAAATTTTGGATGTTCTAATAATAAATGAACATGTGATGATTGAGTGAAATTTAATACTGCAAATCTCAGTTGCCAACATCCCCACATAACTTTAAACACAGGAAAACACCAGAGGGACACTTTGTACTCAGAAGAAGAATTCAGTCTTCACTGGGTTTCCTGGACCTCATGTGAAGAGAATAAGAAGTCCTGAGCTCTCAGCGGTCTCTGAGATACACTGCCAAGTGCCAAAAAGAGCCTAAAAAAGGAGTAGTATCCAATAGGTTTGAGCCCCATCAAAACAGAAGTTTTCAAGACACAATAAGTTTAAAAAAAGAGGGAGCTTAGGTTAATGTTGTGGAACAGCCTACATACTAACAGACCTGTTATATAAAAAATCTTGGTGCAATAAGTAGGTAGTATAAAACGTGACGGGAATTGTTTACTCTCCTGGGCTACGGAAGTGCAAAGTCTCCCTGTTTGAGACAGACTGGCATCATTAATAAAACCGCTGAATGGAAAGAGTCAGACTGTGGCAGGGAAACTGTGTTAATGCTGGCCCAGCAATGCAAAGACTCTCAGTAACTCTAACCTACCATCGGCTGGGAAACCACAAAATAGTTTAATGGTAGTCGGAGACGTGCCCAATTGTATGTCTGTTACAGCCTGCGCTCTTCCTTACACTGATTTGGTCAGCAAAAATACTTTGGATAAACTAGAATAAGGACAGAAATATTAGGCCAGAATTATACACTAGGCAAGTACACAAAGACACTGCAAGTGAGAATCCCGCACACCTAATGTGCGTTTTTGCATTACTGTTGTGGTAACAAACATCAGCACTCATGGGGTCGATGAAGTTACCTTCAAATGCACCTGTGCCACTGCGGGAGATGCTGGAGTAAATTATCTGTAAATTTTTGTTCTGGAAGTGAACTAACTCTTTAAATTCAAGATCTGAAAACTGAGTATAGAATAAGTGAGTTTGCACTAACAGCATAAATGCACTGCTTTCCTATATTCTGTAATTCTGCTCCATTACAACATTAAAACCTCCAATCTGGCTGTCTTGAACCCTTTAGGGTAGCACTAAAAAAATTACAGTGCATATTCTCTAATTCTTGCAATCGTCCATAGTAGCCTGGTTTAGCACAGCATAAATGGCCTGGATATCTGGAGCATTAGTGTGATAGTTAAAGGAGAAGTCCACAACAAAAATTGACAGATAATGTACTCACCCCTTGTCATCCAAGATGTTCATGTCTTTCTTTCTTCATCCATAAAGAAATTATGTTTTTTGAGGAAAACATTTCAGGATTTTTCTCCATATAATGGACTGCTATGGTGCCCTGATTTTTGAATTTCCAAAATGCAGTTTAAATGTGGCTTCAAACGATCCCAGCTGAGGAAGAAGGGTCTTATTCAGCAAAACGATTGGTTATTTTCATAAAAATAATACAATTTATATACTTTTTTAATGTCAAATGCTCATCTTTTCTCGCTCTCCCTGAACTGTTTTTTTTCCAGTTCATGACAGTTAGGGTATGTCAAAAAACTACCATCTCATGTTCTTCCTCAACTTTAACATCACCCTTTATTGCTGTTTTACCTTTTTTGTTAAGGGTGTTTGAACTTCTTTGCATGTTCACTTTGCAAAGACTGGGTCGGTACTTCTGCAGTGATGTAGGATGATTTTGAAATGAATTTTGAAGTTGAGGGAGAAAATACAGGTTTTTTGACATACCCATCTGTACTGAGGCAGAATACACAGAGTTCAGGCAGAGCAAGACAAGACGAGCGTTTGAGATTAAAAAGTATTTAAATTGTATTTTTTTAATGAAAATAACCAATCGTTTCGCTAGATAAGACCCTTCTTCCTTGGCTGGGATTGTTTACAACCTCATTTGGGATCGTTTGAAGCTGCATTTAACCTGCATTTTGGAAGTTCAAAATCGAAGCACCATATCAGTCCATATCAGGAGAAAAATCCTAAAATGTTTAAGTCAAAAAACAATTTCTTTACAACTGAAGAAAAATAGACATGAACATCTTGGATGACAAGGGGGTGAGTACATTATCTGTAAATTGTTGTTCTGGAAGTGGACTTCTCCTTTAAATTGAGTTGACAAAAGCACTCAGACTTACACTCACTGAGCTGATTAGTTTTCTGAAATTCTCAGGTGTAAACAAATGTAGTCTAGACTAATCATTTTAAAGTCAGACAGATCTTACTGCTCAGTGCTGCTTATTTATCCTGGGCTCTCTTGTTAAGAAGTACCTTAATTAATGACATAAACAGCAATTAATTTAAAAGAATAGCCACAGACTGTTTTTTTAGCACAGCATAGCATAGCATAATGTAAGCAGACATTCCCATTTATCATTAGAAGCACTATGAATCCATCACAGCCTGACATGCACATTATACACACAATGTAATAATGTATAATAATTGTAGGATATGTTTAGAATAACATACAAGCATACTAAATACCTCATAGAATACCCTGTAATGTATACTGATAGTTATAAAAAGTACTGATATAAAAGACCTCCTAAAATATATTATTTTGCCTACAACATATTATTTTGCACTTTGAATGCATTTTTGAGTAAAAATGTCAGAAATAAAGGACAGGTTATCACAGCTGATACTTTGTTTTAGTTCAGTTGTCACAGTGGAAATGAAAAATATCTCCAGTTTGGCTGTGCTTATTTATAAAATAAAATAAAATAAAATAAAATATTTCCCTGTATAATTTTTACTGTATACAAATATAATGATAATAATAATACATTTATTCTTTATTTTCAAACGTTAAGCTTTTACTTTGGTGGAAAACTGCAGGGAGCTGACAGTGCCGTGTTGCACTATTTAGGTAATTAATTTGCAGGTACTGATTATTACACAAAGCCATATGTCCCTATATAGTAGTTGGGTTTTTATGTGGCCAAATCAACTTCTGCAACTTCCTAAGATGTGTTCACATATATCCCAAGAGACGAAACACAGCTCGATGTTACACATTCCTTACACCTCCCAGCACAAACTCTCTGAGCCGAAGGGCTCTTGTGTATGATTGAGAAAGGACAGCGATGCAAATGTAAGCATTGGTGAAAAACACGAACAAAAAGTGTATTATGGAAATAAATGGGAAATGTCCAACGAGAAAAATATAAATGCTCTTACCAAGGACTCTCTGACCGGTGAGGTGGAGCGATAGCTGGAGGTGAATCGGCTGCTGCTGCTCTTCAGGCCGTCCTGCGTAGAGCTCCGTGAGAGGCCGTAGCTGGAGCGAGCGCTACCGTAGGAGTCAGATACGTCAATACCTCGGCTCTGATAGGACTGCTTCAGGCCACTGCTGCTGGACGTGTCGCTCAGGCCCAGAGCTGACAGATCGTGCGTCAAATCGCTCTGACTCACCGACTTCCTGCGACTGAGGGAGATGCTGGAGGACACGGGTGAGGAGGAGAGGTAGCTGGTGGTGGCCGGAGAGTAGCTGTAGCTGCTGTATCCTGAGCCTCCATTGAGGCCCGAGCCATAGCCCTTTGCCGGTGTGCGGCTCAGGCTCTCGCTGCGCCGGCTGCCCAGCAAATCGGTGCGAGGGATAGGCCGACCCCGATCCGGCTCGGACGAAGAGCTGTAGTTGCGGGAGCGGCTGGCGCTTGAGCTCAGGTAGCTTGAGGAGGAGTAGCCCGAGGAGGAGCTCTTATAGGGCAGCTTGTCCCGCTCGTAGGAGCCCAGCGACGGGGTCAGGGAGGAGCCATATGAGCTGTAGTGACTGGTATAAGAGGAGCCGGCATAGCGCTTCGCCGTAGAGGAGACACGAGACATGCTGGGAGCTCCGCTGGACGTGAGGTGATTTCAGGCTGCATGGACTCTGTGAAAGAAAGGTGAAAATGTGTTGCATTTAGTGATATTAAAATTCTGGCCAATACAGATAAACCAGTATTATTTTCAGTAATTGTGTTCAATTTGAAATGAAAATCTGTTTACTAAATGTTGTTGCTCTTACTGCGAACAATTCATCCATGCATTTTTCATTTACAGAATAACAGTTTTTGACCTTGTAATTTTTTATCAAAATGTCATAACTTGATCTTCCGGTAAAAGGACAGACTTCACTGGTGATGTATGCCAGATTTCTCCAATCATTTCATCCACTTTAATACCGCCCATTCAATCAACAACTGGTGAACTGAACCAGTCCATATTACTTTTATATGTCACAGTACAGAAGAAAAGATCTGTCATTACTTCCATTACATTGTGACTTTATGACTGTTAAATGTCAGATATTCAAATTTGACAGTTTTGTGTCTAAATTAATAAAATCTCAATTGCTTTGAATACTACACTAAAATAAATAATTTTGAATCATAAATATTACATTTAACTAAATTTGTAAAGATTAATCTTAACCCTGTAAAGCCTGACATATTTTGATCTTGAAAAAAGTTAAAATATGTATTTCATACTTTAGGCTTTTTACGGCTCATATATAGGGCACTATAATTTCTGCGATGCAGAAAATGTGGACGGAATGGCGAAATCCAGTCATAAAAATGGAATTTGACCTTGAACCCATTAAATAAAAGTTTGGTTTAACTTGAAGAAACTGTGACAGAAACATATGACTTTAATGTAATGACAGTACTACTACATATATATATATATATATATATATATATATTCATTTATATAAATTCATTAAAACAGAATCCATCTGGAAGAATTAAAACATAAATAAATAAATAAATAAATAAATCTGAATTTTGGAAAACATAAACTGATTTCAAAAGGCCCTACATATAGTACGATATACAATAGCAAAATATGGACCTCAGTTTTATTTATTAAAGAGGCCCAAACAAAGCAAAAAATATGCAATTTGGTGCAGTTGCTGATATTTATACGTCTAAAAAGTAATTCTGATTGCATGTAGTACATTGTGAGCAATCAAATGTTTTCAATTTCATCAATTTATTTCATTAGAAATGTGTGTATCATATAAGATACAGTATTCTCTCTATGGTTAAAGGAGTGTGTACCTCTATATTTAGATGTACAAAACAAATAATAAACAATTAAATGTACAATAACAGCCAATACAGATTAAAAAATAAAAACTATTGTGGGTGGATATATAAATATAAGTTATTTTTATGTGCATAATTCTATGTGAACGTAAGAAAAGTTCACTTTTGTCAAAGTGGTCCATCTGACATCTATGCTGACTAATGAGATATTAATCATTTTAGCTCATATCTATCACCGAACTCCAAAATCCCACACATGAAGGTCGGCGGTTTCATTACGTGTGTATTTCAGCCTTAGGGAAAGAGTTTCTCTCTTCAGTTGGGCAATTTTAGTCAAAATGGTAGGGTATAAACACTACCTGTTATGAATTTTGAATGACGCTGTGTCATGCCCTGAGGTCTCTTGTGTTCTGTGTGCTTGATCCTGAAAACATATTCGATGAGTAGCAGCATGTGACTCGTGTCCAAACACAGCACACACACTGCGAAGGGTGCGTATTACGCAACCCATGGGGGCATCGCTGCTAGCACGGTACCGTGAATGAAACTGGCGAACAAAATGAGTACCATTGTTTTCAAAGAGGCCCGGATTGGTGGTACAGCCCGAGCACAGCACTGAGGACCCTGCTGTTTGAATAAAACGAGAGAGCCCCCAGAGCTGGGCCGTGTTTTAAGGCGGCACAGTTTGTTCTCGTGGAGAGACAGGCTCTTGTTCACAAGGCAGTGCAGCGTCTGAATAAATAAAAGTATCTGGTGTTGTTGATCCGTGTTGGGTTCAGTGTGATGGCTCTTATTTCTTTAATCTGTCTCTCTGTGCACTCTCTCTCTCTCTCTGAGTACAGCGTTCACAGATGCATCAATAATTCAACACGTAGATCTAGGGTAGGCTGCACGCTGGAGGCAGTCCAAAGCACATGGCAGACCGACGCTAACATGCTTTCACCAGACGAGAACTCTTAAGACAGTTGTCCACTGCTTTCACATTGTGTTCCCTCTCTTTGCCCACAATAACAACAGCCAAAAGAATCCTACCATATGGTATTGAGACACCTCCTTAATATTCGCTGTAATACCCCCCAAAAAAGAGGTAGTAGAAGACATTTAGTTAGAGTTGCACTTCATTAATAGATGAGGTGGAAACTGATTAACAATCAAAGAAATGCAGACTTGGCAAGCTTAACTGAGGCAACGTTTTGACCAACTTGGCAACCGCTTGCCTATATGAGCTATACATTTCAAAAGTATCTCTTAAACTATTATTAATAATAATAATTTATTCTCTTTATTTATTACTCCATATTTAATACTCTTAATTAAATAATATGTGACCTTGGACAACAAAACCAGTCATAAGTAGCACTGGTATATTTTGTAGAAATAGCCAAAAATACATTGTATGGGTCAAAATAATAGATATTTCTTTTATGCCAAAAATCATTAGGATATTAAGTAAAGATCATGTTCCATGAAGATAATATAGTAATATTCATTATTAAGAACTTCATTTGGACAACTTTTAATGCGATTTTCTCAATATTTTGATTTTTTGCACCCTCAGATTCCATATATTCAAACAGTTGTATTTCAGCCAAATATTGTCCTTTCCTAACAAACCATACATCAATTAAAAAAAAGAGACCCTTATGAATGGTTTTGTGGTCCAGGGTCACAAATATTGTCCTAACAAATCATACATCGATGGAAAGCTTATTTATTCACCTTTCAGATAATGTATAAATCTCATTTTCAAAAAACTGACCCTTATGACTGGTACTGTGGTCCATGGTCACATATTAAATATGACATTTAAATTACATTTACAAGTAAGAACCTTGTGAATAAGCTATATCCTTGACTAGAGGATACGTTTCATATGAGGAGATCACAATTAAGTTTTTTGTTACTTTAGGCTCATTACAAAAAAGACAAAAATGTCAAGGTTTCAGATGTTTTTATCGTATTATACAATACCATTTAAAAAACTGGGGGTCAGTAAGATTTTTTAAATTATTTTTAAAAAAAGTTTCAGTAACACTTTACAATAAGGTTTCATTTGTTAACATTAGTTAATGTATTAACTAACATGAACAAACAATGAACAATACATTTATTACAGTATTTATTAATTTTTAATATGCTGATAATGAAAATACAATCATTCATAATGTTAAGGCACAAATTTTGATTTTAATAATGCATTAGTAAATGTTGAAATTAACTAAGATTAATAAATGCTGTAGAAGTATTTTTTTATTCTTAGTTCATGTTAACTAAAAAAATTAACTAATGAACCTTATTATAAAGTGTCACCGAAGTTTCTTACGCTCACCAAGGCTGCTTTTATTTGATAAAAAAATAAAAAAATAAATAAAAACAGTAATATTGTAAAACAATACATTATTAAAACAACTATTTTTTAATATGATTTAAAATGTAATTTGTTCCTGTGATGGCAAAGCCATCATTATTCCAGTCTTCAGTGTCACATGATCCTTCAGAAAACAATTTAATATGCTGATTTACTGCTCAAGAAACATTTATTATTATTATCAATGTTGAAAACAGTTGTGCTGCTTATACATAAGTTTTCAGGATTTTTTAATGAATGACGAAGAACAGCATTTATTTGTCATTACTCCCACTTTCAAACAATTTCATGTACCCTTGCTAAATAAGAAGCATTCATTTTTTAAAAATCTTTGAAAATTGTATGTCACTCAATAAATATGAATACGCATAATCTACTCAGCTAAATCATGGAAGCAAGTTCTGTTGTTGTCATCGTCTGTGAAAAAAAATTATCAATTAATCACTACTAATAAAAAAAATGTTCATTTTAACCGAACTAAACAATCTTTTTAGTACAATGAGACTTTGGACTTTTTTATTTAACAATGTTAGCAATACTACCATTTCTCACAGACGGTTGGTTCAGTATGAAGGATGTCAATGGGGGTTTAGTCAGTGGTCAGGGTCTAAACTGTGGGAGAGTCTCTGACTGTGAGCATGTGACAGGTGGGGACTTGTCAAAGCTGACGTGGTTCAGCCCCGTGATGCCTGACAGACATCCACACTTGCATTCATGCTGATAGACGTGCTGTCATTACGTACACACCACCACTGCTCCTTAACATTCACATTTAACACGTCACATCACCTAATTTTAGCTCTTCAACATTTGGAAAGATTTAAAGCTGGTTTCCACCTCAGAGTAAAAAAAAAAAGGTGTTTGGGATTAGTAAGCTTTTTATGTTTTTTAAAGAAATTTCTCATGCTCGTCAAGGTTGCATTTATTTGATCTAAAATACAAAAAAAAATTAATATTGTGAAATATTATAAAGTTTTTCTATTTTAATATACATTAAAATCTAATTTGTTCAAAGTTTAATTTTCAGCATAGTTACGTCAGTATTCAGTGTCACATGATCCTTCAGAAATAATTCTAATATGCTGATTTATTATCAATGCTGAAAACAGTTGCTGCTAAATATTTTTTTGGATCCTGTGATACTTTTTTTCAGGATTCTTTGATGCATAAAGAGTTAAAACGAACAGCATTTATTTAAAACAACTTTTTTTTTCTTACAATAAACCTCTGGTTAAAATGTTTGGGGTCAGTACAATTTTATTCTTTAATTTTTTTTTGAAAGAAATTAATACTTTTATCCAGCAAGGATGTGTTAAATTGACAAAAAGTGATAGCAAGACTTATATTGTTACAAAAGTATCATATTCTAAATAAATGCTGTTCCTTTTTATTTATCAAAGAATATTTAAAGTATCAAAGCTTCCAAATGGTGCCAACATAGATAATTCTAATAAAATGAAGAATTATTTGACACTTAAGACTGGAGTAATGATGTTGAAAATTCAGCTTTGCATCACAGGAATAAATTATATTTTAAAGCATATTAAAATAGAAACCATTATTTTATATTGTAATAACATTTCACAATATTAACCTTTTTTTCTGTATTTTTGATCAAATAAATACAGCCTTGATGAGCCTAAGAAACATCACAAGTCTTACTGATCACAAACTTTCGGACGGCAGTGTACTGTCTTACATTGTGACTTCAAATGTAAAAGTTAGTCTCACAATTACAGTTTGTCTTTTACTCTAATGGAAAAACGTGCCACCATAGAAAGCAAACTAAGAATCACAAAGAAGCATCAAATGGTCGATAAAAAATATCCTGAAAAAACAGTTATGCTATATAATCAGCACTGGTCTCCAGGAAGCCACCGTGATATCACACCAAAACACTGTACCGTCCTAAAAAATCTGAAACTCGTGCAGGTGTTTGTATTAGCAACACAAACAATATGCTGAAGACTTGAGGCAAAGTCTTGGGTACAGCTATATTTACCCTGAAATGTGAGCAGATAAGAGCTCAGTGGCCAAACTGACGCCTTAACTCCCCCCTCTTTTGACCAAAAGCAATCTGGCAAGACTCACCTCTCAACAACAATCAGTCTGCCAAACCAAACTCAAAATCAACCTTTTCTATCTGAAGCGAAGCACGCTTGCACTCAGATCTGGCATTCATTTTCAAAGCTTATTTATTCTGGAAAGACAACATCAGACCACAATATTGAAGGTACCAGGTCATTCCAGGTTTTTATATAATTTACAATGAACACAGACAACCTGAATAAGGAATGTGGAACACAGATTTTATAACAGACTGACATTAGGGCTGCTGTCTATGAAAAGGAGGCAATGGGGATTAACGTGAGCAACTAAAATTGCAAATTAGGTGTGCAGACGCACAAAACTGCTTGTTTTTTGTTTTATTTTAAAAGATGAATTCAATAACTTGCACTGGATCAACACACTGCAACCCTGTATGCTGTTTGTAAGTGCCATGGCTCTCTCTCAGTATCATGTGTGCAAAGTGCGCTAGCAGGTGGGTGTTAGTTTCAGGGGTACCTACTGTAAGTAGAGCCGTTCTTGGTTCTAGCGGACGGAAAAACAGAGGTGACGGTTCATTATATCTCACAAACACTGTTCACTTCTCAAACCTAAAAAGACAACAAAAAACACAGAGGAGGGTTTAGGAATATTTGGTTATATAATAAAATATACAGCTTAACTGTAAGTTAACTTAATAAGGAACAGACATAAGAAATACAAAAGCATACATACGACAAGTCATTCCTAGGGTAATAAAGAGATATATGAGAGCATCTTTTATGTTTAGTATTCCTAGGCATCAGTTTAAATGTCAGACATCCATTACAATCCAGACCCTGGCTACGCCGAACGGCTAACAATGGAGAACATAACAACTGATGACTTGAGAATGTCACGCGCTCTCCCCCACAGACCTCACAGTGTTGGATAGCACAATGTTCAAAACAGCTTAAAGTTAAAGAAAAGAGTCAATTAGAGAAGAGGCTCACCAGTAGCATTTTCCATGGACAGGGTGTTGCTTTAGAGGCTGTAGTCCCAGAGTGAGAGGACTAGAGAAGGATTGCATGAGCAGAGTGATCCAGAATGCTAGAGATCATATTACTGAGCTGGTAAATATAGCAATTGCCTATGACCTCCCTGGGTCATCCAACACTCCTGCATTCCAATTTGTACTTAAAGGAATCGCATTAAGACTTTTTATGGGAAAGTCTGGGTTTATAAAAAGATTTTAAATAATTGTTTACAGTCAGTTATAATGTATCTCTATAAATACATTAAATATTTGTATTAGTAATTATTTTATATATATACAGTTATTTGTTTGCTTTTTAATAATTTTATTATAATTATTATATAAAGAAATATATTTCTATATTTATATAAAATAATTACAAAATTTTATATAAAACATAAGGCATGTTTTATTAAGGTATGCATTTTATTTTTTTACATTTATTCATGCAGTTATAATAACACTTTTTAACACTGATATTAGGGCTACTTTCTACAACAAGACAATTAAAGACAAAAGACAAAAACACTGGGATTAACATGTAAAACTAAAATGGGAAATAAGGTGTACAGACGTTCAGATGAAGACAATAACATTGGATACAGAAAATTTTGATTTTTTTGTCCTTATTCTATATACATTATATAATTAAACATTTTATATTTATATATAAAATAAAATTGTATATGCAATATATTTATTAATTAAAATGTTAAATTACGAAGTTACTTCTTAAAATACCATAATACTTAAATGAGGTACAGCAATTGTAATCATGTAGGCTAATATAATATTTTCTTCTAATATTTTCTTCTTCTGCACAAAAGATTGTGTAGCACAGGTTCTGGGATGCCCGTTCATGTACTATTGAATCATGTTGAAAGGTCACACGAATGCGCAAAGACTAAGAAAGTGCAAGTAAGTCAAACGCTGTTTACAAACAAAATGGTACAACGATGTCTGACGATTCTGAAGTTGTAGCAGAAAATAAGAAAATAAGTTTTTCGCCATACGCTACCTTTTTTAGTCGGAGTACACAGACGATGAACTTAGATGTGATTCGTAGTAGTGATGGGAAGTTCGGATCACTTTACCAACTCGGACCTTTGAGAGTCGTTCAGCAAAATGAACAAATCTTTTTGAGTCATTTCGTTCATTTTAGCAAAATATAATTAAAATGTTACGTGTTACTTCCCTAACACATCTACTGCTTACACAAATGTTGATCACACTACAAACAAGACAAAACTATAACGCTATAAGAAACAGAAAAGATTAATTGACAAGTTTTCAGGTTTGAGTTGTTCGCTCATCATGTCACAGCCCCATAAGCTCAACCAATGCAGTGTGAGCCAGAAAAAGAATTGATTAGTGCATCTCTCGAGTCTTCAAAACTCAAAACAGGTGAACTAATTCCAGTACAGAACCTAATAGGATGTTGCGCATGCGCGACTGAACGAAACGACTCATTCTTCCAGAGTCACATTAAAGATTTGTTCAAAATGAACGAATCGTTCAAGAACAACCCATCACTAATTCGCAGCATCGTGAACGCGCATCCAAGAGCCTGTACTACACAAGTTTTTGTGCTTGAAAAGTATACATTTTTTTGTTTTTGTTTTTTTCCCCAAAAAAAAAAATGACAGATCGTTTCACTAGATAAGACCCTTCTTCCTCGGCTGGGATCATTTAGAGCCCTTTGAAGCTGCACTTAAACTACATTTTGGAAGTTCAAAATCGGGGCACCAATGAAGTCCATTATATGAAGAAAAATCCTGAAATTCTTTCCTTAAAAACTGCAATTTCTTTTTAGGACTGAAGACAGAAAGACATGAACATTTTGGATAACAACGGGGTGAGTAAATTATTTGTAAAATGTTGTTCTGGAAGTGGACTTCTCCTTTAAGATTTTTTTCATAAAATCCAAGAGCTTTCTGAACCTGCATAGACAACAACATAACCAAAATGTTTTATGACTCAGAGAGGTAGTAAGGACATAGTTGAAACAGTCAATGTGACATCAGTGCTTCAAATGTAATTGTATGAAGAAAGATAAAATGAAGAAAATAAAAATAAAGATTTTATTCAACACTTTATTTTCTTCCATGTCAGTCTTTGCCGCATGTCTGTGGTGCTGCTGACGCAGAAGCCTCTGTTTTGACTTAGAATCCGGATGTGCTGCACTTTTTTTTTTTTACAAGCAGAGGAATACTAACACAGAAGAGAAGAAATTGTTAAACTCATTTTATTTTTGTTTTCTTTGAACACAAAAAAATATTCTCATAGCATTATAAGATTACGGTTGAACCACTGATGTCACATGGACTATTTTGAGAGTGTCCTTACTACCTTTCTGGGTCTATACACGGTCAGAAAGCTCTCGGATTTCATCAGAAATATATTAATTAGTGTTTCGAAGACGAACAAAGGTCTTACGGGTTTGGAACGACATGAGGGTGAGTAATTAATGAGAGAATTTTCATTTTTGGGTGATCTAACCCTTTAATATCTTGAAACAGTAACTACATAGCAAAGGTCAGTAAAAGCCAGTCAGGATAAATATGGGAGGGTAACAGTTGAGTAATCATAGGAGAGTATAATAATTTAATAATTATGGGGGATTGTAACTTACATAAGTAACCACCCACACCCACATGACATATTGCAATACTACTAAAACAAATATACTTAGGTTTGAGCTTATGTAACAACAAATTAATTATTATGCAGGGTATCTGTAAGTTTTAAGGAAAGAAAAATACTGCTGAGACTGGTTTTGAACAAGTCTGACGTGGATTTAGTAAGGAGGACTGGGGGTGTTGTAACATTAACTGATGAGTTGTAACCTCCATATCTGTGTAAAATATTAAGAACCTATAATTTCATAATTATGGCAAATGACAGAATATTTACTGCCCCGTTTTTCTGAACTTTGTTCAAATTTATTTCACGTCGATGTTTTTGTTAGTTACAACTAATTCTAACGATGGGGTAGGTTGTAACAACGCCGCATGACACTATCTTACACATTTTATGAATAAGTAGTATATTTATAAACTATTATAATTAGAAGCAGACAAATTATGGAAAAACAAGGTTTTAAGACACAGCGCCAAAAAAAAGGTAACAAAGTGTTACACACTGTCCAGTCTCCCGTATTTCAGCAGCGTGTCACGTCATCAAGTGCGCGCTGATGGCTGCAGTGTAACAGCGCTACATCACTAAACTTCACCAAGTACTAGATAAACACAGCATAACCCGAGCACTTTGAATAAATATCAAGTTTATATTAATATTGTCTTTAAACAACGACACAGACTGCACCAGACTGACGTACACGATACTTCACATTTACTTAAAACAAAAATACTTTGTATTCACATGAATACATTCAATCTGCAGGACTGGGTTTGCAGAATTAAATACCTAACTCGCAATTTACCGCTGCAGAAGAGTGTCATTTCATACATTTGTACGCAAAATAACTCGCCGGGCGATGTTATGTAATTAGTGAAGCGTCTAGAAGCTTCCAAATCTGGCTAGTAAATTGGTGGGAACGGCGTCGCAAGAATTTGCAGTGCGAGCATTCATAGCATTACTCACCGGAGTGAGCGAGACCATCCTCTCCCCTGCCCGCTCCTTTAAGGAAGAGCCCACCGTACGTGAGACCTCCACGCAAGCCACTTTGAACTCTTGCAGCCGACACACGATAGTTCACTGGTGCTTTTCAACACACAGTATAAATAATAACCGAAGCATTTTGGTTGTTTCTGTCCTTGTAATATTCCAAGCTCTTGACTTCTAGTCAAACAAACGGTCGCTCACTTTAACGGTGACGTCGGCGAGCGTTTCTTTCATCTGATTGGTTAATCCTGGTCTCGAACGTCAGGACAATGCCACCGCCCACACTGTCACCCTGGCGACGGGAATAAACATTTTTGAGATTACTAGCAGTGCTTGATGCGTTTTAAAGGGATAATTAATAAAAAAAAAAATGATGTATCATTTACTCACCCTCGTGTTGTTCCAAACCTGTATGACTTTCTTTCTCGCGTGGAACACAAACGGAAATGTTATGCAGAATGATATCAATGCACATATTATATATTAATATTTTCGAAATAATTCTAAACAGAAACATGCTATAGTGTGGCTCTATAAACAAAATCACATTAAACATTTGGGAAAAAATAAATGGCCATGAGAACAGTATTGTTAACTAAAACTATGAACAGTTACAATATAATTATATATGAAAAACTTTTATTTTTTTTTAAATTATTTAAAGTACTACAGTTGCCTAAAATAAAAATAAGGCTGCATTTACTTGATCAAAAACACAATAAAAACAGTAATATTGTGAAATATTATTACAGTTTAAAATAATGGCTTTCTGTGTTAATATATTTTGAAATATAATTTAATTTAGAATTTCCATTAGCCATTACTTGATTTATTACATGATTTATTACTTTTATTATTAATGTTGGAAACACTTTAAAATTTTAATCTTAGATCCTGTGATTCTTTTTTCAGGATTTTCAGAAGTCTTTGCTATTACTTTTTGTCAATTTTATATTAATTTAAATGTTTTAATAATTTTATATTATTTTTTTCTAAATTAATATCTTCTTTTAACCACACCCTTGGTGAATAAAAGTATTGTTATTATTATTATTATTATTATTTTAAAAAAAGAAAGAATAAAAAAGTACTGACCACAAACTTTTAAATAGTAGTTTATATCATAACAAAATATTTCGATTTTAAATAAATGCAGATCTTTTTAAACTTTTTATTTATTAAAGAATCCTGATAAAAAGGTATCACAGGTTCCAACAAAACTGATCCCAAATGTTTAACAGCAGTGTACATTTTCTTTAAAACAAAACAAAACAATGAGCCCATTATGAAGTTACTAAAACTATAACTACAATTAAACTGAAAATAAATGTTAATAAATCATATTATATAAATAATACTATAATAACACCATAATGACAGTTGGTAAAAGTTTATTTTTCCTTTGTCCCACTCCATTCAACTTTCAAACATAGATACATTAGTGTGCACATATACTGGCAAATCATATCGTATAAAACAGTCAAATCTGATTTGAAAATTGTAACACATTAATGGTGTGACTGTGTGCAACTCAACTTGAAGTATGTAAGTGTTACATATTACAATAACAGGCCTAATGCATCCATTAGATAAATGACTCTCTGGAATTCTCATCCGTTTGACACTTAACCGCCTTTTACACACCCTTTACAAATCAACTGTAACTGAATATTAAGAACTGCAAATGTACAACAGATAATGCAACACATAATATCCTAAGAAAGACAGAAAAATTAAAATGTAAAATGTATTTGGATATAACAGCAATAGTGTACTGAGTCACACTGATTGAAAAGTGTGCTAAATGGCAAAAGTAATTTCAGTCAATTTCACTTGGTAAACATTGTCTTCAGTGGTACAGTAGTAAATGTTACAATTTTTATCTTCACACTTCATATGCGCCAGTCACAGTTTAAGTGGCATTACCTTCAAGGTCGTAACATTGGAATATTAATAATGCATACATATAGAAAAACCATAAAATAATTATGCAAAAGTGAACCCCTAATATCAATAGCATGTCCTGTGTGGGCACAGATCATCAAATATTGATACTCTAAAAGGAAATCCTAGAGACAAAAAAAAAACAGCGCTTCATTTCTGCTTTAATGTTTGATTAGGGGTTGCAGATAAAGGCATAAAGAGTGTTAAAGGCATAGCAGATGCTACCTTGTTATATAATCTTCATCATCTTTCTTCCCCCGACCCAACAACAACCTTAAATTACTTCTACAACTATGGGAGCTGATTTTAACATTTTACTTTCCACTTTAATTTAAGTTATACACATACAAGTCATTAAATCTCCGACTATCTACTCATTTTACTTTTTGGTTATAAAAAACTGATTCCAAATTCTGATTTACAACTTAAATCAAACAGCATGGTTTAAATCATGTCTTACCGACGTGAAACCTGAAATGTTTAATGAGAAATCTAACCTTCAATATTCTCGCATATTTTTCATACACTTTTATATATCAGTACATAAGAGAAAAGCTAATCTACTACTAACCTAAGCATTTGTGTTACGCCGAAAGGATCTCAGTGCTTTTCCATTCAGTCCAATCCTTCAAGTCATGCTATCATGTTATATATGAAATAATAATAATAAAAAAAGCAACAAACTACATTTTCACCAGTTTCAGTTACTAAACATGGTGGGTTTTTGCTGAATTCAGTATGGTGAGCAAATGAGGTTCATGCACTGATTTGATCAATGTACCAGGTATAAATAAATAATTTGCTGGTTTTATCCTAGAACTTCTGTAGATAAAAAAACTTGTAGCTTTCTGTACCGTAAGGTAACAGTCTTGCATTGCATGTTAGGGTAGTTCACACAGAAATGAAAACGTCATTTACTTACCCTTATGTCAGTCAAAATCTGTAAGTTTTTCTTTTTTCTGTGGAATACAAAAGATGTTATGAAGAATGAAGACTTTTAGAATTTAATTAATTTAGCATTACATCACTTGCTCACCAATGAATCCTCTGTAGAGAATGGGTGCCACCAGAATGAGAGTCCAAACAGCTAATAAAAACATCACAATAATCTACAAGTGATCCATACGCCTCAAGTCTATCCTGTTTTCCTCTCACATCAAAATCCACTGACACATTGGTTTAAAACTGTTTCCTTGAAAAAGTCATTTAATCTGAATCAGGAGAGAAATATGCACATCTCTCCTGATAGAGATGACATGATTTTTTTTCCAGTGGAGAAAGAAATTTTGTCCTAAAGATTAATTTGTTTCTTACAAACACGCAGCTTTTCACTTCACAAGATGTTAACTGGAGTTGTGTGGAGTACATGTGGATTACTGTGATGTTTTTATGAGATGTCTGGACTCTCATTCCGACGGCACCCATTCACTGCAGAGGATCCACTAGTGAGCAAGTGATTTAATGCTCAATCTGCTCTGATGAATAAACAAACTAACCTATATTAAGCTAAATTAAATTTCCTGGTTATATTATACTGGCTTGATATAGTCATATACTATGATTGGTTTACCACTAATTTGTTTTGTTTTTAACAGATAACACTAATCAGTAAATCAATAGTAAATACTGTGAATAATAATCTTTGGCAGACTTATGTTTTGTCACTTATATCTCATTATTCCAAGAGTAAAATATCCAAATCAACACACTCCATAATATGAATACAATGGAAATGAGGATAAGCACTTTTCCCAGCGTATGCTTTGTATTGGAGATACACTACCAGTCAAAAGTTTTTTATTGTATTATAAAAATTTTTATTGTTTTATTTTATTTTTTTTCAGAGCAGAATTCTGCTCACCAAGCTTGAATTTATATGATCCAAAGTATAGCAAAAACAGTAAAATTTTGAAATATTTTTACTATTTAAAATAACGCTTTTCAATTTGAATATATTTTAAAATGTAAAATATAAAGCTGAATCATTACACCAGTCACATGATTCTTCAGAAATCATTCTAATATTCTGATTTGCTGCTCAAAAAACATTTATTATTATTACACTGAAAACAGCTGAATAGTTTTTTTTTTTTAGGTTTCTTTGATGAATAGAATTTATGAATAGAACAGCATTTATCTGAGACAAATTGTTTGTAATATTATTAATGTCTTTATTATCACTTTTGATCAATTTAAAGCATCCTTGATAAATAAAAAGTACTTCTTTCTATAATATTAATAAGAATATATATATATATACATATATATATACATACATACATACATATATATATATATATATATATATATACACTGACTCCAGGCTTTTGAATGGTATAGTGTATAATGTTACAGAAGCGTTTTATTTCAGATAAATGCTGATCTTTGGATCTTTCTATTCATCAAAGAATCCTGAAAAAATATGTACTCAACTGTTTTAAATATTGATAATAATAACAATAATAAAAAACGGCAAATCGGCATATTAGAATGATTTCTAACGGATCATGTGATGCTGAAGACTGGAGTAATGATGCTGAAAATTTAGCTTTGATCACAGGAATAAATTAAATTTTAAAATAAAATCAAATAGAAAACAGTTGTTTTAAATAGTAAAAATAATTTATAATACTACTGCTTTTGCTGTATTTTGGATCAAATAAATGCAGGCTTGGTGAGCAGAAGAGAATTCTTTAAAAATCATTACAAATCTCACTGTTCAAAAACGTTGACTGGTAGTGTACAAGTTTGAGTGCCCACTTCCAAAGCAGCAGAGAAAGTACTAATAGAAATATTCAAAAGGACTGAAACAAAACAAATTGCACATGCATGCGCAATTCCCTTCTGGATTCTTCAGTCGGAATATAAAAATGAACTGGACATTTAAAAACATTTGTGAATAAGATGTTTTGCAAATCTTTCCTCATGTGAATCTAGCACTGCCCATTCAATATATAAGGCCTGAGAGTCTTTTGCATGTAATTACTGGCTGACAGCATAAGACACACATCAGCAGGCAATGGATATCCATGATTTCTTCTTTAAGACATCAGTGCAGTGCAACATTTTCTTTCAGCTATGGGTGATTGTCTTAAAATCTGTAAAAAGCACATCCTGGGCTGCCAGAGCCCTCCGCTGTGCTTTATTCTTGAAGAAACAGGCATTTGAAAATACAGGGGTGCTCGTGAACTCTGAAGACAAAAAGGAAACCCTTAATAACAGCAACAAAACCAAAGGTGCACACGAGTCATGGTGTTTCTTATGACCGTGTAGTGATGTGACACATTATGTGCCGAACTGAAGCCCCAGCAAATCCTAGAAGTTTTTCCCTGAAAGACAGTCCCATTCACTCTGTGGAGCTTAGATGGCGCTAGTTCAAAGTGGATTTGGTTATTTAAACATAGCTTTAAGTGATCCTGGAGAAAGATGGTTATTTTGTTTTGGGAACTACCAGGATCTCATCCCCATCTTGAATGCTGTAGGAGTGCAAGGCCCGTGCGCTGTATTTCAACTCGTCGGGGCCGAAGGCAGAACCTTTGTCGATGTAGTAAAGGCGCATGTTGCTGGTGGGGAGCTGCACTACAGTCCTCAGCTGCTTCTTCAGCTCTGCGACGGTCTGGTCTAAACGGATGCTCACTTGCTCCACTTTGTCTTCAAAGCGCACCTCCACCTTGGCGTGGCAACGTGGTCTCAGGTCAATCTCAGCCAGAGGAGCCAGTTTCCCATATTTGGTCACCAAGCAGTGGTATCTCCAAAGCAAAATGCAAATTCTTAAACCATATTCATCCCTCCACTACATGGTCAAAACAAAAATCCTACTTAAAGAGAATCAAAATACTATAAAAGCAAGCACTTTTAACTACACTGGACAAAAAAAAAATGGCTGAGGAACAATTTTTACTCAGAAACTGCTAGTGAATTTCACAAATTATTACAAAGAAATGGCAAGTAGCACATTGAAGTAAATGTGAAATTTAAAAGACTAAAGCAGTATTTACTTGTAAACCATAACCTAATAAAATTTGTTTCATGCACACCTAGAAACATATTTTCTTTTATGGTACACGCAAGCTCAACTGCATATTTCGTTCTGGCATGTACACAAACTGAATTTAAAGTGTAAAAAGGTCTTTATTACACTCCCAAAAAAACTAAAATAAACTAAAATGTATTTGAAATACATTTTTTTTGCGCTAAGTATACTACAAATACATTTATATACTTAAAAATAAAAATACCCTGCAACTGTACTTTTGGTATACTTAAATGAGAAGTCCACTTCCAAAACAAAGATTCACATATAATGTACTCACCCCCTTGTCATCCAAGATGTTCATGACTTTCTTTCTTCAGTTGTAAAGAAATTATGTTTTTTGAGGAAAACATTTCAGCATTTTTCTCCATATAATGAACTGATATGGTGTCCGATTTTGAAAATGCAGTTTAAATGCGGCTTTAAACGATCCCAAATACGGTTGTAAATGATCCCAGCCAAGAAAGAAGAAGCTTATCTAGCGAAACGACTGGTTATTTTCATTAAAAAAAAAATACAATTTAAATACTTTTTAATTTCAAATGCCTGTCTTGCCTTTCTCTCTCTGAACTCTGTGTATTCTGACTCAAGACAGTTAGGGTATGTCGAAAAACTCCAATTGTATCATCCTACATCGCTGTAGAAGTACTGACCCAGTCTTTGCAAAGTGAACATGCAAAGAAGATCAAACACCCTTAACAAAAAAGGTAAAACAGCGATATAGGACGATTTCAAAGTTGAGGGAGAACATGAGATGGGAGTTTTTCGACATACCCTAACTGTCATGAACCGGAAAAAAACAGTCCAGGCAAAGTGAGACAAGACGTGTTTGGCATTAAAAAGTATATAAATTGTATTATTTTTATGAAAATAACCGATTGTTTCGCTAGATAAGACCCTTCTTCCTTGGCTGGGATCGTTTACAACCGTATTTGGGATCGTTTGAAGCCGCATTTAAACTGCATTTTGGAAGTTCAAAATCGGGGACCATATCAGTCCATTATATGGTGAAAAATCCTGAAATGTTTTTTCTTTACAACTAAAGAAAGAGACATGAACATCTTGGATGACAAGGGGGTGAGTACATTATTTGTAAATTATTGTTCTGGAAGTGGACTTCTCCTTTAAAGTCTGCTAAATTGAAACAACTAACTTTGTGTTTTTAATTTAATTTTAATTACATTAATTTTAAAATAATTCATTTAATTTTAAATTAATTTTAATTTAATTGTGTGGAAGTAGTAATGAGGTCCAACTAAAGATATATTGAGGTATTGTGCTAAAAAGAAACTACTGCAAGTATTTTTCAGGTACACTTTAAATATCTTGCATTTAAAGACTGATATTACAGAGATCATGCAATCCTTATTAATATAATACTGAAACACATTTTAGGCATAAAATTAAGAAATGTGCATTGTGTAATAAAGAAATACTCCAAATAAAGTTTAATTATAATTTTATATCAGTCTTAAGTGATCTGTCAATAAATATGTTAATGGATTTGAAATATATTTAGTATGCAATACATGTATTTTAAATAAATTATGCAACCGTTTTTAGTTTTTTAACTAGGTTTCTCAACACTGCCACAAGTGGTTTAGTATGTCATGCCTTCTTCTATAGATAAGCTAAGTTCAGGTGAACTTAAAAGTTGAAGAATCAAATGTTGAAATTAAGCTTAAAAGAAATAAAGACTAAAAGAATAAAAGTTTAAATCTGGCTTAGAATTATTTAAAATGAAAAGAATAATTATACTTATATTATATTCTACTATAATTATTTAATAAACAATACATTTTAGTAAGGTCTAAATAATACTTCTCATAAAATTGTAAATGCATGAAAACTTAATTTTTGATTAGTAATATACATTGTTAAGAACATTATTTGAAGAACTTTAAAGGTGATTTCCTCAATATTTTGATTTTTTTGCACCCTCAGATTTCTGATTTTTAACTAGTTTTATCTCTGCCAAATATTGTCCTATCCTAACAAACTATATATCAATAAAAAGCATATTTATTCAGCTTTAATATGATGTATTAATCTCAGTTTTGAAAAAATGACCCTTACGACTGATTTTGTGATCCAGGGTCACATACTGTATGTGAACCTGGATCACAAAACTAGTCATAAGTAGCACAGGTATTTTTTGTACACTGCAAAAAAATGCTTTTCTTACTTAGATTTTTTGTCTTGTTTCCAGCCAAAATATCTAAAAATCCTTAAATCAAGAAGGATTTTCTAGACAAGACAAAAATTATTGTCTTGTTTTCAGGAAAAACAAGTCAAAATTAAGTGAGTTTTTGCTTGAAACAAGCAAAATAATCTGCCAATGGGGTAAGCAAAATAATCTTGTTTTCCACTTGAAATAAGATTTTGCTTACCCCATTGGCAGATTATTTTGCTTGTTCTTAGCAAAAACGTACTTAAATTTGATGTCTTTTTTTCTGAAAACAAGACCATAATTTTTGCTTGTCTAGAAAATCCTTCTTGATTTAATAATTTTTAGATATTTTGGCTGAAAACAAGACAAAAAAATCTAAGTAAGAAAAGCATTTTTTGCAGTGTAGCAATAGCCAACAACACTTGTATGGATCAAAACGATCAATTTGCCAAAAATCATTAGGATATTAGGTAAAAATCACGTTCCATGAAGATATTTTTTAAATTTTCTACCACAAATATATTAAAATTTAATTTTTGATTAGTAATATGAATCTAAGAACTTCATTTGGACAACTTTAAAGGCAATTTTGTCTTTTATTTTTATTTATTTATTTATTTTTTGCACCCTCAGATTCGATTTTCAAATATTATGTATAAATCTCAATTTCAAAAAAATTGACACTTATTTCATGGTCCAAGGTCACATATGTGGATAATTAAAAAAAAATGATTTGGTCATAAGTACAGAATGTTTCCAGATCTTCTTTAGGTTGAATGTGTTCAAAAACAGCTAGACAGACCTCAAGATAATGAAATGAAATGAAATATATGGATCTCAAGGCACAGTTTTAAAACTTTTAGAGACACCCAAAGGCACCTGTCTTTATGTATACACTAGGGGTGTAACGGTACACAAATATTACGGTTCGGTATGTACATCGGTTTTAATGTCACGGTTCAGTATGATTTTGGTACAGCAGGGGGAAAAACTAAACTTTTTTTTTTTTAAATAAACAGTGGTTTACTGAACAAGTTGCTCTTTTTTAAATGCATTCAGTTATAATTAATTTTCTTAGTGATAAAGATCTACTTCAGCTTATGCTTAAAACTATAGGGAGCCCTTTTACATTAAAAGGTTTCAACTAACAATTTAACCGAAACTTAAATTTAATTACTAAAACACTTAACTTAAAAAAAAATGTATGCAAACAAGTAATGTGCACATAATGCAGTTTTTAAATTAACTTATAAATTATTAAAATTCTATTGGTTAAAATATATTCAGCTACACAGTGGCTGTCATGACATGCTTCACAACAGATGAATTTAAACATAAATTAAATAATAGGTAAGACTAACAGGTAAAGTACAATATGTTCAATATAATGAGTATTTAGTGAAATATTTCATGAAATGCTCTTCTCTAGACTTCATTTCTCTAGTGAACTAACGAGCTGTGGACACTAATGACTTTCCTGAGGTAACTGAAATGCTACGTGGCGTTTTATTTCTATGCTGTTTTGTTGATGTCCTTCCGTGGTTGAAACACTGATTGAGCAATTACATGAGGCGTGAGATGCTGATTCCTTTTAATTCGTGTTAACACTCTAGTCAATGCTTGCGTTTAAACCAGCACATTTCTGAACCATCCCAGAATTTATTGGTGTTTATACAGCAATCTGTCATGTCACATTCAAGACTCTCAAAACGCCATTTATTGTTTGAATTTCCAGTACATGCGTACTGAATCAAAAATGTTTGGTACGGATACGTATACCGTTACACCCCTAGTACACACAGCTGCCTGATACTGTGTCTACACCACATACGACCGTTGTTGTATTGTATTCTGTCGCCAGCAGCTAAAAGCAGTCTACACTAGGTGCAAAAAAGTGACTGCTGCGAATACATTTGCTCTTTGTCCGCATGCATCAAGTAGCGCAATTGCTTCAAGTATGTCAGAAACAGAACAGGAAACCAGTTTACTGTTGGGGATTTGTTGCATCGCATCACGTATAGACAGAATAACTGTTTTATTGTATAGTTAAGTTCAATAAGTTCTACTGTTTTTTGTTGCGTCGCATTGCTGGCATCCAGTGTAGACACAGTGTCCAAGAACTATGCAGTAAGGTTCCAAATGTTTTACACTTAAAGTGTTCATGCCTAAAAGATACCTGTGAGGCAGCTCTTCCTCTGAATGATCCAAGTGATAACGGATGAAGAATCTCTCAGCATCTTCTCTCTCACCATCCGTCACGACACTCCCATTCAAGCTGTTTACTGATGGCAGTCTGCAAGCGGGAGCAAATCGATTCTCACATCGTTTCTACAACATTACTATCAGTTTCTAATGTGATTAAAGTGAGCTAAAGTTGACCCAATAATGAACATTTGGTCATTATTTACTCTGTCGTTATGTTGTTTCAAACCAGTATGACTTTCTTTCCTCTGTGGAACATAAACGAAGATATTTTGACCATACAGTGGAAGTCACTGGTCATCAAACCAATAAGGCTGAGTAAATGATGACAAAATTTTCATCCCTGTTAGATACAATGGACTTACTGGGCTATCATTAGACTGCGACGCTCCGTGCTTGTGTAAGTCTGCAGTAGAGGAATGCCTTGCAACCTTACTTCTTCCAGTTTGGGTAGACAGTTTAGCTTTTCAATGTCCTCCCATCGATTAAGTCCTAAATCACAAACATGATAAGAAAAAGGTTTTATTGGGTTTATGTAACCACACTGTACTAAAATAGTAATAATTAAACAATTACACTGCTGTTTAAAAGTTTGGAATCAGTAAGACGTGTAATGTTTTTTGAAGTAAAAAAAAAAACAAAAAAAAAACAAAAGAAAAAAAAAAAAAAAACAACTGTAATATTGTGATATGTTATTACAATATAAAATAATGGTTTCTTTTTATTAAAATAGAATTTATTCCTGTGAAACAAAGCTGAATTTTCATCAGCCATTACTCCAGTCTTAAGTGTCACATGATCCTTCAGAAATCATTCTAATATGCTGATTTATTATTAGAATTATCTAAGCTGGCAACCTTTGTGCTGCCAATTTTTTTTTGGAACCTGTGATACTTTTTTTCAGGATTCTTTGATGAATGAAAAGTTAAAAAGAAAAAGAAACAGCATTTATTCAAAATATAAATCTTATCTGACAATATAAGTCTTTGCTATCACTTTTTATCAATTTAACACATCCTTGCTGAATACAAGTATTAATTTCTTTCAAAAAAGAAAGAATAGAAATGTACCGACCCCAAACTTTTGAACGGTAGTGTATATCGTAGGGCCCTATGATTTCTGCGATGAAAAGTCCGGTTTAACTTGAAGACACTGTACCAGAAATATATTACTGCTATTACTACTACTACTAAAATGAAACAAACATTATTTTTACGGTATAATCACACAACATTTCTTCCATGTTTTATTTTTAATAGTAAATTCCCCTTTGTTTGCTAAAAATAAAGTTTGCTTAATTTTCAATAATTAAAATATAAATGAAATTAATGTTTTATGCCTTCATTTGATAACCAGAACATTTTAAATACACAACACACAATTTCTGAGGGTAACAAAAAAAAATGTGAATAAAATTTCAGTATATTAAGTATGCTTTCAAATAATTAGACATGCTAAAACAAAATAAATTGATAACAATAAAACATGGTGAGAAAAAATAAAACATTTCTAAGGCCCCTAAACATGTCATTTTTGTTAAACCTGTAGAAAATTGATGTGAAATCTGAAGTATAAGTTTCATGATTTTAATTTATTAGACATGCTCTTTGATTAATAAAATGTAATTTACCATTAAAAAGGAGTTGAAAAAACTAAAAATGGAAAAAAAAACCGGAAAAATTAAAACGGAAAAAACGGAATTTGGGAAAAAATGAAACGGATTTCATAGGGCCCTAATATTGTCTAATCATTACTATTTCAGTGTGGTTACATAAACCCAACAAAAACTTTTTTCTTATCATTTTTGTGATTCAGGACTGTTCATCAGAGAATCCTGAAAAAAGCATAATTGGTTCCAAAAACAAAAAAATTAAACAATACAACCGTTTCCACCACTGATAATAAATGAGCATATTAGAATGACTTCTGAAGGATCATGTGACACTGAATACTAGAGTAATGATGCTGAAAATTCAGCTTTGATCACAGGAATAAATTAGATTTTAATGTATATTAAAATAGAAAAACTTTATTTTACACCGTGATAATATTTCACAATATTAATTTTTTTTCTGTACTTTTGAACAAATAAACACAGTTTTGATGAGCATAAAAAATGTCTTTAAAAAACATTTAAAATCTTACTGATCTCAATCTTTTGAACGGCAGTGTTCATACAAGGTACATTATTTAGACTCGTTTAAAGCAAACTAAGCTTGTTTTTGTTCTTCGTTTGGGGGCAAAAACAAAATATCGAAAAGGCTGAGCAACGGTATACTGTATTCGAACATTCTGACACCCCCGTGCTGCTGGAGGTGTTGTGTAGATTAATGTGAATATGTGACGCACCGCGTATGCCCTGAAAGCAACAACGATGCAATGAAGAAATGTATCCGTGTGAGATGGGTACCAATAGTCAGGATATTATTTGAACAGTTTAGAGTCAAAGTATCGTATCTGCAATACAAAAGAACCATTCCATTTCCATAATCTTATCATCTTTGGGAAGTGTGAATGGCTCATAGTCTCAAAACTTTAGCATGATGTGAAAAAAAATGTTGTCAGTATTAGTCATCTCAGTAACACAAACTTTAGTTCATTATTGTTAAACTGGGTAAATTATTGCACCTTTTTGTAGTTTATGTGTCATGATTTTGAAAAGAAAAAAAAACAAAAAAAAACAAAGGTTTATTATTGTATGTTCTTTTGGCATTTCATTTATTGTATACCTTTTAAATTTGCTTACTGAAATACAAAAGCAGCAGCAGTATGGTGTAACAACAATAATTTGAAACATACGTATTTGGTACTTGCTACCTTATCTCTTTACTCTTTCCATTCATTCTTTTCATGGTTTTAGAAAACTTGTCTTGGATGCTCTTTGCACATAAAGAAACTCTGGGTCATCAACACCAAGCTAGGTTCCAATTTCTTTCTAGTAATTAAATGCTTTCTCTGATTTTTTAAAGTCTCTCTGTAAGCGATCACAGCTATTCGCCACTCTGTTCATGTTGCTAGTGACTTTGTGATACACAATGATACCTGAGTTGTGCAGATTGATGCTTCTAAGGTTAGGGAAGAGCCGCTGAAGGATTTCTCCAGAGTCTTCAATGGAGTTCAGGTTGTTGTTGGCCATGATTAGAGTGTCCAGGGCAGGGAACATGGAGCCGAATTTTCGTACTTCACTCCACTCCTGGAGACTGTTATCTGTGATGTGGAGCAGACGCAGTGTGGGGCAGGGCATTGCGGCCGGTGTCACAGTGGTGTACTCATTAAGGCACAGGAACAGCTCCTCTAGTCTGGGCAAAACAGATCAATAATAATAAAGAGCTGTCATACCAGAAACACCTTCATAAAATCTGATGGTTCACTTTAAAGTATGAAAAGCACTGTTCACTAGCCATAATGTAACCTGAAAGCCATGAGTGAATTCTCTCAAACATCATTTATAGTTCAATAAAGTAACAAGGTAAAGTGGATGATCCCTTGAGAATCCACAGTATCATGATGGTACAATGAAAAGAAATGATAAATCCATCATTTTCACAGCCATTAAAATATTCTATATGTGAAAAAATATATAAAATCAATACCGTAACATCTAAAAATTGCAAACCGGCCAGAGCAATCAATACCATATGTGTACACCGCCAGTAACTGTTATACATAATATCAGTCAATATTTCTTCAAAACTACAAAAACATCAAAGAATTTGTGACTCACTCAGGCATCTCTTGTGTGAATGTGTGCACTGTGTCCCAGGACACCTGGGTATTGTTAAGAACGAGGCGGCGGATGCTTGAGAAGGCCTTTGCGCAGTCCGGGTCCAAGACTGCATCACTCAGCTGATTAGAGCTGAGGTTCAGGAACTCCAGGTTCGGGATGTTAGAAACAATCTTGGTGATCTACAACAGATTAAAGGATTAAAACACATATTACATATATATATATATAAATTTATAATACACACACATATACATACATACAAACAGAATACTACAAATACTAATATGTAAATTACTGTCACTTCTAGTCTATTTAATGTGTCCTTGCTGAATAAAAATAAACTGTCTTTTAAACAAAAAAATCTTACTGACCCCAAAACCTTGAACAGTAGTGTATGTTTATTTATTAACACTATATTTACAGTTCATAAAATCAGTCAATTTCAGTCAGTTTCTCACACAAAGCTACACAGCGCATGAGTCACATGGACTACTTTCATGGTGCCTTTTCCGTGCTTTTATTTGGAGCTTCACAGCCTCTTCACTTTGAATTGCTGTTTTACAACATAAGGTTGCTTAGCGATTCTTTAAAAATGTCTCCCTTTGTGTTCCAGACAAAGTATTAACAGCATGTGAATTTGGAACAAAATGAGTATGAGTATAATCATACAAAATGTAGGGGGAAATCCCTCAGATCCTCAGACTAACTCACCTCATGCCAGTCTTGGAGCTTGTTCTGGGACAGATCAAGTTCGATTACATGAGCACAGAAGGCAGCGATTTCTCCCTCTTCTCCTGCATGACTGATTCCAGAGCCATTCAAAACCAGAACACTGGGCAGGTTCAGACGGTCTGAAGGCAGAGTGACCATATAACTAATGAACTATGAAACACAGCAACAGGATACAACTGCCAAAGCAAACACTAAATCACCAAGGAACCTTACATGATTTGTTTTTAAATTAACCCAAAACTTACCTTTCATAGGTGATCCCTGCTGTCCAGAAGGTACAACCACCCCCATGCCTGGACCCCGACGGCAAGGGAAGTTTTCTGGGCTGTACTTCTCACTGATTGCCTGCATAAAGGTGCGGCCTTCTGTATCTGAAGCTTCCATTGCACTGGCCCACACCACGCACCTTTTACAACTGTAGATACACAGTTACCACAAAGTTTATAAAGACATAGTGCATCATTATTCAACACTAAACAGTTGCTAGTTTAGTCCTACATGTCAGCTTCTAGCTGAATGGCATGGGTTTGATCCAGAACTAGCCTCATTTTGCCATGCAATGATCAAATTATCTGATATTTAAAAAGGCTTACTGACCTTGACATGTGCTCTATAAATCACTTCCTCATTGCACCACATGACTTTCAGTGTTTTTATTCATCTTACATAATTCAGGTTTGGTGTGATCTGTATTTATTCGCAATAAAGCACCGCTAAGACCGCTTCTCCCAACGGTTCTGTGCATCACTGCACAACACCCTTAGCAACATTAAAAATAATAATCAATAATAATAATAATAATAATCAATAATGTAGCATTAAAACTGCTCCATGTTGTTCAGCAAAATTGACACTTTATTTATTTAATGAAGTAAGACCTTAATGCTTACATATACAGCAGAATGTGCAAAATGTTAATTATTTTACCAAAATAACAGGGATCATACAAAATGCATGTTATTTTTTATTTAGTACTGACCTGAATAAGATATTTCACATAAAAGACATATAGTCCACAGGAGAAAATAATAGTTGAATTTATAAAAATGATTCCGTTCAAAAGTTTGCGTACACTTAAATCTTAATACTGAATGATCCACAGCTCTGAGGGGGTTTTTAGTGATAGTTGTTCATGAGTCCCTTGTTTGTCCTGAGCAGTTAAAGTGCCCGCTGTTCTTCTGAAATATCCTGCAGGTCCCACAAATTCTTTGGTTTTTCAACATTTTCATGTATTTGAACCCTTTCCAGCAATGACTGTATGATTTTGAGATCCATCTTTTCACACTGAGGACAAATGAGGGACTACGCAACTATTACAGATGGTTCAAACAGCCAGGGGTGTAAACTTTTGATCAGAATGAAAATTAGTACATTTTTCTTATTTTGCCTACATTTCTTTCATTTAGTACTACCCTTTAGAAGCTACAGAAGATACTTAGATGTTTTCCAGAAGACAAAATAAGTTTTTTACCCTAAATTTACCCTGAACTTCAAATTCAAAAAGTTTTCAACCCCTGGCTCTTAATGCATTGTTTTGAATCTTCTGTAACAGTTGCATATGAGTCCATCAGTTGTCCTTGTAGTGTGAAAAGTTGGATCTCAAAATCATACAGTCATTGTTGGAAAGGGTTCAAATACACAAAAATGTGGAAAAACCAAAGAATATGAGAGCTGTGGATCATTCAGGTAACAACACAGTATTAAGAATCAAGGGTAACTTTTGGTAAATTTATCAAAAAACATTATATAACATTATATATTAAACATTTTTATAAAATTAACTATTATTTTCCTTTTTGGACTATGTAAACTATGTAGATATTTTATGTGAAATATCTAATTCAGGTCAGTACTAAATAAAAAAAATAACATGCATTTTGTATGATCCTGCTTATTCTGGCAAAATAACTAACATTTTGCAGATTCTGCAAGTGTGTATGCAAACTTTGTTTTTTTTGTTTTTTTTTTACCTTAACTGTATATATAAGGAATAACTGACAAAGGGCTGCTGAATTATTAGAAAATAATGCACAATGAAGTGGTGATGCGGCCATGATGTGAAGCGGAGTTACCACACCTCACAACATTGTTTGAATGATCTATTTCAAGATATCTGTCAGATTTTTGTCCTTAAAATGCTCTTGTTGGTAATATTAATTCCTTACACATCTCAGCCACTGCCACCGTTCCTAATTCCAAAACATAATTTTAGACCTAGCAACGGAGGCTTGAGCCATTGATAGCAGACTAATTCAGTTATTAAGTTATTAGACAAAGAGAGAGAGAGAGACCATGTGAGAATTAGGCTACCCGCATCTCGACTAACAGCAAAACCGTTAGGTTCACCTGCTGCAATAACAGTGCAATATTTACCTTGCTTGTCAGAGATGACATGTAGCTTTTAAGTTATATCTACCTACCTATCTATCTACATATATATATATATATATATATATACATACATACACACACACACACTATAAATACCTATAATATTTAAGTGGACCTGTCATGCCATGACCCACGTGTCAGACAACCTCAAACAGTTCAGTTAAACATATAGTGAGAAGCTGCAGCCCTCTGGCCTAAAAGTTCCATTTTTAAACAGAACTGGCCTAGATTTAACCATCTGCTGACTAAATAAGTCATGTTCTTTGCTAACATGAAATCACCGGCTTTACTGAGAATAGCAATACTGGCTTATAACAAAAATAAGTGAACCCATTAATGAATAAGCATGTTGAACATGTGTTTCCTACATTAACCAACGAGAAGCGTGAGTTTTAATGGCTCTCACCTGCTGTGCGATTTGTCCTCACAGGTCCAGAGTCACAGATGTGCCATAAAACAACGTTTACTTTTTCTACAAAAGCTATTTGTCCTTCGAGTGTCAGGGCTCAAACGCATAAATGGAGCCGCAAACCAGCAAAGAGACTGGGCTCTGCTCAGCGTCCTCACAACAGTCTTCAGAGATAACAGCACTCTGCAGAAAGAAGACACCAGGTCAGCAAGAAGGACAGGCGACCAACTCACCTTCAGTTGTAACTACACCAATCTGCCTCAACAAAGCCAACACACTTAATATGCATATGAAATACCAGTGCAGGTTTACGGGCTCTTAAGGCAAACACATGAAAAAAAGACCAACGCCATGTAGACAGCTGTGCATATAAAGAACAATAGCTGACTTGTTAAACAAAAAGTTGCCAGACAATACACTGCCTGAAGCAGTTTCATTAAAGTCTTGCGTTTTGAGTATCAACTTACAAGAACAAGAGCTGATGTCTTCACATTTTACAGCATGTTGCACATTTAATACAGATTAAGAAACATAAAAATAAAACATACAAATTAAATCACGTACAAATATTAGCTGTAGAGCAAAAGCAGTACAAATATGTCTGAAATTAAAGAATAAAATATTAGATATTGATAACTGCACATCTTTCCAACACTATCCACAAACACATACTGTAAAAGAATCTATCCACCATTCGTATGTTAAAACAAAGAGCTATTTACAAACCACCACATCTCTATAACGTAATGATAAACTGATAAAGGTTTTGTGAGCTTCGTTTGTGATTTGACAATATAACATTTATAACAGACACTGGTGCAAAATCAGTGTCAGGTGAATTTCTCTTGAGCTATTGCACGACGATACATATATTAAAGCTGACAGCACCATTCATAAAAATGATAGACGACTAAATGTTAAATGACAAGGAACGAGAATGTACCTTTGTATGTCAACACCTGAGAATGATCATACTTCAGCTAATATTTAGCTAGCTAGAGCCGAAAACATCCCTCCATCATCATAAAGTGTCTTACATTGAATGAGCAGCTCCTCAGTGAGACGCGGGACAGGACGCTGTAATTCAAACTAACTCCTAACCGTCAGTTTATCCACGTCATGTCATTTGAGGTCTAGCACTTTGATCGCCAAACTGTTCCGCGTAGCTCTTGTTATTGTTGATAAATCAGTCACGCTGACCCTACTGTCACGGAAGTGACGTCACTCCAGCTGGGTGCTCTTGATTGTCCCTTTCAGTTGGGTGTGCTGTTTGAGCGCCCCCGCTGGCGAAGCGGAGAACATCAGGCATTAAAAACGTTTTTTTTTTCTAGATTTAAAATCTTCGCGATTGAGTTTGTACATGTATAGATTGAGTAGTGTTGTTGTATAATATTTACAGAGTGAATTAAGAAGGTAAATAAGAAGAGATGAGTCAGGGTATCACCCTCGAATCATGGGGTGAGCGAGGAGTCTGTTTACCATCACTGATCATGGCAGAACACTCTAGTTAGGGACAAAAATATATTTGAAGACAAATAACACAGTGGCGTTTCAGACGACTTTCAAAATGCCTAATGTCTCCCTCTAGTGGTGGGAAAACGTCTCGCAGTGACATTGCTTCTGGCAACTTCCGGCAAAGCAGTTATAGATGGATCAGTGTTGTTAATGTTAACTAATATTCGATATTGTTTTCGGTAATTTAAATATAGCTAAAATAAAATTAAACTGCAGTAACTCCTAAACTTAAACAGAAATAAAACCTAAATAGAATAAAAAAAAATAAAATATAAAAAGTATGTAATGAAATTATTAATACTTAAATTGAAAACTGAACATAAAATGAAAGCTAATTCAAAATATTAAGAAATACTGTAATAAATAATACTAAAATTGACATACAGTTACAATCAAAATTAGTCAACCCCCTTGAACTGCCAGACATTTTGCTGTGGAGAACAACATTTTATGAAAGCAATTCAACAAAGCGTTCAGTAAACTATTAGAGAAAATGTATTAATATATATTGGAGTGATTCTGAGAACATAACATCGATGAATCATGATAAAATTAAAACTGGCTCTAAACGCTTATGTTCAAAATTATTCAACCCCCAAAAGTAACATTTTCTGCAGAATCTTTTATTCTCTAAAACCACCAATCAACGCTGCTTGGAAGTGCTTAGAAGCTTCTGTCACCTCTCTACTGTAATGTTGGCCCATTCCTCACCTGAAAAAGCTTTCAGATCACTGATATACATTGGTTTTCACTTTACCACTGCTTTCTTAATATTCAACCAAATATTTTCAATGAGAATTTAATGCTGGAGACTGAACAAGCCACTCAAGAACAAATCTATGGCTGATCTCTGAACCAAGCATTAGTACATTTGGATGTATACGTTGGGATGATTGTCCTGCAAGAAAATCTGTTGATCAGTAGCTTCAGTGTTTGCACTACAGGTTCTGTGGCTTAGCTGGTCAAAGTGCCTGCCTTGTAAACAGGAGATCCTGGGTTTGAATCCCAGCGGTATCTTTGAAATGCTGGCTTTCCTCTTTGGCTCTTTCTTGGACAGGGGACCCTGACAGTCCCTCCGCTTTTCAAACCACGCGTCTCCTGTGCAGAGACCCAAGGGCCTGTCCTTCCTGCCCACAGAGCATGTGTCCTCTTTGCGTTGGACGGCCACAAAACCAGAAGAGCAGCCATCACGCGGCTCTGGCAGGTGTCCGCTTGGGCTCTGTGGCGCAATGGATAGCGCATTGGACTTCTAGGTGGCCAAATGAAGCCATTCAAAGGTTGTGGGTTTGAGTCCCACCAGAGTCATGGCTTTTGGCTTTCTGTTAACTACTATACTGCTCAGTGTTGCCCTCAGGCAGAAGGAAGTTATAAGCAGTCTCTTTTAAGGTGACCAGCGCCTGGACCGCAGACCCTCGGCCTCGCCTCCGGATGTTTTTGATCGTATGAGTCGCCCTCCAGGCACCAGCACAGGCCTGTTGGCGCCGTGGCTTAGTTGGTTAAAGCGCCTGTCTAATAAACAAGGAATCCTGGCTTCGAATCCCAGCGGTGCCTTTGTTTGTACGCCTCAATACAGCAGAACGTGGGCTTTTCCGAAAAAGGACGGCAAATGCGGAGCGAGAGAACAGTGGGCAGTTTCTCTTATGCCACCCTCACCTGCTTTTGAAAGATAGCATCCCAGGCTAACTAGTCCCAACAGTGAGGGCACTGTGGCTTAGCTGGTCAAAGTGCCTGCTTTCTAAACAGGAGATCCTGGGTTCGAATCCCAGCGGTGCCTCTCAAACACTGGCTTTCCGCTTTGGCTCTTTCTTGGACAGGGGACCCTGACATTCCCTCCACTTTTCAAACCACGCGTCTGCTGTGCAGAGACCCGAGGGCCTGTCCTTCCTGCCCACAGAGCATGCGTCCTCTTTGCGTTGGACGGCCACAAAACCGGAAGAACAGCCATCACGCGGCTCTGGCAGGTGTCCGCTTGGGCTCTGTGGCGCAATGGATAGCGCATTGGACTTCTAGGTGGCTAGATGAAACCATTCAAAGATTGTGGGTTCGAGTCCCATCTGAGTCGTGGCTTTTGGCTTTCTGTTAACTACTGTACTGATCAGTGATGCCCTCAGGCAGCATGAAGTTGTAAGCAGTCTCTTTTAAGGTGACCAGCGCCTGGACCGCAGAGCATCAGCCTGGCCTTCAGACGGTTTTGATCGTATGAGTCGCTCTCCAGGCGCCAGCGTATGCCGGTTGGCGCCGTGGCTTAGTTGGTTAAAACGCCTGTCTCGTAAACTGGAGATCCTGGGTTCAAATCCCAGCGGTGCCTTGAGCGGCGCTCGTGTCCCTTCAGCGCACTCTTTTCCGAGAGCTGCCAGCAAACAGCGAGCGGCCCTCTCTCTGGACGCTTAGATCCTCCGAGTCGACGTATAGGCTGGCTGGCGCCGTGGCTTAGTTGGTTAAGGCGCCTGTCTAGTAAACAGGAGATCCTGGGTTCTCCTTGGAGGCCGTGGCTTTTCTTCCCGAGAACGCAACGCGAACGGTGGTGCAGAGCAGCAGCAGGTGGTTTTGTTTGCAAACCAGCCCTCGGCTGTTGCCGAAGAATGCTGGCCTGGGCGGAACCGTCACAGCAACGGGGCGCCGTGGCTTAGCTGGTCAAAGTGCCTGCTTGTAAACAGGAGATCCTGGGTTCGAATCCCAGTGGTGCTTCTCCACCGGTGCCTGTGGCTGTCGCCGTCTCTATGCTCGCTGTTGGACCGGCGACCCCGAGGACGCTGTGCGCTTCTGAACTGGGCATCAGTTGTACAGAGGACCTGTCTTTCTGCCCACACAGCGGGCGACTCAACCTGAGCTAGACAGGCACAAATATGGAGAAAAATCCTTGACGGGCTCTGTGGCGCAATGGATAGCGCATTGGACTTCTAGGCTGCTGGATGAGGCCATTCAAAGGTTGTGGGTTCGAGTCCCACCAGAGTCGTGGCATTTTGTGAAGCCCATACTGCAACGCAAACGGTGGTGCAGAGCAGCAGCAGGTGGTTTCGTTTGCAAACCAGCCCTCGGCTGTTGCCGAAGAATGCTGGCCCGGGCGGAACCGTCACAGCAATGGGGTGCCGTGGCTTAGCTGGTTAAAGTGCCTGTCTTGTAAACAGGAGATCCTGGGTTCGAATCCTAACGGTACCTCTCAAACGCTGGTTTTCCACTTTGGCGCTTTCTTGGACAGGAGACCCGCTTTTCAAACCACGCGTCTGCTGTGCAGAGACCCGAGGGCCTGTCCTTCCTGCTCACAGAGTCCCACCAGAGTCGTGGCTTTTGGCTTTCTGTTAACTACTGTACTGCTTGAGCGGCGCTCGTGTCCCTCGAGCGCACGCTTTTCCGAGAGCTGCCAGCAAACGCTTTTCTGAGAGCTGACCTCTCTCTGGACGCTTAGATCCTCCGAGTCGACCTCCCAGAGGTCTGACGTGCGGGCTGGCGCCGTGGCTTAGTTGGTTAAAGCGCCTGTCTAGTAAACAGGAGATCCTGGGTTCGAATCCCAGCGGTGCCTTTGGTTGTGCGTCTCAATACGGCAGAAAGTTTTTTTTTCCGAAAAAGGACGGCAAATGCGGAGCGTGAGGACAGTGGGCGGCTTCTCTTGCGCCACCCCCCACCTGCTTTTGAAAGATAGCATCCCAGGCTTACTAGTCCCAACAGTGAGGGCGCCGTGGCTTAGCTGGTCAAAGCGCCTGTCTTGTAAACAGATCGGTACACGCTTGAGTAGCAAGGTAAGCTAACTTAACATTGACGTATATAACTTATCGCTAGCTAACGCTAGTTAACCCTTTGATGCATAACGTGGGTCTTAAGTGAACTGACTTGGTCACTGACCTGGTTTTTATTTTCTATATCTTTGCAAGAATTTAATTTCATCATTTAGTAAATTCAGTATTCTTTCCCTATGTTATTTCAGTCATGGCTGAGTGATTCTTTGCTGAATGTATTTTCATCAATTATTATTGCAGGTATACATTAAATATCTGTTTTTTAATTTCCACAAATCATTGTTACTTTTTATTCCTCTTACTAACACAGTTTTTGTAATTTTACATCAAAAGCTATTTGTAAATTTTTGCAATTCTGAAAATTCTGCTATTGTTTTACATATTTCATGTGTGTGTGTATGTGTGTGTATGCTATGACAAGTCTTGGTTAGCCTTGAGCAGTACACATAGCAAGGTTTTTTTTTGTTTTTAATTAATCATATAATACATCAAATAACAAAGAGAACAGAAAAAAACAGAGATAATTAGTGTTAGAGGCCTTTATTATATATATTTTTAATAAAAAACAAGCGGTTAGAAAACAAATAGTGTGCAAGTCTTAAAGGCTCGTGTTTTTAATAAAAAAGAAAACAAATAAATAAAATATAATTAGAAATGCATTAAATAAAATTCATTAAATTCATGTATTTTGGTGGATTCAATGATATTAAGTAATATTTTGACCTGAATATGTACTTATAAAACCTTTCTTTACATGTTGTTGTTTTTTTTGTTTTTTTTAATTATACTAAGTAAAGACAATGGGCTTTAATCCATTAAAATAAAAAATGTTTGTCTTGCAGGCTACTAAGAAGACAGAAACGTGTGGACAGAGACACGCTGCTGCAGGGGACTGCACTGCCCAAACAATTATATTTGGCAAAGGAGTCACTTCCTGAAGTCCGCGAACTTCCAGCTGCTCCTGAACAGCATGGGCATGAGGCCATGGTATTTGAGGAGCCAGAAAATCAGGAGGGAGAGGCCTTCATTCGTAAGCGTATCTCCAACAGGTGCCCACTGCCCACCCCTCCTCCTGGATCTTACTCGGCATTTCCCATATACCCACCAGCACCACACTTTGCAATCCCCAATGGGCCCTACCCACCCTTTCCCAGCTACCCACCTGGTCTACCAGTGCCTCAGTCTACCCAGTTTCAGCCCCCTCCCAATTTCCAGCCCCCTCCCCAGTTTCAGCCCCTTCCCATTCCAGCCCCTCCCCAATTTCAGCCCCTCCCTCAGTTTCAGCCCCATCCCCAGTTTCAGCCCCTCCCAATTCCAGCCCCCTCCCCAATTCCAGCCACCTGATAACCTGCCACCACAATGTTGTCCCTCTACTCAGCCCAGGCACCGCACATGGAGAAGGCAGAAAGCTGCCCAAGAGGATGAGGAGCGAGTGGCTAGGGGTGAACCACCACGGAAACGACTAGCAAAGCATATATATCACTATATCTGCAAGCAGTGTGGGTTGGCAAAAAATAAGACAACTGGCCACACTCAGCTGAAGGGCCGGTGGTATTGTCCAGCCTCAGGCCTCTCTGTTGCACAGTGGAGAGAGAATGTACAGGGAGTTCTTTGATTTTTGTTATTTTTTTTTATTTTATTTTTTTTGGTTTATATATGTTTATAGTATAAGTATATTATATAATATGTATATAATTAGATTAGTATATAGTTGTTGTTGTTTTTATATATACAGTTGTATATTATTCACTTTTTAATTTTGTTTGCTGCTGTGAACATTTTGTTTTTAGTTGCTGTTTGCAATGCTCAATTTGCAGTGTTTGTAAAAAACAAAGACACAACTCTTGTGGTGTAATAGTAACACATCCATCCTTTGGGTGGAAGATTCCAGGTGCAAGTCCTGGCAAGAGTGTGTGGTGTGTTTGTCACATCAGTTTTTTATATATATATAATTTTATTTTATTTAGTTTTTATTATAAATTGTATAGTTAAAATTCAGTCAAACCCTTTACTTAAATACTTTGTGAGTGTTCATGTTGAAGTATGGTGGATATTAACTTTTTTCTTTCTTTTTCTCTCTTTCCCCTCTTTCCCCTTTCTCTCTTCTTTCCCACTCATAGCAGTCCCTTTTGCCCTGTTTTTGGCGCAATGGATAGCGCGTTGGACTTCTAGACGGCCAGATGAAACCATTCAAAGGTTGTGGGTTCGAGTCCCACCAGAGTCGTGATTTTAACCAACTAAGCCACATTGATTTTAAAAATGTCAATCAAATTTGAAAGGTTTCAAAACATGCCCGAGAACCATCTCGGTGAGGTATGGCAGTGACTGTGCTGCAGCGTGCAGAGGCAGCAGGATGTTAGAAGTGCTCATACATGCATGATAAAGAACTGGCATTAAAAATGCTTACCAAAATCCTTTTGGCTCTTGCACTCTCGCACCAGCTGTCACCACACAGAAGTGTCAGATTTCCTTTTTCTAGCTTGGAAGGTCTTGGCACCTCTTGTGAATGGAGCTCCAAAAACATGTGTGACGGGAGCCCCGCTAAGCACGCTTGGCCAACAAACACAGAGGCTAGCTGGCCACCCCCACTCAGTTGTCAACAAAGCCTTTTTAGCCGTGCAGCGCCTGGACGTTGGCCTCTTGCCTAGATGCTTTGATCCTCTGATCCAACATGTGCAGGATGGCGCCGTGGCTTAGTTGGTTAAAGCGCCTGTCTAGTAAACAGGAGATCCTGGGTTCGAATCCCCGCGGTGCCTTTGAGGGAGCTCTGGCACCTCCTTGGAGGCCGTGGCTTTTCTTCCCGAGAACGCAACGCGAACGGTGGTGCAGAGCAGCAGCAGGTGGTTTCGTTTGCAAACCAGCCCTCGGCTGTTGCCGAAGAATGCTGGCCCGGGCGGAACGCTTTTCCGATAGCTGACCTCTCTCTGGACGCTTAGATCCTCCGAGTCGACCTCCCAGAGGCCTGACGTGCGGGCTGGCGCCGTGGCTTAGTTGGTTAAAGCGCCTGTCTAGTAAACAGGAGATCCTGGGTTCGAATCCCAGCGGTGCCTTTGGTTGTGCGCCTCAATACAGCAGAACGTGGGCTTTTCCGAAAAAGGACGGCAAATGCAGAGCGTGAGGACAGTGGGTGGCTTCTTTTGCGCCACCCCCCACCTGCTTTTGAAAAATAGCATCCCAGGCTTAGTAGTCCCAACAGTGAGGGCGCCGTGGCTTAGCTGGTCAAAGCGCCTGTCTTGTAAACAGGAGATCCTGGGTTCGAATCCCAGCGGTGCCTCTCCACCGGTCCCTGTGGCTGTCGCCGTCTCTACGCTCGCCGTTGGACCGGCGACCCCGAGGACGCTGTGCGCTTCTGAACTGGGCATCAGTTGTACAGAAGACCTGTCTTTCTGCCCACACAGCGAGCGACTCAACCTGAGCTAGACGGGCACAAACATGGAAGAAAATCCTTGGTGCAATGGATAGCGCATTGGACTTCTAGGCTGCTGGATGAGGCCATTCAAAGGTTGTGGGTTTGAGTCCCACCAGAGTCGTGGCATTTTGTGAAGCCCATACTGCGGTGGTGCAGAGCGGCAGCTGGTGGTTTCGTTTACAAACCAGCCCTCGGCTGTTGCCGAAGAATGCTGGCACAGCAACGGGGCGCCGTGGCTTAGCTGGTCAAAGCGCCTGTCTTGTAAACGGGAGATCCTGGGTTCGAATCTTAGCAGTATCTCTCAAACGCTGGCTTTCCGCTTTGCCGCTTTCTTGGACAGGAGACCCTGACAGTCCCTCCGCTTTTCAAACCACGCGTCTGCTGTGCAGAGACCCGAGGGCCTGTCCTTCCTGCCCACAGAGCATGCGTCCTCTCTGCGTTGGACGGCCACGAAACCGGAAGAACAGCCATCACGCGGCTCCGGCAGGAATCCGCTTGGGCTCTGTGGCGCAACGGATAGCGCGTTGGACTTCTAGACGGCCAGATAAAGCCATTCAAAGGTTGTGGGTTAGAGTCCCACCAGAGTCGTGGCTTTTGGCTTTCGGCTTTCTGTTAACTACTGTACTGCTCAGTGTTGCCCTCAGGCAGCAGGAAGTTGTAAGCAGTCTCTTTTAAGGTGACCAGCGCCTGGACCGCAGAGCGTCGGCCTGGCCTCCGGACGGTTTTGATCGTATGAGTCGCCCTCCAGGTGCCAGCGCGTGCCGGTTGGCGCCGTGGCTTAGCTGGTTAAAGCGCCTGTCTCGTAAACAGGAGATCCTGAGTTCAAATCCCTGCGGTGCCTCGAGCGGCGCTCATGTCCCTCGAGCGCACGCTTTTCCGAGAGCTGCCAGCAAACTGCCAGCAAACGCTTTTCCGAGAGCTGACCTCTCTCTGGACGCTTAGATCCTCCGAGTCGACCTCCCAGAGGCCTGCCGTGCGGGCTGGCGCCGTGGCTTAGTTGGTTAAAGCGCCTGTCTAGTAAACAGGAGATCCTGGGTTCGAATCCCAGCGGTGCCTCTCCACCGGTACCAGTGGCTGTTGCCGAAGAATGCTGGCCCGGGCGGAACCGTCACAGCAACGGGGCGCTGTGGCTTAGCTGGTCAAAGCGCCTGCCTTGTAAACAGGAGGTCCTGGGTTCGAATCCTAGCGGTACCTCTCAAACGCTGGTTTTCCACTTTGGCGCTTTCTTGGACAGGAGACCCTGACAGTCCCTCCGCTTTACAAACCACGCGTTTGCTGTGCAGAGACCCGAGGGCCTGTCCTTCCTGCCCACAGAGCATGCGTCCTCTCTGCGTTGGACGGCCACGAAACCGGAAGAACAGCCATCACGTGGCTCCGGCAAGCATCCGCTTGGGCTCTGTGGCGCAATGGATAGTGCGTTGGACTTCTAGACGGCCAGATGAAGCCATTCAAAGGTTGTGGGTTTGAGTCCCACCAGAGTCGTGGCTTTTGGCTTTCTGTTAACTACTGTACTGCTCAGTGTTGCCCTCAGGCAGCAGGAAGTTGTAAGCAGTCTCTTTTAAGGTGACCAGCGCCTGGACCGCAGAGCGTCAGCCTGGCCTCCGGACGGTTTTGATCGTATGAGTCGCCCTCCAGGCGCCAACGCATGCCGATTGGCGCCGTGGCTTAGCTGGTTAAAGCGCTTGTCTCGTAAACAGGAGATCCTGAGTTCAAATCCCAGCGGTACCTCGAGCGGTGCTCGTGTCCCTCGAGCGCATGCTTTTTTCTGAGAGCTGCCAGCAAGCTGCCAGCAAACGCTTTTCCGATAGCTGACCTCTCTCTGGACGCTTAGATCCTCCGAGTCGACCTCCCAGAGGCCTGACGTGCGGGCTGGCGCCGTGGCTTAGTTGGTTAAAGCGCCTGTCTAGTAAACAGCATCAACCTATTGAGCTTGGTTCAAGGCCATGCCCTTTCAGCTGACATAATCAACTTGACTCACGAAGATGGTATGATCCTGACGGCCATATTGAGGCTAATCAGATGCGCTTACTCCTCTATTAGAACAGCTTTATCAGCTGTGTCAGCCCAGTCATGTCCTCATTAAGCTGGTATTAGCCAGAGTCTGCTTCCTTAGTGAAGCCAAGCAGACCCCAGCTGGTCTATTGTTGGATGGGAGACCCATTAGAGAAGCTGCATTGGCTGCTGCTGACTGTACTTGGGTACAGTCTGGACTAAAATTCTGGGTGGCTGACTGATATGAGAAGATCTAGCATGCTGCTGAGGCCAGTTATTATTTTGCCGACCAGCAGGGGGCGCTCATTCCCTGACATGTATGTAATCAACTTGACCTACTGTTAAAGAAGGTAGGGCATGCTGACGGCCATATTGAGGCCATCAGGATGCGCTATCCCTCTATTAATGCAGCTCTATCAGCTGTGTCAGCCCAGTCATGTCCCTTGCCTTGTCAGCATGAGCTTGTCAGCAGATATTGAGCTTGTCAGCATGCGCTACCCCTCTGTTGGAGCAGCTTTATTAAGGTACCGACAGCAAGTATGTCTTTTGCATGCAGTAGCCAGAGTCTGGTTCTTCACTAAAAGATAAGGAGACCAGAGCCAGGTCTGTACTTGGGTGGCTGACTGATATGAGAAGATCTAGCATGCTGCTGAGGCCAGTTATTATTTGGCCGACCAGCAGGGGGCGCTCATTCCTTGACATGTATGTAATCAACTTGACCTACTGTTAAAGATGGTAGCGCATCCTGACGGCCATATTGAGGCCAACAGGATGCGCTACCCCTCTATTAGAGCAGCTCTATCAGCTGTGTCAGCCCAGTCATGTCCCTTTCCTGCATTAGCCAGAGTCTGCTTTTTCAGTAAAACTAAGCAGGCCCCAGCCTGGCTTGCTGTTGGATGGGAGACCCATTAGAGACATTTTAGACTGCTGCTGGTGTTGGTTTTATGCCGATCAACAGGGGGTGCTCATCCCCTGACATGTATGGGTGCAAATTTCCTAGTATAACCCTGCGGACCTTAGACTGTAACAAGAATCGACCTTTTGATAAAACCGTCCTCCTAAAAAGGAGCATCCTTCAGGTGGGGAAATAAACTGGCTTCCTGATGAACTCTTGTCCTTAATAATCAACTTGGCCTACTGTTAAGGATGGTAGCGCATCCTGACGGCAGATATTGACCCTGTCAGCATGTGCTAGCCCTCTGTTGGCGCAGCTTTATTAAGGTACCGTCAGCAAGTATGTCTTTTGCATGCAGTATCCAGAGTCTGGTTCCTCACTAAAAGCTAAGGAGACCAGAGCCTGGTCTGTACTTGGGTGGCTGACTGATATGAGAAGACCTAGCATGCTGCTGGGGCCAGTTATTATTTGGCCGACCAGCAAGGGGCGCTCATTCCTTGACATGTATGTAATCAATTTGACCTATTGTTAAAGATTATTATTAGAGCAGCTCTATCAGCTGTGTCAGCCCAGTCATGTCCCTTGCCTTGTCAGCATGAGCTTGTCAGCAGATATTGAGCTTGTCAGCATGCGCTACCCCTCTTTTGGAGCAGCTTTATTAAGGTACCGACAGCAAGTATGTCTTTTGCATGCAGTAGCCAGAGTCTGGTTCCTCACTAAAAGCTAAGGAGACCAGAGCCTGGTCTGTACTTGGGTGGCTGACCGATATGAGAAGACCTAGCATGCTGCTGGGGCCAGTTATTATTTGGCCGACCAGCAGGGGGCGCTCATTCCCTGACATGTATGTAATCAACTTGACCTACTGTTAAAGATGGTAGCGCATCCTAAGGGCCATATTGAGGCCATCAGGATGCGCTACCCCTCTATTAGAGCAGCTCTATCAGCTGTGTCAGCGCAGTCATGTCCCTTTCCTGCATTTTCAGCTGTGAGTCTGCTTCTTCAGCCTGCTTCTTCCTAGTATAACCCTGCGGACCTCAGACTGTAAAAAGAATCGAATATTTGATCAAACGGTTCTTCTAAAAAGGAGCATCCTTCATCTGAGGAAATAAATTGGCTTCCTGATGAACTCTTGTCCTTAATAATCAAGTTGGCCTAGTGTTAAGGATGGTAGCGCATCCTGACGGCAGATATTGAGCTTGTCAGCATGCGCTACCCCTCTGTTGGAGCAGCTTTATTAAGGTACCGACAGCAAGTTTGTATTTTGCATGCAGTAGCCAGAGTCTGGTTCTTCACTAAAAGCTAAGGAGACCAGAGCCAGGTCTGTACTTGGGTGGCTGACTGATATTAGAAGATCTAGCATGCTGCTGAGGCCAGTTATTATTTGGCCGACCAGCAGGGGGCGCTCATTCCCTGACATTTATGTAATCAACTTGACCTACTGTTAAAGATGGTAGCGCACCCTGACGGCCATATTGAGGCCACCAGGATGCGCTACCCCTGTATTAGAGCAGCTCTATCAGCTGTGTCAGCCCAGTCATGTTCCTTTCCTGCATTAGCCAGAGTCTGATTCTTAAGTAAAACTAAGCAGGCCCCAGCCTGGCTTGTTGTTGGATGGGAGACCCATTAGAGACATTTTAGGCTGCTGCTGGTGTTGGTTTTATGCCGATCAACAGGGGGTGCTCATCCCCTGACATGTATGGGTGCAAATTTCCTAGTATAACCCTGCGGACCTCAGACTGTAAAAAGAATCGAATATTTGATCAAACGGTTCTTCTAAAAATGAGCATCCTTCAGGAGAGGAAATAAACTGGCTTCCTGATGAACTCTTGTCCTTAATAATCAACTTGGCCTACTGTTAAGGATGGTAGCGCATCCTGACGATAGATATTGAGCTTGTCAGCATGCGCTACCCCTCTGTTGGAGCAGGTTTATTAAGGTACCGACAGCAAGTATGTCTTTTCCATGCAGTAGCCAGAGTCTGGTTCTTCACTAAAAGCTAAGGAGACCAGAGCCTGGTCTGTACTTGGGTGGCTGACCGATATGAGAAGACTAGCATGCTGCTGGGGCCAGTTATTATTTTGCCGACCAGCAGGGGGCGCTCATTCCCTGACATGTATGTAATCAACTTGACCTGCTGTTAAAGATGGTAGCGCATCCTGACGGCCATATTGAGGCCATCAGGATGCGCTACCCCTCTATTAGTGCAGCTCTATCAGCTGTGTCAGCCCAGTCATGTCCCTTGCCTTGTCAGCATGAGCTTGTCAGCAGATATTGAGCTTGTCAGCATGCGCTACCCCTCTGTTGGAGCAGCTTTATTAAGTTACCGACAGCAAGTATGTCTTTTGCATGCAGTAGCCAGAGTCTGGTTCTTCACTAAAATCTAAGGAGACCAGAGCCTGGTCTGTACTTGGGTGGCTGACCGATATGAGAAGATCTAGCATGCTGCTGGGGCCAGTTATTATTTGGCCGACCAGCAGGGGGCGCTCATTCCCTGACATGTATGTAATCAACTTGACCTGCTGTTAAAGATTTTAGCGCATCCTGACGGCCATATTGAGGCCATCAGGATGCGCTACCCCTCTATTAGTGCAGCTCTATCAGCTTTGTCAGCCCAGTCATGTCCCTTGCCTTGTCAGCATGAGCTTGTCAGTAGATATTGAGCTTGTCAGCATGCGCTACCCCTCTGTTGGAGCAGCTTTATTAAGGTACCGACAGCAAGTATGTCTTTTGCATGCAGTAGCCAGAGTCTGGTTCTTCACTAAAAGCTAAGGAGACCAGAGCCTGGTCTGTACTTGGGTGGCTGACCGATATGAGAAGACCTAGCATGCTGCTGGGGCCAGTTATTATTTGGCCGACCAGCAGGGGGCGCTCATTCCCTGACATATATGTAATCAACTTGACCTACTATTAAAGATGGTAGCGCATCCTGACGGCCATATTGAGGCCATCAGGATGCGCTACCTCTCTATTAGTGCAGCTCTATCAGCTGTGTCAGCCCAGTCATGTCCCTTGCCTTGTCAGCATTAGCTTGTCAGTAGATATTGAGCTTGTCAGCATGCGCTACCCCTCTGTTGGAGCAGCTTTATTAAGGTACCGACAGCAAGTATGTCTTTTGCATGCAGTAGCCAGAGTCTGGTTCTTCACTAAAAGCTAAGGAGACCAGAGTCAGGTCTGTACTTGGGTGGCTGACTGATATGAGAAGATCTAGCATGCTGCTGGGGCCAGTTATTATTTGGCCGACCAGCAGGGGGCGCTCATTCCCTGACATGTATGTAATCAACTTGACCTACTGTTAAAGAAGGTAACGCATACTGACGGCCATATTGAGGCCATCAGGATGCGCTACCCCTCTATTAGTGCAGCTCTATCAGCTGTGTCAGCCCAGTCATGTCCCTTGCCTTGTCAGCATGAGCTTGTCAGTAGATATTGAGCTTGTCAGCATGCGCTACCCCTCTGTTGGAGCAGCTTTATTAAGGTACCGACAGCAAGTATGTCTTTTGCATGCAGTAGCCAGTGTAGTTCCTCACTAAAACCCTAAGGAGACCAGAGCCTGGTCTGTACTTGGGTGGCTGACCGATATGAGAAGACTTAGCATACTGCTGGGGCCAGTTATTATTTGGCCGACCAGCAGGGGGCGCTCATTCCCTGACATATATGTAATCAACTTGACCTACTGTTAAAGATGGTAGCGCATCCTGACGGCCATATTGAGGCCATCAGGATGCACTACCCCTCTATTAGAGCAGCTCTATCAGCAGTATCAGCCCAGTCATGTCCCTTGCCTGCATTAGCCAGAATCTGCTTCTTCAATAAAACTAAGAAGGCCCCAGCCTGGCTTGCTGTTGGATGGGAGACCCATTAGAGACATTTAGGCTGCTGCTGGTGTTGGTTTTATACCGATCAACAGGGGGTGCTCATCCCCTGACATGTATGGGTGCAAATTTCCTAGTATAACCCTGCGGACCTCAGACTGTAAAAAGAATCGAATATTTGATCAAACGGTTCTTCTAAAAATGAGCATCCTTCAGGAGAGGAAATAAACTGGCTTCCTGATGAACTCTTGTCCTTAATAATCAACTTGGCCTAGTGTTAAGGATGGTAGCGCATCCTGACGGCAGATATTGAGCTTGTCAGCATGCGCTACCCCTCTGTTGGAGCAGCTTTATTAAGGTACCGACAGCAAGTTTGTCTTTTGCATGCAGTAGCCAGAGTCTGGTTCTTCACTAAAAGCTAAGGAGACCAGAGCCAGGTCTGTGCTTGGGTGGCTGACTGATATGAGAAGATCTAGCATGCTGCTGAGGCCAGTTATTATTTGGCCGACCAGCAGGGGGCGCTCATTCCCTGACATTTATGTAATCAACTTGGCCTACTGTTAAGGATGGTAGCGCATCGTGACGGCAGATATTGAGCTTGTCAGCATGTGCTACCCCTCTGCTGGAGCAGCTTTATTAAGGTACCGACAGGAAGTATGTCTTTTGCATGCAGTAGCCAGAGTCTGGTTCTTCACTAAAAGCTAAGGAGACCAGAGCCAGGTCTGTACTTGGGTGGCTGACTGATATGAGAAGATCTAGCATGCTGCTGGGGCCAGTTATTATTTGGCCGACCAGCAGGGGGCGCTCATTCCCTGACATGTATGTAATCAACTTGACCTACTGTTAAAGATGGTAGCGCATCCTGACGGCCATATTGAGGCCATCTGGATGCGCTACCTCTCTATTAGCGCAGCTCTATCAGCTGTGTCAGCCCAGTCATGTCCCTTGCCTTGTCAGCATGAGCTTGTCATAGATATTGAGCTTGTCAGCATGCGCTACCCCTCTGTTGGAGCAGCTTTATTAAGTTACCGACAGCAAGTCTGTTGTTGGATGGGAGACCCACCAGAGAAGGCTTAGGCTGCTGCTCCCCAATTCCAGCCACCTGATAACCTGCCACCACAATGTTGTCCCACTACTCAGCCCAGGCACCGCACATGGAGAAGGCAGAAAGCTGCCCAAGAGGATGAGGAGCGAGTGGCTAGGGGTGAACCATCACGGAAACGACTAGCAAAGCATATATATCAC